>BSYR01000010.1:46806666-48165000 GCA_030270665.1 Hibiscus trionum
TTGCTGAGATCCGCTTCTTCAAACATGTTGAAATCTTTACCGATATTCGTCTCCGTAAACAAAATGTCTCCGCTTCTATAAATGGAGTGTCTCGAGATCTGTCTCTATAAATGGTATGTCTTTAAGGTCTGCCTCTATAAACACAATGTCTTGAAGTTCGTCTATATAAACGGAATGTCTTGGGATCCGCTTCTGTAAACAGAATGTTTTTTAGACCTGCCTCTATAAATGGAATGACTTGGGATCCGTTTCTAGGAAAAAAACTGAAACCTACAAAAAAGAAATATCACCAGTTAATAAGAATTCAAATTGGAGTAGTATGAAACATATTCAATTTTCATTTTGAAGCACTGAGATCTTTAGATTCATTGCTTTCTGTCTAAGGCATCTCCATCTTTCAATTTGAAATTCATATCAAGTCTCTTGTTTTTTTCTATATAAGTCCGTATCTTTCTACTGTATGTGACCTGTACAAGCTAAATCCATCATTATCTCTCCAGCATTAATTATAGAGCAAATTTGCAACTTGAGTGAAGCATTAAGGAACTTTAAGTGCTTCGACGAGAAACTCTAAAATTTTTGAACAATTAAATTGTGCATCTTTCTTATTTGATCCGAAGGCTGATTTTTCTCGTGCTTCCCTCCTAGAAGCATGAACCATTTTGTTTTTCTTTCTCTCCTTTTTTCTTTTTTTAAATGAGGCCCCAGAAGATCAATCTCTTTGTCAATACCATGCTCCAATTGTCTTACTCTGACACCATCCAGAAAGTTCTCATCATTTCTGGAGACGTCTAGAAGATTTGAAATCACACTTCCCGAAAGGCTTACTAACTACCCGAAGGATTTAGATTTGAAATCATACCTTGAGATCTGTCTCTATAAATGGTATGTCTTTAAGGTCTGCCTCTATAAACACAATCAAATATTTCTGCAGAGACCCGCCTCTTCAAACGGATTGGAATCTTGCTGATGCCCGCCTCTTCAAACAAATTGAAATCTTTGTTGTGATCCGCCTCTTCAAATGGGTTGAAATCTTTGCTTCACGAAAACATGATTGGAATCTTCTCTAGTCTTTGCTAGATCTATTTCTTCAATCTCAAAGTTGCAAATTAAAATCCTTATCATTCTTTGTTGAATCTTGTAAATTCCACTTGGATGGATTCTGATCTTCTTTGCTTCTCCGTTAGGTTTTCTGCTTCTGTTGCAATGGTGTCTCATCTATTGAGATTGTTCTTACCAGGTCCTGCTTTGCTTGATCTGAAACTCATGTTTTCTTCATGCCCTGACAAAATTTGCCCCAAAATCTTGTTGTTGAGCTCTTATTCTTTTAGAGCAAATCTTCATTTCTTCAGTGGTCAAATTCTCTTTAGGCTCTGCATTCTTCCTTTTCCATCTTGATCTGCACTCTTTTGTACAATGATGCCCCACTAATCTATTTGTTTCTATCTCTAACACGTAGAATTTATCCATCTTTCATCCTTTTGGGCGAGCAAATGCCCGATGTCCTTGAACTTTCTTCTAGTCCCTATACTTTCTCGAAGTCCCTGTACTTTCTTCAGGTTCATTCTTTAATCTTGATCAAATCTCAAGGTATGAACTTACTTTAGGTCCCTAAATTTTATAACATATGCATTCTTTCCCTGATATGAAAACTAGAGCAGGTACGAGCTTTCTTCTTCCGTAACGTCGATTCTGCAAAAAGGAATATCATCAATTAATAAGAATTCTTCTTGAAGTAATGTGAAACATTTTAAATTTTCTGCTTGATGTGCTGATATCTTTAGTATCAAGGCTCATTCTGCCTAAAGTCTCTCGATCTTTTGGTCTGAAACTCATATAAGGTCTCTTGCTTCTCTCCCTTTGCTGCTCGATCCCTACGTTCGGAACATATATTACTGGGTCTACTCATCCAGTCTTGAAGATCTAAGTTGAAGTCTTTTCTTGTTTCTTGCTGATTCTTGATAGATCCCTGCCAAAATGTGCAAAAATGCTCTGAATGTATGAGTTAGCATGCTCCTATCTTATGGATGTCTAACTATATGATGCATGAACGATGCCAATTGAGGACCTCTTGGGTGAGCTTTCATTTTCAGGGAAGCTCAAATTTCTTTGCTTCATTTTTCGAAAACTCTTTCACTGCCAAGATAACCCATCTCATTCTCAGGTTCATCCTTCATGATTTCTGCATTTTTGCTCTAAAGCACCTTTTCAGGTTTTCACTTTAGATTGCTTTTCTGAAAGCACCCTTTCTGGGTTTCACTTTGATTTTTTTCTCTCTCTTTTTTTCCTTTTTTTTTCATTTTTCTCAAGGTGCCCTTTCAGGTTTTCACCTTGGTTTTTCTTTCTTTCTCTTTTTTATGACAAAGTAAAGGAGAGGTATTATAGTTGACGAAATCTTGATCAGGCCAATCAATGTCACCATGTTTAGGTAACATTGCAAATACACAATCCTGCAATGTTAAAGTTTTTCTAAATCCAAGAGCCTTTGCAAAATGATGGTTCTCAACAGTAGAACATGGAGCCGCGGACAGTCTCCTCCAGTCTTAAGGAACGACAATGTCTTCAAATGCAATAACATCATCATGGCTCAACGATGTCTCAGAATAATCTAAAAAAAGTCTCGGAAACATCCTCAAACTTCATAAATTGTCTCAATTGAGATGCTGCCAAGTGATCACGACTGGCAAGAATAGTAGCATAGGTAGCAATGATGTTCCTTTGATACACATAGGATAGAGAATGGACAAGTTCTGATCAAGATAATGTGTTGGCTTTGTGGTTCCAATCATCCCAACAGAGATAAAAAATCATTGTTTTTCGGGTGACAGACTTTGTTGTCGATATCAATTCCAGGTTGCACATTGTATGGAAACCTGTTTCTGTGTATTTGTTGGCGTGGGATTCAACACTATCTTCACTTCATACTCTCTTCTTTACTATCTCCGAGTCATGGTTCCAAAAAAGACCATCACCTTTGGAACAAAACACATTCTTCTTATAATATTCTTTGTAGTGTTACCGTGTTCTTGAATTTAACTGTCTTCTTTGCCCATTCTAGCATTCACAAATCTTTCTCGTCTTGTAGTGCCTCAGAGGTAATGATCTTTGCTTTTATGAATCTTTAACTGACTGAACATGTTGTAGCTTTTGCACCAAAAGATGGTCTATTGTCACAAACTTATTTCTCTCAGACTCAATTCATGCGGCACTAGCACTCCCGACACAATGCTAGTAAGCCTTACTCGCGCAATGCTTATGGCAAACACACAAGAACTTAAGAAAGGAAAGCTTTATTAAGCTAGAAGAAAGCTTTACAAGAGAGCTTTGAAGGATTTCTGGGATGGATTACAAATGTACATGGCTAGCCTATTTATAGGCTCTCACCTCTTCAATGGACGATGGAGACTCTTTTGATCCAACAGTTGGCATTTTGCCTCCCAAAATATCTAAAGGACCTAAACTATTGTAGATAAGTCCATACTTATCTACATATGTCTCTAGTATTCTAAATAACACCCTATAGATCTATACTTATATATAGACTTCTAGAATATTCTAGAAATGTCCGGAGTTGTATCGATCCTCCGGACTTGTCCCGAGCCTTCCAGGATCTTCTAGACTTTTGTGGACTCGGGTAGATACTTCTGAAACCCTCTAGATTCTTGTGGGAACGTCACAAGAAGGTTGTGGGCTTCTCTAGGCCGTTCTAGAACCTTTCTTGGTTCATGCTTGGCCTTAAAACGCCAAGGCACTTCATTTTGCCTTGGTTGGCCCGAGTGCACCTAGGGGCACTCCATGGTCGGTCCTGGTGCACCTTGGTGGGGTGTGACATTCTCCCCCACCGGATCTCGCGACGCCCTCGTCGCGCCTTTGTGGAGATGCTGGGGTATTTCCAACGTGCTTCCTCCGCCTCCCAGCACGTCGCTTCTTTATCCTCGGCTTGACAGCTCGATCCTGGGCTATCGCATCGGGTCGCACGCTTGGTTGGACCACTTTGGCCCTCGTCGTCTTGGACTGGGAAGCCTTGCTCCCCTCGTGCTCATCCAACCCCTTGGATGGCTTGGCTTGATCAACACCTTTTTCAAGTCCTCTTGTTCCATCGACTCCCTTCATGATGGAAACAAGAAGTCTTCTATCGAGACATGACCTTATAACATGAGGTCTATCACATATGTAGCACTTCACCCTTGTGCATACCTTCCCTTTTGGTATGGAGTTAGCCTTCCCGTTGCCACGATCCCCTTTCATGGACTTGACCCCGTCGACACAACCTTGCTTTCCCCTGGCAAGCTTGGTCGGTGGCTCGGCCTTACCTTCGGCCTTTGGAGATGGTCGGTCATCTTCTTGCTCCACGTCGAGCATCAACCCTTACTTAAGTCCCTCAGCGCCATGTCCCTTAAGGATGGAACTTCCCTCGTTCCTCTCGGTGTGTAACCCGCTCGACCCGGCCTGACCGATAGACCGAATCGAACGAATCACACAGGGAATATTGATGTAAACCGGGAAGGTTTACCTCAATAAACGACCCTTTTTTTCTTTTATCTTGTCTAAATGCAATTAGGTTCCTAAGTGTACACACATAAGCAGCGGATTAAAAAACAACACAATCACCCTTTGATTTCAACTAAATTAGTGTTTAGGGACCATTTCGTAAATTTGACAAAATATATGGGTTATAAGCAAATTCGGATTATCAGCCTTTAATTAGGTTCATTACAACCTTCTCTGTTAAATCTCAGCTCAAAACGACATCTAAAACCCATCCAATTGCATACGAGGCAAACCTAGACCAAATTGTGAGAAACAGAAACTCAGAACAATTCAAAAACTGTATTAACGGTTAGATGTTTTGAAACAGAGAGCCCCGTATCGGAACAGCCATTTCGAAACAGACCTAACCGTTTTGATATGTGGGTTCGTTTCGAAACCCCTCAGGCTCGTTTCGGAACGATGGTTTACAGAGGCAAAATGTTTCGAAATAGGCCTCACCGTCTCGAAACACCCAAGTCATTTCAGGCCACTGTTTCGAAACATGCAATGGTGTTTTGAAACACATGGGCCTGTAATGTTATAAAAAGCTGTTTAAACTCAACTTAAACCATCCGAAACCATCGCGACACATGCCCAACCAAGATGGCAACTCAAATACACATCAAAGACAACTTACACGAAGCATATGTAACAACATAGCATCATTCTCAATAGCAATGAGACTAGAGGCATGCTTCCTAAGAGTTAAAAACACCAAAAGGATAAAATCCAAATATATGCATAAACCAAAAATCATAGGCCATTTACAAGTCCAAATATGCATCTCAAACTTGCACAAAACCATAAATTAACAAACCAATAACATTCATTGCATTAGACACCCCCATTGCCTTTATTACACTAGTTCAAGAACACAACATACTTTTAGAAAGCGTCTTGGTAAGATTCCCTTGAAGATGCTGCCTCCAAAAGCTTAATTGTTTGCATTGATGAACAAAGAGAGCATAAGCATACAAGCTTAGTGAGGATTGCTCAAAACCACAAGCATCATCAATGCACAAAACCATTTTTCGTTCTTTCAAAACCATTATGCCTTTCTTGACAAAACATGCACTTCAACATCAAACTCATTATAATATACATCATGCAACATGATTCATATAAATTCAGCAATTAAACCATTGCTACATGTATTCAAAGCCTTCCAAGCATAAACACCATTATGCGAAGCTTTATTCAAAATATGCATTAACATCTTTTTCCACAATAACTCATTTCATTATATTGGCTCATAAGTGATTAGCAACAATTCAAAACATATATAAGATACACAGATTACAAAGGGTTGTCCCACATCCTTCATACACTCTACCGGCATTACAAGGCTCACACACGAGAGCGACCCTCCATCGTTGTGACACCCGTGGTGGAGTATTTGGTACAATCACAACCTCTCAACACCACTCATCGGTAGATGTATATCCCACTAACGAGAGACGGGACACACACAAGGTTCGCACCCGGGAGCTACTCTCAATCGTTGCAACCTTAAACAATCCTCAATCGTTAAGGTACTTGGATGGAGTATTCGGTACAATCACAACCCCTCAACATCCAAGACGACTTCTTTATAGTGCACTCAATCCTATAACCGGCTAACTATATCTGATTTCATTTATAAAACACTTTATTCAACATCACTTGCCAATATAACCCATACCTCATGCACAACTCACTATTTTTACAAAGCATTCATGATAAGCAATAAATCAAGCATTAAACCATGCTTCAAATCTCATGCATCAACACATGCATACAAGGATCACTTGCCTAGTGCATCCTTAAACCACATGGCATTATCATACACATTTTATACACTCAGAACATGCTTTAAAATAGTAGGTAATTGCAATTAAAATCAAGTGCAACCATTGGCTCAAAGCTAGCACATTCCGAGAGTAAAATTCACTTTACTTACTTCCTAACTTAGTAAAGTATTTCAAACTCTTACTAAGTTCGTAAAACCTTTTCTAAAACTTTTCCACGCTGGAAAACCAAGTTGCACTCACCAACTTGTGAAACCATGCTTGCTGACGCAATTATCGATCGTCCGAAGCCTCCAAAACCATTTCATTTGCTTCCGGAATAATATCCTCTGTTTTCAACACACCAAACAGAGGTTGAATGCATTAAAATGCATCCAAAACACCATCACTCACAAGAAATCCCGCAGCCCTGCTCTAAAGCATCAAAACACCCATCCAAAACAATCGAAAACTCAATCTATTGACCTCTAACCTCGTCCCAACCATTAACTACTCATCCAACACATTTTAGGCATTAATCAACATTCAAAAATAACTTAAAACCATCCTTATACCTCTAGCAACTCGAATTTCTCAAGAACACCCCAAAAACTTAACCAAAAACACCTCAAAAAATCAAGAAACTCAAGGATTTCGGGATCACTATGATTAAGACTGTAACCCCCTTAGCCCGGCATAGACGGTTGACCCGAACTACGAAGATTACACGGGGAAAACCAAAGTCAACCCGAAAGTCAACCATGATTAATGACCCTTTTTTCCTTTTTAATCTTGTCTAGATGCATATTAATCCTAAGCTTCGCCTTGAGAAAAGCATACTTGAAAAGCACAGCGATCGGAAAACGTTAAGCGACTCAATTGCACAAATTACAACTATTAGGAACCAAAATGTAAATTCAGGAAATTAAGAGGAGTTAACTGATTTTTAAGTTACCATTATGAAATTAGTCATATTACATGCTTCTCTGTCAAATTTCACCTCAAACGGACATCTCAAACTCAAGCAATTGCATATACAAAATTCAGGACTAAAACGTAAAGCTTACAAACCTTAAACCATTCAAATCAGTGCCCAACGGTCATCTGTTTCGAAACGGGGGTTGACCGTTCCGAAACGCGGGTTCGTTTCGAGACCTGTATCGAAACAGGGCTTGGTAGTGGCCAATTCGTTTCGGAACGGCCTCTACCCGTTTCGATACACGAAGGCCATTACAGGCCCCCGCTTCAAAACGTTAGTGCCCGTTCCGATACGGACTGCCCAGAAAGTGTAGAATTTGCTGGTTTAACCTTCAATTAACCACTCAAACACATCCCAATGACCTCCTAATCATGCCAACAAGTCAACATACATGTAAGGTACATATTTGCATCATCAAAACACATTCATGGCATCAATTAGGAAAAACCACAAGTCTATAGGCATGCATCCTAATATTGGAAACCAACCAATCATCAAATCTTCAAAGCAAACACCAAATGGCCATTTACATATCCAAAACATCAAAGGCATCATGCCACACTTAGGGAGTCCAAAACATCTCCCAAAAACACAATCTAGGTTCCCATTGCCAAAATATCAAAAACTAATAATGTTGTGAAAACATCACCATACATGAGCTTAGCTTTCCCTTGGATTCTTAGCCTCCTTGCTGCCCTCAAAGCACTTCAATTCTCTGCATTATTGGTTCAAGAAAGAGAGCGTAAGCACAAATGCTTAGTGAGGCATGCTCTAAAGAAGCAACACAATAATGCATTTTATAAAACACCTTTCAAAAGGCCTTTACATTCATAAACATCCTTTCTCATGCAACAATGCATACACAACAAGCATCTTATGCTTCATTAACATCAACATGTCATATTGGCTTCCAAGTGATAATCCATAACCATTTCAACATAAAACACAATCGGATACGCGGATTACAAGCGTTGTCCCATACGCTTCATACACACTACCGAACACACAAGGTGGAGTTTACCGGTACAATCACAACCCCTCAACACCCGTGATGGAGTTTAACGGTACAATTACAACCCCTCCACATCACTCATCGGTAGTTGTATAACATCACTAACGAGAACATGGGACACACAACACAAGATCCTCACATGGCCTTTTAACCACCATTATGATCTTAGACATCTCGCTAGTGTACTTGGATGGAGTTTACGGTACCATTGCAACCCCTCAACATCCAAGGCGACTTTATTCACGGTGCACCCAATCCTATAGCTGGCTAACTATATCCGATTCAAGTACTTTAAAACCAAACATCACTTGCCAATGTACATCATTTATCATCAACAATCCACTGTTTTAAAGCATTAATCAAAGCCATTAAACCATCACGCATCACTATGCATCAAAACCACATTTATCAATATCAAACCAAGGATCTCTTTCCTTGAGCATCCTTTAAGACATGGCTTTCAAAACCAGCATTAATCATGCTAAAACATGCTTTCAAAAACAGAATTTAAACATGCAAATTACATACATTGCATCCAACCATCTCATGGTTCATCAAAGAGAGAGTTTCTCCGAAAACTTACTCTTGAGCTTAGTTAAGTTGCTTAGACTTAAACTAAGCTCCCAAAACCTTCAAACATTGGTTTCAAAGCTGAAAACCCAACTTCACTCACCAATTCCGTTTCGCAAGCTTGCCGAAACGCCGTTCAAGCCTCCGGATCAACACCACAAGGATCCAAAGATGTATCCCCTGTTTTAAACACATCAAAGCAGAGGATTAATGCATCATCATGCATTAAAATCTTCAGCCATTACACCTAAACTCGCTGCTCACATCAAATCTAACATTTCGGCTACCAAACACAACCGAAATCACATCCAAACTCCTCCACAACATTACCCAGCCAAGATCCATCACTTCTAAACATTCTTAAATATCAATTAACATCCAAAAAGATCCTAAACTCGTCCTTATACCTCCAGCTATAACAGAACACCAAGATCACCCCAAAAACCACCATTTTCACAAGTAAAAACTTAAGAAAATCAACCTATTCGGGATTGCATTGATTAAACCTCAATTACACATCATTAAACATCCAAAATACATTAAAAAGACATCTCAAAACAGAGCCCAAACATTCATCACAAATTTCTTCAAGATTTAATCCAAATCTTGAGTTTTAAGCCAAAATCAAGATCACAACATTAAAACCTTTTATAAAACTTAATTTAAGGATTGAGAACTTGGGAATTTCAGTAAAGAATTGAGTATTTAGAGGAGAAGGACATCCTTACCTCTAAATGTAGATTTCTCCTTGTTTAGAGCCAAAATCCTTGAAAATTCAATAAGCAAATGAAGAGGATTTGATGTAGAAAGGATTAGGAATCAATTGATGATTGAAACCTCATCATTTAGTGTGAAAATCAAAAGAAATGCTGCTGTGGAAATGTGTTTGGCTGAGGGAATTTTGAGAGAAAATAAGATGAGAAAGTTTTAGCAAAAGTTAGTTATGAAAAGCTAAATATGGTTTCCCTCAATTCTTTTAATTAATTAAACATTAACAAAATCATTAAAATTAAGAAAAATCTGGAGAAATCTTTCCATGGGTAAATTAGCTCCTTAAAGATTCAAAGTTTCAATTCTTACAAAACAGTCACCACTGAACTTTTCAAAAATTACATTTTAGTCACTATTTCGAAATGTCACACTTCCAAACCTTATTTTTTAAAATTGATTTCACCACTCTCTTATATATATATTAAAAGAGGATTTTTAGATATTTTTCCATATTTTTAATGCATCCCGAACTAGGCTTTCCCTAAACCCACCTTTTATATTTTAACCGAAAATCAGACCGGTCCGGTTCAGACCCTAAACTTCCAAGACCAAAATTGGGGTGTTACAACTCCCCCCTTAAGAAATTTTGTCCTCGAAATTTACCTGGAGGAAAAAGGTATGGAAACTGCTTCTTCATGTCATCCTTTCTTTCCCACGTGGCTTCCTCAGCACCACGATGCTTCCACAACACCTTTACCAACTCAATGGTTTTACCTCGAAGTACTTTACTGTCCGAATCCAGAATTTCCACCGGCTCCTCATCAAAGGTCAAGTCTGGATTCAACTCCACTTCCTCCATAGGCATAACATGCGAAGGATCCGATCTATACCTCCAGAGCATAGAGACATGAAACACATCATGAATCTTTTCCAACTCTTGCGGCAACCTCAACTTGTACGCAACAGGACCCACACACTCAATCACCTCGTATGGTCCAATGTACCTAGGGCTCAACTTAACCTTTCGACCAAACCTCATCACCTTTTTCCAAGGCGAAACTTTCAAAAACACACGGTCACCTACCGCATACTCAATCTCCTTACGCTTCAAATCCGCGTAAGACTTCTGTCGATCAGAAACTGCCTTCAAACGCTCACAAATGAGCTTCACCTTCTCGGTGGTTCCTTTCAACAAAGCTGGCATTGAAACCAACTTCTGACCTGTTTCAGCCCAACAAAGAGGAGTCCTACACTTCCTCCCGTACAAGGATTCATAGGGTGCCATTTGAATACTTGCCTGGTAGCTATTGTTATAAGCAAACTCCACCAACGACAAATGCTTCTCCCAAGAGCCTTGAAACTCAATCACACAGCACCTCAACATATCCTCCAGCACTTGGATAACACGCTCAGACTGTCCATCCGACTGTGGATGATAAGAAGTATTGAAATTCAGCCGTGTACCCAAAGCCTGATGTAAACACTCCCAGAAACGCGATGTAAACCTCGGATCTCTATCCGACACGATCAACTTTGGCACACCATGCAACCGCACAATCTCAGCAATGTACAGCTCTGCAAGCTTGTCCAAAGTGTACGTAGTATGCACAGGTAAGAAATGCGCACACTTCGTCAGGCGATCCACAATCACCCACACCGAATTCTTCTTCGATGGCGACAAAGGCAAACCAAACATAAAGTCCATGGTAATCCTTTCCCACTTCCACTCAGGAATCCTCAACGGTTGCAACAACCCAGAAGGAAACTGATGCTCAGCCTTAACTCGCTGACAAACCATGCACTTGCTCATATACTCAGCAACATCTTTCTTTAAACCCACCCAATAGTACTCATCACGAAGATCACGATACATCTTAGTACTACCAAGGTGCATAGCAAAAGGACTACTATGAGCTTCAGTCAGAATAGCACGCCTCAACTCAGCATCATTGGGCACAACTATCCGACTCCCAAAACATAAAACTCCATCATCATTAAAACAGAAATCCGATGGCCTATCCTCAGCAATATCCTGAACATGTGGCACCAAGGAATCATCCAACAGTTGCTTATCCTTTATCAACTGAACCAAGGATGGTTTCACTTGCAACTCAGTTACAAGACCGCCATCACGCGAAATACTCAAGCTGACAAACATAGCCCTCAACTCCACTGCCACCTTCCTACTCAAGGAATCCGCTACTACATTAGCTTTTCTCGGATGGTACTCGATCGTCAGATCATAATCTTTAAGCAACTCCACCCAACGTCGTTGCCTAAGATTCAACTCTTTCTGAGACATCATATACTTCAAACTCTTGTGATCCGTGTACACAGTACACTTCTCACCATACAGGTAATGTCTCCAAATTTTCAAGGCAAAAACCACCGCAGCCAACTCAATGTCATGCGTAGGATAATTGCGCTCATGCACCTTCAACTGGCGCGATGCATAAGCCACCACCTTACCCTCTTGCATCAACACACATCCCAAGCCAACGTAGGATGCGTCACTATACACCACAAACTCTTTCCCTGATTCAGTTTGAACCAAGATATGAGCTTGCGTCAAAGCTGCCTTCAGCTTCTCAAAAGCCCGCTGTCTCGCTTCCGTCCATTCGTACTTAACATCCTTCTGCAACAACTTCGTCAAAGGTGCAGCAATCTTCAAAAATCCATCCACGAACCTCTGATAGTATCCTGCCAAACCAAGGAAACTACGGACTTCATGAACAGACTTAGGAGGCTTCCAATTCATCACTGCCTCAATCTTCAGAGGATCAACACGAATCCCCTCAGCAGAAACCACATGACCAAGGAACACAACTTCCCTGAGCCAGAACTCACACATGCTTAACTTAGCATAAAGCTGATTCTCCAACAAAGCCTGCAACACAATCCTCAAATGCCCTTCATGCTCCTCCTCGGTACGAGAGTACACAAGGATATCATCAATGAACACCACAACAAACTTGTCCAAATATTCATGGAACACTCTATTCATCATGTCCATAAAAGTTGAAGGATCATTTGTCAAACCAGACGGCATCACAAGGAACTCATAATGCCCATACCTCGTTCTGAAGGCTATCTTTGGCACATCCACATCCTTCACCTTCAACTGGTAATACCCTGACCTTAAGTCAATTTTAGAGAACACAGCCGCTCCCCGAAATTGATCAAAAAGATCATCAATCCTCGGCAATGGATACCGATTCTTGATAGTCAACTTGTTCAGCTGACGGTAATCGATGCACATCCTCATAGTGCCATCCTTTTTCTTCACAAACAATACCGGTGCACCCCAAGGTGACACACTCGGCCGAATGAAACCACGATCAAGCAACTCCTGAAGTTGCGTCTTCAGCTATTTCAACTCCTTAGGTGCCATTCGATAAGGAGTAATAGAAACTGGAGTTGTATTCTCATACAGCTCAATTCCAAACTCCACCTCTCGGTTAGGAGGCAATCCAGGCAACTCCTCCGGAAACACACCAGGAAACTCTCGCACAGTCCTGACATCTTGCGCTCACAACTCCTTCGAGCTAGGATTTATCACAAAGGCTAGGTAGGCTTCACAACCTTGCCTCAGCATCCGGCTCGCCTCCAACGTAGACACCACATTGGCAAGAAACTTCACATTCTCACCAACCACCACTACCTCATAATCATCCGCAAGCTTCAACGAAACTCGCTTGTTCTCAAAATCCACCACAGCTCGATGTTCAACAAGCCAATACATACCAAGGATTACATCAAAACCATAGAAAGGCAATTCCATAAGATCAACATGAAAAACATGGTTTTGCACAACCAAGGGACATCTTCTATACAACTTTCATGTCACAACGGTCTCACCAAAGGAACTAGTTACACGCATACCAACATCCAAAGACTCAACAGGCAAACCAAGCAATTGAGCATGTTCACACAATATGTATGAGTGTGTAGATCCAGAATCAATCAAGGAAAGTAATGACAAGTATTGCAAAGTAAAGGTACCTGCGATCACATCCGTGTCATTCCTCCCCTCGCTCTGCACATACACTCGAGCTTGGCCTCCACCCTCAGGTTGGACAGCCACCACATGCGCCACATTCCTTCCGCCATCATCTCTATGCTGGAAGTTACCACGGCCGCGCCCACGACCTCTCTGTGGTGCAACAACTCCAGGAGCACATCCCTGACAACCACCGGCCAAAAGAGGACACTCCCTCTTCATGTGGTATGCCGAACCACAATTCCAGCACGAATTACCAGTCACTACAACAGGAGCCTGCACCTCTCTCGCTACCCGAGGACAATCACGCCTCAAAAGACCACGCGATCCACACGCCCATCATGTGTTCTGATCAGCTCTCGCCCTGTCTCCCTGAACAGGCGCACCATGCCCTCCACCACCACGCCTAGCCGAAGACTGATATCTCCTATCACGTTCTCTCTTGTTCCGTCCACCACCGGAACTATACTCAGCAGCTCGCTTGCCTGAGCCAAAACCAGCACTCCTGGAAGACAAACCCAGGTTCTGCTCAATATCCTTCGCCCTATTAACCAGCACATCAAAATCAGTGTACTCAGCTACAAGCATAAAGGTCTTCACATCCGTCACCAAACCATAACGGAAACGTTCACACCTCTCCCGCTCATCAGGGATAATATCAGGTGCGTACTGACTGAGACAGACAAACTGTATCTCGTACTCAGCTACTGTCATACTTCCTTGTGTCAGAGACATGAATTCTCTTTTCTTCTCATCCAAGTATCGCACACCTAGATACCTTCGCTTGCACGCGTTCAGAAAGAACGTCCAAGTCACATCAACTTCCTCCATTCCGGAGACAGCGGTCGTCCACCAGGTATACGCATCATCATGTAACAGCGATACCACACATCCTAACTTCTGCACATCATTGCAGTTCATTTGTCCCAGAATCCTCTTGGTACTCTCCAACCAAGATTCGGAACCTTCAGCAGACAAACCTCTGAACTCAGTCCCTCTCAGACTGCGCAAACGTTCCAAAGGTAGTCTAGCATTAGCATCTCCCTGATGCCCAGCTCCATGAGCACCAGCTACTGCCGCCTGAAAGGCTCCAGCAATAGCTTGTATCAGAACTGTCATGTCAGGAGCAGCTTGCCCCTGCCCAGCTTCAGGTCCAACGACCCCAGTACCATCACCAACACCAGCTCCATCACCTCCAGCATCACCACCACCAGGTGGAGGAGGCAAATCCACAACATTATCGACATTCTCCTCATTCTCGTTCTGAGCCATAGCTCGCGTATTAATCCTCGTCTCTCTACGAGGTCCCATTCACTAAAACAATGCACTAACACAAATGCAATAAACATAATTAGGCCCAACAAGGTAAGAAATCCAAGTACTCAAGCTCATTCCAAACAAAACCGTTCATTTCATTAGTTTTGATATGGCAATGGGTCCCTCTAACATGCTTCAACACAGCTTAGCATCACAATTGCAACATACTTTACAATTTATACATAATACTTTCACTTAAAAAGCATACCAAGCAATCATACATATATCACCCACATAACCATTCCCAATTACTCGAGAACTCAGCTCTGATACCACCAAATGTAACCCCCTTAGCCCGGCCTAGACGGTTGACCCGAACTACAAAGATTACACGGGGAAAACCAAAGTCAACCCGAAAGTCAACCTTGATTAACGACCCTTTTTTCTTTTTAATCTTGTCTAGATGCATATTAATCCTAAGCGTAGCCTTGAGAAAAGCATACTTGAAAAGCACAACGATCGGAAAACGTTAAGGGACTCAATTGCACAAATTACAACTATTAGGGACCAAAATGTAAATTCTGGAAATTAAGAGAACTTAACTGATTTTTAAGTTACCATTATGAAATTAGTCATATTACATGCTTCCCTGTCAAATTTCATCTCAAACGGACATCTCAAACTCAAGCAATTGCATATACAAAATTCAGGACTAAAACGTAAAGCTTGCAAACCTTAAACCATTCAAATCAGTGCCCAACAGTCATCTATTTTGAAACGGGGGTTGACCGTTCCGAAACGTGGGTTCGTTTCGAGACCTGTATCGAAACTGGGCTTGGTAGTGGCCAATTCGTTTCGGAACGGCCTCTACCCGTTTCGATACACGAAGGCCATTACAGGCCCCCGTTTCGAAACGTTAGTGCCCGTTCCGATATGGACTGCCCAAAAAGTGCAAAATTTGCTGGTTTAACCTTCAATTAACCACTCAAACACATCCTAATGACCTCCTAATCATGCCAACAAGTCAACATACATGTAAGGTACATATTTGCATCATCAAAACACATTCATGGCATCAATTAGGAAAAACCACAAGTCTATAGGCATGCATCCTAATATTGGAAACCAACCAATCATCAAATCTTCAAAGCAAACACCAAATGGCCATTTACATATCCAAAACATCAAAGGCATCATGCCACACTCAGGGAGTCCAAAACATCTCCCAAAAACACAATCTAGGTTCCCATTGCCAAAATATCAAAAACTAATAATGTTGTGAAAACATCACCATACATGAGCTTAGCTTTCCCTTGGATTCTTAGCATCCTTGCTGCCCTCAAAGCACTTCAATTCTCTGCATTATTAGTTCAAGAAAGAGAGCGTAAGCACAAATGCTTAGTGAGGAATGCTCTAAAGAAACAACACAATAATGCATTTTATAAAACACCTTTCAAAAGGCCTTTACATTCATAAACATCCTTTCTCATGCAACAATGCATACACAACAAGCATCTCATGCTTCATTAACATCAACATGTCATATTGGCTTCCAAGTGATAATCCATAACCATTTTCAACATAAAACACAATAGGATACGCGGATTACAAGCGTTGTCCCATACGCTTCATACACACTACCGAACACACAAGGTGGAGTTTACCGGTACAATCACAACCCCTCAACACCCGTGATGGAGTTTAATGGTACAATTACAACCCCTCCACATCACTCATCGGTAGTTGTATAACATCACTAACGAGAACACGGGACACACAACACAAGATCCTCACATGGCCTTTTAACCACCATTATGATCTTAGACATCTCGTTAGTGTACTTGGATGGAGTTTACGGTACCATTACAACCCCTCAACATCCAAGGCGACTTTATTCACGGTGCACCCAATACTATAACCGGCTAACTATATCCGATTCAAGTATTTTATAACCAAAACATCACTTGCCAATATAAATCATTTATCATCAACAATCCACTGTTTTAAAGCATTAATCAAAGCCATTAAACCATCATGCATCACTATGCATCAAAACCATATTTATCAATATCAAACCAAGGATCTCTTACCTTGAGCATCCTTCAACACATGGCTTTCAAAACCAGCATTAATCATGCTAAAACATGTTTTCAAATAGAATTTAAACATGCAAATTACATACATTGCATCCAACCATCTCATGGTTCATCAAAGAGAGAGTTTCTCCAAAAGCTTACTCTGGAGCTTAGTTAAGTTGCTTAGACTTAAACTAAGCTCCCAAAACCTTCAAACATTGGTTTCAAAGCTGAAAACCCAACTTCACTCACCAATTCCGTTTCGCAAGCTTGCCGAAACGCCGTTCAAGCCTCTGGATCAACACCACAAGGATCTAAAGATGTCTCCCCTGTTTTAAACACATCAAAGCAGAGGATTAATGCATCATCATGCATTAAAATCTTCAGCCATTACACCTAAACTCCCTGCTCACATCAAATCTAACATTTCGGCTACCAAACACAACTGAAATCACATCCAAACTCCTCCATAACATTACCCAGCCAAGATCCATCACTTCTAAACATTCTTAAACATCAATTAACATCCAAAAAGATCCTAAACTCGTCCTTATACCTCCAGCTATAACAGAACACCAAGATGACCCCAAAAACCACCATTTTCACAAGTAAAAACTTATAAAAATCAACCTATTCGGGATTGCATTGATTAAACCTGAATTACACATCATTAAACATCCAAAATACATTAAAAAGACATCTCAAAACAGAGTCCAAACATTCATCACGAATTTCTTCAAGATTTAATCCAAATCTTGAGTTTTAAGCCAAAATCAAGATCACAACATTAAAACCTTTTATAAAACTTAATTTAAGGATTAAGAACTTGGGAATTTCAGTAAAGAACTGAGTATTTAGAGGAGAAGGACATCCTTACCTCTAAATGTAGATTTCTCCTTGTTTAGAGCCAAAATCCTTGAAAATTCAATAAGCAAATGAAGAGGATTTGATGTAGAAAGGATTAGGAATCAATTGATGATTGAAACCTCATCATTTAGTGTCAAAATCAAAAGAAATGCTGCTGTGGAAATGTGTTTGGCTGAGGGAATTTTGAGAGAAAATAAGATGAGAAAGTTTTAGCAAAAGTTAGTTATGAAAAGCTAAATATGTTTTCCCTCACTTCTTTTAATTAATTAAACATTAACAAAATCATTAAAATTAAGAAAAATCTGGAGAAATCCTTCCTTGGGTAAATTAGCTCCTTAAAGATTCAAAGTTTCAATCCTTACAAAACAGTCACCACTGAACTTTTCAAAAATTACATTTTAGTCACTATTTCGAAATGTCACACTTCCAAACCTTATTTTGTAAAATTGATTTCACCACTCTCTTATATATATTAAAAGAGGATTTTTAGATATTTTTCCATATTTTTAATGCATCCCGAACTAGGCTTTCCCTAAACCCACCTTTTATATTCGAACCGAAAATCAGACCGGTCCGGTTCAGACCCTAAACTTCCAAGCCCAAAATTGGGGTGTTACAAAGACTCCACTTCAACACCAAAAAACTTTTTAAAACTCATTTACAAACAACCTCAAACCAGCGAAATCAACAAGATCCGAAAATCACGTTAAAATCCATTTTTCTAACAAGATTTAAATAGTTATCAAACTAACAACAAAACCTCAATTAAAATCACTAATAAATAGTCAAATATCTTTGAAATTTCATTAAAGAACCTAGATTAGAGGGTTAGCACGAAATTTACCTCCAATCCTTCCTTCTCCTCTAATTTGGCAAGATTAACTTGAAGAAACTAGAAGGAAAATGGAAGAAATCAACAAGGAAAAGATGAAAGTAAAAAATAGGGTTTGAGAGAAAAGAAATTCTGGAAAATTGAGAGAAAATGGAAAGTGTTTGGCTGAAGTGAAAGTGAGAAATGAAAAGCTCGTTAAAAATTTTATTAACCGATTAACTACCTTTTTAATTAAATCAATAAAAGCCTTTTTAATAAACATTTAAAACACATGCGAAATTAGAGAAAAGGCATAATTTCCAAGTAGCTCCCTAAAGATTCTAAGATTTTGACTCTTCTTGAAAAACGCATTTTCCCAACTTTTAAATCTTTACATTTTGGTCACTGCCCAAAATGGATACTTTTGAAAATACGTTTTATAAAATTGATTTAAACAACCTCTTAATTATAATTTTAGAGGATTTTATGAATTTTTACCATATTTTTATCCCATCCCGAACCTTGATTTCCCTAAACCACCTTTTAACGAATCAAAAAACCGACACCGGTTCTACCGGCCCAACCTGACTCGTCGAAACATCTATGCCCAAAACCGGGGTGATACACGGTGTCCCCCACCGATTGAAGTACTGAAAGCACTTGCATGGATCCCATCTGTGCACCTTGCCTATCCTCGACATCACTACCTTCATCGGCATCACTTCCCTCTTGATGCCTGGCTAGGAGCGAACTAAGGGATTGCTTCTGTGGGCACTCTCGGACCCAATGATCACCATCACAAATGAATCACATATTTGGTGGTGATCTCCTCATGCCTTGATACTCCTTGGACTTGCCTCGGTCCTTGCCCTTCCAAGGAGACGAGTCTCTACGCCTAGACTTGTTGTCCTCCTGGTAACCCTCTTTGTGATGGCTCCTCTCCCCCACCATTGACATGACCGTACCTATCATCCTTTATCTTGGGGGTGGACTCCTTGTGGCTTGAATAATCAATGAGACTCTCGGCCACGGCGATGGCATCGACAAGGTTTTGCACCCCACGACGCCTTAACTCAGTCTTGGCCCACGTTTGGAGTCCATCGACAAAATTAAAAAGTGAGTCTTTGTCGGAGAGGTCTGGGATCTCAAGCACCAAGCTTGTGAACTCCTTGACATAGTCTCGGATGTTCCCCGATTGTTTAAGTCGATGGAGGCGTGCTCTTGCCTTGTCTTCGGCATTCTCCGAATAGAATTGCCGTTTGAGCTCCCTTTTAAAATCATTAAAGGTAGAGATGGTGCACATACCTCTCTTAATGTCAAGACGCCTTCTCCTCCACCACAACATCGCGGTGTCGGTGAGATATAGAGCCGTTGTCTGAATCTTCGTGGCATCCCCCTCGATGCCAACGACCCCGAAGTATTGCTTCAAGCCATACAAGAAGTTATCCACTTCTTTAGCATCGCATGACCCTAAAAATGTCTTGGGTTTGGGCACCTCGACCCTCATGGTCTCGTATAAGGTGCTTGGCCCCGTAGTCATTGCGTGCTTGTACAACGCAAGGTCGCCTTGCAACGTCTCTAGTTGGGCATGCACTTTGGCAAGTTCATTTGTGAGCTCTCCCATGAGCGTGTCGCGGACTTCACCCATTTCTGCGTGCAAGGTCTCCTCTAGCTTGATCTTTATTGCCTTCACGACCGTGTGGATCTCGACATCCTCTGCCTCGAGGCATTCAACCTGTTCTTGAAGGTCGTCTACGTGGACACCCATGCCCCCAACGTTTTCCTCCATACGAGTCAAGCGTGACTCCAAGCTAGAGAATATGTCCTTGGACTTGGCACGAGGCCTTGTCTCCACAAGGTTGGCCCTTACTTCACACCCTCGTTGGTCATGTGTGACCTTGGTTTCCGACGAGCTAGCACCTTGGTTCTTGCCGTCTTGGCCATGCTCCCAACGATCGAAACGCGCTCTGATACCAACTGTCACTGACTTATTTCTCTCAAACTCAATTCGTGTGACACTATCACTCCCGGCACAATGCTAGTAAGCCTTACTCACGCAACGCTTATGACAAACACACAAGAACTTAAGAAAAGAAAGCTTTATTAAGCTAGAAGAAAGCTTTACAAGAGAGCTTTGAAGGATTTCTGGGATGGATTACAAATGTACATGGCTAGCCTATTTATAGGCTCTCACCTCTTCAATGGACGGTGGAGATTGATTTGATCCAACGATTGGCATTTTGCCTCCCAAAATATCTAAAGGACCTGAACTATTCTAGATATGTTCATGCTTATCTACATATGTCTCTAGTATTCTAAATAACTCCATATAGATCTATACTTATCTATAGACTTCTAGAATATTCCAGAGATGTCCGGAGTTGTCCCAAGCCTTCCTGAGCCTTCCAGGGTCTTCTGGACTTGTGTGGACTTGGGTAGATACTACTGAAACCCCATAGATTCTTGTGGGAACGTCTCAAGAGGGTTGTGGGCTTCTCTAGGCCGTACTAGAACCTTCCTTGGATCATGCTTGGCCTTAAAACGCCCAAGACACTTTATTTTGCCTTGGTTGGCCCGAGTGCACCTAGGGGGCACTCCTCGGTCGGTCCTGGTGCACCTTGGTGTGGTGTGACACAATGCTCTCTCTTTACCCCCAAGGCTGTCCGCGTATCTTTCTTACAGCTTTGTTTAAATACTTCTGACACTCAGAGTTGTGTCCTTTCCTCGTCATAATTTTCATCATTAACCAAGTATCGAGGTCACCTCCTATTCTGCTTGCACTTAAAGGATTAGTACATCATAATAATACCCATGAAATCATTTGCTTTTCTTGTATCTAATCAATTTATCTGCAAGATGCTTGTTGAAACGATAAGTGAAAGGCTCAAAATATTATGTTTTTAAATCGGAATAATTTGATATGTCATGGCAAACAAAAAAAAAACAAAATTAGGCCTTGGAATATTAAGTGCAAGACTTCCGAGAGAAACATTCCCATATTCCTAATTCTATCACTTTTAACTGGCACTCTTTGCCTCACTAACTCACCAACCCAATCATTCGCTCTTTTCTAATCTCAATCAAGCATTAGAAGTCTAGAAATCCTTGAAGAAATGTTAACCCTGATAAGCGGGATGTATTCTGAAGATGAATTCCACTTACTCCAATATCTGTATATGATCAAAATGATCTTTTAAGGCTTGTAATGGGGCTTGGCTCATGGTTATGAAAGAAAGGATATGTAGGCTCAAATAAGTGTTTAAGGGTGATGAAACCAAGGATCATTTCTTTCAAATGAAATCTTAATTCTGTGCTCCTTGATCTGAACATGCTTGGATGAAATACTCTTTTTCTTTTTCTTTTCTTCCTTTTCTTTTTTCATTTTTCTTTTTTGTGTGGATCCGTCTAGACTGCCCATTTTTAGGGTTTCACCCTAGAGTTCATTTCCTTTTGTTGAAATCAAAAGTGATCAATCCTCCACTTCTCCTTTAGATAGAGATTTATTTAAATGGAAGATCTCACATGTGTAACTTGTTTTTCTTGCACTTTTTCAACTTTGTGCTTTCTCTTTAAACTACTTCGACTTTATGTAAGCAATTTTCAGCTTGATTCAGTCTATTCTTTGAACTTTCCACTATTTTCTTTTTCTTTTTTCATTTCTTCTTCTTTCTTTTTTTATTTCTTCTTTTTTTCGACTCGATTCTGAATATTTGTCTTCATTCAACTTGCCTTTCTTGCTCTTGTACTCAAAACATCCACTTTTCTTTCTTGCCCCTGATACTCAAGGCATCACTATTGTAACACGGTCAAAACCAAACACCTTTCACTTGCAATCAAACTTTCATCCTCTTTGCCCTAGTGTAGGGGTGATCCTTGGTTTGGGTTGAATCGAAAGAAACTCTTCAGGAAGAAACTCTTCAGGCTCAAAGGGGACAACAAATGGCATTTTTCTTATTTTCTTTCTTTGTGAAGGGAAATAAAGGAATGCAAAATTTCCTCCCATATACGGATATCTTCGAAGAAAAGCAACCTTCATGGGTAGATGTTTTGGGTTATCACTTCATTCAAGGACCTTAGTCAATAATGCCTAAGAGGAAAATTCACTCATATTTTATACTTGGGATTCTCCTGTGATTCCTGAACACTCATTAATGTCTTCCCGTCGGCCTAAATAAATTGGAAGAGAGCCACATTTCAAAATTGATCTCTGAATTTGATTCTTAGGCACTCTTGCCATTAATATCTAAGGATTTGATAAAAATGATAGAGAAGATATATACATATACGTATGGGAGAACAAAAACTAACCCATAACAAAAAATAAATGTATTATTTAAAAGAATCAAAGAATGAAAAATGCTTTCCATTTGAGAAAAAATATGTAGGAAACAAGCATCGTAAACAAATAAACCGATTAACCTCCCTTACAAAAGGACACTCAATGCTTGTGAGCAAAAGTGATTGGGATGGTTCAGCTTATTATTTTGCAACAGTCCTAAAAGTGCAGACATATCTCTTGCGGTCAAACTGTCAGTCATTGGTCAAGGAAAACCTGAGTGAATTTCAGCCACTTCAATTCTATTAGCATTTCTTCATTTATTTTCCTCTGCCAGCACAAAGACATGCTCTTTTTTCTCATGTTCTGATATTATCATCGAATCTAGAAGTAAGACCATTCTGCTTATGAATTTCTTTGTTTCTTCAATCGATTGCTTTCTCTTTTTCATGGAATGTTCAGTCATTTGCATGTGGAAATTGACAATTTCTTCTGGTCGACGTTTAGATGAACTCTGTTTGACAAGATGTGTGTTGGTTCTTTCAATGGGCATGTCTATTCGAAGCTTCTTCTTCTTCCTTGACTGCAACTAATTCTCAATTAGTTTCACATTGTTTTTTCTTATCTTTCTTTTCTTGACGCCTTTTTAGCATTCAATTTCCAGGCAACCCAATCAAATTGGCTCCGGTTAGGTGACTACATCTTGAATTACAAATATTAATGAACTGACCTTTCAATGTCGGCCCCCAAAATCCCTTGGTTTAATGTCACAATCATGAACTCCATCACGATATTCACAATGATTCTTGATGTTGTAAAAACTCGAGTGATGGGGATTTGAAGATTTCAAATGACACAATGAAGCTTTGAATAATACAACTCTCGATAGGAAACATAAATGAGATTCACTTTAGTCTTTGATTTTCCACTGACAGGTGCATATGGAGCATCTAATTTGGAGTATTCTTTAGTAAAGAAAACTTTGAGGAGATAAATGTTCAAACTTGACTCTGATTATGGTAAATCCTGAATTGTAACGGATTACCCACAAAAAATTTGCTGTAGGTTTTGCCCTTCCACTTTTAACTCAATTCTTCTATCAAATAATGGTCTTTTGTAGAACGGGGTTCTTTATTCTCAAATCATAAATGTTCATTTTCTGATGAAATCACCGACTCAGTTTCAGAACCATACAATGAAAGGACTTATGAAACTTCGGGGCACTATCATCAAAATGTGGATTTTGCACGAGGTTGGACAACAAATTTGAATACGAAATTGGACTAGGAATAACTATTTCTCTTTTTCCTGTTGAGCCATTCGATCTCTCTATATTGAGTTTATGTGCTTTTTGCTCCTCTTGTAGTTAATTCCTTTGTGAGAAAAATTCAATCTTCAACTGGGTCCCTGACTTTTAACATTTCAGAGAAAAGTTCTGCGATCATTCAACTTTGCCAAAATCATCATGTCTTCTAACTGTCACTGAACCATTGATCAACAAATTTTTTGGCAAAAACACATGAATTTGGCTATCATTCAGTCCTTCTATGCCTGTCTACTGGAACCTTTATCTTAGTATTTTCGAAAACCACCGGTGTATCGAGGTCAAGCACTTTATTATTTCCTTCAGATCTATTGGACTTCTCACAGAAGCCCCGGTTATACTGATCTGAACTTCTTTTTTGTTTTCGACCATTTTGTCTCTTTTTTGTCTATTTTCCTCTCTTTTTTTTGCAGGGAGAATCATTCAGGTTGGACCCTCATGTGAGATGTCATACCTGTTTGCTTATCAATATCAGTATTTTTTTTTGAAACATTTCTTCCAGCTTCCCTGATTCTAAGCAAAAACGGCAGCTTGAATTATCAACTCGTTCTGCGACTGATCAATCCTTTGCTCAACTCCACCCAAGCGGTCCTCAAAAAATTTCTAAAATTGCCTTACCCTAATAATCCTATTGCCCATGCTTCTCAAAATATTGCTTTTCAACTTTCATACATTTATCTAAAAAATAATGCAATATTATTTAAACAAAATGCAATTATTATTTATTTTTTAAAAAATATATTATTTTTAAAAAATGCAATGATTTTTTTCTAAAATATAATAATTATGCAATGCATGAATGCACGAGGTATCAATTTCAAGGACTAGTATTTAGAGAAACATCCATTAGCCAAAATGTCGAATACAAGAAATAAACAATTTAATTGCAGAGATCAGCTTGACATCGTCCCTAGGTTAATCACTTCGTTCTACTTTCGAGTCAGCGTCTGCCCTAGCTTGGTGCTGATGTCAAGGTGTTGTTACATGTCCATGGCTTCAATGGATAAAATCTGCATGAATCAGCGACTCCCCGCATGGATTCTGAACTTGATCATTTCATGATTCTGCCTTTGGATAATCACCTCAAGCTTTATTCTCAATACATTTTCTTTCTTTGGTAATGCCCTTTCTAAAGCCTTCAAACGTGCTTTTCAAGTATTCGAATATCGCTTTTCAATTCTGTAACGTTCTTTCCCATCTCTTTCAACTTCTTGCTAAAAAAGTTGACTTTTCTCCATTATGATATCCCTTTGATGACTTTCCCAACTTTGGAACTTGTGATGACAATTATGGACTCAAAGCTTGCTCTCCCTTTAATTTTTGTTCGATCCAGTCGTTCAAATCCACTAATTCCCGAATATTCTCTCACTGCGCTTTTAACCTCTTCGCACAACTTTTTTTGGATTCTTGCACCATGTCACGTCATTCTCATAGGTACTGATCTTTTCTTGAATTGAGTCTTCTCTGATTGGGTCCATAACGTCGTATTGCAAAATGATACATCTGAGTATGTAAGATGATGTCGGGCATATAAAGAAGACAAAACAAAAAAAACAAAAAAAATAGTGTCAGTATTGTGAATTAATATATGAAACAATTAAACAAAACACTGACACAAAAAGCACACAATATTCAGCAAAGAAAATAACTAGAGAAATGTATTGAAACCGGTAGCACCTGTCCTAAGTCCCTGTCTGGCTCTAGTGGGGTAGGCTTCTAAAACAGAATGTGGGTTTTATTCTACACTCTCGGTTCCTGAACTGTCATTATCGTCTATTGCAACAGTAAGACATCGATTCGGTAGTATAGGTCCCTTATAACGGAGGCATGGGCCCTACGACACATAAGATTAGTATACCGGAAGAAGATGAAGATCCGAACTCAGAGCTGGAGAGCATCACGTCGGATATTGTCTTACTCCCACTAAGGGTGACAAACCGGGGTCGAGGGTTTATGCATGAATGACAAATATATTATACACAAAACTACCCCAATTTGTCTTGAAAATCCATCCAACAATTCTCTTATAAAGAATCAAATTCAGATCATTGATTGAAATGCCAAAATGCCACGTGGAATTAATTAATAGGCCCGACTCTCAATTTTCTCCCCAACGGAGTCTCCAAGCTGTCGCGACCATTTTTGAAATCTGTTTGTAAAAAAATAGCCTGACGATTAGGGTTTTGGAATTCAAGGTTTCTCATTTTAATTTGATCTTGAAATTAGGGGGTTTTCCATTTTAATCAAATTTCCTTTATCAATTTAAAAATCGTTTTGGAGTCGTCACTGGTCACTTAGGTGGACCGAACACCATAAAAAGTGGACCAAAGATTTTTTTTAATAAAATTCGAGTTCGGGAGTCGGTTAAGTGTGTGGAAGGGTTAGCACCCCTACAAACGCTCGTTATGGTGGAGTGGATGCTCAAGAAATATGACCAGAGACAAGAGTAGATTCATAGAGCTCAAGCCAAAGCATGGTGGAGTGGTAACTTTCGGTGACAACTCCAAAGGACATATTGAGAGCATTGGCTCTATTGGTAATCACTCATCTATTCTTATTGAAAATATATTGCTTGTCAATGGTCTTAAACATAATTTATTAAGCATTAGTTAACTTTGTGATAAAGGTTTCGATGTTCAGTTTGATAAAAATGGGTGTAAAATTGTGAACATTAAAACAAATAAAATAATGCTCATTGGTCATCGCATAGGAAACATTTATATGGCGCATTTAGATGACATAGATTCATCCCATGCATGTTTAGTTGCACATGATGAGAATGATGCATGGTTGTGGCATAGAGAACTAGGGCATAATAGCATAAGTGTTTTAGAAGAGTTGGTTTTCCAAAATATAGTTAGAGGTTTACCCAAACTAAAATTTTCATTAGATAAAATATGTGATGCTTGTGCTAAGGGTAAACAAAAGAGAAACTCATTTAAACCCATTAATGATGTTTCAACTAGTAGGGTGTTACAATTAATCCACATGGATTTATTTGGGCCTACTAGACCTATGAGCTTTGGTGGTAAGTCATATGCATTTGTATTGGTAGATGGCTTTTCTAGATACACTTGGGGTTCTATTCTTAAGTACTAACGATGAGGCTTTAGAAAATTTTATCACATTTACAAAATTTTCCCAAAATGATCTTGATCTAAAAATCTCACATATTAGAAGTGATCATGGAATAGGGTTTCAAAATATGGGTTTTGGAGATTTTTGTAACGAAAATTGTATTAGCCATAATTTTTTATCTCCTTGCACTGCTTAACAAAATGGGGGTAGTTGAGAGGAAAAATAGAACTTTAGAAGAGATGGCTAGGACCATGCTTTGTGAAAACAATTTACCCAAGTATTTTTAGGCGGAAGCCACTAATATGGCTTGTTATATTATAAATAGAGTAATGATTAGGCTTATTTTAAAGAAAACACCTTATGAGATTTTGAAATCTAAAAATCTTAATGTAGACTCTCAACGCGAATGGTTATTTGCTGGCAGTAGGGCATAAAAGATGTTAGAAAAGTAATAAAACAATTCCTAGTTGTTGAGTGCATAAATGTTCTATAGTTTATCCTTCATTTATCCATATTATTGATGCACTCAAGCATGTTTAGTTGCATTTTAGGATAGAATTTGCATAAACATCACAGATGGATAATTTTGCACAGATGTTGATTTCGATCAATTCTTGCAGGTACCTGTCATGGCAGCATCTAGGGCAGCAGAGGAACAGAAGATAACTGCCGAGTTGGAGTGAAGGGTTGAAGAAAACTGCCCTATATAATACTGTCGTGACATCTGCCGTGACAGAGGAGGCGACAGAGAAGAAGAAGAGATGGAAAATGCGAAGTGGAGTTCGACTGATAGAGGATTTCAAGCCTAATTTTTAGAGACCACTTGCATTATTTTTGGAGCCCAGAAGCACAAGGAATGCCTTGCCCAAAGTTTGAGGAGAAAGTCAAAGCAAGAAGATAGGGTGAATTAAAGGAAGTCTACTCAGAGATTTAGTCTTTAATTAAATTGTACCATAATTCAAACTAGTATTCTTGGTCATTAAGAAAGCTTGCACCCAAGGCCTATATATATGCTTGTATTTCGACCTAGAGAAGGATAACCTAGTTCCCAGCCGTATTCCATCATAAACCCTAGCTTTTCCCTTGTCCATCATGTTCTAAACTTTTCCCAGGGCTAAGGGTTGATCTATTAAAGTGGTTGTAAGGGTTAAACTGTTTCTTAGGATTTTCTGTTCAATTCAATAAAACTTCAAGTTTATTTACTCTGGTTTTCATATCTCATAAGAGTATCGGGAGAGCATTGTGAGGTTATCTATTTACTTAATATTAGGAGAGTTAAGTATACGAAAGAAGTAAATACATGTTTTCCAGTTTATGGTTAAACTATCTTGGCCTAGGGATAGGTACAAGGTTAAACGACTAAAGAAGAATTCACAAATATCCGTGTTCATCCTTCGATTCACGCCGGGAGGTATCATCTAAGACGTGTTCATCGACAGAACTTGGACCTAGGGATAGGAAAAGTCACAATAGGGGTTCTTGCCGAAATTGAAGTAACAGAGTTGTTGTTAGCTGCCGTGACATCAACAGATCGATGTCGCGACAGGCTCGACGACATACACAACAAAATTCCTCTGAATAGTGCAACACCTGCACTACTGAACAAATCAATACCAGCCAGTTTTCTCTATCTGATTCCCTCATCTATTTTAGTTTATCTTCAAGATTTCTTAAAACTCCTTATTAAATTATCTCTTTTCTTGTGCAGACCTTTAAAGTTAGAAGTATTTTCAGTCCCTGTGGAGACGATATTCGATACTTTGTATCCCTATATTACTTACGTCATGTATACTTGCACTCAATTGCGATAGTCTTATTTACACGCAAAACGTTTTTGGCGCCGTTGCCGGGGACTGGCAACATACCTTTACCTTTAATTTCTGCACCTTTTACTTTTATTTCTTTTCTGTTTCTAGTTGTTATATTTCCCTGTGCTTTTCACAAAGTTTTCTTCTCTTGCTTATGCGCAGATCGAGACGTGGTAAAGATCCTGAATACGAACTAGATCCGAAAATCGATTGTACGAACCATATCAGGAACCAAGCCTGACTCTTGATAGAAAGAAACCGTTATCTTGAGGAAAGACTTGAAGCAATGGAGAACGAAGGACAAGGTGATGGGGCAAATAACAACAACAATAACAACAACCCCAGGGTTGATGTTTATCCTCTAGCTTATGCTCAAGACAACCGGCAACCTCTTCCTGCCCCAATAGCACGACAAACTTGCCAAGAATATATGGACAATGATCAAGTTGAACTGCAAACTACACTGCCAGACGTGGAAGTTGAACAATTTGAACTAAAACCTGTGATGTTTAGCATGATAAATTCAGCCGGGCAATTTGGTGGTTCTGCTACAGAGGATGCACGTGAACATTTGAAAACCTTTTAGGAGATCTGTGGATCATTTAGACAACCAGGAATAAGCCCGAAAGTACTAAGACTCCGACTACTTCCCCATTCATTGAGCGATAGAGCAAAAACCTAGTGGAATAAGTTAACGTCAGGTTCAATAAGAACTTGGGCAGATCTTTGCCGTGAATTCCTCTCTCGTTTTAATCCTTCTCTTTTAACTGAAAGATTGCGTAACAAAATTGCTACTTTTCAACATAAAGATGATGAACCAATGCATGAGGCATGGGATCGTTTTACAACTCTCTTACGAAACTGCCCAATGCATGGATTCCTTGAATGGAACCAGGTCGTCAAATTCTACAATGCTGCCAATGCACCCACTCGAATGAGAATAGATTTGGCAGCGAATGGTTTGTTACTGGAAAAAGAGCCAGAAGATGCAATGCTAGTATTGAAAAGGTTGGCAAAGAACGACGAACAGTTCGCCACTGAATGAATATGAGGAAGACGAGGTGTATCTGTAAAGGAACACGAATCTAACAACTTGGTGATTACCCAATTAGCATACATCACCAAGGTAGTGGAAAACCTAAAGCGGAAAAATGAATCTAAGGCGGTGTTTTCTGCCAAGGAGATGTGTGAAACGTGTAGCGGAAACCACAATACAGAGGAGTGTACCCTACAAATGGAAACAAGAATGCATGTTAGAAACTTCAACAAGAATAGAGGCTACGACTCCAACAATTACAACCCAAATTGGAGGAAGAACCCTAAATTTTCCTGGAGTAAGCCGGAAAATGCCTTGAATACTCCTGTCCAGAATAATCAGAACCAAGGAATGCCCAGAATACTGTCATGACAGCAGCCACAACAGCACCCACAACAGCAGCCGGCATCATCCACAAGTACATTAGAACAGACCCATAGCAGCTTTCATGTCTCAAAATGGAGCATATATGGCCAACATGGATCACTTTGTCAAGAAGACTGAAACATTTATGGATAAAACAGAGATGAGAATGACAAACCATAAGGCCACTTTGAAGTCTCTAGAGACACAGATGGGTCAGGTAGCCCAGTTCATCAACACCAGACAGAATGGAGGATTCCCTAGTGATACTGAGGTCACTAGAAAACCCACACACGAGCAGTGTAAAGCTATAACAACGAGAAGTGAGAAACAACTACAAGGGCCGAAAATTAAAGAGACACCTAGTAAGGAACCGACCCTACAGACTTTTGCCGACGATACTGCCCCGACATACTTGAAGCAACTTGCTGTCGCCACCTCTGCCAGGAGAGTAGAAGAATTGGAAGAGACGACAGAAGAAACTGAATAATGTGGGCCTTCTTAGATATGAATTCCATGTCAAGGACGTCTCGAAGATTGCCGTCCTCCACCCCCTTTTCCATATCGGTTGAAAAAACAGAAACATGAGTACCAGCTTAAGAAGATCTATGATGTTTTTAAGCAAGTACATATCAATATTTCGTTGTTGGAGGCCATTAAGCAGATGTCTAGTTATGCAAAGTTCCTAAAAGATGCAATGTCTAGGAGATCCAGACTTGGGGAGTTTGAAACTGTAGTCATGACAGAAGGTTGCATGGCAATCCTACATAACCGTACACCCCCAAAGAAGGAGGATCCTGGGAGTTTCATTATACCATGCATAATCAGTGATCAATATGTGGGTAAGACCCTTTGTGATCTTGGAGAATGCCATTTGGACTGTGTAATGCACCAACAACCTTTCAGCGGTGTATGATGGCAATATTCTATGATATGGTGGAAGATTTCCTGGAGATCTTCATGGATGACTTTTCCATCTTTGGAGACAGTTTCAACAATTGTCTAGACAATTTGAAGAAAGTGCTTAAAAGATGTGAAGAGGCAAATCTTGTACTAAACTAGGAAAAATGCCATTTTATGGTAGATGAGGGCATAGTGTTGGGACACAAAGTCTCATGTCGTGGCATAGAAGTGGACGGAGCCAAAATCGAAGTCATCGAAAAACTACCGCCACCCACCACAGTCAAGGGCATTAGGAGTTTCTTAGGATACATAAGTTTTTATCACAGATTTATTGCTAATTTTTCTAAAATTACTAAACCTTTGTGTCTTTTGTTGGAACAAAATAAGGCCTTTGACTTCAATACCGAATGTATTAAAGCATTCAAGACACTGAAAGAGAAGCTGGTAACAACCCCAATAGTACAACCACCAGACTGGAGTTTAACGTTCGAGATAATGTGTGATGCCAGTGACTATGCTGTAGGGGCAACACTAGGGAATCAGAAGAAGAAAATCTTCCACGTAATATACTATGCCAGCAAGACCTTAAACAATGCCCAGATAAACTACACCACAACAGAGAAGGAGTTACAAGTTGTGGTATTCGCCTTCGACAAGTTCAGACCATACATAATTGGAACAAAAGTGGTGGTTCACACGAATCACTCATCAATAAAATACATGTTCATTAAAAAGGATGCACGACCATGATTGATACATTGGATTCTACTACTGCAAGAGTTTGATATAGAAATCAAAGACAGAAAGGGAACATAAAACCAAGTAGTTGATCACTTGTCAAAACTGGAGATGGGAAAGGATCAAGATAAAAACAAAGTAAACATAAAGGAGACTTTCTCTGACGAGCAGTTATTCACTGCCACAAGCACTGCCGCGATAGCCATGGCGACAGGTAAGCTTTCTGAAGTTCCTTGGTATGCTGACATAGTAAACTATCTTGTTAGTGGTTTATTACTCCCTGAACTTAACTACCAAGCAAGAAAAAGGTTCCAAAATGATGCAAAACATTATTATTGGGTCGAACCTCTTCTATTTAAACACTGTGTAGATCAGATTATCAAGAGATGCATACCAAAGGAAGAACAAGAAGAAGTACTCCACCACTACCATGCTGCTCCTTATGGAGGACACCTTGGAGGAACAAAATTGCTGCCAAGGTTCTGCAGTCTGGTTTATTTTCGCCTACACTATTCAAAGATGCACAAGCCTTTTACAAGCACTGTGATAAATGCCAAAGGACATGGAACATCTCTAGAAGGCATGAGATGCCCCTGCAGAATATTCTCGAGGTCGAAATTTTCAATGTTTGGGGAATCGACCTCATGTGACCATTCATGGCTTCTTGTAGGAACTTGTATATACTGCTGGCAGTAGATTATGTGTCCAAGTGGGTAGAAGCCATCGCTACACAAAAGAATGATGCCAAAACCGTTCAAAGATTTCTACACAAACACATCTTCACCAGGTTTGGCATCCCAAGGGCAATTATTAGTGATGAGGGTAAGCATTTCGACAATAGGGTGATTGATAATGCATTGAAGAAGTATGGAGTGAAACACAGAATCGCAACAGCGTATCACCCTCAAACCAATGGGCAGGCTGAGATCTCCAATAGAGAAGTGAAGAACATTCTGGAAAAGATGGTTAAGTCAACTAGGAAGGACTGGTCTCTACACTTGAATGGTGCATTATGGGCCTACAAGACTGCATTCAAAACACCATTGGGAATGTCACCTTACCTACTCATCTATAGAAAAACTTGACACTGTTGAGTGTGTAAAAGTTCTATAATTTACCCCCTATTTAACCCATATTTCTGTTGCATTCAAGCATAATTCATTGCATTTAGGTTAGATTTCAGTTACACATCACAAATATATCAATTGGCACAGTTTCTACTGAAATTGGTTGCTTTTGTAGGTAGCTGCTGTAGCAGATGAACGGCAGTAGAGAAGCAGACGCTGGGCAGTGAAGAAACAGAGTTGAAATTGGATGTGTAGACGTGAAGAACGATGCTGCCATGGCCGCTGTCGTGGCAGCTAAGGACGACAGCGATAGTGAAGGAAAGAAGTGAAGTGGGCATCGACAGAAAGAGAAAATTAAGCCCATCTGTCGTGGAGCACCCTTATATTTTTCCAAGCCCTAGATCAGAATGAAGGCCAAGCCCAAGGTTCAAGGAAGAAACTCCAAGAAAGAAGGAAGGACGAATTAAAGACTTATGCTCTGAAGATTTAGTCTTTAAATAGAGTTGTACTTTAATTTAAACTTGTATTCTTGCCATATTAGAAAACTTGAACCCATGGCCTATATAAAGGCATGTAATTCGACCTAGGAAAGGACATCACCATATTTTCTAGCCTTCTTCCCAAAAACCCTAGCCGTTTTCCCTTCCTCAACATGTTCTAAACTTCCCCTAGGGGTAAGGGTTGATTTGTAATGTAACACCCCAATTTTGGGCTTGGAAGTTTAGGGTCTGAACCGGACCGGTTTAAATTACGGTTCGAATATAAAAGGTGTTTTTTAGGGAAAGCCTAGTTCGGGATGCATTAAAAATATGGGAAAATATCTAAAAATCCTCTTTTATTATATATAAGAGAGTGGTGAAATCAATTTTACAAAATGGGGTTTGGAAATATGACATTTCAAGTTAGTGACTAAAATGTAATTTTTGAAAAGTTGGTGACTGTTTTGAAAGGATTGAAACTTTGAATCTTTAAGGAGCTAATTTACCCAAGGGAGAGTTTCTCCAGATTTTTCTTAAATTTTAAAGACTAATTTAATGTAATTTAATAAAAAGAAAAGAGGGAAAAGAGATATTTTAGTTTCATAACTAACTTTTGCCAAAATTTTCCCATTTCATTTTCTCTCAATTTTCCCTCAGCCAAACACATTTCCACAGCCACTTTTCCTTTGATTTTCACACCTAAAGTTGAGATTTCAATCTCTAAATGGTTTCTAATTATTTCTACACCAAAACCTCATCATTTGCTTATTGAATTTTCAAGGATTTTGGCTCTAAACAAGGAGAAACTCACATTTAGAGGTATGAACGTCCTTCTCCTCTAAATACTCAGTTCTTTACTGAAATTCCCAAGTTCTCAATCCTTAAATTGAGTTTTATTAAAGGTTTTAATGTTGTGTTCTTGAATTTGGCTTAAAATGCAAGATTTGGATTTAATTTTGAAGAAATTCGTAATAGATGATTGGGCTCTGTTTTGAGATGTCTTTTTGATGTATTTTGGATGTTTAAATGATGTGTAATTGAGGTTTAATTAATGCAATCCCGAATAGGTTGATTCTCCTAAGTTTTGACTTGAGAAAATGGTGGTTTTTGGGGTGATTTTGATGTTCTGCTATAGCTGGAGGTATAAGGACGTGATTAGGTCCTTTTTGGATGTTAATTGATGTTTAAGAATGATTGGATTTGATGGATCTTGGCTGGGTAATGTTGTAGAGGTGTTTGGATGTGATTTCGGTTGTGTTTAGTAGCCGAAATGTGAGTTTTGATGAGAGCAGCGAGTTTAGGTGTTGTGGTTGAAGATTTTAATGCATGATGATGCATTCATCTTCTGCTTTGATGTGTTTAAAACAGGGGAGACATCATCGGATCCTTGTGGTGTTGATCCGGAGGCTTGATCGGCGTTTCGGCAAGCTTGCAAAACAGAATCGGTGAGTGAAGTTTGGTTTTCAGCTTTGAAACCAATCTTTGAAGGTGTTGGGAGCTTAGTTTAAGTCTAAACAACTTAGCTAAGCTCAAGAGTAAGTTTTTCGGAGAAACTCTCTTTTTGATGAACCATGAGATGGTTGAATGCAATGTGTTTATTTTGCATGTTTAAATTCTGTTTTGAAAGCATATTTTAGCATGTTTAATGCTGGTTTTTTAAGCCATGTGTTGAGGGATGCTCAAGGTAAGAGATCCTTGTTTTGGACATTGATAAATGTGGTTTGATGCATAGTAATGCATGATTATGTAATGGCTTTGTTTAATGCTTAAAAATAGTGGATTGATGATGGTAAATGATGTATATTGGCAAGTGATGTGTTGGTTTAAAAGTACTTGAATCGGATATAGTTAGCCGGCTATAGGATTGGGTGCACCGTGAATAAAGTCGCCTTGGATGTTGAGGGGTTGTGATTGTACTGTAAACTCCATCCAAGAACACTAACGAGATGTCTAAGATCATAATGGTGGTTAAAATGCCATGTGAGGATCTTGTGTTGTGTGTCCCGTGTTCTCATTAGTGATGTTATACAACTACCAATGAGTGATGTGGAGGGGGTTGTGATTGTACCGTTAAACTCCATCACGGGTGTTGAGGGGTTGTGATTGTACCGGTAAACTCCACCTTGTGTGTTGGTAGTGTGTATGGAGCGTATGGGACAACGCTTGTAATCCGCGTATCCGATTGTGTTTTGAGTTGAAAAATGGTTATGGATTATCACTTGAAAGCCAATATGACATGATGATGTATTGAAGCATGAGATGCTTGGTTTGTATACATAGATGCATGATAAATGTTGTTTTGAAACTAAAGGCCTTGGAAAGGTGTTTTTACAAATTGCATTATTGTGTTGTTTCATTAGAGCATTTCTCACTAAGCATGTGTGCTTAAGCTCTCTCTTTCTTGAACCAATAATGCAGAGCATTGAAGTGCTTTAAGGGCAGCAAGGAGGTCAAGGATCTAAGTGAAAGTCTAAGCTCATGTATGGTGACTATTTTCACAACACTATTAGCTTTTGGTATTTGGCAATGGGAACCTAGATTGAGTTTTTGGGAGATGTTTTGGACTCCCTAAGTTTGGTTTAATGCCTATGATGATGTTGGAACATGTAAATGGCCATTTGGTATTTGTTTTGGAGATTTGATGATTGCTTGCTTTTCATTTTAGGATGCATGCCTATAGACTTGTGGTTTTTCCTAAATGATGTTATGATTGAGCTTTGATGATGCAAATATGTTCCTTTAATGTTTGATGACTTGTTGGCATGACATGGAGGTCTTATGAGCATGTTTGGTGGGTCGAAAGAGTGTAAAACAGACTTTTCTGCTGTTTCTAGGCAAGGTGTTTCGAAACACCCTTGCCTGTTTCGAAACAGATGCATATTTTGGCCTGGGTGTTTCGAAACGGGCTGAGGTGTTTCGAAACACTTTGGCTACTGCCAAGGGGTGTTTCTGAACGGCCTAGACCCGTTTCGGAACACTTGACCGTTGGGCACTGATTTGAATGGTTTTGAGGTTTGCAAGCTTTACATTTTAGTCCTGATTTTTGTATGTGCAATTGGTTGAGTTTGAGATGTCCGTTTGAGGTGAAATTTGGCAGAGAGGTATGAAACGTGACTAATTTCATAATGGTAACTTAAAAATTGGTAAAGTCCTCTTAATTTCCAGATTTTATATTTTGGTCCCTAAATTCGTATGTTATGCAATTGAGTCCCTTATCGTTTTCCGATTGCTGTGATTTTTGAGTATGCTTATCTCAAGAGTACACCTAAGGTTAATATGCATCTAGACAAGGTTTAAAAGAAAAAAAAGGGTCGTTAACAAGGTTGACTTTTGGGTTGACTTTGGTTTTCCCCGTGTAATCTTCATAGTTCGGGTCAACCGTCTAGGCCGGGCTAAGGGGGTTACTTGTAAAGTAGTTGCAAGTATTGCATTTGTTTTAGGAATTTTTCTGTTCAATAAAATTACTTCAAGTTTTCTTATTCTGGTTTTCAACATCTTGCAAGAGTATCGGGAGAGCATTGTGAGATTACTCATTTACTTAATATCGGGAGAGTTAAGTATACGAAAGGAATAAGTACGAGTTCTCTAGTTTATGGTTGAACTATCTCGGACCTAGGGATAGGACGAGGTTAAGTGGCTAAAGAAGAATTCAACAACATCGGTGTTCATCGTTCGATTTACGCCGGGAGGTATCATCAAAGACGTGTTCATCGACAGACTTGGACCTAGGGATAGGCCAAGACACATCAGGGATTCTTGCCAAGCTTGAAGTGCAAAGTTGCGTGATCGCTGCCGCGACTAACAACAGACCGCTGCCGCGACAGGCGCAACGACATGACAAATATTCCTAGACTTTGCAACTCCTACACTACTGAGCAATTCAATATCGGCCCATTCTCTCTATCTTGATTTCTCTACTCTTTTATTATCAGTATTCTTTATTATTTCGTGACAAACATATTAAACTATTCTTTTTCCTCTCGTGCAGTAATTCAAGGTGAAGCTATTAGCCCAGTCCCTGTGGAGACGATATCTGATACTTCCATATCACTTTACTACATGCGTCGTGTACACTTGCACTACATTGCGATAAACACTTTTACACGCAACAAGTTTTTGGCGTCGTTGCCGGGGACTGGCAACATATATTTACCCTATCTTTTTCTGCACTTCCTTTACTTTTCTGTTTTTACTTGGATTGTTCAACCTATACCTTTCACAAGGTCTTCTGTTTGCGTATGCGCAGATCTCAACGAGGAAAAGAACGAGAGCACCAGTTAGATCCTAAAATCGAACGAACGTACAATCTCAAGAAGAGAGTCTGTTACCTCGTTGAAAGGAACGAATACCTGGAGGAACAACTAGAAGCAATGGTGAACGAAAGACGTGAAGAAAGAAGGAACAACCAAGAGAATCCCCAGGATAATAATAATCCTGCCGGGAATGGGAAACGACAAACCTGCCGATCCTCCTGTCGCTGACGCACGCCGGTCATGCCGAGACTACATGCTCAATGATCATGTAGAACTAGAAACAACCCTGCCAGATGTAGACGTTGACAACTTTGAGCTGAAACCTGTTATGTTCAGCATGATCAACAACGCTGGCCAATTTAGTGGTGCTGCTACAGAGGATGCTAGGGAGCATCTGAAAACGTTCCAGGAAATATGTGGTTCGTTTAGACTACCAGGAGTTATTCCGGAGATACTGAGGCTTCGGTTATTCCCACATTCTTTAAGGGACAGGTCGAAAACTTGGTGGAATAAACTAATGCCGGGTTCAATACGAACTTGGGCAAATTTAACTCGTGAATTCTTGTCTCGTTTTAATCTTTCACATTTATCTGAGCGATTACGTAACGAAATTGCTACTTTTCAACAGGAAGATGACGAGCCAATGCACGAGGCCTGGGACAGATTTACCACTCTTTTGAGGAATTGTCCGATGCATGGATTTCCCGTTTGGAACCAAGTAACAAAATTTTATAACGCTGCCAATTTACAGACTCGTATGAGAATTGATTCAGCAGCAAATGTACTGTTGTTGGACAAAGATCCTGAAGATGCAATGGCAGTTTTGAAAAATCTGGCGAAGAATGAGGATTAGTTTCCTACAGCAAGAAGAGGGGGTAAACGAGTTCTAGCTGTAAAAGATTATGAAGCCGACAGTTCTTTAAAATCACAGGTGGCATATCTCACTAAGGCAATAAAAAAGCTCTTGAAAGAAGATTCATAGCCTGCCTACTCTGTTGAAGAGGTATGCGAGACTTGCGATGGAAATCACAGTTCGGAAGATTGTCCGCTACAGTTAGAAGAAGGGATATATATTGGGAACTACAATAAACAGAATTATAATTCCAATAACTACAATCCCAACTGGAGAAAGGATCCCAAGTTCTCTTGGAGCAACCCCAATAATGCCCTGAATCCTCAAGCACAGAACACTCAGAATCAGGGGGACCTAGATTAATGACTCGGCAGCAACCGCAGCAGCAACAGCAACAACCACCACCTGCCACAACTAGTATACTGGAGTAGACCCTAGCTAAGTTTATGTCTCAAACAGGAACTTACATTGAGACCATGAATCACTCCGTCAAGAAGACTGAGACATTCATGGATAAAACAGAGATGCGGATGACCAACCACGAAGCTACTCTAAAACCATTGGAGAAACAGATGGGTTAGGTTTCCCAGCATATTAAACCGAGGCAAAATGGAGGATTTCCTAGCGATACTGAAAACGCTAGACAACCCACACATGAGCAGTGTAAAGCCATCACTACTAGAAGTGGGAAGAAATTACCAGGGCTAGAGAAGGATGCTGAATCAGTTAAGGAACCAGCCTTGGAGTCTGCTACCGAGAAAGCTGCCCCAGCAGTAGACAAATAGCTTGTTGTCGATGAACCTGTCACGACAGCAGAAGGGACAGAGGAGAAAGATGAAGACCCAAAACCTCCTCGGATCCGAATACAGTGGGAAGGACGCATTGCTGATTACCGTCCCCCACCTCCTTTTCCTCAGCGGTTACAGAAATTGAAGCAGGAATCCCAGCTTTAGAAGATCTACGATATTTTTAAGCAGGTCCATATCAATATTCCACTGTTAGATGCCGTTAGGGAAATACCTGGTTATGCCAAATTTCTCAAGGATGCCATGTCGAAGAAATCCAGACTTGGGGAATTTGAAACGGTTAAAATGACAGAGGGATGCATGAGTATTCTGCACAAGCATCCACCCCAGAAGCAGAAAGATCCTGGAAGCTTCATCATACCATGCATAATCGGAGACAAATTTGTGGGTAAGGCACTTTGTGATCTTGGCACTAGTATAAATTTAATGCCCAAATCTGTTTTTTCAGAAATTAGGTATTGGAAAAGCTCGGCCCACAACAGTAGTACTGCAGCTGGCAGACCGCTCTTACGTTCATCCAGAAGGAAAAATTGAAGATATTCTGGTAAGAGTGGATAAATTTATTTTTCCTGCTGACTTTCTTGTCTTAGATTGTGAAGTAGATGAAAACGCACCAATCATCCTGGGGCGACCCTTCTTAGCCACAGGAAGATCACTGATTGATGTGGAAAAAGGAGAACTCACTATGAGAGTAAACGATCAAGAGATCAAGTTGAACGTTCTCCAGGCAATAAAGCATGCTGATGCAGAAGAAGAGTGCAAGGCCATCACTGAAATTACCTTTGACCAACCATGCATAAGGTCGGGCTGCCACGACATCACAATTGGCCACTGCCCCAGCAGCCATTTAGAAGACTGTCACGACAGCAGCTCCTCAGAGTCTGATACATTTGATACTGAAGATCAGGAGGAGGTAAATTGGAAAGGCAATCATCCAGGTAAGTTATTCGAGCCCATAAACAATACCTCAGATGAACATATAGTCCAAAAGCCATCAACTGTAGAGCCCCCTGTTCTAGATCTTAAGCCCCTGCCAGGGCAGCTCAAGTATGTTTTCCTTGGTTTAAATGATACGTTGCCCGTAATCATCTCTTCCAAGTTGATGCAGAAACAGGAACAACAACTGATAGGGATGCTGCAGCAGCACAAAAAGGCTACTGGATGGACGATAGCTGATATCCAAGGCATCAGTACGGCACTATGCATGCATAAAATCCTCTTAGAGGATGATCATAAGCCGACCATTGATGCACAAAGACGACTGAACGATGCTATGCGAGAGGTGGTACGTAAGGAGATCATAAAATGGCTAGATGCTAGAATAATCTATGCCATCTCGGATAGCAAGTGGGTGAGCCCGGTACAGTGTGTTCCTGTAACCCCCTTAACCCGGCCTAGACGGTTGACCCGAATTAAGAAGATTACACGGGGAAAACCAAAGTCAACCCGAAAGTCAACCTTGATTAACGACCCTTTTTTTTTCTTTTTAAACTTGTCTAGATGCACACTAACCCTAGTTGTGATCAAACAAACAACATACTCAAAGAACATAAACATCAGAGATCAAACAGGGACCCAATTGAACAAATTACAACTTTAGGGACCAAAATGCAAACATTTTGAAACATATAACTGCCAATGTCAGCCCCCAACGCTCAGGTGTTCCGAAACAGGGAGAGCCTGTTTCGAAACGCGGGGCCGTTCCGCAACGCGTACCGAAACGAGGGTTGACAGAGGCCTTTCCGTTTCGGAACGGTGTCTCCCGTTTCGGACGCCTGGGTTGGTACAAGGCACCCGTTCCGAAACGGAGGCTCCTGTTCCGATACGGCCTGCACAGATTGCAGAAAAAATTCATGCTTAAACACACAATTGACCAACCAATCATACTCCAAATGCAACCAAACTTTACCAGCAACTCATACAACATACAAGAGACATATTTGCATCAACCAATTATCATTATATCCTCATATATGTAAAGCCACAAATCTAAAGGCATGCTTCCTACTCAAGCAAACCATTCATGCACTAAAACCTCCAAACCAACACATAATGGCCAATTACATGTACCAACATTAACAACAACATAAATCCAAAATAGGGAGTCCAAAACATCTCCCAAAACAACAACATAGATCCCCCATTGCCAAAAACCAAAAGCTAAAAGTGTTTAAGAAAACCTTCCCATACATGAGCTTATCTTCCACTTGATTGCTTGCCTTCCTTGCTGCCCTTAATGCACCTTAATGTTCTGCATTATTGGTTTAAGAAAAAAGAGAGAGAGCGTAAGCAAAAGCTTAGTGAGGAAAGCTCAAATAAACCATTCAATAATGCATTTATAAAACACTTTTATAAATCATACATCAAAATACATTTAGACATGTTCACAAGCAATCTCAACCAAGCATCTCATGCTTCATATCATAACATGTCATATTGGCCACAAGTGATAATTACCATCTTTTAATAAGATCAACATAAGACTCACACATGGACTTTTAAACACCATTGTGATCTTATCCCCATGGACTTTTAAACACCATGGCCCATGGACTTTTAAACACCATGGCAAGGACCACGCAAGGACTTTTAAACACCTTTGTGTCCTTAACAAGTTTCACCTCAAGGACTTTTAAACACCTTGACCCCAAGGACTTTTAAACACCTTGGCCCATGGACTTTTAAACACCATGACATGAATCACCCCAAGGACTTTTAACCACCTTGGAAAGGACCACACAAGGACTTTTAAACACCTTTGTGTCCGTAACAAGAACCATCCAAGGACTTTTAACCACCTTGATGTTCTTAAGTAAACTAGGCTCACTCAAGGACTTTTAACCACCTTGGTGACCTTAACCTTTTCAAAACATCACTTGCCAATATACATCATTTATCATCAATAATCCACTGTTTTAAAGCATTTAACCAAGCCATAAACATCATGCATCTTAAAACATTAAACCACATTTAAACAATGTTCAAAAGCAAGGAACTCTAACCTTGAGCTTCCTTAAACACATGGCTTATAATCTCAGCAAACAAACATGCTAGATATGCTTTAAAAACAGAATTTAAACATGCAACAAACACATTGCACCCAACCATCACATGGTTCCTCATCAAGAGAGTTTTTCCGAAAACTTACTCTTGAGCTTAGCAAAGTTGTTTAGACTTAGACTAAGCTCCCAAACCTCCAAAACATTGGTTTCAAAGCCGAAACCCAAAATCCACTCACCGATTCCGTTTCGCTTCTTGCCGAAACACCAAATCCAGCTTCCGGATCACCACCACTTGGATCCAAAGATGACTCCCCTGTTTTAACACATCAAAACAGTAGATTAATGCATCATCATGCACTAATAGCTTCAATGAAAGCACCTAAACTCGTTGCTCTCATCCACACTCCATTTTCGGCCACCAAACACAACCGAAAATGCATCTAAACAACTCCTCAACAAAGCCCAGCCATAAACCATCAAAACTAAGCATCCTTAAACATCATTCAACATCTAAAAAGGACCTAACAACATCCTTATACCTCCAGCAACAACAGATCCACAAGATCACCCAAAAACAACCAAGAATCACAAGCTAAACTTAGGAAATTCAACCTATCCGGGATTGCATTAGTTAAAACTCAATTTCCAATCAATTTAACATTCATTTAGCATCAAAAATACACCTCAAATCACTGCTTTAACAGATCATACGAAAATTTACCAAAATCAATCAAATCTTGCATTTAAAAGCCAAGATCCATAACACAACCTTAAAATCATTTATAAAACACAATTTAAGGATTGAGAACTTGGGAATTTCAGTAAAGAACTTAGAGTTCAGAGGAGAAGGACGTTCTTACCTCCAAACTTGAGTTTCTCCCTTTTAGAATCAAGTTTTCTTGAAAATCCACTTAGCAAATGGTGAGGTTTTGTGGTAGAGATGATTAGCAATCAAAAGGTAATTAAAAAGATGAATTTAGGTGACAAAATCAGAGAGAAAAGCTCTGGAGAAAAGGTGTTTGGCTTGAGAGAAAATGAGAGAAAATAGAATTGAGAGAAAAGTTAGTTAAAACCAAAATATCTTCCCTCCACTTTGTTTTTTTATTTAAAACCTTTTAATTAATCATTTAATATCTTTTGAAAATCTGGAGAAACTCACATTGGGTAAATAGCTCCTTAAAGATTCAAAGTTTCAATCCTTTTTAAAATAGTCTCACAGTTTTCAAAAATTACATTTTGGTCACTAGCCCAAAATGTCACCCTTCCAAACCTCATTTTGCAAAATTGATTTCACATTTCACTTATATATATTAAAAGAGGATTTTAGAACATTTTTCCATATTTTTAATGCAACCCGAACTAGGTTTTCCTAATTTCACCTTTTTAGATTCGAACAGCACTTTGACCGAACCGGTCAACGCCCAAAACTTCTAAGCCCAAAACCGGGGCCTTACAACTCTCCCCCCCTTAAGAAATTTCGTCCTCGAAATTTACCTGAAGGAAAGAGATAAGGAAACTCCTTCAGCATGTCATCCTTTCGCTCCCACGTGGCTTCCTCAACACCGCGATGCTTCCACAGCACCTTTACCAACTCAATGGTCTTGCCACGAAGAACCTTGCTATCTGAATCCAGAATCCTCACCGGCTCCTCGTCATAAGTCAAATCCGGATTCAATTCCACCTCTTCCACAGGCATCACATGCGAAGGATCATATCTATACTTCCGGAGCATAGAAACATGAAACACATCATGAATCTTCTCCAACTCTTGAGGTAACCTCAACCTGTACGCAACAGGACCCACACGCTCAACCACCTCGTATGGTCCAATGTACCTAGGGCTCAACTTACCCTTCCGGCCAAACCTCATCACCTTCTTCCAAGGCGAAACCTTCAGAAACACACGGTCACCCACCGCATACTCAATCTCCTTACGCTTCAAATCCGCGTAAGACTTCTGCCGATCAGAAGCTGCCTTCAAACGCTCACAAATGAGCTTCACCTTCTCGGTGGTTCCCTTCAACAAAGCCGGCATCGAAACCAACTTCTGACCCGTTTCAGCCCAACAAAGAGGAGTCCTACACTTCCTCCCATACAAAGCCTCATAAGGTGCCATTTGAATACTTGCCTGATAACTATTGTTATAAGCAAACTCAACCAAAGGCAAAAGCTTCTCCCAAGAGCCCTGAAACTCAATCACGCAGCACCTCAACATATCCTCCAAAATCTGAACAACACGTTCAGACTGACCATCCGACTGAGGATGATAGGATGTACTGAAATTCAACCTCGTACCCAGAGCTTGATGCAAACACTGCCAGAACCGCAATGTGAACCTCGGATCCCTATCCGACACAATCGACTTAGGCACACCATGCAGCCACACAATCTCAGCAATGTACAGCTCCGCAAGCTTATCCAAAGAAAATGTGGTATGCACAGGCAAGAAATGCGCACACTTCGTCAGGCGATCCACAATCACCCACACCGAATTCTTCTTCGATAGTGACAAAGGTAAACCAGATACAAAATCCATGGTAACCCTTTCCCACTTCCACTTAGGAATTCTTAACGGTTGCAACAACCCTGAAGGAAACTGGTGCTCAGCCTTAACTCGCTGACACACCATACACTTGCTGACAAACTCCGCAACATCTTTCTTTAAACCCATCCAATAGTACTCATCACGAAGATCTCGATACATCTTAGTACTACCAGGGTGCATAGCAAAAGGACTACTATGACCTTCAGTCAGAATAGCACGCCTCAACTCAGCATCATTGGGCACTACTATCCGACTCCCAAAACACAACACTCCATCATCATTAAAGCAGAAATCCGAAGGTCTACCCTCCTCGATATCCTGTACATGAGACACCAAGGAATCATCCAGCAACTGCTTTTCCTTGATCAACTGAACCAGAGATGGTTTCACTTGCAACTCAGCCACAAGACAACCATCGCGCGAAATACTCAAACTGGCAAACATAGCCCACAGCTCAACAGCTACCTTCCTACTCAAGGCATCCGCTACAACATTAGCCTTCCCAGGGTGATACTCAATCGTCAAATCATAATCCTTGAGCAACTCCACCCAACGTCGCTGCCTGAGATTCAACTCCTTCTGAGACATCAGATACTTCAAACTCTTGTGATCCGTGTACACAGTACACTTCTCACCATACAGGTAATGTCTCCAGATCTTCAGAGAAAAAACCACTGCAGCCAACTCAATGTCATGCGTAGGATAATTGCGCTCATGCACCTTCAACTGCCGCGATGCATAAGCTACCACCCTACCCTCTTGCATCAACACACATCCCAAACCAACATAGGACGCATCGCTATACAACACAAACTCTTTCCCTGATTCAGGTTGAACCAAGATAGGAGCTTGCGTCAAAGCCGCCTTAAGCTTCTCAAAAGCCTGCTGTCTCGCCACTGTCCACTCATACTTAACATCCTTCTGCAACAACTTTGTCAAAGGTGCAGCAATCTTAGAAAACCCATCCACAAACCTTCGGTAGTATCCCGCCAAACCAAGGAAACTACGAACCTCGTGAACAGACTTAGGAACCTTCCAATTCATCACCGCCTCAATCTTCTGAGGATCAACCTGAATCCCCTTGGCAGAAACCACATGCCCAAGAAACACCACCTCCTTAAGCCAGAACTCACACTTGCTCAGCTTAGCGTAAAGCTGATTCTCCAACAAAGCTTGCAAAACAATTCTCAAATGCTCTTCATGCTCCTCCTCAGTACGCGAGTACACGAGGATATCATCAATGAACACCACAACAAACTTGTCCAGGTATTCATGAAACACACGATTCATCATGTCCATGAAAGCAGCAGGAGCATTTGTCAAACCAAACGGCATCACAAGGAACTCATAATGCCCATACCTTGTCCTGAAAGCTGTCTTAGGCACATCCACATCCTTCACCTTCAACTGGTAATACCCTGACCTCAAGTCAATCTTAGAGAACACAACAGCTCCCCGAAATTGATCAAAGAGATCATCAATCCTCGGCAAAGGATACCGATTCTTGATAGTCAACTTGTTCAGCTGACGGTAATCAATGCACATCCTCATAGTGCCATCCTTCTTCTTCACGAACAAGACCGGTGCACCCCAAGGCGACACACTCGGCCGAATGAAACCACGCTCAAGCAACTCTTGCAACTGCGTCTTCAGCTCTTTCAGCTCCTTAGGTGCCATTCTATAGGGAGTAATGGACACAGGAGTTGTATTCTCATACAGCTCAATTCCAAACTCCACCTCGCGATTAGGAGGTAAACCAGGCAACTCCTCAGGAAACACACCAGGAAACTCCTTCACAACCCTGATATCTTGCACACGCAACTCCTTAGAGCTAGGATTCATCACAAAAGCTAGGTAAGCCTCACAGCCTTGCCTCAGCATCCGGCTTGCCTCCAACGTAGACACCACATTGGCAAGAAACTTCACATTCTCACCAACCACAACAACTTCATAATCATCCGCAAGCTTCAGCGAAACTCGCTTATTTTCACAATCCACCACAGCACGATGCTCAGCAAGCCAATCCATACCAAGGATTACATCAAAACCATAGAAAGGTAACTCCATAAGGTCAACATGAAAAACATGATCTTGAACAACCAAAGGACACCTTCTATACAGCTTTCGAGTCACAACAGTCTCACCAAAAGAACTAGTGACACGCATACCAACATCCAAAGACTCAACAGGCAAACCAAGCAATTCAGCATGCTCACGCAATATATAAGAGTGCGTAGATCCAGAATCAATCAAGGAAAGTAATGACAAGGATTGCAGAGTAAAAGTACCTGCGATCACATCCGCATCATTCCTCCCCTCACGCTGAGCAAACACTCTAGCCTGTCCGCCACCCTCTGGCTGTACAACTACAACATGAGCTACACCTCGGCCACCTTCCTCTCTCCGCTGAAAATTACCACAGCCGCGCCCACGACCTCTCTGTGCCGCTGCAACAACAGGAGCACGAACTTGGCCACCAGCCAACATAGGACAATCACGCCTCAAATGATCCGAAGATCCACAGTTCCAGCAACCATTACCAGCTGCCGCAACAGGAGCTTGCACTTCCCTCACAGCACGAGGACAATCACGTTTCATGTGACCATGCGAACCACATATCCAACAAGCACTCGGATCAGCTCTAGCGTTGCCTCCCCGAGCAGGTGCTCCACCACCTCGCTTAGCCGAGGACTGATACTTCTGATCACGTCCCCTCTTGTTCCGTCCACCACTGGAACTATATTCAGCTGCCCGCTTACCAGCACTTGCCCCAACACCTCTAGCAGATAAACCCAAGTTCATCTCAATATCCTTGGCTCGGCCCACCAACACATCAAAATCATCATACTCGGTAGCCAGCACATACATCTTCACATCCGTCACTAAGCCATACCGGAACCTTTCACACCTCGCTCGCTCATCCGGGACAAGCTCAGGTGCATATTGACTGAGTCGAACGAACTGTACTTCATACTCAGCCACCGTCATGCTCCCTTGGGTAAGAGACATGAACTCCCTCTTTTTCTCATCCAGGTACCTCACACCCAGATACCTTCTCTTGAACACATTCTGAAAGAATGTCCAAGTCACATCAGCTTCTGCCATCGCAGCAATAGTGGTTGTCCACCACGTATATGCATCCTTCTGCAGCAAGGACACAACACAACCAAGCTTCTGCACATCAGTGCAACTCATCTGTCCCAAGATTCTCTTGGTACTCTCTAACCAAGCCTCAGAACCTTCAGCAGACATACCCCTGAACTCAGTCCCTCCCAGACTGCACAACCGCTCCAAAGGTAGTCTAACTCCAGCATCTTCCTGATGCCCAGCTCCACGAGCTCCAGCTACCGCTGCTTGGAAAGCACCAGCTATAGCTTGAATTAACACCGTCATGTCAGGAACAGCTTGCCCCTGACCGGCCTCAGGTCCAGCAGCCTCAGCACCAGCTGCAGCTCCAGCTTCTTCAGCCCCAGCACCACCACCACCAGGTGGAGGAGGTAAAACCGCACTCTCAACATTCTCCTCATTTTCATTCTCATTCTGAGCCGTAGCTCGCACATTACTCCTCAACTCTCTACGAGGTGCCATACTATGAATATGCAATCACAATGCAAATAAACAAAGTCAGGCCCAACAAGGTAAGCAATCCAAGTACTCAAGCTCATTTCCAACTAAAATCAACATCATTTCATTAGCTTTGATTTGGCAATGGGTACCCACAACATGCTTCATCACAGCATACATCTCAATTGCAACATACATGCAATTTAGTCAACATGCTTTCACCCAACAAGCATACAAGGCATACATACCTCAAACATTCACATACACATTCCCAATTACTCGAGAACTCAACTCTGATACCACCAAATGTAACCCCCTTAACCCGGCCTAGACGGTTGATCCGAATTAAGAAGATTACACGGGGAAAACCAAAGTCAACCCGAAAGTCAACCTTGATTAACGACCCTTTTTTTTCTTTTTAAACTTGTCTAGATGCACACTAACCCTAGTTGTGATCAAACAAACAACATACTCAAAGAACATAAACATCAGAGATCGAACAGGGACCTAATTGAACAAATTACAACTTTAGGGACCAAAATGCAAACATTTTGAAACATATAACTGCCAATGTCAGCCCCCAACGGTCAGGTGTTCCGAAACAGGGAGAGCCTGTTTCGAAACGCGGGGCTGTTCCGCAACGCGTACCGAAACGAGGGTTGGCAGAGGCCTTTCCGTTTCAGAACGGTGTCTCCCGTTTCGGACGCCTGGGTTGGTACAAGGCACCCGTTCTGAAACGGAGGCTCCTGTTCCGATACGGTCTGCACAGATTGCAGAAAAAATTCATGCTTAAACACACAATTGACCAACCAATCATACTCCAAATGCAACCAAACTTTACCAGCAACTCATACAACATACAAGAGACATATTTGCATCAACCAATTATCATTATATCCTCATATATGAAAATCCCCAAATCTAAAGGCATGCTTCCTACTCAAGCAAACCATTCATGCACTAAAACCTCCAAACCAACACATAATGGCCAATTACATGTACCAACATTAACAACAACATAAATCCAAAATAGGGAGTCCAAAACATCTCCCAAAACAACAACATAGATCCCCTATTGCCAAAAACCAAAAGCTAAAAGTGTTTAAGAAAACCTTCCCATACATGAGCTTATCTTCCACTTGATTGCTTGCCTTCCTTGCTGCCCTTAATGCACCTTAATGTTCTGCATTATTGGTTTAAGAAAAAAAAGAGAGAGCGTAAGCAAAAGCTTAGTGAGGAAAGCTCAAATAAACCATTCAATAATGCATTTATAAAACACTTTTATAAATCATACATCAAAATACATTTAGACATGTTCACAAGCAATCTCAACCAAGCATCTCATGCTTTATATCATAACATGTCATATTGGCCACAAGTGATAATTACCATCTTTTAATAAGATCAACATAAGACTCACACATGGACTTTTAAACACCATTGTGATCTTATCCCCATGGACTTTTAAACACCATGGCCCATGGACTTTTAAACACCATGGCAAGGACCACACAAGGACTTTTAAACACCTTTGTGTCCTTAACAAGTTTCACCTCAAGGACTTTTAAACACCTTGACCCCAAGGACTTTTAAACACCTTGGCCCATGGACTTTTAAACACCATGACATGAATCACCCCAAGGACTTTTAAACACCTTGGCCCCAAGGACTTTTAACCACCTTGGAAAGGACCACACAAGGACTTTTAAACACCTTTGTGTCCGTAACAAGAACCATCCAAGGACTTTTAACCACCTTGATGTTCTTAAGTAAACTAGGCTCACTCAAGGACTTTTAACCACCTTGGTGACCTTAACCTTTTCAAAACATCACTTGCCAATATACATCATTTATCATCAATAATCCACTGTTTTAAAGCATTTAACCAAGCCATAAACATCATGCATCTTAAAGCATTAAACCACATTTAAACAATGTTCAAAAGCAAGGAACTCTAACCTTCAGCTTCCTTAAACACTTGGCTTATAATCTCAGCAAACAAACATGCTAGATATGCTTTAAAAACAGAATTTAAACATGCAACAAACACATTGCACCCAACCATCACATGGTTCCTCATCAAGAGAGTTTTTCCGAAAACTTACTCTTGAGCTTAGCAAAGTTGTTTAGACTTAGACTAAGCTCCCAAACCTCCAAAACATTGGTTTCAAAGCCGAAACCCAAAATCCACTCACCGATTCCGTTTCGCTTCTTGCCGAAACACCAAATCAAGCTTCCGGATCACCACCACTTGGATCCAAAGATGACTCCCCTATTTTAACACATCAAAACAGTAGATTAATGCATCATCATGCACTAATAGCTTCAATGAAAGCACCTAAACTCGCTGCTCTCATCCACACTCCATTTTCGGCCACCAAACACAACCGAAAATGCATCTAAACAACTCCTCAACAAAGCCCAGCCATAAACCATCAAAACTAAGCATCCTTAAACATCATTCAACATCTAAAAAGGACCTAACAACATCCTTATACCTCCAGCAACAACAGATCCACAAGATCACCCAAAAACAACCAAGAATCACAAGCTAAACTTAGGAAATTCAACCTATTCGGGATTGCATTAGTTAAAACTCAATTTCCAATCAATTTAACATTCATTTAGCATCAAAAATACACCTCAAATCACTGCTTTAACAGATCATACGAAAATTTACCAAAATCAATCAAATCTTGCATTTAAAAGCCAAGATCCATAACACAACCTTAAAACCATTTATAAAACACAATTTAAGGATTGAGAACTTGGGAATTTCAGTAAAGAACTTAGAGTTCAGAGGAGAAGGACGTTCTTACCTCCAAACTTGAGTTTCTCCCTTTTAGAATCAAGTTTTCTTGAAAATCCACTTAGCAAATGGTGAGGTTTTGTTGTAGAGATGATTAGCAATCAAAAGGTAATTAAAAAGATGAATTTAGGTGACAAAATCAGAGAGAAAAGCTCTGGAGAAAAGGTGTTTGGCTTGAGAGAAAATGAGAGAAAATAGAATTGAGAGAAAAGTTAGTTAAAACCAAAATATCTTCCCTCCACTTTGTTTTTTTATTTAAAACCTTTTAATTAATCATTTAATATCTTTTGAAAATCTGGAGAAACTCCCATTGGGTAAATAGCTCCTTAAAGATTCAAAGTTTCAATCCTTTTTAAAATAGTCTCATAGTTTTCAAAAATTACATTTTGGTCACTAGCCCAAAATGTCACCCTTCCAAACCTCATTTTGAAAAATTGATTTCACAGTTCACTTATATATATTAAAAGAGGATTTTAGAACATTTTCCATATTTTTAATGCAACCCGAACTAGGTTTTCCTAATTTCACCTTTTTAGATTCGAACAACACTTTGACCGAACCGGTCAACGCCCAAAACTTCTAAGCCCAAAACCGGGGCGTTACAGTTCCCAAGAAAGGAGGAATAACCGTGGTAACCAACAAAGAAAACAAGCTAATCCCAACCAGGACTGTGACCGGTTGGAGGGTTTGTATGGACTACCGGAAGCTTAACAAAGCTACCCGGAAAGACCATTTCCCCTTGACCTTTATTGATCAAATGCTTGATAGATTAGCGGGTAAACCTTACTATTGTTTTCTTGATGGTTACTCAGGTTATAATCAAATAGCCATCGCACCGGAAGATCAAGAGAAGACGACGTTCACATGCCCATATGGTACTTATGCTTTTCGGAGGATGCCATTTGGACTGTGTAATGCACCAGCGACCTTTCAAAGGTGCATGATGGCAATATTCTCTTATGTGGTGGAAGACTTCCTGGAGATATTCATGGATGATTTTTCTGTCTTTGGAGACAATTTTGAAAGCTGCCTAGGCAACCTACAGAAAGTGCTCGAAAGATGTGAGAAAGCAAACTTGGTATTGAACTGGGAGAAGTGTCACTTCATGGTGGATGAAGGGATAGTCCTAGGCCATAAAATAAGCTGCCGCGGTATAGAAGTCGACAGAGCCAAGATCGAGGTAATCGAAAAGCTACCGCCACCCACCACAGTCAAGGGAATCAGAAGTTTCTTAGGGCATGCTAGTTTTTATCGGAGATTCATTGCGAACTTTACGAAGATCACCAAACCCTTATGCCATCTTCTGGAGCAGAACCGTCCCTTCGACTTCAATGGTGAATGTACTGAGGCATTCAAGGTTCTGAAAGAAAAGCTAGTAACAACCCCAATAGTACAGCCACCAGATTGGAAACTACCATTCGAGATTATGTGTGATGCTAGTGACTATGCTGTCGGGCAGCACTTGGGCAGAGGAAAGACAAGCTCTTTCATGTCATATACTATGCCAGCAAAACATTGAACGACGCCCAAGTAAACTACACCACCATAGAGAAGGAACTATTAGCTGTGGTATTCTCTATTGAAAAATTCCGTTCTTATATACTTGGAACGAAGGTCATAGTCCACACAGACCACTCTGATTGAAGTATCTGTTCACAAAAAAAGATGCAAAGCCTAGAATGTTACGTTGGATTTCGCTACTGCAAGAATTCGACCTTGAAATCAAGGACAAAAAGGGGACAGAGAATCAAGTTGCAGATCATTTGTCAAGATTAGAGAAAGGAAAGAGTCTACCGACAAACGAGACACACATACTGGAGACCTTCCCTGACGAGCAGCTGTTCGCTGCCACAAGCACTGCCGCGACAGCCATGGCGGCAGGTAAGTTTTCTGAACTCCCCTGGTATGCTGATTTCGTTAATTATTTAGTTAGCAGAATAACTCCTCCTAACCTTAATTATCAAGCTAGGAAGAGGTTCCAAAATGATGTAAAGCATTATTATTGGGACGAACCTTTTCTTTTCAAATATTGTGCAGATCAGGTTATTAGGAGATGTGTACCACAGGATGAACAAGAAGCTATACTACATCACTGTCATGCTTCACAGTAAGGAGGACACTTAGGAGGTAACAAAACAACTGCCAAGGTTTTGCAGTCGGGATTTTATTGGCCGTCACTGTTCAAGGATGCTCAAACATTCTACAAAAACTGTGACAAGTGTCAACGGACTGGAAATATCTCAAGGAGACACGAGATGCCACTGCAAAACATTCTTGAAGTCGAGATCTTCGACGTTTGGGGGATATATTTTTGGGACCATTCCCAACTTCATGTGGGAACTTATACATCCTCCTGGCAGTAGATTATGTGTCCAAATGGGTTGAAGCAATCTCTACTCAGAAAAACGATGCCAAGACGGTTCAGAGGTTTTTGCATAAAAACATTTTTTCCAGATTCGGTATCCCCAAGGCGATCATCAGTGATGAAGGGAGGCATTTCGACAATAGGTTTATAGCTGCTGCCTTGAAAAAATATGGTGTCAAACATCGGATTGCAACAGCATACCACCCTCAGATCAATGGACAAGCTGAAATATCCAACAGAGAGGTAAAGAACATCCTTGAGAAGATGGTTAAGCCAACTCGGAAGGACTGGTCTCTACAACTCAATGATGCATTATGGGCCTACAAAACAACATTCAAAACTCCATTGGGAATGTCACCCTACCGGCTGATTTATGGAAAAACCTGCCATCTACCTGTCGAGATTGAGCACAGAGCATACTGGGCCATCAAGGCAGTGAATTTGGACTTGGAAAAGGCAGGACAGAAAAGGCTACTCGAACTGAATGAGATAGAAGAAATTCGAGCAATGGCCTATGACAACGCAAGAATCTATAAAGATAAGACAAAGAAGTGGCATGATAAGAAGTTGCTGCCACGACAGTTCTGCCCTGGGCAGCTTGTGTTGTTGTTCAACTCTAGGTTGAAGCTCTTCCCAGGAAAGCTAAAGTCTAGGTGGTCCGACCCATTCCAAGTGGTGCAAGTTTTTCCCCATGGTGCCATAACAATCAGATCTCTAAAAGACTGGCACCAATTTAAAGTCAATGGACAAAGACTGGGGCACTATCAGGGGACTGAAGCCCCAAGAATGCAGGAAGTGGTTACTTTAGGAGATGCCCCTCCTGGCATCCCTAATTTAACCTAATTTTAATTTTATTTTTATTATTTATAAATATATTAGGTAATTAGAGTTATTTTATTTTAGGAATTAAAGTTTTTATTTTTATTGTTTTCAGGAAATAAAGGAGACAAAGAGAAGAGGAGAACTGAATCCAACCAACCATCTTTCCATCAGCCCAAAAAACCCAACTCAGGAGCCTGCCGTTACAGCTGCTGCGACAGACACAGAAAATCTAGCCTGTCAACACGTTGTTGCGGAAAACACGCAAACACGTAACAGACGCGCAGCAGACACGGAAACACGTGACAGACGCGTCAGAAACCGCGTAACAGCTCCAACGGGCAGCAATTCCCCATCTATATAACCCCATTTTACTATTCATTTTTCACTCACTTCTACTCTTTCTATTTATCTCCTCTAGGATTTTTACTTGCTTTTACTTTCTTTCCACAATCCTTGCAACATGAGTACTAGGAACACCCGCAGAAGCTCTGCCTCAGGATCTGCCCCGACAGCATCCACTCCAAGCTCTTTCCAGATCCGTGATATGTGGGAGGAGAGAGGTTTCATTTACACGTCCAAAACAGGGAACCTGGGGCTGCAGCTGTTCATTGCCAGAAAAATAAGAACCCTAAAGTGGCAGATATTCGCGGAGCAGCCAGAAGAGATGAACATGACTCTTGTCCGGGAATTTTATGCTGCCATCGGCAGCAGGAACGTGACAGCAGTCACAGTCCGAGGGAAAGAGGTACCTTTCGAGCCCGAGTACATCAACACACTCTACGGGTTCTATGTGGGCAGAAACGAAGATGGCCACCAACAATTTTTCGACAGTCTAGAACCTGCCGACTATGATGCTGTGATGGCAGAACTCACAGATGAAGGTACTGAGTGGAACACTGATCCGAAGCATCCGCGAACGGTAAAGAGAGTCCAACTCACCCCAGAGGCGAAGCTTTGGAATGCTTTTATCAAGAAACGAATCATGCCCTCCTCGCACAACACAACAATCGACCAACCAAGGTTAGCCCTCATCCATTCCATTTTAAATGAGAGGCCAATTAACGTTGGCAGATACGTCCGGGAGGGTATACTTGACTGTGCTTACCGGCTGTCCGGACCACTCTTCTACCCCTACCTCATCACTATCCTCTGCCGCGGCCACAACGTATCGGAGGCTACCGACGATTTAAGAGTTCAAGGGAAAGGTTGGACAGACAGGAACATCCTCAGCCTGATGGAACTTAAAGCTGCCACGCCCCTGTCGTCTTTTGACCCTACTGCCACGGCAACTAAGCCGACAAAACCCACCGACACCGAGCCTGCTGCAACAGAACCCAGGCAGCCTACCGCAACAGCCCCTCCAGCAGACACCTCCACACAAATAGTCGCTGCCGTACAGAAAATGGAGGAACGACAGCTAGGCATGATGAGTTTCATCCGAGACTTCACCACCACCACGGTACATTTCATCCACACCTCTCTTAATTTCCCTGATGCACTGTTCCCTGTATTCCCCAACCCTTATTTTGCTGCGCCCACCCCTGGACATACCCTTACACCTGCTGTCACACCAAAAACGCCATCTGCTGCGTCCACACCGACCCCTGCCCCGACAGCTGCAGGCGGAAGCCGCACAGCCGACACATCTACTAGGGGAACTAAGAGAATGATGCCTTCGGCTGAACTCGACGCATATATAGCAGGTTTCTCCTCTTCCTCAGTTTGGGAGGAATCCGACGACGAACCGTCCGTTAAAAGGAATCTGCTTAAGGAATTCACCCCGGTAAAACGGTAGAAAATAGTAGCCGATAAAGACAAATCTGACAGCGACAGTAGCAGTGAGAGCAGCAGCAGCTCCGAGGTTCAGGTAGTGGAGAAACCACCTCATATCTCCCATACCTGTATTCAACCTCCAAGGGAGGCCAAAACAAAGAATACTTCTGCCTCTCCCATCCGCCTGCCAGCCCCAGCAAAGGAAGTCACTACCCGCCGGCAGGTTCAGATCAGCAGCAGCAGCGGCGACGACGGCGCCTAAATTTTAAGTTTCTTATCTTATATTGTTGTCTGCCTTTTTATATTTTGTGATGTTGTTTTTCTTTTTCATCCATGTCATCTGCATTGAGGGCAATGCAACCCTCGAGTTTGGGGGTGGCATCCCTCCATTAATGGAGTCTTTTTAAGTTTAAAAATTGTGTCTTTTACTTAGTTTATTTTTGCTTAAAAAAATTGAAAATTTGGCTTAAGTCTTTGAACTGAACTTACCTTCCGTGACAGCCTCTGTCGTGGCAGTGCCTTTAGGATAGTTTTAGGAGGAGTTTAGAGCCTTACTATAGTTTTGAAATCTCAAAATACCATTTGTGACTTTTATATTGTCTAGAACTTTACTGGTAAACTAGAATATGGAAAAGCTTAATACTTGAGTAGCCCCTAGAGGTGCCTAACACTGGCTCTAGGAAAAGAAGGTAAGAAAAATAGACTCTTACACCTAGAGGTGCCCGAAACCGGCTCTAGGAAGTTAGCTAGAGGTGCCCGAAACCGGCTCTAGTCAAACTTAAGCTTGAGAAATAGAATCGAGTCTGCATAAAAACTAAAGGAGCCTAAGAATTGCCTCCAAAAAGATGAAAATTGGCATAAAAATTCAAGTTAGAAGTTTCAGCTATTCTAGTAAACTAAGTGAGTCTAGGCATATAATTGTTCACAAAGCATGCACACACTACACGAGAATTATAGCATGGTTCTAAATGAATCATGAATTATCCGACAAGGTGTTGCTTACAATAGGGAATGCATGGTAGGTAATGAAAGGTTCATCCTTTTAAGCCAAACAAAATTTTTGTATTTCTTTTCTTTTAGGTTTAAATTGCTTGAGGTCAACCAAAAACTTGAGTTTTGGGGTGTGTTGAGTGTGTAAAAGTTCTATAATTTACTCCCTATTCAACCCATATTTCTGCTTCATTCAAGCATAATTCATTGCATTTAGGTTAGATTTCAGTTACACATCACAAATATATCAATTGGCACAGTTTCTACTGAAATTGGTTGCTTTTGCAGGTAGCTGCTGTAGCAGATGAAGGGCAGTAGAGAAGCAGATGCTGGGCAGTGAAGAAGCAGAGCTGAAATTGGATGTGCAGACGTGAAGGACGATGCTGCCATGGCCGCTGTCGTGGCAACCAAGGACGACAACGATAGTGAAGGGAAGAAGTGAAGTAGGCCTCGACAGAAAGAGAAAATTAAGCCCATCTGTCGTGGAGAACCCTTATATTTTTCCAAGCCATAGATCAGAATGAAGGCCAAGCCCAAGGTTCAAGGAAGAAACTCCAAGCAAGAAGGAAGGACGAATTAAAGACTTATGCTCTGAAGATTTAGTCTTTAAATAGAGTTGTACTTTAATTTAAACTTGTATTCTTGCAATATTAGAAAACTTGAACCCAAGGCCTATATAAAGGCATGTAATTCGACCTAGGAGAGGACATCACCATATTCTCTAGCCTTCTTCCAAAAACCCTAGCCGTTTTCCCTTCCTCAACATGTTCTAAACTTCCCCTAGGAATAAGGGTTGATTTGTAAAGTAGTTGCAAGGATTGCATTTGTTTTAGGAATTTTTCTGTTCAGTAAAATTACTTCAAGTTTGCTTATTCTGGTTTTCAACATCTTGCAAGGGTATCAGGAGAGCATTGTGAGATTACTCATTTACTTAATATCGGGAGAGTTAAGTATACGAAAGGAATAAGTACGGGTTCTCCAGTTTATGGTTGAACTATCTCGGACCTAGGGATAGGACGAGGTTAAGTGGCTAAAGAAGAATTCAACAACATCGGTGTTCATCCTTCGATTCACGCCGGGAGGTATCATCAAAGACGTGTTCATCGACAGACTTGGACCTAGGGATAGGCCAAGACACAGCAGGGATTCTTGCCAAGCTTGAAGTACAGAGTTGTGTGATCGCTGCCGCGACTAACAACAGACCGCTGCCGTGACAGGAGCGACCACATAACATATATTCCTAGACTTTGCAACTCCTACACTACTGAGCAATTCAATACCGACCCATTCTCTCTATCTTGATTTCTCTACTCTTTTATTATCAGTATTCTTTATTATTTTGTGACAAACATATTAAACTATTCTTTTTCCTCTCGTGCAGTAATTCAAGGTGAAGCTATTAGCCAGTCCCTATGGAGACGATATTCGATACTTCCGTATCACTTTAATACTTGCGTCGTGTACACTTGCACTACATTGCGATAGACACTTTTACACGCAACAGCCACATACCTATCGAAATAGAACATAAAGCATATTGGGCTATTAAGACAATTAACATGGATTGAGATAGAGTAGGGCAGAAAAGGCTGTTGGATTTAAATGAAATTGAAGAAATTCGAGCCATGGCCTACGACAACACCAGAATCTATATGGACGAGACAAAGAAGTGGTACGACAGAAAACTTCTTCCACGAAAGTTCACACCAGGCCAAAATGTATTGTTGTTCAACTCTAGGTTGAAACTCTTCCCAGGGAAGCTAAAGTCTAGATGGTTTGGACCCTTTTAGGTAGTTCAGGTTTTCCCCATGATGCCATCACAATAAGATCTATCAAGGACGGGCACCAGTTCAAAGTCAATGTACAGAGACTCAAGCACTATCAGGGGACTGAAGCCTCAAGAGAACATGAAGTGGTTACTTTAGGAGATGCCCCTCAACGCATCCCTAATTTAACTTAGTTTAATTTTATTTAATTTTATTTTTATTGCTTTAGGAAGTAGGAATTTAATATTAGTTTATTTTAGTTTTCAGGCAAATAAAAGAAACATAGGAAAGAGAAGGAATGAAGTAGCCCATTACATTCACCTCAGGCCAAGAAGACCAAGAGAGAGCTCAATGGTAACAAGGCTTTCGTGACAACTGGTCACCAGATGTCGCGACAGACAGCCTGTCACCCGTTGTCGCGGCAGACGCGGGAAACACACGGAAATGCGTAACAAACGCAACCCGAAAACGTGTGACAACTGACTCCATTTTCCACGCCAACCGTTATAGCTTTAACGAGAAGAAATCCCGTTCTATATAAACCCTCACTCCCATTTCATTTTTCACCTTCATTCTACTCTCTCTACTTTGTTTCAGAATATTTTTTTAGCTTTCAGTATTTTCTTTCCTTTTGTTTCTACAGTACCCTTACGATGACAATGAGATCAATCCGAAGAAGTGCTGCCTCCACCTCTGCCGCGACAGTCTCCACTCCCACACACATCAGAATTCAAAGAAGATTCGCCTCAGCAGAAACAAAGAAAAGATACTACGATTCTTTTTAGAAAAGAGAAATGTGGGAGGAAAAGGGCTTTACTTACTTGAAGAAGATCGGAGATCTGGGTCTAGAAGGATTCATTTCCAAAAGAATCATCGATCAGAAATGGCAAATGTTTTCTGAACAACCCGATGAGATAAATGTCACCCTCGTCCGATAATTCTATACTACCGTCACCTCTAAGGACACCTCTCAAGTCATCATCAGGGGTAAGACAATTGAATTAGAACCAGCCTACATCAATTCCCTGTATGGCATGTATGTGGGCAGGAAGGAGGACGAGCATAGAAGGTTCATAAGCAATCTGTCACAGACAAACTAGGACAACATCATGGCAAACCTCACCGAAGAAGGCACCAGCTGAAATGACGACCCAAAACTTTGGTGGACGGTTTGAAGGACTCAACTCACACCTACTGCCAAGCTATGGAACATCTTCGTGAAGAAACACCTCATGCCCACATCTCACAACACGACAGTGGACAGACAATGGCTGGCCCTCGTTCACTCCATTATCAATGAACGATAGATCAATGTGGGGAAGTACATCCTCGATGGAATTTTCGAGTACGCACTAAAGGATAAGGGCTCCCTCTTCTTCCCTTACTTAATCACGACCCTTTGTCGAGCCAACAACGTCCTTGAAATTGAAGAGGATGTCAAGATCCAGGGCAAGGGGTTGACACAACAGAATCTCTACAGCCTGATGAAGCTCAAGGCAGCCACACCAATGGCATATATCGACCATTCTGCCACGATAGAGCCAGACTCAACAGAACCTGTCGCGGCAGAGCCTGAGCAGATAGAACCTAACAGACCATAAGGCACTTCCTCCAGCCAAATCATTCACCTGCTGCAACGAATGGAGGCACGACAGAAAGGCTACATGGAGTATATGAGGAACTTCCACACTACTACGTTAAATTTCATTAAAGTTGAACTTAATTATCCCAACGTGCAGTTCCCTTCTTTTTTAGAAAACCTTCTCTCTGCCCCATCACCTGTCACCTCTCCCAAGACGGCCACACCAACAGCTTCTTCCGCCTCGCCATCTGCCACGGCAAGACCCGATGACAGAAGGTCTGCATCCCCCCAGGTTACTCCTCGAGGAGCCAAGAGAAAGGAACCACTACCAGAAATCGACAAAAAATATTTCGAAGGTTTGTCCTCCTCTTTAGTCTGGCAAGATGAGTCAGACTCCGAACCTTCTGTTATCCGCCAAATAGCAAAGGACTTCCCTCCTATGAAGAAAAAAGCTTGACATCGATGTAGAGGGACCCTGCCACGACAGTGGAGACGGTAGCAGAAGTAGCAGCAAGAGTGACAATGAGCTTGAGATTCTGTACAAAGCCCAAAACTTTCACCTACCAAAATCTAGCCACCTCGAGAGGCCAAGAAGAAGGTAGCCTCCTCCTCTCCAACCACAAAGCCAGCCTCCGCTACAAAAGTAACTACCTGCCGACAGCTCCGCACAGACGATAGCAGTGACAAAAACAATGTTAGCAGTTCAACTTAAGCTTTTTACTCTTTCTATCGTCTGTGCTTCTATTTGCTATTTGTTATGTTTTTTTTATATTTATGTTTGTCATGCATTGAGGACAATGCAACCCTTGAGTTTGGGGGTAATGTAGTCCTCATATTATTAATGAACTTATCATATTTTGTGTTTTCTATCTATTTATTTTGTGTCAAAAAAATTGGCTTAAGTTTTTGAACTTATTTTATCTGCTACGGTATTCACTGTCGTGACCGTAACTTTAGAATGTTTTAGGAAGTATTTAGAGCCTTACTATAGTTCTGAACTCTTAAAACACCTTTGTGACTTAAATGTTATTAAGACTCTGTTAGTAAACTTAGAATAGGAAGCTTAGCCACTTGAGTTAGAAAGAAAACTTAGACTCAGTTTACTTCTAGAGGTGCCTAACACTGGCTCTAGGAAAATAACTAGAAGTACTCTTAGAGGTGCCTAACACTGGCTCTAGGAAATTAAACTAGAGGTGCCCGAAACCGGCTCTAGTAGAAATAGAAAACCTTTAGAAAAAGACTAGAGGTGCCCGGATATGGCTCTAGTTAAGAATTATTTTTGAAGTAAAACTCAAGTAAGTTAAGTAACTATTCTGGTTTCTAAAGAGTCTAAACTCATATTTGTTCACAAAACATGCACATACTCACACGAGAATTATAATATTGCTCCGGATAAATCCATAAACATTCGAAAAAACATTGATCTTGATGGTGAAGGTGTTGTAGGTAATGGTTGTTCATTAAGTTAAGCCAAAGCCAAAAAGATTCATTCTTAGTCAGGTTGCATTTGCTTGAGGACAAGAAATAATTTGAGTTTGGGGGTGTGTTGAGTGCATAAATGTTATATATTTTATCCCTCATTTATCCATATTATTGACGCACTCAAGCATGTTTAGTTGCATTTTAGGATAGAATTTTCATAAACATCACAAATGGATAATTTTGCACAGATGCTGCTGATTTCGATCAATTCTTGCAGGTACATGTCGTGGCAGCAGAGGAACAAAAGATAACTATCGAGCTGGAGTGAAGGGTTGAAGAAAACTACCTCATATAATACTGTCGTGACATCTGCCGTGACAGAGGAGTCGACAGAGAAGAAGAAGAGATGGAAAATGCGAAGTGGAGTTCGACTGATAGAGGATTTCAACCCTAATTTTTAGAGACCACTCGCATTATTTTTGGAGCCCATAAGCACAAGGAAGGTCTTGCCCAAAGTTTGAGGAGAAAGTCAAAGCAAGAAGATATGGTGAATTAAAGGAAGTTTACTCAGAAATTTAGTCTTTAATTAAATTGTACTTAATTCAAACTAGTATTCTTGGCCATTAAGAAAGCTTTCACCCAAGGCCTATATATATGCTTGTATTTCGACCTAGAGAAGGATAACCTAGTTCCCAGCCGTCTTCCATCATAAACCCTAGCTTTTCCCTTGTCCATCATGTTCTAAACTTTCCCAGGGCTAAGGGTTGATCTTGTAAAGTAGTTGTAAAAGTTAAACTATTTCTTAGGATTTTATGTTCAATTCAATAAAACTTCAAGTTTATTTACTATGGTTTTCATATCTCATAAGAGTATCGGAAGAGCATTGTGAGGTTATCTATTTACTTAATATCGAGAGAGTTAAGTATACGAAAGTAGTAAATACAAGTTTTCCAATTTATGGTTAAACTATCTTGGACTAGGGATAGGTACAAGGTTAAGCGGCTAAAGAAGAATTAACAAATATCGGTGTTCATCCTTCGATTCACGCTGAGAGGTATCATCTTAGACGTGTTCATCGACAAAACTTGGACCTAGGGATATGACAAGTCACAACAGGGGTTCTTGCCGAACTTGAAGTAACAGAGTTGTTGTTTGCTGCCGCGACATCTACAGACCACTGCCACGACAGGCTCGACGACATACACAACAAAATTCCTCTTAACAGTGCAACACCTACACTACTGAACAAATCAATACCATCCTGTTTTCTTAATATGATTCCCTCATCTATTTTAGTTTATCTTCAAGATTTCTTAAAACTCCTTATTAAATTTATCTATTTTCTTGTGCAGAACTTTAAAGTTAGAAGTATTTTCAGTCCCTGTGGAGACAATATCCGATACTTCATATCACTATATTACTTGTGTCGTGTATACTTGCACTTAATTGTGATAGTCTTATTTATACGTAACACAAGTAAAGTCTATTGCGTGAAAGTATACACGGTCTGCAAGTAATACAACAGTTAAGTTGAGTTATCGATCCCACAAGGAATGCATTCAAGGGTCTAATTGCTTAGCCAAGTACTTGCTTTGTGAAAAGATTGTTTTGATTGGAAGTGATTTTGAAATGTCTGATAAGAAAAGAAATGAAATAAAATAAAGTTGAAGGCAAGGAAATAGTCTTAGCAAATGACGAGCGTTGGCAAGGAGTGCCTAGTTTTCACGCTATTTGTGCCATGCCAGCCTTTAAAAACTCCTATCTTGGCATTGTTTGCCTAGCAGATTCAAAGGTAGCAATACCTCTGTCGATGGCATTGCCCTAAATCAATTATGGGAAAAAACCCTATATGTCTATAGTGCATGTTTTTTCATAAACTAATTTGATTAAATACCAATCTTTACTTCTAAAGGGTAGATTTCACTCCCGCAGTAAGTTCATCTACTTGAACATCTTCTTTCGAAGCATCTCTCCTTAGTAGTTGGCAATCGATAGTTGCCACCCAAGCTAGTTATGATATTGAGTTGCAATAAGCCAACTATGCCATCTTTCACTTGGCAAAGTATTTAAAAAGATAGTGCCAGCTATCGCGTGGCAACACACTTAAAAATGAAGAACATGCCGGATAGGAAAAACAGTGTCGAGGTAGTGTTGATTTATTAAAAAATAAACATTAAAAACAACATTAAAACGCAGCACCCCTCACCAACTATAAAATAAGTTCATGGTGAGGGTATCAACCAAAAAACAATAATCATTTTCAACATCCATCATCATTAAAACTAAGAAAAAGTAAGATAACAACAAAGAGGATGAGCTAGAAGAGGTTCCATTGATGCAGATCTTCTCGGCCAGGCTCTCGACTGTTGCTCCTTATCTCCGATCACTTTCCTCAATTCTCCAACGTCTCTTTCTTCTTTTCGTTTTACTTTGATAGGGATTAAATATGACTCCTTGGATAGCCTAGGAATATCTTGAATTTGAATTTGAACGTGCAGCGATAAGGTAGGCGATCATCTTATCTGGCGTTTGAATCTTAAGGCTGACTAGGTTAGGGCTGACGTCATTGTGTCAATATTCTTTCGGCATCACAGCTTGGCATCGTACTACCAACCGTGCTTGGCACTGCTCGCCCCCTATTTTCTCAAAGATTGATATGATCCCTATTTTCTCGCAGCTTGATCTGGTCATATTTTTTCAAAGTCAACATATTCTTGGCCTAGCATCAAATGTTCTTCGTGCTTGGCATTAAAGGTCCTACGCCAACGTCAACTCGACATCCTCCTTGGTGTCGTCTCATTCTCCTGCTCTGCCAGCTTGTTGTGACATCAACTGTGCCAACCTTCAAAAAGGTGCAAAAAACAACCCCTTCACATTGTCAAAACACCAAATCCTAACTCTTGATGCAAATGCATGGTTTCTAAGGCAAAATGCAACTAAATGTACTTAAAAGACAAGTAAAAGCATGTGAAATTGGTATCTAAATCAGTACTTTTGGAGCGTCAACACTCCCCCACACTTAGCTCATTACTTTTCCTAAAGTAATGCAAAATAAAAAAAATAAAAATGGTGAAAATAATACCTCGGAAAAATTTTGGTTGGCATGCCAACAGATGCTGGCAAGCAGAAGTTGGCATAGGTCTGTCCTCAGTTATCTTAGTGCAGTAATGCCAAGCAGATAGAAAATTCAAGAGCAACAATGTAACTATAGTCTTAAGGCATGAAAGTGCATGAAGTGCAGGCAATATGCATCAATATCCTTTCACTCCCTTAGCCAATTTTACTCCCAAAACTCAGATTATTATTATTATTATTATTATTATTATTATTATTATTATTATTATTATTATTTTCTCTCTTTTTATCTTGCCAAATATATATATATATATATATTTCATTGCTGGCATTAAATTAGGGTAGCGTCATGTACTGTTTGGCGTGAGATATAAGAAGGAGCATACCACGAATACCCACATTAGTCCATACTACATCACTTAATATCCTATTACACTCATACCTTAAGTGATGTTGGCTTGAGAACTAAGAGGGAGCATACCACGAAGCCCCAAGTTAATGATTCTTCTAAGGAAAATGAGTGTTTTAAAGTCCTTGAACATTTGGTACACATTGGTTCACTCTTTTTACCTTGGCATTTTATTCTTCTCCTTTTTTAAAAAATCTGAGCATAGTTTCAAACAGCGTAAGTTTGCTAGGGAACTAGATGCATATCATGTGTTAAGTGTGAATTCAATCCCCTAAACTAGAGATCTATTGGCAGACAATCTTGGGTTACTATCCTGTTGGCATAGACATCTAAAGATTTTAATTTCCTTATCGGACATATACCTAGGTCAAATTAAACTTTCCTAACAAATGTTAACATGCTTCTAAATTTAGCCGAGACAAAATTTTATTTTTCACTTTTTTAGTGATTCGATATGTATCTAATCCTAATCTAACCTATATGACATGACATGAAATAGAATGCAGTACAGAAAAATAAATATGAATGGCATGGCAAAAATATGAAGAAATGCACACTCCCAAACACGAGATGTACATTGTCCCCAATGCATGATCATGTGAATAAAAATGAAACAACACATACATAAACAAAAAAAATAGAAAAATAAAAATGCATGAACATGTGAATATAGGTGAATGAAATGCAAAGAGTTAGTTAGAAGAAGACTCCCCTTCAGAAGAGATTCCTCCTCGGGCGGCACAGGCTTCAACGACTAATTTGGCTCGAGTCTTTCGCTGGGCGTAGCTTCCACGGTCAGGAGCCATCCTTTTTTCCTGCTCCCTCCTTGAGCAGTAGTGGAAAAAAGGGTTTCTTTCACAACCTTTAGCGGCTCATATGAGGTTGGCGTGGCAGCGGACTCGGCATGAGTAACAAGTTTCTTCTCACTTTGGTCCCCATATACTTGTGGTGTAGCAGACTTGACAGTTTCATCCTTGAGAGAGGAGATTGGTTTTGTGGCATTGTACGATACTGGACTGGGAACTGGAGTGTGGACTGGCACTGGGCTGGTTGGCATTGTATCATCATCGACAAAGATACCCGCAGGAAAGGCAAGGAATGCTGGCATGACTCTTGGGGAAAGACTCACCAAGGTTTCTTTGATGGCAGTGTCTATGGCACGCTCATATTGCCAGAGCCTCTTCCTCTGCTCCTCAGCCTCCTCTAATTTTCTAAGAATTTTCTCTTGCTGTAGATATATATATGGGCAAGCCTTTTCGTTGTCTCCGCTGGCATTGAGGTTGTTGGCTTTGCCTTTGGTTCATTAACCCTGGGTGTTGGCGTAGAAGCCTTGGCCTTTCTCTTGTCTGTGTCTTTCACAACAATGCCAGTGAGGTTCCACCAACCGACTGGCGTAATTGTGTAACCTTTCACTTTGAGGGCAACTTCGTCCAATGTCGTGGGCACATCATGTCGCCGGCAAATATTGCAAATAAGAAGATGAATGAAAAATCCTCTAGTTGGCTTTAGGACACACTTGTAAATCTCATTGATGATAATCTGGCCAACATTAATCTTCCGACCCTTGAGGATTGAATGCAACAAAACCAGCCGGTCCTCCGAAACGGTCTCATTGGGGGTTGTTGGCATCAGAATTGCTTTAAGAAAATTCTTCCAGCTCTTCTCTTGTGGTTTAAGGGCTACTCTCTTGACCGTGCGGTGCCCTTTTGAGGATACAGTCCACTTCGTGCTCGGTCCACACAAATCTTCCAAGATCATCTTCCTCTTGGGAGCGTTCATGTTGGCGGCAAACTCAGCATGCTCATTCCCCACATCTATCTTGAGCATTATGTTGATTTTCCCTTCATCAAAACGCACACATTTTTCTCGGATCATCAAGAATGGGTCAACTTTAGTAGCTAAATGTGCGTAAACTTCACGAACAAGATTTAGAAAGATCTCACCTTTTTTTTGGCAAAACGTCTTCCACTTGTGTATGGCTATGATGTCCATGACTTCAGAGGGAAAGGCTTGATCTTTCTTAGCCTCAAAATTGAAATTCCTTTCGAAGCAAAAGGACTTTAAAGAAAAGTTGTCTTCAAACTTCTTTTGGATTTCTTCGTTGAAAAATGTTTGGAAAGATTTGGGGGAGGACTACGTGTGAAGTTTTGAAAAGAAAATAAACAAAAGCTTGATTTTCTTTGGATTAAAAGAGAGAGAGATGAACGGCTAGAGAACAAGGTGAGGTGAAAGGGTAAAGGAAGAAAGGTGATCGAGTTGACAGATGGAAAGGTTGGGTGTTTAGGGTAAAGTAATTATGATGGGTTTAAAGAAGGTAATGATGAAAAGATAGCGTGTTTTGTGGAGAGATAAAGGGATGATGTGATAGCTTATGGAAAGGATAAGTGATAAGGATAAGGTTTAAAATGATAGGGTATGGAGTGAAAAGGAAATTAAATTAAATTTAAATTACCTTAATTTTTGGGTGGCTAGGGTTTATTAATTTTCTCTCTCTCATGGTTTAAATTAAATCAAGCTAGGGTAATTTCTTTTCCCCAAAGTTACTCCCGCCGTACGCCAAGCTTTATATTGGCATTTCTCCCGGCATGGTACTGCACCCATTTTCTCGTCCTGCCAATATATGCCTCTACACTGACATACTTTCTGGCACAAAAATATGCATGCACTTCAAACAAAAACCCTTCAACATAGAAAAGAAAAAGAAAAAAATTGAAATAAAAAAGTAACAAATAAAATAAAAAAACTGAAAAGAAAAATTCTAATCCTACTATTTACAAGAAAATACCAACTCGATGGCATCATGGTAGTTCTGCCAAGAGGATGACCTCATTGGCAGTACTCTGTTCTCCATCCCAATAATGCTTCAGGCGTTGCCCATTCACCTTGAAAGTATCACCATTTTTTGTGTCCTTAATGTCCACTGCTCCGTGGGCATAGGGTTTCACAACCTCGAAAGGGCTTGACCATCTTGACCTGAGCTTTCTTGGAAACAATTTTAGGCGTGAGTTAAACAAAAGGACTCGTTGACCTACCTCAAAGTTTCGTGGCAGAATCCAACATCCGTTTTCTCCCGTGGCTGCCCATTCCATATCCAATGTTTTAATTTCACAGTAGGCTTTGTGCTCGAGCTCTACCGGCAAGTGGCATAGCTTACCATATACAAGCTTAAAAGGTGAAGTGCCCAACGGAGTTTTGAAGGCGGTCCTAAAAGCCAACAAAGCCTCATATAACCTCAAAGACCAATCCTTCCTCAAAGGATTCTCATTTTTTCTAAGATATTCTTGATTTGTTTGTTAGAAATCTCGGCTTGCCCATTTGTCTGTGGATGATAGGTCGTGGATATTTTTTGTTGTATCCCATACATGCACAAAGCTTTTGAGGTTATATTACATTTAAAATGGGTGCCCTCATCATGAATGATCACTCGAGGAGCACCAAAACGTGTACAGATATGCTTGTGCAAAAATTTGGCAATGGCCATGGCATTGTTTGTTGGCAAGGCTATAGGCTCTACCCATTTGGAAACATAGTCTACTGCCACTAAGACATATATATTGCCAAAAGATGGGGGAAATGGTCCCACAAATTCTATCCCCTAAACATCGAACAAGTCCACTGGCATGATGTTCTGGAGCGAAAGTTAATGTCTACATAGATATTCCCAGTCCGTTGGCATGGATCACATGCCTTGGTGAAGTCATGATCATCCTTATATAGCATGGGCCAATAAAAACCTGATTGCAGCACATTGACAATAATTTTTAGTTCAGCAAAGTGTCCTCCATATGGTGTGGCATGACATTCTTGCAAAATAGCATGTTGCTCATCTTCTAGAACACAACGAAGGATCACTTGATCGGCACATCACTTAAATAGAAATGGTTCATCCCAATAATATTGTCGGACATAGCGCAAAAAACATTTCTCGGCATTGTACCCCAAATCTGGTGGTATGATCTTACTTACTAGATAATTGACTATGTCGGCATACCATGGCGTAGCGTTGGCCGCGAGTTAATACTCGTCTTAGAACTCATCTCTGATGGCATTAGTCTTACCATCCTCTAGGCAATTCTCTAATTAGGACAAATGGTTTCAGTTTTGAAGATGAGGGTATTTTGGATGAGAACTGTAACGCCCTGGTTTTGGGCCTAGATGTTTTGGACATCGGACCGGACCGGTCGGGAACAGTTCGAATCGAGTTTGGTGATTTAAGGAAATCAAGGATCGGGATAGGATAAGAATATGGTAAAAATTGCTAAAATCCTCTAAAATAATGTTTAAGAGGTTTGTCAAATAAATTTTACGAAAAGAGTTTCGGAAGTAATACATTTTTGGGTAGTGACCAAAATGTAAAGTTTCAAAACTGTGGAAAATGCAATTTTTAAAAGAGGAGCCAAAATCTTAGAATCTTTAGGGAGCTTTATGGAAATTTAGCCTTTCCTTATTATGACATATATTTTAAAAGGGATTTTAAAGTGTTTTAATAAAAGAATTTTATTAAATTAAAATTAATAAATTAGAAAAATGAGATTTCATTTGACGTAACTACCATTCTCTTTTCATTTTCAGCCAAACACCATTTTTACACAATTCTATTCTCCCAAACACTCTCTCATTATTTTCTAAAAAATTCAAGAGTTCTTTCGAGTTCATCAAGATTTTTGCTAAGGAAAACTTGTCACTTAATCAGAAAAGCAAGGATTGGAGGTAAATCTCGTTCTCAACCTTCAATCTAGGTTCTTTATTGAAATTCCCAAGATCTTTGGCTTCTAATCAATGTTTTTAGTTGAGTTTTCATTATAGTATTGATTTGAGATTGAAATCTTGCAAAAATGTGATGAAACTCTTGATTTTCGAACTTGATTTGTTAAGCTCTGTTTTGGATTGTTTTTAATTAAGTTTTGAGGTGATTCATATGTTGAAAAGAGGTTTTGTTGAAATAGATCCTGAGATCCTTGAGTTTCTTGATTGTTTTAGTTGGGTTTTTGAGGTGATATGATGAAGTAATGCTTTTTGGAGGTATAAGGATGGGTTTAGATTGATTTTAGATGTGTTTTGATGTTCATAATTGATTGGAAGTGATGTATGTTGGCTGGGCTTGGTTTAGGAAGCAATTGATTGAGTTTTCGGTTGTTTCGGATGGGTAAATTGGTGTAGTTTGGGTGAGCAACGGGTTTGTGATTGGTTGCTGGTGTTGAAATGCATTTTAATGCATTTAGATCTCTATTTTGATGATGTGAAAATTAGGGATCTTGATCCAGGAGCAAACGAGACATTTTTGGAGGCTCCGGAAGAGTAATTTTCGTGCCGGCGAACAAGGCTTTACGTATCAGTGAGTGGAAATGGATTTTTCAGCTTTGTAACGCTTTGAGTGTGGTCTTGGGAGCTTAGTGTAAGTTTGAAACACTTAGCTAAGCTCAAGAGTAAGTGATTCGGAAGTCTCTCTCTCAGAAATGTGCTATGTTTTGATGGAAATGTACTTGAGTTAATGTGGTTTTGATTACAGTTTTAAAGCATGGTTAATGATGGATTTTTAATGTCATTATGTTAAGGATGCACTACGTAAGTGATCCTTGATTTTATGTGATAGATGCATTCGATATTAAGCATGTTTATGCTTCTGGAAATGGCATTGTGTTTATGCTTGTAAAACAGTGGAATATTGATGTTAAATGATTATATTGGCAAGTGATGGATATGGTTTTTGGTTACTTTACTCAGATATAGTTAGTCGGTTATAGGATTGGGTGCACCGTGAATAAAGTCGCCTTGGATGTCGAGGGGTTGTGATTGTGCCGTAATCTCCATCCAAGTACCCTAACGATTGAGGCTAAGATTACAACGGTGAATGGTTTAATCCCGTGTGTGAGTCTTGTAGTATATGTCTCGTACTCTCGTTAGTGGAATTATACAACTACCGATGAGTGATGTTGAGGGGTTGTGATTGCGCTATTAATCTCCATCACGTGTGTTGAGGGGTTGTGATTGTGCCATTAATCTCCACCTTGTGTAGTCCGGTAGTATGTATGAAACGTGTGGGACAACGCTTGTAATCTGTGTATCCGATTGTGTCATGTGTTTTGGTATGGTTTGAGAATTATCACTTGCGAACCAATATAATGTTAATGATTAATGATTAATGCACGTGATGCTTGGTTTAAGCATGAGCAAAGGATTTTGCTGTTGTTTTAAAGATGCAATATGCATGTGATTTTAAAAGTTCACTGAATGCCTAATTGAGCAAGTTTTAAAGAAAGGCATGAGTTTACAAAAGATGTTGCAATGGATTTATGTAATGCATTGATGAATGTTGTTCTAGCGATCCTCACTAAGCTATATGCTTACGCTCATTTGTTTCATCAATGTATAGAATTGAGCATTTCAAGGCATCCCAATAGCAAGGGGATTCCAAGAGTTTTAGTTAAGCAATGTATGTGGTTCACCCTTAGTGTTATAAGAGGCAATGGGTGGGAATTCTTACTTTCTGGATTTGTTGGTGATGTTTCCTATCTTAAGCATGTTTGGTTTCTGATTTTGGACTTGTAATCGGCCTCTAATTGGTTTCATGTTTTGCTTATGGTGTTTTGTCTATGCTTTAGCTTGTTTTCTTAAGCATGCTTGAATAGCTATCATATCATCATGGTTTGATGAGTTTGGTGAGTATGATTTATTGTTCGATGATGTTTACTTGTCTATTAGGTAGATTATAATTTGTATGCATGATTTAAGCTTGTTTGGATATGATTAAGCATGTTTAAATACCTTTGGAATGTGTTTTTTTGTTATGCGTATCGATACACGGGGAAATGTATCGATACACTAAGGCCAAATCCAAGCATTTCAGTACAGAGGTATCGGTAGGGATTGCCCGCGTATCGATACGCCCAAGCCAAGTTTGAAGGTCGTACCGATACGCGGGGAAGCGTTTCAATACGCTCTTCCCATCTTTTGCTACTGCCTTCCCGCGTATCGATACAGGCTCAGGTGTATCGATACGGGTAGTTAACATTCAGTTAAAAGTATCTTCTTAAGTCTTGAAATGTTACGTTTTGGTCCTTGAATGTTATTTGATCAATTGGATGAGTTTGGATGATTAGTTTGAGCTATAATTTGACGTGATAGCATGTTACATGACTAATTGAGGATTGGTAACTTTAAAATCTGAAAAGTCTTTGTAATTTATGTAATTTGCAAAAAGGTCCCTAAAAGTCATAAGTATGCAATTGAACCCCTAATTGAACTCCGATCGCTATGCCGTTTCTTCCTAATGGTCTTGCTGGACACATAGGTTAATATTGTGCATCTAGAGAAGATAAAAAGAAAAAAAAGGGTCGTCAATCGAGGTTAACTTTTACAACTTGACTTTGATTTTCCCCGTGTAATCTTCTTAGTTCGGTTTGGGCGTCTAGGCCGGGCTAAGGGGGTTACAAGAACTTGTTGGGACATAATCTTAGTGGCTCCGTCACGGTTCTTGATGCTCATGATCGCATCCTTCATCTCATGGTCTCGTGGTGGTTTCGTCCATCCGAAGGAAAGTTTTCACACATTCAACAAGTCGACGATTTTTGGATTCGTTACTTTTGTGAAGAACGTTGACCAAATATTTGCCAAATCATGTTTTCTAAGATGGTGCATTTTGTTCAAAACCGCAACTCAGATCTCGTCACTTCCTTCACTTATGGCACCGCCTTGAGTCACTTATTATCAAAGTTGGGGATCGATTACTCTCTTAACTTTTCAGAATATCTCAAGGATCCCATCGATGAGCGCACTCTTCTTCGTTGCAAGTTTCATTTCATTGATGGAGAGTGGATTTGTGTTGAGCATCCTCCTCAAGTTGCGGCCCCCGAACCTCAAGTTGGTCCACCAAACAATGAAGCTCTTATGAATTTTCTCACCGAGAAATTCAATGGCTTGCAAACCCACATAGACTCCAGTTTTGCCGCCATTGACACTCGCTTCACTTCCTTGGAGGGACGTGTCCAACGTGTTGAGAATCAATTTACTTCGGTTGAAACTCAACAAATATCAGTGGACTTGTCTTTTACCGGCTTCTATGGCGAGTGGAGACAATTTCGAAGGAACACCGCCAATGATGAAGATGAAGACGACGATGAGCCTTAGATCATTGCATTCTATTGCATATCATCTAGTTTAGGATATCCCTTTTTATGCATCTATCTATGTTTTTGTTTTAAGACCTATGCTTTGATCTATTGTTTTAAGTTTGGATATTATGTGTGGATATTGTGGAATTATTTTGCCTTGGTTTATTATGCTTAATGAAATCATGTTGCTTTAATTATTCTTTGTCTTGTGCTATATTGCTTTATCTCATGATTATATTCCTTCATTGATTTTGATCTAACATAAGGGGGAGAAGGGTTAAGCTAAATTTTTTCAAAATCTTTTTCAAAGCCTAGCTTTAATTTAGGGGGTTTACTTAAAAATTTACTTTGGTTTTGTTATATCAAAAAGGGTGAGATTTTAAAACCAATGTTTGATTTTGATATAACAAATAATGTAAGGACTAATTTGCAAAGTAAATAAATTTTTAAGTACTCAATATACTCACATTTGACAAGTAAAATTTATACTTAAAATGTTTTGAAGTCAAAAAATTTATACTCACATTTGAAGTCAAAGCCAAAATACTCAAAATTGCCCAAGCGTTTCGAAACACCCCCAAAGTGTTTCGATACGTTTTGCCACTGGAAACGTCCGTTTTGATACGGACTAATCTGTTTCAAAACAAATGTTTTGAAATGGGCTTGCCTTCATTTTTTTTAAACTGGGCTATATTTATCTTGTGAGAGATCAATTGTAATAGCCAACATATTCTTTGTAAGTGAGAGTCTTGTGGTTCAATCTTTGGGTAGAAAGATTGAACATTTGTAAAGGTTGCCTCCTTAGCCTAGAAAATGGGAAGAACAAATTAGTGAAGACTTTGTTGAAAATCCTTAGTGGGAGCTAAGGTAGTGGATGTATAGCTTGTTTAAAAGCTTGAACCACTATAATTACCTTGTCCATCATTTTTAAATGTGCCTTTTACTCCCTTCATTTTTTAAATTGCCAATTCACCCCCTCTTTACCATATCGGTTTATTCGATCCATTCAACATATAGTTTAGTCCTTGGTATTTGTAAAAGTTTTAAATTGGCCCTAATTTCTAGATTACTAAGTTTTATCGAATCATTGTCTCACTGTATAGTACTATCATTTGGTTATCAACTTAGTAAATCATTATATTGATCATTGTATTGAAAATCGGTAACACTTTCCAACCCGATTCTCGACTAGACCCGGAAGGGGGTATTACATTTGTAGTATCAGAGCTAGATTATAGTCGATTCTAGGACTAAACTGGAGTTTATTGTATTGTTATTGTGTTACTTTGCCACCTAGGAGTTATTTATTGTGTATACAGTGATTTACCGACTAATTTGATCTCTTTATATTATAGACATGTTTGAATCTAATGAAGCTCATATTAATGAGTTTGTTGTCGGCTCCTCGATTCACGACGAGAAGATAAAGGGGAGATCCTTCGAATCAACCAAATCCCCCACCCCTGGATGTTGATCTTGAAGCACAAACCGCTCAAGTTGAATGCTATAGGAACATGGCTGATATGTTCAAGCAATTTATGACCTCAATGAGAGCTGAAGAGGCTGTGCAATCTGCTCTAGCTTTTATCCAATATGCTCGGGCCCCTATTGGCAAGCTATCTCAACACCGAGCCTACACCTTTACTGGTCAGGATGACGATAATCCTTAAATTGCTGAATATTGGTTGGATAGCACGTTGAGAATCTTGAATAAACAGTTGCATTGTTTGGATGAGCACAAGCTAGAGTGTGCCCTCATATTTCTTGCTGACGAGGAACTTCATTGGTGGGAGACTACTATTCTCACGGTTCCCGAAGAAGCCGTGACATGGGATTTCTATCTTAAATAATTTTGAAAGAAATATATCAGCGAATTTTGTCTCACAGAAAGGCGTAGCACCTTCCTCCACTTTAAGCAAGGCGGGCGACCTATTGAGCAGTACATCCATGACTTCTGTAAGTACTGCAGATATGGTGCCGAGTATATCAAAAAGGAGGAAGAGAAGTGCCGAATGTTCATTGTTGGGTTCAGTGATTAACTGCACACTATGTAACGCCCCGGTTTTGGGCTTAGAAGTTTTGGGCGTTGACCGGTTTGGTTAAAGTGCTGTTCGAATCTAAAGAGGTGAAATTAGGAAAGCCTAGTTCGGGTTGCATTAAAAATATGGAAAAATGTTCTAAAATCATCTTTTAATATAATTAAGTGAACTGTGAAGTCAATTTTGAAAAATGGGTTTTGGAAGAGTGACATTTTGGCTAGTGACCAAAATGTAATTTTTGAAAGTTTTGTGACTGTTTTATAAAGAGTTGAAACTTTGAATCTTTAAGGAGCTATTATTCCAAAAGTAGTTTCTCCAGATTTTTCTAAGATATTTTGAGATTTATTCTGATTTTAAAACATATCAAAAGTGGAGGGAAAGGCCATTTGGCTATTTTCTTAACTAACTTCTCTATTTTCTTTCTCTCATTTTCTCTCAATCCAAACACTTGTTTTCCAGAGAGTTGTTTCTGATTTTCTCACCTAAAATCCTCCTTTCAACATTCTTTTGATTCCTAATCAATATATCTTCAAAACCTCATCATTTGCTAGTTGATTCAACAAGGTTTTTGATTCCAAAAAGTGGAGAAACACAAGTTTGGAGGTAAGAACGTCCTTCTCCTCTAAACTATCAGTTCTTTACTGAAATTCCCAAGTTCTCAACTCTTAATTGAAGTTTTATTAAAGGATTTTAAGTGGTGAAATGGATCTTGGCTTATAATGCAAGATTTGGTGATTTTTGATGATTTTCGTTAGATATGATTAATCTGTGATTTGAGGTGTGTTTTTGATGTTAAATGAACTCTAAATTGATAAGGAAATGAGTTTTGATTAATGCAATCCCGGATAGGTTGTGTTTTCTAAGTTTAGCTTGTGATTCTTGGATGTTTTTGTGGTGATCTTGTGGATCTGATGTTGCTGGAGGCATAAGGATGTTTATAGGTTGTTTTTAGATGTTAAATGGTGTTAATGGATGTTAGGTTTTGCTGGTTTATGGCTGGGCTTTGTTGAGAAGTGGTTTTGTTGCAATTTCGGTTGTGTTTGGTGGCCGAAATTGGAATGTGAATGAGAGCAGCGAGTTTGAGTGCTTTCATTGAAGCTTTTGATGCATGATGATGCATTAAATCTCTGCTTTAATGTGTTTAATCAGGGGAGGCATCTTTGGATCCAAGAGTTGTTGATCCGGAAGCTTGAATTGGTTCTTTGGCTTGAGGCGAAGTGGAATCGGTGAGTGAAATTTGGTTTTCGGCTTTGAAACCAATGTCTTGGGAGCTTAGTTTAAGTCTAAACAACTTTGCTAAGCTCAAGTGTAAGTTTTCGGAAATACTCTCTAGTGGTGGCCATGATTTGATTGATGTGCAATGTGGTTTATTGCATGTTTTAAATTCTGTTTTGAAAGCATGATTTAGCATGGTTAATGCTGTTTTTGTAAGCCATATGTTGATGGAAGCTCATGGTAAGAGTTCCTTGTTTTTGAACATTGATTAAATGTGGTTTGATGCTTTTAAATGCATGATGAATATGGCTTGGTTTAATGCTTAAAAACAGTGGATAAATTGATGATAATGATGTATATTGGCAAGTGATGTTTTGAAAAGGTTAAGGTCACTAAGGTGGTTAAAAGTCCTTGAGTGAGCCTTGTTTACTTAAGAACATCAAGGTGGTTAAAAGTCCTTGGATGGTTCTTGTTACGGACACAAAGGTGGTTAAAAGTCCTTGTGTGGTCCATTCTATGGTGTTTTAAAGTCCATAGGCCAAGGTGTTTAAAAGTCCTTGGGGGTCAAGTTTAAAAGTCCTTGAGGTAATCTATATCATGGTGTTTAAAAGTCCATGGCCAAGGTGTTTAAGAGTCCTTGGGGTCCAAGGTGTTTAAAAGTCCTTGGGGTAAAAGTTGATGAACTTGTTTTCAAAGAAATGAATTGTATCACTTGTGGCCAATATGACATGTAATGAAATGAAGCATGAGATGCTTGTTAAAGTATGCTTTTGAGCATGTGTAAATGATGATTTGAAGCATGATTTATAAGTGTTTTATAAATGCACTATTGAATGGTTTTTCGAGCATTCCTCACTAAGCTTTTGCTTACGCTCTCTTCCGCTTTCTTAATTCAATAATGCAGAGCATTAGAGTACTTGAGGGCAGCAAGGAGGGCAAGCATCCAAGTGGAAACAAAGCTCTAAGTATGGAAGGTTTTCTAAGTACATTTTAGCTTTTGGTAATTTGGCAATGGGGGACCTATGTGTATGTTTTGGGAGATGTTTTGAACTCCCCAAGTATGTTGAATATTGTTGAGAATGCTGGTTTTTGTGGTTGGCCTTTATATGCTTGAATTGGAAGTTTATGCTTGAATGGATTACTTGTGTAGAAAGCATGCCTATAGATTTGGGGCTTTTCATATATGTGGATGTTTTGTTGAATTGAAGATGCTTATATGTCTCATATATGTTGAATTGCATGTTGGCAAAGTTTGGTGGCATTTGGAGCATGATTGGTTGGTCAATTGCATGTTTAAGTATGCATTTTTGGGCAATCTGTGCAGGGTGTTTCGGAACAGCACCTACCGTTTCGGAACGGGTGCCTTAAACAAGCCCAGGCGTCCGAAACGGGAGGGACCGTTCTGAAACGGAAAGGCCACTGCCAGACCCCCGTTTCGGTACGCGTTGCGGAACGGCCCCGAGTTTCGAAACGGGCTATGCCTGTTTCGGAACGGGTGACCGTTGGGGGCTGATATTGGCAGTTATATGTTTTGGAATGTTTGCGTTTTGGTCCTGAAACATGTTTGTGCAATTGTATGAGTTTGGGAAGTCCTTTTGAGCTGAAATTTTACAGAGAAGCATGAAATATGATTAATTTCAAGATGGTAACTTCAATTTGGGTTAAGTCCTTATAATTATCAGAATTTACAATTTGGTCCCTAAAGTTGTAAATTATTCAATTGGGTCCCTGTTAGATCTCTGATGTTTATGATCTTTGAGTATGTTGTTGTATGAACATATCTAAGGCTTAATATGCATCTAGACAAGTTTTAAAAGAAAAAAAAGGGTCGTTAATCAAGGTTGACTTTCGGGTTGACTTTGGTTTTCCCCGTGTGACTTTCTTAATTCGGGTCAACTGTCTAGGCCGGGTTAAGGGGGTTACATTTGGTGGTATCAGAGCTGAGTTCTCGAGTAATTGGGAATGTATGTATGCATGATTGAAGTATGTATGCCTTGTATGCTTGTTGAGTGAAAGCATGTTTAATGGCTTGTGATTTTGATGCAATTGAAGTATGTGCTGTGATGTAGCATGTTGTGGGTACCCATTGACAAATCAAAGCTAAAGGAAAGATGTTTTTTTGAAATGAAATTGATCTTGAATACTTGGATTGCTTACCTTGCTGGGCCTGACTTTGTTTTATTTGTGTTGTGATTGCATGGTAAAAGTATGGCACCACGTAGAGAGTTACGAGGTAATGTGCGAGCTACGGCTCCTAATGAGAACGAGAATGAGGAAAACACGGGTAGTGCGGTGTTACCTCCTCCTCCACCTGGTGGTGGTGGTGCTGGGGCTGAGGAAGCTGGAGCTGCAGCTGGCGCTGGAGCTGCTGGACCTGGGGCTGGTCAGGGGCAAGCTATGCCTGATATGACGATGTTAGTGCAAGCTATTGCTTGTGCTTTTCAAGCAGCAGTAGCTGGGGCTCGTGGAGCGGGGCATCAGGAGGATGCTGGTGTTAGACTACCTTTGGAGCGTTTGCGCAGTCTTGGTGGGACTGAGTTCAGGGGTATGTCTGCTGAGAGTTCTGAAGCTTGGATAGAGAGTACCAAGCGAATCTTGGGCCAGATGAGTTGCACTGATGTGCAGAAGCTGGGTTGTGTTGTGTCCTTGCTGTAGAAGGATGCGTATACGTGGTGGACAACCACTATTGCTGGGATGGCAGAAGCTGATGTGACTTGGACATTCTTTCAGAATGTGTTCAAGCGGAGATATCTTGGTGTGAGATATCTAGATGAGAAGAAGCGTGAATTCATGTCTCTTACCCAAGGGAGCATGAGTGTGGCTGAGTATGAGGTGCAGTTTGTGCGACTCAGTCAGTATGCACCGGAGCTGGTACCTGATGAGCGGGCAAGGTGCGAGAGGTTCCGTTATGGTCTTGTGACGGAAGTGAAGATGTATGTGCTGGCCACTGAATATGATGATTTTGATGTATTGGTGGGTCGAGCCAAGGATATAGAGATGAACTTGGGTTTATCTGTGAGAGGTTCTGGAGCAAGTGCTGGGAAGCGATCAGCTGAGTTTAGTTCCGGAGGTGGACGGAACAAGAGGGGACGTGATCAGAAGTATCAGTCTTCAGCTAAGAGAGGTGGTGGTGCACCTGCTAGGGGTGGCAGTGCTAGAGCTGATCCGAGTGCTTGTTGGATCTGTGGTTCACGTGGTCACATGAAACGTGACTGTCCTCGTGCCGAGAGAGTGGTGCAAGCTCCTGTTGCGGCTGCTGGTAGCGGGTGCTGGAGTTGTGGTTCTGCAGACCACTTGAGGCGAGATTGTCCGAGGTTGGCTGGTGATCAGGTGCGTGCTCCTGTTGTTGCTGCACCGCAGAGAGGTCGTGGGCGCGGCCGTGGTAATTTCCAGAGGAGAGAGGAAGGTGGTCGTGGAGTGGCCCATGTTGTGGCTATTCAGCCTGAGGGTGGAGGCCAAGCGAGGGTGTATGCTCAGCGAGAGGGCAGGAATGATGCGGATGTGATTGTAGGTACCTTTACTTTGCAATCCTTGTCATTGCTTTCATTGATTGATTCTGGATCTACGCATTCATACATTTTGCGTGAGCATGCTGAATTGCTTGGTTTGCCTGTTGAGTCTTTGGATGTTGGTGTTCGAGTCACTAGTTCTTTTGGTGAGACTGTTGTGACTAGGAAGCTTTATAGAAGGTGCCCCTTGGTTGTTCAAGAGCAAGTTTTCCATGTTGATCTTATGGAGTTGCCCTTCTATGGTTTCGATGTGATCCTTGGTATGGATTGGCTTGCTGAGCATCATGCTGTTGTGGATTGTGAAAACAAGCGGGTTTCGCTTAAGCTTGCGGATGATTATGAGGTTGTTGTGGTTGGTGAGAATGTGAAGTTTCTTGCCAATGTGGTGTCTACCTTGGAGGCGAGCAGGATGCTGAGGCAAGGTTGCGAAGCCTATCTAGATTTTGTGATGAATCCTAGCTCTAAAGAGTTGAGGGTGCAAGATATCAGAGTTGTGAAGGAGTTTCCTGGTGTTTTTCCTGAGGAGTTGCCTGGTTTACCTCCTAACCGCGAGGTGGAGTTTGGAATTGAGCTGTATGAGAATACAACTCCTGTGTCCATTACTCCCTATAGAATGGCACCTAAGGAGCTGAAGGAGCTGAAGACGCAGTTGCAAGAGTTGCTTGACCGTGGGTTCATCCGGCCGAGTGTGTCACCTTGGGGAGCACCGGTCTTGTTTGTGAAGAAGAAGGATGGCACTATGAGAATGTGCATTGATTACCGTCAGCTGAACAAGTTGACTATCAAGAATCGGTATCCTTTGCCGAGGATTGATGATCTTTTTGATCAATTTTGGGGAGCTGCTGTGTTCTCTAAGATTGACTTGAGGTCAGGGTATTATCAGTTGAAGGTGAAGGATGTGGATGTGCCTAAGACAGCCTTCCGGACAAGGTATGGGCATTATGAGTTTCTTGTGATGCCGTTTGGGTTGACAAATGCTCCTGCTGCTTTCATGGACATGATGAATCGTGTGTTTCATGAATACCTGGACAAGTTTGTTGTGGTGTTCATTGATGATATCCTCGTGTACTCGCGTACTGAGGAGGAGCATGAAGAGCATTTGAGGATTGTTTTGCAAGCTTTGTTGGAGAATCAGCTTTATGCTAAGCTGAGCAAGTGTGAGTTCTGGTTAAGGGAGGTGGTGTTTCTTGGGCATGTGGTTTCAGCGGAAGGGATTCGTGTTGATCCTCAGAAGATTGAGGCGGTGATGAATTGGAAAGTTCCTAAGTCTGTTCATGAGATCCGTAGTTTCCTTGGTTTGGCGGGATACTACCGAAGGTTTGTGGATGGTTTTTCCAAGATTGCTGCTCCTTTGACGAAGCTGTTGCAAAAAGATGTTAAGTATGAGTGGACGGAAGCGAGACAGCAGGCTTTTGAGAAGCTTAAGGCGGCTTTGACGCAAGCTCCTATCTTGATTCAGCCTGAATCAGGGAAAGAGTTTGTGGTTTACAGTGATGCATCCTATGTTGGTTTGGGGTGTGTGCTGATGCAGTAGGGTAAGGTGGTGGCTTATGCATCGCGGCAGTTGAAAGTGCATGAGCGCAATTACCCTACGCATGATATTGAGCTGGCTGCAGTGGTTTTTGCTCTGAAGATCTGGAGGCATTATCTGTATGGTGAGAAGTGTACTGTGTACACAGATCACAAGAGTTTGAGGTATCTGATGTCTCAGAAGGAGTTGAATCTTAGGCAGCGGCATTGGTTGGAGTTGCTCAAGGATTATGATCTGACGATTGAGTATCATCCTGGAAAAGCTAATGTTGTTGCGGATGCCTTGAGTAGGAAGGTAGCTGTTGAGCTGAGAGCCATGTTTGCTAGCTTGAGCATATCGCAAGATGGTGGTCTCGTTGCTGAGTTGCAAGTGAAACCCTCTTTGGTTCAGTTGATCAAGGATAAGCAGTTGTTGGATGATTCCTTGGTGTCTCATGTTCAGGATATCGCGGAGGGTAGACCTTCGGATTTCTGTTTCAATGATGATGGTGTGCTGTGTTTTGGGAGTCAAATAGTAGTGCCTGCTGATGCTGAGTTGAGGCGTGCTATTCTGTCTGAAGGTCATAGTAGTCCTTTTGCTATGCATCCTGGTAGTACTAAGATGTACCGTGATCTTCGTGATGAGTACTATTGGGTGGGTTTGAAGAAGGATGTTGCGGAGTTTGTGAGCAAGTGTTTGGTGTGTCAGCGAGTTAAGGCTGAGCATCAGTTTCCTTCAGGGTTGCTGCAACCGTTGAAAATCCCTGAATGGAAGTGGGAGAGGGTTACCATGGATTTTGTATCTGGTTTACCTTTGTCTCCATCGAAGAAGAATTCGGTCTGGGTGATTGTGGATCGCCTGACGAAGTGTGCGCATTTCCTGCCTGTGCATACCACGTTTTCTTTGGATAGGTTGGCAGAGCTGTACATTGCTGAGATTGTGCGGCTGCATGGTGTGCCTAAGTCGATTGTTTCGGATAGGGATCCGAGGTTCACATCGCGGTTCTGGCAGTGTTTGCATCAAGCTCTGGGTACAAGGTTGCATTTCAGTACATCCTATCATCCTCAGTCGGATGGTCAGTCTGAGCGAGTTATCCAGATTTTGGAGGATATGTTGAGGTGCTGCGTGATGGAGTTCCAAGGTTCTTGGGAGAAGCATCTGCCTTTGGTTGAGTTTGCTTATAACAATAGTTATGAGGCAAGTATACAGATGGCACCTTTTGAGGCTTTGTACGGGAGGAAGTGTAGGACTCCTCTTTGTTGGGCTGAAACTGGTCAAAAGTTGGTTTCGATGCCGGCTTTGTTGAAAGGGACCACAGAGAAGGTAAAGCTCATTTGTGAGCGGTTGAAGGCTGCTTCTGATCGGCAGAAGTCTTACGCGGATTTGAAGCGTAAGGAGATAGAGTATGCGGTGGGTGACCGTGTGTTCTTGAAGGTTTCGCCTTGGAAAAAGGTGATGCGGTTTGGCCGAAAGGGTAAGTTGAGCCCTAGGTACATTGGACCATATGAGGTGGTTGAGCGTGTGGGTCCTGTTGCGTATCGGTTGAGGTTACCTCAGGAGTTGGAGAAGATCCATGATGTGTTTCATGTCTCTATGCTCCGGAGGTATAGATCTGATCCTTCGCATGTGATGCCTGTGGAGGAAGTGGTTTTGAATCCGGATTTGACCTATGATGAGGAACCGGTGAAGGTTCTGGATTCGGATAGCAAGGTTCTTCGTGGCAAGACCATTGAGTTGGTGAAGGTGCTGTGGAAGCATCGCGGTGTTGAGGAAGCCACGTGGGAGCGGAAGGAAGACATGCTGAAGCAGTTTCCTTATCTCTTTCCTTCAGGTAAATTTCGAGGACGAAATTTCTTAAGGGGGGGAGAGTTGTAACGCCCCGGTTTTGGGCTTAGAAGTTTTGGGCGTTGACCGGTTTGGTCAAAGTGCTGTTCGAATCTAAAGAGGTGAAATTAGGAAAGCCTAGTTCGGGTTGCATTAAAAATATGGAAAAATGTTCTAAAATCATCTTTTAATATAATTAAGTGAACTGTGAAGTCAATTTTGAAAAATGGGTTTTGGAAGAGTGACATTTTGGCTAGTGACCAAAATGTAATTTTTGAAAGTTTTGTGACTGTTTTATAAAGAGTTGAAACTTTGAATCTTTAAGGAGCTATTATTCCAAAAGTAGTTTCTCCAGATTTTTCTAAGATATTTTGAGATTTATTCTGATTTTAAAACATATCAAAAGTGGAGGGAAAGGCCATTTGGCTATTTTCTTAACTAACTTCTCTATTTTCTTTCTCTCATTTTCTCTCAATCCAAACACTTGTTTTCCAGAGAGTTGTTTCTGATTTTCTCACCTAAAATCCTCATTTCAACATTCTTTTGATTCCTAATCAACATATCTTCAAAACCTCATCATTTGCTAGTTGATTCAACAAGGTTTTTGATTCCAAAAAGTGGAGAAACACAAGTTTGGAGGTAAGAACGTCCTTCTCCTCTAAACTATCAGTTCTTTACTGAAATTCCCAAGTTCTCAACTCTTAATTGAAGTTTTATTAAAGGATTTTAAGTGGTGAAATGGATCTTGGCTTATAATGCAAGATTTGGTGATTTTTGATGATTTTCGTTAGATATGATTAATCTGTGATTTGAGGTGTGTTTTTGATGTTAAATGAACTCTAAATTGATAAGGAAATGAGTTTTGATTAATGTAATCCCGGATAGGTTGTGTTTCCTAAGTTTAGCATGTGATTCTTGGATGTTTTTGTGGTGATCTTGTGGATCTGATGTTGCTGGAGGCATAAGGATGTTTATAGGTTGTTTTTAGATGTTAAATGGTGTTAATGGATGTTAGGTTTTGCTGGTTTATGGCTGGGCTTTGTTGAGAAGTGGTTTTGTTGCAATTTCGGTTGTGTTTGGTGGCCGAAATTGGAATGTGAATGAGAGCAGCGAGTTTGAGTGCTTTCATTGAAGCTTTTGATGCATGATGATGCATTAAATCTCTGCTTTAATGTGTTTAATCAGGGGAGGCATCTTTGGATCCAAGAGTTGTTGATCCGGAAGCTTGAATTGGTGCTTTGGCTTGAGGCGAAGTGGAATCGGTGAGTGAAATTTGGTTTTCGGCTTTGAAACCAATGTCTTGGGAGCTTAGTTTAAGTCTAAACAGCTTGGTTTAATGCTTAAAAACAGTGGATAAATTGATGATAATGATGTATATTGGCAAGTGATGTTTTGAAAAGGTTAAGGTCACTAAGATGGTTAAAAGTCCTTGAGTGAGCCTTGTTTACTTAAGAACATCAAGGTGGTTAAAAGTCCTTGGATGGTTCTTGTTACGGACACAAAGGTGGTTAAAAGTCCTTGTGTGGTCCATTCTATGGTGTTTAAAAGTCCATAGGCCAAGGTGTTTAAAAGTCCTTGGGGGTCAAGGTGTTTAAAAGTCCTTGAGGTAATCTATATCATGGTGTTTAAAAGTCCATGGCCAAGGTGTTTAAAAGTCCTTGGGGTCCAAGGTGTTTAAAAGTCCTTGGGGTAAAAGTTGATGAACTTGTTTTCAAAGAAATGAATTGTATCACTTGTGGCCAATATGACATGTAATAAAATGAAGCATGAGATGCTTGTTAAAGTATGCTTTTGAGCATATGTAAATGATGATTTGAAGCATGATTTATAAGTGTTTTATAAATGCACTATTGAATGGTTTTTCGAGCATTCCTCACTAAGCTTTTGCTTACGCTCTCTTCCGTTTTCTTAATTCAATAATGCAGAGCATTAGAGTACTTGAGGGCAGCAAGGAGGGCAAGCATCCAAGTGGAAACAAAGCTCTAAGTATGGAAGGTTTTCTAAGTACATTTTAGCTTTTGGTAATTTGGCAATGGGGGACCTATGTATATGTTTTGGGAGATGTTTTGAACTCCCCAAGTATGTTGAATATTGTTGAGAATGCTGGTTTTTGTGGTTGGCCTTTATATGCTTGAATTGGAAGTTTATGCTTGAATGGATTACTTGTGTAGGAAGCATGCCTATAGATTTGGGGCTTTTCATATATGTGGATGTTTTGTTGAATTGAAGATGCTTATATGTCTCATATATGTTGAATTGCATGTTGGCAAAGTTTGGTGGCATTTGGAGCATGATTGGTTGGTCAATTGCATGTTTAAGTATGCATTTTTGGGCAATCTGTGCAGGGTGTTTCGGAACAGCACCTACCGTTTCGGAACGGGTGCCTTAAACAAGCCCAGGCGTCCGAAACGGGAGGGACCGTTCCGAAACGGAAAGGCCACTGCCAGACCCCCGTTTCGGTACGCGTTGCGGAACGGCCCCGAGTTTCGAAACGGGCTATGCCTGTTTCGGAACGGGTGTCCGTTGGGGGCTGATATTGGCAGTTATATGTTTTGGAATGTTTGCGTTTTGGTCCTGAAACATGTTTGTGCAATTGTATGAGTTTGGGAAGTCCTTTTGAGCTGAAATTTTACAGAGAAGCATGAAATATGATTAATTTCAAGATGGTAACTTCAATTTGGGTTAAGTCCTTATAATTATCAGAATTTACAATTTGGTCCCTAAAGTTGTAAATTGTTCAATTGGGTCCCTGTTAGATCTCTGATGTTTATGATCTTTGAGTATGCTGTTGTATGAACATATCTAAGGCTTAATATGCATCTAGACAAGTTTTAAAAGAAAAAAAAAGGGTCGTTAATCAAGGTTGACTTTCGGGTTGACTTTGGTTTTCCCCGTGTGACTTTCTTAATTCGGGTCAACCGTCTAGGCCGGGTTAAGGGGGTTACACACTATGTTTTCAGCATTGGGCATCACTGATTTCCAAGATCTTGTGAACTGAGTTAAAGCCACCAAAGCAACACAAAAAGCCTAGAGGACCGGTGGGTTGGGCAAATCAGATAAGAGATTCCGAGATGATTCTCGACCTCCCAAGTGGAATAAGAAGGGGAAGTTCCAAGGCCCTGAGCAGAGTGTGTACCCACATCGTTCCCGTTCAGGTAACATTGAGAGGCCATAGGCTATGACTCAGTCTTTTGCTAAGGCGACCTCAGTTGATAGCACTAGAGGCTCGAATTGAAGCTCTCAGTATCTTGTTTGCAATTATTGTCAGAAGAGGCATCTAGCGGGCCAGTGTCGCAAATAATCGGGAGCTTGTTTCTATTATGGTGAGAAAAGCCACTTTATCTGAGATTGCCTTCTCAATACTACCAAGTCCACTGCTACACCAGCTAATGTTGTCTCCCCGGCTCTATCTTTTCGAGGCAAGGGGTCAAGGCAAGGATCATCGGGAGCTGCACGAAGACCTAGCAGCTCGAGAAAACCATCAAACAGACAGGACTCAAAGGCTCCTACCCAGATATACCATGTGACGAGTAGGGAGGAGGAGGATGAACCTGATGTCATTGCAGGTACCATTGATTTGTATTCATATTCCTTATATGCATTAATTGATCATGGTTCTACCCACTCCTTTATAAGTACCATGTTAGTTAAGAAGTATAGGGTGTCTTCTGAACCTATAATATCGAAACTCTCTGTAACTAATCCATTAGTTGATTGTGTCACCGTGAGTCTTGTATGTAAGAATTGTCCCTTATTGATTTAAGGGATTCCATTTCCGGCCAATTTATTGTCATTACCGATCCACGAGTTCGATGTTATACTGGTTTAGTTTGGCTCAATGAACATCAAGCTTGGGTAGATTGCAGCAAGAGAGAGTTGTATCTTAGAGGCCTTGGCAAGGAAAGTATTGCTCTGGTGAATTCATGAAACCATTCATTGCATGCCTTGACATTGGAAGCTAAGGATGAACCTCGATTGTCACACATTGACACACTGTGTAAATTTCCTGATGTCTTTCCTAAGGAGCTTCTGGGTTTACCTCCAACCCGTGAAGTGGAATTTGGCATCAAAGTGCAACCTGGAACTGCACCAATTTCCATTGCACCTTACCGAATGGCAGCCGTTGAGCTAAAAGATTTGAAAACTCAGATTCAAGAATTGCTTGATAAAGGCTTCATTCGACTAAGTTCTTCGCCTTGAGGAGCTCCAGTCCTATTTGCAAAGAAGAAGGATGGTTGTAACACTCCTCAACCGGTTTAGTTGTAAACCGGCTAAGGAATGTTACTCAGACAAGGAAAAAACCAACCAACAAAAACTTTTGCCTAACTTATCCCTAATAGATAAGTTAGACTTTTAATCACACAACATCAATCAACATGATTCAATGGGCATTCAATACACAACATATAATCACAAGACATTTGAATCCTACCTATATACAACCTAAAAACATGAATCATACATGAAAAGAACCCAAAATTAATCTCCATAGACAACATGGCGTTCGAACCAATTAAGACACAACATGGTCATTTCTTCATCATTCGAACTAATACATGCTTCCTATTCAAGTTAATAATTATTTAATTCATAATCTATACATGTATAACATTAGCAAGAATCAACTAGGTTTACACAACTTAAGCATGATCCATTCGAATAGGCTAGAAGCACATATGTCCAACTTAACTGCAGGGCGTTCCGGTACATGTTGCTCTATATCGAAACAGCCGTATCGGAACAGGGTCAAATGGCTCAAAGCTCGGGCCCGTATCGAAACAGGCTCAAGGGTGTTCCGAAACATGCAATTCCAGTAACAAAACGTACCGAAACAGCCTTTCCCCGTTTCGATACCCCTAAGCCATTTCAGGCACACTGTTTCGGTACAGGCTTAGGTGTACCGAAACACCTGGGCCTTTAATGACACTTTTTGCTGATTTTTCATAATTTAATCCATTCAAACTCATTCCAACATGCATACAACATATCTAAACAACAAACCTCAATCATACACGGCAATTCTAACATTATAGCATGGCATTAAACACAAAGGAAATCTATAGGCATGCAACTTATGCAAAATAGCCACTCAAGAGTCAAAACTTAAACCGAAGCAAATACCAACAAGTAAAGGACATTTACAAGTCATTAAAGGCATCACAAACTTGCCCCAAAATAGGGAGTTTCAGAAAACACACTCCCAAAACATAAAGGCATCCTCTCATTGCCAATTATTACTAATAAACATACATAAAACCATACTTGAGCTAAGTCTCATTCCTTTGTTCCCATCTTGCTTCTTCGCTGCCCCAAAGATTCTAATTCTCTGCATTGTTGGAAAAGTGAGCGTAAGCAATAATACCTAGTGAGGGATGCTCAAAACAAACCAACTACAACAATACATTTAAAAACCATTTCTCAAATAGAAATCTCTATCTCATCATGCTCAATTTATCTCATGCTTGAAATCATTTTCAAAGAAAAACCACATCATTAAAACCACATGTACCATCTATCTCATGCATTAACCCGAATGCATAATCTCAAAGCAAAACCACACATGCTCGTTTCTCAAAAGCATTTCTCAAATCATATTCTCATATGCAAAACACAATGCATAAAATCATTTATAAACAAGGTACATGTGAATCTCATATATCGTCAAGTCCTACCTCGGTGAAATCTTACATCACAGAACTCTCATGGAGGTATCTCTCATCGCTACAAAGCTTGATGGAATCTCTCATCATCAAGACATACCGTGGTGGAATCTCTCATCACCACACTCTCACTTTGGAATGGGATGGCACTACCCCCATTGCCTAAACCAAAGAGCACATACAAATTTTGTATATTATAGTGCACTTCTCATCCTATTGGTCGACCAATTATATTCGGTAACAATAATTTCATCTCATGCCAATATACTCATTTTAAACATCATTACCTACTATTTTTAATGCATAAATATAAATCATTCTCATCCCATTTCACAAGTATAAATATGCATGACATTATCTCAACAATTTCTATCTTTTCAAAATCATAATTATATCTCATGTGATCTCATAAATCATTAAATCATTTCTTAAAACATTTATAAAATAGTAGGTTTAATTCTATCTTCAAAACATGCGAATGATCATAAAATTAATAAGATAAAAACCGAGAAATGAGAGCGAAACATCCCAAAACTTACTTCTGAGCTTAGATTAGTGTCTCAAACTCAATCTAAACACCCAAACCTTTCTTTCAAGTCTTTGAAAGGCTTTTAAAACCAATTCCACTCACCGCCAACGCCTCTCTTGCTTTGCCGAAGTGAAATCAAGCTTCTAGAGCTCCCAGAACTTCACCGATCTCTTCTAATACGTTCTCCCATGTTTATACCACACAATAACAGAGTATTAATGCATCTCAATGCATTAAAATCACTAGCAACTACAGCCACCACGCTGCTCTGCCTAAAAACACCAAAACACCTATCCGAAACAACCGAAAACTCTTTCGATTACAGTACAAACTCAACCCAGCCATAATCTAACACTTCCATCTACTTTTAATCATCAATTAACATCCAAAAACAATCTAATTTCATCCTTATACCTCCAGCAACACTAGAACCACATTATCTCCACAAAACCTCAAATCTAGTAATCCAACAACTAGAGATCCAACTCATTTCGGGATTATTATTATAAAACCTTTATTTCAACATCATTTAACATCCAAAACAAGATTAAAATCAATCTTAAATCAATCAAAATAGTAGCAATATGAGAATCTTAAGAAATCATCTTTAAAAGCTTGAACTCGCCATTTCATCAAATAGATTATAAAACCTTGTTAATAATCACAATTAGAGAGCCAAAGACTTTGGAATTTCATTAAAGAATCTTTATTAGAAGAGTTAAATGAAATTTAGCTCTAACCCTTGGATATTCCTTCAATTAACAAGATTTGATGAGAAGTCTTCAAGAATCCTTTGAGTTAAATAGAGGAATCATCAAGAAAATCATTTGTAAATCAAAGTAAAGTGAGAAGATGAGAATCTCTGGAATTTTGAGAGAAAAAGAAGTGTTTGGCTGATGGAAAAATGAGAGAAATGAAAGTTACATCAAAATAGATTTTAGATGATTAAATCTCTTTTAATAAAATCTCATTTTAATTCCTTTTTAATAAAACACCTTTAAAAATGGTCAATTAAAGAAAAAGGCCCATTAAACATATATTAGTTCCCTAAAGATTCTAAGTCCTTTAAAAACAGATTTTACATTTTTACAAAATAGTCATTAACCCGAAATGTCAATCATCTAAAATCCATTTTCCAAAATTGACTTGACCAAACCTTTATGTATATATATATATATATATATATAGAGAGAGAGAGAGAGAGAGGATTTTGGGAATTTTTCCCATAATATTATCATACCTCAAACCAAGTTTTCCCTGAACCACCCCCGAACCAACCTGGATCCCTAGTTTAGGTCCTACAAACCCCGAGTAAACCTTAAAGACTCCTAGGCCCAAAATCGGGTTAGTGAGCCAAAGAGGGCCAAAATCTAGAATCTTTAGAGAGCTAATGTATATTTAATGGGCATTTTCCTTTAATTGACCATTTTTAAAGGTGATTTATTAAAAATGGAATTAAAAGGAGATTTTATTAAAAGGGATTTAATCATCTAAAATCTATTTTGATGTAACTTCCTTTTCTCTCATTTTCCATCAGCCAAACACTTTTTTTCTCTCAAAATTCTAGAGATTCTCATCTTCTCACTTCACTTTGATTTAAAAATGATTTTCTTGATGATTCTTCCATTCAACTCAAAGGATTCTTGAAGACTTCTCATCTAATCTTGTCAATTGAAGTAATATGCAAGGGTTAGAGGTAAATTTCGTTCAACTCCTCTAATCAAGGTTCTTTAATGAAATTCCCAAATCTTTGGCTCTCTAATTGTGTTTAATAACAATGTTTTGTAATCTATTTGATGAAAATGGTGAGATCAAGCTTTAAAAGATGATTTCTCAAGTTTTCATAATGCTACTATTTTGATTAATTTGAGATTGATTTTAATCATGATTTGGATGTTAAATGATGTTGAAATAAAGATTTTATCATATTAATCTCAAAATAGATTGGATCTCTAGTTTTTATATGGTTAGATTTGGGGTTTTGTGGTAATAATGTGGTTATGGTGTTGCTGGAGGTATAAGGATTAAATTAGATTGTTTTGGAAGTAAATTGATGATTAAAAGTTTATGGAAGTGTTATGTTTTGGCTGTGTTCAGTTTGTAGAGTAATCGAAGGTGTTTTTTGTTGTTTTGGTGTTTTGGGCAGAGCAGTATGGTAGCTTTGGTTGTTGGTGTTTTTAATGCATTGAGATGCATTAATCCTCTGTTCTTGTAACCCCCTTAACCCGGCCTAGACGGTTGACCCGAATTAAGAAGTTTACACGGGGAAAACCAAAGTCAACCCGAAATTCAACCTTGATTAACGACCCTTTTTTTTTCTTTTTAATCTTATCTAGATGTAAATTAATCCTAGGTGAACACTTTAGACAAACATGTTCAAAAGCCACAACATTCGGATAACATTCAGGGACTCAATTGCACAACATACAAGTTTAGGGACCAAAATGTAAATTCTGGAAATTTCAAGGACTTAACCAACTTTTGAGTTACCATTATGAAATTAGTCATGTTTCATGCCTCACTGCCAAATTTCAACTCAAACGGCCATCTAAAACTCATTCAATTGCATTCACAAAGTTCAGGACCAAAGCGCAAAGGTTTCAAAACATATAACCGTCAATTTCAGTGCCCAACGGTCGGGTGTTTCGGAACAGGGATGATCCGTTCCGAAACACGGGACCGTTCCGAAACCCGTTGCGCAACATGGCCTGGCAGTGGCAAAACTGTTCCGGAACGGCTCTGCCCGTTTCAAAACGCCTAGGCCATTTCAGGTCCTCTGTTCCGAAACGGTAGCGCCTGTTCCGAAACAGGCTGTCCATATTGCAGAAATTTAGCTGGTTTAAAGCACAATTGACCCATCAAACGCATTCAGATGACCCTCAAATTATACCAGCAAGTCATTACATACTAAAGGAACATAATGGCATCAACAATTCATAAACATGGCATCAAACAAGGAAAGCCCCAATTCTATAGGCATGCATCCTATATTGAAAACCATTCAAACACCAAATCACCAAACAATCCTCATAAAGGCCATTTACAAGTTCCAACAATATCAAAAGCATAAAACCAACTTAAGGAGTCCAAAACATCTCCCAAAACAACAACATAGGTTCCCCATTGCCAAATGCCAAAAGCTAAACAAGTTATGAAAATATTCACCATACATGAGCTTAGTTCTTCACTTGGATTCTTGACCCCCTTGCTGCCCTTAAGCACTTCAATGCTCTGCATTATTGGTTTAAGAAAAGAGAGAGCGTAAGCACATAGCTTAGTGAGGAATGCTCATTTAAAACAACACAATAATGCATTAATAAAACTCACTTTCAAAACTTTAGTACAACAACATTTCATCATGCACATATGTACATAAACCAAGCATTACATGCTTCAAATCATTATCATGTCATATTGGCTTTCAAGTGATAATCGTAACCATTTCCAAAACACAATTGACAACCAACAACAACAATCGGATACGCGGATTACAAGCGTTGTCCCTACGCTTCATACACACTACCAATATCAAGGTGGAGCATGGTACAATCACAACCCCTCAACACCCGTGATGGAGACTATGGTACAATCACAACCCCTCCACATCACTCATTTGTAGTTGTATAACATCACTAACGAGATCACGGGACATACAACACAAGATCCACACATGGACTTTAAACCACCATTGTGATCTTACCATACACAAGGTCCACACATGGAATTTTAACCACCATTTTGACCTTAAAACAAGAACCACCCATGGACTTTTAACCACCATGTTGTTCTTAACCATCTCGTTAGTGTACTTGGATGGAGCATGGTACAATCACAACCCCACAACATCCAAGGCGACTTTATTCACGGTGCACCCAATCCTATAGCCGGCTAACTATATCCGATTCAAGTACTTTTAGACAAACCACATCACTTGCCAATATACACCATTTAACAACATTAATCCACTGTTTTAAAGCATTTAACAAAGCCATTATCATCATGCATCACTTTGCATCAAAACCACATTTATCAATGTACAAAAACAAGGATCCCTTACCTAGAGCATCCTTCAACACATGGCTTATGAAACCAGCAATAAACATGCTAAAATATGCTTTCAAAAACAGTTTAAACATGCAACAAATCCCTTTGCATTCAACCAACTCATGGCTCATCAACAAGTGAGTTTTTCCGAAAACTTACTCTTGAGCATAGCTAAGTTGTTTAGACTTAGACTAAGCTCCCAAAACCTTCAAACATTGTTTTCAAAGCTGAAAACCAAACTTCACTCACCAATTTACGTTTCGCCACTTGCCGAAACACCAATCAAGCTTCCGGATCAACACCACAAGGATCCGAAGATGTCTCCCATGTTTTAAACACATCAAAACAGTAGATTAATGCACCATCATGCATTAATATCCTCAACCAAGACACCTAAACTCGCTGCTCACATCAACACTCACATTTCGGCTACCAAACACAACCGAAATCACATCCAAACATCTCTACAACACTACCCAGCCAAGATCCATCAACTCCAATCATTCATAAACCTCAATTAACATCCAAAAAGGATCTAAACACGTCCTTATACCTCCAGCTATAGCAGAACATCAAGATCACCCCAAAAACCATCAAAAACTCAAGCAAAACTTAGGAAAATCAACCTATCCGGGAATGCATTGATTAAACCTCAATTTCTCATCAATTATACATCCATTTTACATCAAAAACACATCTCAAAACAGTACCCAATCATTTCATACGAATTTCATCAACAACTAATCAAAACTTGCATTTTAAAGCCAAGATCAAGAACACCACTACAAAACCTTTATTAAAACACAAATCAAGGATTGAGAACTTGGGAATTTCAGTAAAGAACTGAGAATTTAGAGGAGAAGGACGTGCATACCTCTAAACTTGAGTTTCTCCCTTTTTGGAACCAAGATTCTTGAAAATCCAATAAGCAATTGCTAAGGTTTTGATGTAGAAATGATTAGAGATCAAATGAAGGTTGAAATCTAATCTTTAGTTGTCAAAATCAGAGGGAATTTTGCTGGAGAAATGTGTTTGGGTTGAGAGAAAAGTTGAGAGAAAAGAAAATGGAAAATTTGAGAAAGTTAGTTAAAATGACAAAATATCTTCTTCCCTCCCTTTTTACCTTAATTAAAACCATTAATAAATTGATTAATATTAAGAAAAATCTGGAGAAACTCTTCTTGGGTAAATAGCTCCTTAAAGATTCAAAGTTTCAATCCTTTTTAAAACAGTCACCAAGTTTTCGAAAATTACATTTTAGTCACTAAACCAAAATGTCACACTTCCAAACCTCATTTTGTAAAATTGATTTCACCATTCTCCTATATATAATAAAAGAGGGTTTTAAGACATTTTTCCATATTTTTAATGCATCCCAAACTAGACTTTCCTAAAAATCACCTTTTATACTCGAACCGCGATCCGACCGATCCGGTCCAAACCCAAAACTTCTAAGCCCAAAATTGGGGTGTTGCAACTCTCCCCCCTTAAGAAATTTCGTCCTCGAAATTTACCTGAAGGAAAGAGGTACGGAAACTGCTTCAACATGTCATCCTTCCGGTCCCACGTGGCTTCTTCAACACCACGATGTTTCCACAACACCTTTACCAACTCAATGGTCTTGCCACGAAGAACCTTATTATCCGAATCCAGAATCTTCACCGGTTCCTCATCATAGGTCAAATTCGGATTCAATTCCACTTCTTCCACAAGTATCACATGTGAAGGATCCCATCTATACTTCCGAAGCATAGAAACATGAAACACATCATGGATCTTCTCCAACTCTTGCGGTAACCTCAACTTATACGCAACAGGACCCACACGCTCAACCACCTCGTATGGTCCAATGTACCTAGGCCTCAACTTACCCTTTCGGCCAAACCTCATCACCTTTTTCCAAGGCGAAACCTTCAAAAACACACGGTCACCCACCGCGTACTCAATCTCCTTACGCTTCAAATCCGCGTAAGACTTTTGCCGATCAGAAGCTGCTTTCAAACGCTCACAAATGAGCTTCACCTTCTCGGTGGTTCCCTTCAATAAAGCTGGCATCGAAACCAACTTCTGACCCGTTTCAGCCCAACACAGAGGAGTCCTACACTTCCTCCCGTACAAAGCTTCATAAGGTGCCATTTGAATGCTTGCCTGATAACTATTGTTATAGGCAAACTCCACCAAAGGCAAATGTTTCTCCCAAGAGCCCTGGAACTCAATCACGCAGCACCTCAACATATCCTCCAAAACCTGGATAACACGCTCGGACTGACCATCCGACTGCGGATGATAAGACGTACTGAAATTCAGCCGTGTACCCAAAGCCTGATGTAAACACTGCCAGAAACGCGATGTAAACCTCGGATCCCTATCCGACACAATCGACTTTGGCACACCATGCAGCCGCACAATCTCAGCAATGTACAGCTCCGCAAGCTTATCCAAAGTGTACGTAGTATGCACAGGCAAGAAATGCGCACACTTCGTCAGACGATCCACAATCACCCACACCGAATTCTTCTTCGATGGCGACAAAGGCAAACCAGAAACAAAATCCATGGTAATCCTTTCCCACTTCCACTCAGGAATCCTCAACGGTTGCAACAACCCTGAAGGAAACTGATGCTCAGCCTTAACTCGCTGACACACCATACACTTGCTCACAAACTCAGCAACATCCTTCTTTAAACCCACCCAATAGTACTCATCACGAAGATCACGATACAGCTTAGTACTACCAGGGTGCATAGCAAAAGGACTAATATGACCTTCAGTCAGAATAGCACGCCTCAACTCAGCATCATTGGGCACTACTATCCGACTACCAAAGCATAACACTCCATCATCATTAAAGCAGAAATCTGAAGGCCTATCCTCCGCAATATCCTGAACATGAGGCACCAAAGAATCATCCAACAACTGTTTTTCCTTAATTAACTGAACCAAAGATGGTTTCACTTGCAACTCAGCCACAAGACCACCATCACACGAAATACTCAAACTGGCAAACATAGCCCTCAACTCAACAGCAACCTTCCTACTCAAGGCATCCGCTACAACATTAGCTTTACCCGGATGATACTCAATCGTCAAATCATAATCCTTGAGCAACTCCACCCAACGTCGCTGCCTAAGATTCAACTCCTTCTGGGACATCAGGTACTTCAAACTTTTGTGGTCTGTGTACACCGTACACTTCTCACCATACAGATAATGTCTCCAGATTTTCAAAGCAAAAACCACCGCAGCCAACTCAATGTCATGCGTAGGATAATTGCGCTCATGCACCTTCAACTGCCGTGATGCATAAGCCACCACCTTACCCTCCTGCATCAACACACATCCCAAACCAACATAGGACGCATCACTGTACACCACAAACTCTTTCCCTGATTCAGGTTGAACCAAGATAGGAGCTTGCGTCAAAGCTGCCTTAAGCTTCTCAAAAGCCTGCTGTCTCGCTTCCGTCCACTCATACTTAACATCCTTCTGCAACAACTTCGTCAAAGGTGCAGCAATCTTGGAAAACCCATCCACGAATCTCCGATAATATCCTGCCAAACCCAGGAAACTACGGACTTCATGAACAGACTTAGGAGGTTTCCAATTCATCACCGCCTCAATCTTCTGAGGATCAACACGAATCCCTTCAGCAGAAACCACATGACCAAGAAACACCACTTCTCTAAGCCAGAACTCACACTTGCTCAGCTTAGCATAGAGCTGATTCCCCAACAAAGCTTGCAGCACAATTCTCAGATGCCCTTCATGCTCCTCCTCAGTACGTGAGTACACGAGGATATCATCAATGAATACCACCACAAACTTATCCAGGTATTCATGAAATACACGATTCATCATGTCCATGAAAGCTGCATGAGCATTCGTCAAACCAAACGGCATCACAAGGAACTCATAGTGCCCATACCTCGTCCTGAAGGCTGTCTTTGGCACATCCACATCCTTCACCTTCAACTGGTAATACCCTGACCTTAAGTCAATCTTAGAGAACACAGCTGCTCCCCGAAATTGATCAAAAAGATCATCAATTCTTGGCAATGGATACCGATTCTTGATAGTCAACTTGTTAAGCTGACGATAATCAATGCACATTCTCATAGTGCCACCCTTCTTCTTCACAAACAAGACCGGTGCACCCCAAGGTGACACACTCGGCCGAATGAAACCACGATCAAGAAACTCTTGCAGTTGCGTCTTCAGCTCTTTCAACTCCTTAGGTGCCATTCGATAAGGGGTAATGGACACAGGAGTTGTGTTTTCATACAACTCAATCACAAACTCCATTTCGCGAATAGGAGGCAATCCAGGCAACTCCTCCGGAAACACACCAGGAAACTCTCGCACAGTCCTGATATCTTGCACACGCAACTCCTTAGAGCTAGGATTCATCACAAAGGCTAGGTAAGCTTCACAACCTTGCCTCAGCATCCGACTCGCCTCCAATGTAGACACCACATTGGCAAGAAACTTCACATTCTCACCAACCACAACTACTTCATAATCATCCGCAAGCTTCAACGAAACTCGCTTATTCTCACAATCTACTACAGCTCGATGCTCAACAAGCCAATCCATACAAAGGATTACATCAAAACCATAGAAAGGCAACTCCATAAGATCAACATGAAAAACATGATCTTGCACAACCAAGGGACATCTTCTGTAAAGCTTCCGAGTCACTACAGTCTCACCAAAAGAACTAGTGACACGCATACCAACATCCAAGGACTCAACAGGCAAACCAAGCAATTCAGCATGCTCACGCAATATGTATGAGTGTGTAGATCCAAAATCAATCAAGGAAAGTAATGACAAGGATTGCAAAGTGAAAGTACCTGCTATCACATCCGCGTCATTCCTCCCCTCCCTCTGAGCAAACACTCTAGCCTGGCCACCACCCTCAGGCTGAACAGCTACAACATGAGCCACATTCCTTCCACCATCCTCTCTACGCTGGAAGTTACCACGGCCGCGCCCACGACCTCTCTGTGGTGCAACAACTCCAGGAGCACGTCCTTGGCCACCACCGGCCAACAGAGGACACTCCCTCCTCATGTGATCCACTGATCCACAGTTCCAGCACGAGTTACCAGCTGCTACAACATGAGCCTGAACCTCCCTCGCTGCTCGAGGACAATCACGCCTCAGATGTCCACGCGATCCACACGTCCAACATGTGTTCGGATCAACTCTTGCCTTATCCCCCTGAACAGGCGCACCGTGCCCTCCACCACCTCGCCTAGCTGAAGACTGGTACTTCCGATCACGTCCCCTCTTGTTCCGTCCACCACCGGAACTATACTCAGCAACTCGTTTACCAGCACTAGGACCAGCACCTCTAGCAGACAAACTCAAATTCATCTCAATGTCCTTTGCTCTACCAACCAGCACATCAAAATCAGTGTACTCAGTAGCCAGCATATAGGTCTTTACATCCGTCACCAAACCATAACGGAACCGCTCACACCTCTCCCGCTCATCAGGAATAAGCTCAGGTGCATACTGACTGAGTCAGACAAACTGAACCTCGTACTCAGCCACCGACATGCTCCCTTGAGTAAGAGACATGAATTCCCTCTTCTTTTCATCCAAGTACCTCACACCCAGATACCTTCTCTTGAAAATGTTTTGAAAGAACGTCCATGTCACATCGGCATCCTCCATTTCGGAGATAGTGGTTGTCCACCAAGTGTATGCATCGTCTTGCAACAATGATACCACACAGCCCAGCTTCTGCACATCAGAACAATTCATTTGTCCCAAGATTCTCTTGGTACTCTCCAACCAAGACTCAGAACCTTCAGCAGACAAACCCCTGAACTCAGTCCCTCCCAGACTGCGCAAACGTTCCAAAGGTAGTCTAGTACCAGCATCACCTTGATGCCCAGCTCCTTGAGCTCCAGCTACCGCTGCACGAAAAGCTCCAGCAATAGCTTGAATCAACACTGTCATGTCAGGAACAGCTTGTCCCTGACCAGCTTCAGGTCCAGCGACCCCAGCACCAGCTGCAACACCAGCTCCTTCGCCCCCAGCACCACCACCACCAGGTGGAGGAGGTAAATCCACCGCATTTTCAGCGTTCTCTTCATTCTCATTTTGAGCCATAGCTCGCATATTACCCCTCGTTTCTCTACGAGGTCCCATTCACTAAACAATACAATCACAATGTAATAAACAAAGTCAGGCTCAGCAAGGTAAGTAATCCAAGTACTCAACCTCATTTCCAATTAAAAACAACTCATTTCATTAGCTTTGATTTGGCAATGGGTCCCTCTAACATACTTCACCATAGCATACATCACAATTGTATCATACATACAATTCACACAACATGCTTTCATTCAACAAGCATACAAAGCATACATACATTCATCACCCACATAACCATTCCCAATTACTCGAGAACTCAGCTCTGATACCACCAAATGTAACCCCCTTAACTCGGCCTAGACGGTTGACCCGAATTAAGAAGTTTACACGGGGAAAACAAAAGTCAACCCGAAAGTCAACCTTGATTAACGACCCTTTTTTTTCTTTTTAATCTTATCTAGATGTAAATTAATCCTAGGTGAACACTTGAGACAAACATGTTCAAAAGCCACAACATTCGGATAACATTCAGGGACTCAATTGCACAACATACAAGTTTAGGGACCAAAATGTAAATTCTGGAAATTTCAAGGACTTAACCAACTTTTGAGTTATCATTATGAAATTAGTCATGTTTCATGCCTCACTGCCAAATTTCAACTCAAACGGCCATCTAAAACTCATTCAATTGCATTCACAAAGTTCAGGACCAAAGCGCAAAGGTTTCAAAACATATAACCGTCAATTTCAGTGCCCAACGGTCGGGTGTTTCGGAACAGGGATGATCCGTTCCGAAACGCGGGACCGTTCCGAAACCCGTTGCGCAACATGGCCTGGCAGTGGCAAAACTGTTCCGGAACGGCTCTGCCCGTTTCAAAACGCCTAGGCCATTTCAGGTCCTCTGTTCCGAAACGGTAGCGCCTGTTCCGAAACAGGCTGTCCATATTGCAGAAATTTAGCTGGTTTAAAGCACAATTGACCCATCAAACGCATTCAGATGACCCTCAAATTATACCAGCAAGTCATTACATACTAAAGGAACATAATGGCATCAACAATTCATAAACATGGCATCAAACAAGGAAAGCCCCAATTCTATAGGCATGCATCCTATATTGAAAACCATTCAAACACCAAATCACCAAACAATCCTCATAAAGGCCATTTACAAGTTCCAACAATATCAAAAGCATAAAACCAACTTAAGGAGTCCAAAACATCTCCCAAAACAACAACATAGGTTCCCCATTGCCAAATGCCAAAAGCTAAACAAGTTATGAAAATATTCACCATACATGAGCTTAGTTCTTCACTTGGATTCTTGACCCCCTTGCTGCCCTTAAGCACTTCAATGCTCTGCATTATTGGTTTAAGAAAAGAGAGAGCGTAAGCACATAGCTTAGTGAGGAATGCTCATTTAAAACAACACAATAATGCATTAATAAAACTCACTTTCAAAACTTTAGTACAACAACATTTCATCATGCACATATGTACATAAACCAAGCATTACATGCTTCAAATCATTATCATGTCATATTGGCTTTCAAGTGATAATCGTAACCATTTCCAAAACAAAATTGACAACCAACAACAACAATCGGATACGCGGATTACAAGCGTTGTCCCTACGCTTCATACACACTACCAATATCAAGGTGGAGCATGGTACAATCACAACCCCTCAACACCCGTGATGGAGACTATGGTACAATCACAACCCCTCCACATCACTCATTGGTAGTTGTATAACATCACTAACGAGATCACGGGACATACAACACAAGATCCACACATGGACTTTAAACCACCATTGTGATCTTACCATACACAAGGTCCACACATGGAATTTTAACCACCATTTTGACCTTAAAACAAGAACCACCCATGGACTTTTAACCACCATGTTGTTCTTAACCATCTCGTTAGTGTACTTGGATGGAGCATGGTACAATCACAACCCCTCAACATCCAAGGCGACTTTATTCACGGTGCACCCAATCCTATAGCCGGCTAACTATATCCGATTCAAGTACTTTTAGACAAACCACATCACTTGCCAATATACACCATTTAACAACATTAATCCACTGTTTTAAAGCATTTAACAAAGCCATTATCATCATGCATCACTTTGCATCAAAACCACATTTATCAATGTACAAAAACAAGGATCCCTTACCTAGAGCATCCTTCAACACATGGCTTATGAAACCAGCAATAAACATGCTAAAATATGCTTTCAAAAACAGAATTTAAACATGCAACAAATCCCTTTGCATTCAACCAACTCATGGCTCATCAACAAGTGAGTTTTTCCGAAAACTTACTCTTGAGCATAGCTAAGTTGTTTAGACTTAGACTAAGCTCCCAAAACCTTCAAACATTGGTTTCAAAGCTGAAAACCAAACTTCACTCACCGATTTCCATTTCGCCACTTGCCGAAACACCAATCAAGCTTCCGGATCAACACCACAAGGATCCGAAGATGTCTCCCCTGTTTTAAACACATCAAAACAGTAGATTAATGCACCATCATGCATTAATATCCTCAACTAAGACACCTAAACTCGCTGCTCACATCAACACTCACATTTCGGCTACCAAACACAACCGAAATCACATCCAAACATCTCTACAACACTACCCAGCCAAGATCCATCAACTCCAATCATTCATAAACCTCAATTAACATCCAAAAAGGATCTAAACATATCCTTATACCTCCAGCTATAGCAGAACATCAAGATCACCCCAAAAACCATCAAAAACTCAAGCAAAACTTAGGAAAATCAACCTATCCGGGAATGCATTGATTAAACCTCAATTTCTCATCAATTATACATCCATTTTACATCAAAAACACATCTCAAAACGGTATCCAATCATTTCATACGAATTTCATCAACAACTAATCAAAACTTGCATTTTAAAGCCAAGATCAAGAACACCACTACAAAACCTTTATTAAAACACAAATCAAGGATTGAGAACTTGGGAATTTTAGTAAAGAACTGAGAATTTAGAGGAGAAGGACGTTCATACCTCTAAACTTAAGTTTCTCCCTTTTTGGAACCAAGATTCTTGAAAATCCAATAAGCAATTGCTAAGGTTTTGATGTAGAAATGATTAGAGATCAAATGAAGGTTGAAATCTAATCTTTAGTTGACAAAATCAGAGGGAATTTTGCTGGAGAAATGTGTTTGGGTTGAGAGAAAAGTTGAGAGAAAAGAAAATGGAAAATTTGAGAAAGTTAGTTAAAATGACAAAATATCTTCTTCCCTCCCTTTTTACCTTAATTAAAACCATTAATAAATTGATTAATATTAAGAAAAATCTGGAGAAACTCTTCTTGGGTAAATAGCTCCTTAAAGATTCAAAGTTTCAATCCTTTTTAAAACAGTCACCAAGTTTTCGAAAATTACATTTTAGTCACTAAACCAAAATGTCACACTTCCAAACCTCATTTTGTAAAATTGATTTCACCATTCTCCTATATATAATAAAAGAGGGTTTTAAGACATTTTTCCATATTTTTAATGCATCCCGAACTAGACTTTCCTAAAAATCACCTTTTATACTCGAACCGCGATCCGACCGATCCGGTCCAAACCCAAAACTTGGTGTTACAGTTCTTATGTCGTATAAACATGGGAGAACGTTTTAGAAGAGATTGATGAAGTTCTGGGAGCTTCAGAAGCTTGATTATGCTTCGAAAAATCGAGCTAGGCGTTGTCGGTGAGTGGAATTGGTTTTATAAGCCTTTCAAAGACTTGAAAACAAGGTTTGGGGTTTACATTGAGTTTGAAACACTAATATAAGCCCAGAAGTAAGTTTGAGAAGTTTCACTCTCATTTCTCGGTTTTTATCCCATTGATTTTATGATCATGCTCATGTTTTGGAGATAGATGTAAACCTACTGTTTACGCATGTTTTGAGAAATGATTTTATGATTTATATAATCCCATGAGATAGAATTGTGATTTTGTAAAGATGGAACTTATTGAGAAAATACTACGCATTGTTTATGCTTTTGAAATGGGTTGAGATAGATATATGTTTATGCACTGAAAAACAGTAGGTAAATGATGTTTAAAATGAGTATATTGGCATGAGATGAGATTACTGTTACCGGATATAGTTGGTCGACCAATAGGATGAGAAGTGCACTATAATATATAAAATTCGTACGTGCTCTTTGGTTCGGGCAATGGGGGTATTGCCATCCCATTCCAAAGTGAGAGTGTGGTGATGAGAGATTCCATCAAACTTTGTGGCGATGAGAGATAACGCCATGAGAGTCCGATGATTTGATATTCCATCGGGGTAGGACTTGACGATGTGAGTTTCCGTCAAGCTATCTACATATCCGAGTAATGTTGCTAAAATGCCAATATATGAGATTCACATGTACCTCTTTTATAAATGATTTTATGAATTGTGTTTTGCATATGAGAATATGATTTGAGAAATACTTTTGAGAAACAAGCATGTGTGGTTTTGCTTTGAGATTATGCATTTGGGTTAATGCATGAGATAGAGGAGACATGTGGTTTTAATGATGTGGTTTTTCTTTGTAAATGATTTCAAGCATGAGATAGATTGAGCATGATGAGATGGAGATTTTTATTTGAGAAATGGTTTTGAATTGCATTGTTGTTGGTTTGTTTTTAAGCATCCCTCACTAGGTATTATTGCTTACGATCTCTTTTCCAACAATGCAGAGAATTAGCATCTTTGAGGTACTGAAGAAGCAAGAAGGGAACCAAGGAGAAAGGCTTAGCTCAAGTATGGTTTTATGATTTCTTATTAGTAATAATAATTGGCAATGGAAGGATGCCTTTATGTATGGGAGAGTTTATTTTGAAACTCCCTATTTTGTGGCAAGTTTGAGATGCCCTTAATTACTTGTAAATGATCTTTACTTGTTGGTATTTGCTTTGGTTTGATTTTTGACTATAGAATGGCTATTTTGTATATGTTGCATGCCTATAGATTCCCTTTATGCATATTGACATGTTATAATCTATGAATTGAAATATATGATTGAGGTTTGATGCTTGATTATGTTGTATGCATGTTTGAAGCATGTTGGAATGGTTTTGTTTGGATTAAAGTGTGAAAAACCAGCAAAAAATGTCATTACAAGCCCATATATTTTTGTACACTCGAGTCTGTACCGAAACGGTGAGCCTGAAATGGCTTAAGGGTATCGAAACAAGGAAAAGTTGTTTCGGTACGTTTTGCTACTGGAATTTCATGTTTCGAAACACCCTTTAGGTTGTTTTGATATAGGCCCGAGCTTCGAGCTGCTTGACCCTATTCCAATACAGATGTTTCGATACAGGGCAACTTGTACCGAAACGACAAGCTATTAAGTTAGTTATTGGAATCTTCTGATGTTCTGTTTCTTTATGTTTTCATCCCTGAATGTTGTGGATGCAATTAAATGCGCTTGGTTGATTGTTTTGAGCTGAGATTTGACTGAGAGGCATGTAATGTGACTAATTAAAGGTTGGTAACATAAAATTGCATAAGTCTCTATAATTTGGTAAAATTACAAAATGGTCCCCAAAATGTGTTTGTATGCAATTGGGTTCCTAATTGTTGTTTGATTGAATTGCAAATTGTTCCGCTGCGAAGTTTATCACTTAGGATAATAATGAGCATTTAGACAAGATAAAATGAAAAAATAGGGTTTTTTATTGGAGTAAACTTCCCAATTTACTTCAATATTCCCTGTGTGATCCGTTCGGTTCGGTCTTTTGCCCAGATTGGGTTGAGGGGGTTACATTTTGTGGTATCAGAGTCATGTTTCAAAAGAATTGGGAGGTAAGGTTGATGTGATATGGTTCCTTGGTTGATTTAATGATGAATGCTCTTCACGGTGATTGTATACGCGATGTTATGACCATTGTTTTGGTTTGTGTGTGATGCACAGTGTTTGATAGCATGATTTATGATTGTTATGTGCTGTTGAGAGAGAGAATAAGGGTACCCATTACCATATTATTACTAATAAAAAGAGTATTTTGGTTTTAAAAGTAAACTTGAGCACATTGGATTCTTGCTTTGGCTAGTCTGATTATTTTTAATGTTGCAGTTTTAGCTCAAACCATTTTTGATAATGGGACCGAGGCGAGAGCTTAGAGCCAATGTGCATAATGTGGTTGAGAATGAGGTTAATGATGTTCAGAATTTGCCCCCTCCTCCTCCTTCTGGTGGTGATGGAGATGGTGTGGGAGTTGGCGTTGGAGGTGTTTGACTTCAGGCAGCGCAAGGGCAAGTTGTTGTTGATATGACATTGTTGATTCAAGCTATAACTTGGGCTTTTCAGGCAGCGATAGCATGTATGCATGTGGCCACACCTCAGCCGGGTGCTAATGTTGGTTTACCTTTGGAGCGTTTACGCAGTTTGGGTGAAACTGAGTTTAGAGGGTTGTCTGCTGAGGGTTCTGAGGCTTTGTTTGAGAGCACCCGGAGGATTCTTGGTCAGATGGGGTGCAGTGATGCACAAAAGTTGGGTTGTGTTGTATATTTGCTTCACGGGGATGCTTATACGTGGTGGATGACCATCACTGCGAGAATGGAACGTGTTGATGTTTCTTAGGAGTTCTTCAGAACTACTTTCAATCGGAAGTATCGAGGTGTTCGCTATCTTGATGAAAAGAAGTGATAGTTTATGTCTTTGGTACAAGGAAACATTACTGTTTCTGAGTATGAGGTTTAGTTTGTTCGGTTGAGCCAGTATGCTCTTAAACTGGTTCCTGATGAGCAAAAGTGTAACGCCCCGGTTTTGGGCTTAGAAGTTCTGGGCGTTGACCGGTTTGGTCAAAGTGCTGTTCGAATCTAAAGAGGTGAAATTAGGAAAGCCTAGTTCGGGTTGCATTAAAAATATGGAAAAATGTTCTAAAATCATCTTTTAATATAATTAAGTGAACTGTGAAATCAATTTTGAAAAATGGGTTTTGGAAGTATGACATTTTGGCTAGTGACCAAAATGTAAATTTTGAAAGTTTGGTGACTGTTTTATAAAGAGTTGAAACTTTGAATCCTTAAGGAGCTATTAATCCAAAGATGATTTCTCCAGATTTTTCTAAGATATTTTAAGTCTAAAATCTGATTTTAAAGGTTATTAAAATTGGAGGGAAGCCATTTTGGCTATTTTTTGATTTTGTAACCAACTTTGCTAAACTTTCTTTCTCTCATTTTCTCTCAAACCAAACACTACTTTTCCAGAGAACTTGATCTGATTTCTTCACCTAAATCCCTCCATTCAACTCTCATTTGATTCCAAATCATTGTATCTTCAAATCTCTTCAATTGCTAAGTGTTTCAACAAGGATTTTCATTCCAAAAAGTGGAGAAACACAAGTTTGGAGGTAAGAACGTCCTTCTCCTCTAAACTATCAGTTCTTTACTGAAATTCCCAAGTTATCAACTCTTGATTGATGTTTAATTAAAGGCTTTTGAGTTTGGAATTGTATCTTGGCTTATAATGCAAGATTTGATGGTTTTTCATTATTTTTCGTTAGATCTGATTGATCTGTGATTTGAGATGTGTTTTTGATGTTAAATGAACTCTAAATTGATAAGGAAATGAGTTTTGATTAATGCAATCCCGGATAGGTTGAGTTTCCTAAGTTTAGCTTATGTTTTTTGGATGTTTTGTGGTGATCTTGTGGATCTGTTGTTGCTGGAGGTATAAGGATGTTTGTAGGTTGTTTTTAGATGTTTTATGGTGTTAATGGATGTAAGGTTTTGCTGGTTTATGGCTGGGCTTTGTTGGGAGGTGGTTTTGGTGCAATTTCGGTTGTGTTTGGTGGCCGAAATTGGAGTGGAAATGAGAGCAGCGAGTTTGAGTGCTTTCATTGAAGCTTTTGATGCTTGATGATGCATTAAACCTCTGCTTTAATGTGTTTAATCAGGGGAGGCATCTTTGGATCCAAGAGTTGTTGATTCGGAAGCTTGATTTCGTGCTTCGGCAAGTGGCGAAGTGGAATCGGTGAGTGAAATTGGGTTTTCGGCTTTGAAACCAATGTCTTGGGAGCTTAGTTTAAGTCTAAACAACTTTGCTAAGCTCGAGCGTAAGTTTTCGGAATTTCTCTCTAGTGGTGGCCATGATTTTGTTGTGTTGCAAAATGATTATTTGCATGTTTTACATACTATTTTGGAAGCATGTTTTAGCATGGTTTTTGCTGATGATGTAAGCCATATGTTGAAGGTAACTCTAGGTAGGAGTTCCTTGCTTTTGTACATTGAAATGATGTGGTTTAATGCTTTTAAATGCATGATGAATATGGCTTGGTTTTATGCTTTAAAACAGTGATGTAAGTGATGAAAATGATGTATATTGGCAAGTGAGGTTTTAAAATGTTAAGGTCACTAAGGTGGTTAAAAGTCCTTGAGTGAGCCTTGTTACTTATGAACATCAAGGTGGTTAAAAGTCCTTGGATGGTTCATGTTGTGGACACTAAGGTGGTTAAAAGTCCTTAGGTGATCCTTTTTCATGGTGTTTAAAAGTCCATGGCCAAGGTGTTTAAAAGTCCTTGGGATCAAGGTGTTTAAAAGTCCTTGATGTGATACATTCTATGGTGTTTAAAAGTCCATAGGCCAAGGTGTTTAAAAGTCCTTGGGGCCAAGGTGTTTAAAAGTCCTTGGGGTGAAAGTTGATGAACTTGTTTTTAAAGAAATGGAATTTATCACTTGTGGCCAATATGACATGTTATGATTTGATGCATGAGATGCATGTTTAAGTAAGCTTTTGAGCATGTGTAAATGATGGTTTAAAGCATGTTTAATAAAGTGTTTTACAAATGCATTATTGGATGGTTTTATTGAGCATTCCTCACTAAGCTTTTGCTTACGGTCTCTTCGTTTTCCCTTGATTCAATAATGCAGAGCATTAGAGACCTTTTGAGGGCAGCAAGAAGGGCAAGAATTCAAGTGCAAGTAAAGCTCAATGTATGGAAGGATTTTGTTAAACATTTTAGCTTTTGGGTGATTTGGCAATGGGGAAACCATGTGTATGTTTTGGGAGGTGTTTTGTACTCCCTAAGTATGTTTCTTGATGTTACGATTGTTGGTCTTTGGATTGGATCTTTATATGCTTGTTTTGTAAGTTTGGTGCTTGAATATCTAGCTTGTGTAGGAAGCATGCCTATAGAATTGGGGCTTTTTGCATATGATGATGTTTGGTTGAATTGATGATGCTAATATGTTTTATATATGTTGAATCGCATGCTGGTAAAGTTTGGTGACATTTGGAGCATGTTTGGTTGTGTAATTGCATGTTTAAAGTGGAGTTTTGGAGCAATCTGGGCAGGGTGTTTCGGAACAGCACCTACCGTTTCGGAACGGGTGCCTTAATCGTGCCCAGGCGTCCGAAACGGAAGGGGCCGTTCCGAAACGGAAAGGCCACTGCCAGACCCCCGTTTCGAAACGGGCTATGCATGTTTCGGAACGGCCCCGCATTTCGAAACGGGCTGTCTCCCGTTTCGGAACGGTTGACCGTTGGGGGCTGACATTGGCAGTTATGTGTTTTGGATTGTTTGCGTTTTGGTCCTGAAACTTGTTTGTGCAATTGTATGAGTTTGGGAAGTCCTTTCGAGCTGAAATTTCACAGAGAAGTATGAAACATGATTAATTTCAAGTTGGTAACTTCAATTTGGGTTAAGTCCTTATAATTATCAGAATTTACAATTTGGTCCCTAAAGTTGTAAATTGTTCAATTGAGTCCCTGTTTGATCTCTGATGTTTGTGATCTTTTGGTATGATGTTTGTGTGATCACAATTAGGCTTAATATGCATCTAGACAAGTTTTAAAAAGAAAAAAAAGGGTCATTAATCAAGGTTGACTTTCGGGTTGACTTTGGTTTTCCCCGTGTGACTTTCTTAATTCGGGTCAACCGTCTAGGCCGGGTTAAGGGGGTTACATTTGGTGGTATCAGAGCTGAGTTCTCGAGTAATTGGGAATGTTTGTATGCATGATTGAAGTATGTATGCTATGAATGCTTGTTGTTTGAAAGCATGTTTAGTGGTTTGAAATGTTGATGCAGTTGAGTTGTATGCTCTGATGTTGCATGTTGAGGGTACCCATTGCCAAACAAAAGCTAAAGGAAAGATGTTGTTTTGAAATGAAATTGAGCTTGAATACTTGGATTGCTTACCTTGCTGGGCCTGACTTTGTTTTATTTGTGTTGTGATTGCATGGTAAAAGTATGGCACCACGTAGAGAGTTAAGAGGTAATGCGAGAGCTACGGCTCCTAACGAGAATGAGAATGAAGAGCACACTGGTAGTGCTGTGTTACCCCCTCCTCCGCCTGGTGGTGGTGCTGGAGGTGCGAGAGCTGAAGCTGCAGCTGATGCTGGTGCTGGAGCTGCTGGACCAGAGGTTGGTCAGGGGCAAGCTATGCCTGATATGTCTGTTTTGGTACAAGCTATTGCGGGTGCTTTTCGAGCAGCAGTAGCTGGAGCTCAGGGAGCTGGGCATCAGGGAGATGCTGGAGTCAGATTGCCTTTGGAGCGTCTGCGCAGTCTTGGAGGGACTGAGTTTAGAGGTTTGTCAGCTGAGAGTTCTGAGGCTTGGCTGGAAAGTACCAAGCGTATCTTGGGTCAGATGAGTTGCACGGATGTGCAAAAGCTGGGCTGTGTTGTGTCCTTGCTGCAGGACGATGCTTATACATGGTGGACGACTACCATTTCTGGAATGGCTGAAGCTGATGTTACCTGGACATTCTTTCAGAATGTGTTTAAAAGAAGATATCTGGGAGTGAGATATCTGGATGAGAAAAAGCGGGAATTCATGTCTCTTACCCAAGGGAGCATGAGTGTAGCTGAGTACGAGGTACAGTTTGTACGGCTCAGTCAGTATGCACCGGAGCTGATACCTGATGAGAGGGCAAGGTGCGAGAAGTTCCGTTACGGTCTTGTGACGGATGTTAAGATGTATTTGCTGGCCGCCGAGTATGAAGATTTTGATGTGTTGGTGGGCCGAGCAAAGGACGTTGAGATGAACCTGAGTTTGTCTGCTAAGGGTGCTGGCAAGCGAGCTGCTGAGTATAGCTCCGGAGGTGGACGGAACAAGAGGGGACGAGATCAGAAGTATCAGTCCTCAGCCAGGAGAGGTGGTGGTGCACCTGCTAGATGAGGCAATGCTAGAGCTGATCCTAGTGCTTGTTGGATCTGTGGTTCCCGTGGTCACTTGAAGCGTGACTGTCCTCGTGCTGAGAGAGTGGCACAAGCTCCTGTTGCAACAGCTGGTAATGCTGGGAATGGGTGCTGGAATTGTGGTTCTGTGGACCACTTGAGGCGAGATTGTCCGAGGATGGCTGGTGAGCAGGTGCGTGCTCCTGTTGTTGCTGCACCACAGAGAGGTCGTGGGCGTGGCCGTGGTAATTTCCAGAGGAGAGAGGAAGGTGGCCGAGGGGTAGCTCATGTTGTAGCTATTCAGCCTGAAGGTGGAGGCCAAGCGAGGGTGTATGCTTAGAGAGAGGGCAGGAATGATGCGGATGTGATTGCAGGTACCTTTACTTTGCAGTCCTTGTCATTGCTTTCTTTGATTGATTCTGGATCTACGCATTCATATATTCTTCGTGAGCATGCTGAATTGCTTGGTTTGCCTGTTGAGTCTTTGGATGTTGGTGTTCGGGTCACTAGTTCTTTTGGTGAGACTGTTGTGACTCGAAAGTTGTATAGAAGGTGCCCTTTGGTTGTTCAAGAGCATGTCTTTCATGTTGATCTTATGGAGTTGCCCTTCTATGGTTTTGATGTGATCCTTGGTATGGATTGGCTTGCTGAGCATCGTGCTGTTGTGGATTGTGAGAATAAGCGTGTTTCGCTTAAGCTTGCGGATGATTATGAAGTTGTGGTGGTTGGTGAGAATGTGAAGTTTCTTGCCAATGTGGTATCTTCTTTGGAGGCGAGCAGGATGCTGAGGCAAGGTTGCGAAGCCTATCTAGCTTTTATGATGAATCCTAGCTCTAAGGAGTTGAGGGTGCAAGATATCAGGGTTGTAAAGGAGTTTCCTGGTGTTTTTCCTGAGGAGTTGCCTGGTTTACCTCCTAACCGCGAGGTGGAGTTTGGAATTGAGCTGTATGAGAATACAACTCCTGTGTCCATTACTCCCTATAGAATGGCACCTAAGGAGCTGAAGGAGCTGAAGACGCAGTTGCAAGAGTTGCTTGATCGTGGTTTCATCCGGCCGAGTGTGTCACCTTGGGGAGCACCGGTCTTGTTTGTGAAGAAGAAGGATGGCACTATGAGAATGTGCATTGATTACCGTCAGCTGAACAAGTTGACTATCAAGAATCGGTATCCTTTGCCGAGGATTGATGATCTCTTTGATCAATTTCGGGGAGCTGCTGTGTTCTCTAAGATTGACTTGAGGTCAGGGTATTATCAGTTGAAGGTGAAGGATGTGGATGTGCCTAAGACAGCTTTCAGGACAAGGTATGGGCATTATGAGTTTCTTGTGATGCCGTTTGGGTTGACAAATGCTCCTGCTGCTTTCATGGACATGATGAATCGTGTGTTTCATGAATACCTGGACAAGTTTGTCGTGGTGTTCATTGATGATATCCTCGTGTACTCGCGTACTGAGGAGGAGCATGAAGAGCATTTGAGGATTGTTTTGCAAGCTTTGTTGGAGAATCAGCTTTATGCTAAGCTGAGCAAGTGTGAGTTCTGGTTGAGAGAGGTGGTTTTTCTTGGGCATGTGGTCTCAGCTGAGGGGATTCGTGTTGATCCTCAGAAGATTGAGGCGGTGATGAGCTGGAAGGTTCCTAAGTCTGTTCATGAGGTCCGTAGTTTCCTTGGTTTGGCGGGATACTACTGAAGGTTTGTGGATGGGTTTTCCAAGATTGCTGCTCCTTTGACAAAGCTGTTTCAGAAGGATGTTAAGTATGAGTGGACAGAAGCGAGACAGCAGGCTTTTGAGAAGCTGAAGGCGGCTTTGACGCAAGCTCCTATCTTGATTCAGCCTGAATCAGGGAAAGAGTTTGTGGTTTACAGTGATGCATCCTATGTTGGTTTGGGGTGTGTGCTAATGCAGGAGGGTAAGGTGGTGGCTTATGCATCGCGGCAGTTGAAAGTGCATGAGCGCAATTACCCTACGCACAATATTGAGCTGGCTGCAGTGGTTTTTGCTCTGAAGATCTGGAGGCATTATCTGTATGGAGAGAAGTGTACTGTGTACACAGATCACAAGAGTTTGAGGTATCTGATGTCTCAGAAGGAGTTGAATCTTAGGCAGCGGCGTTGGTTGGAGTTGCTCAAGGATTATGATCTGACGATTGAGTATCATCCTGGAAAAGCTAATGTTGTTGCTGATGCCTTGAGTAGGAAGGTAGCTGTTGAGTTGAGAGCCATGTTTGCTAGCTTGAGCATATCGCGTGATGGTGGTCTTGTGGCTGAGTTGCATGTGAAGCCGTCTATGGTTCAGTTGATCAAGGATAAGCAGTTGTTGGATGATTCCTTGGTGTCTCATGTTCAGGATATCGCGGAGGGTAGACCTTCAGATTTCTGTTTCAATGATGATGGTGTGCTGTGTTTTGGGAGTCGGATAGTAGTGCCCAATGATGCTGAGTTGAGGCGTGCTATTCTGACTGAAGGTCATAGTAGTCCTTTTGCTATGCACCCTGGTAGTACTAAGATGTATCGTGATCTTCGTGATGAGTACTATTGGGTTGGTTTGAAGAAGGACGTTGCGGAGTTCGTGAGCAAGTGTTTGGTGTGTCAGCGAGTTAAGGCTGAGCATCAGTTTCCTTCTGGTTTGTTGCAACCGTTGAAAATCCCTGAATGGAAGTGGGAGAGGGTTACCATGGATTTTGTATCTGGTTTACCTTTGTCTCCATCGAAGAAGAATTCGGTCTGGGTGATTGTGGATCGCCTGACGAAGTGTGCACATTTCTTGCCTGTGCATACTACGTTTTCTTTGGATAGGTTGGCAGAGCTGTACATTGCTGAGATTGTGCGGCTGCATGGTGTGCCTAAGTCGATTGTGTCGGATAGGGATCCGAGGTTCACATCGCGGTTCTGGCAGTGTTTGCATCAAGCTCTGGGTACAAGGTTGCATTTCAGTACATCCTATCATCCTCAGTCGGATGGTCAGTCTGAGCGAGTTATCCAGATTTTGGAGGATATGTTGAGGTGCTGCGTGATTGAGTTCCAAGGTTCTTGGGAGAAGCATCTGCCTTTGGTTGAGTTTGCTTATAACAACAGTTATCAGGCGAGCATACAGATGGCACCTTATGAGGCTTTGTACGGGAGGAAGTGTAGGACTCCTCTTTGTTGGGCTGAGACTGGTCAAAAGTTGGTTTCGATGCCGGCTTTGTTGAAAGGGACCACAGAGAAGGTGAAACTCATTTATGAGCGGTTAAAGGCTGCTTCTGATCGGCAGAAGTCTTACGCGGATTTGAAGCGTAAGGAGATAGAGTATGCGGTGGGTGACCGTGTGTTCTTGAAGGTTTCGCCTTGGAAGAAGGTGATGCGGTTTGGCTGGAAGGGCAAGTTGAGCCCTAGATACATTGGACCATATGAGGTGGTTGAGCGTGTGGGTCCTGTTGCGTATCGGTTGAGGTTACCTCAGGAGTTGGAGAAGATTCATGATGTGTTTCATGTTTCTATGCTCCGGAAGTATAGATCTGATCCTTCGCATGTGATGCCTGTGGAGGAAGTGGTTTTGAATCCGGATTTGACCTATGATGAGGAACTGGTGAAGGTTCTGGATTCGGATAGCAAGGTTCTTCGTGGCAAGACCATTGAGTTGGTGAAGGTGCTGTGGAAGCATCGCGGTGTTGAGGAAGCCACGTGGGAGCGGAAGGAAGACATGCTGAAGCAGTTTCCTTATCTCTTTCCTTCAGGTAAATTTCGAGGACGAAATTTCTTAAGGGGGGGAGAGTTGTAACGCCCCGGTTTTGGGCTTAGAAGTTCTGGGCGTTGACCGGTTTGGTCAAAGTGCTGTTCGAATCTAAAGAGGTGAAATTAGGAAAGCCTAGTTCGGGTTGCATTAAAAATATGGAAAAATGTTCTAAAATCATCTTTTAATATAATTAAGTGAACTGTGAAATCAATTTTGAAAAATGGGTTTTGGAAGTATGACATTTTGGCTAGTGACCAAAATGTAAATTTTGAAAGTTTGGTGACTGTTTTATAAAGAGTTGAAACTTTGAATCCTTAAGGAGCTATTAATCCAAAGATGATTTCTCCAGATTTTTCTAAGATATTTTAAGTCTAAAATCTGATTTTAAAGGTTATTAAAATTGGAGGGAAGCCATTTTGGCTATTTTTTGATTTTGTAACCAACTTTGCTAAACTTTCTTTCTCTCATTTTCTCTCAAACCAAACACTACTTTTCAAGAGAACTTGATCTGATTTCTTCACCTAAATCCCTCCATTCAACTCTCATTTGATTCCAAATCATTGTATCTTCAAATCTCTTCAATTGCTAAGTGTTTCAACAAGGATTTTCATTCCAAAAAGTGGAGAAACACAAGTTTGGAGGTAAGAACGTCCTTCTCCTCTAAACTATCAGTTCTTTACTGAAATTCCCAAGTTATCAACTCTTGATTGATGTTTAATTAAAGGCTTTTGAGTTTGGAATTGTATCTTGGCTTATAATGCAAGATTTGATGGTTTTTCATGATTTTTTGTTAGATCTGATTGATCTGTGATTTGAGATGTGTTTTTGATGTTAAATGAACTCTAAATTGATAAGGAAATGAGTTTTGATTAATGCAATCCCGGATAGGTTGAGTTTCCTAAGTTTAGCTTATGTTTTTTGGATGTTTTTGTGGTGATCTTGTGGATCTGTTGTTGCTGGAGGTATAAGGATGTTTGTAGGTTGTTTTTAGATGTTTTATGGTGTTAATGGATGTAAGGTTTTGCTGGTTTATGGCTGGGCTTTGTTGGGAGGTGGTTTTGGTGCAATTTCGGTTGTGTTTGGTGGCCGAAATTGGAGTGGAAATGAGAGCAGCGAGTTTGAGTGCTTTCATTGAAGCTTTTGATGCTTGATGATGCATTAAACCTCTGCTTTAATGTGTTTAATCAGGGGAGGCATCTTTGGATCCAAGAGTTGTTGATTCGGAAGCTTGATTTCGTGCTTCGGCAAGTGGCGAAGTGGAATCGGTGAGTGAAATTGGGTTTTCGGCTTTGAAACCAATGTCTTGGGAGCTTAGTTTAAGTCTAAACAACTTTGCTAAGCTCGAGCGTAAGTTTTCGGAATTTCTCTCTAGTAGTGGCCATGATTTTGTTGTGTTGCAAAATGATTATTTGCATGTTTTACATACTGTTTTGGAAGCATGTTTTAGCATGGTTTTTTGCTGATGATGTAAGCCATATGTTGAAGGTAACTCTAGGTAGGAGTTCCTTGCTTTTGTACATTGAAATGATGTGGTTTAATGCTTTTAAATGCATGATGAATATGGCTTGGTTTTATGCTTTAAAACAGTGATGTAAGTGATGAAAATGATGTATATTGGCAAGTGAGGTTTTAAAATGTTAAGGTCACTAAGGTGGTTAAAAGTCCTTGAGTGAGCCTTGTTACTTATGAACATCAAGGTGGTTAAAAGTCCTTGGATGGTTCATGTTGTGGACACTAAGGTGGTTAAAAGTCCTTAGGTGATCCTTTTTCATGGTGTTTAAAAGTCCATGGCCAAGGTGTTTAAAAGTCCTTGGGATCAAGGTGTTTAAAAGTCCTTGATGTGATACATTCTATGGTGTTTAAAAGTCCATAGGCCAAGGTGTTTAAAAGTCCTTGGGGCCAAGGTGTTTAAAAGTCCTTGGGGTGAAAGTTGATGAACTTGTTTTTAAAGAAATGGAATTTATCACTTGTGGCCAATATGACATGTTATGATTTGATGCATGAGATGCATGTTTAAGTAAGCTTTTGAGCATGTGTAAATGATGGTTTAAAGCATGTTTAATAAAGTGTTTTACAAATGCATTATTGGATGGTTTTATTGAGCATTCCTCACTAAGCTTTTGCTTACGCTCTCTTCGTTTTCCCTTGATTCAATAATGCAGAGCATTAGAGACCTTTTGAGGGCAGCAAGAAGGGCAAGAATTCAAGTGCAAGTAAAGCTCAATGTATGGAAGGTTTTTGTTAAACATTTTAGCTTTTGGGTGATTTGGCAATGGGGAAACCATGTGTATGTTTTGGGAGGTGTTTTGTACTCCCTAAGTATGTTTCTTGATGTTACGATTGTTGGTCTTTGGATTGGATCTTTATATGCTTGTTTTGTAAGTTTGGTGCTTGAATATCTAGCTTGTGTAGGAAGCATACCTATAGAATTGGGGCTTTTTGCATATGATGATGTTTGGTTGAATTGATGATGCTAATATGTTTTATATATGTTGAATCGCATGCTGGTAAAGTTTGGTGACATTTGAAGCATGTTTGGTTGTGTAATTGCATGTTTAAAGTGGAGTTTTGGAGCAATCTGGGCAGGGTGTTTCGGAACAGCACCTACCGTTTCGGAACGGGTGCCTTAATCGTGCCCAGGCGTCCGAAACGGGAGGGGCCGTTCCGAAACGGAAAGGCCACTGCTAGACCCCCGTTTCGAAACGGGCTATGCATGTTTCGGAACGGCTCCGCGTTTCGAAATGGGCTGTCTCCCGTTTCGGAACGGTTGACCGTTGGGGGCTGACATTGGCAGTTATGTGTTTTGGATTGTTTGCGTTTTGGTCCTGAAACTTGTTTGTGCAATTGTATGAGTTTGGGAAGTCCTTTCGAGCTGAAATTTCACAGAGAAGTATGAAACATGATTAATTTCAAGTTGGTAACTTCAATTTGGGTTAAGTCCTTATAATTATCAGAATTTACAATTTGGTCCCTAAAGTTGTAAATTGTTCAATTGAGTCCCTGTTTGATCTCTGATGTTTGTGATCTTTTGGTATGATGTTTGTGTGATCACAATTAGGCTTAATATGCATCTAGACAAGTTTTAAAAAGAAAAAAAAGGGTTGTTAATCAAGGTTGACTTTCGGGTTGACTTTGGTTTTCCCCGTGTGACTTTCTTAATTCGGGTCAACCGTCTAGGCCGGGTTAAGGGGGTTACAAAAAGAGATGTGATCGCTTTCTCTATGGGCTTGTTAAAGATGTCAAGACATATATGTTGGCTTCGAATTACACCGATTTTGATGTCTTAGTCACTCGGGCTAAGGACATCGAGCAAAATTTGGGCTTGGTTGCTCGTTCAGGTGGTTCTAGTTTTGGAAAGAGGTCGGCTGAGTTTGATGCTGGAAAGGATTGTTATAAGAAGCATAAGAATCAGAGGTATCAACCGAACCCAATGTGTGGAGGTGGTAACCACGGTTATGTTCATGAAGGCCATAATGTCTTCGTTCGTACTCCAGAATGCAACTGGTGCGGTAGGAGGCACACAGGTGAGTGTTGGGGTAATATGGGTACATTTTGGAATTGTGGGTTACGAGGACATATGAAGCTTGATTTTCCACAACCTGCTAGAGATGGACAAGCTTCGGCGCAAGCTGCTGAACCAAAGAGAGGCCATGGGCGCGGTCATGGTAATTTTCAGTGTAGAGATGAGGGGCAGAGGAAAGTTGATCATGTTGTTGTTGTTCAGCCTGAGGGAGGTGAACATGCTAGGGTGTATGCACACCGAGAAGGAAGGAATGACACGGATGTGATCGCATGTACCTTTAATTTGTAATCCTTGTCATTACTTTCATTGATTGATTCTATTTCTACTCATTCATACATTCTACGTGAGCATGCACAAGCGCTTGATTTACATGTTGAGTTGTTAGATGTTGGTATGCGTGTAACCAATTCTTTTGGTGAAACAATATTTATGAGGAAGTCGTATAGAAGGTGTCTTTTTTCTATTCAAGGACATGTGTTTGAGGTGGATCTTATGGAAATGCCTTTCTATGGTTTCGATGTAATTCTTGGTATGGATTGGTTGTCTAAGCATAGGGTCGTGGTTGATTTTGAGACCAAGCATGTTTCATTGAAATTTGCCGATGATTATGAGGTGGTAATCGTAGGTGAAAATGTAAAGTTTGTGTCTAATGTGGTTTTTGCTCTTGAAGCGTATCAGTTGATGCGTTTGGGATGTGAAGCTTTCCTAGCTTATGTGATGAACCTGAGTACAAAGGAGGTGCGAGTACAAGACATACGTACGGTATGTAAGTTTTCGGGAGTATTTCCGGAAGAGTTGTTTGTTTTACCACCGAACAGAGAGGTTGAGTTTGGCATTGAGTTTAAGAAAATACGACTCCAATGTCAATGGGCCCCTATCGAATGGCACCAAAAGAGTTGAAGACGCAACTTCAGGAGTTGCTTGATCGAGGTTTCATTAGGCCTAGTGTTTCACCTTGGGGTATCGATCTTGTTTGTGAAGAAGAAAGATGGCACAATGTGAATGTGTATAGATTATCGGCAACTGAACAAGCTGATGATCAAGAACAACTATCCTTTGCCAAGGATTGATGATCTTTTTGATCAGTTTCGAGGTGCTTGGATGTTTTCTAAGATTGATCTAAGATCCGAATATTACCAGTTCAATGTAAAGGATGTAGATGTGCCTAAGACTGCTTTTTGTACGAGGTACGAGCATTATGATTTCTTGGTGATGCCGTTTGGTTTGACTAATGCCTCTGTTGCATTTATGGATATGGTGAATCATTTGTTTCATGAGTTTTGAACCAATTCTTTGTTGTGTTTATAGATGACATTCTTGTGTACTCTCGTATCGAGGAGGATCATAATAAGCATTTGCAGATTGTGTTGCTGGAAAATCCGCTTTATGCTAAGTTGAGCAAGTGTGAGTTTTGGCTTAAGGAAGTTGTTTTCCTTGGTCATATAGTGTTGGTCGAAGGGATTCGAGTCGATCCCCAAAAGGTTGAGGCGGTGATGAATTGGAAGTCGCCTAAGTCGGTCCATGAAGTGCCTAGTTTCCTTGGTTTCGCGGGATACTACCGTAGGTTTATGGATGGATTCTCAAGGATTGCTGCTCCTTTGACGAAGTTGTTTCAAAAGGATGTTAAGTTTGAATAGACGGGGGCTAGACAACAAGCTTTTGAAAATTTGAAGGAAGCGTTGACACAAGCTCCTATCTTGATTCAACCTGAACCGGGTAAAGAGTTTGTGGTTTATAGTGATGCATCCTATGTTGTTTTGGGATCTGTGTTGATGCAAAAAGGTAGAATGGTAGCTTATGCATCTCGACAGTTGAAGGTGCACGAGCGTAATTACCATATGCATGACATTAAGTGGACTGTGGTTGTGTTTTCTTTGAAGATTTGGAGACATTACCTTTATGGTGAGAAGTGTACGGTGTAAAGTGTGCAAAAGTTTGAAGTACTTGATGTCCCAAAAATATTTGAATCTTAGGCAACGACGATGGTTGGAGTTGCTTAAAGATTATGATTTGATGATTGAGTACCATCCAGGGAAGGCTAATGTTGTAGCTGATGCCTTGAGTAGAAAGGTGGTTGTAGAGTTAAGGGTGATGTTTTCTCGATTGAGTATATCGTGTGATGGTGGTTTAGTGGCTGAATTGCAAGTGAAACCCTCGTTGGTAGAGTTGATTAAGGAGAAGCAGTTGCTGGATGATTCGTTGGTACCGCATGTTCAGGACATTGCAGAAGGAAATCCAACGGACTTTTGTTTCAATGTGATGGTGTTTTGTGTTTTAAGAGTCGAGTGGTTGTGGCAGAGGATGTTGAGTTGAGGCGCACTATTTTGACTGAGGCACATAATAGTCTTTTTGCCATGCATCCTGGTAGTACAAAGATGTATCGTGGGTTGAATGATGAGTACTATTGGGTTGGTTTTAAGAAAGATGTGGCTGATTTTGTTAGTAAGTGCATGGTTTGTCAATGTGTTAAAGTTATATTTAGAGAATTTTAGGAATTTTTCCCATAATTTTATCAAACCCTAAACCACGTTTTCCCTTAACCACTCTCGAACCAACTCGGATCTCTAGTGTAGGTCCTACGAACCCCAAGTCAACCTTAAAGACTCCTAAGCCCAAAATTGGGGCGTTACAAAGTGGATAATCTTAAAACTTCTCTTGCTATTGGGAAAAATGGTTTTAACAATGGTAGTTCTTCAAAAACCCAATATGTAAAGAGAAACATTTTAACTAAAAACAAAGTGGCTATCAAAGGCATCCTAGAGCTCAGAGGTTTAGAAGTGTATGGGTTCCTAAGGAACTTGTAGCTTCTAATAATATTGTTGTTATTTCATCTTGGATTCCTAAGGTAACCAAGTTTTTTGGAGCTAACACTTATGGACCCAAAATGGTTTGGGTACAAAAATCAAAGAACTAATCTTTGTTTGTAGGGGGAGAATTGCTACAAGGTGAAAGCATCAAGTCAAAACACATGATACCTTGACAGTGGATGCTCAAGACATATGACCAGAGACAAGAGTAGATTCATAGGGCTCAAGCCGAAGCATGGTGGAGTGGTAACTTTTGGTGACAACTCCAAAGGCCATATTGAGGGCATTGGCTCCATTAGTATTGTCTTATCCATTCTTATTGAAAATGTTTTACTTGTCAATTGTCTTAAACATAATCTATTGAGCATTAGTCAACTTTGTGACAAAGGTTTTGATGTTCATTTTGATAAAAATGGGTGTAAAATTGTGAACATTAAAACAAATAAAATAATGTTCTTTGGTCATTACATAGGAAACATTTATATGGTGCATTTAGATGACATACATTTATCTCATGCATGTTTAGTTGCACATGATGAGAACGATGCATGGTTGTGGAATAGGAAACTAGGGCATGCTAGCATAAGTGTTTTAGAAAAGTTGGTTTCCCAAAATCTAGTTAGAGGTATAACCAAACTAAAATTTTCATTAGATAAAATATGTGATTCTTGTGCTAAGGGTAAACAAAGGAGAACCTCATTTAAACCCATTAATGATGTTTTAACTAGTAGGGTGTTACAATTAATCCACATGGATTTATTTGAGCCTATTAGAACTATGAGCTTGGGTGGTAAGTCATATGCATTTGTATTGGTAGATGATTTTTCTAGATACACTTGGGTTCTATTCTTAAGTACTAAGGATGAGGCTGTAGAAAATTTTATCACATTTACAAAAATGATCCTAAATGATCTTGATCATAAAATCTCACATATTAGAAGTGATTATGGAATCAAGTTTCAAAATATGAGTTTTGAAGATTTTTGTAATGAAAATGGTATTAGCCATAATTTTTTGGCTCCTTGCACTCCTCAACAACATAGGGTAGTTTGTTAGGAAAATAGAACTTTAGAAAAGATGGCTAGGACCATGCATTGTGAAAACAATTTACCTAAGTATTTTTGGGCAGAAGCCACTAATACGACTTGGTATTTTATTAATCGAGTAATGATTAGGCCTATTTTAAAGAAAAAACCTTATGAGATTTTGAAATCCAAAAAGCCTAACATTAGCTATTTCCACCCTTTTGGTTGTAAACGTTTTGTTTTAAACAATGGAAAAGACAACTTAGGTAAATTTGATGCTAAAAGTGATGAAGCAATATTTTTGGGTTATTCCCTAAATTCTAAAGCCTACCGGGTATTTAATAAAAGAACTTTGGTTGTTGAAGAGTTTATATATGTTGTTTTCAATGATAACCTCCTTCCGAGGAAGGAATCTTGTGATGATGATGATGTAAAGATCATTGAAGCCATTGATGAAGGACAAACATCAAAGGTGGATGAGATTCCAACTAAAGAAGATGAAGCACAAGATATGCCTCTTGAAGCCTTGAAGGACTTGGCTCTTGAGGAAAAGGAGGTGACATACCCAAGGGAGTTCAACTATGTCAAAGGTGGTGAAATCTTGGGTGATCCGTCCATGGGGGTAACTATTAGATCCTCTCTCAAACTTATGAATCATGTTGCATTCATCTCATGCATAGAGCCTAAAAATATCAAAGAAGCATTAAAAGATGATTTTTGGATATTGGCTATGCAAGAGGAACTTAATCAATTTGAGAGAAGTAGAGTATAGACATTAGTTGATAGGCCTAGTAATCAATCTACTATAGGAACTAAGTGGATATTTAGAAACAAACTAAATGAGAGTGGTAACACAGTGAGGAACAAGGCTATGCTTGTTGCTCAAGGTTACACTCAAGAAGACGGAATTGACTTTGATGAAACATATGCACCCATAGCTAGAATGGAAGCTATTAAGATGCTTCTTGCATTTGCATGCTATCATGATTTCAAGCTTTTTCAAATGGATGTGAAAAGTTCTTTTCTAAATGGTTTTATAAATGAAGAAGTGTATGTTGAAAAACCACTGGGTTTTGAAGATCCACAATTTCCAAATCATGTTTTCAATCTAACTAAAGCTCTTTATGGTTTAAAACAATCTCTCAGAGCTTGGTATGAAAAACTTTCAAACTTTTTGATTCAAAAAGGTTTTGAAAAAGGAAAGGTGAATACTACAATTTTCATTAAAAGATATGGCAATGACATCTTAGTAGTTCAAATATATGTTGATGATTTTATTTTCGGTTCTACTACTAAATTTTATTACCAAGAATTTTCTAAGCAATTGCAAGGTGAATTTGAGATGAGCATGATGGGAGAGCTCTCATTTTTCTTGGGGCTCCAAATCAAGCAAAGGAAAGATGGCACCTTCATCAACCAAGAAAAATATAGAAATGACATGCTCAAGAAGTTTGGCTTGGAGAACGTAAAGCCTCAAGCCACTCCAATGAGCTTATCAATAAAGCTTGACAAAGATGAGGGAGGTAAGTGTGTCGATTCTAAGCTTTATAGATCTATGATTAGCTCTTTGCTTTACCTTACCACAAGTAGACTGAATATTATGTTTAGTGTTTGCTTGTATACTAGGTTTCAAGCTAGCCCTAGAGAATCACACCTAGTTGCCACTAAGAGAATTTTTAGATACCTTAGAGATACACCTAGTTTAGGTCTTTCGTATCCTAGGGATTCCTCCTTTGACCTTCATGCTTTCTCCGATGCGGATTATGGGGGATTAAGATATATATGAAAAGTACCTTCGGAACATGTCAATTCTTAGGTAGTATGCTCGTATCTTGGTTCTCTAAGAAAAAAAATAGTGTAGCCTTATCTACCACCGAAGCGGAGTACATATCCTTAGGGAGTTGTTGTGCTCAAGTTCTTTGGATGAAGCAAAAACTCTTAGATTATGGTGTTCAAGTAGATATCATATCCCTTAAGTGTGACAACACTAGTGCCATTTGTCTCACTAAGAATCTCATCCAACACTTTAGAACCAAACATATAGAAATTAGACATCAATTCATTAGAGATCATGTCTTGAAAAATGATGTAGTTCTAGAATATGTTGATACCTTGAACCAATTAGCGGACATATTTACCAAACCTTTAGATAAAGAACGTTTTTGGACCCTTATGAGAGAGTTAGGTTTAACCAGCTTTTTTTGACCCTTTTAGGTCCCAAATGACCAAAAATGTGCTTGAAATTATTTGATGCTCATGCTTGTGTTGATTTGCCTCCTTTTGCATTTATGCTTGTTGTTAGGGGGAGTATTGTAGAGTGTCCATGAGTTTTATATTTTGTACACATTCCTGCCCTTATTACTGTTGTTGTTAAGCTCATTTAGGCATATTTAGGTGTATTACATGTATTATAACAATATCTTCTCTTGTACCATACTTTTATTGAATATTTTTTGATTGGTTGAGAAAAGTTATTGTTTTAGTTTAGTTTATATTTTCAAGTGCTATAACTAGGAGAAGACAGGAAAGCTAGAATCAAAGGAGTTGTACTGAAGCAGCTCAAGATGCTGCCAAGGACGCTGCCGAAGCAGCTTTGCCGCCAAATGCCACCCGGTCAGGAGTTGCACCAACTTAGCCAAGATGGGTCGTGATTTCAAGAGGGAAATTTCTTAAGCCCAATGAGCCCAGTCTTTCAATTTTTTGAAGCCTGTAGTGGCCGGTGGAGTTGATTTAAGATCGATAACTATGAGCACTTATCCTTACTTTTGGAAGAAGGCAACGTCCAAAGAATCCATATTTAAGTCAAAAAGGAGTTTGTATTTAATGTAAATATACTTTAAGAACTTCTACTTTAAGGAGGACTCAAACCTAGGTCAAGAGCCCTATATATACCCAATGTATGTAAGGGTATATGGGCATGCAGATACAGAGGCATAGCATATAGAGAGGCATCTCGGGGAGTGTAGATGAGGAGATAGTCAGATAGGTTGGAGATGTTGGGGGTCGCGGCCCAACTCTCCTAGGGTTTAAGCGCGTGTATGTAAAGTAATTTGTGGGAAACAATTGTATAGTTTTTGAGTTGTTTTCAATAAAATTATGAGTCTGTTTAATCTATTCTCTTTGTTCGTTCAATTATCCCACACCGGTCAGTTGAAGAGAAAACCCATTTGTCTGGCACGAAAGTGCAAGGCTCACGAAAGGGTTAAGCACGGTCACAACCTGCAAAGGCGTGACTAACTTGGTTCCACACTAGTCCACCAGTTTCAACGGCTAAAGGGATTACCAATCGAGTTGACTAATTTGGTTCCACACTAGTCCACAAGTTAGCATCTCGAGCATCCTAACCTAGAAATAGGAGGGATCACTATCGACTATCCTGCTGAACTTAGAATGTCTGTCAGACGAGCCGCCATGACATTTCCGTTCCACCTGCCGAGACAGTACACACCCCTACAGTGGCAGTGACCTGCTGCGGCCGCGTGACAGGGTCGTAGTTTGCCGCCCGCCATACACGCCGATGTAGCAACTCATGGCAGCACAAAACATACTCAGACTTTACAATGCAGTCCACACGCTACTGAGTTGCACCAGTCTTTCCCAGCTTATAGACCAAATCTCTCCCTATCATCTCTCTCATCATTATCTTTCTTTTATTTGTGTGTTTATATTTCCACATTGTGAGATTTAATGGCGCATTTACTAAATCTTTGTGCAGGAAACCATTCATAGGAGCTGCTCCAATCCCCGTGGGAGACAATATCTTTTATACTATAACTTAACAAGAGTTAGCACTTGCGCTCATAAATGGAGAACACTTAAACGCTCTACAAGTTTTTGGCGTCGTTGTCGGGGATTGGCAACAGCAACTACGTTTGAATTTTTGCACTCCTATTTAGTTTTTGCACATTAAATCTTTTTTTATTTATTTGCTTAAAAAAAGCCTCTTTGTTTTCTTTGTGTATGTCTCGCCAGGGCAGCAAGGTTGGCAGCAACATCCACCTGAGGAGGGGAAGGACATGCCCAAACGTTTAACCAAACACAAAGACCCTCAAGAAGTGGTTATGTTTGGGAAAAGCCCAGCCCGACATAACCTAATTTTTATTTTTAATTTATTTTTAAGCATTAGGATTAGATTTAATTTTTATTTAATTTTTGTAGTTCATTTATTCAGGTTTAGGAATGAAGGAAAGATCAAGGAAGATTAAAGAATAAAGGAGACGCCCAACTTGTGGCCAAGGCAGCCCAAGGCAGAAAAGCATAACAGCTAGTGGCTCCAAAAAGGCTAGTCGCAACGGCTATATTTTGCCCCAGTGAGTGGAACATATATTTGTATAACGACTAGAATCCCATTATTCGCGCCGCAATAATTGCCGCCCATTGACAACGTGCCCGCCAAAGCAGTGGAGAGAAACAGCTATATAAGGCCAACTATTCTCTCACCCCGTTTTTCACTTTGCTCTCTACTTTACTCTGAATTCTTTCTACAATATTTGCTTCCAAGATTTCTTTGTTTTATTTTCTTTCACATTCTTTTTGCTTTCTTTAGGATAAACAACCATTTCACAAATTATGGCCTCATCACAGCAACCCGCCGCCGCCTCCAAAAACCAATACAAACGGTTCTTGAAACCTGTTGTCGAGGAGACCTACAATAAGTTCTACAAAGAAAGGCAACTATGGGAGGAGATGGGCTTCCAATATACCCAATCTGATGGTGATTTTGGGTGGGAACATTTCCTATTCGAGAGGATCCACAATATAGGCTAGGACCAGTTCGCACGGCAGCCATAAGGAATCAACAGTAACCATGTGCGAGAGTTTTACGCCCACTGGCCAAACACAGAGAGCCCTTTCGTCTACGTCCGGGGAGAAGGTGTCAAGTTCACTGCTGACATGATCAACAACTTTTACAGCATAGAGGTCAGCAGCGACCCGCACGGAGAGTGGGGATCATATCTTACAGGGGCTAACTACAACAAGATCAAAAAGGAGCTCTGTAAGCCAAACACCAAATGGCTGACAGGCAAAAACAATGGGTCAGTCAACCGCAGAGACTTGCTGCCAGAGGAACCCTTTTGGAGTTACTTTGTCCAGCGCCACCTGATGCCCACCTCGCACGAATCGACAGTAAATAGGTCGCGGCTCGCCCTTATCTGTAGCATAATGAAGGGGCGACAGATAAATGTTGGCGAGGTAATAATAAAGGAGATTTATGCCCACGCAGAAAAGCCAAATGCCAAAGGTCCCCTTTTCTTCCCTGCACTCATCACTGGCCTGTGTGCCAATTTTAGCATGTCGCTGCACCCAAAAGATAAAATTCTTCCTTCCAAGGAAGGATGGACAAGAAGGGTACGCCAACAGATGATGCATAGCGCGGAGCCAGACACACCTTCCACCGCCCAACCGCCATCCCAAGCTACTACAACCCCAGCCGCAGCAAGCAGTACTGACGCTGCCCTCCCGTCTGCCACAATCCCCCTACTACGAAGCCTAGTGGAAAGCTGCCAGAGGATCGAGCACAAGCAGGTGATCTTCACCAAATACGTAGCAGACGTACATGAGACCTTTGTGGCCTACCTGCTGGACAAATACAGGGACGTCGTACCACAGTTTCTCGCCTTTCCCACAGAGTTAGATGCTTCCAAACAAATCTAGATCACTCCAAGACCAGCTGATGCTCCTGCCACCGATGACAGCGAGGGGCCACACTACCGCCCCAAGAGAAGAACCTCTCCAACCCATATCCAACCATACGACCTATATTCCTCATCAGAATCAGAAAAGGAGGAAGAAACCATTGCTGCCTCCCCAGTAGCCAAAATGACCGCTGCCAAGGACACCGTCTATTCAGACATGGAGATTTTAGACTCCATTGATGACAAAACGACAGAGGTAGCCAAAAAGAGAAAGCGGCCAGCAGCAGATCCTCAGGGTGGAGAAGCTGAAAGACAAACCAAGAAAGCCACCCCCAGCCACATCCAGCCGCCGTGTAGCTCAAAGAAGAGCCTAGCAGAAAGACCATCCGCTACGTGCCGCCTCGTCTTGCCTGCCTCCTCAGAATCTTTCTCTGACGCGACAGTAACATAGGGGAACTCCCCTAGTTTATAGCACCATTTTCTTTTCTTTCTTTTTAATTTTTCTATGTTGTTTTATTTTCTTTTTATGTTTTATTTTCTTGTTTTTAATTTTTCTTTATTTTATATTTTATGTTTTGTTTTTAATTTTTGTAGAGGCATTGAGGATAATGCCAACCTTGAGTTTGGGGGAATTAATCCTTTTTTTAGGTTCATGTAGTAGCATATAGATGCATATGTAAATTCTACCCTCTAGCACTTAATGAAATAGAAATCTTTAGCTTAAAAACTTGGCCTTTGATAGCTTAGCTGACTACTTATATTCGCACCATTCTAAAAAAATTTCTAACTATGGGAAGAAGCATGAAAAACACTTAGAAAATTTTCTTTCTGCCAATTATCTTTACACTTGTCTGTTAAATGCCGAATTTTTTCTTGAATTTTGAGTTTAACACTGCTTGTGTTAATAAAAGTTTCTTGATTGAATACAAGTTTGCCACCACGGTAGCACAGGGCAGCACAACAAAAAATGATGAAAAACCCTAGAGGTGCCCGAAACATGCTCTAGGCAGAAAGATTAAATATTCTAGAGGTGCCCGAAACAGGCTCTAGGAAGGATCATGAGCAAGGACACTCCGCTGCTATCAAAGTCCATGAATCTAAACTAAGTGACGGACAAAATAGCAATAGTGAATGGAAGTCTTCACAGGATGACTCTATTCAAAGGGTTCGGAGTTTCGTAAAGAGCACCTATCCTAGCTTCAGACCTGGAGAATAGTTGTGATGAGCTGAATCCCTTAAAGCCATGATCAGAAAAAGAAAAAAGTGCCCAACTGTGCTGCCAAGGCAGCGACTCGTATCCTTTGAAGTAATTTAATTATTTTAGGCATACTTTGTTAACTTGGTAACTTCAGCATGTTTAGCATGAACACAGACCTGCACACATTGCACTGTCATTAAGAAAATTAAATCTAAGTTATTTCATGACATTCCCTACCACTAACATAAAACAAGTGCCACGTCATTGAGGTAATAAATCAAGTTAAAGGCTATTGTTTCTATTAAATTTGTGCTAAGGGCAGATTTACTTGTTAGGTTGCATTGCTTGAGGACAAGCAATAGTTCGAGTTTGGGGGTGTGTAGAGTGTCCATCAGTTCTATATTTTGTACACATTCATGCCCTTATTACTGTTGTTCTTAAGCTCATTTCGGCATATTTAGGTGCATTACATGCATTATAACAATATCTTCTCTTGTACCATGCTTTTATTGAATATTTTATGATTGATTGAGAAAAGTTATTATTTTAGTTTACTTTATATTTTCAGGTGCTATAACTAGGAGAGGACAGGGGAAGACAGGAAAGCTGGAATCAAAGAAGCTATACTGAAGCAGCTCAAGATGCCGCCAAGGACGCTGCCGGAGCAGCTTTGCCGCCAAATGCCGCCGAGGCAGGAGTTACACCGACTTAGCCAAGATGGGTCGCGATTTCAAGAGGGCAATTTCTTAAGCCCAATGAGCCCAGTCTTGCAATTTGTTGAAGCATGTAACGGCCGGTAGAGCTGATTTAAGATCGATAACTCGGAGCACTTATCCTTACTTGTGGAAGAAGGCAACGTCTAAAGAGTCCATATTTAAGTCAAAAAGGAGTCGGTATTTAATGTAAATATACTTTAAGAACTTCTACTTTAAGGAGGACTCAAACCTAGGTCAAGAGCCCTATATAAACCCAATGTATGTAAGGGTATAGGGGCATGCAGATACATAGGCATAGCATATAGAGAGGCATCTCAGGGAGTGTAGATGGGGAGATAGTTCGATAGGTTGGAGATGTTGGGGGTCACGGCCCAACCCTCCTAGGGTTTAGGCCCGTGTATGTAAAGTAATTTTTGGGAAACAGTTGTATAGTTTTTGAGTTGTTTTCAATAAAATTCTGAGTTTCCTTAATCTCTGCTCTTTGTTCATTTAATTAGTCTACACCAGTCAGTTAAAGATAAAATCCATTTTTCGGTTACGAAAGTGCAAGGCTCACGAAAGGGTTAAGCACGGTCACAACCTGCAAAGGCGTGACTAACTTGGTTCGACACTAGTCCACAAGTTTCGGTAGCTAAAAGGGATTACCATCCAAGTTGACTAATTTGATTCCACACTAGTCCACAAGTTAGCATCTCGAGCATCCTAACCTAAAAATATGAGGGATCACTGTCGACTATCCTGCCAAACTTAGAATGTCTGCTAAACCAGCCGCCAAGACTTCTTTCCGTTCCACCTGCCGAAACAGTACACACCCTGCAGTGGCAGTGACCTGCTGCGGCTGCGTGACAGGGTCGTAGTTTGTCGCCCGCCATACCCGCCGAGGTAGCAACTCATGGCAGCGCAAAACATACTCAGACTTTACAATGCAGTCCACACGCTACTGAGCTGCACCAGTCTTACCCAGCTTATTGCCCAAATCTCTCACTATCATCTCTCTCATCACTATCTTTCTTTTATTTGTGTTTTTATATTTCCACATCATGAGATTTAATGGCACATTTACTAAATCTTTATGCAGGAAACCATTCATAGGAGCTGCTCCAATCCCTGTGGGAGACGATATCTTTTATATTATAACTTGACAAGAGTGTGCACTTGCGCTCATAAATGGAGAACACCTAAACGCTCTACAAGTATGCAATTGTTTTAGTTCATATAACATTCTCACATATCATTTACATGCATCTAATCTCGATCTAAGTTGGCCTTCTGGACTTAAAACTGCCCAAAATGCATTTTCTAGCAAAGGTGTACCGAAACAGGTGTATCTATTTCGATACGGACTCGATCTAAGTTGGTTACTGTAGTTGGTCATATCAAAACGGGCTCTTCGCGTTTCGATACGAATTCGCGGTTTTGTTTCGAAATAGGGTCTACCTGTATCGATCCAGGTCCCGTACCGAAATGGCTGAATACGTTTCGATACCCTAGTTCCGATACGCCAAGTGGCGTATCAATGCGCGTGTGCGCATATTGTTTTAAATAGCCTTAAATGAGTATCCAACTTTAATTAAAACACAAACTCTCTTTTTCTCTCAAACCATAGCGGAAAACCCCTATTTAAACTCCTTAAATCTCTTAATTTTTCACATCAAAATCTATTTTTTTAGGGTTTTCAACCTACACATCAAGGCTAAAGCTTTGCAGGCAATTTGGTGCATTAATCATCCCTCATTCATCCATTTTCCTATATCAAGGTATAAACCCTTTTCTTTCTTTTTTTAAAATTTTCGTTTGATTTTATTTAATGTTTTTACTCAATTTTTGAATAGAATATATACTTATAGTATGAGTTTTGAAGCTTTTGCAAATATTCTTTAAAACTCGAAATTTTTTTGTTCGAATATAAAATTTATCGTATATTTTTCTTTACTTTTTACCAAAAAATGTGTTTTATATTTATAAATACTTTTAAACTATATTGTATAGATTTTTATCAACACCTTGACAAATGGATTGCCTATTGGATTGAATTTGGTTGATATACGCATACATGTGTTTTTGTGTCTTGATTTATTTCCAAATTTTGAATATGGGTTCTAGGAATAGAGTACGAACCGATGAGGTTGGTGGAAGTTCTAACATCAATGACGATTCCTCTCGTCCCAACCTCACTATACTCTATCAAAACAGTCTTCGAAACAAAGACGCCTGTGATAACGTTTTTGAAAAACCACTAAACCTTATCACCTTTTTTGAAAAAAGATTTATTAAATGGGGATTAAATGGGCGGAAATTAAAGATGTGGAAGCCCCCCTTCGTGTAATTAGAGTGACACGGAGGGGCTTAAAACACTATTAAACCAAATTAAAAAGAGGGGAACGCTATAAAAAACAACGTTAAACATATTTTGACCCCTTTTGAAAACCCTAGAAAATCTTAGACTCTCTCGTCCCCTCTGTTTCTCCGACGGTGCCGCTACGCCGGTCGTCGTTATTCGACGGCCGGCGAGCCTGGAACCCTAAAAAACCCCTTTTCAAAACCTTTCAGAACCAAAATTTCTTTCACCGTTTCTGTAAACCCAAACAAAAGCCTTATTCTTTTATTTTTGTCAATCGAAACTGAGATGTTTGGAAAGAAAAGAATAGAGCTCTTTTTGGTTATCGATCCCTCTAACTCACCATGCACAACCGCTGAACCGCCATGTGGTTTATCGTCGACGAAGGGAAGCCAACCGACGCGAAGGCAAAACCCTAGACTATTTCTGTTTTTTTTTTATTTTCACGATTCGAAACTGAAATGAAAATGAGATACCTTTGAAATCCTTTTTTTGCTTGTATTGCTCTGAGAAAAGTTTTATTACAACTTTTTCTCGAATGCTCTCTTTTACATTGCGTTGATTCCGGCTTTTATAAGCCTGGATATTACATATTTCTTAATTTACATAAATCAAAGAAAAAACGCTATTGGCTATGCTAAAGTTTTGTTGGTATTCGTCTCTAGAAATCCGTTGTTGCCTCGTACGATCTCTGAATTTGTTGTGTTTTTTTGCCTCTGCATCTTCTGATATTTTCCTTTTTTTGTTTGTTACATGTGAGTGAACGGCCGGAAGGGGACCAGAGGACGACGCGGCGTGATCCTAGCCGTCACCGAGGGATCTGGACAGTCGCGAGGCATTCGAAAAGCCACGTGTGAGATGCACGCGCAAGTGGAACCCGAAGGGACGCGAGCGTGTAGCACAGACGCGCGTGAGAAGCCGAGGCGACGAACGCGCGGGCGCGTGATGGTTCTGGGGAGCTCTCCGCTTCGATTGTGGACCGTCAGATCATGCCAGATCTGACAGTTGGAATCTTGCGGCGCCAGGACTTGGGAGGGTGCCATTAGGGTTTCTTGCATCTGGGCCATATGGGCCATTCGAACAGATGCCCTTGATCTGACGGTCCAGATGCGGCTGCGCAAAGCAAAGAGACAATTAGGGTTTTTCCTTTTTAGATTAGGGCTTTAGATTATTTGGGCCAAACGGGCTTTGTACTCTGATATATAAATAATAATTTTTTTGGGTTTTAGTATGTAAATGGACTCTTATAAATAGACTGGGCTTTTGTTATTTAATTGGGTCTTTATTTACTATGTGTGTATATATATATATATATTTGTGTTTTCATGTTTGATTCTAAAATAATAATAATAAAAATAATATTAATAAAAAATACAATAGTATACGACAATAGCTCAATAGTATAATAGTGATAACATTATAATAACATAATAACATAGTAATAATAATTACATAATATATGATAGTAATGTTAATAAATATAATACTAGTAATAGTTATAATAACGGTAATAAATATAATTGTAATAATAATAATAATAGATAAAATAGATGGTAGTAATATAACAATTATAGTAGTAGTAGTAGTAATAATAATAATAATAATAATAATAATAATAATAATAATAATAATAATAGCGGTAGATAATACTAATAATAATAACATATAGTATATGATAATAAATAGTAACAGTAGTAATAATAGATAAATACAATCTTAATAATAACAACACATATATAATTAAAGCCCATTATTATAAAACGAAATAAAAAGATGCTAACTCGGACAAAATTAGTGATTACAGTTGCCCCTCTTTACTTGTACTTGTGAAACAAGTATAAAGCAAAGACCATAAGCACTAATTTTGTCCAACTTCCTTGTTTGGGTGATTTGCTCCTCTGAAGTGGCAGAAACAAAGTGGGTAGCGTTAGCATGTCCTTCCGGAACGGCAAGGGACAGATTAGACAAAAATTGATTCATTCTTATGAAGTAGTAGAGAACAAACCCAAATAACTTGTTTTCCCGAAGCGGCAAAAAAAACTGAGCAGGCCTTCTAGTTTTTCTGCACGAAAACCCCTGAGTTCCTTTGCTCTTAAATCCTGATGCGGCGAGTTCGAATTCCTTCGCCTGAAATCCTTGAGCTTTGAGTATCTGCCTCCTTCGCTCTAAAAACTTGATGTGGAAAATTTGTAATTCTTCGCCTTGAGCAATGAGTATCTGTCTCTCTTGCTCGGAAGTCCTGATTATGGTAAGTCTGAAATTCTTCACCTTGAGCTATGAGTATCTGCCTCTTTTGCTTAGAAGTCCTGATTATGGTGAATTTGAAATTCTTCACCTTGAGGTGTGGGTATATGCCTCTCTTTTGCTCGGAAGTCCTGATTATGGTGAATTTGAAACTCTTCACCTTGAGCTATGAGTATCTGTCTCTCTTTTGCTCAAAATTCCTGATTATGGTGAATCTGTAATTCTTCACCTTGAGCTATGAGTATATGTCTCTCTTGCTCGAAAAATCTAATGCGGCGAGTCTGAAATCCTTCGCTCGAAGTTTTGAGCTATGAGTATCTACCTCTTTTACTCTGAAATCCTGATGCGGCGAGTTTAAAATCCTTCGCCCGCTGTTTTAACCTATGAGTATTTGCCTCTTTTGCTCTGAAATCCTGACGCGGCGAGTTTGAAATCCTTCGCCTGAAGTCCTTGAGCTTTGAGTATCTACCTCTTTTGCTCTGAAATCCTGATGTGGCGAGTTCGAAATCCTTCGCCTGAAATCCTTGAAAGAATGGCAAATTCTTCTCTCCATTAGTTCTTACTTCTTTTTTGAGCGAGTACTTCTCGCTATAAGCTCTTTGGCCTTTGTCAATCGAGCTCTTCTCATTAGGAGCTCTTTAATCTCTCTGAGGTTAGCTCCTTTTCTTGCTTTCTTATTTCTCTTCTTCTTCTTCTTCTTTCTTTTTTCTCTTTTTTCTCTTTTTTTTCTTTTCCTCTCTCTCTTTCTTCTCCTTTCTTTTTTCTTCTTCTTCTTTCCTCTCGTTTTTTTCTCATTCTTTTCTTCTTTCTTTTTCCTTTCTCATCTTTTTTCTTTTCTCTTTTTTTTTTCTTTCCTCCTTTTTTCTTTTATTTTTCTTCTCTCTCTCTCATTTCTTCTTTTTCTTCTCTCTCTCTCATTTCTTCTTTTTCTTTTTCTCTCTTCTTATTTCCTCTCATTCTTTTTCTTTTCTCTCATTCTTTTTTTCTTTTTCCTTTTCTTTTAATTTAAAAGCCAGGAAGCCTGAATTTTAAATAAACATTCCAAGGGGGATAAAATCGAGGATTTTGAATTATGAAGAAAATGTCCTTTTGGAAAGGACCAAATTGAGGAATTTGAATTTCTGAGAAAAATATCCTTTTGGAGGGAATAAATTGAGAAATGGAGTTTTGAGAAAAAAAAAACATCCTTTAAGAAGGATAACATCGAGACATTGGAATTTTAAGAAAAACATCCTTTAGGAAGGATAAAATTGAGAAATTGAGTTTTAAGAAAAACATCCTTTAGGAAGGATAAAATTGAGAAATTGAGTTTTAAGAAAAACCTCCTTTTAAAAGGAATAAAATTGAGAAATTTGAATTCTAAGGAAAACATCCTTTTGGAAGGATAACATTAAGAAATTTGAGTTTTGAGGAAAACATCATTTGGGGGATCAAAATCAGGGATTAAAATCTTAATACCAGTCAAAGGACTCTTGGTTCTTATGAGTTCTATTTCTTCTCTCATGAAGCCGTAGATCCATCCTTTTATCAATCTTCAAATACCTGTTCAAAATGAACAAAATGCTATGGTGGTATGAGTTAGCATGCTCCTAACATAGGGTTGTCTAACTATCAATGATGCATGAGCATATTTCGTGACGCAAAGATGCGTATGGTCATGAGAATACAAAGATGCATGAATTTATTTTGTTTTCATTCTCTAAGGTCGGTGGTCATCATCTTGGGACTACAACCACTCCTCAGTCACATATCCTGACGAAATTTGCCATCAACTTGTGTTGCCCATTCCGCGAGTCTAGTGATCTTAGCCGTAATTGGAATATTTATCTCTTGAAGTAATATAAGGAAATCTCTTTGTTTTGAAATATGTCAATTCGTTGGTCGTAATTCTAATGAAGAATGGATTTTCAGAATAATATACAGAACCTTGAAACCAAATTATTAAAAGAAAGACAGAATAGGATGCCTCGAATATCAAATGCAAGAGCACTTTAGATTCAACTCTCCGATGATCACTTCAAGCATAGCTTGTGTCTATAAAGACTTCGAATGTGGTGGCGATATTTGAGGTTGTGAAACTCCTCCCAAACCGCTCGGTTCATCCTCATGATTATGGTACTTGCTTGATCAGCTCGATTACTATCCCTTCTAGTTCTCATCATGTTTCTCCATTCATATGTATGTTTAAAATTTCAACTTTTGCTTAGCCCATGAGACATCTGCGTTTATGATTACAATTGATTTCGTGTCGGTTTCCTCAAGGATTCCTTTCTGGGACTTATTCAATTTTTTCATTCATTTCTTTTTTAGGGGAATTCAACTCGTCACAGTCCTTTGGCTCGAGAATAAATATGGAGCATACAACGATACCCCGAGCTACTCGGCATATTCACAATTTGAAAATATTACCATCACTCATGAAGCAAAGAGTTTCGGGCTTCAGCGGAGTGCCTCTAAAATTCCACACTCATATTCGAAAATTCCTATTACCAGGTTTCAAACATTGGAGTGCTTTTTGTTAATGATTGTTACCAAGCTTTGAAGTTAAAAAACATTTTATTTTGAAATAGTCTATTTTTCTCTTTTCTTTTTTTCTTCTTCTTTTTTTCTCTTTTTCTTCCAGGCATATTTAAGCAACTCTATTTGGGCTTTCTTAGGAGATTTTCTTATCATCGAACATCATTGAAGGAATAGTAATCTTGCTTTTCTCGTTTTATCGACTAGAGCGGACGGATCGGGAAATCTCACTTCATCGTTATCACAACATCCAATCGATCTCTGTCATTAGAATCAATGCCACATCATGCATGCGATATCCGAGGACCTACGGAGGTAAGGAGGTATAAATATGATTTCAAGGTCATTGTATGTTAAACAACATGCATTTTCATTAGGAAAAAAATCCGCAAACATAACAAGTGCCCCTTAAAAAGATCATTGCTATCTTCGGGCAAATGATTGCAATGTTTGTTCCATGCATTACTTCAAGAGAAAATGCAACATGCACGACTTAAACCCGCCAATTCCCAAAGAAGAAAACTGAGAACTAAAAACCTAAAGGTCGTGTCTCCGAAGGTGTTGAGCTTGGGCAAAGGCGTCGTCTTGATGAGCAGAAGATGCCCCTTGGGGTGGGTTGGATGAGGGACTGATAAAAAGATGATTCTTAAAGATCGGGGTGGCCGAGCGGTCTCCTGAACCTTGAGCAAGATTCTCAACAACATTCTTTCCTCCTAGACTAAACTGTAGCAGTTGGGATATTCATTTCATTATATCTTGTTGGGACTTGATGATGGTGTCCCTTAATTCTTGCTGAGTTCGTTCCATCTGACCTCTCAAATCGACCTCTAGCTTAGCAAAACTTTCCTCCATTTGTTCATTTTAAGAATGAATGCATGTAATATGTTGTATGCACAACAAGGATAGGTGATTAAAGGTAATCAAACAAACATGTACAATTGAATGCAAAGATGCATTAATTTGATGGACATTAATTTTACTTGTTTAATGAATGAATGAATAAATGTGTCATATGTACAACGGAAACATATGATTAAAGGTAATCAAACAAAATGTATAATTGAATGCAAAGGTGCATTGAACATTAATTTTATAAATGCAATGTGTCGTATGTACAACATATGATTAAAGGTAATCAAACAAAATGTATAATTGAACGCAAAGGTGCATTGAACATTAATTTTATGAATGCAATGTGTCATATGTACAACATAAACACATGACTAAAGGTAATCAAACAAAATGCATAATTGAAATGCAAAGAGCAACACTGAGTTTTGCAAATATCCTCGTTAAAAAACTCATATCAATGGGAACCTTGGTTTGTTACAACGATCGACGGAAACCCCCAACATATGGTTCTCAAGCTAGCATCTAGGTCATCAATTTTCATCAAGATCTCCACAATCCATTCTTCTTTCTTAGATGCTTTAGAGGAACTTTCACTAAGAATCGGGCATTAACAAATACACCAATCCTTGGCCCTGCCCTCAAGACGAATTATGACTGATCCACTGTCGATATTTGGTGCTCTTGACTTGCTCTTTGAGAGGGTCCCACTGTACCCAACCTTCAAGGCGCATCGGGGGTGAGGTCGGAATTCCCTCTGACTTGAAATATTTTTCTTGTTCTAGGTTGAGACTTGATTGTGGTTCTCGCTATGCTCGAGAAACTTTCGATCTTGCCTTGGAAAGCTTAGTTCTTGTGGTTCTCGCTAATTTCCTTACAAGACTCGATATTTCCCAACTATTGTAGTCAAAACAAAACTGGAAATTGTAGAACAAATGTAGGTTGAACTCCAAGATTTGGAATACTGGTCACTTGCCTGGAACGTCTAACAAATATGTGAGGTGGCCTTTTTTTTGAAAGCCTTTCTTGTCTCGAAACCCCAACCATGTAATCATTCTCCTTGTGGCTACATTTTCGTCGAGGTTCTTCTCACTATTGTTGCAGACCAGATTTCCCACTAGTCAAGTCTTTAATTTCAAACTATTTCCAACTCAATGTGCTCTTTATGCAATGATGAAATATGCAAAATAAGAGGGGAAGAACAAAAATGAAAACATGTTAGTTACAAGATAAACACGAAGAATTAAATATAAGCAAAATAAAGAAGGCAAGCAATTAAGAAGATGACCCTAGCCATTATAAGCTCTATGGTTATCCGCATGGCTCTAATGGGGTGGGCTTCTTATATTCTCACACATGAGTTTGGTTCTAACAAGGGTACCCGAACCTATCTCATCACCTACTAAGGAAACGAGAACCCCAATTATGGCCCATTACAGGCTTGCGAATTGGTTTCGGTTCGAGGGAAAACACGACCTAATGACGTGGAGGGCTGCTCGCGTGTTAAAGGCATGGATTCTGGAAGTGAATTACCGACCCATGGAGGGATACTCACGTGGGTATGGGCGCTTCACTCCCACTTAAGGTATAGCTCGGGTATAGAGCTTGACGATCATGATGCAACACATGTCGGTGACTCCTTTGAAATTAAATGAGGAATTAATTCGAATGCCACACATTTTCAAAGCTCGTTTAATTTAAGTCATTTTTCAAGGAAGAACAAACTTATTAAATTCACTTTAAATTTTAAATAGTTTCCATCGACTAAAGGCAACAAGTGTTTTATTGGCTTAACTCTCTTTTTTGTTTTGTAGACACAAAAATTCGTCCCCAACGGAGTCGTCAAACTGTGATAAGGTTTTTGAAAAACCACTAAACCTTATCACCTTTTTTGAAAAAATATTTATTAAAAGGGGATTTTTGTTCTAAAAATTGGAGTTTTGAAAAACCGTAAAAATTTGGAGTCGCCACCGGCCACTAAGGTAGGCCGGACACCACAAAACCAGATATTCGCTTTAAAACAGGTTCAAAAGTTGGTTACGTGTGGGGAAGGGTTAGCACCCCCCATCACGCCCGGAAATCGGTACCAAATTAGTAGTTGCCTTTTTAATCGATAGAAATTATTTAAAAGCCAAAGTGAATTAAATAGGGTTCTTAAATGAAAATATGACTTAAATAGCTCGAGCTATATCGAATTGTGGCTTTGGAATTAATTAAACATTTAATTAGAAAGGATGATGGTACATCGGACCATAGACTAAACCGACATCATATAAGACTAACTGTCGTGTTAGTTTAGGGTTCGGATCCCGTACGTCACCTTTATGCATGATGCAAGCAATTAAAGTATGATGTAATGGCCTTGTCCGTTTTAATTTTTACGGGCTTACCTTTAGACGATTCGAATTAATCCGAATATCCGAGGAATATTCAATAAGCTAGGATATTTTGACTCGAATACATGAATTAATAAGTATCTCCTTTTTATAATTAAATTTACCATCATACAAATTTAAACATTAAAGAGTCATATGAATGGCGATTAAAATGCATGCCATGAAAAACATATTCGAATGGCATAAAAACTAGCTAAAGAACACACGTAAAAAAAGCATGCAACATATATCACATATCACACATTTACATTAAATAAAAACGAGCAACATGGCAAAAGCCCATATTCGATATGAAAAAAGCAAAATGCATGAGTAACATAACATATTATCACAAAAATAAAATGCTAAGTGAATAATTAAAATACAGACTGCTATGGACAAAAACTGTAATATATCCATTTAAAAACAAATTAAAATGCAAAACGGGGCGAAATTGAAAAGAGATAGAAACCCGCAAGGACCTAAATGGTAAATATACCACTCGAAAATTCGATCAAAACCAGAACAGGGACGAAATCAAAGAATTTTGAAAACCTGAAGGGACCGAAATGGAAAATAAACCATTCGAAAGCTGATAAAGACAACTCGGGGACAGAATTAAAAAACCTCAAAAAACAGCAGGGACTACGGGCGGAAATTAAAGATGTGGAAGCCCCCCTTCGTGTAATTAGAGTGACACGGAGGGGCTTAAAACACTATTAAAACAAATTTAAAAGAGGGGGACGCTATAAAAAACAACGTTAAACATATTTGGACCCCTTTTGAAAACCCTAGAAAATCTGAGATTCTCTCGTCCCCTCTGTTTCTTCGACGGCGCCGCTATGCCGGTCGTCGAATAACGACGGCCGGCGAGTCCGGAACCCTAAAAAACCCCGTTTCGAAACCTTTCAGAACCAAAATTCCTTTCATCGTTTTTGTAAACCCAAACAAAAGCCTTTTTCTTTTATTTTTGTCAATCGAAACCGAGATGTTTGAAAAGAAAAGAAGATACCTCTTTTTGGTTACCGATCCCTCTAACTCACCATGCACAACCGATGAACGACCAGGTGGTTTATCGTCGATGAAGGGAAGCCAATCGACGCGAAGGTAAAACCCTAGATTGTTTCTGTTTTTTTTCACGATTCGAAACTGAAATGAAAATGAGATACCTATGAAATCCTTTTTTTTGCTTGTCTTGCTCTGAGAAATTTTTTATTACAACTTTTTCTCGAATACTCTCTTTTACATTGCGTTGATTCCGTCTTTTATAAGCCTGGATATTACATATTTCTTGATTTACATAAATCAAAGAAAAAATGCTATTGGCTCTGCTAAAGTTTTGTTGGTGTTCGTCTCTAGAAATCCGTTGTTGCCTCGTACGATCTCCGAATTTGTTGCGTTTTTTTGCCTCTGCATCTTCTGATATTTTCCTTTTTTTTTGTTTTTTGCATGTGAGTGAACGGCCGGAGGGGGACCAGAGGACGACGCGGCGTGATCCTAGCCGTCACCGAGGGATCTGGACGGTCGCGAGGCATTCGAAAAGCCACGTGTGAGATGCACGCGCGAGTGGAAACCGAAGGGAAGCGAGCGTGTAGCACAGACGCGCGTGGGAAGCCGAGACGACGGACGCGCGGGCGCGTGATGGTTCTGGGGAGCTCTCCCCTTCAATTGTGGACCGTTAGATCATGCCAGATCTGACGGTTGGAATCTTGTGGCGCCAGGACTTGGGAGGGTGCCATTAGGGTTTCTTGCATCTGGGCCATATGGACCGTTCGATCAGATGCCCTTGATCTGGCGGTCCAGATGCGGCTGCGCAAAACAAAGAGACAATTAGGGTTTTTCCTTTTCAGATTAGGGCTTTAGATTATTTGGGCCAAACGGGCTTTGTACTCTGATATGTAAATAATAATTTTTTTTGGGTTTTAGTATCTAAATGGACTCTTATAAATAGACTGGGCTTTTGTTATTTAATCGGGTCTTTATTTACTATGTGTTTATATATATATATTTGTGTTTTCAGGTTTGATTCTAAAATAATAATAATAATAATAATAATAATAATAATAATAATAATATTAATAAAAAATACAATAGTATACGACAATAGCTCAATAGTGTAATAGTGATAATAATATAATAGCATAATAACATAGTAATAATAATAACATAATATATGATAGTAATGTTAATAATTATAATACTAGTAATAGTTATAATAACGTTAATAAATATAATGGTAAAATAATAATAATAATAATAGATAAAATAGATGATAGTAATATAACAATTATAGTAGTAATAATAATAATAATAATAATAATAATAATAATAATAATAATATTAATAGTAGCGGTAGATAATACTAATAATAATAACATATAATATATGATAATAAATGGTAATAGTTGTAATAATAGATAAATACAACCTTAATAATAACAACAAATATATAATTAAAGCCCATTATTATAAAACGAAATAAAAATATGTTAACCCGGACAAAATTAGTGATTACAACGCCCATACTAACTTCAAGCTCTTTCAAGATCATGTAATATGTCGTAAGCGTGTTATCTCTATACCCTTTTTGGATTCCAAACGATATTAATTCTGTTATCTCCATTTATTGAGTTGTTGGTGTTTCTTACCGTTTTTTAGCTTACCCGGTACTTTGTACCGTAACATGGTTCTCCTCTTCTATGCCAATGCCTGATGTATCTCCAATGCCGATCATTCTCAAGTGATTTCCATTGAGTCCCACCTAATGGGGAAGAAGTTTCGGCTTGATCCACAAACCTCGGTCAATGTTTTTGGGTTTGAAGATAAGGGGTATTTCGGATGAGAACTCGTTGGGACATACTCTTGGTGGCTCCATCACGGTCCTTGATGCTCATGATCGCACCCTTCATCTCATGGTATCGTGGTGGTTTCGTCCATCCAGAGGAAAGTTCTCCAACATTCGGGAAGTCGAAGATTTTTGAATTTGTTGCTTTCGTGAGGAACGTCGACCAAATCTTTGCCAAATCATGTCTTCCGAGATGGTGCATCTTGTCCAAAATCGTAACTCGGATATTGTCACTTCCTTCACTTATGGCATTGCCTTGAGTTACTTGTTTTCAAAGTTAGGTATCGATTGCTCTCTTGACTTTCTAAAATCTCTCAAGGATCCCCTCGATGAGCGCACTCTTCTTCGTTGCAAGTTTCATTTCATTGATGGAGAGGGGATTCGTGTTAAGCATCCTTCTCAAGTTGCGGCCCCCGAACCTCAACCTCAAGTTGCTCCACCAAACAATAAAGCTCTCATGACTTTTCTCACTAAGCAATTTAATGGCTTGCGAACCCACATAGACTCCGATTTTGCCGCTATTGACACTTGCTTCACTTTCTTGGAGAGACGTTTCCAAAGTGTTGAGAGTCGACTTACTTCGGTTGAAACTCAACAAGGATCGATGGACATGTTTTTACCGGCTTTTATGGCGAGAGGAGACAATTTCGAAGGAGCACCGCCAATGATGAAGATGAAGATGACGATGAGTCTTAGATCTTTGCATTCTATTGCATAACATCTAGTTTAGGATTTTCCTAGTTATGCACCTATCTATGTTTTGTTTTAAGACCTATGCTTTGATTTATTGTTTTTAAGTATTAAGTTTGGATATTATATTTGGATATTTTGAAACTTTTGCTTTGGTTTATTATGCTTAATGAATTTATGTTGCTTTAATTATGCTTTGTCTTGTGCTATATTGCTTTATATTATTTATTCCTTCATTGATTTTGATCTAACAAAAAGGGGGAGAAGAGGGTCAAGCTAAATTTTTAAAATCTTTTTCAAAACCTAGCTTTAATTTATAGGGAGTTTACTTAAAAATTTACTTTGGTTTTGCTATATCAAAAAGGGGGAGATTGTAAAACCAATGTTTTATTTTGATATATATTTTTGATTTTGATATAACAAATAATCTAAGGACCAAATTGCAAAGTAAATAATTTTTTAAGTACTCAAGAGACTCACATTTGACAAGTAAATTTTAGACTTAAAATGTTTTGAAATCAAAACTTAAACCCCATAAAATTTTCTAAGTGTTTCAAAGCCAAAATACTCAAAATTGCCCAAGCGTTTCGAAACACCCCTATATTGTTTCGATACGGTTTTCCACTGGAAACATCTGTTTCGATACGGACTAATCTGTTTCAAGACAAGGGTTTCAAAACGGGCAAGCTAGTTTCGATACAGCCTTCCTCTGGGCTTTTGTTTTTTAAGTGTCGTTTCGAAACGGCTTATACCTGTTATGTAACGCCCCGAGTTTAGGGGTCGGATGTTACTCGGGTAAATCGGGTTTGAGTCGTGGGCTCATTTTAAATTAAATTGGGTTTTGGTTTAATTAAAAGGGTTTGATTTCATTAATGGCATTTTGGTAAATTTTAAAATGAAGGGGAAATAAGATGACAAAAAGGGGGCTTTATTTGAAAAAAATGTCCATCTTCTTCATTCCACCATTTTTGAAGACCTAAAACCCCTCTTATCCCCTAAAGCACTATTTCATCAAATCTCTTCATCAATTCAAGGGCTCTCTTCGAGGTAATTGCATTTTTGAACTCTCCTCATGATTTCCAACATTTCCATGGCTTTGGTTTTCATAGAAATCCTCTTTTTGAGTTTTTGAAGTTTTCAAGTTTGAAGAAAAGCATGAAACTTTAATGGCTTCTTGGCTTGTTTTTGATTTGTAGAGTTTAGATTTGAACTAATCTCACCCTAAGACACTTTATATCTTAAAATGGTGGGATTTTAACAAAAATCCTGAAATGGGTTTTTAGGGGTATATTTTAAGTGTCAAAATTTGTGTTTTTGGAATGGTTTTGTGAAAAATTGTTGGGCTGATGTTATAGCAACATTGGGTAGGTGTTTTTAGATGTTTTTTGAGTGGTGATAGTGTTGGTTTGAATGGATTCCCGTAGCTACTGCTGTAGGTGATTTTTAGGAGTGGAAAATGAGAGTTTTTAAGGTGTTGATGTGGGGAAATGAAGGGCTGATGGTTGTACAGCCTTAGGGTGATGTTTTGGACATGTTTTGGAGTGTTTTAAGTGTTTAAATTGAGAGGTAATGGCTGGGTTTTGCTGGAGTACGAAAATGGGATTATTTTGGAGGATTTTGGCTTTGAATTGTTGAGAAAATGTTAGGGAATTGAGAACTGATGTGTAACAGTAAATTTGTGGTTGATTAAGAGGTTAATACATTGCTTTTGATTGGTTAGAAACAATGGATTTAGCCTTGGGAGGTTCGGGCACGATTCCGGAAGTTGTGGAGGCTTGAGTCGGCTTTGCTTGGTTTGCTTAAGGAAATATGGTGAGTGGAAATATTTTTAAGTAACATTTTGGTTCAAAGATGGTTTTGAAAGAGTTTGGATTGAGCTTGAAAGGTCAATCTAAACTCAAGAGTAAGTTGATTTGTATCGCCTCTTTAAATTTTCCTTTCATCGTTTGTTTTCAATACTTAAAATGATAACTTGTTGTGCATGAAATTTCAATACTTTGGGAGGAAGGATGTTGCTTATTATTATGGCGTTGATCATGTATGATGGAATCAATGGTGATGTTGTTATGTCTTGCAAAATATGTGTAAGTTGGTGCAGGTTGTGCACGAAAATGGTGAGTAAGACCAATTGTGGTTGGTAAGATTGTAAGTAGTAAGTTGGTGCATAGTTGTGGATTTTGTTGCAAGTTGTTTTGGTCGTGCATGATATAGTGTGTTCATGTCGCATGATGGTGATTTGTACATCGTATTGCATGGTCGGTGTTGAACCTCACGTGATGGTTGTCGTTACTCTGGTGATGTGTAGTCCCGCCGGTGGTGTTTAGTAGAAGACCCCGGTGATGTGTAGTCTCGTCGGTGGTGACTAGTAGAAGAGTATGTTGATGTGTAGTCCCATCGGAAAACTACTAGTCGAAACGGTGATGTGTAGTCCCACCATGTGTGTTTTGGTTATGCTTGTGCATACAATGTATGGTTCATGTTGTGTCTCACTATATATTTCCCTTTTTAATGGTTTTACTTTAAATCTAGGATCATGCCTGTATGCATACCATGAAGTGTGATGCCATGATAAATGCCTATATTGTTGACCTGTGGTTGAACTTGTATGTTAGTAGGAGGATTAGGGGTGAGCAAAACTCGACTCGACTCGAAAAAATCGATATTTTTTTTTCAATTTCGAGTTATTCGAGTTGTTCGAGTTATTCGAGTCAACTCGATTAACTCGAAAAAATTTCGATTTCGAGTCGGTTTGGAATTTGCCCAACTCGAAAAATTGAAAAATTGAAAAACCGAATTTTACAGTTTTACAATTTAGTCACTGATTTCATTTTTCTTCAATTCCTCCTTCATTTTAAGTCCATTTTGACCAAATTTGAACCACATATTCCTAAACCAGCGTAGAATACATATTTATCTTCAATTTATATTTTTAAAATAAATTTCATATTTTTTCAATTCAGCCCCTTAACTTTGTATGATTTCCTAATTTCTTCAATATCTCCTTCGTTTTAAGTCAATTTTGACCAAAATTGAACCACATGCTCCTAAACCAATGTAGAAACTAGAATACCTATTTAGCTTCAATTCATATTTTTAAATTAAATTTTCTACTTTTGTAATTTAGCCCCTCAACTTTGAATGTTTCCCATTTCTTTAATTTCTCTTTCGTTTTAAGTCTATTTTTACCAAAATTAAACCACATGATTCACTAACACTATATAATATCTATATAACTTCAATTCATATTTTTAACAAATTTATTCTTTTTTTAATTTAGCCCTTTAACTTTATATTTTATTCAATTTGATCATTCAACCGATTTTTTTTGTAATTTTTTTCTTTACATCAATTCATTGACTCATTTATACCCCCATCAGTACTTTATCCTTAAAAGTTCCTTATTTAAAAATAATATTATAAATATATTTTAGAAGTTTAGATGATATTTTTTTTATTAAATAACATTACAAATCTTACTTATGCATGTGAAAAATACTATGAAGAAATATATATATATATATATATATATATATATATATATATATGCATATCTTATATGGATAGAGAAAGTCGTTTAAATTAGAATCAAATCGTACTATAACATGGTAAATAATTACAATTAAATTTGTATAGAAACTCGAAAACTCGACAATATAATTCGAAACTCGAAAAAAGTTTGTTGCAATTCTCTTTTTTGAACTATTATGTTTTTGTTTTTATTGGTTTGCATCTTTTGACATGTGATGTTGGATTTTCTAAACTCTACTGTGTTATTTGCTTTAGTTATTAATATATTTTAGGGTACTCTTTTTCTCATTCCGCTATCTTTGGTCTCGTCTTGGCGTTACCTAGATAAGAAAGATGTTTTTAACGAGGCCCGTAGTTTATAATGGAAGGTTGAGTTTTCTTTTTGTTGGTTTGATTGTTACAATTGAAATTTGGACAGGTTTACCTTGTTTGATGAAAAATGTGTTCTTATTTTTGTGCTTTTAGAATCATTGTATTGTTTAGTCATAAGTCAATTTATATGTATGTAGATATAATTCAAAATCTTTTTTTACACATGTGAAAAATAATATGAAGAAATATATATGTAGATATAAATAGAAAAATGTTTAAATTAAAACCAAACTCGAAAAATCGAATCGACTCGAACTCGACTCGAACTCGACTCGAACTCGCTAAAATCGACTCGAATCGAAAAAAATTCAATTTAAGTTCAAGTTGTAAAATATGACGATTGAACTCGAATAACTCGATTTTTTTTGACTCGACTCGACTCGACTCGCTCGAACGCTCACCCCTAAGGAGGATTATGTTGTTGGATGAATTGTATGTGTTGGCCTTTATTTTAAAGAAAGCTTTGAACCCTGCATTGTCGTTGTTATGTTTTTTAGCTCCGCTCACTAAGCTTTATGCTTACGCTCTCCTTTTTCCGACAATGCATATCATTAGCTTGGAGTTAGCAAGGAGCAAGAAAAGGGCGTCCAAGCGTGTGGTAGTTTGCTCAAGTATGGTTTATTAAATAATGTAGTAGTTTAGCAATGGGAAATGCTACGTGTTTTAGGAGTGTGTATCTAGACTCGTTTGTGTTGGCTTTATGTTGTTAATGCTTGTGTTTAAAGGCTTATGACCATGTTCCACGTTTGCTTGTGTGTTATGTTTTAAGGCATGTAAACCTTGTTATGAAGTGTTTATGTAAGTGTTTGCTTCTTAGGAATGATATGGTCTAGTATATGTATGTTTAGAATGCAAGTTTCTCTTAAGTGTGGATGCCTTGATGTTAATGCTTTGTTGTTAGTTTAAATTGCTTCATATGTTGTTCCATGGTCGTTAAATGTTGTATGGGTGTTTCTTTGTGGCTAGGCGAGTCGTAAATTGCATCTAAAGTTAGGCCTTAGTGTGTTTTGCTGCTAATCTGAGTTTTGCATTGCATGGCGTATCGGTACGCCCAAGGGCCGTACCGATACGGTCCTACCCTTTGGGACTCAGATTAGGCTTAGCGTACCGATACACGGGTGCGTATCGATACACCAAAACCTCTCTGGAAATCTGAGATGTTGACGAGATTTTGGCGTATCGAAACGAGACCTAGGCGTATCGGTACGGTTGCTTATCGTTGACCGTGAGACGTTGACCAGCGAGGGCGTATCGGTACGGTCAACTAGTGTACCGATACGGTCCCCCTGTGTTTACTATGGGTTGTTGACCTAGTCAAGGCGTATCGATACGGCCTGTTAAAAAGAGTAAAATGGGCTGTTTTAATTGCTTGTTGCATATGCTTCGTATCCTTTCATTGTGTTTCCGCTGTCGTTTTTCGCATAGGATGTATGAATGCCTCTAGACAAGATAATAATTAAAGGAAAAATAGGGTTTCTAATCGGAGTGGGACCTTAACGGGTTTCGCTTCAGTTTTCCCCGTGTAACCCGTTCGGACCGGTCAATCGTCCAGACCGGGACGAGGGGGTTACATTTGGTGGTATCGGAGCCTGAGGTTCCGAGACCTCGGGTAGGTAAGTGAGGTAAGTTTGAAGTGTTATGTTGTTACTATGTCTCTGTGAATGTTTTGCCATGTATGCTTGTTGCTTGATTGTTCACACGGTGTTTGAAAGCATGTGTTAGCATGATGGTTGTGTTGAGGCGTAGTGTCGAGCTCCCATTGCTACTATTACTTATTTGAAAAGATTTTTTAAAGGAATATACTTGAGCACCTTGGACCCTTTCCCCTTGCTAACCCCATATGTTTTGCTTGCGTGTTTCGTTTGTTGTTGTGTTGTTGTCTTTGGCAAGTATGAGGCCGAGGCGTGGGCCTGGAACTGGTAATCATGAATCTGAGGTTTCAGAGAATGTGAATGATGAGAGAGTTCTTCGCTTTAGTTCAGGGCAGTATGACCGTACCAGAGTTTGAAGTGCAGCTTGTCTGTTTGGGTCAGCATGATATGAGTTGGTTTCTGTTGAGGAAGAATAATGTGACTGATCCTAATATGATTTGGTAAAAGAAGTGAAGACCTATGAGTTGACTTCAGAGTGATGTCGATGTTATAGTATGTAATCTCCCGACTCAGTCATTAAGTTTGTTTCCTCTGATTAATTTCGGATCAACACATTCGTATATTTTGAGTGAGCATGCGAAGTTGTTGAATTTACCTTGTGAGATATAAGAGGAAGGTGTTAGTGTTACTAGCTCCCTCGGGGATGCAGTTTTGGTCAGGAAGATGTACAAAAGATGTCCGTTGGTGGTCTAGGGTCACGTGTTTCCAGTAGATGTGATGGGATTGCCTCTTTACGGTTTTGATGTGATACTGGGCATGAATTTACTTGTAAAACATAGGGTTAGGGTAGAATTTAAGTCAAAGAGAGTTTTCTTAAAGCTTGCGGATGACTATGAGATTGTAATGGTAGGTGAGAATGTGGATTTCGTATCGAATATTGTTTTAGCTTCCGAGGCTCAAAGGTTGTTTGAGTTTTGTTGTCAGGCCTACCTAGCTTAGGGATGAATCTGAAATTAATCGAGGTCAGACCAGAGGATATCAGAACGGTCTGCGATCTCCCGAAAGTGTTTCCGGAAGAATTGTCTGGTTTACCGCCTGGTAGAGGAGTAGAATTGCTATAGAGATGTATGCGGAATTTGCTCTTGTTTCGATTGCTCCGTATTGTATGGCACCGAAGGAATTGAAAGAGTTGAAGACTCAGTTGCAAGAGTTGTCAGATGGAAGTTTTATCCGTCCGAGTTCTCCGCCTTGGGGCGCACCTGTACTGTCTGTGAAGAAGAAAGACGCTAGTATGAGAATGTGCATAGATTACAGATAGTCGAATCAGTTGACAGTGAAGAACAATTATCTGTTGCCGAGAATTGATGATTTATTCGATCAGCTTAGAAGTGTTTCAATGTTTCTAAGATAGATTCGAGCTTCGAGTATTACCAATTGAAGGTAAAAGAGGTTGATGTACCGAAGACAGCTTTTAGGACTAGATATGGTCGTTATAAATTCTTGGTTATGCCGTTTGGTTAGACTAATGCGCCAGCTGCTTTTGTGGTATGATGAACATAATTTTCTATCAGTACTTAGATCAGTTTGTGATTGTTTTCATAGATGATATTTTGGTGTACTCGCGTCCCGAGGAAGACCATGACCGGCATTTGAAGATAGTTTTGCAGACCTTGTTAGACAAACAGTTGTATGCAAAGTTGAGTGAGTGCGAGTTCTAGATCCGAGAAGTAGTCCTGGTTATGTAGTGCCAGCCGATGGGATTAGAATTGGTCCGAAGAAGATAGAAGCCATTATTGAGTAGAAGCAACCGAAACCTGTGACAGGGATTCGTAGTTTTCTAGGCTTATCCGGATACTATAGGAGGTTTGTGAATGATTTCTCGAAGATACCCTCTCCATTGACGAAGTTGCTTCAGAAGAATGTTCAGTTCGAGTGGTCAGATGCGAGACAGCAAGCCTTTGAGAAATTGAAAGAAGCTGTGACCAATGCATCGATTTTGACTTAGCCAGAGTCGGGGAAAGAGTATGTAGTTTACCGTGATTCTTCATATGTAGGGTTAGGTTGTGTTCTCATACAAGACAGAAGAGTGGCGGCTTATGCCTCGAGACAGTTGAAGACTCATGAGCGTAATTATCCGACACATGATATAAAGTTAGCTGCAGTTGTGTTTACTTTGAAGAAGATTCAGAGGCATTACTTGTATGGTGAGAAATGCATAATGTGTACAGATTATCAGAGCTTGAAAATTTTGAAGACATAGGAAGAGTGGAATCTTAGACAACGTAGGTGGTTAAAATTGCTTAAGGCCTATAATCTCAAGATTGAGTATAATCCGGGTGAAGCCAATGTAGTGGCGGATGCTTTGTGTAGGAAGGTAGCTGTTGAGTTGAGAGCCATGTTTGCTAGATAGAGTTTGTTCGGTGATAGTGGTCTAGTGGCCGAGCTTCAGGATGGATCTACTTTAGGTTATTTGAATTGAGAGAAGCAGTTGTTAGATAGATCTTTGGCACCTCACGTGCAAAATATAGCGGAAGGAAGACATACAGACTACAGTTTCAATGTTGGTGGGGTCTTGTGTTTCAGAGATGGGATAGTTATGCTAGATGACAGTGATTTGAGGTGTACGATCTTGATTGAAGCGCACAGTAGTCCGTTTGCTATGCATCCTCGTAGTACAAAGATGGATCGTGGATTGAAAGATGAGTGCTATTGGGTTGGTCTGAAGAGAGGTGTTGCCGATTTTGTGAGCAAGTGTGAGGTTTGTCAGTGTGTTCAGGCAGAATCTCAATTTTTGTCTAGTTTGTTATATTCGTTGAGAATTTCAAAATAGAAGTGATAAAATATTACGATGGACTTCGTATCAGGTTTGCCTTTGACTACTTTTAAGAAGATTTCAGTTAGGGTGATTGTTGATTGTTTCACAAAGTGTGCTCATTTCATAGCCATTCATACGTGAGTTAGCCGATTAGTACATCAGTGAGTTTGTGAGATTACGTGGTGTGTCGAAGTCGATTGTGTCAGGTAGAAGTTCGAGGTTTACAGCTAGCTTTTGGGAATGTCTGCATGTTGCTTTGGGTACCCGTCTGAATTTCAGTACAATGTATCGCCCTCAGTCCGATGATCAGTCAAAGAGATATTCAAATATTAGAGATCGTGTTGAGATGTGCATTTTTGACCTTCAGTGTTGCGTGGGAGGTCCATCGAGCTTGTCAAGGTTAGGTAGCGACCCAGAAGTGTGGAAGAAGCCACTTGGGGTAGAGAAAAGAGGATATGGAAAGGCAGTTTCCTTATCTCTTTCCGTTAGGAAATTTCGGGGACGAAATTCCTTAAGTGGGGAGAGTTGTAACACCTCGGGTTTAGGGGTTGTATGTTACTCGGGTAAATCGGGTTTGAGTCGTGGGCTCGTTTTAAATTAAATTAGGTTTTAGGTTAATTAAAAGGGTTTGATTTCATTAATGGCATTTTGGTAAATTTTAAAATGAAGGGGAAATAATATGACAAAAAGGGGCTTTATTTGAAAAAAATGCTCATCTTCTTCATTCCACCATTTTTGAAAACCTAAAACCCCTCTTATCCCCTAAAGCACTATTTCATCAAATCTCTTCATCAATTCAAGGGCTCTCTTCGAGGTAATTGCATTTTTGAACTCTCCTCATGATTTCCAACATTTCCATAGGTTTAGTTTTCATAGAAATCCTCTTTTTGAGTTTTTGAAGTTTTCAAGTTTGAAGAAAAGCATGAAACTTTAATGGCTTCTTGGCTTGTTTTTGATTTGTAGAGTTTAGATTTGAACTAATCTCACCCTAAGACACCTTATATCTTAAAATGGTGGGATTTTAACAAAAATCCTGAAATGGGTTTTTAGGGGTATATTTAAAGTGTCAAAATTTGTGTTTTTGGAATGGTTTTGTGAAAAATTGTTGGGCTGATGTTATAGCAACATTGGGTAGGTGTTTTTAGATGTTTTTTGAGTGGTGATAGTGTTGGTTTGAATGGATTCCCGTAGCTACTGCTGTAGGTGATTTTTAGGAGTGGAAAATGGGAGTTTTTAAGGTGTTTATGTGGGGAAATGAAGGGCTGATGGTTGTACAGCCTTAGGGTGATGTTTTGGACATGTTTTGGAGTGTTTTAAGTGTTTAAATTGAGAAGTAATGGCTGGGTTTTGCTGGAGTACGAAAATGGGATTATTTGGGAGGATTTCGGCTTTGAATTGTTGAGAAAATGTTAGGGAATTGAGAACTGATGTGTAACAGTAAATTTGTGGTTGATTAAGAGGTTAATACATTGCTTTTGATTGGTTAGAAACAGCGAATTTGGCCTTGGGAGGTTCAGGCACGATTCCAGAAGTTGTGGAGGCTTGAGTCGGCTTTGCTTGGTTTGCTTAAGGAAATATGGTGACTGGAAATATTTTTAAGTAACGTTTTGGTTCAAATATGGTTTTGAAAGAGTTTGGATTGAGCTTGAAAGGTCAATCTAAACTCAAGAGTAAGTTGATTTGTATCGCCTCTTTAAATTTTCCTTTCATCGTTTGTTTTCAATACTTAAAATGATAACTTGTTGTGCATGAAATTTCAATACTTTGGGAGGAAGCATGTTGCTTATTATTATGGCGTTGATCATGTATGATGGAATCAATGGTAATGTTGTTATGCCTTGTAAAATATGTGTAAGTTGGTGCAGGTTGTGTACGGAAATGGTGAGTAAGACCAATTGTGGTTGGTAAGATTGTAAGTAGTAAGTTGGTGCATAGTTGTGGATTTTGTTACAAGTTGTTTTGGTCGTGCATGATACAGTGTGTTCAGGTCGCATGATGGTGATTTGTACATCGTATTGCATGGTCGACGTTGAACCTCACGTGATGGTTGTCGTTACTCTGGTGATGTGTAGTCCCATTGGTAGTGTTTAGTAGAAGACCCCGGTGATGTGTAGTCCCGTCGGTGGTGACTAGTAGAAGAGTATGATGATGTGTAGTCCTATCGGAAAACTACTAGTCGAAACGGTGATGTGTAGTCCCACCGTGTGTGTTTTGGTTATGCTTGTGCATACCATGTATGGTTCATGTTGTGTCTCACTATATCATTCCTTTTTTAATGGTTTTGCTTTAAATCTAGGATCATACCTGTATGCATACCATGAAGTGTGATGCCATGATAAATGCTTATATTGTTGACATGTGGTTGAACTTGTATGTTAGTAAGAGGATTATGTTGTTGGATGAATTGTATGTGTTGGCCTTTATTTTAAAGAAAGCTTTGAACCCTGCATTGTCGTTGTTATGTTTTTTAGCTTCGCTCACTAAGCTTTATGCTTACGCTCTCCTTTTTCCGACAATGCAGATCATTAGCTTGGAGTTAGCAAGGAGCAAGAAAAGGGCGTCCAAGCGTGTGGTAGTTTGCTCAAGTATGGTTTATTAAATAATGTAGTAGTTTAGCAATGGGAAATGCTACGTGTTTTAGGAGCGTGTATCTAGACTCGTTTTTGTTGGCTTTATGTTGTTAATGCTTGTGTTTAAAGGCTTATGACCATGTTCCACGTTTGCTTGTGTGTTATGTTTTAAGGCATGTAAACCTTGTTATGAAGTGTTTATGTATGTGTTTGCTTCTTAGGAATGATATGGTCTAGTATATGTATGTTTAGAATGCAAGTTTCTCTTAAGTGTGGATGCCTTGATGTTAATGCTTTGTTGTTAGTTTAAATCGCTTCATATGTTGTTCCATGGTCGTTAAATGGGATGTTGACCTAGCCAAGGCGTATCGATACGCCCTTATAGTGTATCGATACGGGCTGTTAAAAAGAGTAAAATGGGTTGTTTTAATTGCTTGTTGCGTATGGTTCGTATCCTTTCGTTGTGTTTCCGCTGTCGTGTTTCGCATAGGATGTATGAATGCCTGTAGACAAGAAAATAATTAAAGGAAAAAATAGGGTTGCTAATCGGAGTGGGACCTTAACGGGTTTCGCTTCAGTTTTCCCCGTGTAACCCATTCGGACCGGTCAATCGTCCAGACCGGGACGAGGGGGTTACACGTTTCGGTACAAGGGTTAAGTATTTTCAAAATAGAGCATTAAATGAACTAGCTGTTACTTGTCAGAACTGAATTTTTGAAAATCGGTTACTTGTTTCGATACACCCCTTTGGTGTTTCGAAACACCATTTTACAATTTCAAAACGTTTTGATACGACCTATATCTATTTCGATACGGTCCCCTTTGTACACTTAAAGGCATTTTTTAGTTTTAAACTGTTTCGATACGGCCTATAGTCGTTTCGATATAGTCCCCCTTTTTACACACAATGGCTCTTTCATTTTTTAGTGTCCGTTTCGATACAGGGCCACGTGTTCTGATACAGGTAGTTGTAGAACTGCATTTATGGAGGGGAGAGAGAGCCCCAACAGCTCTATTGATGATCTCAACCACCCAAACGGATATAAATCAATGAGAAGGTATAAAAGCAAGCCTCAAAAGCACTAGCAACAACTGTTGAACCTCAAAGCAACATCCAAGCAATCAAATCCAAACTCTAGCACTTATTGTTAAATTCTTGTACCCAACTCTTAGAGTTCTTAGTGTAAATCAAATTTGAGAGTTTGGGGAGTGTTTGTAATCTATTTGAGCTACATTTATCTTATGAGAGATCAATTGTAATAGCCGACATCTTCTTTGTAAAGTGAGAGTCTTGTGGTTCAATCTTTGGGTAGAAAGATTGAACATTTGTAAAGGTTTCCTCCTTAGCCTAGAAAAGTAGAAGAACAAATTAGTGGGCAGTATGCTGAAAATCCTTAGTGGGAGCTAAGGTAGTGGATATAGAGCTTGTTTAGAAGCTTGAACAACTATAATTGCCTTGTTTATCATTTTTAATTGTTCCTTTTGCTCCCTTCAATTTTTAAAGTGTCAATTCACCCCGTCTTGCCCATATCAGTTAATTCGATCCACTCAACAAAGACTCACAACCACCATGTCAAGGAAATCCCCCACACCGACCACTTCCCAGGCAACAACAATTGCTTTGGCAACTACGGATGCCCAGGTAAGTGAACCTGCCTCGACAAACATGGATCAAATCAAAGAGATGTTCTGCCCCTTGACACACCGATGCTATTCATGCGGTACCATCCACGTGCATACAACCACCGTGAATCGGACAAAGAATCAAGCAAACGCCCCGAAAGAAACTCGTCATACAAGGTGACAAACCTTTCCAACTAACTCATTTGTATTTTATTTCATCTTTAATTGTAGTACTTGCATGCATTGAGGAAAATGCTTCTCTTGAGTTTGGGGTGTTTGTTTCTAGTTAGTTTTATGTTTAGTTGCATTCATCTTTAGTAATCGCATATAGGTTGCATATGTTACTTGCCATGCCTTTGATTAGATCTAATTGCTTAAAAACTTGTTGAATATTTAATGATGAATTTATGCCACTTGCAATGCCCTTAACACATCGATTGAAGCAAATGGATGCCCAAAAAATGTTATTCATGTGGTACCAACCACAAGCATTCAACCACCGCGGACCGGAAAAAGAATCAAGAAAACGGCCCGAAGGAAATTCATCATTCAAGGTGATGACCTTTCTGACTAACTCATTCACATTTAATTTTTTTTTTTGCATGCATTGAGGACAATGCTTCTCTCGAGTTTGGGGGTGTTGGTTTCTAGTTAGTTTCATGTTTAGTTGCATTCATCTTTAGTAATCGCATATAGGTTGCATATGTAACTTGACATGCCTTTGATTGGATTTAACTGCTTAAGACTTGTTGAATATCCAATGATGAATTTTTGCCACTACACTCAATTGAAAGAACCTTTAATTTTAGGTTTGCATAAAAAGACCTTAGAATTTTACTATGATGCTAAAAAAAATTACACAGTTGTGACTTGTTGATTGAAAGAGACTTAGTGAACTTAGGTTGATTAAATTTGGGTAAATTAAAATTGAAAATTAAAAGTTAATTTTTTGCTAGAGGTGCCCGAAATTGGCTCTAGTGAAAACAAAAATAAATACCCCAACAATTAAATTGTTAAAAACCTATTGTTCACATGGAATCTTGAAAATCGACTTGTACACAACTACGCATACACATTATCACGAGCATTATAGTTTGATTCTGAGAAAATTTTTTGCTATCCGAAAAACTAAAAGTTGATCATACTTTGTGCCACGGTTCTTAGGTTTGAATTCAAGTTTGAAGCATATCTTTGATGATTAAAGTCTTGGCGGGTAATTGTTAGTTTTGTATTGCTTGAGGACAAGCAATAGTTCGAGTTTGGGGGTGTGTTAAGTGTTCAAAAGTACTATTTTTATAACTCTTTTACTTATATTATTGTTAGACTTAGGCTTATATTAGTTGCATAACTAGTCATTCATGCATTAATTCATGATTTCCTTCACCGTTAAGCTTGATTACATATTTTAATTGATTTTGGTGGAAAAGATACTACTAGTATGTGCTTTTGTGTGTGCAAATTTTATTTGGAGTCAAGACTGGCTAGTGGTCATGAATATAGGCATGAAAGGCTGACTGGACGTCATGTCAGTGCTTTTAGAAGATGATGTCAACAGCATGGTGATAGTTTATCAGTCGCATTACGATTGCTTATCACACGAATCTAAAATTGGAGATCAAAAGGAGATTAAATTCCAAGAGATTTAAGAGGAGTTTTAGGAAGAATAAAATAATAAAATAAAAAGATGTATTTCTTTTACTATATTTAATTCCAAATAAACTTCCTCCACAAGAAAGACTTTGACCTAGCCATCTCCTATATATAGAAGACCTAGCCGCCCAACCTTGGAGATGTGCGATAGAGAGAGAGAGACGAGAGAAGGCTATTAAATATCATCTTCTTCCTTCTTGTTCGATTAGATTCATGCTAGGGATATTTTATTTTGTGTTTCTTTTGTACAGAGTCATGAACTAAACTTTTTTTGGCTAGGGTTATTGTGTTGAATAGTTGTGAGAACGATTGGGCTTGTTTAGGTTTTTGAGTTTGCAATTTAAATTCAAGGTTTGTTCATTCTTGGTTCTTAAATTTATTTGCGAGTGAATTGGGAGAGGATCTCGTGAATTCATCCATTTATCTTATATCGAGAGAGTTAGATTCAAGAAACGAATGAGCATGGTCTTAATTCAATAAATCGATGGTGAAGACTAATTCGACTTAGGGATAAGTTGCGAATTTCAACGACTAAAAGGAGAGCAAGATCAGTTGTTTTCCACCATTGGTTCACGCAGCGATGTATTATCAAGGCATGCACAATTAACTAGTGTTTTGAATTAGGGATGAGGAGAAACCATTGAAGAACGCTTAACCGAACCATGAAGGTTGTCGCCCAGTTGCCCACGCAATCGCTTCATCAGTTTTTGTTGAGTGGATCAATGAAACAATATAAGCCAAGAGGGGGTGAATTGGATTTTTAGAACTTTGGTGGTGGAATGGAAAAATAAAAATGATAGACAAGAGGAATTAGAGTGGTTCAAGTTCCAATCGAACTCTACATCCACTACCTTAGCTTCACTAAGGATTTTCCAACAATTCACTAATTGTTCTTCCCCTTTTCTAGGCTAAGGAGGTAACCGTTACAATACCGGTCAAATTTTCTACCCAAAATTTGACTCAGTCCTCACTTGAAAAATACAAAGAAGATAAAGGCTAAAACTAGTATCTCTCAATACAAAATATAGCCCTTTTACAAGCACTCAACCCAATTGAATAGATAAGAATGGGAATTACAAATTTCACAATTGGGGTTTACAAGAAATATTGGGATTTTTGCACAAATGCTTGGCTTTGATGTTTGGATAAGACTTTTGAGATCAACAGTTGTTGTTGAAGCTTTTAGAGGTCCCTTTTATACCTTCTCATTGAATTCTAGCCGTTGGGGTTGTTGATGAAAGAGTCGTTGGGATGTTATCTTCCCTCCGAAAATGCAGTCTACAACCACTCGTTCCGAAACGCCCGATCTTGTTTCGAAACATACCAAAATAGAAAGAGCCGTTGGGGTGTAATAAATAGATTATACCGAAACGGGCACGATCGTTTCGATACGCTAAGAGCCCGTTTCGAAACTCGTTTCGAAACACTTTGCCACTGTCAAACCCTGTATCAAAACAGCTTAGAAGCGTTTCGATATGCCTTAACGACAAGTTTAATTTCAGTTGAAAACTTCAACGATCATATTTTAAAAACAAGTTTGAATGTTGTTTCGAAATGTTTGAGGTCGTTTCGATACTACCGTATCGAAACAAGTCAAACCGTTTCGATGTTCTTCATCTGTTTCGAACCCTGTTTTGAAACAGAGGTTAACAGTTTCAAAACTGTTCCAGAACGCCCAATGGCCGTTTCGAAACGGTGACTCAAAAATCACTATTTTGGCTTGATAAACACTTAGAAAACATATGACAAGTTGAGGTTTTGACTTAAACATTTTTCTTTAAATATATAGAGAGGTTTTGAGGACTTAAAAATTTGTTTTCTCTTTTTCAATTTAGTCCTTAAATTCTTTAGTTATATCAAAATCAATATATTGGTTTCACAATCTCCCCCTTTTTGATATAACAAAACCAAGTTAGAATTTTTAAGAGTTTAGAAATCATGAAGACATTCTAACTCCCCCTCAATTTAAGATGGGTTTTTAAGTTTTTGTAAAGATTTAAAATTCAAGTTTTAAAACTCAAAACCGACTTAAAACAAATATTGGCTCTTATATTACTTCTCCCCCTTTTTGTTAGATCAAAAAGAATAAGAAACAATGCTCATCAAGAGAAGAAACAAAGTTAAAAGCAATAGGTAACATAATATAGATTCATATAATTCAAATATCCAAACAGAAAACTTAAAGCAATAAAGTTCAAAGCTCAATCCCAAACAAAATAATCAAAGCATAGGTGCATAAAACATAAATAAAATAGAGGTGCAACCTTAGTCCTAATATGATAAGCTAATATGCGATGCAATAAAGACCCTAAGCCTCGTCATCGTCACCATCAACATCCGAGGAATCATCATCGTTCTTAGCTTGAGAGCGATGAAAGGTCATCCATTGACCATAAAAGGTAGAGAATGACAAGTCCATTGATTGATGTTGATTCTCAAGGGAGGTGAGACGATTCTCCACGGATTGCAAACGATTATTGATAGCACCAAGACCCGACTCCATTGTGTTGAATCGCTCGGTGAGAAAAGCCATAAGAGCTTTATTGTTAGGACATGGAACTTGAGGTTGTGGTTCAACTTGAGGACGAGGGGCATGCCTATCAACTTGTTCCCATTGGCCAAGAGTGTAATAGAACTCGGACTTGTGGAGAGAAGATTCACCAATCTTTTGCTTACGGGGTTCCGGAGAGTCATATGAGTAATCAAAGTTGAGCATGCCAAAGATTTAGCTCAAAACAGTCCCATAAGTGAAGGATTTAAGAGCATCGATTTCATGAAGCCTCACATTATTGACCAGTTTGGCGAACATAATCTTGACAAGATTTGGCCGTTCTCCTCGGCGAAAGCACTCTAGCCAGAAATAATCAACTTGACGAATATGAGAGAATTTACCTCCGGAGGGGCGAATAAACCATGAAATCATCAAGTGTAGGAAACGGCCATGAGCATCCAAAGAACGCACGGAACCGATGTGAGCACCAAAGTGGGTTTCATCCTCAAAGCCTTCGTTCTTAAGCCCAAGACAATTCTCTAAAAAGGAGATGTTGATAACAAACTTCTTCCCCAAGAGATGTGACTCAATGTCGATGACTTTAGAGTGATCTTCATTATCAAGGAGCTGGGCATTTGAGTAGAAGATGAGAACCATGTGCTTGTAGACAATATCTGGTATGTTCAAGAAAGCCATGAAGTTCCATTCTTGTAAACGCTCTAGGTAGCGGAAAACGAAACGCTCAGAATCAAGGAATGGGACATCAACAACACGTTCGCGACGAACAACAATATCCTTGACATACGAGAAATGATCCTTCATCTCTGGAGTTTGAAGAATTTTGAGAAAAAGTTGGGTGAGATTAGGACGGATATTGGCTTGACCATCAGCTTCACTTGATTGACCCGTCTTACGTTTCTTGTTAGCGTTTTTCATTGAAAAAAATCCTAAAAACATAAAGCAAGCAATTTTAAAATTAAAGTGTATGCATGAATATCCTCAATTCAATCAAATAATAAATCCCATTTAGGTTTAAAAAGATTTTTTAAAAAAAATTAAGAGAAAAACAACTTCTGAAAAACTGAAAAATATACGAGTAAAAAATAATATATTCGAACAAAAAATTTAAGATTTTGAATTTTTTTACAAGTTTTGAAAAACACAAGAGGCAAAACATATAATCTATACAAAATTATAATTTTCTAACCTAAAACTCGAATAAAATCAAAGGAAAAAGAAAAAGAAGAAAATATACCGTAGATGAGGATTTTGGATGTATGAATGGAAAATCTTGCACAAGATTGATAAGGCTTGCTTAGACTTGAGTTAGTGTGTAAATGCTCTCAACATTTGATGAAAAATAATGAGGTTAAGAGGGTTTTTATAGGGAAAATTGGGTTAGGGTTTTTAGGGTTTTTGTAGAGTTTGAATTTAAAAGTGATTTTGTCATTAAAGAACCCATTTAAAGCTGGCCGCATACCCGTTTCGGAACAGGCACAATCGTTCCGAAATGTGGGTACCAAAACGTTGACTGGCGTTTCGAGTCTAGTTGACCGTTCCGATACGGCTTTGACTGTATCGAATCCCACATGTTGAACCATATCGAAACTCATTTCGATACATGTCTTGGCAGAGGCAAAATCATTTCGAAACCCTTTTAAGGCGTTTCAAAACACCCTACTCATAGATTTTTCTTTTAAGGCACCCGTATCGAAACGGCTGGACCCATTTCGATACACCAAGGCCTGGAAGTACAGATGAGGCTCTAATATTGCAGAAAATAGAATTTCATGAAGTCCTATATGCATAAATGACATGAATGAGCAGGAAAGACATGTATAAACAAAAACATACTCCCCCTAACTATTAGCATGGATGAAATTAGGAGTAAAAACACATAAGCACGACATTTTTCAAGAAATCAAGCAATTTAAGCACAAAAAGGGTCCTAAAAGGTCAAGAAAGGCTAGTTAGACCTAACTCTCTCCTAAGGGACCAAAAATGCTCCTAATCCAAAGGCTTTATAAAAATGTCCGCTAGTTGGTTTAAGGTGTCAACGTACTCTATAACAACATCTTCCTTAAGGATATGATCTCTAATGAAATGATGCCTTATCTCTATATTTTTGGTTCTAGAGTGTTTGTAACACCCCAATTTTGGGCTTGGAAGTTTAGGGTCTGAACCAGACGGGTCTGATTTTTGGTTCGAATATAAAAGGAGGTTTTAGGGAAAGCCTAGTTCAGGATGCTTTAAAAATATAGAAAAATATCTAAAAATCCTCTTTTAATATATATAAGAGAGTGGTGAAAACAATTTTACAAAATAAGGTTTGGAAATACTACATTTCGGTGTAGTGACCAAAATGCGATTTTTGAAAAGTTTAGTGGTGACTGTTTTGTAAGGATTGAAACTTTGAATCTTTAAGGAGCTAATTTACCCAAAAATGTTTTCTCCAGATTTTTCCTTAATTTCGGTGATTTAATTAATGTTTAGTTAAATAAAATAAAGATGGGAAACTACTTTTTGGATTTTCATAACTACCTTTTCCTAATTTTCTCTCATTCTTTTTTCTCTCAAAATCCCATCATCCAAACACTTTTCTCCAGCAACTTTTGCATTGATCTTCACTTCAATTGATGATATTTCTATTATCCATTAGTTCCTAATCAATCTTGCATCAAATCCTTTTGATTTCCTCATTGAATTTTCAAGGAATTTGGCCCAAATCAAGGAGAAATCACCATTTAGAGGTAAGATTGTTCTTCTCCTCTAAATACTCAGTTCTTTACTGAAATTCCCAAGTTGTCAATCCTTAATTTAAGTTTTATAAATGGTTTTAATGTTGGAGACATGATTTTGGCTTAAAACTTAAGATTTTGGAAGAAATCTTGAAGAATTTCGTTGTGATTACTTGGGCTCTATTTTGAGATGATTCTTTAATGTATTTTGGATGTCTAGTGATGTTTAAAATGAGGTTTTATCAATGTAATCCCGAATAGGTTGTATTTCCTAAGTTTTTGCTTATGAAAATGGTGGTTTTTGAGGTGTTTTTGGTGTTCTGTTATAGCTGGAGGTATAAGGACGAATTTAGGTTTATTTTGGATGTTAATTGATGTTTAGAAATGGTTAGAAGTGATGGATCTTGGCTGGGTAAAGTTTTGGAAGAGTTTGGAGGTGATTTCGGTTGTGTTTGGTAGCCGAAATGTTGGTTTTAGGTAGAGCATCGAGTTTAGGTGTGTTGGTTGAAGATTTCAATGCATGGTGATGCATTAATCCTCTGCTTTGATGTGTTTCAAACAGGGGAGACATCTTCAGACACCTTTGGAGTTGATTTGGAAGCTTAATTGGCGTTTCGGCAAGCAAGCAAAACGTAATTGGTGAGTGGAATTGGGTTTCCAGCTTTGTAACGATTATTTGAAGGTTTTGGGAGCTTAGTTTAAGTCTAAACAACTTAGCTAAGCTCAAGAGTAAGTTTTCGGAAAAACTCCCTCGGATGTGCTATGTTGTGGTTTGATGCATTGGTTATGAAATGCATTTTTAATTACTGTTTTGAAAGCATGTTTTAGCATGATTAATGTTGGTTTTGAAAGCCATGTGTTGAAGGATGCTCAAGGTAAGAGATCCTTGGTTTGACATGTTATTAATTTGGTAATGTTGCATGGAGATGCACGATGTTTAATGGCTTTGATTAATGCTTTTAAACAGTGAATTGATGATGGTATTTGATGTATATTGGCAAGTGATGAATTGGTTTTAAAGTACTTGAATCGGATATAGTTAGCCGGCTATAGGATTGGGTGCACCGTAAGTAAAGTCGCCTTGGATGTTGAGGGGTTGTGATTGTACCGTAAACTCCATCCAAGTATCCTAACGAGAGAGGTAAGATCACAACGGTGGTTAAAAGTCCGTGTGTGGATCTTGTGTTATGTGTCCCGTACTCTCGTTAGTGGGTTATACAACTACTGATGAGTGATGTTGAGGGGTTGTGATTGTACCGTTAAACACCATCACGAGTGTTGAGGGGTTGTGATTGTACCGATAAACTCCACCTTGTAAGCCGGTAGTGTGTATGAAGCGTGTGGGACAACGCTTGTAATTCGCGTATCCGATTGTGTTTTTGTGTTGAATTGGTTATGATCTATCACTTGGAAGCCAATATATTGAATCGAATGTAATGAAGCATGAGATGCTTGTAAAGTATGCAAGGTTGCATGAAAAGAGATGAGCATGTGTTTTTAAAAGCTTTGTGAAAGTGTTTTCTAAAATGCATTGTAGTATTGGTTTTATTTAGAGCATGCCTCACTAAGCATTTGTGCTTACGCTCTCTTTTACCAATAATGCAGATAATTGAGGTGTTGAAGGACAACAAGGGAGCTAAGTGTGTCCAAGGGAATCCAAGCTCATGTATGGTGATGTTTTCATACACTATTAGTTTTGGTTATTTGGCAATGGGAATCTAAACTTTGTTTTGGGAGATGTGTTGAACTCTCTAAGTTGAGGCATGTTGCCTTTGTTGGTTTGAACTTGTAAATGGCCTTTAAATGCTTGTTTGAAGTTTAGTTGCTTATTTGGTTTTGAATAATAGGAAGCATGCCTCTAGGCATGTTAAATTCATGTTTGATGCTATGAATGTGTTTAGGAGTTCTAAACATGCACCATATAGGTTTGATGACTTGTTGGTATGTTTGGAAAGTCATTTGGATGAGTTTGAATGGATTTATGTATGAAAAACTAGCAAAATCTGCAGCTTTTGGGCAAACCGTATCGGAACACTCTCTGGCGTTTCGAAACGGGGGCCTGTAATGGCCTTCGTGTTTCGAAACGACTGGAGGCTATTCCGAAACGATTTGGCTACTGGAAGGCCTTGTTTCGAAACCAATCTCAGAACCAACCCACGTTTCGGAATGGTCAACGTCGTTTTAGTCCTCGTTCCGATACGACAGGTGAACGTTTCGAAACAGGTGACCGTTGGACACTGATTTGAATGGTGCTGAAGTTTGCAGGCTTTACTTTTTAGTCCCGAATGTTGATGTTGCAATTGCTGATGTTTGAGATGTCCATTTAAGTTGATTTTTGGCAGAGTAGCATGTAATGTGACTAATTTCATATTGGTAACTTTAAAATCAGTTTTGACCTTCTAATTTACAGAAATTGCAATTTGGTCCCTCAACTTGTAATAAGTGCAATTGAGTCCCTCTTTGTTGTTCGATCGCTGTGTCTTTCTCATATATGTTTCATGAATGTTCACTTAGGGTTAATGTGCATCTAGATAAGATTAAAAAAGAAAAAAAAGGGTCGTTAATCAAGGTTGACTTTGGTTTTCCCCGTGTAATCTTCGTAGTTCAGGTCAACCGTCTAGGCCGGGCGAAGGGGGTTACATTTGGTGGTATCAGAGCTTAGTTCTCGTATCCTTGGGATTTGTATGAGGATGATGTATGTGTATCTGCATGATATGCCTTTTGGGTGAAAGAATGTTGTCTGAATTTCGATGCATGGTTTCAATTGTGATGATATGCTATGTTGGAATGTGTTAGGGGATCCCATTGCCATATCAAAACTAATAGAAGGAATTGTTTTCGAAAAAGAGCTTGAGTACTTGGAATACCTACCTTGTTGAGCCTAATTATGTTTATTGCATTTTTGTCAGTGCATTGTTTCTTCTTGTAATGGGGCCGCGTAGGGAGATGAGAATGAACACAAGAGCTATGGCTCAGAATGAGAACGAGAATGACGAGAACGCCGAGTATATTGTGGATTTACCTCCTCCCCCTGGTGGTGGACCACCCGGCAGTGGTGGTGCTGGAGGTGATAATACTGGTGTTGGTGCTGGTGCTGGGGTCGCTGGACCCGAAGGTGTGCAGGGGCAAGCTGTTCCTGACATGACTGTGTTGATTCAGGCTATTGCTGGAGCCTTTCAGGCAGCATTAGCTGGAGCTCACGAAGCTGCGCATCAGGGTGATGCTAATGTGAGATTGCCTTTGGAACGTCTTCGCAGTCTGGGAGGGACTGAGTTCAGAGGTTTATCTCCGGAAGGATCTGAGTCTTGGTTGGAAAGCACCAAGAGGATTTTGGGGCAAATGAACTGCAATAATGTGCAGAAGTTGGGTTGTGTGGTGTCATTGTTGCATGATGATGCTTATATGTGGTGGACGACCATTGTCTCTGGAATGAAGGACAATGATGTGACTTGGACGTTCTTCCTGAACGCTTTCAAGCGAAAGTATCTGGGTGTGCGATACCTAGATGAGAAGAAAAGAGAATTTATGTCTCTTGTGCAAGGGAGCATGACGGTAGCTGAGTATGAGATCTAGTTTGTCCGCCTTAGTCAGTATGCACCTGAGCTAATCCCTGATGAGCGGGAGAGATGTGAACGTTTTCGTTATGGATTGGTAACGGACGTGAAGACTTTTATGCTTGCGGCTGAGTATACAGATTTTGATGTGCTTGTGAGTAGAGCGATTGACATCGAGCAGAACTTGGGTTTGTCTTCCAGAGGCGTTAGTTCTAGCTCGGGCAAAAGAGCTGATGATCATAGTTACAGTGGTGGACGGAACAAGAGAGGACGAGATAAGAGGTATCAGTCTTCTGCTAGGCGTGGTAATGGAGGACATGGTGCGCCTGTTCAGGGAGATAGGATGAGGGCTGATTAGAACACGTGTTGGACGTGTGGATCGCGTGGCCATTTGAGGCGAGATTGTCCTCGAGCAGCGAGGGAGGTTCAGGCTCCTGTTGCAGTGACGGGTAACTCATGTTGCAATTGTGGTTCGGCAGACCACCTGAGGAGGGAGTGTCCTTTGTTGGCCGGTGTGGTCAGGAACGTGCTCCTGGGGTAGTTGCACCACAGAGAGGTCGTGGGCGCGGCCATGGTAACTTTCAATGCAGAGATGATGGTGGGAGGAATGTGGCGCATGTTGTGGCTGTACAACCTGAGGGTGGTGGCCAGGCTCGAGTGTATTCTCAGCGTGAGGGGAGGAATGATACGGATGTGATCGCAGGTACCTTTACTTTGCAATCCTTATCATTACTTTCCTTGATTGATTCTAGATCTACACACTCATTCATATTGCGTGAACATGCTCAATTGCTTGGTTTACCTGTTGAGTCTTTGGATGTTGGTATGCGTGTGACTAGTTCCTTTGGGGAGACAGTCGTAACACGGAAGTTGTATAGAACGTGTCCCTTGAAAGTGCAAAACCATGTTTTTCTTGTTGATCTCATGGAATTGACATTCTATGGTTTTGATGTAATCCTTGGTATGGATTGGCTTGTTGAACATCAAGCTATAGTGGATTTTGAGAACAAGCGAGTTTCGCTGAAACTTGCGGATGATTACGAAGTAGTGGTGGTTGGTGAGAATGTGAAGTTTCTTGCCAATGTGGTGTCTACATTGGAAGCAAGCCGAATGCTGAGGCAAGGTTGTGAGGCTTATCTAGCCTTTGTGATGAATCCTATCCCTAAGGAGTTGCGCGTTCAAGATATCAGGATTGTGCGAAAGTTTCCTGGAGTGTTTCCGGAGGAGTTACCTAGATTACCGCCTAGTCGAGAGGTGGAGTTTGGAATTGAGCTGTATGAAAACACCTTTCCAGTGTCCATTACTCCTTACCGAAGGGCACCTAAGGAGTTGAAGGAGTTGAAGACGCAACTTCAGGAGTTGCTTGATCGTGGTTTCATTCGGCCGAGTGTGTCACCTTGGGGTGCACCGGTCTTGTTTGTGAAGAAGAAGGATGGCACTATGAGAATGTGCATCGATTATCGTCAGCTGAACAAGTTGACTATCAAGAATCGGTATCCTTTGCCGAGGATTGATGATCTTTTTGATCAATTTCGGGGAGCGGCTGTGTTCTCTAAGATTGACTTAAGGTCAGGGTACTACCAGCTTAAGGTGAAAGATGTGGATGTGCCAAAAACAGCCTTTAGGACGAGGTATGGGCATTATGAGTTCCTTGTAATGCCGTTTGGCTTGACGAATGCTCCTGCAGCTTTTATGGACATGGTGAATAGAGTGTTCCATGAATACCTGGACAAGTTTGTTGTGGTGTTCATTGATGATATTCTTGTGTATTCTCGTATTGAGGAGGAGCATGAGGTGCATTTGAGGATTGTGTTGCAAGCGCTGTTGGAGAATCAGCTTTATGCTAAGCTGAGCAAGTGCGAATTCTGGCTTAAGGAAGTTGTTTTCCTTGGTCATGTGGTTTCTGCTGAGGGAATTTGTGTTGATCCTCAGAAGATTGAGGCGGTGATGAATTGGAAGCCTCCCAAGTCTGTTCATGAGGTCCGTAGTTTCCTTGGGTTGGCAGGATACTACCGGAGGTTTGTGGATGGATTTTCAAAGATTGCTGCCCCTTTGACGAAGTTGTTGCAAAAGGATGTCAAGTATGAGTGGACAAAAGCAAGGCAGCAAGCTTTTGAGAAGCTTAAGGTAGCATTGACGCAAGCTCCTATCTTGGTTCAACCTGAATTAGGAAAAGAGTTTGTGGTGTACAGCGACGCATCCTATGTTGGTTTGGGGTGTGTGCTAATACAGGAGGGTAAAGTGGTGGCTTATGCATCGCGACAGTTGAAGGTGCATGAGCGCAATTATCCTACGCATGATATTGAGCTAGCTGCGGTGGTTTTCGCTTTGAAGATTTGGAGACATTATATGTATGGTGAGAAGTGTATTGTGTACACGGATCACAAGAGTTTGAAGTATCTGATATCTCAGAAAGAGTTGAATCTTAGGCAACGATGTTGGGTGGAGTTGCTTAAGGATTATGATTTGACGATCGAGTACCATCCGAGAAAAGCTAATGTTGTAGCGGATGCCTTGAGTAGGAAGGTGGCAGTGGAGTTAAGGGCTATGTTTGCAAGCTTGAGTATTTCGCAAGATGAAGGTCTTGTGGCTGAATTGCAAGTGAAACCATCTTTAGTTCAGTTGATAAAGGATAAACAGTTGTTGGATGATTCTTTGGTGCCACATGTTCATGATATTACTGAGGGTAGACCATCGGATTTCTATTTTAATGATGATGGAGTTCTATGTTTTGGAAGTCGGATAGTAGTGCCGAATGATGCGGAGATGAGGCGTACTATTCTGACTGAAGCTCATAGTAGTCCTTTTGCTATGCACCCTGGTAGTACAAAGATGTATCATGATCTGAAGGATGAGTACTATTGGGTGGGATTGAAGAAAGATGTCACGGAGTACGTGGGTAAGTGCATGGTTTGTCAGCGGGTTAAGGCTGAGCATCAGTTTCCTTCAGGGTTGTTGCAACCGTTGAGGATTATTGAGTGGAAGTGGGAAAGGATTACCATGGACTTTGTGTCTGGTTTGCCTTTGTCGCAATCGAAGAAGAATTCAGTGTGGGTGATTGTGGATCTCCTTATGAAGTGTGCGCATTTCTTGCATGTGCATACTACATATACCTTGGATAAGCTTGCAGAGTTGTACATTGCTGAGATTGTGCGACTGCATGGTGTGCCAAAGTCTATAGTATCGGATAGAGATCCGAGGTTTACATCATGTTTTTGGGAATGTTTGCACCAAGCTTTGGGTACACGGTTGAATTTCAGTACTTCTTATCATCCACAATCGGATGGACAGTCTGAGCGTGTTATCCAAGTGTTTGAGGATATGTTGAGGTGTTGTGTGATTGAGTTTCAAGGTTCTTGGGAGAAACATTTGCCTTTGGTGGAGTTTGCTTATAACAATAGCTACCAGGCAAGTATTCAAATGGCACCTTATGAAGCCTTGTATGGGAGGAAGTGCAGAACTCCTCTTTGCTGGGCTGAAACAGGTCAGAAGTTGGTCTCGATGCCGGCTTTGTTGAAAGGAACCACCGAGAAGGTGAAGCTCATTTGTGAGCGGTTGAAGGCAACTTCTGATCGGCAGAAGTCTTACGCAGGTTTGAAGCATAAGGAGATTGAGTTTGAGGTGGGTGACCGTGTGTTCTTGAAGGTTTCGCCTTGGAAGAAGGTGATGAGGTTTGGTCGGAAGGGTAAGTTGAGCCCTAGGTATATTGGACCATACAAGGTGATTGAACGTGTGGGTCCTGTTGCGTACAAGCTGAGGTTACCGCAAGAGTTGGAAAAGATACATGATGTGTTTCATGTCTCTATGCTACGAAGGTATAGATCGGATCCTTCGCATGTTATGCCTGTGGAGGAAGTGAAGTTGAATCCAGATTTGACCTATAATGAAGAGCCGGTTGAAATTATGGATTCGGACAGTAAAGTTCTTCGTGGTAAGATCATTGAATTGGTTAAGGTGTTGTGGAGACATCATGGTGTCGAGGAAGCCACGTGGGAAAGGAAGGATGACATGAAGAAGCAGTTTCCTTACCTTTTTCCTCCAGGTAAATTTCGAGGATGAAATTTCTTAAGAGGAGCATAGTTGTAACACCCCAATTTTGGGCTTGGAAGTTTAGGGTCTGAACCAGACCGGTCTAATTTTTGGTTCGAATATAAAAGGAGGTTTTAGGGAAAGCCTAGTTCGGGATGCTTTAAAAATATAGAAAAATATCTAAAAATCCTCTTTTAATATATATAAGAGAATGGTGAAAACAATTTTACAAAATAAGGTTTTGAAATACTACATTTCAGTGTAGTGACCAAAATGCGATTTTTGAAAAGTTTAGTGGTGACTATTTTGTAAGGATTGAAACTTTGAATCTTTAAGGAGCTAATTTACCCAAAAATGTTTTCTCCAGATTTTTCCTTAATTTGGGTGATTTAATTAATGTTTAGTTAAATAAAATAAATATGGGAAACTACTTTTTGGATTTTCATAACTACCTTTTCCTAATTTTCTCTCATTCATTTTTCTCTCAAAATCCCATCATCCAAACACTTTCTCCAGCAACTTTTGCATTGATCTTCACTTCAATTGATGAGATTTCTATCATCCATTAGTTCCTAATCAATCTTGCATCAAATCCTTTTGATTTCCTCAATAAATTTTCAAGGAATTTGGCCCAAATCAAGGAGAAATCACCATTTAGAGGTAAGATTGTTCTTCTCCTCTAAATACTCAGTTCTTTACTGAAATTCCCAAGTTGACAATCCTTAATTTAAGTTTTATAAATGGTTTTAATGTTGGAGACATGATTTTGGCTTAAAACTCAAAATTTTGGAAGAAATCTTGAAGAATTTCGTTGTGATTGCTTGGGCTCTATTTTGAGATGATTCTTTAATGTATTTTGGATGTCTAGTGATGTTTGAAATGAGGTTTTATCAATATAATCCCGAATAGGTTGTATTTCCTAAGTTTTTGCTTATGAAAATGGTGGTTTTTGAGGTGTTTTTGGTGTTCTGTTATAGTTGGAGGTATAAGGACGAGTTTAGGTTTATTTTGGATGTTAATTGATGTTTAGAAATGGTTAGAAGTGATGGATCTTGGCTGGGTAAAGTTTTGGAAGAGTTTGGAGGTGATTTCGGTTGTGTTTGGTAGCCGAAATGTTGGTTTTAGGTAGAGCAGCGAGTTTAGGTGTGTTGGCTGAAGATTTCAATGCATGGTGATGCATTAATCCTCTGCTTTGATGTGTTTAAAACATGGGAGACATCTTCGGACACCTTTGGAGTTGATTTGGAAGCTTAATTGGCGTTTCGGCAAGCAAGCGAAACGTAATTGGTGAGTGGAGTTGGGTTTCCAGCTTTGTAACGATTATTTGAAGGTTTTGGGAGCTTAGTTTAAGTCTAAACAACTTAGCTAAGCTCAAGAGTAAGTTTTCTGAAAAAAACTCCCTGGGATGTGCTATGTTGTGGTTTGATGCATTGGTTATGAAATGCATGTTTAATTAATGTTTTGAAAGCATGTTTTAGCATGATTAATGCTGGTTTTGAAAGCCATGTGTTGAAGGATGCTCAAGGTAAGATATCCTTGGTTTGACATGTTATTAGTTTGGTAATGTTGCATGGAGATGCCCGATGTTTAATGGCTTTGATTAATGCTTTAAAACAGTGAATTGATGATAGTATTTGATGTATATTGGCAAGTGATGAATTGGTTTTAAAGTACTTGAATCGGATATAGTTAGCCGGCTATAGGATTGGGTGCACCGTAAGTAAAGTCGCCTTGGATGTTGAGGGGTTGTGATTGTACCGTAAACTCCATCCAAGTATCCTAACGAGAGAGGTAAGATCACAACGGTGGTTAAAAGTCCGTGTGTGGATCTTGTGTTATGTGTCCCGTACTCTCGTTAGTGGGTTATACAACTACTGATGAGTGATGTTGAGGGGCTTTGATTGTACCGTTAAACTCCATCACGGGAGTTGAGGGGTTGTGATTGTACCGATAAACTCCACCTTGTAAGCCGGTAGTGTGTATGAAGCGTGTGGGACAACACTTGTAATCCGCGTACCCGATTGTGTTTTTGTGTTGAATTGGTTATGATCTATCACTTGGAAGCCAATATAATGAATCGAATGTAATGAAGCATGAGATGCTTGTAAAGTATGCAAGGTTGCATGAAAAGAGATGAGCATGTGTTTTTAAAAGCTTTGTGAAAGTGTTTTCTAAAATGCATTGTAGTATTGGTTTTATTTAGAGCATGCCTCACTAAGCATTTGTGCTTACGCTCTCTTTTACCAATAATGCAGATAATTGAGGTGTTGAAGGGAAACAAGGGAGCTAAGTGTGTCCAAGGGAATCCAAGCTCATGTATGGTGATGTTTTCATACACTATTAGTTTTGGTAATTTGGCAATGGGAATCTAAACTTTGTTTTGGGAGATGTGTTGAACTCCCTAAGTTGAGGCATGTTGCCTTTGTTGGTTTGAACTTGTAAATGGCCTTTAAATGCTTGTTTGAAGTTTGGTTGCTTATTTGGTTTTGAATAATAGGAAGCATGCCTCTAGACATGTGAAATTCATGTTTGATGCTATGAATGTGTTTAGGAGTTCTAAACATGCACCTTATAGGTTTGATGACTTGTTGGTATGTTTGGAAAGTCATTTGGATGAGTTTGAATGGATTTATGTATGAAAAACCAGCAAAATCTGCAGCTTCTGGGCAAACCATATCGGAACACTCTCTGGCGTTTCGAAACGGGGGCCTGTAATGGCCTTAGTGTTTCGAAACGGCTGGAGGCTGTTCCGAAACGATTTGGCTATTGGAAGGCCTTGTTTCGAAACCAGTCTCGAAACCAACCAGCGTTTCAGAACGGTTAACGACGTTTCGGTCCTCGTTCTGATACGACAGGTGAACATTTCGAAACAGGTGATCGTTGGACACTGATTTGAATGGTGCTGAAGTTTGCAGGCTTTACTTTTTAGTCCCGAATGTTGATGTTGCAATTGCTGATGTTTGAGATGTCCATTTAAGTTGATTTTTGGCAGAGTAGCATGTAATGTGACTAATTTCATATTGGTAACTTTAAAATCAGTTTTAACCTTCTAATTTACAAAAATTGCAATTTGGTCCCTAAACTTGTAATAAGTGCAATTGAGTCCCTCTTTTTTGTTCGATCGCTGTGTCTTTCTCATATATGTTTCATGAATGTTCACTTAGGGTTAATGTGCATCTAGACAAGATTAAAAAAGAAAAAAAAGGGTCGTTAATCAAGGTTGACTTTCGGGTTGACTTTGGTTTTCCCCGTGTAATATTCGTAGTTCGGGTCAACCGTCTAGGCCGGGCGAAGGGGGTTACAGTGTTGGATGGGATTTTTAGTTAAGCATATGGCACTAGTGTTATCACACTTAAGGGGTATGGTTTCAACTTTAATACCATAATCTAAGAGTTGTTGCTTCATCCAAAGGACTTGAGCACAACAACTCCCTAAGGATATGTACTCGGCTTCAGTGGTAGATAGAGTTACACTAATTTGTTTCTTAGAGAACCAAGATATGAGCATACTACCTCAGAATTGAAATGTTCGCGAAGTACTCTTCCTATCGATTTTACACCCCCCATAATCCGCATCCGAATAAGCATGTGTTGAGATGTGTGGAGCTCGATTCGATCAACCAATGATGCTCACCAAGTGGTGGAGAGGTGGATTTTTTGGTGGAAGGGTTTAGGAAGCTAGAAGAATAAAGACACAATGATTTATAGTGGTTCAACCTTCTAACCAAGGTCTACATCCACTACCTTAGCTCCCCACTAAGGATTTCACAACCAATTCCACTAATTGATTCGTCCCCTTTTCTAGGCTTAGGAGGAAACCCTTTACACCGATCAAGCTTCTACCCAAAGCCTTGATCAAAGCCCTCTTTTACAAAGAGATAAACAAAGAAAACTTAAACCCTCTAATAGGTGTTGGTTTGCACAATCAAGCTCTCACCCAAAACCTAAAACACTTGAGCAAATTTGACAATTTTGGCTCACTAGTGTTTGTCTATACAATAATTGACATTTTAGGCTCTAAGACAATTCTTGATCATTTGTTGATTGACAATTGAAGCATTTGCCTTCTCTTGATGCTTGGAGGTCCCTTTTATACTCCCAATTGAGTTTGTAGCCGTTACTAGCCGTTGGGATCAAAATGAAGCCGTTGAGGACTTTAATTCCCACCATAAATGCATTCTGCAGCTACCCGTTTCGAAACGCTCGATGCCGTTTCGAAACACTCTCAATGTAGAAAGAGCCATTGCAGTCTGTCAGGGCATCTGTTTCGGAACGCCTCCTGGCCGTTTCGGAACGCCTCATGTCCGTTTCGGAACGCCTCTTGGCCTGTTTCGAAACCCGTATCGAAACGCTATAGGCCCGTATCGAAACGCCTGCATTTAAAAGTTGGTTGGGAAAATAGCCGTTGGGGTTTATAACCGTTGGGGTCATTGCCACGTGGGCGTATCGAAACGGCCTAGCCCGTTTCGAAACGCTGGGCAAAAATCAAGTCCAGGGAAAGCCCGTTTCGAAACGAATATGCTACTGGAATCCCCTGTTTCGAAACGCCTTATGGTGTTTCGAAACACCTGGACAGGTTTGAGAAGTTTGGCTTTGAAACATATTAAAAACCCATTTAAAAACATCCCTAAATATAGTTTCAGAATATTTGGACTTTGGAAATTGTTTTAAATACTTTTTAAATCAGTCCAAAACATTTTTCAATTATTATATCAAAACATTAGTTCTACAATCTCCCCCTTTTTGATATAATAAAACTCTCTTGAAAAATTGTTTGGGATTCTCCCCCTTTAACTTTAAAAATGTGAATAAGAGACTAAAGATATGAAATCAAATAAAGCTATCCCTTATTCATTTGAAAATTCAATTTTTTAAACCATTTCTCCCCCTTTTTGTTATATCAAAAAGAGTTTAAAACATTAAGTTCAAAAATAACAATAGACGTAAAAGTTTGACAAAAGTAAGAATTTGGTTTTAAAATGGCTCCCCCTTACTCAAAGCATCATCCAAATGTTAGTCACAACATATATGATCATCTAGTTGAATTTAAACAAAGATAAACAAATAAAATCAAAACAACTAGAATTTTACCACACTTGAACTCAAGGTAGGATGTGAAGCCTTCCTTCTTCAAGTGTTCTTCCTTGTGTGCATGGAGCTCCCCCTCAATGTTTGACTTGTTGAACATCTCCATCACACCTAGCAAAGGACAATCAAGTAACTTTTGGTATCCAAATTGCTTTGGATCCATGAACGTTAGTAGCACAAATTTTTGACCACTTAGGAATCCATTTTTCAATGTCATCCTTTTTAATTGAAGTGGTTAGTCCTTTTGGGACCCAAACACTTCTAAAACATTTACCATTTTTAAATCTAGGGGCACTAGATTATCTAACATAAAAATTTGATTTTCCAAAATTGTTTTTCTTTTCAAGCTCTTTGGAAATCAAATCTTTTTCTTCTTGAACATTTTGAAGCAATTTTTGTAAATCAAAACATTTTAATTCAAACTCTTCAAGTTTTGCTTCAGGTTCAAGTTTGGTTTTAGAAAGCAAATCATTTTGAATTTTTAACTTTGAAACCAATTTTTTGTTTTTCAAAATGTGGCTTTTAAAATCTAAAACCAAATCATCATAGGCATCTTGTAATTCATCAAAGGAATAAGAACATGAAGTATATGAATTAGAAGTTACCCTTGAATCTTCTTCGATGGCCATAAGGCAAAGGTTGGCTTGTTCATCGTCGGTGGAGTCTTCATCACTCCAAGTAGCCAAATGTGCCTTCTTCTTATGGCTTGAAGTGCTTGCCCTCTCCTTTCTCTTAGGTTCTCGTTCAAGCTCTCTCAAGGCTTTCTTCATGAACGGGGCACACTTCTTGAAGAGATGAACTATCTCTTCATCTTCATCCTCCTCTTCACTTGAGTAGACATGATGGCAAGTGGAGGATTTGAGAGCCATGGCACTAGCATTGATGCCAAGCCCTTTGATTTTCTTCTCTCCCATCGCTCTAATTTCTTCCCTTTTCTTCTCCTCTTCCTTGTTCTTCTTCATGATTTGGTGAGTGAGAAGAGACCCCATAAGTTCATCAAGCTTCAAAGTCTTCAAATTTTTGGCTTCGATGATGGCGGTCCTCTTTGAGTCCCAAGACTCGGGAAGTGAGTAGATGAGCTTTCGAACAAGCTTTTCTTCCGGAATGGGTTCTCCATACCCTTTGAGACCATTGGTGATGGTGGAGAATCTATCGAACATTTTCTCAATGTTCTCTTCCGGATCCATTTTGAAGTTCTCATACTCCAAGGTTAGGAGCCCAATCTTGGTCTCCTTGACTTCATCGGTCCCCTCGTATGTGACTTCAAGCTTGTCCCATACCTCCTTGGCACTCTCACAAGAAGACATCTTTTCGTAGATGGATGGGCCAAAAGCACAAAACAAGATGTGCAAGGCTTTGCAATTAAGCTCCATCTTCTTGCGATCGTCGGCACTCCACTCCGCTTTGCTTCGTTGAGGCACGAACGGATCATCTTCAACTATGTCCCATAGTTTGTAATCTCTAGACTTGATGAAGAACTTCATCTTTATATTCCAATGGGCATAGAATGTTCCGTCGAAGAAAGGCGGTTTGTCTATGGATTGCGCCATTTTGAGCCAGTTGATGAACTAGTGATCGAGCTTGCCGAATCTCCTCAATAGGATGTTAATCCTATTCGATTGAGCCAAGCTCTGATACCAATTGTTGAGATGTGTGGAGCTCGATTCGATCAACCAATGATGCTCACCAAGTGGTGGAGAGGTGGATTTTTTGGTGGAAGGGTTTAGGAAGCTAGAAGAATAAAGACACAATGATTTATAGTGGTTCAACCTTCTAACCAAGGTCTACATCCACTACCTTAGCTCCCCACTAAGGATTTCACAACCAATTCCACTAATTGATTCGTCCCCTTTTCTAGGCTTAGGAGGAAACCCTTTACACCGATCAAGCTTCTACCCAAAGCCTTGATCAAAACCCTCTTTTACAATGAGATAAACAAAGCAAACTTAAACCCTCTAATAGGTGTTGGTTTGCACAATTAAGCTCTCACCCAAAACCTAAAACACTTGAGCAAATTTGACAATTTTGGCTCACTAGTGTTTGTCTATACAATAATTGACATTTTAGGCTCTAAGACAATTCTTGATCATTTGTTGATTGACAATTGAAGCATTTGCCTTCTCTTGATGCTTGGAGGTCCCTTTTATACTCCCAATTGAGTTTGTAGCCGTTACTAGCCGTTGGGATCAAAATGAAGCCGTTGAGGACTTTAATTCCCACCATAAATGCATTCTGCAGCTACCCGTTTCAAAACGCTCGATGCCATTTCGAAACACTCTCAATGTAGAAAGAGCCGTTGCAGTCTGTCAGGGCATCTGTTTCGGAACGCCTCCTGGCCGTTTCGGAACGCCTCATGTCCGTTTCGGAACGCCTCCTGGCCTGTTTCGAAACCCGTATCGAAACGGTATAGGCCCGTATCGAAACGCCTGCATTTAAAAGTTGGTTGGGAAAATAGCCGTTGGGGTTTATGACCGTTGGGGTCATTGCCACGTGGTCGTATCGAAACGGCCTAGCCCGTTTCGAAACGCTGGGCAAAAATCAAGTCCAGGGAAAGCCCGTTTCGAAACGAATATGCTACTGGAATCCCCTGTTTCGAAAGCAAAGATCCAAACATAGAGCGATAAAGCTTAGAGCCAACACACTTACCTCCTTCATCTTTGTCAAGCTTTGTAGATAAGCTCATTGGTGTGGCTTGAGGCTTTGTATTCTCCAAGCCAAACTTCTTGAGCATATCCTTGATATACTTTGTTTGATTGATGAAGGTGACATCCTTCCTTTGCTTGATTTGGAGTCCCAAAAAAGAATGAGAGCTCCCTCATCATGCTCATCTCGAAATCACCTTGCATTAACTTAGCAAACTCTTTGCAATGACACTCGTTAGTAGATCCAAAAATAATATCATCAACATATATTTGTACTACTATGATGTCATTTTATACCTTTTTACGAAAAGTGTAGTGTCCACTTTACCTTTTTCAAAACCTTTTTAAATCAAAAAGTTTGAAAGTATTTCATACTAAGCTCTAGGAGCTTGTTTTAAACCATAAAGTGCTTTGGTTAGTTTGAAAACATGATTTGGAAATTTTGAATCTTCAAAACCCGGTGGTTGTTCCACATACACTTCCTCATTTATAAAACCATTTAAAAATGCGCTTTTAACATCCATTTGAAAAAGCTTGAAATCATGATAACATGCATATCCAAGCAACATCCTAATAGCCTCCATTCTAGCTACGGGTGCATAAGTTTCATCAAAATCAACTCCCTCTTCTTAAGTGTAACCTTGAGCAACTAATCTAGCTTTATTTCTCACAATGTTACCACTCTCATCTAGTTTGCTCCTAAATACCCATTTAGTTCCTATAGTAGATTGATTACTAGGCCTTTCAACTAATGTCTAAACATTACTTCTCTCAAATTGATTTAACTCTTCTTGCATAGCCATAATCCAAAAGTCATCTTTTAATGCTTCTTTAATGTTCTTAGGCTCTATGCATGAGATAAAAGCAACATGATTCATGAGTTTAAGAGAAGATCTAGTAGTTACCCCCTTGGATGGATCACCCAAGATTTCACCACCTTTGACATAGTTGTACTCCCTTGGGTAGCTCACTTCCTTTTCCTCAAGAGCCAAGTCCTTCAAGGCTTCAAGAGGTGGATCTTGTGTATCCTCTTCTTTTGTTGGAATCTCATCCTCCTTTGAAGTTTGTTCTCCATCAAAGGCATCAAGGATTCCTACATCATCATCATCACAAGAATCCTTCCTCGAAAGGAGGTTATCATAGAATACAACATGAATAGACTCTTCTACTACTAAAGTTCTCTTATTAAATACACAATAGGCTTTAGATTTAAGGAATAACCTAAGAAAATAGCTTCATCACTTTTAGCATCAAATTTACCTAAGTTATCTTTCCCATTGTTTAAAACAAAACACTTGCAACCAAATGGGTGAAAATAGCTAATGTTAGGCTTTTTAGATTTTAAAATCTCATATGGTGTTTTCTTTAAAAGTGGCCTAATCATTACTCGGTTTACAATGTAGCAAGCGGTGTTTGTGGCTTCCGCCCAAAAATATTTAGGTAAATTATTTTCACAAAGCATGGTTCTAGCCATTTCTTGTAAAGTCCTATTTTTCCTCTCAACTACCCCATTTTGTTGAGGAGTTCGAGGAGCTGAAAAATTGTGGCTAATACCATTTTCATTTAATAACTCTTCAAAACCTAGATTTTGAAATTCGGTTCCATGATCACTTCTAATATGAGAAATTTTAAGTTCAAGATCATTTTGAATTAATTTTGAAAATGTGATGAATTTTTCTAAAGCATCATCTTTAGTACTTAAGAATAGAACCCAAGTAAATCTAGAATAGTCATCAACAAGTACAAATGCATACGATTTACCACCCAAGCTCATAGTTCTAATAGGCCCAAATAAATCCATGTGAATAAGTTGTAAACACCTACTTGTAGAAACATCATTAATGGATTTAAAGGATGATTTATGTTGTTTACCCTTAGAGCATGCATCACAAATTTTGTCATTTGAGAACTTAATTTTGGGTAAACCTCTAACTAGATCTAGGAAAACTAATTTTTCTAAAACACTAATGCTAGCATGTCCTAGTTTCATATGCCATAGCCATGCATCATTTTCATTTTGTGCAACAAAGCATGCATGGGATGTATGAATGTCATCTAAATGCACCATGTATATGTTACCTATGCGATGACCAATGGGCATTATATTATTTGATTTAATGTCAACAATTTTGCACCCATTTTTATCAAATAAGACATTAAACCCTTTGTCACATAATTGACTTATGCTCAATAAATTATGTTTTAGGCCATCGACATATAAAACATTTTCAATGAGAATAGTAGAGTGATTACCTATGGATCCAATACCTTTAATGTGGCCTTTGGAGTTGTCACCAAATGTCACTACTCCTCCACTTTTTGGATTTAAGTCCATGAATCGACTCTTGTCTCCGGTCATGTGCCTCGAGCATCCACTATCAAGGTACCATGAGTTTTGACTTTGTGTTTTGGCCTTGTAGCAATGCTCCCCCTACAAACAAAGATATTAAACTTTGGTTTTTGGTAGCCAAATCATTTTGGGTCCACGGATGTTAGCTCCCAAAAGCTTGGTTCCCTTAGGAATCCAAGGTGACATAGCAACAATATTATTAGACTTGACGAGTTCCTTAGGAACCCATACACTTCAAATCTTCTTAGTTCTATTATGTCTGTGGAAGCCACTTTGTTTGTAGTTATATGTCTTTCTCCTAGGTTGGTTTATTTTAGATGATTCACCTTTTTCATATTTCACATTACCAACATTTTTGAAAGACTCCTTGAGCTTGTTAAGCTCATCTAACACCTTTTGGTGTTCACTATTGCATTGAGAAATAAGATTATTTAGGTCTACGTTTTCATCTTGAAAGAATGTAAGTTCATCTTATAACCTAAGATATTTTTCTCAAATTTTAAGTTAGCTTGAGAAAGTGAGTCATTTTTAGCATTTAATTCGGAAATAATCTTTTTATTTCTTAAAACGGACTCTTTATACTTCTCAACTAACTCATTATAAACCTCTTGCAACTCATCATAAGCATCATGCAATTCATCAAATGTAAAATCAAAAGATGATGAGTTAGAGGTTACCATGGAGGAATCGTCCTCAAGAGCCATGAGGCAAAGGTTGGCCACTTCGTGTTCCTCATCCTCGGATGACTCCTCGTCACTCCAAGTAGCAAGCTTGGCTTTGAGCTTCTTCTTTTTCTCAAAGCCCTTCTTCTTGAGTTAAGGGCACTCCGAACGAATGTGACCGGGTTTTTTGCACTCAAAGCAAATGATTTGATCCCTCTCTTCTTCTTCGTTTTTGGTTTTGAAGTCCATTTTTCGTTGAATCTTCCTTCCTCGGTTGGACCTCATAAACTGTGAGAATCTTTTGGCTATCATAGCTAATTCTTCTAGGTCATCCTCCTCACTAGAAGTGCTCTCCTCATGTAGTGAAGCTTTGAGAGCCACTCCTATCTTCTTCTTCTTTTCTACCTCTAGCTTCTCCACTCTTCTCTCTTCCTTTTTCTTTTCATCTTCCCTTCCTTGCTTCATTATCTCATGAGTTAGGAGGGAACCCACTAGCTCATCAAGCTTGAGTGTCTTCAAATTTTTGGCCTCAATGATGGTGGTTCTCTTCCCATCCCAAGACTTGGAAAGTGAGTAGAGTAGCTTCCGGACTAGTTTGTCTTCCGGGATTATTTCTCCAAAACCTTTTAGCTCTTTGGCGATTGTTGAGAAACGATCGAACATTTTTGACACGGTTTCGTCGGGCTCTATTTTGAAATTCTCATAGCTAAGATTGAGAATTCCAATCTTTGTCTCCTTCACATAACTTGTTCCTTCATAAGTGGTCTCTAGTGTATCTCACACTTCCTTGGCACTTTCAATGGAGGAAACTTTGGAGTAGATGTCGGGACCGAAAGAGCAAAAAAACATGTGAAGAGCTTTATCATTGATTTGAATCTTCTTTCTCTCTCCTTCACTCATCTAAATTTTCTTCTTTAGCACCAATCTTCCTTCATCGTCTCTCTTCATTGGAATATAGGGACCATCTTCAATGGCATCCCAAACTAGATAGTCGTTGGATTTGATGAAGAGGTGCATCCGGTTCTTCCAAAATAGGTAGTTATCATCGTTGAAGAAAGGCGGTTTGGTGGTTGATTGAGACTCGTACATGCTTGACTCGGAGGTAGATGCCATGGCTTGATTTTTGGATGATCACACTCTTCCTAGGAACTCCTCTTGTGGTTGTTAATCCTTCAAAGAGGTCGGCTCTGATACTAATTGTTGAGTGGATCAATGATACAATATAAGCCAAGAGGGGGTGAATTGGATTTTTAGAACTTTGGTGGTGGAATGGAAAAATAAAATGATAGACAAGAGGATTTAGAGTGGTTCAAGTTCCAATCGAACTCTACATCCACTACCTTAGCTTCACTAAGGACTTTCCAACAATCCACTAATTGTTCTTCCCCTTTTCTAGGCTAAGGACGTAACCGTTACAATATCGGTCAAATTTTCTACCCAAAATTTGACCCAATTCTCACTTGAAAAATACAAAGAAGATAAAGGCTAAAACTAGTATCTCTCAATACAAAATATAGCCCTTTTACAAGCACTCAACCCAATTGAATAGATAAGAATGAAAATTACAAATTTCACAATTGGGGTTTACAAGAAATATTGGGATTTTTGCACAAATGCTTGGCTTTGATGTTTGGATAAGACTTTTGAGATCAATAGTTGTTGCTGAAGCTTTTAGAGATCCCTTTTATACATTCTCATTGAATTCTAGCCATTGGGGTTGTTGCATTCATCAATAGAGCCATTGGGATGTTATCTTCCCTCCATAAATGCAGTCTGCAACCACCCGTTCTGAAACGCCAGATCCTTTTTCAAAACAGACCAAAATAGAAAGAGTCGTTGGGGTGTAATAAATAGATCGTACCGAAACGGGCACGATCATTTCGATACGCTAAGAGCTCGTTTCGAAACTCGTTTCGAAACACTTTGCCACTATCAAAGCATGTATCGAAACAGCTTAGAAGCGTTTCGATACGCCTTAACGACAAGTTTAATATCAGTTGAAAACTACAATGGTCATATTTTTAAAACCAAGATTGAATTTCGTTTCGATACTACCGTATCGAAACGAGTCAAACTGTTTCGATGTTCTTCATCCGTTTCGAAACCTGTTTCGAAATAGAGGTTAACAGTTTCAAAACTGTTCCAGAACGCCCAATGGCCGTTCTAAAACGATGACTCGAAAATCACTATTTTAGCTTGATAAACACTTAGAAGAAATATGACAAGTTGAGGTTTTGACTTAAACATTTTTCTTTAAATATATAGAGAGGTTTTGAGGACTTAAAAATTCGTTTTCTCTTTTTCAATTTAGTCCTTAAATTATATAGTTATATCAAAATCAATTTATCGGTTTCACAGTTGCTCAGGCAATCGCTATACAGTTGTCCAGGAAATCGTTATACTAGTTGCCTAGGCAATCCGATTGTTACTAGTTGCCCAGGCAATCGCTATACTAGTTGCCTAGGAAATTCGATTGTTACCAGTTGCTGAGGCAATTGAGTTGCTCTTGTACTCAATTACCAAGACGATCCATTCAATTATCATACCACGACTCACGATAACCCGGCTTATTCTCTCTTACTTGATTACATCTTCTTTTTATTTTATTGTTATTTTATTTTACTTGTTAGTTAGAACTCCTACAATCACCAATTTGTGTTTTTATTTTACAGTGCAAGAAGTTAAATTCTCGAAGTAGCACCAATCCCTTTGGAGATGATATCTTTCTATACTATAACTTTCGACGTGTACACTTGCACCAATTGCGAAGCACTTATTACGCGCAACAGTTTTAAAGGCACGATGGTTGTCGAATGGTGATTTAAGTTAATTGAAATGAGATTTCAATGTGGACTTGGGAAATGGTTTTAATGCATTGATGGTGTTTTACTTTTGAGCACTCCTCACTAAGCCTTGTGTGCTTACGCTCTATATTGTCCATCGATGCAGAGAATTGAGGTATTGGAGGCAGCGTGGAGCAAGGGATCGCAAGAGACTTCATTTGAGAATATATGTTTTCGTTTAGACTAAAGTAATAAGGGCAATGGGGGTCCGTTGTGTTTTTAGGAGATTTGTGTAAACTCCCTATTTGAGCAAGTGTTCATTGTTGTTTTAGACTTGTAAATGGACTTTGGTTATTGGTTTGTGCTTTGCTATGCATTTTGGTATATTGTTTCGTTTGTTTACTAGGTTGTATGCCTATAGTTTACCTTTGATGCAAATTGTCATGATATGATGTTGAATATGCCATGAATGATTGAGGTTTGATGTTTGGATATGTTATATATATGTTGGAAGCATGCTTGAGTGGTTAAGAGTGCATTAAAGTATAAAAAACAAGCAAAATGTGACATTATAGGCCCAGGCGTACCGATACGCGGGCTATCGTATCGGTACAATATAGCCAAAATAGGCATACCATATCAATACGGCTAAAGGGGAAAATGAGAAACTATATCGGTACACAAGGTCGTATCGATACCTTTTTGTGCTACTGGAAATCTGAGAAATTGACGAGATAATGCCGTATCGATACGGGCTGAAGTGTATCGATACGCTCGGCTGGTAAGTTGGTTAATAAAGGCATTTTGATGTTCTGTTTTCTTCTATTTTGGTCACTGAATGTTTGGATGTTCAATTGAATGTGTTTGAATGATCGGATTGAGCTGAGATTTGACACAGTGGCATGTAACATGACTAACTAGAGGATGATAACCTAAAATTGGATGTAGTCTCTGTATTTTTTGAAATTTATAAATTTGTCCTTATCGCATGTTGTAATCAATTGAATGTCAAATCGATGTCCGTTTGAGTTGATGTTTCTTCCGCTGCAAGTCTAAACGCTTTGGGTGACAATGTGCATCTAGACAAGACAAAAAATAGGGTCATTTATTGAGGTAAACTTCCTAGTTTACTTCAATATTCTCCGAGTGACCCGTTCGGTTCGATCGGGCATCTAGGCCGGGTCGAGGGGGTTACATTTAGTGGTATCAGAGCCAGGTTTCGAAAGAGTAAAATGTTGGTATGCAAGGTATACATCTCTTATTCTAAATGCATGCATGAATTAAACTCCCTTTTGCTATTCATCAATGGAATTAAAGACATTGCAATGTTTGCACAAGTTGTTATTGATGCCAATCATAATTAGTCATAAATGAGAATAAATTAATGATTTTTTTAGATTTTGTATTTCAGGAGTTTACGCCCAGCTACATATCACATACTATATTTATCGTGTTTAATTGCCAAGATTTGGCTGTGCATGTGCTTCACCCATAAATAAGTAGCCTTCTAGTATTAGTTGTCTTTTGAATGTGATGATTTAGAGTTTAGTTTAGCAATATGTCACATGTGCTAGGTGGATTTGGCATTGTGGGGTCCATATCTGTGTTGGCCCAATGTGACACAGTAGTGGGAGCATAATACACATCTGATACTACACTGGTTATTCAAACTTGGTTATTTCCCATAGGCAGCAAATTGGAAAAACCCAATCCGGATTGACCAAGAGAAATTAGTGGATAGCACGGGTAAAGATCACTGAGTGGAAGATTCTGAGAAGATAGAGTGAGTCGGGAACAAGAAAAGGAGGGGAAAATTGTACAAGAGTAGGAAGGGTTTTTTTTTTTTTTTGAGATAGAGGAATAGGTAAGATTAAGAGGCAAGATGAAGATTCTCAATAGATATATGACAAGGTAAATGTGTGTGGGGTTTTTTCCGGCTTTTACCTTTTAAGTAGTTTTCAATTTTTGCCGATATAGCATTGTTATTATTTCATTTTGTCCGTTTTAGAAAAATGAAAACAAAAAAGGAAAAGTTGGTTTTGAGCAGGAGAGCCCCATTTTTCTTTTCTTTACTAATGCTATCCCCAATAAACACAAGGTTGTATTTGAGTCAAATGGATTTTACAAATTTTTTGACTTATGTAGCATTATTATATTCCTTAAAATATTCGGAAGGATCCATGTATCCATATGTTATCTTTGGATGCTTCTTTGCTGAATCATCAAATGTAAACATGCTCACTTACCAAGAACTGAGTCCATGTAACATGTACATTGAATCTTGTAGAACATATATGCTGCATGTTTATTTTCCATTTCTCCACTTACAAGTTGATCTTTTCTCAGTTTTGCTTGCCAAGTATCATTCTTCTAGTTTGCCTATTCAGAACAAGGATCGGTAGCATGAAATAACTGAAAAAGATTATTCGGCATGAAAAGTGAGCAGCAGGAATTCTTTGTCAGCTGAAAACTCGTCATGGTCCTCAAGCTTCTCATCTGAGTTTAACAAAAGATTTACTGGGTGTTGTTGGTACACTTGGCAAAGTAGATGATGAAGATCTTAGTACTTCTGTTTGAAAGTATTTTTTATTAATCTTTCTGCATCATGCTTGGCAAGATTTCATTTGTCATTCGTCTGCAGTTTCTAATATTTTGAATGTTTTCGCATGAGAAAGTTACAACTTTATCATTTTGCAAGGCTAGATAGTTCATGCATTGGGATCAAATTAAAGGGTTTCCAATCTTATCAGTAATCAACAAAGTTTTTAATCTTTCTCAATAAATCTTAGTCAAGTTAATCAATAAAATTTAATCAAGTTAATAAGAAAAAAAAAACAAATTCATTCAAGTTATGGTGTACTTTACCTAAAAGAAAATTAAAAATGGCTATATTTTTTATGTGTAAAATAGAAGCATAATATAACATGTCATTAAAAATGAATTTAAGTATGTTAATTTTTATTAACTCGATAAATAATGTATATTGAATGACTTACTACTAAGTATATTAAATTATGATCATCCCCTTGTGTCCGGGTGGTAAAGGTAGATGTTCATCATCCTTTGGGATCCGGATTCGAGCACCACTAATGCATGATGTGTGTGCCGTCTTTAAAAAAACTAAAAAAGTTGAACATATTCTACTGTTGCATCACACAAACATATTAAAACAAGTATATTGAATTATTACTAAGCGTTAAATTATTTAACAAAATTTCAAACTTAGTAGTTTCAAATGAATATTTAAAGTTAATCTTTCTTTTTATATACATATATATATTTTTAATCGCAAAAGATCAAAAATAGCCCCCAACGTTTCACCTTTTGGTCATTTTAGCCTTATCCTTTTTTTGTGCAAACAATCACCTAACGTTTCATTTTTTCGTTCAAATTTCACCCTTGTTAGATGAAAACTGTTAGTCAACTAACAGTCAATGCCTGAGGCTGACGTGGCATGTATGCAAGGCATGGGGAGATGACCTGGCACTGCCACGTGACACTTTGCTGATGTGGCGATTGGTTAAAAATATTTAAAAATATTTTCTTTAAAATTAATTAATTAATTTTTAAATTTGTAAAAAATGTCACGTCAGCGAAAATGCCACGTGGTAGTGCCACGTCATCTCCTCATGCCCTACAAACATGTCACGTCAGCCTCAGGCGTTGACTGTTAGTTGACTAGCAGTTTTCATCCAACAAGGGTAAAATTTAAACGAAAAATTAAACGTTAGGTGGTTGTTTGCACCAAAAAAAGGGATAGTGCTAAAATGACCAAAATGTGAAACCTTGGGGGATATTTTTGACCTTTTACCTATTTTTAATTGATTATATATGTATATATAACAAGAAGATTATTTAACACTTAAAATTAATTTAAAAAATTAATAGTTTACATTTATCAACATTTAATACTTTATATTTATCAACACTTTAAATTCATCAAATCATACACTTCCACAATTACATGTTGTAAATATCAAGTCAGGTCAATATCAGTTCAGGTCAACAACAGGTCATGTTCTAAACAAGTCAGGTCAATTAACAGGTCGGGTTCAAAACAGGTCGGGTAAAATCGGATCTCGGGTCGATTCAATCAGGTAATATTGGTTATCTGTCAGGTTAGTCTCAGGTTCGGGTTCGTTTCAGTCGGGTTTCAGGCCCACATTAACATGTTCAATTCGGGTTCGGGTCATTCTCGATCGGGTGCAGGTCGGGTTCGGTTACTACAATAATAGGTCCAACTCGAGTTCGGGTCAACAACAGTCAGTTACAGATCGGGTTCAAGTCATCAAATTCTCAGGTCAAACCAAATTCTGACTCGAGCAGGTTTCAGGTCGAGTCAACTTTTTACATCCCTCCTGACAACAACCACAAATCACGCCACTACCCCTTTTTAAAATTATGTAAATAATAATAATAATAATAATTATTATTATTATTATTATTATTATTATTATTATTATTCATTCTACAGGGAGCTTACAAACCCTAACATATCAACTTTCATTTTCGACCAAAAAAAGTACATAAGATTTGCAGGCGTGAAAGAAATGGTTGCAATGGATGAGGCGAACGACATTCTGATTTACAGGTGTGACAAGGAGGTAGTGTTGAAGACCGCATTGACAGATGACAACTCAGGCTGACGATTTTATGGATGTTCGAATTACGGTAAGAGATTTCGAAAAGACTGTAATTTTTTTTGAATGGTACGATCCTCCAATGAATTTACGTAGAAAATTTCTTCTTCTTAGTCTCCTGAAAAAAATCAAATTCAGCGAGAAGGAAAGACGAAAGGAGAGATTTGCTTGACATTTTGCAGTCATAATTTCTATTGTATTGACTGTATTTTTGATGGGTACAAAATGAAGAAAGTTTAGAGATATGAGTTTGTCAATGGGTATTTCAAAGGTTAACAATGAAAAATTTTATGAATGAGTATTTTGTGAATGGGTAATTTGTCAATGAGTATTTTGAAGGTACAAGGGGAAATATAGTTTAAGTGGCACTGGTATGTAATTCGAAGGTAGATGGGGAAAAATAGTTTAAGTGGCACTGGTATGTAATGAAACCTAGATTTCTTATGCTAATGGAATTTATGGTTGTATGATGAAATAGAATTTGTGGTTGTATGATGAAATGGTCATATTTTTTTAACATCTTAAAGTTGAAATATTGGTATGAAATGAAACTTGAGTTTGTTATGTTAATGGAATTTATGATAGTATGATGAAATGGTAATATTTTCTTAACAATTTTAGAGCATGTTGAATGTGTTATGACAAAATGAATTAAATTGAGCTGAAAATAATCATAAATGATCACAAATAACCAAAGTTTAAGTATATGAAATTGTTAAAGACCTACCCAAAATATCATGAGGTGCCATTTACCAGTCAAATATACCTAAAGACCTACACAAAATACCATCAGGTGCCATTCACCAGTCAAATATACTTAAAGACCTACACAAAATACCATAAGGTGCCATTAACCAGTCAATGTATATAAAATTGGCATACAAAAATGGTATTCACTAAACACCATTAACAAAATACTGGTATTCTGAGACCAATCATATTAAAGCTGAAATACTGATATTATTCATTTCCATCTGGGCCTCTTAGAAGCAGGATTTTCTTGTGATTGAGATTGAACTGGGCCTTGAGTGCTTTGAGAAGGCATCCATCTGACAGTAATAACTGATTCATGACTGTTTTGACTTGGTGCATTGAAACTCGGTGCTCTTCTAACCTAAAATAAATGAAACATAGATACTCATTTATTGTATAAAATATAAACATTAAACATAAAGCAATATGTCTAAACTTACAGTAAGTTTAGGTCTTTGTGTTGGTGGAACATATGCAGTGGATGAATTCCTATTTTGGATAGTAGGAACATTTGTATATGCTTGTTCAAGGACATTGAAAGTTGAAGCGCTTGTAATGTTTCTTCTAGGTTTCCTTACATTGACATTGAAAGACAAAGGTCTGTTACCACCAACTTGTTCCTTGCAAGACCTTTTGTTGTGGCCTGAATTTTTACATTTTGAACAAGTCATTTGAACAACTCCTCTTTTTGACATTCTTCCAGTTGATGTTAATATCCCATCTGGTTCTTTTCTTCTATTTGTTTGAGGTCTTTCAACAGGTCTTCTAATAATAGGTGGCAAAATTGGCTCATTTGTTATATGGTGAGCCCACTGTTTTGGTCCTCTTAATGGTCTGGCCATGTGAGAATATATCTGCAACTGAGTTTCTTTCTTGTAACAATTGTTAACATAACCTTCTAGTCTTTCTCCTCTCATTAAAATGGCAGTTGTGACATGTATACAAGGGATTCCTGTAAAGTAAAATTAACACGTTAAGCTTATGTAAATTTATAGCACATTGTTAAAGAAGATAAAATTTTTAAATTAACCATACCTGTAAGATCCCACTTTCTGCAGCTACATGATTCTGCTCCTAAGTCTACAGTATGTTGATCTTCATGTCTAGGGACCTCATATCTACTGTCACCGGCATTTCTAGGTCAACATCTACAACATGCATATTGTGAAAGGAATTAAATGGTTAACATATGCAGTTTAAAAAATTACAGATGGCTAAGTAATCCAATACTGACCTTACAGTTTATCAACCTTCTTTTGAATTTTTGGACAAAGAGTTCCAACAATTTTTTGAGCATCCTCAGCCTTTTTAGAAAATCGATTCATTATCTTGCATCTAATCATTTCCATTAATGTCAAAATTAGTTTGTCTCTTGCATCCAATATCATCTTGACAAATGAAAATGTTTTACTAATGAGCAATATATATAGAAACTACTTACAACTATTAAAATAAGAAATTACCAATTTTTGTAGTTTACTTTGTTAAAGCTCTCACACAAGTTGTTGAGGAGCAAGTCAAATTTATAATGTGTTGCAAAATGTGACTTTGACCATTGTGCAGGATCTTTCTGTTCCAACCAGTCACATGCATCTCCTGAAATTGCTCTCATTTCGGTCATAGCATTGGTAAATTCCTTCATATATGTTGCCCTTGCAGCCTTCCATATTGCATCTTTTAATGCTTTTCCATTAAAACCACTTTTGTTTTTGAAATTTGAATACAAATGCCTAACACAACCTCTGCGCTTAGCATAAGGAAACAACTCTTCAATTGCAGGAATTAAACCCTGCAAAACAATAAAAAAAATTAGTAACAGTAAACATTAAAATACAAATGAAATGAAAGTTTGACATATACCTTCTGTTTGTCAGACATTAAGGTATAGTGATGAGAGTTTGTAATCACCAAGTCTTCCTCAAGAATTTGAAAAAACCAACACCAAGAAGAAATATTTTCAGATTCAACACAACATAAGCTAAGAAATAGATGCAATCATTTGATTCCATCCCAACTGCTGCCAGCAAATAACCTTGAAAATGCCCTTTGAGAAAACAACCATCAACCCAAATGATTGGTCTACATTCAGCCCTGAAGCCATCTTTGCAAGCTTGTAGGCAGACATACATTTTCTTAAATAGCCTATTATCTAAACGATATATGGTTGTTGTCCCAGGGTTTGTTTCTCTCAATTCACCAAGATAATCATATATCCTTTCATATTGTTCTTCATCATCCCCATGAATCATCTTCAAATCTAATTTCCTAGCTCTACAACATTTAGATATTGACACTTGAAGGATGTGATCATTTTGCACATCTTTTTGAAGAGATTCGATAGAAGAGTTGGGATCAACTCTCCATTTCTCTATGTAGGTTTTTGCCAACCATGTAGAAGTGCAATTTGCATTGACAGTATCTCTAATGCAAGTATGCTCCCCAATGTATGTTTTAATCTGCCAAGTGGTTTCTTTCAGATTCTTAGGATTCAATCTTGATTCCCAAATCATCCAGGGACAACCATCCTTACATACTACTTGAAGTCTTCTTGAATCATTGACCTTCTGCCTCACATTGTATCTATTCAGCACAGCATATTGCTTCACAACAGCTTTAATCACACTCTAGTGACTAAACATCATTCCTTTCTTAAATTGGGGGTTTTTTAAGTCTGCCTCACTATTAAATTCAAGAAATTTGTTTTTCTTCTCATATGTTTTAGAGTCACTTGCACTGTGCAATGACTCTGCACCATCACTACCACCTTCATTTTCTATATTTTCATTTTCACCCCTTACACCTACACTAAAACCAGGTATATCCCTCCCAACACTCACATGAACATCACATACTTCATCATCACTGTCAGCCAAATCATTGTCACTGTCCTCTAATGGACTGTCAGAATCTTGAAAATCAGAAGCTACATATTCATCATCCTCACTATTGTCACCATCACTACTGCTATCCTCATTATACTCATTTTCATTCCTAACAGTTTCAGCTTCGGCATGTCTAACATTTTCAGGATTTCTAATAGTTTCAGCATTTCTAACAGTTTCAATAGTTCTAACAGTTTCAGCTTCTGCATGTCTAACATTTTCAGGATACCTAATAGTTTCAGCATTCCTAACAGTTTTAGTAGTCCTAACAGTTTCATTATTCGTAACAGTATTGTACAAGTACTCTGAAGTAATACCTATAAAATAATTAAAATTTTAATATCTATGTACAAGTGTCTTAATACGATTTAAATCTTTAAAGTTAGCAAATTTGTTCAATATCTTGCAATGATCTAATTATGTTATATGTTGGCTTAATACAATTTAAATCTTTAAAATTACCAGTACTGCCTAATTATGTTATATGTTTGCAATTAACAGATTTATGTTCTAAAGTTAGCAAATCTTTATGTTCTAAACTTAGAAAATCCGTGCATAGACATTGTAACAACGGGTGAGTCGCCACCAATCTTTAATTTTTACTTTAGGTGCGATTGGAACACCTGGAAAACCCGGTTATTTTAATAGAAACCAATTTTCACGATTTTATTAAAATTCGAGTTTTAGATCTGCGAAACCAGAAAAACAGGTTCGGGAGTCGGTTACGTGTAGGGAAGGGTGAGCACCCCCACAACGCCCAAAAATTGGTACCTAGTCGGTTATAAATTGTTTTAATGACGGAACTTAAAAATTTGAATTTAATTTAATAAGATGATCCCAAAAAAAACTAAGGAGAATATTTCTTTATTTACGATAGCCGAGGAAGATGACACCTGAATAGGTTAGGATACCACTTTCAAATCGGTTTCCGAAATAAAGTGGAAAATATCCCTTAAATATCAAAACAAATTTAAAATTTTTAGAATAAATACAAAAATATATTCGAAAGAGAAAGTACCATATGTAAAAATAACACGACATAATTTACATAGTTATATATATATATATACATATATTATTATTATGTTTACAACACACATATTATATAGTAAAATAATATACACATATCATGTATGTACATATATACAATATGATAAGATATATAACATAATAATTATTATAATATAAGATAACATAATTAATAATAGTATATTGACAAGATATAATAACAAATAATAACATACATATATAACTTATAGCACTTATAATACAATATAATTATAATAAAATATAACTATGATATAACATCAATAATATAATAGTTACTAATAATAATAATAACGATGATAAATATGTTGAAAGGATAATGATAGTATGATATAATATAATATAAGTATGATATAAATATATATATGTATATAAAACATGAGAAATAAATAATAACAATAATAATAATAAATAAAAATATAATATATGTACATATACATGTAACATGAGAATATAATAATAGTAATATAAAGATTACATAATATATACATGTACTACATAATAAATAAATATATTATAATAACATATACATGAATAATAATAGTAATAATAATAATAAAATAACAATAATATATAAAATAATAATAATAATAATAATAATAATAATAATAATAATAATAATAATAATATAAAGCAGTGGTGAAATTAAAAGAAAACAGAAATTAAAGGACAGAAATTAAAAGAAAACAGTGACTAAAATGAAAGGCAAACAAAACTGAAATGCTAAAATATAAGGATATGAAAGTTGGATGGCCTGGACCGTGATTTTCCCCTTTACAAAAAAAACCGCGGGTATGGTAACCGGGTCGGGTCGCGTATACGGGCAGGAGCATGAAACGACGTCGTTTTGGTCTTTAAGGGTCAGCACCAAAACGACGTCGTTTTGGTTTTTGTTTAAATACCCCTTTTATTCCAAAAAAAATCATTTGGTTGTCATTTTAACCAAAAAAATTTCAGAAGGCATGAGAGCTCTCTCCCCTCTCCCGTTCGGCCACCGGCGTCGTCGGAAAGTTCACCGCTGGTCACCGGAAAGCTCGCCGCCGGTCACCGGAATTTCTGCCGCCGGCGAGAATACGACATGCAAGGGTGGTTTCCAACTCGGTTTCGCGCGTTGAGTCCAAATCCGAGGTTAGTTTTCCCGAACTCCCCCTATATTTTCCTAGATCTACAAAAGAAATTTCAGATCTAAAAAAAAATATTTTACCCTTTTTTTTTGTGGACTGATTTTGCTTCGAATATTTTTTGCTTTTTATTTCGAATCCTTTCTCTCTTTTTTTTCGATTTTTTTCTTTTACAATATTTCGAATCCCTCCCCTTCTCATTACATGCTTCCCTTTTTATAGCCGAAAATTTTTTGCTTTTTTTATATAAAAAATACATAGTGTGGTTTGGTTGTGATTAATTTCCTTGTCTGCCATTGTTGCATGTGAGTGCTGGAGAGGGACCACGGTGGGGCTCGAGACGGCCGGGAAATCCGGAGTGCTCGAGGTGGTGGGGTTCGAGTCGGCAGCGGCTCGGCTTCATGGCGGCGGCGGCAGAGCTGGCGGCGGCGGCAGAGCTGGCGGCGGCAGAGCTGGCGGCGGCGGCAGAGCTGGCGGCGGCTAGGGTTGAATAATATTAGGTTTAGGGTTTTTTTTAGTAATGGGTAATTGGGTTTTGGGTATTTGGATTGGGCCTGGTAAATGGGTAGGTGGGTTTGGGTGTATTTGGGTTATGGGTATTAAAATGGGTTACTACAGTTGCCCCTCTTTGCTTATTGTTGTATAACGACAATGAAGCAAAGACAAAAAGGAACCCATTTTAATTTGGTCTGGTTTAGCTCTTTTCTGCTTGGCACATTCTTTTCTGCTTTACTGATCTGCTCAGCTGCCAAGGTAGCTTGATCTGGAGGAGAAAAATTGATCCACTGCAACTCCATTGATGCGAGAAGATCTGAATAAGGCTCGATCATCTGCAACTCCATTGATGCGAGAAGATCTGAATAAGGCTCGATCATCTGCAACTCCATTGATGCGAGAAGATCTGAAGAGGGTCAATCATCTGCAACTCCATTGATGCGAGAAGATCTGAAAAGGGGCGATCTACTGCAACTCCATTGATGCGAGAAGATCTGATGAAGGGTCGATCTACTGCAACTCCATTGATGCGAGAAGATCTGAAGAAGGGTTGATCTACTGCAACTCCATTGATGCGAGAAGATCTGAAAAGAGGCGATCTACTGCAACTCCATTGATGCGAGAAGATCTGAAAAGGCTCGATCATCTGCAACTCCATTGATGCGAGAAGATTTGAAAAGGGGCGATCTACTGCAACTCCATTGATGCGAGAAGATCTGATGAAGGGTCGATCTACTGCAACTCCATTGATGCGAGAAGATCTGAAGAAGGGTTGATCTACTGCAACTCCATTGATGCGAGAAGATCTGAAAAGAGGCGATCTACTGCAACTCCATTGATGCGAGAAGATCTGAAAAGGGGCGATCTATTGCAACTCCATTGATGCGAGAAGATCTGAAGAAGGGTCGATCTACTGCAACTCCATTGATGCGAGAAGATCTGAAAAGGCTCGATCATCTGCAACTCCATTGATGCGAGAAGATCTGAAAAGGGGCGATCTACTGCAACTCCATTGATGCGAGAAGATCTGAAGAAGGGTCGATCATCTGCAACTCCATTGATGCGAGAGGATCTGAAAAGGGGCGATCTACTGCAACTCCATTGATGCGAGAAGATCTGAAGAGAGGCGATCTACTGCAACTCCATTGATGCGAGAAGATCTGAAAAGGGGCGATCTATTGCAACTCCATTGATGCGAGAAGATCTGAAGAAGGGTCGATCTACTGCAACTCCATTGATGCGAGAAGATCTGAAAAGTCTCGATCATCTGCAACTCCATTGATGCGAGAAGATCTGAAAAGGGGCGATCTACTACAACTCCATTGATGCGAGAAGATCTGAAGAAGGGTCGATCATCTGCAACTCCATTGATGCGAGAGGATCTGAAAAGGGGCGATCTACTGCAACTCCATTGATGCGAGAAGATCTGAAGAAGGGTCGATCATCTGCAACTCCATTGATGCGAGAAGATCTGAAAAGGCTCGATCATCTGCAACTCCATTGATGTGAGAAGATCTGAAGAGGGTCGATCATCTGCAACTCCATTGATGCGAGAAGATCTGAAAAGGGGCGATCTATTGCAACTCCATTGATGCGAGAAGATCTGAAGAGGGTCGATCATCTGCAACTCCATTGATGCGAGAAGATCTGAAAAGGGGCGATCTATTGCAACTCCATTGATGCGAGAAGATCTGAAGAAGGGGTGATCTACTGCAACTCCATTGATGCGAGAAGATCTGAAAAATGGCGATCTGCTGCAACTCCATTGATGCGAGAAGATCTAAAAAGGTACTGGAATTCTATCAACAAGACGAGGAAGAGTGTCCTTAGTTTACACTTCTTCTGCATTTTTCCCAAATGTACAGGGATGAACGGATTTGATTTGCCTTTACCGGTAGCCGTTTGCTCCGGGCTAGTTGTACCATTCCCCTGGGTACAATCAGTTTCTACCAATCATGAGATTGGATTTTTCCCAAGGATTTATTTTCCTTGGACCATTCGTGACAATGGATTTTCGATGGACATCTGAATTGTCCATTTAAACTTAACCGTATTTAAGCACGTTATGCCCACATTTATATCGGCTTTCGAATTTGCATTTTTCCCAAATGCACAGGGATCAACGGTTTTGATTTGCCTTTACCGGTAGCCGTTTGCTCCGGGCTAGTTGTACCATTCCCCTGGGTACAATTAGTTTGGACCAATCATGAGATTGGATTTTTCCCAAGGATTTATTTTCCTTGGACCATTCGCGAAAATGGATTTTTAATGGATATTTGAATTATCCATTGTCTTAAACTTGACCGTGTTTAAGAACGTTATGCCCATATTTATATCGGCTTTCGAATTTGCATTTTTCCCAAATGCACAGGGATCAACGGTTTTGATTTGCCTTTACCGGTAGCCGTTTGCTCCGGACTAGTTGTACCATTCCCCTGGGTACAATCAGTTTCTACCAATCATGAGATTGGATTTTTCCCAAGGATTTATTTTCCTTGGACCATTCGTGACAATGGATTTTCGATGGACATCTGAATTGTCCATTCTCTTAAACTTAACCGTGTTTAAGCACGTTATGCCTACATTTCTGTTTGTTTCGTCAAAAATTAGCTTCGATTCAGCCGCAATTTTGACGAAGGAACAAGATTTAATGATTTTCTTTTACAACATGGATGAGGAAAAGATTTGGAAATCAAGAAATTTTTGTTGACCAAGCTACAACACCTGACGAAGAGGCATGGTCTGAAGTGATTTTGATCCAGCTACAACACCGACGAGGAGGCAGGATCAAGGGTTCAAGTTTGGTCAAGCTACAACTCTGACGAAGAGGCATGACCAGAAGTTGACCGAGCTACAACACCTGACGAAGAGGCACAGTCTGAAGTTCGATCTGTTACGGCTCGATCATCGTAGAATAATCTGGATTTTGGTCTAGTCGCACCTATTACGACGAAAATAGACCTGGAAAACAATTGGTGTGTCGTACCACCAATGGCAAAGCGAGCCTTGGAACAACACTTGGAACAACACTTGGTGCGTTGCATTATTAACTTCAAAGCAAACTCTAGAGGATGTAGGATATGCTGCATCATGGCAGGGAGTGACAACCCTCTTGGGCTTTGATTGTCTTGTCTGCTCTTGGAAAAGTAGCAAGCCTGAATTAGGTGACATGTTTCTTTGCATCTTCAAGAAGACATGATCTGTTGGTATGTTTATTACACTGCAACCTCAGGGAGATGATCTGTTCCACTGCGAATTCAAGGTAACAGATTTGCTATCGCGTTCATGAACTTATGTTTGTGCTTATTTTGCTGTATGTTCAAGGAGACAAGTTTGTCGTAGCCTTGTTCTGCTACCAATTCGGGGAAACAAGATTATTGTTTGGTGTTCTCATTCCGCTACAAATTCAGGGAGATGTGCTTGTTCTGCCGCAAATTCAAGTAGATGAAATTATTGAAACTTGTTCTGCTGCAAATTCAGGGAGATAGATTTGTTGCTGTGTTCATTTCATCGTAATTCTAAGGAGCTAAACTTGTTGTCTGTGCCCATTTCGCTACAAACTTAGGGAGATGAAAATGTTGTCGTGCTCATTCCACTACATGTTTAGGGAGATGAAATTGTTGTCGTGCTTATTCCGCTCTGATGGGGAGGCAGAATCTGAAAAAGTTGATCCGCTACACCATGTTACGGGTGAGATAGGACCTGCAAAAGTTAAAAGAATGACTGGTCCAAATGAGCCATGAACTAACTCTTCGTGAGCTATAAGGTTTGAATTAAATGCTTGATTTGATTGATCCACTCTTTCGTGTCAAGGATGTTGGAATTTATTGATAACGATATGCTCCTTCCAAGCGGGCTCTTCGTCTTTCTTGCTTCTTCAAAATTTCACTCCTTGTTTGCTTTGCATTTGGCCTATACCCGAGACTAAAGCGATCTTGCTTGTTGACGGCAGATGGCGCATTGACCCGTCCCTGCAAATACTTTCCAAGTCCGCGACCAACCCGGGCTCCTCTCCCCATTGTCAGCTTGACTCCAACCCTTGTGGCTTTAGATAGTCTAGGAGTGGGAATGCGACTCCCTTCGGGTATAAAGGTTGCATTAACAAACTCAAATGTTCTAAAGGAACATTCGACTGCCTTTTCATCAGTCTCGATGTAAGGGGCTTCACTAGTGATAGAAGCTATAATATCCTCTTCAGCGTTCACGGTGACCAGTCGCCCATCGAAAATAAATTTCAGTTTCTGATGAAGTGAAGACGGGACTGCCCCAGCCGAGTGGATCCAAGGTCTTCCCAATAGATAATTATATGTGGGTTTGATATCCATCACTATGAAATCTACATCATATGTATTTGGGCCCACAAGTAGTGGTACTTCAATCTTTCCCATTACTTTTCTTTCAGTACCGTCGAAGGCTCGAACCAGAGTATTACACGTCTTCATGTGAGAACTGTCTATTGGGAGCCGGCTTAAAGTGATTAATGGCAAGACATTCAGGGCGGATCCATTATCAATCAGGATTCCCGGCAAGGTATAACCTTTACACCGACTGGTGATGTGTAAGGCCTTAGTGGATCCTGTACCTTCTGCTGGTATTTCATCATCGTGAAAGTAGATGAAATTATTGGCATTAATATTATTTACCAATCTATCCAATTTGTTCACCGAAATGTCATTGGGAACAAAGGTTTCATTCAACACTTTCAACAACGTGTTCCGGTGTGTTTCAGAGTTTAGCAATAGGGATATTATTGATATGCGAGCAGGCATTTTCCGCAGATTTTCAACAACATTGTACTCGCTATGTTTCAAAATTTTCAAGAATTCTTTCACCTCTTCCTCTTTTACTGGCCCGTTGATAGGTGATTCTGGTTCAGCATTTACGGGAGCTTTCTCTTTCGGGTCTTCTGCTTCTTTGGGAACGTATCGTCTCCCGCTTCTAGTAAAGAAGCCTACATCGTTTACGTTCCCCGAAGTTGTTTTTAAGGCCACGTCTTCTTGGATTGAGATTTCACAATTGTATTTCCAAGGGACCTTCCTACTATCATGGTACGGGAAGGGCACTGGTTTCTGGATCGTAACTTTGGCTTGTGAGCTCTCACCTTTTCCACTTCTCCCTGATCCCGAAATAACAATGACTGGGTAGTTGCTCTCTAGGTTCGTGTTTTTGTATTCTGAGGTACATATATATGTTTCCTCAACAGGCCTTTCTTCGAAAAATTCTAACTCTTTGTTATCAATCAATCGCTGGATGAGGGTCTTGAACTCTGTACAGTTCTGGATATCGTGATCCTTTTTGCCATGGTATGGGCAACAATCATTCGAGATTTTCTTAACGTCTCCTGCGAATTTCTGTAGCATACCTATCTCGATCATCTTTTTCCAGACCCATCTTAATGGTGTTTTTACATCTTCAACAGTGGTCTTGATTTTTCTATTACCTTCAACAATTGCATTTGCCCCAGACTCAGCATGGTCAGGTAACGGACTTCCAGTTGTGTTTGATCCAGCGGAGTCATTGAACCTTACAACTCCCATTTTTATGAATTTTTCAACAAGTCTCTTAAAAGCGACACAATTTTCGATAGAGTGCCCTGTTATTCCGGCATGATAATCACAATGAGCATCAGCATCATACCATTTTGGATAAGGGGGTTGAATTGGCTTAATGTAGAATGGAGACACCACATGTGCATTGTACAAATTCTTATACAACTCGCCATAGGATATGGGGATGGAAGTAAATTCCATATCTTCTGCCTTTGTCCTTTGGTTTGATCCTTGTTTAGAGGAATTTTGAACATTCGAGGTTGCAGCTTTGGGTTGCCCGACTGTCAGCTGCTTGGTATAGCCGACATTATAGACACCTGTATTGCTGACCTCGTTGTCCCTTCTTCTATAATTCGATTTCTTTGTGTGTTCTTCATCCTCGATTTTTTCGGTTCTGATTGCATTTTCAATCATTTCTCCATTCATTATTATGTCGGAAAAATCTTTTGTGGCACCCCCTAGTATACGTCCTAGAAAGGGTTTTTTCAGTGTTCCGACAAAGAGCATCACCGTTTCTTTTTCTAATAAAGGAGGTTGTACTTGGGCTGCGACGTCCCTCCATCGTTGCGCGTATTGCCTAAAATTCTCATCAGGCCTTTTCTCCATATTTTGTAGTGTAACACGATCTGGTGTTATATCAATGACATGATTATATTGTTTGACAAATGCCTGAGCTAAGTCTTTCCAGGAGGTGATCCTGTCACGGCTTAACTGGTTGTACCATTTGGCGGTAGACCCAGTTAAACTGTCCTGAAAGCAGTGGATTAGGAGAGGATCATTATTAATGTATCCTGTCATCCTTCTAATGAACATCGTAAGGTGCGCCTCAGGACAAGTATTCCCATTGTATTTTTCAAAATCCGGTATCTTAAATTTGGGTGGAAGCACCAGATCAGGGACCAGACTTAGCTCCCTTGCGTCCATCTTTGGAAATTGGTCTATACTTTCCATGGCCTTAAATTTTTCTTCCAGCTGCTTACAACGATCTTCAAGCTGTTTGGGTAACTCGGCTTTAAGCCTGTCCATTTCATTGAAGTCAGGAATGACATACTCACTAGAATCATTGTGAATTATTGCCCCCTGTGTGTAGAAGACTCAGCATGAACCATCAGTTGTTTTGCTGCAGGGGTTTCAACTGACAACTGGGTCTTGAGAGGAAGGCCCGAGTTATTGGTCAGCGCACTAGGATCTATGAAGATTTCCTTCCTCTTTTCCGAGCTTTGTCCGCCTAGCATTGCAGCTATCTTAGCTAACAAGTCTTCTTGTGCTCGTGAGATGTGATCACGAGTTTCCCGCTGTGTCTTCTCTAACTTACTTTCAATATCATTCCTGATGTCTTCATATGCTTGTTCAACTTTTGCCAATCTTTCTTCCATGTTTTTAGCTTTGCTTCTGGTGAAATACGGATATTGAGTTTGTAACTCTGCCAGCCCCAAAGTTGACTGCGATAATAATTCCTCGAGAATTAAAACTCAATGATGTAATGAGATGCAATGTGATGCATATGCGGACAAAAGACTAAGATATGCAAAGCAGTCATTATATTAGTATCACAACATATTTTACACAAAAAGGTGTTGATTTCGGTACAACTTTCAAAAAGAAACTCGCATCAGAACAAGTTTCTTTACATAAGGTAGGTCTATTTCACATATATTGCTTGGCTTTAACACCGAGGATCCTGATCTTCCTGAAAAGCCAGGCCAACTTCTTGCCTCTATCAGACTCTAATTCAGTTTGTAAGCTCAGGACGTCAGCTTGGACAGCTAGAGTCTGTAAGTGCTCCGCGACCTCTCGTACTTGAACCAGGGCTTCAGCCATTACACTGTCTCTATCCCGGATTCTGTCTTGAGATTGATCTAACCGTGCTTGCCACTGTTGGTTGTTCCATGACTGAATTTCTTCAAAACTATTAATTTGGCCTCGACAGATTTCCAGAGCCGCTTCTAAATCTTCAACCTGTCTCTTCATATTCTCATTCTCTTGTCTACTTGCCTTTAACTCAGCTGTATGATTCCGGCTGCGGTACCTTTGTAAGGAGCCTTCCAATTCACTAACTCGGCCTCTTAGGCTTAGATTCTCGGCTCTGTTTCGAAACAATTATTCCTCCATAGTTATTTGTTGTCCTTGAATGTCATTAAACCTCATTTCCCAACGGTCAACTTTCTCTTTTTCCTCTTGGATTTCATGCTTCCATTCGGTTGAAGTTTTTTCCAAGGTCGGCATATTTTGCAAATGTGCGCAACTTCTTATAATCATTTCGTAAATTGTTTAGATCTTCCTCGGCTTTACCTTTTCCTTTCCTTAGCCTTTCGATTTCTCGCTCTTGGGATTGCATACCAAACTTTAACTGGTTCTTTTCATTTTCTAACCCTGACAGGCGGTTTTCCATTATCAAGTACTTTTTCTTAAAGTCATGCTTCGCGATCTCCATCTCCGAGGGATCCACTTGTAACTGTTCCGCCAACGGTACATTATTTTCTGAGTTTGGTAAGGGGATATCATCATTGATTCTCATACTTCTCCATCGTCGATATTCCGGCATAACTCTAGGTTTTTCGTCGAATGATTCCATCTTGTAAATACGCTTCTATGCCTCAGCAATCTTAGAAATGTTTTTCTTATATCCTCTTCCCTCGTATGGGAATTCACAAGTAGCAAGCCCTCTTGTCGCTGGGATGAACTGTCTCGACCTGTATTGCCTAGATACTAGTAATGGCGCATACCCAATTGCTCCCCATATTCCAAGAAGAGGTACCCAGTCATAGTCTCCACATTTGTAAACAATATTAGTAGGGAAGAACCAGTGTGCTTTCCAGATGACGTCTTTTTCTTGAAGGTTTCGGAAAATGGACTTCCACTTATCACATGATAGGTTTTCAGGCCTTGGCGTAGACGCGAGGTCCTGTAGCGGCGAGTAATTCTCGAAGCATGCTTGATAAGAAACTTTCTCCGGCTTCCAAAAATGACTATGAAACCAAACCAATAATAATTGAGCACAACAAGTGAACCTCCCTTCACCGCTTTTTTTACAAGCACTGAGAGACCTGAAGGTTTCGGCTAGAATGGCTGGAACTGGAGTAATTCCTTTATCTAGGTGATCGAACAGCTCCATAACTGCATCATCGATGTATCCTAATGATTTGGGAAAGATAACCAAACCGTAAAAGGCCAAGGCAAACATTTTAACTTGTTTTTCGCGCTTAGTTTTGGCTTGGATCAGGTCCTGTATGAATCTCCATGCGATACATCTAGTTTCCCCTTTTATCTTAATCCTGGCTTTAGCCCACTATTCGTCCATACCAGTCGTCTTTAACAGCCTCTTCTGAAACTCCGGAGGATTAGGAGACTTGAAGTATGCTCTGTTAACTTGGATTTTTGGACAACGGATCAAAGTGGTATATTCTTCAAGACTTGGTACCAAATCAACATCACCTAGAGTAAAACAACTGTAGGCGGGATTCCAGAACTGGGCAAGGGCTCTAAACAAAGCTTTATCAATGTTGACATCTAGTAGGTGCGGCAAATCACCATAACTATTGTAGAACAACTGTTTATTTGTTTCGTCCCACTGGTTCCAGATTTCCTTTAATTCGTGCAACTGGTTCTGAGTTGACCTGATATTGGTAGAATCTCCAAACTCTGGCTTTTCACCTTCTAGCAAGCTATCCCCTTTCTGGCGCTGAGCCTCTTCTGACCATTTTCGTATGCCCAAATTGCCTTCTACCTTATCAAGAAATTGGTTCTCCATAGCTAATCCTTTATAACAGTTGAACTTGCCTCAACACCTTTTATTTTAAAATAAAAAATAAAAAAAATGCAATGCAATAACAACAAAAGGAAACAAAGCAAAACATGGTAGTACCGATATAAAAGAATAATATACATAAAATGAATAAATAAAGTAAACATAACTGAAATTAAAGAGCATAAAAAAAATCGAAATCCCCCCATTCTCTTTCTAATGCACTTATTAGGTGATTCTCTAGATGGGTAAAGTCTCGGTATGGCTCTAAAGGGCAGGCTTTTATGGTTCACTACATGGGGTTTAGTTCTACAAATGGTACCCGAACCGCAATGCTATCGCCTACTAGGGCTAGCAAAGCTCAATTCAGGGGGATACAGGTCTCTAGGTCTGCACGGAGACGAGAGTCTCACGAAGACAAAGGGACCAATATCCCGGAAGCGATTCACCATCCTACACGGAGGCGGTACCTCACGAAGGCGTGGTTTCTCGCTCCCACTTAAGGGACGAAGCTCGGGTTGAGAGCTTATGATATGAACTTAGAAAATATATTTTACGAAAAAATTTATAAATATATACATATATATATAAATGGGATCACAAAATTAAATTAAACCAAGTTAATATTTTTCGATCAATAAAACAAAAGGGTAATCGACTTGTGGCTTGACTCTCGAAAAAAAAGTCCCCAGCGGAGTCGCCAAGCTGTAACAACGGGTGAGTCGCCACCAATCTTTAGTTTTTACTTTAGGTGCGATTGGAACACCTGGAAAACCCGGTTATTTTAATAGAAACCAATTTTCACGATTTTATTAAAATTCGAGTTTTAGATCTGCGAAACCAGAAAAACAGGTTCGGGAGTCGGTTACGTGTAGGGAAGGGTAAGCACCCCCACAACGCCCAAAAATTGGTACCTAGTCGGTTACAAATTGTTTTAATGACGGAACTTAAAAATTTGAATTTAATTTAATAAGATGATCCCAAAAAAAACTAAGGAGAATATTTCTTTATTTACGATAGCCGAGGAAGATGACACCTGAATAGGTCAGGATACCACTTTCAAATCTGTTTCCGAAATAAAGTGGAAAATATCCCTTAAATATCAAAACAAATTTAAAATTTTTAGAATAAATACAAAAATATATTCGAAAGAGAAAGTACCATATGTAAAAATAACACGACATAATTTACATAGTTATATATATATATATATATATACATATATTATTATTATGTTTACAACACACATATTATATAGTAAAATAATATACACATATCATGTATGTACATATATACAATATGATAAGATATATAACATAATAATTATTATAATATAAGATAACATAATTAATAATAGTATATTGACAAGATATAATAACAAATAATAACATACATATATAACTTATAGCACTTATAATACAATATAATTATAATAAAATATAACTATGATATAACATCAATAATATAATAGTTACTAATAATAATAATAACGATGATAAATATGTTGAAAGGATAATGATAGTATGATATAATATAATATAAGTATGATATAAATATATATATGTATATAAAACATGAGAAATAAATAATAACAATAATAATAATAAATAAAAATATAATATATGTACATATACATGTAACATGAGAATATAATAATAGTAATATAAAGATTACATAATATATACATGTACTACATAATAAATAAATATATTATAATAACATATACATGAATAATAATAGTAATAATAATAATAAAATAACAATAATATATAAAATAATAATAATAATAATAATAATAATAATAATAATAATAATAATAATATAAAGCAGTGGTGAAATTAAAAGAAAACAGAAATTAAAGGACAGAAATTAAAAGAAAACAGTGACTAAAATGAAAGGCAAACAAAACTGAAATGCTAAAATATAAGGATATGAAAGTTGGATGGCCTGGACCGTGATTTTCCCCTTTACAAAAAAAACCGCGGGTATGGTAACCGAGTCGGGTCGCGTATACGGGCAGGAGCATGAAACGACGTCGTTTTGGTCTTTAAGGGTCAGCACCAAAACGACGTCGTTTTGGTTTTTGTTTAAATACCCCTTTTATTCCAAAAAAAATCATTTGGTTGTCATTTTAACCAAAAAAATTTCAGAAGGCATGAGAGCTCTCTCCCCTCTCCCGTTCGGCCACCGGCGTCGTCGGAAAGTTCACCGCTGGTCACCGGAAAGCTCGCCGCCGGTCACCGGAATTTCTGCCGCCGGCGAGAATACGACATGCAAGGGTGGTTTCCAACTCGGTTTCGCGCGTTGAGTCCAAATCCGAGGTTAGTTTTCCCGAACTCCCCCTATATTTTCCTAGATCTACAAAAGAAATTTCAGATCTAAAAAAAAATATTTTACCCTTTTTTTTTGTGGACTGATTTTGCTTCGAATATTTTTTGCTTTTTATTTCGAATCCTTTCTCTCTTTTTTTTCGATTTTTTTCTTTTACAATATTTCGAATCCCTCCCCTTCTCATTACATGCTTCCCTTTTTATAGCCGAAAATTTTTTGCTTTTTTTTATATAAAAAATACATAGTGTGGTTTGGTTGTGATTAATTTCCTTGTCTGCCATTGTTGCATGTGAGTGCTGGAGAGGGACCACGGTGGGGCTCGAGACGGCCGGGAAATCCGGAGTGCTCGAGGTGGTGGGGTTCGAGTCGGCAGCGGCTCGGCTTCATGGCGGCGGCGGCAGAGCTGGCGGCGGCGGCAGAGCTGGCGGCGGCTAGGGTTGAATAATATTAGGTTTAGGGTTTTTTTTAGTAATGGGTAATTGGGTTTTGGGTATTTGGATTGGGCCTGGTAAATGGGTAGGTGGGTTTGGGTGTATTTGGGTTATGGGTATTAAAATGGGTTACTACAGACATAATTGTGTTCTAAAAAATTTAAATCTTTAAAATTACCAGTACTGCCTATTCCAATTTAATATTTAAAAATTTTCTTCCCATTCTCCTATATGTTCTAAAATGTTAGGTCCACCCAGCATTGTCTATTCTAATTTAATAAAGTTTCTTCCGATCCTCCATTATGGTCCCCCACTAGCACAAATTTAGAATCTTAGTATCTAGCTTATGATCCCCTACAAGCACAAATTCAGAAGAATTGTATCTAGTTTAACTATAGCTTATGGTATCCCACCAGCACAAAAACATACATAAATTAATTAACAACTCAATGTCACACAAGACGACAAAAAACAGATAAACAAATCTAGAAGGATATGCTTTTATGGCTTTTAACACTAATAAAACAAGAACAATTATTTCTAGTTTCAATAAAATATTGTTTTTATCTCTAAACTACTCAAACAAATAAAAGCAAATACAAAACTCACCATATGACATACTTGCCATACCCCTGGAACGCAACACACGTCACTCCATGACCAAACTGAAATCAAATATTTTCTCAACAACTTCACGCTATCAGAACCATCGAAACTTCCAAAATGTTTCAAACCCAAACAATTTTAGGGCTCCGATGTACCCTATCACTAATGTTTTTAAACCCTAAATTACCCAAATGATTTTGCCAACAAAATCTGATCTGAACCCTAAACTACCCAAACTATTTTGCCAACAAAATTCGATCTGAACCCTAAACTACCCAAACAATTTTCTCAAACGCTCTCAAAACCCGCTCAATTTCTTTGAAATCATAAACCTAAAAGTTTTGATTAGGTTAAGTTAATGTGTTTAAGTTAAACGGGTCATTGACATGTCATCTTTTTATTTAAGTTTATCGATTTTCATACGTGTAATATAAATAAATAAAAATTATTTAATTAAAGCCAGGTCAAAACGCCGTCCATGAGTTAACAACTGAGTGATGAAAAAAATTGAATGTTCAAAGTTGAGTTAATAAGTTGTAAAAATTTAAAGTTGAGTGACCAAAATAGGAAAGCGAATAAAGTTGAGTGATGATTTTTGCATTTTACCCTTCATTTTATTATTTCAATCGTACTTTAATATTTTGAGAGTATATTTATTTAAAATTATTTTATATAATTAGTTTAAGATTTAAATGTTGTTACCTATTAAATATTTATTTATTTGAATTTAATTATAATAATTTTAATATTAATAAAAACATATATTGCATATTGTTTATACTAATTATATTAGTAGTATGCTAAGTATAAGTGTATGAATCTTCAAGAAAATATTTTTAAACTAATATTGAAAGTTTAACTTGTTAAAAATAAAATATATCACACGAACAATATAGTAAAATTTACTTCCAAGTAATCTTATATTTCCTCAACCAAACAATGTAATCTTACATTCCTACCAAATAAACCAAACATGGTAATCTAATATTCCAATAATATCTCAGGTAATGTTACATTTTGGGAATCATATTCCCAAAAGTAATCCTATATTCCTTGAACCAAATGCACCCTAAAGGTACTGGGTTTAAAACCCCCTAAGTGCATGGTTTTAATATTTTCCTCCAGCAAAACGACGTCGTTTTGGGCTAAATTAGGCTTCAAAACAGCCGCACCAAAACGACGTCGTTTTGACTTAACGGGGGAGTGGTATTTTTGAATCACATATTAAACTTCAGTGATAGTTTTGAACAATTTTAAAGTTCGATGGCATTTTCGACTCATGGGCCATAGTTGAGTGGTATGTAGTGTAGTGTACCCATAACTTAATTAACCACACTACCAAACGCCCTCTTCAATAAAACAAATCTATATTTAATCAATTTAATTAATTTCGGTATTAATTTTATAAAATTGAGATTAAATCTCATCTAATCCATTAAAATATCACACAATCCAATTAAAATATTTAGATTTCAACTATTAAATCATGATTTACTCTTTAGCATCCAAAAACAAAAATTAATCAATTAAAATTCATTTTAATATCAAAAAGAAAATAAAATTGATAGAAGATTAATATAAAATAGTTACGAATTATTAGAACTAAGATCTTACCCAAATAATTTAGAAAAAGGAAAAAGGAAATTGAAAATGTCCTGAATTCCAAGAAGAATTGCTAAAGACTACCAGTACTTGCTAGATTGTTGACTAGAAATCGTTTAGAATAAAAAATGAAAATTCAAGAAGGAAAATCAACGTTCTCTAAAGTGTGTTTGGAAAATTCTAAAGAGAAAATGAGAGAAAACTTAGATATATTTTCCCCTCTTGAGAAAATAATAACAGTCGCCATCTTTTTAGCTAAAAATGGGAGGGAAGAGCTATTTTTAATAAATGGGTTAATAATCCCATAAAACCACTATTTTCTCCCTGTAATATATAGTCACTATTTAATTTAATATTAAATCGACCAATTTAAAATTATCCAAACTCAATTTCATCCTTTTATTTTAGGTAAAAAGGTACTGCCACATGACTCGTTAAAAAATCTCCCTAAGCCTAGATGAAGGAAAAAGAGTGCATGTGGAAGTAATTACGAGCAATACCAAAAGAATCGAGATATCACAAATATAAATCAAACAAACCGTCATGACCAAAAGAACACAAATACCACCATCTCCAAAGAATTGGGAGACGCAAATTTAGCAAGTCCGTACGCAACCTTATTATTATTTCGATGTATATGGTTCAACTTAACCACCCAACTCCGTTGACGCAACTCCAACAAGTGTCATGTAAGCAAACATCACCCTAGCAGATATGTATCGTGCCACAGAATGCGCATCACATCAAGGCTATCAACCTCCAGAACAACCTGAAGGAAACCACACTCTTATACACCAAATAAACCCAAATATGCTCCCCAAAGTTCCGCTTCAAGAATCGAACAAACACCGATACATTTAGTGAAACCAAAAATCCAGTTCCCAAAATGTTCACGTGCAACCCCACCGCAGGTAGCGACACCATCATTCGAACGTCAGGCACCGTCCGTATTGACCGTAATCCATCCCACGTTCGGTCTCAACCATCGATCACCTTGACATCGACTCACCTGAATTTGCCCGTGGGGACCTTTGCAGCCATCAAAAGCACGCTTGGACAAGACCACAAGATGTTGACTACGTTCCAATACTGAGCCATCCTTATCCCTCGAAGAATTAAACACATTTGCATTCCGTGATATCTAGAGGTTCTATAACAAAATGCCAAAAAGAAAATCACAATCGCTAATGTCGACAAGAAAATGTTCCGCCTTCGTCAAATTCAAAACCACCCACTCCTTTAAAGGAAACGTTAGAAAAGAATAGAGAGCATCTCATTTAACCAAAACAGTCCATAGTTGACAAGACACGGGGCATAAACGTAGCAAGTGGTCAATGTCCTCATAAACATGATCACATCTTCCCCAAACACCCTCCATTTCAGAGGAAAGAAAAAACCTCCAATTAGCCTCTACGTCACCCTTATATACTTGGAATGATCCACTCCTAGTTTTTCAATACTAATACACCCCTCAATTAGATCTCCAGTAAAATCATTTTTCCCATAACGCTTCATAAAGCTCAACAATCCCAGAGAACTCTAAGGAGCTGCCGAACTAAGGGTAAAAAACCTCCTCAAAACCTCATAGATGGCTTCTACTCTTCCCTTACACACTTAAGGAGGTTACTAATGACAAGCCACCACGATACCCCCGTCAGTTGCCCCAAAGCCACACCATATTCAGTCAACAACTCACGAGCGATTCTATGTAACGGCAAATGGAACTTGGCCTCAAACAGATATAGAGGCAAGTAACACCATTAGGGGTGCTTATCGAGCGAGTCGATCACAATTTGAGTAGTGCTTGACTCGTGCTCATTAAAAAATCTCATTGCTCGATTAGACTCATTGCTCGTTAAGCTCGATAAAATTTTGCTCGACTCGTGTTTGTTAAGAAATCTTGTTGTTCAACTAAACACGTTGCTCGTTAATCTCGCCAAAATTTTTACCTTGTTTTTTTAATATAGGTAAAATCTAGTTATACTATTAGAGCTTAATATGAACATAGAAATTCAGGCAAAAAAAACATGAAGTATGAGGAGATAAATAAACGAACCTTTCATGACCAAGTTAGAGGTGAAATCGATATTCGAGTGTGACACTCTTTTTAGTTTCTCAACAATCTCCGATGAACAACAAATGAGAGAATGCCTTAGGAATTTTGGGATTTTAACTTTCAATTGTATTTTTTATATAGGAAGTGGAAACTAAAGACTTTTCTCCTTTTCTACTTTTATACATAAAGTAATAATAAAATATAAATGAAAGACTTTAATAAAAAAGGAAAGACTCATAATTATAATTTAATTTATTATTAATAAAAATATTTTTAATTATTGGGAAATACAAACTATTTTGAAAATTTGAAACCAAAATTGTATGGGTAAATTACCTAGGAATTCATGAACTTTTCTAGTGTTTTCAACTAGTATTTAAACTTCTTGGAACATAATTTTTTAAGGTAACCACCAAAAAATCATAAAAGAATTTATAAAAAAAATAGCGAGCTGCTCATGAACTTATCGAGTCGAGTTGGGCCTTGCTCAACTTGACTCGCTAAGATCTCGAGTCGAGCTTGATTTCGAGCCGAGTTTTGACTGAGTCGAGCTCGAGTTGTTTGCGAGCTGCTCAACTCAATAAGCACCCCTAAACACCACTATATGGCTCTATCTTTCTCTTCCCTGTAATCGCTCAGATGGGCGGTTTCGATCAAAACCTCAAACTCGAACTCAAAGTTCAACCACATCAGCCAACAACATTCTCGCAATCTCGTCACCTCGTCTCGACTCGTTGTACATTCCAAATCAGTCCCAACTACATCCTTCGGCTAGTTAGTCTCATCTTTCTTTGCTATAGCCTTCGCAACCCTTACCATCTTAACGAAAATGGACGAACAAACACGAAGCCTGACAGAAATAAAGCTCATCACAGTCGAAGAGAAAGAATCTGAAGAGGAACTAAGTATTTGTTATTTTCCCATCTTATAGCCCGCCAAAAGTATGCTTCAAAAGACCACAATCTGTGTTTCCCGCTCCGGACCACTCAGGAAATGCGACGAGTACAAGTTTCCAAAATCGCCTACATTCATGACATTAATGGCCTATATTCTCATAAAACTGCCCCATCAAAAGCACATAATCAATGTAGTAGTTACGAGCATGACCTTTCACCTCTAATCTCAGCTCGTGCCATTTTATAGCACTCCTTCGACTAAGGGGGACAACTGTTATACCTCCGCCCAAAACCATCACACCTCCGCTTACAAACAATGCACCTCCAACTATCCATATCCACGTAAATCCTTAGCGTATAAAGAACTATAGCCTATGGAGCTCTCGCCTTCAGAAAGTCTTTGACATGATGGCCTGACTCGCCAGCTAAGTCTACTGTTTGATAGCCAAACCTAGTGTGCCAGCCTGTACGACCAAATTGAAAAGCATATCGGGTCTAGTGTATGTCTTGTTTCCATCATATCCAATCCCTCTCTTAGATGAAATGATATCGTCCTTTTTAATGAACTCGGTCCTTTTTTCTAACTCGATTAATTCTTCCATTTTTCCCAATTTCATTGAATCCTTCTTCTTCGAGCCCCCAATTCTCAGCCCTAATTTCGATTTCTTCTCGGTATTGAACCCTAATTCCTTTTTCTATCCACTTAAATCCGTGACAAATTTCCTACTGATATAATTTGAAATTTACGTTGCAATTATTTGGTGAAAATAATTGGAGAAAAAATGGGAACTTTTTCCCACACCTCAAATTAGTACAAGACTACTATAATTACACTTTTGTTTAAAGTAGTAAACTCAATTTGAGTATATTTCTTGTTATGAAAGTTTCCTTTGTAATCAAGTATATGTATCTGTAAATATATACTAGAAAGTATAGTCAAAATATGATTACTTAACCCACAAATTGTGCTTTGTCACAAATCTCTTATATCCATATTATTTTCAACATTAGAGAATCTCTTTCTACCTATATTTTTTTCGAATTAAAATTTTCTACGTTTAATTTTAGTGTTGCTATACCTTCGCCAAAAACCATCCCACCTCCGCTTACAAACGACACACCTCCACCTATACATATCCCCAAAATTCCTCAGTGTATAAGAAACCACAGTCTCTAGAGCTCTCGCCTTCAGACAATCCTTGACATGATGGCCAGACTCGCCAGCTAAATCTACTGTTTGACAGCCAAGCTTAGCCTGCCTGCCCGTGCTACTAGACTGAAAAGCCTATCAGCTGGGCTTCAGGCCTAGTCCCACCGATGCATCAATAGTTGTCACTAGACCTGGCTCAATTCCCATCAAACAATACCAATCGCAGATAAATACTCTCTAATCAGGAGGGGATAACCAAGTGGAATATCATCCACAAGAGTCCTTCGTCATCTCACCTTTCACTATTAGTGGCTCTCCGCCCACCGCAAAATGTGTAAACCACCACAAACCGCCATCAACCACCACCCTCATGCCTATTTTTACCTCCATCTCCACCTCCCTATTCGATGTATGATATTTTGTGTAACCCCCTTAGCCCGGTCTAGGTGTTTGACCCGAACTCAGAGAATTACACGGGGAAAACCGAAGTCAACTTGTGAAAGTCAACCTCGATTAGCAACCCTTTTTTTCTTTTTATCTTATCTAAATGAAAATTAGGTTCCTGTGTGTTTGACACTGCAGTGGATCATTCACAAATCAAGCGTAGATCAAATTTCATCCAATTACAGTTTTTAGGGACCATTTCATAATTTTTCCGATTCGCAGAGACTTAAGCCATTTCAGTGTTACCTCCCTTTAATTAAGTTCATTACATGCTTGCATGTGAAATATCAGCATCATACGAACATCAATCATCCATAATTGCACAACAAATAAATATGGATTAAAATGAAAACATTCAAAACTGAGAAAACTTGCCAAATTAACGAACTTAACTACCCTATTTCGAAACATATACCCCATGTTTCGAAACCATGCTTTCCAGTGGCAAAATGTACCGAAACAACCCCTACCCGTTCCGAAACCATGTGCCCAGATTAACCTCCCCTGCATTAAGACATAATAGAGTCGTATCGAAAGGACCCCGAGTTTCGATACAGGCACAATTTATAACTAGGTGTACCGAAACAATCTACTAGTGTTCCGAAACAGCAAGACAAAATATGCAAGCTGTATCAAAACAACTGCAACTGTTTCAAAACACGCACCAGAATTGCACTAAAACAGCAACAATTAAGCATTCTAAATCTCACCATATGGCCACCAATCATCATACAATTATAAGTAAAGATCAAACACATATTTATCCATCACATATGCATCATCAAAGGCGTCTATCATCAATAATTGCAAAACATGATTACTCTAGAGGCATGCAACCTATGAGCAATCCACATAGAGCATCAAAATCCACAAAACAAAGCATAACAACATATAAAGGCCCATTACAAGTCTCAAAGGAAATACACACTTGCGAAACCATGGAGTTTAAACAAACATCTCCCAAATACCGAGGTACCCTCCCCATTGCCATTTCTACCTTATTAAAAGTATCAAAACCCATACTTGTAAATCGAGTGGTGACTTGAGTGAATTTCCTTGCTACTTTGCTACCAATAAGCTCACTAATCTGCATTGTTGGAAAGGAGAGCGTAAGCATATTTTCTTAGTGAGGGAAAGCTCAATTTAAACAACAACAATGCATTTTTTTCAAACCAATAATTTCTTTAAATCAAAACCACATCATGCTCAACTTCCTCATGCTTTTAAAACCACGTTTAAAGCATCATTTATAAACCACATGTATCAATAACTCATGCATATCTCAATGCAAAATCAAGATGAAGCTTCACATGCTTAAATCTAATAAAGCATAATCGTCATGTATAAAAGTCATTATACAAAATCATTTCAAAATCATGATACATGTTCAACTCATATATTGGCATTTCAAGTAAACTGGGTGGAATCTACCCCCATCAAATAATGATCGGATATGCGGACACACTTGACGGAATCAACTCCCGCCAAGCCCTTGATAGAATCAACCCTTATCAAGTCACATGGTGAAATCAACCCTCACCATAATCTCACTTCGGTCGGGATGCCACTACTCGCATTGCTCGTGGTGATAGAATCTACCCCTATCACTCGCAACACAATAGAATCTACCCCTATTGTGTAACCGAAGAATTTATCACACGCGCGAATTTTATATATTATAGTGCACTTTAGATCCTATTGGTCGACCAACATATCCGATAATAGAAATCTAATCATTAAGCCAATATATCATTAAAATCCATGTTAACTCGTTGCTTTCAATACATTAACAAAATCATCACATATCCCATCTCAAAACATGCTCCTAAAATAGCATAATATCTCATCAAGAATGTAACTGTAACCCCCTCGACCCGGTCTGGCCGATAGACCGAACTGAGCGGATCACACGAGGAATATTAAAGTAAACCGAGAAGGTTTACCTCAATAAACGACCCTTATTTTTTTATCTTGTCTAGATACAACTTAGGTTCTTATCTGTACGTTCACAAGCAGCAGATAAAACACCAATCATATTCGCCCTTCGATTAAAGCTGATCAAGGTTTAGGGACCATTTTGTAATTTTCATAAATTATAAGGGTTATTAGCAATTTCGACTTACCAACCTTTAATTAGGTTCATTACATGCTTCCCGGTGAATTCTCGGCTCAAAATGACATTTAGAACTCGTCCAATTGCATATGAGGCATACAGGGACCAAAACGTAAGAAACATAAACTCAAAGCAATTCAAAAACAGATCCAAAGGTCAGACGTTTCGGAACATAATGCCTCGTATCCGAACGACCGTATCGAAACACAGCTGACCATTTCGATACGCGGGTTCGTTTTGAAACTCTTCAAGACACGTTTCGATACGATGGTTCACATAGGCAAAATGTTCCGAAACAGGCCTCACAATTCCGAAACACCAAGGCCATTTCAGGCCACCATTTCGAAACAAGCAAGGGTGTTTCGAAACACCTGGGCCTGCAATGTTCTAAAAAGCTGGTTTTAATCACTTTATTCCCTCTGAAACCATCTCGACACATGCCCTAACATATTGGCAACTTAATTACACAACAATGACCACATATACGAAGCATAAGCAACAACATGTCATGGATCTCACAAGCTATGGAACTAAAGGCATGCTTCTTAGAAGCTAAAAGCACAAAAAGGCTAAAATCCAAATGCACGCATAAAACCAAACTCAAAGGAAATTTACAAGTCCAAATATAAATCTCAAACTTGCACAAAACCAGAAAATACCAAACTAACGACATTCAAAGCATTGGACTCCCTCATTGCCCTTATTACACTAGTTCAAGATCACAACATACTTTTAGAAAATGTCTTGGAAGATACCCTTGAAGATGCTGCCTCCGAAGTCTAATTATCTGCATTGATGAACAAAGAGAGCATAAGCATGCAAGCTTAGTGAGGGTTGCTCAAAACCACAACCATCATCAATGCACAAAACTGGTTTTCACTCTTTTCAAAATCATCCTGCCTTTCTTAACAAACCATGCACTTTAACATCAAAATCATTATATTAAACATTATGCAACATGATCCAATCAAAATCAGCAAATAAACCATTGCAACTCATTTTCCAAGCCTTTCAAGCATAAACACCATTATGCTAAGCTTAAGCCAAAACATGCATCTTTCACAATGTGCACTACCAACATTTCCACAATATTTCATTTCAATATATTGGCTCACAAGTGATAAGCATCAACCTAAAAAACATATATCGGATACACGAATTACCAAGGGTTGTCCCACACCCTTCATACACTCTACCAGCATCTCAAGGCTCACACACGAGAGCGACCCTCCATCGTTGTGACACACGTGGTGGAGTATTCAGTACAATCACAACCCCTCAACACCACTCATCGGTAGATATATAATCCACTAATGAGAGACAGGACACACACAAGGTTCACACCCGGGAGCTACCCTCAACCGTTGCAACCTTAAACAATCCTCAATCATTAGGTTACTTGGATGGAGTATTCAGTACAATAACAACCCTTCAACATCCAATGCGAGTTATTTATAGTGCACTCAATCCTATAGCCGGCTAACTATATCTGATTTCATTTATAAAACATTTTATTCAACATCACTTGCTGATATAACCCATACCTCATGCATAACTCACTATTTTACAAAGCATTCATGATAAGCCATAAATCAAGCATTAAACCATGCTTCAAATCTCATGCATTAACACATGCATACAAGGATCACTTACCTAGTGCATCCTTAAACCACATGGCATCATCATACACATTTTATACATTCAAAACATGCTTTAAAACAGTAGATTAATGCAAGTAAAATCAAGTGCAACCATTGATCCAAAAGTAGCACAACCGAGGGAGAAATTTCGATTTACTTACTTTAGAACTTAATAAAGCGTTTCAAGCTCTTATTAAGTTGCCAAAAATTTTCTAAAACATTTCCACGCTGGAAAACCAAATTCCACTCACCGACTCGCAAAACCACGCTTGTCGACGCGACTACCGATCTTCCAAAGCCTCCAAAAACACTTTGTTTGTTTTCGGAATACTATCCCTTGTTTTCAACACATCAAAACAGAGGTTCAATGCATTAAAATGCATCCAAAACACCAGCATTCACAAGAAAACCCGCAGCACTGCTCTAAAGCATCAAAACACCCATCTAAAACAACCGAAAACTCAATCGATAGACCTCTAACATTAGCCCAGCCATTACCCAACTAATCCAAAGCATTTTAGGCATTAATCAACATCCAAAAACAACCTTAAACCATCATTATACCTCCAGCAACTCAAATTCCTCAAGAACACCCCAAAAACTCACCCAAAAATACTTCAAAAACCAAGGATCTCAAGGATTTCGGGATCTATATGATTAAGACTCCACTTCAACACCAAAAACCTTTCAAAACTCATTTAGAAACATTCTCAAACCAGCCATTTAAATCAAACTCCGAAAATCACATTAAAATCTATTTTCCAATCAAGATTTCAAGAGTTTATCATGCTAACAACAAAACCTCAATCAAAATCAGTATTAAAGAGTTAAATATCTTTGGAATTTAATTAAAGAACTTAGATTAGAGGGATAGTACGAAAATTACCACCAATCCTTGCTTCTCCTCTAATTTGGCAAGATTTGCTTGAAGAAACTTGAAGAAAAATGGAAGAAATCAATAAAGAAAAGATAGGAATCAAAAGAGGATTTGAGAGAAAAGTATTTCTGGAAAATTGAGAGAAAAGAGAGAGTGTTTGGCTGAAGTGAATGTGAGAAATGAAAAGCTTGTCAAAAATTTCATTAACCGATTAACTAACTTTCCTTAATTAATTAATTAAAACCTTTTTAATTATTTAATAAACATTTAAAACACATGTCAAATTAGGGAAAAGACATAATTTCCAAGTAGATCCCTAAAGATTCTAAGATTTTTTACTCTTCTTGAAAAACTCATTTTTCCAACTTTTAAATCTTTACATTTTGGTCACTACCCAAAATGTACACTTAAAAAAACTCGTTTTGTAAAATTAATTTAACCAACCTCTGAAACATCCTTTTAGAGGATTTTAGGAATTTTTATCATATTTTTATCCCATCGCGAACCTTGATTTCCCTAAACCACCTTTTTAACGGATCGAACAACCGACACTGGTTCCACCGGCCCAACCCAACTCGTCAAAACATCTAGGCCCAAAATAGAGGGGTTACAACTCTCCCCCACTTAGGAAATTTCATCCTCGAAATTTTACCTGAAGGAAAAAGATGCGGGAATTGCCTCAGCATGTCCGCCTTGTTTTCCCACGTGGCTTCCTAAACACCTCGGTGTCGCCATAACACCTTCACAAGCTCAATTGTCTTGCCACGAAGAACTTTGCTACTGGTATCCAGAGTTCTCAACAGATCCTCATTATAGGACAAATCCGAATTCAACTCAATTTCCTCAACCGGCATCACATGCGAAGGATCCGATCTATATCTCCGCAACATAGATACATGAAACACTTCATGGATCTTTTTCAACTCAGGAGGCAACCTCAACCGATAAGCCACAAGACCAACTCGCTCCATAACCTCATAGGGTCCAATAAACCTCGGACTAAGTTTTCCCTTACGTCCGAACCTCATCACCTTTTTTCCAAGGCGATACCTTAAGGAACACGTGATCCCCAACCGCGAACTCAACCTCTTTACGCTTTAAATCCGCGTAAGACTTCTGGCGATCCGATGTAGCCTTCAACCGCTCACATATGAACTTCACCTTCTTAGTTGTTCCCTTGAGCATATCTGGCAAAGAAAACAACTTTTGCCCCGCCTCAGCCCAACAAAGAGGCGTTCTACACTTCCTCCCATACAAGGCCTCATACGGTGCCATTTGAATACTTGACTGAAAGCTATTATTATAGGCAAACTCAACCAGCGGCAGATGCTTCTCCCAAGAGCCTTGGAAATCAATCACATAGCATCGCAACATATATTCAAGCTCCTAGATAACTCGTTCTGACTGCCCATCCGACTAAGGATGATATGATGTGCTGAAATTCAATCGCGTACCCAATGCCTGATTTAAACATTCCCAAAACCTCGATGTGAACCTCGGATCTCTATCCGACACTATAGACTTGGGCACACCGTGCAACCGCACAATCTCAGCAGTATACAACTCTGCCAACTTATCCAACGTATTCATAGTATGCACAGCCAAGAAATGTGCACACTTCGTAAGACGATCCACAATCACCCACACAGAGTTCTTCTTTGTTGGTGTCAAAGGCAACCCAGATACGAAATTCATCGTAATCCTTTCCTATTTCCACTTCGGTATCCTCAAAGGTTGTAACAAATCAGAAGGAAATTGCTGCTCATCCTTCACTCGTTGGCAAACCATACACTTTCTTACAAAATTAGCAACATCCTTTTTCAATCCCACCCAATAGTACTCATCCTTCAAGCCACGATACATCTTAATACTATCAGGGTGCATAGCAAAAGGACTGCTATGAGCCTCAGTCAAAATGGGGCACCTCAACTCAACATCTTTAGGCACCACTATCAGACTTTTGAATCATAGAACTCCATCATCATTAAAGTAGAAATTCGTAGCCTTACCATCAGCTATGTCTTGAACATGAGACACCAACGAATCATCCATCAACTGCTTCTCCTTAATCAAATTAATCAAATTAATCAAGGATGTTTTCACCTACAACTCAGCTATCAAGCCACCATCACGCGAGATTCCCAAACGAGAAAACATAGCTCTCAGCTTAACAGCCACCTTTCTACTCAAAGCATCAGCCACCACATTGGCCTTTCCTGGATGATATTCGATGGTCAAATCGTAATCCATAAGCAACTCCAACCATCTTTGTTGCCTAAGATTCAACTCCTTCTGAGACATAAGATACTTCAAAATCTTATGGTCGGTATAAACCACACACCTTTCACCATAAAGGTAATGTCTCCAAAGTTTTCAAAGAAAAAACCACCGCCGCTAGCTCAAGATCATGCGTAGGGTAATTGCGTTCATGCACCTTCAACTATCTAGACTCATAAGCTACAACCTTCCCACCTTGCATCAATACGCAACCCAAACCAACATATGATGCATCGCTATAAACTACAAAATCCTTACCTGATTCTGGTTGAATCAAGACAAGAGCTTGCGTCAAAGCTTCCTTCAACTTTTCGAAAGCTTGCTGCCTAACATCCGTCCACTCGAAGCGAACATTCTTTTGCAACAACTTGGTCAAAGGGGTGGCAATCTTAGAGAAACTTTCGACAAATCTTCGGTAGTAACCAGCCAACCCAAAGAAACTACGCACTTCTGTCACTGACTTAGGCGTCTTCCAACTCATCACCGCCTCAACCTTGTGTGGATCAACTCGAATACCTTCAGCTGACACCACATGTCCAAGAAAAACCACTTCCTTGAGCCAAAACGCATACTTGCTCAGCTTTGCATAAAGCTAATTCTCCAGCAACACTTGCAACACAATTCTCAAGTGCCTATCATGATCCTCCTCGGTACGCGAGTACACGAGAAAATATTATCGATAAACACTACCACGAACTGATCCAGAAACTCTTGGAAAACCTTGTTCATCATGTCCATGACTGCAACCGGTGCGTTCGTCAAACCAAACGGCATCACCAAGAACTCATAATGGCCATACCTAGTCCGAAAAGCTGTCTTAGGAACATCCACATCCTTCACCTTGAGCTGGTAATACCCAGACCTCAAATCTATCTTTGAGAACACCAAAGCACCACGAAACTGATCGAACAAATCATCGATCCTCGGAAAAAGATACTTGTTCTTAATCGTCAACTTGTTCAGTTGCCGATAATCAATGCACATACGCATGGTACCATCCTTCTTCTTCACAAACAAGACTAGCGCACCCCAAGGTGAAATATTGGGCCTTATCAACCCCCGATCAAGCAACTCCTGAAGTTACGTCTTTAACTCTTTCAACTCCTTAGGTGCCATGCGATAGGGAGCAATAGACACCGAAGTTGTATTCTCATACAACTCGATACCAAACTCAACCTCTCGATTGGGTGGCAATCCAAGCAACTCTTCCAGAAAGACACCCAAAAACTCACATATGGTTTGTATGTCTTGCACACACACTTTCTTCGTACCAGGATTCATCACAAACGCCAAGAAAGCCTCGCATCCCAACTCCATCATTCGACTCGCTTCAAGAGCCAAAATTGCGTTGGACAAGAACTTCACGTTCTTGCCTACTATTACCACCTCGTAATCATCCGCAAGCTTCAAGGTAAACTTCTTAACATCAAAATCCACCACAGCTCGGTGCTCAACCAACCAGTCCATTCCAAGAATCACATCAAAGCTATAGAAAGGTAATCCCATTAAATCAACAGAGAAAACATGACATTGAACTGGCAATGGGCACCTCCTATACAATTTCCTCGTAACAACAGTCTCACCAAAATAAACTTGTTACTTGCATTCCTACATCTAGCATCTCAATAGGAATATCAAGTAAATGCGCACGCTCACTCAAGATGTATGAATGCGTAGATCCAAAATCAATCAATGCTAAAAAAACAAGGATTGCAGGGTAAATGTACCTGCAACCACATTGGTGTCGTTACGTCCCTCACAATGTCCATACACCCTCGCGGGACCACTTCCCTCTGGCTAAACAGCAACTACATAGGCCACACCTCTCTGACCTTTCTCTCTCCTCTCAAAGTTACCACAGTTGGGCCAACAGCCTCTCTGATGTGCAACAACTGGTGCACTACCCTGACCACCTCCCGCTAACAAGGGACCCTCATGCCTCATATGGTCAGCTGACCCACAGTTCCAACATGAATTAGCTCCAGCCACAGGAGCCTGCACCTCACGAGCCACACGAGGGCAATCCCTCCTCAAGTACTCCCGTGAACCACACGTCCAACATGTACCCTGCTCAAACCTCTGCATGTTGCCTTGAGCCGGTGCACCTCGCCCAAAGTTACCACGCCTAGCCGCAGGCTAATATCTACGGTCTCGGTTCCTCTTATTCTGTCCACCACTAGGGCCAGCATCAGCAGCTCTCTTGCCCAAACCAGAACCACCCCCACGCGAGGTCAGACCCAAGCTCTGCTCTATATCTTTGGCTCGAGTCACGAGCACATCAAAATCCGTATAATTAGTGCCTAACATGTACATCTTCACGTCCTGCGCCAGGCCATGTCGAAAACAATCGCATAGATGCTTATCGCTCGGCACCAACTCCGGAGCATATTGGCTCAGCCGTACGAACTGAACCTCGTACTCAGCTACGGTCATATTCTCCTGAACCATAGACATAAACTCTCTCTTCTTATAATCCAAGTACATAACTCTAAGGTACTTTCTCTTGAAAGCAGACCGGAAGAACGTCCAATCTACCTCTTCTGGCTCCAATGCTGCAGTCGCAGTCGTCCACCATGTATATGCATCACCATGCAACAACGATACTGTACAGCCTAGCTTTCGTGCATCATTGCACCCCATCTGATCCAATATCCAGATCGTACTAGCCAGCCATGCCTCAGACACCTCGGGAGATAAACCGCGAAATTCTACTCCTCCCAAACTCCTCCATCGCTCTAGTGGCAATCCCACTTGCCCAGCAGCAGGAGCCTGTACATGCACTAAAGCAACAGCAGCCTGAAATGTTCTCGTCATCGCCTGCACTAAAGGTGTCCAATCTCCAATCACTGGACCAGCCTATCCTTGTTTTTCTTGCTCCCCACCCAAAGGTGGTGGTGGCGGAGGATGAGGTAAATTTCCAGCAGGAATAACCTCGTTCTCCTGGTCACGCTGCCCCTCAGCAGGAGCTATCGCTCTAGAACGTAACTCACGTCTCGGGCCCATTGTGCTAGTTAGCATTAAAACATGAACATAAAACAAACAAATTATCAAGCTAGCTCTTAACAAGGATCCCAAGACTTTCAAAACCAATTTAAAACACTTCCCTAGGTATTAAGGCAATGAGTATCCCAATTCCCCCCAATATAACATAAAGCATACTACATGCATACTTCAACCATCATATGACTCAAACATCAAGATTCAGCCCAATCATCATCGTAGAACAATTCACATCCATATTCATTCATTATGTATAGCATCACTATCACACATTCAAATTAAGCATGCTTAAACATTCACTAGACAAATCAAATATCACCAAAACACATATCCACGTCGCAAATCACTTACCAACAACTTACCATCATCTCAACCTTTCGAAACCTAGCTCTGATACCACCAAATGTAACCCCCTCGACCCGGTTTGGCCGATAGACCGAACCGGGCAGATCACACTGTGAATATTAAAGTAAACCGGGAAGGTTTACCTCAATAATCAACCTTTATTTTTTATCTTGTCTAGATGCAACTTAGGTTCTTATGTGTACGTTCACAAGCAGCAGATAAAACACTAATCATATTCGCCCTTCGATTAAAGTCGATCAAGGTTTAGGGTCCATTTTGTAATTTGCATAAATTATAAGGGTTATTAGCAATTTCGAGTTACCAACCTTTAATTAGGTTCATTACATGCTTCTCGGTGAATTCTCATCTCAAAATGACATTTAGAACTCATCCAATTGCATATGAGGCATACAGGGACCAAAACGTAAGAAATAGAAACTCAGAGCAATTCAAAAATAGATCTAACGGTCAAACGTTTCGGAACAAAATGCCTCGTATAGGAACTGCCATTTCGAAACACAACTGACCATTTCGATAGGCGGGTTCCTTTCGAAACCCCTCAAGACACGTTTCGGTACGATGGTTCACAGAGGCAAAATATTCCGAAACAGGCCTCACTGTTCCGAAACACCAAGGCCATTTCAGGCCACCATTTCAAAACAGGCAAGGGTGTTTCGAAACACATGGCCTACAATATTCTAAAAAGATGGTTTTAATCACTTTATTCCCTCTGAAACCATCCCGACACATGTCCTAACATATTGGCAACTTAATTACACAACAATGACCATATATACGAAGCATAAGCAACAGCATAGCATGGATCTCATAAGCTATGAAACTAAAGGCATGCTTCTTTGAAGCTAAAAGCACAAAAAGGCTAAAATCCAAATGAACACATAAAACCAAACTCAAAGGAAATTTACAAGTCTAAATATAAATCTCAAACTTGCACAAAACCAGAAAATACCAAACTAACGACATTCAAAGCATTGGACTCCCCCATTGCCCTTATTACACTAGTTCAAGATCACAACATACTTTTAGCAAATGTCTTGGAAGATACCCTTGAAGATGATGCCTCTGAAGTCTAATTATCTGCATTGATGAACAAAGGGAGCATAAGCATGCAAGCTTAGTGAGGGTTGCTCAAAACCACAACCATCATCAATGCACAAAACCGTTTTTCACTCTTTTCAAAACCATCTTGCCTTTCTTAACAAACCATGCACTTTAACATCAAAATCATTATATTAAACATTATGCAATATGATCCAATCAAAATCAGCAAATAAACCATTGCAACTTATTTTCCAAGCCTTTCAAGCATAAACACCATTATGCTAAGCTTAAGCCAAAACATGCATCTTTCACAATGTGCACTAACAACATTTCCACAATATTTCATTTCAATATATTGGCTCACAAGTTATAAACATCAACCTCAAAATCATATATCGGATACACGAATTACCAAGGGTTGTCACACACCCTTCATACACTCTACCAGCATCTCAAGGCTCACACACGAAAGCGACCCTCCATCGGTGTGACACACGTGGTGGAGTATTTGGTACAATCACAACCCCTCAACACCACTCATCGGTAGATGTATAATCCACTAATGAGAGACGGTACACAAACAAGGTTCGCACCCGGGAGCTACCCTCAACCGTTGCAGCCTTAAACAATCATCAATCATTAGGTTACTTGGATGGAGTATTCGGTACAATCACACCCCCTCAACATCCAATGTGACTTATTTCTAGTGCACTCGATCCTATAGCCGGCTAACTATATCTGATTTCATTTATAAAACATTTTATTCAACATCACTTTCCAATATAACCCATACCTCATCCATAACTCATTGTTTTTACAAAGCATTCATGATAAGCCATAAATCAAGCATTAAACCATGCTTCAAATCTCATGCATTAACACATGCATACAAGGATCACTTACCTAGTGCATCCTTAAACCACATGGCATCATCATACACATTTTATACCTTCAAAACATGCTTTATAATAGTAGATTAATGCAAGTAAAATCAAGTGCAACCATTGGTCCAAAACTAGCACAACCGAGGGAGAAATTTCGATTTACTTACTTTCGAACTTAATAAAGTGTTTCAAGCTCTTATTAAGTTCCCAAAAATTTTCTAAAACATTTTCACACTGGAAAATCAAATTCCACTTACCGACTCGCAAAACCACGCTTGTCGATGCGACTACCGATCTTCCGAAGCCTCCAAAAACACTTCGTTTGTTTCCGGATTACTATCCCATGTTTTCAACACATCAATATAGAGGTTCAATGCATTAAAATGCATCCAAAACACCAGCACTCACAAGAAAACCCGCAGCCCTGCTCTAAAGCATCAAAACACCCATCTAAAATAACAGAAAACTCAATCGATAGACCTCTAACTTCAGCCCAGCCTTTACCCAACTAATCCAAAGCATTATAGGCATTAATCAACATCCAAAAACAACCTTAAACCATCCTTATACCTTCCGCAACTCAAATTCCTCAATAACACCCCAAAAACTCACCCAAAAGTACTTCAAAACCCAAGGATCTCAAGGATTTTGGGATCTATATGATTAAGACTCCAATTTAACACCAAAAACCTTTCAAAACTCCTTTAGAAACATTCTCAAAATACCCATTTAAATCAATCTCCGAAAATCACATTAAAATCTATTTTCCAATCAAGATTTCAAGAGTTTATCATGCTAACAACAAAACCTCAATCAAAATCAGTATTAAAGAGTCAAATATCTTTGGAATTTCATTAAAGAACTTAGATTAGAGGGATAGCACGAAAATTACCTCCAATCCTTGCTTCTCCTCTAATTTGGCAAGATTTGCTTGAAGAAACTTGAAGGAAAATGGAAGAAATCAATAAAGAAAATATAGGAATCAAAAGAGGATTTGAGAGAAAAGGGAGAGTGTTTGGCTGAAGTGAAAGTGAGAAATTAAAAGCTCGTCAAAAATTTCATTATCCGATTAACTAACTTTCCTTAATTAATTAATTAAAACCTTTTTAATTATTTAATAAACATTTAAAATACATGCCAAATTCGGGAAAATGCATAATTTCCATGTAGCTCCCTGAAGATTCTAAGATTTTTGACTCCTATTGAAAAACTCATTTTTCCAACTTTTAAATCTTTACATTATGGTCACTTCCCAAAATGTACACTTTCGAAAACCCGTTTTGTAAAATTGATTTAACCAACCTCTTAAACATCCTTTTAGAGGATTTTATGAATTTTTATCATTTTTTATCCCATCCCAAACAATGATTTCCCTAAACCACCTTTTTAACGGATCGAACAACCGACACCGGTTCCACCGGCCCAACTCGACTCGTCAAAACATCTAGGCCTAAAACTGGAGCATTACAATAACCTCTTGAAACATAACCAAATCATTACATTGGATATAAAGCAGCAAAACCATGCTTATAAAACATGCATAACAATGAGTAACTAAATATAAATCCAAAATATGAGCATGATAATCCACATGGACTTTAAACCGGAAACTGAAAGCTTTAGTAACCATACTTACTTATGAGATTAGCTAAGCATTTCAAGCTTATTCTAACTCCCCAAAACCTTGTTTCAAGCTTATGAAAATGTTCAAACCATATCCACTCACCGATACAACTTCGCCTCACTTGCCGAAGCTATTCCAAGCTTCCAAAACTCCAAAGGTGCCTTCTAAAGATCAAACAACGTCTTCCCTTCTTCTAACCAAGGAAAAACAGAGGATTAATGCACACTCTTGCATCAAAACCCCGCCAAGCCCTTGATAGAATCAACCATTATCAAGTCACATGGTGAAATCAACCCTCACTATAATCTCACTTCGGCCAGGATGCCACTACCCACATTGCCCTTGGTGATAGAATCTACCCCTATCACTCGCAACACAATAGAATCTACCCCTATTGTGTAACAGAAGAATTTATCACACGCGCGAATTTTATATATTATAGTGCACTTTACATCCTATTGGTCGACCAACATATCCGATAATAGAAATCTCATCACTAAGCCAATATATCATTAAAATCCATATTAACTCACTGCTTTCAATAAATTAACAAAATCATCACATATCCCATCTCAAAACATGCTTCTAAAATAGAAAAATATCTCATCAAGAATGTAACCTCTTGAAACATAACCAAATCATTTCATGATATTTAAATCAGCAAAATCATGCTTATAAAACATGCATAACAGTGAGTAACAAATTATAAATCCAAACCATGAGCATGATAATCCACATGGACTTTAAACCGGAAACTGAGAGCTTTAGTAACCATACTTACTTCCGAGATTAGCTAAGCGTTTCAAGCTTACACTAACCCCCAAAACCTTGTTTCCAAGCTTATGAAAAGGTTCAAACCATATCCACTCACCGATACAACTTCACCTCAATTGCCGAAGCTATTCCAAGCTTCCGAAACTCCTAAGGTGCCTTCTAAAGATCAAACAACGTCTTGCCCTGCTTCTAACCAAGGAAAAACAGGGGATTAATGCACACTCTTGCATCAAAACCTCCAGCAACGAAACTCTCACTCAACTCCAACATTCACCAAGAAATTAACCATCGATACAAACCGAAAACATCGACAAAACTACTCTAAACCACTCCAAATCATTACCCAGCAAAATCAACCATCAATCTTCATCCATTTACCACCTAAAACACTTCTCCAAACTCTATAAACCTCCAGCTATCAAGAAATCACAATAAAAACCCCTAAAACTCAAGATTTCATCACTAACTTCTTGCAATCTAACTAGTTTCGCGATTACTCAGCAAAATCCATCAAGTTAACATTATTAGCCATTAACAACATGTTAATAATCAATCATTAACTCAACAATTGACATCAAATCCAAAGATCCACCATAAAACTTCAAGAAACCTCAATTAAACATGATTTCACCAATATATACATAAAAAACCATTAAAAACAATATGTAAAAGACTAAATACTTGGGAATTTCAGTAAAGAACATGTCATTAGAGAAGAAGAACGAACCTACCTCTAATGATGATCTCTTCCTCCATTTTTGAAAAGAAATCAAAAGGAAACCAAGGAGAAAAGAGTATATTCAATAGGGAATTAATAGAAAATAGATAAATCTTTAAAATCAAATTTATAGTTTACCTTGAAAATCTTGTTGTTTGGATGAAGGGAATTTGAGAGAAAAATGAGAGAAGAAAACTATCGTCAAATGGAAAATGAAAATCGTTTTAAATTCCCTTCATCTTTTCTTTCTTATAATTTTTTAATTAAAATTGTAAAATAGGAGGAAAAGTCTCTATTAGCCCTTGGTATTGCTCCTTAAAGATTCAAAGCATTAGCCTTTTACGTTTTTGTCATAAAATCAAACTTAACCATTTTTACATTTTGGTCACTAAACCAAAATGTCCGATTTCCAAAATGGTTTTCTTAAAATTACCTTTACCAAAATTAATCATATATATAATTATGATTTTAGGAAAATTCCCCATATTTTTATCCGGTCAAAAACCTTTTAATTTAAGTGTTCCCCGAAACTAGACTAAACCCTATACTGGTTCAAACCAAACCGCCTAACCAAACCCGGCTAACACCTAGGCCCAAAACCGGGGCGTTACAACTCTCCCCCACTTAAGAAATTTCGTCCTCGAAATTTACCTGGTGGAAAGAGATAGGGAAACTACTTTTTCATATCCTCCTTCCTTTCCCATGTCGCTTCTTCGACAGCTCGGTGTCTCCAAATCTCCTTCACCAATTCAATGGTCTTTCCTCGAAGCACCTTACTTTCCAAATCCAAGATCTCTATTGGTTCTTCATCATAAGATAAATCCGGATTCAACTCCACTTCCTCAACCGACAACACATGCGAATGATCCGATCGATACCTCCTAAGCATGGATACATGGAAAACATCATGAAACCTTTCCAACTCCGGCGGTAACTGCAATCTATACGCAACAGCGCAAATTCTCTCAAGCACCTCATAAGGTCCAATAAACCTCAGACTCAACTTGCCTTTTCGTCCGAACCTCATCACCTTCTTCCAAGGTGAAACTTTCAAAAAAACCTTCTCACCAACCTCAAACTCAATTTCCTTTCGCTTCAGATCCGCGTAAGATTTCTGACGATCCGAAGCCTCATTTAGACGATCACAAATGAGCTTCACCATATCGGTTGTACCTTTCAGAATATCTGGCAAAGGAATCAACTTTTGCCCCACTTCTTCCCAACACACGGGTGTAAGACACTTCTGAACATACAATGCCTTATACGGTGACATTTGTATACTCGCCTGATAGCTATTATTATAGGCGAATTCTACCAAAGGAAACAACTTATCCCACGAACCTTAGAAATCAATCACACAACATCGGAGCATATCCTCCAACACCTAGATAACCCGCTCCGACTGACCATCCATCTGAGGATGATAAGACTTGCTAAAACTCAACCTCGTTCCCAAGGCTCGATGCAAACACTCCTGGAACCTCGATGTGAACCGTGGATCCCTATCTGAAACTATAGACTTAGGAACAATATGGAACCGCACAATTTTCGCAACGGAAAGTTCCGCTAACTTATCCAGGGTAAACGTAGTATGCACGAGCAAGAAATGAGCACACTTCATCAACCTATCCACGATCACCCACACAAAATTCATCTTTGACAGTGTCAAAGGCAAACCTGATGCAAAATCCATCGTGATTTTCTTCCATTTTCATTTTGGAATCCTCAAAGGCTGCAACAAACCGGATGGAAACTGATGTTCAGCTTTCACACGCTGACACACCAAACACTTGCTAACAAACTCTGCCACATCCTTTTTCAAGCCCACCCAGTAGTACTCATCTCGCAACCTCTGATACATCTTAGTACTACTCGGATGCATGGCAAAAGGACTAATGTGCGCTTCCGTCAAGATAGTGCGCCTCAACTCAACATCCTCTGGCACAACTACCTGACCCTTAAAACACAAAACTCCATCATCACTAAAATTGTAATCCGAAAGATTACCCTCTGCTATGTTCGTAACATGCGGAACCAAGGAATCATCAAGCAACTGCTTTTCCTTGATCATATCAACCGAAGACGGTTTCACCTGAAGTTCGGCCACCAAGCCACCATCACGAGACAAACTCAAACGAGCAAACATCGCTCTTAACTCCACTGCAACCTTTCGGCTCAAAGCATCAGCCACCACATTGGCCTTCCCTGGGTGATACTCGATTGTAAGATCATAATCTTTTAGCAACTCCATCCATCGACGCTGTCGAAGATTTAACTCCTTCTAGGACATAAGAAACGTGAGACTCTTATGATCCGTGTACACGGTACATCTTTCGCCATAAAGATAACGCCTTCATATCTTTAGAGCGAATACCACAACCACAAGCTCAAGATCGTGAGTAGGATAATTACGCTCATGGACCTTCAATTGTCTTGATGCATAAGCAACTACTCTACCCTCATTCATCAACACACATCCTAAACCCACATAGGATGCATCACTATACACCAGAAACTCTTTTCCCGATTTAGGTTGAATCAAGATCAGAGCTTGCACCAAAACTTCCTTCAACTTTTGAAAAGCTTGCTGCCTCGCCTCCGTCCACTCAAACTTAACATCTTTCTGAAGCAACTTCGTCAACTGAGCAGCTATCTTAGAAAACCCCTCCACAAACTAACGGTAATACCCAGCCAACCCTAGAAAACTACGAACCTCTGTCACTGATTTCGGTTGTTTCCAACCCACAACTGCCTCAATCTTTTGAGGTTCCACACGGATACCCTCGGCTGACACCACATGACCAAGAAATACCACCTCCCTGATCCAGAACTCGCATTTACTCAACTTTGCATAAAGCTGATTATCCAACAAAGTCTGCAACACTATCCTCAAATGCTTATCGTGATCCTCCTCGGTACGAGAGTATACAAGGATATCATCGATAAACACCACCACAAACTGATCAAGATACTTATAGAACACTCGGTTCATTATATCCATGAACGCAGCCGGTGCATTGGTCAAACCAAAAGGCATCACTAGAAACTTGTAATGATCGTACCTTATGTAACGCCCCGGTTTTGGGCTTAGAAGTTTTGGGTGTTGACCGGTTTGGTCAAAGTGCTGTTCGAATCTAAAAGGGTGAATTTAGGAAAGCCTAGTTCGGGTTGCATTAAAATTATGGAAAAATGTTCTAAAATCATCTTTTAATATAATTAAGTGAACTGTGAAATCAATTTTGGAAAATGAGTTTTGGAAGGGTGACATTTTGGCTAGTGACCAAAATGTAATTTTTGAAAGTTTTGTGGCTGTTTTAGAAAGGGTTGAAACTTTGAATCTTTAAGGAGCTATTATTCCAAAAGTAGTTTCTCCAGATTTTTCTAAGATATTTTAAGCTATATTCTGATTTTAAAACATATCAAAAGAGGAGGGAAAGCCATTTTGGCCATTTTGATAACTAACTTCCTATTTTCTTTTCTCTCATTTTCTCTCAACCCAAACACTTTCTTTCCAGAGAATTGTTTCTGATTTTCTCACCTAAATCTCTCCTTTCAACTCTCTTTTGATTCCTAATCATCATATCTACAAAACCTCATCATTTGCTACTTGATTCATCAAGGTTTTTGAATCCAAAAAGAGGAGAAACTCAAGTTTGGAGGTAAGAACGTCCTTCTCCTCTAAACTATCAGTTCTTTACTGAAATTCCTAAGTTTTCAATCCTTAATTGATGTTTTATTAAAGGCTTTTAAGTTGTGAAATGGATCTTGGCTTATAATGCAAGATTTGGTGATTTTTGATGATTTTCGTTTGATCTGTTAAATCTGTGATTTGAGATGTGTTTTTGATGTTATTTGAACTCTAAATTGATAAGGAATTGAGTTTTGATTGATGCAATCCCGGATAGGTTGGGTTTCCTAAGTTTAGCTTGTGATTCTTGATTATTTTTGAGGTGATCTTGTGGATCTGGTGTTGCTGGAGGTATAAGGATGTTATTAGGTTCTTTTTAGATGTTAAATGATGTTAAAGGATGTTAGGTTTTGATGGTTAATGACTGGGTTTTGTTGAGAAGTAGTTTGGATGCATTTTCGGTTGTGTTTGGTGGCCGAAAATGGAGTGGGGATGAGAGCAGCGAGTTTAGGTGCTTTCATTGAGGATATTAATGCATGATGATGCATTAATCTACTGTTTTGATGTGTTAAAACAGGGGAGTCATCTTTGGATCCAAGTGGTGGTGATCCGGAGGCTTGATTTGGTGCTTTGGCAAGAGGCGAAGTGGAATCGGTGAGTGAAATTGGGTTTTCGGCTTTGAAATCAATGTCTTGGGAGCTTAGTTTAAGTCTAAACAACTTTGCTAAGCTCAAGTGTAAGTTTTCGGAAATACTCTCTAGTGGTGGCCATGATTTGATTGTTGTGCAATGTGGTTTATTGCATGTTTTAAACTCTGTTTTGAAAGCATGATTTAGCATGGTTAATGTTGTTTTTGTAAGCCATATGTTGAAGGAAGCTCAAGGTAAGAGTTCCTTGTTTTTGAGCATTGATTAAATGTGGTTTGATGCTTTTAAATGCATGATGAATATGGCTTGGTTTAATGCTTTAAAACAGTGGATAAATTGATGATAATGATGTATATTGGCAAGTGATGTTTTGCAAAGGTTAAGGTCACTAAGGTGGTTAAAAGTCCTTGAGTGAGCCTTGTTTACTTAAGAACATCAAGGTGGTTAAAAGTCCTTGGATGATTCTTGCTACTGACACAAAGGTGGTTAAAAGTCCTTGTGTGGTCCTTTCCATGGTGTTTAAAAGTCCATGGGGCCAAGGTGTTTAAAAGTCCTTGGGGCCAAGGTGTTTAAAAGTCCTTGGGGTGAAAATTGATACGGACACAAAGGTGGTTAAAAGTCCTTGTGTGGTCCTTTCCATGGTGGTTAAAAGTCCATGGGCCAAGGTGTTTAAAAGTCCTTGGGGCCAAGGTGTTTAAAAGTCCTTGGGGTGAAAGTTGATGAACTTGTTTTTAAAGAAATGGAACTTATCACTTGTGGCCAATATGACATGTTATGATATGAAGCATGAGATGCATGTTTAAGTATGCTTTTGAGCATGTGTAAATGATGATTTGAAGCATGATTTATAAAGTGTTTTATAAATGCATTATTGAATGGTTTTATTGAGCATTCCTCACTAAGCTTTTGCTTACGCCCTCTCTTTGTTTTCTCAAATCAATAATGCAGAACATTAAAGTACTTTGAGGGCAGCAAGGAAGGCAAGCATTCAAGTGGAAGTAAAGCTCAAAGTATGGAAGGTTTTCTTAAGTACATTTAGCTTTTGGTAATTTGGCAATGGGGGACCTATGTGTATGTTTTGGGAGATGTTTTGAACTCCCTAAGTATATTGAATGTTGTTGAGAATGCTGGTTTTTGTGGTTGGCCATTATATGCTTGAATTGGAAGTTTATGCTTGAATGGTTGCTTGTGTAGGAAGCATGCCTATAGATTTGGGGTTTTTCACATATGTTGATGTTTTGATGAATTGTTGATGCAAGTATGTCTCATATATGTTGAATCGCATGTTGGTAAAGTTTGGTGGCATTTGGAGCATGATTGGATGTTTAATTGCATGTTTAAGTATGCATTTTGGGGTAATCTGTGCAGGGTGTTCCGGAACAGTACCTACCGTTTCGGAACGGGTGCCTTAAACAAGCTCAGGCGTCCGAAACGGGAGGGACCGTTCCGAAACGGTTGGCTACTGTCAGCCCGTGTTGCGGTACGCGTTGCGGAACGGCCCCGCGTTTCGAAACGGGCTCTGCCTATTTCGGAACGGGTGACCGTTAGGGGCTGACATTGGCAGTTAAATGTTTTGAATTGTTTGCATTTTGGTCCTGAATCTTGTTTGTGCAATTGTATGAGTTTGGGAAGTCCTTTTGAGCTGAAATTTAACAGAGAAGCATGAAACCTGATTAATTTCAAGTTGGTAACTTTAAATTGGGTTAAGTCCTTATATATATCAGAAATTACAATTTGGTCCCTAAAGTTGTAATTTGTTCAATTGGATCCCTGTTTGATCTCTGATGTTTATGATCTTTGAGTATGCTGTTGTATGATCATATCTAAGGATTAATATGCATCTAGACAAGTTTAAAAGGAAAAAAAAGGGTCGTTAATCAAGGTTGACTTTCGGGTTGACTTTGGTTTTCCCCGTGTGACTCTCTTAATTCGGGTCAACCGTCTAGGCCGGGTTAAGGGGGTTACATTTGGTGGTATCAGAGCTGAGTTCTCGAGTAATTGGGAATGAATGTGTGCATGATTGAAGTATGTGTGCCTTGTATGCTTGTTGATCGAAAGCATGTTTAGTGGCTTGTGATTTGGATGCAATTGAGATGTATGCTGTGATGTAGCATGTTGTGGGTACCCATTGTCAAATAAAAGCTAATGAAATGGTGTTGATTTTGAATGAAATTGAGCTTGAATACTTGGATTGCTTACCTTGCTGGGCCTGACTTCGTTTTATTTGCATTGTGATTGCATGGTAAAAGTATGGCACCACGTAGAGAGTTACGAGGTAATGTGCGAGCTACGGCTCCTAATGAGAACGAGAATGAGGAAAACACGGGTAGTGCGGTGATACCTCCTCCTCCACCTGGTGGTGGTGCTGAGGGTGAAAGAGCTGAAGCTGCAGCTGGTGCTGGAGCTGCTGGACCAGAGGTTGGTCAGGGGCAAGCTATGCCTGATATGTCTATGTTGGTACAAGCTATTGCGGGTGCTTTCTGAGCAGCAGTAGCTGGAGCTCAAGGAGCTGGGCATCAGGGAGATGCTGGTGTTAGACTACCTTTGGAGCGCTTACGTAGTATTGGTGGGACTGAGTTCAGGGGTATGTCTGCTGAGAATTCTGAAGCTTGGCTAGAGAGTACCAAGCGAATCTTGGGTCAGATGAGCTGCACGGATGTGCAAAAGCTGGGTTGTGTTGTGTCCTTGCTGCAGGACGATGCGTATACGTGGTGGATGACCACCATAGCTGGGATGGTTGAAGCTGATGTGACTTGGACATTCTTCCAGAATGTGTTCAAGCGGAGATATCTTGGTGTTAGATACCTTGATGAGAAGAAGCGTGAATTCATGTCTCTTACCCAAGGGAGCATGAATGTGGCTGAGTATGAAGTACAGTTTGTGCGACTCAGTCAGTATGCACCTGAGCTAGTACCTGATGACCGGGCAAGGTGCGAGAGGTTCCGTTATGGCTTAGTGACGGATGTGAAAATGTATGTGCTGCCCACCGAGTATGATGATTTTGATGTGTTGGTGGGCCGAGCCAAGGACATTGAGATGAACTTGGGTTTATCTGCGAAAGGTGCTGGAGCAAGTTCTGGTAAGAGAGCTGCTGAGTATAGTTCCGGAGGTGGACGGAACAAGAGGGGACGTGATCAGAAGTATCAGTCTTCAGCTAAGAGAGGTGGTGGTGCACCTGCTAGAGGAGGCAATGCTAGAGCTGATCCGAGTGCTTGTTGGATCTGTGGTTCACGTGGTCACATGAAGCGTGACTGTCCTCGTGCTGTGAGAGAGGTGCAAGCTCCTGTTGCGGCAGCTGGTAATGGGTGTTGGAATTGTGGATCCGCAGACCATTTGAGGCGAGATTGTCCTAGGTTGGCTGGTGATCAAGTGCGTGCTCCTGTTGTTGCTGCAACACAGAGAGGTCGTGGGCGCGGCCGTGGTAATTTCCAGAGGAGAGAGGAAGGTGGTCGTGGAGTGGCCCATGTTGTGGCTATTCAGTCTGAAGGTGGAGGCCAAGCGAGGGTGTATGCTCAGCGTGAGGGAAGGAATGATGCGGATGTGATTGCAGGTACCTTTACTTTGCAATCCTTGTCATTGCTTTCTTTGATAGATTCTGGATCTACGCATTCATACATTTTGTGTGAGCATGCTGAATTGCTTAGTTTGCCTGTTGAGTCTTTGGATGTTGGTGTTCGTGTCACTAGTTCTTTTGGTGAGACTGTTGTGACTCGAAAGCTTTTTAGAAGGTGTCCCTTGGTTGTTCAAGAACATGTTTTTCATGTTGATCTTATGGAGTTGCCCTTTTATGGTTTTGATGTAATCCTTGGTATGGATTGGCTTGCTGAGCATCATGCTGTTGTGGATTGTGAAAACAAGCGAGTTTCGCTTAAGCTTGCGGATGATTATGAAGTTGTTGTGGTTGGTGAGAATGTGAAGTTTCTTGCCAATGTGGTGTCTACCTTGGAGGCGAGCAGGATGCTGAGGCAAGGTTGCGAAGCCTATCTAGCTTTTGTGATGAATCCTAGCTCTAAAGAGTTGAGGGTGCAAGATATCAGAGTTGTGAAGGAGTTTCCTGGTGTGTTTCCTGAGGAGTTGCCTGGTTTACCTCCTAACCGCGAGGTGGAGTTTGGAATTGAGCTGTATGAGAATACAACTCCGTTGTCCATTACTCCCTATAGAATGGCACCTAAGGAGCTTAAGGAGCTGAAGACGCAGTTGCAAGAGTTGCTTGATCGTGGTTTCATCCGGCCGAGTGTGTCACCTTGGGGAGCACCGGTCTTGTTTGTGAAAAAGAAGGATGGCACTATGAGAATGTGCATTGATTACCGTCAGCTGAACAAGTTGACTATCAAGAATCGGTATCCTTTGCCGAGGATTGATGATCTCTTTGATCAATTTCGGGGAGCTGTTGTGTTCTCTAAGATTGACTTGAGGTCAGGGTATTATCAGTTGAAGGTGAAGGATGTGGATGTGCCTAAGACAGCTTTCAGGACAAGGTATGGGCATTATGAGTTCCTTGTGATGCTGTTTGGTTTGACAAATGCTCCTGCTGCTTTCATGGACATGATGAATCGTGTGTTTCATGAATACCTGGACAAGTTCGTTGTGGTATTCATTGATGATATCCTCGTGTACTCGCGTACTGAGAAGGAGCATGAAGAGCATTTGAGGATTGTGCTGCAGGCTTTGTTGGAGAATCAGCTCTATGCTAAGCTGAGCAAGTGTGAGTTTTGGCTTAAGGAGGTGGTGTTTCTTGGGCATGTGGTCTCAGCTGAGGGGATTCGTGTTGATCCTCAGAAGATTGAGGCGGTGATGAATTGGAAAGTTCCTAAGTCTGTTCATGAGGTCTGTAGTTTCCTTGGTTTGGCGGGATACTACCGTAGGTTTGTGGACGGTTTTTCCAAGATTGCTGCTCCTTTGACAAAGCTGTTGCAAAAGGATGTTAAGTATGAGTGGACGGAAGCGAGACAGCAGGCTTTTGAGAAGCTTAAGCCGGCTTTGACGCAAGCTCCTATCTTGATTCAGCCTGAATCAGGGAAAGAGTTTGTGGTTTACAGTGATGCATCCTATGTTGGTTTGGGGTGTGTGCTGATGCAGGAGGGTAAGGTGGTGGCTTATGCATCGCGGCAGTTGAAAGTGCATGAGCGCAATTACCCTACGCATGATATTGAGCTGGCTGCAGTGGTTTTTGCTCTGAAGATCTGGAGACATTATCTGTATGGTGAGAAGTGTACTGTGTACACAGATCACAAGAGTTTGAGGTATCTGATGTCTCAGAAGGAGTTGAATCTTAGGCAGCGGCGTTGGTTAGAGTTGCTCAAGGATTATGATCTGACGATTGAGTATCATCCTGGAAAAGCTAATGTTGTTGCGGATGCCTTGAGTAGGAAAGTAGCTGTTGAGCTGAGGGCTATGTTTGCTAGCTTGAGCATATCGCAAGATGGTGGTCTTGTTGCTGAGTTGCAAGTGAAACCATCTTTGGTTCAGTTGATCAAGGATAAGCAGTTGCTGGATGATTCCTTGGTGTCTCATGTTCAGGATATCGCGGAGGGTAGACCTTCGGATTTCTGCTTTAATGATGATGGTGTGTTGTGTTTTGGGAGTCGGATAGTAGTGCCTGCTGATGCTGAGTTGAGGTGTGCTATTCTGACTGAAGGTCATAGTAGTCCTTTTGCTATGCACCCTGGTAGTACCAAGATGTATCGTGATCTTCGTGATGAGTACTATTGGGTGGGTTTGAAGAAGGATGTTGCGGAGTTTGTGAGCAAGTGTTTGGTGTGTCAGCGAGTTAAGGCTGAGCATCAGGTTCCTTCAGGGTTGTTGCAACCGTTGAAAATCCCTGAATGGAAGTGGGAAAGGGTTACCATGGATTTTGTATCTGGTTTACCTTTGTCTCCCTCGAAGAAGAATTCTGTTTGGGTGATTGTGGATCGCCTAACGAAGTGTGCGCATTTCCTGCCTGTGCATACCACGTTTTCTTTGGATAAGTTGGCAGAGCTGTACATTGCTGAGATTGTGCGGCTGTATGGTGTGCCTAAGTCGATTGTGTCGGATAGGGATCCGAGGTTCACATCGCATTTCTGGCAGTGTTTGCATCAAGCTCTGGGTACAAGGTTGCATTTCAGTACATCCTATCATCCTCAGTCGGATGGTCAGTCTGAGCGAGTTATCCAGATTTTGGAGGATATGTTGAGGTGCTGCGTGATTGAGTTCCAAGGTTCTTGGGAGAAGCATCTGCCTTTGGTTGAGTTTGCTTATAACAATAGTTATCAGGCAAGTATACAGATGGCACCTTATGAGGCTTTGTACGGGAGGAAGTGTAGGACTCCTCTTTGTTGGGCTGAAACTGGTCAAAAGTTGGTTTCAATGTCGGCTTTGTTGAAAGGGACCACAGAGAAGGTAAAGCTCATTTGTGAGCGGTTGAAGGCTGCCTCTGATCGGCAAAAGTCTTACGCGGATTTGAAGCGTAAAGAGATTGAGTATGCGGTGGGTGACCGTATGTTCTTGAAGGTTTCGCCTTGGAAAAAGGTGATGAGGTTTGGCCGGAAGGGTAAGTTGAGCCCTAGGTACATTGGACCATACGAGGTGGTTGAGCGTGTGGGTCCTGTTGCGTACAAGTTGAGGTTACCTCAAGAGTTGGAGAAGATTCATGATGTGTTCCATGTTTCTATGCTCCGGAAGTATAGATCTGATCCTTCGCATGTGATGCCTGTGGAGGAAGTGGTTTTGAATCCGGATTTGACCTATGATGAGGAACCGGTGAAGGTTCTGGATTCGGATAGCAAGGTTCTTCGTGGCAAGACCATTGAGTTGGTGAAGGTGTTGTGGAAGCATCGAGGTGTTGAGGAAGCCACGTGGGAGCGGAAGGAAGACATGCTGAAGCAGTTTCCTTATCTCTTTCCTTCAGGTAAATTTCGGGGACGAAATTTCTTAAGGGGGAGAGAGTTGTAACGCCCCGGTTTTGGGCTTAGAAGTTTTGGGCGTTGACCGGTTTGGTCAAAGTGCTGTTCGAATCTAAAAGGGTGAATTTAGGAAAGCCTAGTTCGGGTTGCATTAAAATTATGGAAAATGTTCTAAAATCATCTTTTAATATAATTAAGTGAACTGTGAAATCAATTTTGGAAAATGAGTTTTGGAAGGGTGACATTTTGGCTAGTAACCAAAATGTAATTTTTGAAAGTTTTGTGACTGTTTTAGAAAGGGTTGAAACTTTGAATCTTTAAGGAGCTATTATTCCAAAAGTAGTTTCTCCAGATTTTTCTAAGATATTTTAAGCTATATTCTGATTTTAAAACATATCAAAAGAGGAGGGAAAGCCATTTTGGCCATTTTGATAACTAACTTCCTATTTTCTTTTCTCTCATTTTCTCTCAACCCAAACACTTTCTTTCCAGAGAATTGTTTCTGATTTTCTCACCTAAATCTCTCCTTTCAACTCTCTTTTGATTCCTAATCATCATATCTACAAAACCTCATCATTTGCTACTTGATTCATTAAGGTTTTTGAATCCAAAAAGAGGAGAAACTCAAGTTTGGAGCTAAGAAGGTCCTTCTCCTCTAAACTATCAGTTCTTTACTGAAATTCCTAAGTTTTCAATCCTTAATTGATGTTTTATTAAAGGCTTTTAAGTTGTGAAATGGATCTTGGCTTATAATGCAAGATTTGGTGATTTTTGATGATTTTCGTTTGATCTGTTAAATCTGTGATTTGAGATGTGTTTTTGATGTTATTTGAACTCTAAATTGATAAGGAATTGAGTTTTGATTGATGCAATCCCGGATAGGTTGGGTTTCCTAAGTTTAGCTTGTGATTCTTGATTATTTTTGAGGTGATCTTGTGGATCTGGTGTTGCTGGAGGTATAAGGATGTTATTAGGTTCTTTTTAGATGTTAAATGATGTTAAAGGATGTTAGGTTTTGATGGTTAATGACTGGGTTTTGTTGAGAAGTAGTTTGGATGCATTTTCGGTTGTGTTTGGTGGCCGAAAATGGAGTGGGGATGAGAGCAGCGAGTTTAGGTGCTTTCATTGAGGATATTAATGCATGATGATGCATTAATCTACTGTTTTGATGTGTTAAAACAGGGGAGTCATCTTTGGATCCAAGTGGTGGTGATCCGGAGGCTTGATTTGGTGCTTCGGCAAGAGGCGAAGTGGAATCGGTGAGTGAAATTGGGTTTTCGGCTTTGAAATCAATGTCTTGGGAGCTTAGTTTAAGTCTAAACAACTTTGCTAAGCTCAAGTGTAAGTTTTCGGAAATACTCTCTAGTGGTGGCCATGATTTGATTGTTGTGCAATGTGGTTTATTGCATGTTTTAAACTCTGTTTTGAAAGCATGATTTAGCATGGTTAATGTTGTTTTTGTAAGCCATATGTTGAAGGAAGCTCAAGGTAAGAGTTCCTTGTTTTTGAGCATTGATTAAATGTGGTTTGATGCTTTTAAATGCATGATGAATATGGCTTGGTTTAATGCTTTAAAACAGTGGATAAATTGATGATAATGATGTATATTGGCAAGTGATGTTTTGCAAAGGTTAAGGTCACTAAGGTGGTTAAAAGTCCTTGAGTGAGCCTTGTTTACTTAAGAACATCAAGGTGGTTAAAAGTCCTTGGATGATTCTTGCTACTGACACAAAGGTGGTTAAAAGTCCTTGTGTGGTCCTTTCCATGGTGTTTAAAAGTCCATGGGGCCAAGGTGTTTAAAAGTCCTTGGGGCCAAGGTGTTTAAAAGTCCTTGGGGTGAAAATTGATACGGACACAAAGGTGGTTAAAAGTCCTTGTGTGGTCCTTTCCATGGTGGTTAAAAGTCCATGGGCCAAGGTGTTTAAAAGTCCTTGGGGCCAAGGTGTTTAAAAGTCCTTGGGGTGAAAGTTGATGAACTTGTTTTTAAAGAAATGGAACTTATCACTTGTGGCCAATATGACATGTTATGATATGAAGCATGAGATGCATGTTTAAGTATGCTTTTGAGCATGTGTAAATGATGATTTGAAGCATGATTTATAAAGTGTTTTATAAATGCATTATTGAATGGTTTTATTGAGCATTCCTCACTAAGCTTTTGCTTACGCTCTCTCTTTGTTTTCTCAAATCAATAATGCAGAACATTAAAGTACTTTGAGGGCAGCAAGGAAGGCAAGCATTCAAGTGGAAGTAAAGCTCAAAGTATGGAAGGTTTTCTTAAGTACATTTAGCTTTTGGTAATTTGGCAATGGGGGACCTATGTGTATGTTTTGGGAGATGTTTTGAACTCCCTAAGTATATTGAATGTTGTTGAGAATGCTGGTTTTTGTGGTTGGCCATTATATGCTTGAATTGGAAGTTTATGCTTGAATGGTTGCTTGTGTAGGAAGCATGCCTATAGATTTGGGGTTTTTCACATATGTTGATGTTTTGATGAATTGTTGATGTAAGTATGTCTCATATATGTTGAATCGCATGTTGGTAAAGTTTGGTGGCATTTGGAGCATGATTGGATGTTTAATTGCATGTTTAAGTATGCATTTTGGGGTAATCTGTGCAGGGTGTTCCGGAACAGTACCTACCGTTTCGGAACGGGTGCCTTAAACAAGCCCAAGCATCCGAAACGGGAGGGACGTTCCGAAACGGTTGGCTACTGTCAGCCCGTGTTGCGGTACGCGTTGCGGAACGGCCCCGCGTTTCGAAACGGGCTCTGCCAGTTTCGGAACGGGTGACCGTTAGGGGCTGACATTGGCAGTTAAATGTTTTGAATTGTTTGCATTTTGGTCCTGAATCTTGTTTGTGCAATTGTATGAGTTTGGGAAGTCCTTTTGAGCTGAAATTTCACAGAAAAGCATGAAACCTGATTAATTTCAAGTTGGTAACTTTAAATTGGTTTAAGTCCTTATATATATCAGAAATTACAATTTGGTCCCTAAAGTTGTAATTTGTTCAATTGGATCCCTGTTTGATCTCTGATGTTTATGATCTTTGAGTATGCTGTTGTATGATCATATCTAAGGATTAATATGCATCTAGAAAAGTTTAAAAAGAAAAAAAAGGGTCGTTAATCAAGGTTGACTTTCAGGTTGACTTTGGTTTTCCCCGTGTGACTCTCTTAATTCGGGTCAACCGTCTAGGCCGGGTTAAGGGGGTTACACCTTATATGAAAAGTCATCTTCGGTACGTCCTCATCCTTCACCTTAAGCTGATAATACCCCGACCTTAGATCAATCTTTGAAAACACAGCTGCTCCACGAAACTAATCAATAAGATCATCAATCCGGGGTAATGGGTATTTGTTCTTTACTGTCAACTTTTTCAGTTGCCGAGATAATCTATACACATCCGTATTGTCCCATCCTTCTTCTTTACAAATAAAACTGGAGCTCCTCAAGGTGAGATACTTGGCCTAATGAAACCACAATCCAGAAACACTTGAAGTTGCATCTTTAACTCATTTAACTTCTTTGGTGCCATTCGATAAGGAGCAATGGATATCGGAGCCGTATCCACATACATCTCTATGCAAAACTCGACCTCCCTATCAGGTGGCAACCTAGGTAACTCTTTCGGAAACACCCCCAGAAAATCACAAATTGTCCGAATATCTTGCGGACGTGCTTCCTTCATATTTAGGTTCATCACATACGCCAAATAAGCTTGACAACCACCATTCATCAACTTGTGAGCTTCCACCGCCGAAACAACATTGGACAAGAACTTTATGTTCTCACCTACCACCACAACTTCAAAATCATCGGCAAGCTTCAACGAAACACGCTTAGTCTCACAATCAACCACAGCTTTATGTTCGGACAACCAATCCATCCCAAGGATAACATCGAAACCATAGAAAGGTAACTCCATTGCATCAACAGGAAACACATGTCCTTGAACCATTAAAGGACACCTTCTATACAACTTCCTAACAACTATGGTTTCACCAAACGAACTCGTAACTTGCATACCAACATCAAGAAAATCTAGTGGCACATCAAGCAACCAAGCTTGCTCATGCAAAATGTATGAATGCGTAGAACCAGAATCTATCAAAGCAAGAAATGACAAGGATTTCAAGGAAAAGGTACATGCGATCACATCCGTGTCATTCTGACCCTCAAGATGAGCATAGACTCGAGCTGATCCTCCAACCTCTAGCTGCACTGCGACTACATTCATTTGGTGCTTGCCTCGCCAACTGTGGACAGTCACGCTTCATGTGACTCTGAGCTCAACACTGCCAACATGCACCGGGATTTCCCCAACACTCTCTCATGTGATTTTTCCCACAACAGTTACACATAGGACCACGTTTGCAACATTCTGACCATATTGGCCTCGACCCGATCCACCACCACCGCCTCGATGATGGACTCACTGATAGCAACTATTCCGTGACCTCTTACCTCGATCACGTCCACGATCATAGTCAGCAACTCTCTTTCTGGAGCTAGAACTCCCGAGCGTGAAGTCAATCCTAGACTCTGCTCGATATCTTTGGCTCGAGTAACCAGCACATAAAAATCGGTATACTCAACCGCAAGGATATAGGTCTTCACTTCCTTCACCAATCCATAGCGAAACCTATCGCATCTCTTCTGTTCATCCGATACCAGCTATAACCCCCTCATCCCGGTCTGGACGACTGACCAGTCCGAGTAGGCTACACGGGGAAAACCGATGTGAAACCCGTTAAGGCTCCCCTTCGGTTAGCAACCCTAGAAAATTTCTTTTAAACATTATCTTATCTAAAGGCTTTAATACTTCCTACGTGAGACACGACAGGGGAAAGACATCGAAACGATACAAGCGTACCAAGCAAGCAATTTAAACAGCCTATTTTAGTCTTTACAGCAGGCCGTATCGATACACTAGAAGTGTGTATCGATACGCCTTGACTAGGTCAAGAGCCCAAAGTCAACCTAGGGGGACCGTATCGGTACACTGGTTGACCGTACCGATACGCCCTCCACGGTCAACTTTTCATGGTCAAACGATAAAAATCATACCGATACACCCAAGTCTCGTACCGATACGCCAAAATCTCGTCAATTTCTCAGATTTCCATAGAGCTTTTGGCGTATCGATACACCCCCGTGTACCGGTATGCTAAGCTTAAACTGAGGCCCAAAGTGTAAGACCGTATCGATACGGCCCTTAGGCGTATCGATACGCCCTGCTCTGCAAGCCTCAATTTAGCTGCAAAACGCACTAAGACTCAACTCTATATGCAATTTACAACTCACCTAACAACAAGCAAACCCTCATACAACACTAGGCAACCATGAATTAGCATACGGAACAAATTAAACAAACAACGGAACATCAACACCAAGGCAATCATACTTAAGAGAAACTTGCATTCTAAACATACATAAAGGGTCTAATTAGCCAAAAGGTACATGCATCCACTAACAAGGTTTACATGCTCTCAACAACACATAGCATTCATGGATCAAGGTCATAAGCCTTTAAACACAAGCATTTAGGCAACAACATAACATGGTTTACAAATCCATAACAAGGGATTAACATCAAAACCAACATATATGAGTCTAACAACGCTCCTACAAAACACGTAGCATCCCCATTGCTAAACTACCACATTATTTACTAAACCATACTTGAGCAACTACAAAAGCTTGGAATGCCCCTTTCCTTGCTCCTTGCTAACTCCACGCTAATGATCTGCATTGTCGAAAACGAGAGCGTAAGCTAGAAGCTTAGTGAGGGTGCTCTAAAACAAAAACAACGACAATGCAAGGTTCAAGCATACCATCCTTAAGACAACACACAAGCATACATAAGCATCAACATAGCATCATAGCTAACATCACAAGAATGCATTAACATGGCATCTTACCTCATGTTATGCCCAACAAGATATAGCATTTATCTTAACAATAACCACACATGAACAAGTATATTGGCAACTATTAGTTTACACGGATATGCGGATAACTTCCGTTGGGGTTTTCACCTCCAATGTACTCAACAAAAACGTTACCTTCGGTGGGATTACACTCATCACTGGACCTTGCATGGATGGGATTACACTCATCATCACATGCCCTACGGATGGGATTCCACTTATCATCACGTAGCAATATAAAATTTTCGGTGGAATATTACATCACCGTACTCCTCCTTGATGACTTTACGCCACCAAGGCCACGCGCGAATTTGACTCAATCGTGTGCACACTCTCATCCTAATGATCGATCATTTATATCCGGTAATTTAACTAGTGCCAATCATACTATCAAGTCACACCATGATAATCCATCATGCATTTCAACATATCAATCATCACATACATCAATGTATATAGCGCATACATAATCAACACATGTTTTTCAAGCCTACATCATGCACACTAGCAAAGCTCATTAAACACACATGAGATTAAGCTACCAACATAACCTTTACCTTGGATTGGCCTACCAAGCACAATCCAACTCCACAACCATACACTTGAACCAATTTAAATCAATTTAAAAGATTCCACTCACCACACTTTCTTAAGCAAACCGAGAAAAGCCGAATCAAGTCTCCACAACTTCCGGAATCGTGCCCGAAGCTTCCTCAACGGTTCCCCTTGATTCTAACCAATCAAAAACAATGTATTACTACACAAAACATCCATAATACACTGCCACTACTCAGATTTCAACCACAATCCATTTCTCAACAACTTCAAGCCAAAGCTAACAACCAAAAATTCCATTTTCGTACTCCCACCAAACCCAGCAAAAAACTACTAATCCCAACACCCAAAACACCAATAACACCTTCAAAACACCTCTCTAACATCACTATATCATCATCCCAACAACCTATCACAAAACCACTCCAAAAACACAAGTTTTGACACTTTTAAAATGCCCTCAAAAACCCATTTCAGGATTTTTGACAAAACCCCACCATTTTAATTTATCATGTGTCTTAGGGCAAGATTAGTTCATAACTTAACTATACAAATAAAAAACGAGTCAAAAAGCCATTAAAGTTTCACCCTTTTCTTTCAGAGGTTTGAAAACTTGAAATTCTCTACAATGGTGTTTTTCAAAAACTAAAACCATCAATGTGCTAGGAATTGAGAGGACAAGTCAAAAATAGTCTTACCTTAAAGAAAACACTTGAAATGAAGGAGAGATTGAATGGAATAGTAACTTGGGAGGTTTGGGGGTTTCGTGGAAATGAAACAAGGAAGAAGATGAAGACCCCTTTTTTTGTCAAAAATGCTATTTTACTCATCTTATTTCCTTTGTCTAAAAATTTACGAAATTGCCATTAAATAATTTCAAAACCTTTTTAAAATAAAACCAAAGTCTATTTTAATTAGATCAAGTCCAACGACTTGAACCCGACTCACACACTCAACTCTCGACCCCAAAACCCGGGCGTTACACCAGCTTAGTAGCGTACTGGCTCAATCGGATAAATTGCACCTCATATTCCGCAACTGTCATGTTGCCCTACATCAACGCCATAAATTCCTTCTTCTTCTCATCCAAATAATGGACACCCAAATACTTCTTCTTGAAAGCATTCACGAAGAATGCCCAGGTAACATCATCAGGTTTTATACCAGATGTGATGGTCATCCACCACGTATATGTATCTCCATGAAGCAAAGAGACCATGCAACCCAACTTCTGCACGTTATTGCAGTTCATCTACCCCAAAAATCCTCTTGGAACTCTCAAACCAAACCTCCGAACCCTCCGGAGATAAACCTCTAAACTCTGATCTGCCCAAACTACGTAGTCGCTCTAAGGGTAAACCAACATTGGCTTCAAGATGAGGTGCGGCCGCGTGCATACCTGCCATTGATGTCTGAAAGGCTCTAGCAATAGCCTGAATCAAAGGTGTCATGTCAAGAGCAGCTTGCCCTTGGGTTGCCTGAGGTCCAACACCTCCACCACCAGCTTCTATCTCAGCTCTACCTCCACCAGGAGGAGGAGGAGGCAAATTCTCAGCATCTATCTCGACCTCATACTCAACTACATTCCGGAAATTGCCTCTTAGCTCTCGTCTCGGTCCCATGATATGATATACAGTTCTACCATGAAAATACAATAGCAAAAATTGTTAGGCTTACAAAAAGAAAGAACCCAAGTCACTCATACCGCCTTTTAAAACAAAACTCTTTTCTTTACCGGTAGTATTGGCAATGGGTACCCCAGTCACACATATCAATTCATCACATAATCAATCAGAACATGATAGAATCATTCATTGTGCATAGCATCGAATACGACATGTCATCAATCATAATTCAACATTCAACATACGTCTGAATCTTTCGAAACCTGGCCCTGATACCTACAAATGTAACCCCCTAAGCCCGATCTAGGCGTTTGACCCGAACTCAGAGAATTACACAGGGAAAACCGAAGTCAACTCGTGAAAGTCAACCTCGATTAGCAACCCTTTTTTTTCTTTTTACCTTATCTAATTGAAAATTAGTTTCCTATGTGTTTGACATTGCAGCGGATCATTCATAAATCAAGCGTAGATCAAATTTCATCCAATTACGGTTTTTAGGGACCATTTCATAATTTTTCCGATTTGCAGAGACTTAAGCCATTTCAGTGTTACCTCACTTTAATTAAGTTCATTACATGCTTGTAGGAGAAATATCAGCATCATACGAACATTCAATCATCCATAATTGCACAACAAATAAACATGGACTAAAATGTAAACATTCAAAACTGAGAAAACATGCCAAATTAACGAACTTGACTACCCTGTTTCGAAACAGATACCTCTTTGTTTCGAAATCATGCTTTCCAGTGGCAAAATGTACCGGAACGTCCCTTACCTGTTCCGAAACCATGTGCCCAGATTAACCTCCCTGCATTCAAACAAAACAGAGCCGTATCAAAATGACCCCGAGTTTCGATACGGGAACAATTTATAACTAGGTGTATCGAAAAAATCTACTAGTGTTCCAAAATAGCAAGACCAAATATGCAAGCTGTATCAAAACAGTTGCAACAGTTTCAAAACACGCACCAGAATTGCACTAAAACAGCAACAATTAAGCATCATAAATCTCACCATATGGTCACCAATCATCATACAATTATAAGTAAACATCAAACACATATTTATCCATCACATAGGCATCATCAAAGGCGTCTATCATCAATAATTGCAAAACATGATTACTCTAGAGGCATGCAACCTATGAGAAACCCACATAGAGCATCAAAATCCACAAAACAAAGCATAACAACATATAAAGGCCCATTACAAGTCTCAAAAGGCAAAACACATTTGTCAAACCAAGGAGTTTAAACAAATATCTCCCAATTACTGAGGTACCCTCCCCATTGCAATTTCTACCTTATTAAAAGTATCAAAACCCATACTTGTAAATCGAGTGGTGACTTGAGTCAATTTCCTTGCTACTTTGCTGCCAATAAGCTCACTAATATGCATTGTTGGAAAGGAGAGCGTAAGCATATTTGCTTAGTGACGGAAAACTCAATTTAAACAACAACAATGCATTTTTCAAACCAATAATTTCTTTACATCAAAACCATATCATGCTCAACTTCCTCATGTTTTTAAAACCACGTTTAAAGCATCATTTATAAACCACATGTATCATTAACTCATGCATATCTCAATGCAAAATCAAGTCGAATCTTCACATGCTTAAATCTCATACAGCATAATCAACATGTATAAAAGTCATTATACAAAATCATTTCAAAACCATGATACGTGTTCAACTCCTATATTGGCATTTCAAGTGAATCGGATGGAATCTACCCCCATCCAATAATGATCGGATATACGGACACACTTGACAGAATCAACCCCCGCCAAGCCCTTGATAGAATCAACCCCTATCAAGTCACATGGTGAAATACAACCCTCACTATAATCTCACTTCGGCCAGGATGCCACTACCCGCATTGCCCTTGGTGATAGAATCTACCCCTATCACTCACAACACAATAGAATCTACCCCTATTGTGTAACCGAAGAATTTATCACACGCGCGAATTTTATATATTATAGTGCACTTTACATCCTATTGGTCGACCAACATATCCGATAATAGAAATCTCATCACTAAGCCAATATATCATTAAAATCCATGTTAACTCACTGCTTTCAATACATTAACAAAATCATCACATGTCTCATCTCAAAACATGCTTCTAAAATAGCAAAATATCTCATCAAGAATGTAACCTCTTGAAACATAACCAAATCATTTCATGAGATATAAATCAGCAAAACCATGCTTATAAAACATGCATAACAGTGAGTAACAAAATATAAATCCAAAACATGAACATGATAATCCACATGGACTTTAAACCGGAAACCGAGAGCTTTAGTAACCATACTTACTTCCGAGATTAGCTAAGCGTTTCAAGCTCACACTAACCCTCAAAACCTTGTTTCCAAGCTTATGAAAATGTTCAAACCATATCCACTCACCGATACAACTTCGCCTCAATTGTCGAAGCTATTCCAAGCTTCCGAAACTCCAAAGGTGCCTTCTAAAGATCAAACAACGTCTTGCCCTGCTTCTAACCAAGGAAAAACAGAGGATTAATGCACACTCTTACATCAAAACCTCCAGCAACACAAACTCTCACTCAACTCCAACATTTGCCAAGAAATTAACCATCGATACAAACCGAAAACATCAACAAAACTACTCTAAACCATTCCAAATCATTACCCAGCAAAATCAACCATCAATCTTCATCCATTTACCACCTAAAACACTTCTCCAAACTTTATAAACCTCCAGCTATCAAGAAATCACCATAATAGTCCCTAAAACTCAAGATTTCATCACTAACTTCTAGCAATCTAACTAGTTTTGGGATTACTCAGCAAAATCCATCAAGTTAACATTATTAGCCATTAACAACATGTTAATAATCAATCATTAACTCAGCAATTAACATCAAATCCAAAGATCCACCATAAAACTTCAAGAAACCTCAATTAAACATGATTTCACCAATATATACATAAAAACCCATTAAAAACAATATGTAAAAGACTAAATACTTGAGAATTTCAGTAAAGAACATGTCATTAGAGGAGAAGAACGAACATACCTCTAATGATGAGCTCTTCCTCCATTTTTGAAAAGAAATCAAAAGGAAACCAAGGAGAAAATAGTATATTCAATAGGGAATTAATAGAAAATAGATAAATCTTTAAATTCAAAATCAAATTTAGAGTTTACCTTGAAAATCTTGTTGTTTGGATGAAGGGAATTTGAGAGAAAAATGAGAGAAGAAAACTATCGTCAAATGGAAAATGAAAATCGTTTTAACTTCCCTTCATCTTTTCTTTATTATAATTATTTAATTAAAATTGTAAAATAGGAAGAAAAGTCTCTATTAGCCCTTGGTATTGCTCCTTAAAGATTCAAAGCATTAGCTTTTTATGTTTTTGCCATCAAATCAAATTTTACCATTTTTTATATTTTGCTCACAAAACCAAAATGTCCGGTTTTCAAAATTGTTTTCTTAAAATTACCTTTACTAAAATTAATCATATATATAACTATGATTTTAAGAAAATTCCCCATATTTTTATCCGGCCAAAAACCTTTTAATTTAATTGTTTCTCGAAACTAGACTAAACCGCTAAATTGGTTTGAACCGAACCGCCTAACCAAACTCGGCTAACACTTAGGCCCAAAACCTGAGTGTTATCATTTGGGCATCAACAAGTGTCTTTTTTTTCTTTTATACGATCATATATTGGCCATTATTATCTTGTATACTATAACATACGTTTATTCAAGATTTGTTAGCCAAAGTACACATGCTCGATGCCAATCCTATGCCAACAACTAATATTTCATATACGCATCATTTCAAGTCCTAAGGTGTTCTTTTTCCCAATGCAACACTTTATAATAGAATTTGTCCGTCATTTTTATGTGACATTTATATGCTCTACTAATAATTTTATATTACGTGTATTAATAATATTTTTAATATTTTGTTGATTTTTTATATTTTATTGATAATATATTATGCAGTGGCATAAAATTATTGATAAGACATAAAATCATTAATAAGACATATAAAGAGGCATAGATAAGGTACTTGCAAATTATATTCCAAACTTTATTGCAATACTGTTGAAAGGTATGTATATTTGAAACATGCACGACCAAACATTTTAGTGTTAATAAAGTTGTCCATTTCATGCAAAGCCCTTGAGAAGGCTATTGGGTAGCTATTAAATTCTCCATTTGTTCTAATAAAATTGTAATTTTTGTATTTTAAAATTGTTATATTTAAATTGTCATTCTAAAAATTAAAAAAATATATAAGACACGATTATTTTTCTATATTTTTTTAGTTTTCCAACAAAAACAAAAGTTAACTTTCTAAGGGTAAACTTATCATTTAAATTAGGGTAAACTACATAAATGACCATCATACTATTATAAAAGTCACGATTTGACCACCTTACTTTTTTCGAAGCAATTAAACCACCATACTATTAAATTGGATGCAATTTGACCACCAGCCGTTAGAGGTTAGCGAAAGGGTGACGTGGCAGTTAAAAAAATAAAGGTATAATTACACAGTTGGTCCTCGTTACTTATACACTCTATTAATTTGATCCTAAATTTAATTTAATAAAATTGAAATTAAAGAGTTGGGGTGGGGGGATTTGAACTTAGGTTGGAATGGCGGGAGGACGCTGGGCTTGCCACTAGGCCAAGCATACTTTTATGTTATGAAGTACCACATATATTATATGTTTAAATCAATATTAATGCCTGGAAAAATTGAAAGTAACAAAATTGGGGCTGAGGGGATTCAAACCAAGGATCCCTTGGTGAAAAGAATCATGTGCTTGCCACTAGACCAAGGTTATTTTTATGATATAAAGTACAACATACAATATATCTCTTATATTACTGTTAATGCATGGAAAATAGAAGAAATGCGGTTTTAGAGAACTCGAACACAACATACTTATGATGCATAAAAACATCTAACCTAATTAAATAAATCTAATACTCCCCCCGTCCCACTTAAGATGTCCATTGTTGACTTTTCACGTAGTTTTATGAAGAAAAAGTTTGTGTAAGAAATGTGATATAAATTAATTAAAAATACAGTTTTACCCTTAAAAGTTAAAGTTTGTTTTATTGGAAAACTAAAAGAAAGGATAGAAAGGGAAATACACATTGTAAAAGTAGTTGATTTTTTTAATGAGACATTTTAAGTGGGACAATTTTAAAACACAAAAGAGACATTTTAAGTGGGACGGGGGAGTAATTAAATTAAAATTAACAATATTTTGTATATATTTTAAATTATGTTTAGTGCACGATTAAAATAAAAAATTTAAAATTATATTAAATTTTTTTATATAACAATTAAAATATATACAAATTTAAAATAACAACAATCCTGCACTAATTAAATTTGTAAAAAAATTAAATTTGTATATATTTTAATCGTTATATAAAAAAATTAATATTATTTTAAATTTTTTATTTTAATCGTACACTAAACATAATATAAAATATTTACAAAATATTGTTACTTTTAATTTAATTATTAGATTTATTTAATTGGGTTAGATGTTTTTACATCATAAGTATGTTGTGTTCGAGTTTCCTAAAACCGCATTTTCTCTATTTTCCATGCATTAACAGTAATATAACAGATATATTATATGTTGTACTTCATATCACAAAAATAACCTTGGCCTAGTGACAAACACGTGCTTCTTTTCACCAAGGGATCCTTGGTTTGAATCCTCTCAGCCCCAATTTTATTACTTTCAATTTTTCCAGGCATTAATAACGATTTAAACATATAATATATGTGGTACTTCATAACATAAAAGTAGGCTTGGCTTAGTGGCAAGTCCACCATCCTCCCACCATTCTAACACAAGTTCAAATCCCTCAACCCTTAAATTTTTTATTTCAATTTTCCTTCTCTAATCTTGTGACACGTGTCACAACCTGATTTGAGGGGGAATTAATTAATTAGATTAAATAAAATAAAAATAAGTAAAGTCCTCCAATAAGGTGGTGACACGTGTCATCAAATAATTAATTTATTTTATTAAATTAAAATTAGGATCAAATTAATAGAGTGTATAAGTAACGAGGACCAACTGTGTAATTATACCTTTATTTTTTTAACTGCCACGTCACCCTTCCGTTAACCTCTAACGGCTGTTGGTCAAATTGCATCCAATTTAATAGAATGGTGGTTTAATTCCTTCGAAAAAAAGTAAGGTGGTCAAATCGCGACTTTTCTAATAGTATGATGGTCATTTATGTAGTTTACCCTTTAAATTATTTTAACATTGTCTTATATAAATTTTTTTCTTTCTAAAATACCGTGAAAAATCAACACATGACAAGAAATTTGAGACGGATGGAGTATATTCTATGTTGTCGTAAAGGTACTTTTTAGATCATAGTATAAAATCAACACACAACAAATTGCATCAAATTGACCATTTGACCTGTGTTAACTGTTACAGTGTTAACGTGGCAGTTAACGATGTTGATGTGGCGGTCCACAATGCTGACATGGCGGTCAACAATGATGTCGTGGTAGTACACGTGGGGTGATGACATGGCAGAGAGGCTGAATTAATTTTTTAACTGAATTCAAGGGCATGATTTTTTGCCGAGTTTAGGGGCACAATTGATTTTAATTGAAAGTTCGATAACTTATTTAATATTTAAGTTAAAAAATAAAAAAAAATAAGAAATTGCTAAATTTGAAAAAAATAAAAGTGGGTAAATAATTTGTTTAAATTTCAAGTTAATATAATTAATTTATTTAGTTTTTGAATAAAATATGATAAATAATTTGTTTTTCGAGTTGATCTTTTACAAATAAAATATATGAGAAGTCGATTAACAAATTAGAGTAAATAACCTTTGAGTCCCTCATAATTTTAAAAATAAGCAAAGTGAGAACTCTCACAGAAAATTAAAATGTTCTTTAAATTTTTTAACAAAATTCATAAATTTAATATAAATAAATAATTCAAAAAACATTGAAAATAAAAATTAATATAAAAATTAAATGTATTAGAAATTATAATACGATAAAATTAAAAATTAAAAATTGTTTATAAAGTATAAAAAAATTAATCACTTTCATCGAAAAAGTTTTCAATTTCGTCGGTCTGGGTATTACCATTAGAGGTGGCAATCGGGTCTTCGGTTCGGGTTCGGTTTGGGTTGTTTCGGTTCGGGTCGGGTCATTTCGGGTCTATCTAAAATCGGTTTAGATTCGGTTCGAGTCGGTTCGGTTCGGGTTCAGGTCTAATTCGGGTCTGTGATGAGTCGGATTCGGTTCGGGTATTGGATCGGGTCAAAATTGGATCGGTTATTTTCGGGTCGGGTCAATATCGGATCGGTCGCTTTCGGTTCGGGTCAAAATCGGGTCGTTCGGGTCGCTTTCGGTTCGGGTTAAAATCGAGTCAATTTCGGGTCGGGTCAACATTTAAATTTTCGGGTCAATTCGATTTGAGTTGGGTTAAAGGTTTGAGGTTTAGTATTTATGGTTTAGTTTAGAGTTATTGATGTATGAGATTAATTCTGATTCAACTTGTTAATCTATGCATTTGAATTTGATTAAATATTTAAATCAAAGCTTCATGTATCCATATAATTTTTTTTGTATAATTATATTAAATCAAAGTTTATAATAATAATAATAATAATAATAATAATAATAATAATGTCTGAAATGAATTAATTTATTAAACTTAGGATCTAATTGAACTAACTAAAATCTAAAAGCATAAATCACGGACATAATTAAAATAATTTTAAAACTAAATGTGAAATTTCAATTAAATTAATCTAAATTGAAACTCAATTAAATTAAGAAAAATAGAAAGACAATTGGTAAAAATAGAGAGGAAAAAAACAAAATTTTGGAGGGAAATAAGCCACCAATTTTTAAGCTAGATTGAAAAAAAAGAAAAAGACAATTGAAAAAAATAGAGAGAGAAAAGACAAAATTTTGGAGGGAAATAAGCCACCAATTTTTTAAGCTAGAGATTAATTACTTTTTAGGTCATGTTGCATTTAAAATGTTACATTTTAGTCAACTTTAAGTTTTAGTTTAATTTAATTTAGTCACAAGTATTCCCACGGTTTAGACTTCGGATATAGAAATTCCCTCCCCGTAGTGATATTTAGTCTCTAAAAATTTACTTTTAGTTGAAATTAACTAATCTTTGTAATTTAGTCTATTAATTTAATATATGGTATAATTAAAAAATTGGTCATTGGACTCTCAAATTTCTCCACTTCCAAATTGTCAATTTAGTCTACAATTTCAATTTTATGCTATATTTTATGATGAAATTATAAAATTGGTCACCAAGATCTCAAATTTCTATACTTCATTTTATTATTTATTATATTGTTAAAAATAGACATTCGGGTTAAAATCGGGTCAAAATCGGGTTAAAATCGGGTCGATATTCGGTTCAGCTTTCGGTTCGGGTAGCATTCGGTTCGGGTCTATTCGGTTCGGGTCCATTCGGTTCGGGTCCATTTCGGTTTGGGTTCATTTCGGTTCAACAAAAAATTTCGGATCGGATCGGTTCGGGTTTCGGGTCAACTTCGAATCATCATGTTTTGGTCAAAATCGGGTTTCGGTTCGGGTTTCGGGTCAAATTTGCCAGGTCTAATTACCATTCGTTAAATAAATTTTCAGTGGAATCAACTTTGTGTTAGAGTAACAATAAAACTAAATTTTCTTTCACTTTTCTACATCAAATTGATGCTCATTAATATTTGATGTAAAAAAATTGAAGGATGATTATGGTTGTATTACAACTTTAATATAAGGATGATTCCATTGAAAATATGTTCAAGAAATATTAGTATGCTTAGCATAACCAGAAACATTCGAAGACTTTTCGGGTGGTTTATAAATATTTTTAAATTTTAATTTTTTAATATTATAATTTTTTTTTAATTTTATGTTTTTACTTAAATTTTAAAATTTATTATAGTGTTTTTATTTTTTTAATATTTTATGACTAAATATTTTTACATTTTTAATAATTTTTTATTTTTGACTTAAAAATTAAGTAAGTTATCGAACTTTCAATTAAAATCAATTGTCTCTAAACTTGACAAAAAATCAATATGCCCTCAATATAATCAATTCTTCCCATCTACCACGTCATCATCATACGTATAATGCCACATCATCCTCACAAGTGTATTGCCATGTCAGTATCGAAGAACGTCACATCAGCACCATTAATTGTCACGTTAGCATTGTATCTGTTAATCTCGGTCAAATAGTCAATTTAATACAATTTGTGAACTAAAAAACCTAATTAAGTGTGTTTTTCGGCGATGGGCTGAATTAATTTTTTTAGTAGAACTCTAGTACAAAAATACCCTTTTTAACTTTTCTCCTTACAAATATTTAAATCATTTTTTTAGAATCATATACAATCACTCTTATTATACCTGTCGAGAACAGCCACCGCACAAAACCTGTCTCCCAACTTGTTTGTTGAGTCTCGAAATACTTTTTTTCCCCGAAGCACCGGAGGTGGAAAACAGAGAAAAGCCAAAGTAGAGTGAATATTATGTAAAACAAGGAGGTTGACATTGTTCAACGGCAGTCAGAAATCGGTGACCTTATTGTTATGCAGCTGCTACTCTATGATAAGTAGAATGAAATTTGCTGATCAGAGGTTAGTTGTTTTTTGGTTTGTTTTTAATGAATGCTTGCGCCTTGCTGTATAAATAAACGATGATGGAAATCTTCTGCCCTTCTATTATGCCTCCTTTTATGATCCCACTTTAAAACAGTGGGTTTAAGTTTTAGGGTTTAAAATTAGGGGTTGTGGTTAGCGTTTAGGGAATTAGAGATAGACTGTATTTTTTAGAGTACAGAGTTTAGGGTTTAAGATGTGAAAATTAGAATTAAAATTTAAAATTTAATTTTTAAGTAATTTTTAGGGTGAGTAAATTGGATTTTTACCCAAGAAGGGGTGCCTCCGGCTCCTATGGGCTATGGTTGTCGACTTTCCTTTGGTTTGATGAACTAGGGCTGCCTAAAAACATAAGAAACAAAAAGGTGAATCGGATTAAATACGATGAACTTTACTTGATTAAACCCCCAAGAGGGTTAAATTACATCACAGATAAGAAGGGTAGACTTCTCTGCCTTCTTTGGTTTTTATAACATAAAGAAAATGTATAAAAATCCATTTATTTCATACATAATTTAACGTAAAATCTAGCTAACAGATGAAGAACACATCCCTCTGCCCTTCATAACATGCCTCCTCAACCCAGGAATATGCACGTTCTTTATATAATCTTTCCAATCTATGCTTTCCACATCGAATCCAAAGCTCGCCTTCTCTTCGTCTGACATTGTCTCCAGTAATCTCTTGGTGTTGCTGTTGTCAAACCTAACAAATGTTTCGGTTTTTGTTTTTTTTTTTCTCTATGTCAGTTGAGCATGATTTGAAGATTATATGCAATGTGAAATCCATGGCTGGACTGATATTTGATGCAAACAGCTGACTTACCTTCCACCATAAAATGTGTATGGCTCGTATATGTTGGCCAAGTACTTTGCCTGCTCCACTGACTTCCTGCATACCGCTTCGAGCTTCTCCGGCAGCTTTCCGCTCCAAGATGCCAGTGCTGCCAATCCAGTTCTGTGCATGGCATCTCTCCATAGGTGAGCCGAGAAATCCTCCATGGAACTGAACAGCTTCATGGACGGGACATGGATTGGGGTACCCTTCGAGTCATGAAAAGGCCAAGAATTGTAGTGCTCGTGGAGCATTCTGGCTAGATCTTGGAAAACCAGTGGATTTACAACTGATGATGCAATGTGGTAGATGTTAATATCTGGTTTCGAGGTCATTCCGTGTCTTGCAATTGCTGCCAAGGTTGCATTCACAACCATATCTGCCGGAACCTGTAAGGTTTTGCCATTGTTTTAATCCATCAAACTCAATAGTACCAGAATTGATGAATAAGATTGACAACAACAACAACTTACAACATCAAGAACTCCGTTGGGATCAACAAGGAAACCTGTTAGCTGCCCTTTCCCATAGCATAATACTATTGGATCCATCATCCTAAGATAGAAAAAAGGGTAATCTCAATCTTTCTCAAAAACCTTTGCTTTATATGTTTATATATATGAACTTAAACAAGAGATACCTATTTCCTTCCATCCATCCAGGAAATGGTTCTTTGCAGGTGCTCTCAATGACACTCGGTCTAATTATCACCACCGGTATTTCTCCTCGCATGTTATTGATCATCATCTCTCCCATAGCCTTCGTGAACACATACGTGTCTTGCCAACCGTGTTTTCTAGCCCTGAACACGCATGTCACAGTCATCACAGAGGAACATATAAAAAATGATCTATACATTACTCTTTCTATGTTATGAGTAAGATTCTAAATGTCCATAACATATTCTGCACCTTGTCAAGCCTTATGAGTAAGAAGGGAATGAAAATTCTCACCTTTCTAAGCCCAATTCTTTCATTTTCTGAGCCACTTCACTTTCATGACAACCTTCCTTGGTATCTCGAGCCAATACGAACTCTTCTTCGATATCTAACTCGGGTATGGATCTCGGTGTAGTTTCAGAAATTAAATTTTCCCTTGCAATACAATCTCCTATGTCAAATGGCTTTTCCATAACTCTTCCTTGTCTTTGGCCATTAACATATGCTGCACAAAAAAATATTCTGTTTATCGCCTAAGACGTAGATGTCCTTTTTATATATACGCCACACAAGCCTTGGTAGATCCCATGAGCTATATATATATAGATTTTGATTACTTGCCTGTTGAAACTTGCAAAAAGAGTTTAAGTTTCTTGCACTTCTTGGCGAAACCCATGAGATGGCATGCTCCTTTTGTATTTATATCCATGGCAACATCATATCTGCAATTCAATGACAACTACTAATTGCAATCAAACTTTACAATGATCTCATTCTTAACAGTTCCACAATCTTAAAGAACGGATCGAGAAAGAAAAAGAACCGGAACCTTTCATCGAAAGTTGTATTAGCTGCAGAATTCACAATAACGTCGACTTCTTTTGCAATCGATTCAACTACATCAGCATCCAATCCTAGATCAGGTTCACAAACATTTCCTGCTATAGGGACTAGTTTGCTTAACATGAAACTTTGGTAACTATTCCCATATGTTTGTTGCAGACACTTGAAAAGGTCTGCGTTTATGATCTAAAACAAAAGAAGAGGAAAAAAACTAAAATTTGATTCAATGGCAGGGAAAAGAAAAACCATTCGAACAAGCCATAAGCAAGAAAAAAGGCAGAATTATATGCACAACATACTTCAGTTTTCAATCTTTCCATTGCTGCTTCTTTGCTTTTAGCCTTCACCAACACAAATATCTTCCCAACATCAGGCACAGTTCGTAAAATCTTCTCAATAAGAACTGCATATGATTAATATAAGAAAAATATGGAAAAGATTATATAGCATATACTTTTCTGTTACAAGTCTCAAGAAGGTGTTCAGTTAAGGAAGTGAAATGCAAATATGGTGAGTCCAAAACCCTATAGGAAACAATATATCTAAGTCTATTTTCGTCCCGGCCTAATAGAAAATAACTATTCGGGTAGGTAGTTCGACCCTTGAACAAATCTAGGATACATACTTGCATTCGACTCTGTGCTCGTACCATACCTTTGGCAAGAAATCCAGTTGAACCAGTTATGAAGAAGTCCTTCCCTCTAAGAAACTTAACAATGCCAATGCCCTCTTGCAACTCCACTAAGCTAGTTGATCCTCCATAAGGCACCAAATCTTTAACTGCAATATCTGCCTGATTAGGTGACACAATTAAGCTTCCAGCGTCCATAAGCGCCGCACTGCGATTGGCACCATTAACTGTTTTCGACCTTTGCTTGACAGGTGAAGAAACCCCGGCAGTGTTCATTGCTTTCCCAGTGCCCCCTTGGCAATGCACGAGATTACAATTTTTGTTAGTGGTGGTGCTGTGCTTCAGGCAGTGAAATTTATTGAAAAGTTTGCTCGGTGAAACAGAGAAACAATTGAGGAGCAAGGCCCCCATCAAGTTGCAAGAAAAAGGAGAAGTTGAGAAGAGAGAAAAGTATGATGAAGGAATTAGAGCATATTTGGTAGTTCAAAAGAAAATGGTTGGCTTAACAACTTAACACTAAGTAAACTAACCCTGCCCTATAATATAAGAAACAAGAAGAAGAGAAAATAATTGAAAAATAGTTGGGTTTGGGATCATAAAGCAGAATGGGGTGAATTTAAGGGAAGAATGAGATGGGAATTAGGTATAGTTTAATATTAAAATTCATGCAAAGGCTCTCTCTTTATGCCATTTCTTTCACACTTCTCATCAAGGAGCCTGCCATGGCGGTCATCTTCTTTTTATTATATATACCGTTGCCTGAATTATTCTTTCATTACTATTTGGTGTATTTTGGATTTTTTTTATGTTCCCAAAGAAAGGGTGTGGGGATGGAGATTTGCCGATTCCCTATCTGCTCCCTTTAAATACCGACTTAAACAATTTCTTTTAAATTATGCCATTTAACAAGGTTAAAATTTAAATACTAATATCAATAAGAAAAACAAATATATTTGGTTGGTTGACTAAACTGCTAAAAAGAGGATTAAGATTAAAATTTGTTAAAATTTTTATTAAAAGATGTGTCTATGATAAATTGAAAATTTTGAGGCATGTTTTTTATAGATAAAAGTGAAGATTTGAATGATAAATTTATGGATTCATATTCTACTCTATGAAACCTTTATAAAGATATTTCATATGCTCAAAATAGTAGAGTACTTGCTAATTGTGTAAAGAAAATGAGAAACTCATATCTCGCATTGGTAGGATAACAAGTAAGGGAAGTGTTTATACACCAACCCACCTACTAATCAATGAATGATTTAGGTTGAGATTGTGCCTCGTGCATAGGTGCAAGGTGTAAATTGAAGCTCGTTGAATCTATCGGGTTGGGGGCACACTTCTCACGGTGCACTTTCATGACGTGGGTGATGTGAATATCCGTATCAATTCGTCTTTTCATAAGCTGAATTTTTTTAAACAAAGGATTACGTTGGTTTATCACTGCAGTTGTGTTTCTCTCAACAAATAAATAATTTTTATTTTTATTTTTTGGATTAATGTTACTTCTCTAACCGCTATTAAATACAATATTTTCCATACTCAAAAGAATCTATTAAAAAGAATCAAGGAAACAAAAAAAAAGTTCAATAAAAATCAACAAAATAAAAATATATGTAGCAAAAAATATGATATTTTGTGTATTGTAAACTATAGTGAAAAATGTATGAGTGAATTATTGCTGGAACTGATGAGACCATTTAATAATCGTTCAATTTTATTTGCAAAATGTTTATGAAGGGGTTATGAAAATAACACTAACATTCTAGTTTGTGTGGGATGAAATTAAAATTTTACCATTATATTTTTTGATCTTCATTAAATCAAAGTTTTCACTTTTGTAGCACGAAAAATAGAAGATTCTTCAATTTAATGAGGTTTGGATGATAACGGAGGTTTTGGTTGTGTTTGACACTTGGAAGCAATGACGGTGAAGCTCTTGAGTATGTTGGGTGTTGAGTTTACTAATAGCGACAGATTGAGATAAACTTCGAACGGTAATTGTACAAACGAAAGAAGGTGAACGGTGCGAATGTCCGTATCAATTGGTCCATTCGTGAGCTGAATTTATTTGAATAAGGTTATATTTTTTTATCGTTGCAGTTGTGTTCCTCTCAACAAGTAATCGGTTTCAATTTTTATTTTATGGACTAATGTCACTTTTTTAACGGCTAATAAATATAATATCGTCCATACTTAAAATAATCTATTCAGAAAATAAAAGAAACAAACAAGAAGTTCAATAAAAAACATGTCGCAAAAAATGTGATATTCTGTGTATTGTAAACATTAGTGGAAAATGTAATGATCGTTCAATTTTATTTGCAAGATGTTTGTAAAGGAGTTGTGAAAAGAGCACTAACGCTCTAATTTTCGTGGGACGAAATTAAATTTTTATCATTATATTTTCTGATCTTTATTAAATTAGAGTTTTCACTTTTGTAGCATGAAAAATGAAAGATGCTTCAATTTAATGGGGTTTGGATGGCAAAGGAGTTTTGGTTATGTTTGAGACACGAAAGCAATGATGGTAAAGCTCTTGAGTATGGTGGGTGTTGAGTTTACTTGCTATGATGATTGTAAAAAACTTCAGACGGTGATTGTGCAAACGAAAGGAGGTTAAAGTCAACAAAAAAATGGTTTCAATTTTGTTATTATTTTACATTCAATTTTGAATAATTTGTTCTTGTATTCTATTCGGTTAAATTAATAAATTCAACATTTATTTTAATGTTTACTTTTATATATTTTTGATTTTCAGCCATCGGAGATATTGTTTTAACGATAAATGGTTTGATGCTCTGACTGGTGAAACAAAAGAAGCAGCCCTTATAGATGAAGATGCTAGTGGTGATTGTCTAAGCGAAGGGAGGTACCGCATAAGTAGTAACATAATGGATGTAGTTTTGTACAATAGCTTCGTTAAGTGCATATTATATAAATATTTTTATACTTTCGTAGGATCAGTGTTGTCGTGACATGAGGGATACATGCACCTCAAGCTTGTTTTGGTCAACAGTTTATTTGGTATCGGATTAGAGGAGGTACCGTTCACCGGAGCGTGCATCTACACTTTTGCATATCACATGTCTTTTGAGATAAAGAAGTGTGAGAATATCGACGTCGTTAGATAAAATCATGATGTCATAGTATCGAATGAGTGAAGGTTGTTAATTCATTTTCTTATCTCATTATCGTTTGTAATTCAGAACATACATCTCCATTTATTTGTTCAACAAGGTCTTCAACGTGGGACCAACGGAGGTATCATCTGTCAGAACAAACATCCACTCTTTTACAGATCATGTGTCATTCGAGACACAGAAATGTGGACATTTATATTGTTAAACAAGCTGAGGCAATATACGTCAGAGCGTGTATCCATACTTTTTCATATCATGTGTCATTGGCATTCATATCCTTGAACAAGCCGAGGCGACATCCATCTGAGTGGGCATACATACGACACAGAAGTGTGGGCATCCCAACCCCCTTAGATAAAATCACGATGTCATAGCATTGAATTGGCAAAGGTCGACCTTTGTTGTAGTAGACATCTACACTTTTGCAAATCATGTGTCGTTCAAGACACAAGAGTGTAGGCATCTCGACTCCCTTGGAGAATAACACAATGCCAAGCATTGAATAGGCAGAGGTATTCAGTTTATATATACTTCGCACAGTCGGCGTCACTCAAGACATGAATGTTACATGATCATCTATACTTTTATAGATCGGGTGTCATTCGAGACATAAAAGTACGGGTATCTCGATGCCCTTGGAGAAAAACAAAATGCCTAAGGCACTGAATTGGCGGAGGCATCAAATATCATCTGTTGACGAATGGTGATACAAGAATGTACTAAAAATCTTAGAGAAGTACAAGCACCTATAAATTCCATGCACTCATTCATCCATTCATCAAAGTTACACATTCATTTATCTACTAAATAATTCGTGTAGATCTTCCTGGGGAATATGTTGACTACATAGGGTGTAGAGTTGCTTCATAGGGTATGGAGTATCTTCCTAGATGACTCTATATAACATGAGTTATTCCTTAATACCTGAAGGCCTGCAGGGAAAAACATTTATGGGGGTCTCTACGGAGAGTCTGGGATGTCTTTCATAAATGTCAGGCGTAGTTGCTTGCCGAGCTTTTTGTCTTCAAGCCCATCCTCTTGGCCTCTGTTGCAATTTATCTAGTCATTCTAATACAAGACGGCCTGAAAGTTTTGTAGTTGTTTCTTCGATTTCGTTCATGCAAAGTGGTCTAAAGGTTTTTTTCGTTGATACTCTGGGGGATCAGGACCTCTTTAGGGGTTATGACGGTGAGCTAACTTTACAGAGTCATGCAAAAAGACACTACATCTTCAAGATGGCCCCGTCAAGCCTGTTGGGGCTACCAGTGGATTTGGTGAGATGTTTTTACCCCATCTCTACACAAAAACAACCTTGGATATACGTGTTGAGAAGTTGATAACCTATTATATTTACTTTCTTTTGGTCAGAATCCAAAAAGAACGATTTGCATAGCGACTATGGCCTTTTCAAAATTCATTGTTGTTGTCGATTTGATAATTAGCATCGTAAGTGATAAAGATCCGGTGTGCTGGGAGTGCCACTAAAAGAACCACCGTGATTGGTTATCTTGGTTGAGATGATCTCTAAGCTCACTACACCAATTTTTGATACCAAAATGAGGAGGCACTGAACAAGAGAGATGAAAATGGTGGATTAAGGTGGTCGTGGGGGATTCAGGCAGTTAAACCGCTATAGATTTGGGGTCAAGAGTCATAGACAATACGGTGGTTGGAATCGTTAAGATGGGAGGAGGAATAGGAGGAGAGGTTAACAACCCTTTCAGTTTGGTCATATCTAGATACCTTGCAGACATCTCATGCCTCTCTCTTATCGAGGATACAAGTATTTATAGCCCTCTTTAGCACTATTGATGATAGGATAGTTTTAGGCCATGTGACAGCCTATAGATAGGTTGGTAGAGATAGACCCAACTTCTAAATATTAAGTTTTGCATTTTGGTCACGTGAATGTCGTGTAGTGGTGCCTAACAATGCTTTTTCCCAAAGTGGCCTAATGGCTTCAGTCATGTTAACCTCTAGAAGAGCTTGTCTCAGGAGGAGTTGTTGTTATGGGCCACTTATGGAGTCTATCAAGTATAGAGGTGTTGAGAGGTATTTCCGAAATCTTGCAAGGGCGGATAACTTAGGTGTAACAAATACAAAGGATAATAAATATTTTATTACATTTATTGATGATAACACAAAATACTACTATGTATATTTGCTCAAGAGCAAAGAAAAAAACTATAGAGAAATTTATACTCTATAAAAAGGAAGTTGAAAACCAACTTAATAAAAATATTAAGATGGTAAGAAGTGATCGTGGTGGTGAATACGCTGAACTTTTTGGTGAATCCAATGAAGTAACATCATGGTATTATTCACAAAGTAACACCACCATAATCTTCTCAATCCAATGAAATAACCAAACAGAAAAATGAGACTCTAAAGGAAATGATGAACGTTTTCCTAGGAAGCTCTGGATTATCACAGAGCATATGGGGAGAAGTTATTCTATCAGCTAATTGCATTTTAAATAAAGTTCTTCACAAGAAAATAGATAAGACATCAAACAAGTTATGGAAATGAATAAAACCTTCCTACGACCAGTTGAAAGTGTAGGGGTTTCTTGCGAAGGTAATGGCCCCGTTATCGAAACAAATGAAAATAGATCCTAAAACTGTGGATTTTATTTTCATTGTCTATGAAAAACATAGCAATGCATATTATTTCTTGTGTGCGAATAAAAAAACCATGGGATTCACGAGAATACAATAATGGAATCAAAGAATGCATTTTCTTTGAAAATGTATTCCCTTGTAAAGTTAGGGAAGTTGGTCCAAGTTCAACAAAATAAACTTTATATATTATCAATGAAGATAGCTCAGATGATCAACAAGGTGTTGAGCTTGAAATAGAGTCGCGAAGAAGTAAACAAGTAAGGGTAGAAAAACCATTCGGATCAGATTTTCTAACGTTTATGCTAGATGTTAAACCTTAAATGTATAATGATGTTATGCGTTCATCTGAAGGCACCTTATGGAAGGATACGACTAAAAGTGAAATTTATTCCATCCTACAAAACTATACGTGGGAATTAGTGGATCTTCCTCGAGAAATTAAACCATTAAATTCTAAATGGATTTTCAAAAGAAAAATTAAAGCAGATGGAGCAACTGATAAGTACAAGGCTAGATTGCTTATAAAAGGTTACTAAAAAGGGAAGGTCTTGACTATTTTGATGCAAATTCTCTTGTATCAAGAATAACTTCCATAAGGATGATACTCGCGCTTTCCGCTTTGCGGAATCTAGAAGTACATCAAATGGATGTTAAAACAGTTTTCCTAAATAAAGATCTTGATGAAGAAATATACATGGAACAACTTAAGGTTCATGTAATTTCAAGTCAAGAGAGAAAGATTTGTAGATTGGTGAAGTCTTTGTATGGACTTAAGCAAGCACCAAAGCAATAACACGAGAAGTTCGATAGTGTCATGATAACAAATGACTTCAAGATTAATGAGTGTGACAAATGTGTATATGTCAAAACTACCGACATTGGACACATTATTCTATATTTGCATGTTGATGACATACTCATTTTCGGAAGCAACAATGAAATGGTAAAACGTACCAAAGACATGTTACATTCAAGATTTGACATGAAAGATATGAGACTAGTTGATACGATTTTGGGTATCCAAATCAAACGGTCACATAAAGGTCTCATATTGACTCAATCACACTATGTGGACAAGATTCTTGAGAAATTTGGTAAGGATAATTCTGGTATAGCCAGAGATCCAAAAGACATGTGCTAACATCTGTCCAAGAACAAAGGTCAAAGTGTTGACCAAGCGGAATATGCAAGCGTCATAGGTAGTCTAATGTACCTCATGAGTTGCACTAGATCAGATATTGCTTTTACTTTGAGTTGATGATAGCGGTTGTCGAAGCCGTAATAATGTTAAAACAATAGTCCACAATAATTAAAAGATAGTTCATGCTGAATGATAAAAATATTTGAATAAAAGCGAGATGCTCCAAGTACCAAGTCACCTAAAGAGTCTGAAGATATCTGAAAGAGGGAGAATATGAGGTGTAAGCTAAAGAGCTTAGTGTGTCTCTAAAGTGCAAGCAATCACAAACAAAACAATATTTTTATTTTTCTGATAAAGTCTTTTGAAAATACTATAAATCTGAATCATGACGATATGATGTCCGATGTACAACTCAATACCCAACTGACAGATACCAGACATAGTGGAGGTTTCCTTCACAAGAGTAGAGGTTTCCTTCACTTTTTCTGAACACAATCCCATCCCATGTACACAATGATATGATTTAAAATCATAAATCTAAACTCAAACTCATCGTATTAAATATGAGGTTCACATTTCTAAATATTTGATACTTGATTTAAAAACACAATTTAATATGCCATGCATGATATTTTCAAAGCATTCTCAAATCGCAACTCAGATAGTAAATCAAACAAGTATAAAACAATATTTATTTATAGTATGGGAAGAAACACACAGAAAATCATTTATTTATAGCACTGGAAGAAACACACCTTAAGCGCACAATAGCTCTATCGTCGTGGGTGACTCCCACGTCCAGACCTATCACTTGGTCTAACTGAATTGGAACCTACAATGTCAGAACTCTACATTATTAACACTTTCTAACATTAAGCCATTAACTAAAAACGTAAAATCTATACCGAAAGAATACTCAAGAACGAGCCTCGAAAAACATGCACGGTCAGACTAAACATGTAGAGAAGGTAACTCGTCGGCAACAAAATCGAAATCACATGAATAAAAAAATATTCTGAATTAGATTCCAAAATTCACAACTGTAACACCCTGAAGCTAAAAAAGGAAATGAGAGTTTGCAGCCAAAGGGATTCGAACCCATTCCCCTTGACATGGGAAATGAAGGGCTTAACCATCTGAACTAAGGCCACAATTGGTCTTAGCCTAGTATTGTTTTTATTTGACATGTTATAGTTTGGATATTGGTAATAAAGGATAATCTGACTCCCTACCTACCTAGTTGGCTTTTCGAATCTGGAAATTTCCTCATATCTCAAACCCCTCCTCTCACCTAACCCCCACCGTTCATTAGCCCAATCTCGGCCACCGTCCGTCCGTGACTACCACTGCCCCAACCATCAGAAGCATCGCCTCAGCCCGATCAAACCCTTGGTCTTCACGCGCAGATAAGAGCTGTCGATCACCGTGAAATTTGGGCTGAAGGTTCGACGAGAACCAAAGCTCACTGCCTCTAATTTTCACATCTTTTCGCCCACCTCAGCTGCCCGTTCTTCGCGTCGCCGCCTCTGGTGAGTTCCTCAGGATAAGGCGAGAAAAACCCAGCCAGTAGACCGCTCGTCCGACACCAGTAGAAGCTTCGTCAGAGCTACTTTGCTTTCCGGCCACTTTGTTTCTTTTTGGGTAAGTTCTGGCGTGTTTCCGGCTTATTTTGAATATTTCTGGCTTGGTTGAACTGAGTGTGTTATGGGCTTCGTTTTTTTCCAGCAAGATTGTGACCATTGGAGTCACCGGCAAAGAATCCGATGACCGGAGTATTTGGGGTAAGTGGACCGGTTCAGGTTATAGCCCAAAACCCTAAATCGGCCTGAACCATCTGGTTCGGGCTGAGTCCTATCACCCAAGCCCAAATCTGTAAGGTCCAACCCGATTTGAATCTGACCCGCCTGACCCGATCCGAGTTCGACCCAACCCGAACACGTGCCTGACCCATACGACCCGAACCTCTTCTTTTTTACCCGACCTAGTCAGCCTGCTGAGCCAACTCGTCTGAGTCAACCCAATTGACTGATGACGTCAGGAGTCAATGTTGACGTCAGCGTTGATCGTTAACTTTGACCAAAAGTCAACTTTTTCTAAAAACCCCTATTTTAAGCTTTTTGACGTCCTGAGTCCGATTTTGAAGTCTGCTTCATGAAATTCTAACACGAAAGCCTCCGAATCTGACCTTGAATTCGAGCCTTATTATATGTTAAATTTCAGTATAAGAGCAATGTGAATTATGACTGATTAAGAGTATTATTTTACTGAAAGTATTCAAATATCGTATCCAAGATGTTGAGGACGTCAAATTTTGGGTTCGACAGTGATCGAATAGAGTATCATGGATAGACCGATATAGCTCAGAATTGAGGTAATACATTTCTACCTCTTGCATGCTTTATGAAGCATGCTGGTATTCGGTTAAAGTATGCATGTTTTTGATTAAGTGTACTTTCAACTATGCTAAGTCAATTCGCTTATGAAATAAAAGAAGGGTGATCTGAATAAGATCGAGTTATTCGAAAGAGAAGTTTAATAGGCCAAAAGGACTGAGTTTCGTAAGTGATTAATAATGTAGTTAATCTTGAAACCCGATTAATAGTGTTATAAGATTCAACGTCAAATATTCTGATATGAAAATTTGAAAATATCCTTGATGTTTCAAAAGGACTAAAATACCCCTAGCAATGAAAGTAACCTAGAAATCTACACTAGATCTGGTAAAACAACTGATTCATAACTCCAAAATTTCATGGAACGTTCTGGTAACAAGACTTGAACCTTCGTTATTGTAAAGTACTCAGGTTTGATAAGATTCTAAATGAATCTCCGAAGATAATTTACAGAAAAATATTCGTATATATGAACTAATCAAAGTGCCGTAAAATATTGAACTGACTGGCATGACCAAAGATGATTGGAAATAATGATAAGGTTGATTGATTAGAATGTTCGTAATGACCAAAAAAGCTGAAATATCCTCGGGCACTAATTGCCAATTTAACCGAAATGATGGATATACCTTTGAGTTTTGAAATGAATAAATTGTTGGAAGGATCATAAGGCTCATAATAATTGAAACACTTTCGGGCATCGAAGTGTTTGAAATACCTCTAAGACTTGGAATAAGAGATATCAATGAAGCCAAACAAATGTAATGGCTCTGAAAGTGGTATTACACGACCTGTGTTTGTTGGTCATTTTTGGTACTAATATGATATTGGAAGGATACCATATGAATGCATGTTTGATTTATTTGGGGAAAACACATAGTTAATAGTAAGAGTAACCTGTTCTCCAAAGGTATATTCGATGCGATGGATGAAGTTCGGGTACAAGGCATACATTCGAATACTTGGAAAATACCATTTGATTTCATGTTCGATTTCGCATAGTATGTTTAGTGGTTGATTGGTGAAGGCGAACCATTTTGTTATACACTACAGTCGGTTTTGAGAAATGGATATTTAAAGTGTACCTATACGGTTAAATAACAAACATTGTATCGTGAGTTTCGATTAGTTCAAAGGACATGTAAACTTGACGAGCAACTAGAATTTGTAAGCCTATACATCACTGTTTATATTGTGTTAGTTTGAATTACCAAATTGCCCTATAAGGTCGAAATGACTATAATGCCTTTCTAGGTTTTAATGATTGGATCACTCTCGATATATTTGAAATCTCATTAATCCGAATGTATCAACTTCTGAATATCATATTTGAGTCATTGTACCAAACCCCATGTTTCATAGGGACCTTGTATTGAAATCTGCCTAACATTGTCAAATGTTCAATGTTATCTCCCTGATAATTATCAACCACGAGGAATAAATCGGACCATATAGAGTGTTCCGTGTGTCCATGAATATTTCTTCTATTTTAAACTAAGACTATCTACTCTGAATTAAAGGTATGACTCTGCCATTAGAAATGAAAACAATTCTTGGCTTCCATCTTCTGATACAAAATATATCTGGTACATGTTTCTGACATTTCTGTTTATCGGACAAAATTGATTTTATCTAGGGATACACTATCGGGGATATGATGGAAGATCTATAAGCTCTGCGCTGGTAAGTCCTTCCAGACCTAAGCTCCTACGCCTAATAGGCCAAGTGTAAGCCTTTTTGTAAGCTCCTACGCCCAATGAGCCTAGCGTAAGTCTTTCTAGATATTTCTATGGATACTAGTATGGAATATTGTATATCAGTGTATGTTGGAGGGTAATCAAGTAATTAAAATAAAACTTTCTGTTCCCTTCTACAATTCTACCCTACTGAATTAATTCACTAAATTCCGAACTCTCAGTATGCTTCCAATCTGCATTTAAATAAACACACTAAACTCTCTAGTTCATCTTCTGTAATCTATCTCATTTCTGATTATACGGTCTATATGCTTCGTGCCTAATACTCTGTGATTAAATAAAGAATAATTCTGTTATTTTCAAATATAAAGTTTTATTGAAATATCGAATCATAATTGGAATCTAAAGTTGCTCGAAACTTCATGATAGCTTTACGCTTTGCCTTATATCTGCTTGTTGCCTATAGCATCTTCGGGTAGTTTTGTATTACCGAGCTTCCCGAAGCTCACGTTGTTTTTACCATCGCAGGTTAGAAGAAATCTAGTATGGCATAGTAATCGACATTAGTGCTTGGAGTTATCTCGACGTTGAGTTCGAAGTACGATATTGGTACAGTTAGTGTGCATGTATGACATGTATTGATTTATGCCACTGTCCGTAATGTATTTTCTGAACTGCTGTTATATGTTTAGATGATTTTCTAAAATTGTATTTGAACAAAAGTTTGTTTTACAGTCTTTAATGTATTTAAAGAGAAATATCCTTTTTATGTGGATTTTCTTTGTGGATCGCTCTTGTGACCCTAATGTAACTTCCTAGGATCTGTGGTATCGCATAGGAGGGTCTAGGGGGGTACAACAACTCTATAGATACTAAGTACAAATTAATTGTAAATAGCATAACATACTTTAAGGTTTGAATTTGACGAAACAAGCAACAAATTCACACTCAAAACGTCGGAAAAGGTCAGAATGAAGGTTGTCTAAAAAAGTCAACTTTGGTCAACTCTGGTCAAAGCCAATGTAGTCAAAGTCAACTGATCAAAGTCAACCATGGTGGTCAAAGGTCAACAGTCATCTAGTCAAAGATCAATGGGTCAAAGTTAACTATGATGGTCAAAGTCAGCTGTCCAAGGTCAACGGGTCAGGTATGGTTTAGTTCAGATAACATGTTCGGTTCAGGACCCATTGGTCCGGTTTGGTTTGGACTCTTCTGGTTCGATTTGGTTTACAATATCGGTTCAGTCTAGGCTCACTAATCTGGTTTGGGCTTCTTTTCTTGTGTCTCAAAACTAGGCTTACAGTTTGGGTAAATCTAGATGAGCTCATTCGATTTTGGGCTCAACCAAACCCATACACTCAACACATACAACTCGACTCCACTTAACCCTTTCATCAAATATGGGGCTAGGGTTTCCAGTACCAAAATGGTGGCGGCACGGATGTACGAACGACGAAGGTAGATGAGATGTAACGCCCCGGTTTTGGGCTTAGAAGTTTTGGGCGTTGACCGGTTTGGTCAAAGTCCTGTTCGAATCTTAAGAGGTAAAATTAGGAAAGCCTAGTTCGGGTTGCATTAAAAATATGGAAAAATGTTCTAAAATCATCTTTTAATATAATTAGATGAACTGTGAAATCAATTTTGAAAAATGGGTTTTGGAAGTATGACATTTTGGCTAGTGACCAAAATGTAATTTTCGAAAGTTTGGTGGCTATTTTATAAAGAGTTGAAACTTTGAATCTTTAAGGAGCTATTAATCCAAAGATGATTTCTCCAGATTTTTCTAAGATATTTTAAGTCTATAATCTGATTTTAAAACATATTAGAAGTGGAGGGAAAATCTATTTGGCATTTTCTCAACTAACTTCTCATTTTCTTTCTCTCTTTTTCTCTCAACCCAAACACTCCATTTCCAGAGTTTTGTTTCTGATTTTCTCACCTAAATTCCTCCATTCAACTCTCATTTGATTGCAAATCATTGTATCTTCAAAACCTCTTCAATTGCTTCTTGTTTCTTCAAGGATTTTCATTCCAAAAAGTGGAGAATCACAAGTTTGGAGGTAAGAACGTCCTTCTCCTCTAAACTATCAGTTCTTTACTGAAATTCCCAAGTTATCAACTCTTGATTGATGTTTAATTAAAGGCTTTTGAGTTTGGAATTGTATCTTGGCTTATTATGCAAGATTTTGATGATTTTTGATGATTTTCGTTAGATCTGAGTAATCTGTGATTTAAGAGATGTTTTTGATGTTAAATGATCTCTAAATTGATAAGGAAATGAGTTTTGATCAATGCAATCCCGGATAGGTTGAGTTTCCTAAGTTTAGCTTAAGATTCTTGAATGTTTTTGTGGTGATCTTGTGGATCTGTTGTTGCTGGAGGTATAAGGATGTTTATAGGTTGTTTTTAGATGTTGTATGGTGATGATGGATGTGAGGTTTTGCTGGTTTATGGCTGGGCTTTGTTTAGAAGTGGTTTGGATGCAATTTCGGTGGTGTTTGGTGGCCGAAATTGGTGTTTGAATGAGAGCAGCGAGTTTGAGTGCTTTCATTGAAGCTTTTGATGCTTGATGATGCATTAAACCTCTGCTTTAATGTGTTTGATCAGGGGAGGCATCTTTGGATCCAAGAGTTGTTGATCCGGAAGCTTGAATTCGTGCTTCGGCAAGTGGCGAAGTGGAATCGGTGAGTGAAAATGGGTTTTCGGCTTTGAAACCAATGTCTTGGGAGCTTAGCTTAAGTCTAAACAACTTTGCTAAGCTCGAGTGTAAGTTTTCGGAATTTCTCTCTAGTGGTGGCCATGATTTTGTTGTGATGCGAAATGATAATTTGCATGTTTTACATACTGTTTTGGAAGCATGTTTTAGCATGGTTTTTGCTGTTGATGTAAGCCATATGTTGAAGGCAACTCTAGGTAGGAGTTCCTTGCTTTTGCACATTGAAATGTTGTGGTATAATGCTTTTAAATGCATGATGAATATGGCTTGGTTTTATGCTTTAAAACAGTGATGTAAGTGATGAAAATGATGTATATTGGCAAGTGATGTTTTTAAAATGTTAAGGTCACTAAGGTGGTTAAAAGTCCTTGAGTGAGCCTTGTTACTTATGAACATCAAGGTGGTTAAAAGTCCTTGGATGGTTCATGTTGTGGACACTAAGGTGGTTAAAAGTCCTTAGGTGATCCTTCTCTATGGTGTTTAAAAGTCCATAGGCCAAGGTGTTTAAAAGTCCTTGGGATCAAGGTGTTTAAAAGTCCTTGATGTGATTCATTCATGGTGTTTAAAAGTCCATGGCCAAGGTGTTTAAAAGTCCTTGGGATCAAGGTGTTTAAAAGTCCTTGATGAGATACTATCTATGGTGTTTAAAAGTCCATAGGCCAAGGTGTTTAAAAGTCCTTGGGGCCAAGGTGTTTAAAAGTCCTTGGGAAAGTTGTTGAACTTGTTTTAATAAATGGAATGTTTCACTTAAGTCAATATGACATGTTAAGAATATTGAGAAGCATGAGATGCTTGTTTTAATGTTTATGTTGAAGCATGAGATTGCTTGTTAAGAATGCTTTTGAGCATGTGAAAAGGTTAATTTAAAGCATGTTTTGTAAATGTTTTGAATTGCATTATTGAATGGTTTTTTAAGAGCTTTCCTCACTAAGCTTTTGCTTACGCTCTCTTTGTTTTCTGAATTCAATAATGCAGAGCGTTAGAGTACCTTGAGGGCAGCAAGAAAGGGCAAGCAATCAAGTTCAAGTGAAGCTCAAAGTATGAAGGTTTTATAAATGCATTTAGCTTTTGTATGTTTTGGCAATGGGGGACCAATGTGTATGTTTTGGGAGGTGTTGGAGACTCCCTAAGTATGCTATATGTTGATGTGTTTGTTGGCTTTTGAATTGGAACCTTATATGCTTGCTTTGTAAGTTTGGTGTTTGAATGCCTAGCTTGTGTAGGAAGCATGCCTATAGAATTGGGGCTTTTTTGCATATGTTGATGATTGGATGAATTGTTGATGCTAATATGTTGTTTATATGTTGAATTGCATGTTGGCAAAGTTTGGTAGTGTTCGGAGCATGTTTGGATGTGTAATTGCATGTTTAAAGTGATGTTTTGAAGCAATCTGGGCAGGGTGTTTCGGAACAGCACCTACCGTTTCGGAACGGGTGCCTTAAATGAGCCCAGGCGTCCGAAACGGGAAGGGCCGTTCCGAAACGGAAAAGCCTCTGCCAGACCCCCGTTTCGAAACAAGCTAAGCCTGTTTCGGAACGGCCCCGCGTTTCGGAACGGGCTGTCTCCCGTTTCGGAACGGTCGACCGTTGGGGGCTGACAATGGCAGTTTTATGTTTTGAAAAGTTTGCGTTTTGGTCCTGAAACTTGTTTGTGCAATTGTATGAGCTGTGGATGTCCTTTTGAGCTGAAATTTCACAGAGAAGCGTGAAACCTGATTAATTTCATTATGGTAACATTAAGTTGGCGTAAGTCTTCATATTTATCAGAATTTACAATTTGGTCCCTAAAGTTGTAATTTGCTCAATTGAGTCCCTGTTTAACCTCTGATGTCTGTGATCTTTTGGTATGATGTTTGTGTGATCACCATTAGGCTTAATATGCATCTAGACAAGTTTAAAAAGAAAAAAAAAGGGTCGTTAATCAAGGTTGACTTTCAGGTTGACTTTGGTTTTCCCCGTGTGACTTTCTTAATTCGGGTCAACCGTCTAGGCCGGGTTAAGGGGGTTACATTTGGTGGTATCAGAGCTGAGTTCTCGAGTAATTGGGAATGTTTGTATGCATGATTGAAGCATGTTTGCTTTGTGTGCTTGTTGTTTGAAAGCATGTTCAGTGGCTTGAGGTGTTGATGCAATTGAGTTGTATGTTGTGATGTTGCATGCTGAGGGTACCCATTGCCAAACAAAAGCTAAAGGAAAGATATTGATTTTGAATGAAATTGAGCTTGAATACTTGGATTGCTTACCTTGCTGGGCCTGACTTATTTTATTTTGCATTGTTGTTGCATGGTAAAAGTATGGCACCACGTAGAGAGTTAAGAGGTAATGTGCGAGCTACGGCTCCTAATGAGAATAAGAATGAAGAGCACGCTGATAGTGCTGTGTTACCCCCTCCTCCGCCTGGTGGTGGTGATGGAGGTGCGAGAGCTGAAGCTGCAGCTGGTGCTGGAGCTGCTGGACCAGAGGTTGGTCAGGGGCAAGCTATGCCTGACATGACGATGTTGGTACAAGCTATTGCGGGTGCTTTTCGAGCAGCAGTAGCTGGAGCTCAGGGAGCTGGGCATCAGGGAGATGCTGGAGTCAGATTGCCTTTGGAGCGTCTGCGCAGTCTTTGAGGGACTGAGTTTAGAGGTTTATCAGCTGAGAGTTCTGAGGCTTGGCTGGAAAGTACCAAGCGTATCTTGGGGCAGATGAGTTGCACGGATGTGCAAAAGCTGGGCTGTGTTGTGTCCTTGCTGCAGGACGATGCTTATACATGGTGGACAACTACCATTGCTGGAATGGCTGAAGCTGATGTTACCTGGACATTCTTTCAGAATGTGTTTAAAAGAAGATATCTGGGAGTGAGATATCTGGACGAGAAAAAGCGAGAATTCATGTCTCTTACCCAAGGGAGCATGAGCGTAGCTGAGTATGAGGTACAGTTTGTACGGCTCAGTCAGTATGCACCGGAGCTGATACCTGATGAGAGGGCTAGGTGCGAGAGGTTTCGTTACGGTCTTGTGACGGATGTTAAGATGTATTTGTTGGCCACCGAGTATGTTGATTTTGATGTGTTGGTGGGCCGAGCAAAGGATGTTGAGATGAACCTGAGTTTGTCTGCTAAGAGTGCTGGCAAGCGAGCTGTTGAGTATAGTTCCAGTGGTGGACGGAACAAGAGGGGACGAGATCAGAAGTATCAGTCCTCAGCCAGGAGAGGTGGTGGTGTGCCTGCTAGGGGTGGCGGTGCTAGAGCTGATCCTAGTGCTTGTTGGATCTGTGGTTCCCGTGGTCACTTGAAGCGTGATTGTCCTCGTGCTGAGAGAGTGGCACAAGCTCCTGTTGTGACAGCTGGTAATGCTGGTGGAAATGGGTGCTGGAATTGTGGCTCTGCGGACCACATCAGGCGAGATTGTCCGAGGTTGGCTGGTGAGCAGGTGCGTGCTCCTGTTGTTGCTGCACCGCAGAGAGGTCGTGGGCGCGGCCGTGGTAATTTCCAGAGGAGAGAGGAAGGTGGCCGAGGGGTAGCTCATGTTGTAGCTATTCAGCCTGAAGGTGGAGGCCAAGCGAGGGTGTATGCTCAGAGAGAGGGCAGGAATGATGCAGATGTGATTGCAGGTACCTTTACTTTGCAGTCCTTGTCATTGCTTTCTTTGATTGATTCTGGATCTACGCATTCATATATTCTTCGTGAGCATGCTGAATTGCTTGGTTTACCTGTTGAGTCTTTGGATGTTGGTGTTCGGGTCACTAGTTCTTTTGGTGAGACTGTTGTGACTCGGAAGTTGTATAGAAGGTGCCCTTTGGTTGTTCAAGAGCATGTCTTTCATGTTGATCTTATGGAGTTGCCCTTCTATGGTTTTGATGTGATCCTTGGTATGGATTGGCTTGCTGAGCATCGTGCTGTTGTGGATTGTGAGAATAAGCGTGTTTCGCTTAAGCTTGCGGATGATTATGAAGTTGTGGTGGTTGGTGAGAATGTGAAGTTTCTTGCCAATGTGGTATCTTCTTTGGAGGCGAGCAGGATGCTGAGGCAAGGTTGCGAAGCTTATCTAGCTTTTGTGATGAATCCTAGCTCTAAGGAGTTGAGGGTGCAAGATATCAGGGTTGTAAAGGAGTTTCCTGGTGTTTTTCCTGAGGAGTTGCCTGGTTTACCTCCTAACCGCGAGGTGGAGTTTGGGATTGAGCTGTATGAGAATACAACTCCTGTGTCCATTACTCCCTATAGAATGGCACCTAAGGAGCTGAAGGAGCTGAAGACGCAGTTGCAAGAGTTGCTTGATCGTGGTTTCATCCGGCCGAGTGTGTCACCTTGGGGAGCACCGGTCTTGTTTGTGAAGAAGAAGGATGGCACTATGAGAATGTGCATTGATTACCGTCAGCTGAACAAGTTGACTATCAAGAATCGGTATCCTTTGCCGAGGATTGATGATCTCTTTGATCAATTTCGGGGAGCTGCGGTGTTCTCTAAGATTGACTTGAGGTCAGGGTATTATCAGTTGAAGGTGAAAGATGTGGATGTGCCTAAGACAGCTTTCAGGACAAGGTATGGGCATTATGAGTTCCTTGTGATGCCGTTTGGGTTGACAAATGCTCCTGCTGCTTTCATGGACATGATGAATCGTGTGTTTCATGAATACCTGGACAAGTTTGTCGTGGTGTTCATTGATGATATCCTCGTGTACTCTCGTACAGAGGAGGAGCACGAAGAGCATTTGAGGGTTGTTTTGCAAGCTTTGTTGGAGAATCAGCTTTATGCTAAGCTGAGCAAGTGTGAGTTTTGGTTAAGAGAGGTGGTTTTTCTTGGGCATGTTGTCTCAGCTGAGGGGATTCGTGTTGATCCTCAGAAGATTGAGGCGGTGATGAACTGGAAGGTTCCTAAGTCTGTTCATGAGGTCCGTAGTTTCCTTGGTCTGGCGGGATACTACCGGAGGTTTGTGGATGGTTTTTCCAAGATTGCTGCTCCTTTGACGAAGCTGTTGAAGAAGGATGTTGCGGAGTTCGTGAGCAAGTGTTTGGTGTGTCAGCGAGTTAAGGCTGAGCATCAGTTTCCTTCTGGTTTGTTGCAACCGTTGAAAATCCCTGAGTGGAAGTGGGAGAGGGTTACCATGGATTTTGTGTCTGGTTTGCCTTTGTCTCCATCGAAAAAGAATTCGGTCTGGGTGATTGTGGATCGCCTGACGAAGTGTGCGCATTTCTTGCCTGTGCATACTACGTTTTCTTTGGATAAGCTGGCAGAGCTGTACATTGCTGAGATTGTGCGGCTGCATGGTGTGCCTAAGTCGATTGTGTCGGATAGGGATCCGAGGTTCACATCGCGGTTTTGGCAGTGTTTGCATCAAGCTCTGGGTACAAGGTTGCATTTCAGTACCTCCTATCATCCTCAGTCGGATGGTCAGTCTGAGCGAGTTATCCAGGTTTTGGAGGATATGTTGAGGTGCTGCGTGATTGAGTTCCAAGGTTCTTGGGAGAAGCATCTGCCTTTGGTTGAGTTTGCTTATAACAACAGTTATCAGGCGAGCATACAGATGGCACCTTATGAGGCTCTGTATGGGAGGAAGTGTAGGACTCCTCTTTGTTGGGCTGAAACTGGTCAAAAGTTGGTTTCGATGCCGGCTTTGTTGAAAGGGACCACAGAGAAGGTGAAGCTCATTTGTGAGCGGTTAAAGGCTGCTTCTGATCGGCAGAAGTCTTACGCGGATTTGAAGCGTAAGGAGATAGAATATGCGGTGGGTGACCGTGTGTTCTTGAAGGTTTCGCCTTGGAAGAAGGTGATGCGGTTTGGTCGGAAGGGCAAGTTGAGCCCTAGATACATTGGACCATATGAGGTGGTTGAGCGTGTGGGTCCTGTCGCGTATCGGTTGAGGTTACCTCAAGAGTTGGAGAAGATCCATGATGTGTTCCATGTCTCTATGCTTCGGAAGTATAAATCTGATCCTTCGCATGTGATGCCTGTGGAGGAAGTGGTTTTGAATCCGGATTTGACCTATGATGAGGAACCGGTGAAGGTTCTGGATTCAGATAGCAAGGTTCTTCGTGGCAAGACCATTGAGTTGGTGAAGGTGCTGTGGAAGCATCGCGGTGTTGAGGAAGCCACGTGGGAGCGGAAGGAAGATATGCTGAAGCAGTTTCCTTATCTCTTTCCTTCAGGTAAATTTCGAGGACGAAATTTCTTAAGGGGGGGAGAGTTGTAACGCCCCGGTTTTGGGCTTAGAAGTTTTGGGCGTTGACCGGTTTGGTCAAAGTCCTGTTCAAATCTTAAGAGGTAAAATTAGGAAAGCCTAGTTCGGGTTGCATTAAAAATATGGAAAAATGTTCTAAAATCATCTTTTAATATAATTAGATGAACTGTGAAATCAATTTTGAAAAATGGGTTTTGGAAGTATGACATTTTGGCTAGTGACCAAAATGTAATTTTCGAAAGTTTGGTGGCTATTTTATAAAGAGTTGAAACTTTGAATCTTTAAGGAGCTATTAATCCAAAGATGATTTCTCCAGATTTTTCTAAGATATTTTAAGTCTATAATCTGATTTTAAAACATATTAGAAGTGGAGGGAAAATCTATTTGGCATTTTCTCAACTAACTTCTCATTTTCTTTCTCTCTTTTTCTCTCAACCCAAACACTCCATTTCCAGAGTTTTGTTTCTGATTTTCTCACCTAAATTCCTCCATTCAACTCTCATTTGATTGCAAATCATTGTATCTTCAAAACCTCTTCAATTGCTTCTTGTTTCTTCAAGGATTTTCATTCCAAAAAGTGGAGAATCACAAGTTTGGAGGTAAGAACGTCCTTCTCCTCTAAACTATCAGTTCTTTACTGAAATTCCCAAGTTATCAACTCTTGATTGATGTTTAATTAAAGGCTTTTGAGTTTGGAATTGTATCTTGGCTTATTATGCAAGATTTTGATGATTTTTGATGATTTTCGTTAGATCTGAGTAATCTGTGATTTAAGAGATGTTTTTGATGTTAAATGATCTCTAAATTGATAAGGAAATGAGTTTTGATCAATGCAATCCCGGATAGGTTGAGTTTCCTAAGTTTAGCTTAAGATTCTTGAATGTTTTTGTGGTGATCTTGTGGATCTGTTGTTGCTGGAGGTATAAGGATGTTTATAGGTTGTTTTTAGATGTTGTATGGTGATGATGGATGTGAGGTTTTGCTGGTTTATGGCTGGGCTTTGTTTAGAAGTGGTTTGGATGCAATTTCGGTGGTGTTTGGTGGCCGAAATTGGTGTTTGAATGAGAGCAGCGAGTTTGAGTGCTTTCATTGAAGCTTTTGATGCTTGATGATGCATTAAACCTCTGCTTTAATGTGTTTGATCAGGGGAGGCATCTTTGGATCCAAGAGTTGTTGATCCGGAAGCTTGAATTCGTGCTTCGGCAAGTGGCGAAGTGGAATCGGTGAGTGAAAATGGGTTTTCGGCTTTGAAACCAATGTCTTGGGAGCTTAGCTTAAGTCTAAACAACTTTGCTAAGCTCGAGTGTAAGTTTTCGGAATTTCTCTCTAGTGGTGGCCATGATTTTGTTGTGATGCGAAATGATAATTTGCATGTTTTACATACTGTTTTGGAAGCATGTTTTAGCATGGTTTTTGCTGTTGATGTAAGCCATATGTTGAAGGCAACTCTAGGTAGGAGTTCCTTGCTTTTGCACATTGAAATGTTGTGGTATAATGCTTTTAAATGCATGATGAATATGGCTTGGTTTTATGCTTTAAAACAGTGATGTAAGTGATGAAAATGATGTATATTGGCAAGTGATGTTTTTAAAATGTTAAGGTCACTAAGGTGGTTAAAAGTCCTTGAGTGAGCCTTGTTACTTATGAACATCAAGGTGGTTAAAAGTCCTTGGATGGTTCATGTTGTGGACACTAAGGTGGTTAAAAGTCCTTAGGTGATCCTTCTCTATGGTGTTTAAAAGTCCATAGGCCAAGGTGTTTAAAAGTCCTTGGGATCAAGGTGTTTAAAAGTCCTTGATGTGATTCATTCATGGTGTTTAAAAGTCCATGGCCAAGGTGTTTAAAAGTCCTTGGGATCAAGGTGTTTAAAAGTCCTTGATGAGATACTATCTATGGTGTTTAAAAGTCCATAGGCCAAGGTGTTTAAAAGTCCTTGGGGCCAAGGTGTTTAAAAGTCCTTGGGAAAGTTGTTGAACTTGTTTTAATAAATGGAATGTTTCACTTAAGCCAATATGACATGTTAAGAATATTGAGAAGCATGAGATGCTTGTTTTAATGTTTATGTTGAAGCATGAGATTGCTTGTTAAGAATGCTTTTGAGCATGTGAAAAGGTTGATTTAAAGCATGTTTTGTAAATGTTTTGAATTGCATTATTGAATGGTTTTTTAAGAGCTTTCCTCACTAAGCTTTTGCTTACGCTCTCTTTGTTTTCTGAATTCAATAATGCAGAGCGTTATACCTTGAGGGCAGCAAGAAAGGGCAAGCAATCAAGTTCAAGTGAAGCTCAAAGTATGAAGGTTTTATAAATGCATTTAGCTTTTGTATGTTTTGGCAATGGGGGACCAATGTGTATGTTTTGGGAGGTGTTGGAGACTCCCTAAGTATGCTATATGTTGATGTGTTTGTTGGCTTTTGAATTGGAACCTTATATGCTTGCTTTGTAAGTTTGGTGTTTGAATGCCTAGCTTGTGTAGGAAGCATGCCTATAGAATTGGGGCTTTTTTGCATATGTTGATGATTGGATGAATTGTTGATGCTAATATGTTGTTTATATGTTGAATTGCATGTTGGCAAAGTTTGGTAGTGTTCGGAGCATGTTTGGATGTGTAATTGCATGTTTAAAGTGATGTTTTGAAGCAATCTGGGCAGGGTGTTTCGGAACAGCACCTACCGTTTCGGAACGGGTGCCTTAAATGAGCCCAGGCGTCCGAAACGGGAAGGGCCGTTCCGAAACGGAAAAGCCTCTGCCAGACCCCCGTTTCGAAACAAGCTAAGCCTGTTTCGGAACGGCCCCGCGTTTCGGAACGGGCTGTCTCCCGTTTCGGAACGGTCGACCGTTGGGGGCTGACAATGGCAGTTTTATGTTTTGAAAAGTTTGCGTTTTGGTCCTGAAACTTGTTTGTGCAATTGTATGAGCTGTGGATGTCCTTTTGAGCTGAAATTTCACAGAGAAGCGTGAAACCTGATTAATTTCATTATGGTAACATTAAGTTGGCGTAAGTCTTCATATTTATCAGAATTTACAATTTGGTCCCTAAAGTTGTAATTTGCTCAATTGAGTCCCTGTTTAACCTCTGATGTCTGTGATCTTTTGGTATGATGTTTGTGTGATCACCATTAGGCTTAATATGCATCTAGACAAGTTTAAAAAGAAAAAAAAAGGGTCGTTAATCAAGGTTGACTTTCGGGTTGACTTTGGTTTTCCCCGTGTGACTTTCTTAATTCGGGTCAACCGTCTAGGCCGGGTTAAGGGGGTTACATGAGATGGAGGAAGAGGCAACGACTCACCAGTAACATAAAACGAAGACCTACATGGTCATTTCGGCAAACAACAAATGGAAAAGGGGATTAACATACAAACCAATAATAAAGGACAAAAAAACCGAATCATTTAGGCTTACCCAACTCGAATAATGAAAGAGAGAGGCGGAGGAGACGCGGCAACGTGAATAATGACGAAGCCCGAACGGTTTCGGTGCCAAAACTCTCCAACAAAAAACAAATATGATGCACTGATGTTAGGGTTTTGCTCGCGATAATGCACTGATTGAAGAGGTAGGGGCAGTGTGATTCACGGACAGCGGCAAGGGGCTTACCAGAGCACGATCAAACAAAGGGCTGATGAATGATGATTTATTTTTCAAAGAAAATAAGAGGGTTGATGACCAAGGGTTTCAAAAATGGGAGATGAATAGCCTATTGGGGGTAAAAAGGATGATTAAATATCATGCCTAAATGGGTAAATCACATAATAAAGGCCCAAATTTTATCCACATTATAGAATGGTCATCGAAGTTTCGATTTAACTCAATTTGGTCACTAAATTTGCTTTAGGATTATCAAATTTCCAAATTTAGGGATTTTTGAATTGGGGAAAATTCATGATGTTACAATATATGTGTGAAAAATATGTAAATATTAGACTTATCAATAGTTTAAGCAAATTCACAAGCAATTCAGGTAAAAATCACTGCAAAGCAATTATGAGGGTACTAGGGTATCTTGGATGTGTCAAGACTATGGATTGCCTTATTCTAGAGATCATGCTATTTTGAAAACATATATAGATGCCAACTGGATATCTAATATTCAAGATACCAAAGGCACTAGTGGATATGTTTTCACTTTGAGGGGAGGAGCTATGTTAGGGAAATTCTCAAGCCAAACGGTTATAACCAGATCTATAGTGGAATATGAGTTTGTAGCTCTAGACAAGTATAGAGAAGAAGCTGAATGACTTCAAAATTTATTGGAGGAAATTCTTGAATGGTCAAAGTTTGTGCCCACAATATGCATCTATTGTGATAACCAAGAACCAAATAGTATAGCGCAAATCTTTATGTATAATGGTAAGTCAAGACATATGCACCATTGACATAGTACCGTTAGACAACTGATCTCGAATGGAGTTATCTTTATTGATTTTGTAAGATCAAAAGATGATGTTGTAGATCCGCTAATCAAAGGGTTAAATTGAGATCAAGTTGAACAAACATTGAAAGGAATGAGACTAAAGTCTAAGAAAATTTAAGGCGTTGTGTGAAGGAAAACCCTACCTAGTTGATTGGAGATCCCAAGATCTAAGTTCAAAGGGACAACATACTTGCATAGACCTTGTACGTTCATTATGAGGGTTCTTCTCCCAAGTCCATTCATATGATATAAACAATGATAAAAATAGAATAGGGTAAGAGATGCTTTTTAATAACCATTGTGCGTTTCGGTGAGCCGAACAACATAAGTCACCTATGTGAGAGTGAAGTTAGACCACTTCAAGGAGACTATTGGTGCATAGTTCTCTCAAACTCTTGCAGAACCAGAGAGATGATCATGGCCATATGAATATTACCAAGAGAACCAAAAACCTCGCCAAATAGGTAGTTGTTTAAGGTATATCATCATTTACACAAATGACAAAACATTTCAAGGACATCGCATCTACTAGTTAGCCAATAAAGTAAACAGACTTTCACAAGGGAAGGTTCAAGGGTGGACACCTACCTATAAACAACTATCAATCGTAGAAGTATATATTGGAAAAATATGATAAATTGATTTTCAAAGTAGGCTATTTGTGAATTGTGCTAAATAAAAATAGAAGTATATATTCTACATGGGTGGGATACTGAGGGTAGGATGTGTTTATATACACCAACTCACTTGGTAGTCATTGAATGACTTGAGTTGAGACTGTGCCTCGCGTGCAGGCGCAAATGAGGGGTACAAATCCAAGTCCACAGAACCCCGTCGGGATTGAGGGCGCACCTGTACAACGTGGGTGACACGAATTTCTAGACCGATCGGGCCTCCGTGGGCCTTTGCTTATTTTAGCTCAATCCAAAATAAATTTTCCTTGAACAAAGCATTTTTTTTTAATATTTTGGATTAAAAGGACAAACATATGATACTATATTCAAATATGTACGATATTAATAATTTTTTCAAATTTATTTGGATGCAACATTAATGATCTTAATTTCAGTATATATTATTTTCAATTAGTCTCCCATGTGAAACCCCTATAAATATCATGTAAACCTACTAGATTTAACAAATACATAGAATTTTCAATTGCTTTTACTCTTGATTTTCAAAACTATTTTTTTTTGTGATAGAGAAAGACAAAGCTATGGTTCATTGATCACTGTAAACGTGCTACTGTTGTGCTCATTCTGTTATTGTATCTTGGGAGATAGACGTCCAACGTTTCCCAAGCACCATAGGAGTGAACGGATCTGTCTTAAGAAAACTGTGATTTCACATGCTTCAACAAATTTGTTCATCTGAATTGCTGTCAAAATTAAAGTAAACAATTTTAGTTTTGTTCTTGTTTTCGATTCAATTTCAAATTATTTGTTCTTGTATTCTGTTTGATTTAATTAATAAGTTTAGTATTTATTTTTATTGTTTATTTTAATTTCTTAGATTAATGCTTATCTTCTAACAATTTTATAATGAAGCCTAATTTACAAGTAAAATAATTAGGAGTGTGTAAAAATATTTGATCCGACTAATCTAATCCGATTATAGGTTGATTTAATCCAAAATTTCAGATATCTGATTTAATTTTTATTCTCGGATTAGATATTTGATCCGGTTTTTTTATTTTTTAGATCGGATACGAATCACAGTATTTCAAGTTTTGGATTATCCGAATATCTGAAATTTTCTAAAACTCAAATTTTCATTGATATGAATCTTATGATTTTTAGTAATTGGATGCTTGTTATATCTGGAATTTTAAAAAAATTAAAATTTTTATAGATGTTAATCTTGTTATATTTGACAATTTGTTGTTTTTTATATTCAAAAATCCTAAATTTTCATAGATATGACCATCAAATTCGAAAAAAAAATACTTAAACCAAAATTTATATTTAGATAATCGGATATTCGAATATCCGATCTTACTATCTGATTTTTCTGGGTCGAATACAAATAATTATTTTATCGATCTAAAATTTCGAATATCCAATTTTTCAGATCAGATTCGATCCGACATCCCAAAATGCACACCCTTAACATTAATCACCTGTTAAGGAAATTATATATATATATATATATATATATATATATATATATATATATATAGGGTTAGGATCAAGTTACACTATGTAAAACTCAACTAGTTTTACACTAATTTATGGCCATTAGATTGGTTAAATGAATGGATGAGATTAACTCCTTACTTTTTTTCCCAAGTGATAATCTTTTCATATCCTACTTTTAATCTCATCCATTCATTTCACTCATCCAATAGCTATGGATTAGTGTAAAACTAAATGAGTTTTACATAGTGTAACTTGATCCCATCCTATATATATATATATATAGTGAATTCATCTCAAATTGAAAATTTAATATAGCCATTTTAAAGAAATATCACGATACTTTGAAAACCACTTTTTTCCAAATCAAAATATGAAAAAACAAAGTTTACAACAGTCGGGATAATAGTTTAATTTTATTATAAATATTTAAGTATAATTGCTACAATGACCTTTTTTTTATATATATATTTCAATTATTTCTCTATTTTGTCTAGTAAAAATAGAATATTTATTATAATGCACCCTTTCTATTTGTATTTTTACAATTAACTCGTTATTTTTAGCGAATAATAATAAAAATTAGTATTTTTTATTTTGTCGGGTCAGGTTGAGTTCGAGTTTTTACTCTAAAGTTCGAGTTCGAGTTTAGGTCGGGTGGGACATCATAAAATATCGAGTCGGGTCGAGTTTGAATGGAGGTGTTAAATTTTTGGGTCGAGCGCGAATTGACCAAAAACCTTACTCAACCCCATCCATGACAATCCCTACCCGCATCTTAAGGTGCAGTTAAATTAAAGTCGTCTCCAACTTAATTTTTTAAGATAATATAAAAAATTTAGCTTCAACTTAAAATATTATCAAATTAATAACAATTTTGACAAAATTAGTGGAATAATCCACTTTAATAATTTATTTAGGAATTTAGGGTTGTTTTAAGGTTATTTTGGAGAATAAGTCAATTTCTACAGTACCTCACCATGTGGAGGTGACGAAATCGAACCTCACCATGTGCAGGTGGTGAAGTGTTGTGCAATGCACCATATTCGGCTGAATGAGCCAGGCATGACAAGCCATGCAGGTTGCGTGGGCAGCTTTAAACGATGGTCAAAGCTCCCCACCTAGAGGTGGCGAGGTGTTGTTCATGCATGCATGCACAGACCAGCTTTCACGTGAAAGCTGGTCACCCATCTTTATTTTTATTTTTTTACATTTGTATAGGTTATATGTATAGGAGTGTATAGAGAAGAAATTGTTACGAGTGTTTGAGAAGAGAAAAATTGAGAGAGTTAGAATTGCAGTGTATTTGAGAGAGGTTGAGACATCAATTTGGGTGATAGTTTTTGAAGATATATTCGAAGACGGTGAAGATTGTTGAAGTGTATTTTTCTGTAGATCTTATCGGTTTCTCAGCAGTAAGTAAGCGATTAATGTTTTTTAATTAATCTAGTGTTTTTTTTTAATTATAGACGGTTTGTATTTTCTTGTGTGATTGAAGATATATTTATTCGAATAGTAATTATTATTTTTAAATTATAGAGCACATTTACACAGTTTCTCATCGAATCCGGTAAGTAAAAAAATTACAAATAATGAGTTCATCAACATATTGTGACACCAAATCCGTTTATTATTTTTAAAATTTTAATAAGAAAACCAAATTTTTATCTTTGCTTATGGTTTATTTTTTGAATATTTACAGAGAATGAGTTCATCAACATATTGTGACACCGAACCCACAGTTTGTCGTTGGGGAGAATCGCTTGAAGATTTCAGTGAGGATGAAGAAAATATTTTGCCTATTACGGAAGATGATGACGTGCACTTACTCGATGTTGATGATGTTGAGGTTGTTATGACAGATGCATCTCAGGGTAATGGTATCGATGTTGAAGATGATGTTTGGACCACGGCTGTTGCTAGGCTTGGGTTGAGAAAAGAGCATCCAGTTTGGGGTTATGTTGAACCAGAGCCCCAGCAACCGAAACCCATTTATCCAACCTATAAACCTCCAGCAGCCCGCATGTATGAGGTGGACTATACTGCAATGTGAGATCCGGAACATCAAGCTCGTGTATTTGGTTCTTCATCATCTTCGGACTTTGGAGAGTTGGTACTGAAGGCTGATTTCGAAACAAAAGAAGCCGCCAAGCTAACAATTCAGGAGCACTGTATCAAACGCCATACGTTATTTTCTGTTGTTGAGTCCAATAAAATTACCTATTGTGTAATGTGTCTTCATTAGAAGAGAAAATGTCCTTGGTGGGTAAGAATTTCATATAGGAAGAGGACTGCTATGTGGGAGGTGTCACGGTTCATTGAGCAGCACACCTTTACCAATATGGCTTTATCACAAGACCATATTAATTTAGACTCTGATCTAATATGTGCTTACACCAGGGCATTGGTTGAACAGTAACCAAGAATTTCGATTGCAGTGTTAGTAGCATTTATCCGGACTCAGGTTGGATATATTCCATCTTACTACAAGGCGTAGATGGCAAAACAGAAGGCGATGGCGCAACTGTATGGTGATTGGGATAAATCGTATAATGAGCTATCAACTCTTTTACGAGCAATGCAAATATTCATCTCGGGAACCATGGTAGAATACGAAAACAAAACCGACGTTCAACTTACAAGGCGGGTTAATTCTTGGTAAAAGAATATTTAGTAAGTTATTTTGGGCGTTCAATGCGTGCATTGAAGGGTTCCCATTCTGCAAACGCATGATTCAAGGGGATGGTACCTGGCTATATAGGAAGTATGGTCATATATTACTCGTGGCTGTTGCACAAGATGGAGACAGTAATATATTCTCAATTGCCTTTGCCATAGTTGAAAAGAAATACGTGGATGGATGGGAATTCTTTTTGAAGCATCTACGCAACCATGTAGTAAAAGAAGACGGGATTTGCATGATTTCTGATAGAGGGACTGCGCTCTTATCAGTAATTGACAGACATGAAAGTTTATGGAAACCTCTACATGTATATCCAACATATTGTGTACGACATATTGCAGCAAATGCGAAGCAACGATTCGAAAACAATCAGATTCGGAAAGAGATTTTAGGCGCAGGTAAGTTGTTATTCGTTGTTTATAAAAATTTGTATTTTTTTGAGTTGATCATGTTGATTTATTTAACTTATTTTTTTAAATAGAGTATGAACTAGTTCAACCAAAATTCGAAGTGAGGATAAGAAGGTTGAAGCGGCACGGTGTAGATGTATTTAATTTTGCAAATGACATCCCCACGAAAAGATGGTCCCAAGCCTATGATGAAGGTCGGCGTTATGGTCATATGGTAACTAACCATGTAGAGGCTATAAACTTGGTGCTTAAAGGAACACATCATCTTACAATTGCAAGTATTGTGCGGGAGACTTACTTTAGATTGGGTAAAGTATGGTACGACAAAGGGCAGGAAATTAACTCCCGGATAAACAACGGACAATATTGGTCTAAAACCCTGCAGGATAGAATGATCGAACTTCAAGCCAAAGCCACCTCTATGTGAGTCAGATCATTCGACCCACATGGTTTTGAATTTTCTGTCGAAGCTACAGCCCGAGGTGAGCAAAGAATGTCCACCGTAAACCTTCATCAGAGATGGTGTGATTGTAGTACATTCCAAGTATTTAGATACCCCTGCTCTCACGCACACGCCGCATGTTTGCATTTTCATCTCGACCCTTACGGTTTTGCGGATGAGTGTTATAAACTGGAGAATATTGCAAATATATAAAGAATTCAGTTCAACACGATCCCAAACCAAGACTATTGGCCGGTAGAGCCAATATACGAAGAATGATTACCAAATTCAGAGTTTCGTAGAAAGCTGAAGGGTCGACCGAAGTCCACTCGTATTCATACGAATATGGATGATCCAGATAATAGAAAGAGGGAGTTCAAGTTAAACATTGTACTATTTGTAGGGAACCGAGTCATTCAAGAAACAAGTGTTCGAACAAATCCAATCTTTTCAACTATCGTGCTGGACCATCAACCTAAATGTTGTGTTTAATGTACATTTTATGGTAATGTTAATGTTCTATGTTAATGTTCGAATAAAAATAACCATTTATTTTGTTCTATTTATTATTCGAACCAACTTCAAGCCTTTCTCGTTTTTTTAATTTATAGTTGGAATTGGAATTGGAATTTGGATACCGAAATTAAAAAAAGAACTTAAATATCAAAATGAAATCGAAAGAAATACATATACCATGAAATACATAGGGACCACAAATATTCAAAATTGAAACATATATTACAAATAAATAAAGAAACCTTATTTTTTATTTCCGCCTCCTCCTCGGTAATTCCTGTCGGTGGAAAGATGATGTTTGATTGTACCGGTGAGGTGGATGAACCGTTCTTTGTGGTCGATTAGGAGCCTGCTCATTGTTGAAAAATTGATCATCCATTATTTGCATAAAAGGTGGTGTACCAAACATATCTTTCGGATGAAGTGATGAGCTGCTAATGGTGGTAGTCGACAATAGAGATGTCATACTACCAACACCCATACCTTCCCCATATACAAATGATTGAGGATACTAAAATTTTAGTACGTATCCTCCATCATCATTGTAAGTTGGCTGAGAAGATGAGCTGAAACCAATTAAAAAATTAATCGGTGATTGTTCCGAAACATTACCAAATCCAAATGTTTGATGAACTGATGAGCTTTCTCCAAATGGTGGTTGTTCCGAGACATTACCAAATGGTGGATACTCATGTTGTATTGATTCTTCCCAATGATTACTGCTTACATATATTGGGGGATTGAGATTGCACCGGAGACCATGGAGAATGCCAACCCAAAAATCTTTCCAAGTTTGGTTGGTTTGTTGGTTCTTGAGAGCTCTGACCAAACTCGGATGAAAAGTGTACGTGTCTTAAGCACCGCAAATCTTCAAGCCATTTATTTGCATCTTTGAGAGATGCTATGAACGGTTTTCTATTTTTCAAAAACCATGAATAGTACTCTGTATTAAATTCAAAATCACTGGCTTGAATTGGAATCAAATTTTCAGCCTACCGCGTCCATTTTTCCTCCCACAATTCAATAAAATCGGCTTGCTTCACAGTCCAATTCTCATTGAATCTACCTCTACGAACAATATAAATACGTTCATGTGGAGCTCTAGGAATGGGTTGATGGAAGTTGAACTACCGCAGCACTCTGTTAGCACAATGAAACTCAACAATAGAAAAATGGATCAAAGGCACAACTACACCCCAAAGTGATGAACATTGAAGTACAGTTTCTGGTAGGCAAGTCTTGATTGTGTCATTCGTGTACGACTGCCAAATAAACTGTAAAACACAAATATTAATATGAATTCACAAACAAACATAACATATTACTTAAAAAATGATATTATAATACCTAATTTTTTCCCTAATGTTTGGATCTTTAGTCTTATATTTCTGACAATGTTGTGCACCACCCCGCATTCCTCAACTTATGTCTCCATCTGCAAAGATATTGAACTTATATTTTTTAAGTCATTGCAGATAAATATTAGATCAATAAAATAGACATATACAACTGTAATCACAATATTACCTTTCAGCAAGCGGAAACTCCATCTGTACGAGTACATATAAAATGGACGTTAGATAAGGCAACATGTACCACGCCCACGACTGCAATAAGATTTGACATCTATCCATATCTAAATTCTTCTTTTCACCATTCATAATTGTGACCTTGCACATTTCATGGTACAAAAAGGCAAATATTGCATATCCCCAACTATATGTAGCAGTTGTGTCAAAATCAGCCAAGAACGGAAAATATTGTGTGTGAACCATATTACCAAATGTATTTGGCATCAATACCCCACCAATAAGTTGCAGTATATACGCTCAAGTTGCACACTCAAGTTCTCAGCGACCATATTCATATGTTACCACAAATTCCTGCTGCAAACATGAAATTTTGAGACGTAGACCGTCCACACATGACTCAGGAGGAGCTTTACCCAGGGACTGCCTGCAAAGCTCATATGCATTATACTTATTTTCTCCAACCAATGCTTTCCCATTTGTTGGGACACCAAGCTGTACTGCTACATCCTCCAGAGTTATTGTGCATTCGCCAAGTGGAAAATGAAATTGTGGGTCTCTGGTCTCCACCGTTCAATCAATGCGGTAATCAACCTGGGGACTATCTTAAATTCACGAAGAAATGAAGCATTATAAAAACTAGCATGATGTAGGTAATAAACTAAGCGATCAGAAGGTTCCTTAATCTTCAGTCCTCGACGGCGTATGTTATGCTCCAACACCATATAATTAATTCATTATAATAAATTATTTTATATTTTAACCATTACACACATGACCTAATAAATTTTAAATAACGACAAATTACTTACTTGCTCTTCGTGAATATAAGGCGAAATGTGCTCATGGTCACTGTACAACAAAACACCTCCAGATGCCATTTTCTATTTGCATATTTGAAAAAAAAATTATCATTTGAATATATATACAACCAAAAAATGTATTAACTTCAAAATTTTTGATCTATGCGAACATAAATTTAAAAAATACAAAAAGTTACCATATTAGACAAGAAACCGTGTATATGTGCTCCAAAGCCTTCAAGAATAAAAAAGTAATTATCATTCAAATATATTTAATCACACAAAAAATTACAAACCCTCTATAATTTTAAAAAAAGAACAATATATTAATTAACAAAATTGGTTACTTACTGCCAAGAAACCAGGAAGATCTACAGAAAAGTACACTTCAACAATCTTCACCGTCTTCGAATATATCTTCAAAAACTATCACCCAAATTGATGTCTCAACCCCTTTCAAATACACTAAAATTCTAACTCTCTCAAAATTTTCTCTTCTCAAACACTAGAATGAATTTTTTTTTCTATCTATATACACTCCTATGTATACACTCAAAATTATACTAAAATGTAAAAAAAAAAGGTTAGGGACTAGCTTTCACGTGAAAGCTGGTCTTTTGCATGCATGTAAAACTGGCGTATAGGACCTCGCCTCCTGCACAAGGCGTGGTCCCTGTAGCTCAGTCTACAGCTCGTCACGAGCTGCCCTGCACGCCTGCCAACTTGAGTCGAGTCTCTTCATCTTCACATGGTGAAGTATTGTAAAAATTGACTTATTCTTAAAAAAACTTTAAAGCAACCCTAAACCCCTAAATAAATTATTAAAGTGAATTATTCTACTAATTTTGTCAAAAATCTTGATACAAACTTAAAATATTACTCAATTAATAAAAAATTCAGTTTCAATCTAAAATTTTAGACAATTCAACATAAAATAATAAGAATATAAGTTGTAATCTATATCACCCGGTTTCAATGCATGGTTTTAGTTTAATTTATTTAGAATGTTCCAACTTTGAATCCCGTATGTCGTTGCTGACCGTTCTCAGTGGCTGACTGCCAGCCAAAATCCATCAAGGCCGTGGACCTAAAAAAATCTCAAATTTTTTAAACGAAAAAAAAAAGTTAATAGCTCATAGATTTACTTTTTTATGTACGGAAAATCCAAAACAACAAAATTTAGCCAATTTCCTCAGACTTCCTTCCCAACTCAAGTATCAATTATTCAATTTGAAAGACTGTTCATTTGTGGTGGTTTTCTTTTATTTCTTTTTGTGATCCCCCTTTTGCAGGGGGAAACGAAGGTAGAAGAAAAGAAAGGCAAGGAGGGATTGAATGGAGAGTGTAGTATGGCAAGGGTTGGTGTTATCTGGAATTTTTTCATGGATTGTAATAGCCTGCTATTTCGATGTAACCAAGAAGCTTAGATCTCTGCTACAACCTTGGTTCTCTCACCATGTTGTTACAGGAACTTCTACCATCCTCAAGATCCAGGTTTTGACCAGAATAAACAATACCCAGATTGTCATATCTATTTTGGTTTGGTCATTTGTGTTTTTGCTTGATTGGTTTTGTTTTTCCTTTTCTTTTGTCAGAAACATCAGAATAAAGTCTTGGATGCTCTCTTCTCTGGGTTGTCCTGTGTGGTTTCTGTGCCCTTTTACACTGCGTTTCTTCCTTTGCTTTTCTGGGTATGTTTTCTATTCTTCTTTCACTTTTTCGATAGTTTTGATTTGTAATTTTTCTCACTGGCTATGTCCTTTTATTTTATTTTTTTGTTCAAAAATATGTCCTTTTATGATGCTTCCAGAGTGGGCATGGGAAATTGGCTAGACAAATGACCCTGTTGATGGCTTTCTGTGATTATCTAGGAAACTGCATAAAGGTTCTCTTTTTTTTACATGGTTTTATAATTCCTTTTTTTTAATGGTAATGTGTTGAATGAAATTAATTTTGACATCAATTTGCTTTCTGCTTGATGGTCTGTGTTTTTAGGATGTGGTATCAGCTCCTAGGCCGAATTGCCCGCCTGTTAGAAGGATAACTGCCACAAAAGATGAAGAAGACAATGCTTTGGAATATGGGTTGCCTTCTTCCCATACTCTCAATACAGTATGCTTATCTGGGTATGGAAGTTTCCTATTTACATCAGCATTTTCTCAAAGTTATTTAGAGAACTTGTTGATAAAATGTGAACTACAAATGGTTCTGTGGTAGACACTATTAAACAGTGTAGGAATTATTTTGAGGATATCTATAGAGGGGTGATTGTGTCTTGCTTATTGTCCTTCAATATTTTTCAAAACACCTAGAAAGTCACATGCATCATTATTTGGGAACATAACATATATGTGTTGGTGGGTCGGGGAAACAAGGCAAAAACCAAAAGAAAAGCTGTGGGAGGTCTGATGGGTTGTCAGTCCTGTACAATAAATTAAGCACTCTTCTATATTTACTTGTCAACTTATCAGCTGGTTTTGATCAAAAAAAAAAAAACTTATCAGCTGGTATTTTCAGATTCCTTGTATACTACGTTCTATCCTACATACACAGTGAAGATGCCTGTGTGAAACTTGGTGCAGTTACCCTTGCTTTCTTGCTTGTGGGCCTCATTGGTTTTGGTAGGTTGATTTTCTTCAGAAGTTGTTGGTGTTACTCTCGGCTTTCCTTATTGCAATATTCAGCCGAATTTTGTTTCATTCGTAGGAAGGATATACCTTGGCATGCACAGCTTAATTGATATCATTGGTGGTCTCGTCATCGGGTTGGTGATTCTTGCAGTGTGGCTAACAGTCCATGAATACGTGGATGCCTTTATTGTCTCTGGACAAAATGGTAAGTAAACCTAGATTCAACACATTTGTGCTTTCATAAGCCGAAAGAATCTGTCTGAGCAGGTTGAATTGTCACCAATACAGTCAGGAGAAAAGGGAACTAAAACAGGGATTTATAGTCATTTCTGTATTAGGTGGAGACATGTATGCCTTAACGGAGGCTAGCTTGTAGTTCCTGTAAAGATGGGAACTTTTAGGGATAGTTAAGTCATCCTTCTATTTCCCTGGCCTTGGTTCTGTTGATTAAAATGACCAGTGGCCTTTCGAACTTGCAAAATATGATTGGTAATCTTAATGCTCGAAACATATTTATGCTTCTGGTTCTAGTTGATTATTTGAATGTTGAAGCACAATACATTATTTCTATATTGTTTATGCTTACTTTTCCTGTTGTAGTTACATCCTTTTGGGCTGCCCTGAGCTTTCTCTTACTTTTTGCTTATCCCACTCCTGAGTTTCCAACTCCAAGTTTTGAGTATCATACGGCCTTCGACGGTGTTGCATTTGGAATTGTAAGTAATTGATCTCCCATATAGCATTGATACAATTCTTTGCAACTTTCTGTTGTCACCAGAATTCTTGTAGGTATGCATTTTTTTATGAATTATAGCCTTTAAAGTTGATTATCAATATTGAATGCAAAAGGTTTAGGATATAAGCCCATAGAAACAACAAATTGGTTTTCTTGAGAAATGAGATCCATTTTTTTTCATTTAAGAAAAGGGAATTGTCTCTGGGGCAAACACCATATCAGCCTGTTTAGATAACATAGCTGAAGATGGTTGTGCCTTGAAAATGTCGAAGTTGGCCTATACTGTTTTTATGTCCCATCATTTGCTTGTGTGAACTTCATGCTTGACAAACAACTATAGTTATGGTTAGAATTATATGGAGGTGAATTTATGGTTAAGTTCTTTCGGGAACTTTGGATTTGCTATTGTGTACAAGAAAAATGAGCTTTAATTGGTCAAGTTCTTTCGGGAAACTTTGGATTTGCATAATTTAGCACACCAAAGAGAAACTCCCAATCTTACCCTCCAAAAAGCCTATGGTCAGATAGCAAACCAAAACTTCTCACAATTTCCGCTCCTGGTGGCATTAGGAAGTGGCGGTTGCTGTGTCAAGATATTTTCTGTAGCTGTTGGATCATTTAGAAGTTGGATCATTATAACAGTGTACTAAATCATCTTGGGAATTTACCGAGAGTACAATTCTGTGTCTTGTTTCGCATAGAATATGATTATGGATTCTGATTAGTGATGTGCTCATCATCCAAGTGATATCTCTTCTAGTATCATAAACAAGTCATTTGCTTTAAGCCTGTATTTATAGGAACTCAAAACCATACACTCATGCATGCTACTTCCTATATGAGCATCATTCCTTGACAGAAAACAAGGTACAATATTTGCATTTGCATCAAGAAAATCTATTGATCCTCCCATTATTCTTCTTCTTCTTCTTCTTCTTCTACCAACATAGATTGAAAGGTTTTGGATTGACATTCATCAATGTAACACTTTAATTGTTAATGTTGAGCAGGTGGCTGGGGTTCAGCAGACATACCAACAGTTCCACCATGAAGCAGTTCCACGAATATTTACCTCTCAACTCACGATTCCCGCATTTTTGGGAAGAATGCTTGTTGGGATACCGACAATCCTGATGGTTAAGTTCTGCAGCAAGGCTCTCGCCAAATGGATTCTCCCGGTAGTATCAAACACATTGAGTATCCCCATAAAATCAACCAGCTATATCCCGATGCTTAATGGTTCAACTACAGAGAAGAAATCCAGTGAGATTAAGCAGTTGAGTTATATCCACAAGATGTTATTTTTCTCTAACCAAGATATATTCGATGTAGACACCGGTATCCGCTTCCTTCAATACGCAGGCCTTGCGTGGTCGGTGGTAGATCTCGTCCCATCCCTCTTCTCTCACCTGAGGTTGTGAAGCATGTCCTCGGTTAGGTTCTACGTGATTAGCCTGTTTTAGTGGCAGGATGCAGCTAATTTGTGAATTCATTTTTGTGTGTGTGTGTGTGTGTGTGTTTGGTACTGAATTTGCTCATTTTCTTTTGGTTAATGAAAGGGGGTACGTACCCCCCTCGGCTTTAAAAAATTATTAGCATCTTCTTGGCATTTGGAAGTATTTTTGGTCCTTTGATTCTTTTCAACTGCCTACTATTGCTGGACTTCAATTATTTAAATCATACATTTATAAGGCTATCTGCCATCCCAAATCAGTTAGCCTGTTGTCTTTAATGCATATTCAGTTTGAGAATTTATAAATAAATAAAAACATGAAATAAATCGAAATTATTAAAAATAATAAAAACATATGTAAAAACAATGTGAATATTAGACCCGCCAAACTTTGTATTAAACCAATTATTAAAACATAACGAATATGACATCCCTTTTAAGACAAGTACGCGTCCGAATGGTCTTATGTCTTATCCAATGTTCCCAGCTCATCAAGGATTGGTAATGGATAGTTGTATACTATTTTAAATTTAAATATTTCAATTAATATCTACAGCAAATTCAAAAAGAGATGCTATTCGAATTCATTGTAGTTTTATTTTTTTATTAAATAGTGATGTATTATATTTTTATGCCGGAATTCGAACCCATACGAGATAGGACAAGATAAACATTCTTAACCATTAGGCTAATTAATGGATCTCATAATTTTATTAATAATGGATTTAGATCATTTGACACTTTTATATGTTTTAGTTTTAAAAGTTTTGGACTTGCTAAATATTCAACGTAATTAATTAAATTAGAGTCACATGCAATATAAACAATAAATATATTTACGGGTTCAAATTTTAATTTTAGAGAAATAACATATATTTAATTCGTTGCATTAGATAAGATAGGAGTAGGGGACATCGACCATGGCAAGGGGGTGGCCAACATTCCCTAGAGGCTGTTATTGTATTAATTTGTGGAAATGCGAGAAAAATATGATGGTAGATGATTCTATAAAATTAGATACTTTATTTTAACAGATGATTTATATCACGGTTCTGTCGCATTCCTTTTAAGTCTGACTTTTTGAAATCTTTAAAACACAAAGTCGTCATTAATTTTTTTTTAAAAGTATGATTAGATCATTTAAAAACATGTCATTTTAATAAAATATTTTATTTTATTAAAACAACGGTTTTGGTCTGCGAAAACACAAAAACGAGTTCGGGAGTCGGTTACGCGTGGGAAAGGGTTAACACCCCCACATCGCCCAAAATTTGGTAGCTAGCCGTTTACAAAAATATTTTAATGTCGAAATTTTGCAAGTTCGTGTAAAGTTTAATTTAATTGTCCTTTTATTAATATGATTATATTTTAACGACCTTATTATTTGGAAAATGAATTTTAATCACCGCCAACAACTCTACCGCTAACCCGTCATTTCCGTTTAATAAGACACCACATTTATTATATGGATTAATATCCTGAAAGTTTCCACAAGCGCTTTAGTTTTAGGGTATAGGGAATTAGTTTAGGGTATAGGGTTTAGGGGTTTAGGTGTAGGGATTTAGAATTTAGGGGTAGTTGTTTCAATTTAAGGTTTAGGGTTATAATTTAGGGTTTATAGGTTAGGGTTTAGTTTTTAGGGTAATGTGGTGAGGATTTAGGTTTTAACCTATAAACCCTAAATTATAACCATAAACTTTAAATTGCAACAACTATCCCTAAATTCTAACCACATACACCTAACCCCTAAACCATATACCCTAAACTAACTTCCTATACCCTAAAACTAAGGCGCTTGTGGAAACTTTCAGTTTCCACCGCCTGTGTATAGAATATTTATCCTTATTATATTCCACTTTTTAAGCATGCAAACAAAGAAACAATTAGTGGGTTGAAGATTTTAATTATTCTCCGTTAGTGTTTATAACCTACGAAATTATCTAGGTAGATTTTATCTATTATAGTTAAAATATGATTAAGTGTATTTTACGAATTTTGAGTGTGAAAAAGTTTTTTACAAGGCTCTAACTAAGGTATTTAAGAACCTAATCCTAAGAGTTTTTGCCTAAACTAACGTTTTAAGTTTTTTAGAACCATAAATTCAATTAGAAAGATGGATGAAAATTAAGGGCAATTCTAATTTAAAATGCCAAATTAAGTAAACGTGATAAACTGACAAATTAATAAAAAAAATGGATGAATTTAAAATGTATATCCTTCCCTATTATGGTCAACATTTAATTAGCGAGCCCAATTTTTAAATAAAATATAAAATTTTAAAAAGTGATAAATAACTGAAATAAGTAGAGCTAATATGAGTAAAATAATTTTAAAGGTGGAAACTATTGAATAAAGTGATAAATAAGGGGGTTATGCTTGTAATAAAACCAAAATGAACTAAATTAGTTCTAAACCAGTGCCCAGGTCGAAGAGAAGCAAAGTTCAGAAAGCTGGTTTTGGGATCAAATCGCATAAATTCAAAATAGGGAGGCTTGCAGCGTGAAATCCATGGGTATGCGCAGGCCGAAAAATGGATTTAGGTCGGGTTTTCGGATATTATAAATACCAAAAAAAAGGTCACAAACAATTTCATTTTAAGATTTCAATGTGAAAGTGGATCAAACTCCCCCTCTTTTTTAAAAGAATCCACAAACATTCAAACCATCAGATCCCAAATTTGATTTATTTTCTAAAAAATAACAAACGTTCGATTCTCCTCTTCAACAAAACCAGAAATCGACGATTAGAAAAGGTAATATTCTATCCCTTTTTCTTTAGTAATATTCGAAAAAAAGAAAAAAAACAACAAATAAAGTATACCTCCAAAGAAATGCTCGAAGCCTGTATTCCAATTAAAAAATCTCCAGTATACAATCAATATGAGTGTTGCTTTCAACTTTCAGTGTTTCTCCTAGTGATTCCTCTCGAAACAAATCAGCATATAAAACTCCTCTAATTCTCAATGTATTTTCATGTCATTGTTCGTTCTTTACAAGAAAATTATGGGTGTTTATATAGGTAAAAAAATGCTTGAACCTCAAGCATAAATCCCATGATATCATCTGAATTACCTCCATCTTGGTTCTGATTTCATGCTGGTTTCCATTGATTTGCCTCTGTCTTGAATCAAAATTTAGATAGGGCTTCAATTTAGGGATTTCATCCCTATTTTTGGTTGTTACAGATTAAAGCCGAAGAGAAGGGTTTCGCGGCGGCCGGTGATTGCGTGACTCGACAAGGGAGTGGTGCCGGGGCAAGCGTCGACGTCGTGCGGTGAAGTGGGGCTGAGAACAGTTGCCATCGCGGTCTTGGCTTGGGAGAAAATCGCGGCAGCGTGGTGCAGGGTCGAGCGAGGGCTGGTCGGCAGAAGCAATGGTGTCGAGCGGTGGCCGAGTCACGGTGGTGCGTCGCTACTTGTGGGCCTCTTCGGCTGAGCAAGGGGACAAGGCGGCCGCTGCAGTCATTGGAACCAGCCAGTGGAGGAGAGGTGCTGGCCATGGCCGTTCGAAGGCCCCCTGTTGCGTCATGCCCGCGCGCGTGGGTTACAAGCGCAGGGCTGGCCTGGCGCGTGGCAGCGCGAGTGGGGGAGCTGCTCCCTCTCTTTGCTGATTCAATTTAGACCGTTGGATCCCAGCCCTAGATCCAACGATTGAAATTAATACAAGCACATGGGATAAAAAAGATTAATTAGGTTTTTATTTGGGCTAAAATGGGTTGTTATTGTATTGGGCTATTTTTTAGAAATGGACTCTTGTTTAATTATTAATGGATCTCTTTTTTGTTTTTATTGAGTTTTATAACTAATAATAATACTAAAATAAAATATTTTTTTTTAAAAAGGGTGATAAATAACTGAAATAAGTAAAGCTAATATGAGTAAAATAATTTTAAAGGTAGAAAATATTGACTAAAGTGATAAATAAGGGGTTATGTTTGTAATAAAACCAAAATGAACTAAATTAGTTCTAAACCTGTGCCCAGGTCGAAGAGAAGAAAAGTTCAGAAGCTGGTTTTGGGATCAAATCACATAAATTTAAAATAGAGAGGCTTGTAGCGTGAAATCCATAAGCGTGGGCGGGCCGAAAAATTGGATTTGGGTCGGGTTTTCAGATATTATAAATACCAAAACAAAGGTCACAAACAGTTTCATTTTAAGATTTTAATGTGAGATTGGATCAAACTTTCCCTCTTTTTTTAAAAAATCCACAAACATTCGAACCATCAGATCCCAAATTCAATTTATTTTCTAAAAAAATAACAAACGTTCGATTATTCTCTTAAAAAAACCAGAATTCGGCGATTCAAAAAGGTAATATTCTATCCCTTTTTCTTTAGTAATATTCGACAAAAAGAAAAAAAAAACAACAAATAAAGTATACCTCCAAAGAAATGCTTGAAGCCTGTATTCCAATTCAAAAAAACTCCAGTATACAATCAATATGAGTGCTGCTTTCAACTTTTAGTGTTTCTCCTAGTGATTCCTCTTGAAACAAACCAGCATACAAAACTCCTCTAATTCTCAGTGTATTTTCGTGTCATTGTTCGTTCTTTACAAGAAAAATATGGGTGTTTATATAGGTAAAAAAATTCTTAAACATCAAGCATAAATCCCATGATATCATCTGAATAACCTCCATCTCGGTTCTGATTTCATGTTGGTTTCCATTGATTTGCCTCTGTCTTGAATCAAATTTTAGATAGGGCTTCTGATGGATTTTACGGTGCTCGATTCCTTCAACCGTTCTTGCTCGCCAAGTGGTAGGAAAGTGGAATTTTGGGTGTAAGAGGTGTGAAAGCTAAAATGAATAAAGACAAGATAATTTATAGTGGTTCAACCTTCTAACCAAGGTCTACATCCACTACCTTAGCTTCCCACTAAGGATTTCCAATCAATCCACTATTGATTCGTCCCCTTTTCTAGGCTTAAGAGGAAACCCTTACAAACCAATCAAGCTTTCTACTCAAAGCCTTGACCAAACCCTCTTTACAAAGAGATAAAAATGAGCAAACTCAAATCCCTCTAAACCCAATCCTAAAACACTTGAGCAAATCTAACAATTTTGGCTCACTAGTGTTTGTCTATACAAAGAATTGACACTTAAGCACTAAGACACATTTTGATCATACGCTGTATTACAATTGAAGCATTAACCATTACTAGATGCTTGGAGGTCCCTTTTATACTCCTCTTTGAGTTTGTAGCCGTTACTAGCCGTTGAGGTTGAATTGGAGCCATTGGAGACTTTATTTCTCACCATAAATGCAGTTTTGCAGCTTCCCATTTCGAAACGCTCGACCCCGTTTCGAAACACTCTTGAAATAGAAAGAGTCGTTGCAGTCTGATGCAGCACCCGTTTCGGAACACCCTTGGCCGTATCGAAATGCTTGTTCCCATATCGAAACACCCTGCAATTTAAAAGGTAGTTGTGAAATAGCCGTTAGGGGGTTTATGACAATTGAGGTCATTGCCACATAGGCGTATCGAAACGGGTAAGACCGTATCGAAACGCTATGCAAAAACCCTCATCTAGATAAGGCCCGTTTCAAAATGGGTAGAGCTGTTTCGGAACGTTTTGCCACTGTAAAGCTCCGTATCGAAACACCTAGAGGCGTTTCGAAACGCCTGGATAGTTTTGTTAAATTTGGCTTTGAAAACACATAAAACCTTTTTGAAATATCCCATAAACATAGTTTCAAGTTGTTTGGACTTAGAAATGATTTTGAACTCTTTTTAACTTTGTCCAAAACATTTTTCGATTATTATATCAAAACATTTGTTCTACAATATATAATAAAAAATTATTTAACACTTTAAATTGATTTAACAAATTAATAGTTTACATTTATCAACACTTAATACTTTACATTTATCAACACTTTAAATTCATCAAATCATAGAATTCTTCAACTATATGTCAGGTTAATATCAGTTCAGGTTAAAAACAGGTCGGGTTCAATACAGGTCGGGTTCAAAACAAGTCAGGTAATATCAGTTATCTGCCAGGTCGATCTCGGGTTCGGGTTCGTTTCAGTCGGGTGTAGGTCGAGTTTTGGGTCCACAGTAACAGGTCCAATTCGGGTTCGGATCGTTCTCGGTCGGATGCAGGTCGGGTTCGGTTACTATAGTAACATGTCCAACTCGGGTTCGGTCAACAACAGTCGGTTACAGATCGAATTCGGGTCATCGAATCCTCAGGTCAAACGAGGTTCTGACTCGAGCAGGTTTCAGTTGGGTTTTCAAATCGGGTTAGTTTTTTACATCCCTAGCATCAACTACAGTGTTGATCTTTTCCTTCCTGTACTAGATCTCATAATCCAGTTATAATAATTTAGTTAAGCTTTCTTATGCACAATAGTGATTAACTTCTGCTCTAACATGTATTTTAATAGTTCATGATCTGTTTTAATAACAAAAGGGGCCTCTTTCAAATAATGCTTCTATTTGCTAACAGCCATAAAGATGGCTAAGTATTCCTTCTCATACACAATAGAACATTGTGTCATGTTCTCAAAGCCTTATTGAGATAGGCTACTGGTCTGCCTTCTTGGGATAAGATTGCCCAAATACCCCTTGTGCTAGTGTTAAAATTTTGGTAGGGCCAACACTGAAACATTACACATAACTTGTTTCAACTATTCAAATGCTACCTTAGATTCTTCACTCCAAATAAAATTCTCTTTCTTCAGCATGTTTGTTAAAAGCTTGCTAATTCCCCTATAACCTCCAAAAACAACTTTTCTATAAATCATCTTTGCTTCTGTTCTCCTTCTCTCCATTTGTTTTCTTTTCAATCTTCTTTGAGTTGATAAATAAAAAAATAAAAAAATAAATTAATTATCATAATCTTTGAAATAAATAATAAATTTGATTGAATTTAATTACAAATAAACTATAAAATTATTAAAAATTATAATAATTCAAAATTTTCGTATTAGATTTATATGAAATTTTTTATTATGTTGTATTCGCTAAAATAAAATTTTAATTTCTCGACCTTGTAAGTCAACTTATGTTCTAACCTCCAAAAACAACCTTTTAATTTTTTTAAGTACTGATTTTACCACTAAGGGTGTGTTTGGTTCACGAAAAAGATGATTATTTCTGAGAATAAGATTATTGGAATGTAACATTACCTGACATAGGGGTGAGCGTTCGAGTGAGTCGAGTCGAGTCAAAAAATTTCGAGTTATTCGAGTTGACGCGTCATATTTTACGACTTGAACTTAATTTGAATTTTTTTCGATTCGAGTCGAGTTTATGAAATTCGAGTCGAGTTTTCAAGTTTCTATACAAATTTAATTGTAATTATTTACCATGTTATAGTACGATTTGATTCCAATTTAAACGACTTTCTCTATTCATATAAGATATGCATATATATCTATATATATTTCTTCATATTATTTTTCACATGCATAAGTAAGATTTGTAATGTTATTTAATAAAAAAATATCATCTAAACTTCTAAAATATATTTATAATATTATTTTTAAATAAGGAACTTTTAAGGATAAAGTACTGATGGGGGTATAAATGAGTCAATGAATTGATGTAAAGAAAAAAATTACAAAAAATTCGGTTGAATGATCAAATTGAATAAAATATAAAGTTAAAGGGTTAAATTAAAAAAAAGAATAAATTTGTTAAAAATATGAATTGAAGTTATATAGATATTATATAGTGTTAGTGAATCATGTAGTTTAATTTTGGTAAAAAAATAGACTTAAAACGAAAGAGAAATTAAAGAAATGGGAAACATTCAAATTTGAGGGGCTAAATTACAAAAGTAGGAAATTTAATTTAAAAATATGAATTGAAGCTAAATAGGTATTCTAGTTTCTACATTGGTTTAGGAGCATGTGGTTCAATATTGGTCAAAATTGACTTAAAACGAAGAAGATATTGAAGAAATGAGGAAATCATACAAAGTTAAGGGGCCCAAATTGAAAAAATATAAAATTTATTTTCAAAAATATAAATTGAAGATAAATACGTATTCTACGCTGGTTTAGGAATACGTGGTTCAAATTTGGTCAAAAATGAACTTAAAATGAAGGAGGAATTGAAGAAAAATGAAATGAGTGACTAAATTGCAAAACTGTAAAATTCGGTTTTTCGATTTTTCGAGTTGGGCAAATTCCAAACCGACTCGAAATCGAAATTTTTTCGAGTTAATCGAGTTGACTCGAATAACTCGAACAACTCAAATAACTCGACTCGAATAACTCGAAATTGAAAAAAAAATATCGATTTTTTTGAGTCGAGTCGAGTTTTGCTCACCCCTAACCTGACATATTACTAGGAATGTTATATTCCCTTGTTTGGTTTATTTGGCACGAATGTAAGATGACAATGTTTGGTTGGAGGAATATAATATTACTTAAATGTATATTTTACCAAATTATCCTTGTGATATATATTGGCAAAATAACATATTTACACCGGTGCAAATTGTAATTAAGTTTGAGAAAATATAACTTATTTACAACGGTGTAAATATGTTGAGATTATTATATTAGAGTTAAAATTTTAAGGTTTATGGTTTACGTATCAAACGATATTAGTTTAAAAAAAAGTTTAAAAATACGATGAAAAATTATACTTTTTAATTTTTAGGGTTTAGGGTTTATGTATCAAACGATATTAGTTTTTAAAAAGAAATTTAAAAATATGATGAAAAATTATACTTTTTTTAAATTTTAGGGTTTAGGGTTTACGTATCAAACGGTATTAGTTTTTAAAAAGAAGTTTAAAAAATATGATGAAAAATTATAATTTTTAATTTTTAAGGTTTAGGGTTTAGAGTTTATGGTTTACGTATCAAATTATATTAGTTTAAAAATACGATGAAAATTTATACTTTTTAATTTTTAGGGTTTAGGTTTAAGGTTTAGGGTTTACGTATCAAATGATATTAGTTTTTTAAAAAGAAGTTTGAAAAATTATATATATTTTTTTATTTTTAGAGTTTAGGATTCATATTTTTATATTGTAGGGAAATACTAGGCTGAAATTTTTATATTTTATAAGTGTAAATTTTTCTTAAAGGGAAGGAATTGTCAAATATCAAAGAAATTGGAGAGAATAGAATTACCGGTAAAAAACCTAAAAAGTGAAACTGTTAGTAATGTTGTATTACTCCTAGCGAGAATCTTTGAAAACCAAACTGGGTTTAAAATTTTAGAAAAGTTTATTCCACTAGTAATCTTCTTTTCCGCCATCCTAATGCACAAGTCATATGCACGTATCACTCATGAAAACTTTTTGAGCAGATTTCAACTCCTTCCATGGCTGAAGCTTTAGCTGCTGTAGAAGCGGTTACATTTTGCAGGTGTATGGGTTTCGGAAATGTGACTTTTGAAGGTGACTCCTTGCAGATCAACAAGGATTTGCAATCCATATCCATCAACATATCTCCGATTGGTTCTCTTTTGCACCAACCGAATCGTTCTTGTCTTCAGTGTCTCCTTTCCAAATTCTGTCATGTTGGATGCATGAATTCAAATTCCGATTGCAGTCGCGTTTTCGGTCTGTTGTATTTATTACGATTGTGAATATAACGAATGTTATAATGGTCATTGTAAATATCTCGGTGTGTAATTTTTTTAATAACAAATGCTAGTTGCAGTTGTACTTTGGACTTGCGTATACCACTATATAGCGATTGCTACTGTGATTACGGATTAGAATTTAAAATCTTGGTTGGACGACGCCGGTTTAATGAGGCAGCTCATTGCCTCTCTCGTTTCGGCCTTAGTAGTAGTGATATTTTAGTTTGGCAGGAAGATATTGGATGTAATGAGCGCTGAGGGAGAGCCTTTTCTTCAAAATAAAACAATAAAAATGGACAGACAGTGGACTGAGAACGGATTTTGATGAAGAAACTTCACTGTTTGATATTACAGCAAAGTTAGTGAAGTGAAGGACAACGCCTTGTCGTTGTCCTCAACAACTCATTATTCGTGAAACAGCAAAACAATGTTAATAAATGTTGTCAGCAGAAGGCAATCATTCAATGGCAAAGTAAGCCCCCCCTCCATCTGCTCACTTCTGCCCTTTCCTTACACATTTGCTGTTGCTCTATGTTACCTCTCTTGTCCTCTTCTCTTTCTTTCTTTCTTCTGGCACTGAAATTTAGAACTGTGACCTTTCAAGCATTTATACAGATTTATTTCTTAATTCAGGATATGAAAGAGTATATACTTCAAACATATTTTTGCAAGAACATCTCTTGAAATCGGTGTAATATTCAGTGATTTGAATTGCAGTTGCGGTCGCGTTTTCGGTCACGATGTTTCATTGCGACTTTAAAAGTAACAAATATTATTGCGGTCATTGTAGACTATTATTTTCTACAATAACGATTTCGGACGGTGTCGCTACCATATGATAATAACGGGCGCTAATTGAATCCGAATTGATGGTAACTGCCCTATTCCAAAAGAAGGATTGCCAGATGTGTGTAATCCCGTTGGGAAGATAATCATATATTGTACAAAAGTATAGACAAGTTTTAATAATAACTATGACTACCAAGTACAACATTAGGTTGACTAAAACAGTAGTTATTAGTTTTTTTGTCTTTTTTGGAACATCCTCAATTTCACTTCATTATAAACTTGGGGTGGTTTCATGGGTTGAAAATTGAAACCAAGGCCAGGAGATAATGTAGGGAAGAAGGAAAGTGGAATTTGGTGGCATACATGGGGAAGTCCAGGCATCAGCCACTGGTTTAATTTCTCTTTCTTTTTTGGTTTTGTGGGGTTTTAACCCTGAAAAGCTTGAGAAAGATGGTGTTGCTTGGTTATGGTACAAGGCTGCAGCAAACTTTTCCCTTCCCCAGGTACCCTAATTTATGTGAATTTCTTTTTAATAAATATGTATTTGATGTGTGTTGCAGAGATGACACGGAAATGTTGTTCGAGTTAATATCTCCTTTTTTTTATTTATTTTATCTTTTAAATCCTGCATTTGTTCATGTGGGACAACAACCATTGTATAAGATGCATTGAATCCATATGATTATTGCTGCTTACCCGTTCATTTGTTTACATATTAATCATATTGATTGGACCGAGTTGCCAATCTTCCTCAACATTGCTGCTTGAACTCGTAATTGAATTCTCCATGTTAAATTAGATTACTAATTATCCCTCAAAGTGCAAAGTGAGGAAGATGAGTCATTTTCAGAGCAGATTTGTATCATTTTGGATAGTGAGGATGCCACCAGAAAAACATGGGTATGACTTTGGGAAGCAGGTTTGGATGGCGAGCACTGATTGTCATGGGCAAATGTTACTTGTTTAAGCAACCCTTTTTCTCCAGGGCTAAGTCAATGCACACACCACATCTTCTCTTCACTCTTTTTCTTTCTGTTTTCGGAAAAGGCTTAACCGTAAAATAGGTGCCTAAACTATGTATTTTTTCTAGTTAGGTGCCCAAACTATATTTCGGGCCAAATTGGGACTTAAAGTTTCATTCTGTGACTCATTTAAGGTTCGCCGTTAAATTTTTCCGTTAGAAGACACGTGTCACATCCAGAAAAATTCAAAATTATATTAAAAATAAATAAAAGAAAAACAAAGATTACATTTTCATTATTACTTTGAAAACGACAAATACTTAAACATTGCGAGAAAAGTCAAAAGTGAGGTTTTACTAGACTTGAAATGCGTGGTTAGGAATGGGGTACAGAACCGATGGGCGACGCTTGACTACAATTTCAAAACCGTCGTAGTTTGTTGTTTTCGATTCTCTCAAGGTTGAACAATGTCGTATGGGAGTTGGATCCAGGAATCATCAAAGGTGTGACATATTACAAAGCAAGGATCCCTCCATAGAACCAACACAGGGATCCCTACAAAAACCATTTATCTGTATCCATCAGCTTCTCGGCCCTCCTCCATCACCTAAACACAACAGGTACCGGCTTGTTATTTTATGTATACAATGTTTTCAGATACCTTGGATAGAGAGATGAGACTCATTACTACTTCCATTCTTAGATCAACAAATTAAGGAGGCAAGTGAACTCTTTTAGGCATACACACACAAGCAATGACACTTTGCATCTAAAAGGAAAAACAAAGGATACAGCTGAGCTGAGCATTAACCCGCATCTAAATTAAAACCGAAAAAAGTACACAAGCTCTATATCTCCGCTCAAAATATGATTGCAAACATTAAATTTCAAAGCATTTCTCAGTTCACAACAAAACTTCTAAAACCTAGCTATCATCATTCATCAGATATTAACTGAAAGTATTACCTCTTGAAGACAGACAATGTCTGCACGATAACCAATAATTTCCCGCAACAGATTCTGTCTGCGGTATGGCCAAGAAAGAGCCCATGGAGGACAATAACTGTATAACTCACTGCTTGCATATGAGTCGGACAAAATGAGAAGCTTCCTTAATCAATGTTTAAAAAGGCGTGCCTAGGCGCTGAGGCGAGTCGAGTGCAAAGCACCTAATTGTGTCTAGGCGAGGCGATTTCAATGAAGCGCACAGAGGCGCAAAAGGCATTGGCAATGCCTAGTTTAAATTGTTTGTTTCTTTTTCTTTTTTCTTTTTGTTTTTATATCTTTTACATACTAACTTGGGCCACACAAAATAACATTAATCAAATGAAATTTAAATTAATCTTGGTTTAAGTTATTTTTATCATGACTCGTCCAACGACATTAAAGCATATAATGTAACACATGATGATTTGTAGGTTAATACTAGTTAGAATGGAAATATTCTATGTACTAAAGTATGTATCTGCTAGTTATGACAAGTAGACCTTTATAGATATTCCTTAGAATAACATCTCTGTATTTATTAGAGAATATTTAGTTTCCTTTATCAGAGAGTCAACCATGTGTATATATTCTGAGTTTTCTTGTGAATAAAGTAGAGAGAATTTCATACAATTCTACATGGTATCAAATTAGGTCGATCCTCTCCATTTTTTTCTTTCGATCAAATCTCTAAATCTCCATGGAATCTGACTCTGAGGTCAGTTCTCTACCCAACCATCGTTCTTTTGATATTCCAATGTCAGAACATTCTTATTCTGCGATAACATCCTACAAAGTAAATGACAATAATTACCTTCCTTGGTCCCAATCCGTCCGGCTGTATATTACAGGCCGTGGCAAAGCTTCCTACCTCTCAAACTCTGCAAAAGTTCCTGCCGAGTTTGATCCAACCTATCCTAAGTGGTTGAGTGAGAATACCACAATCATGTCCTGGCTAATCAACTCCATGGTCCCTGGTATAGGCGAAAACCTTATGCTCTACAAGACTGCTGCTGAAATCTGGACTGCAGCACGAGATACCTACTCTAATGTGGATAACACATCTGAAACTTTGGGGGTTGAGAATCAGATCAAGGATCTTCGACAGGGTACTTTGAGTGTTGCTCAATATTTTGGTGTTCTCACTAAGTGCTGGTAGCAGATTGATCTCTATGAGACCATTGAATGGAAATGTTCTGATGATGTTAGCCTCTACAACAAACTTACGAATCGAAAAAGACTCTTTCAGTTTCTTTCTGGTTTGAATGGTGAATTTGATAGTGCCAGGGGAAGAATTTTGGCCACTAAACCCCTTCCCCTTGTTCGTAAGGCTTTTTTTGAAATTAGAAGGGAGGAAAGTAGACGTTCGGTGATGGTTCCACCTATTTCTTCCAATGATGCATATGCTCTTCTTACTTACTCGATCTTTGGAAGTTCCCAGAAGAAGGGCGACCTTGGTGTTCGCACTGCAAAAAGGCTAGCCATGTGATGGAAAACTGTTAGAAGCTCCATGGCAAACCTGCAGAGTGGAAAAATCCTAAATCTAGACCTTTGAAAGAAGCTTATATTGCAACTTCTGATACACTGCCCAACAATTTTAGTCCTAAACAGATTGTTGAACTTCAACACCTCTTTAGTCGCCTCTCTACTCCTCCTACCACTACTGCTTTGACAACAACTGAAGGTAGTCTTCCATCCTTGTCTTCAGTATCCTATTCTAGTTGGATAGTCGATTCTGGTGCTTCTGACCATATGACAGGAAATTTCAGTCTGTTTCATTCTTTTTCGAGCTCCAGCTCTAATTCCTCCATTAAGATTGCAGATGGTTCTTTCTCAACAGTGCTTGGCAAGGGTTCCATTTGATTGAGTGATAAAATTCTACTTTCTTCACTTCTTTATGTCCCTAATCTCACATGCAATCTGTTATCGGTTGGACAGTTGATTAATGATGGAATCTGTGATGTTCACTTTGGCCTTACTGGTTGTGTTTTTCAGGAGCAGGGTTCGAAAATGGTGATTGGCAATGCTAGGCTGTCTAATGGCTTATATGTCCTTGATGCTTTGTCCTCCTCACCTTCTTCTTGTTCCAGTGGTCTCTATACCTTTGTTTTCCCTTCAAATTTACTTTCCAATGAGATAATGATGTGGCATTTTCGATTGGGACATCCCATTTTTTCTTATCTTAAGAGATTGTTACCTACATTATTTATCAATAAAGATCCTTCTTCTTTTACATGTGAAATCTGTCAAATGGCTAAACACACTCGGCAATCTTATGTGCCTTCCCACTTTAATCCTACTTCTCCTTTTTCGATTATAAAGTGTGTCATTTGGGGCCCTTCTAAGGTTCAGAGTATTGCTGGTTCTAGGTGGTTTGTGTCCTTCATAGATGATTTTTCTAGGACAACTTGGACATTCTTGATGAAAGATAAATCTGACATTGAGCACATCTTTAAAGATTTTTATCAAATGGGTCACACTCAATTTGCTACCCCTATTAAAATTTTGAAGAGTGACAATGGGAGTGAGTATCTTAGCAAATCTCTTGGGGGTTTTTTCCGGGAAAAGGGAATTTTTCATCTCACTTCTTGTGTTAACACACCTCAGCAGAACGGTGTGGCTGAGAGAAAAAATCGTCATCTCCTTGAAGTCACCCGCTCTCTTTTGTTTTCAGCCAATGCTCCTAAGTATCTTTGGGAGGATGCCCTTCTAACTGTCACCTACCTCATTAACCGAATGCCTAGCAAAACTCTTGGTTTTAAGGTTCCCGTTGAATCTCTTTTCCAACATTTTCCTCAATTTAAACCCCTCTCTTCAGCTCTTCCTCTTCGTGTCTTTGGCTGTACAACCTTTGTTCGTGTGCAGGCCCCTAATAGAGGTAAACTTGATGATAGGTCCTTAAAATGTTTTTTTATTGGGTACTCCTCGAATCAGAAGGATTACAAATGTTACTCTCCCACCACCAGAAAAACCTATATCTCGTTTGACGTTACTTTCTTAGAGCATCAACCTTTTTTTTTCCAGGGACTGCTATTCAAGGGGAGACATACAGAGAATTTCAGTCTCTATTAGTTTCACAACCCTTGCTTATGTTGCCAACTCTCGATGCTGAAATCACTAGTTCTGATTCTTCCCAACAACTTGTTCCTTCAAATGAAGCTGAGATTACTAACACTAGTAATCCAGCAGACATACCTTCTCCTTTGTCAAAAATGTCTAGCCCTTATACTACACCTCCTCCAACTCTTAAGCTGTCCCACACACCTCTCCAGACCTTATTACTCCTCAACTTACAGATAAACAATTCAGAGTTTATACAAGAAAGAAAAGAACTATTCCTGAAGCTGTTAGTCAGCCTAACATTTGCCAAGAGCTAGCTTTGAGCCCTACTGCCGTGGAAACAGGAGGTAATAGTATCCCTCAACAATCTATTATTGCTGATTTGGATGATTTTCCTATTGCTATTCGAAAGGGGGTAAGGAAATGTAATGCTCATCCAATTAATAGATTTGTGGCCTATGGAAAATTGTTATCTGGTTTGAAAGCTTTTATAGCCAGCATTGAAAATGTGCAAATTCCAAGGACAGTGGAAGAAACTTTCAAAAGTCCTGAGTGGAGGAAAGCAGTTGAGGATGAAGTCACAACACTGCAGAAGAATAATACCTGAAGTCTAACCAGTCTACCAAAAGGAAAAAAGGTGGTTGAGTGTAAGTGGGTTTTCACAGTCAAGTATCATTCCAATGGAGATATTGAAAGATACAAGGCGAGGTTTGTAGCGAAAGGATTCACTCGGTCATATGAAGTGGATTATCAAGAAACGTTTGCACCAGTTGCTAAGTTAAACACCATCAGAGTGTTACTCTCAGTGGTTGTTAACAAAGACTGCGAGTTGCATCAGTTGGACATCAAAAATGCTTTTCTCAATGGGAACCTCGAGGAGGAAGTATAGATGGAAGTTCCACCAGGTTTAAAGGAAAGCAAAACAAGAGGGAAAATATGCAAACTGAATAAATTCTTGTACGGATTGAAACAATCTCCGAGAGCATGGTTTGACAGATTTACTAGAGCCATGGTTCGAAATGATTTCAAACAAAGCCAAGCAAATCATACATTGTTCATAAAGATTACGCCGAATGGTAAAATGACTCTCCTAATTGTGTATGTCAATGATATGGTTATCACAGGAAATGATACAGAGGAGATAGAAAGATTAAAGATTGCTCTAGCAAAGGAGTTTGAGACAAAGGATTTGGGGAGTCTTAGATACTTCTTGGGAATGGAGGCAGCTAGATCTAAAGAAGGGTTAGTCATTAACCAAAGAAAATATATTTTAGATCTACTTGCAAAGACCAAGATGCTTGAGTGTAGACCAACCGACACTCTAATGGAACTAGGTCTGAAATTCAGTAAAGATAGACTTGGGAATCCAGTGAACAAAGAATCTTACCAACGTTTGGTAGGGAAATTAATTTATCTATCACCCACAAGACTTGATCTTGTATATTCAGTGAGCATAGTAAGTCAATACATGAGTGTTCCTCGAGAAGAACACATGGAAGCGGTAAATAGGATCTTAAGGTATTTAAAATTCACACCAGGCTCTGGACTAATTTTCAGAAAAAACCAGGACAGAACAGTAAAGGTTTACACTGATTTAAGTTGGGCAGGTGAATTAACATATAAAAGGTCAATAAGTGACTATTGTACATTTGTATGGGGCAATTTGGTCACGTGGAGAAGCAAGAAACAATCTGTGATATCTAGAAGCAGCGCAGAGGCAGAGTTTAGAGCAATGGCCCTTGGAATTTTGTGAAGGGGTGTGGATTAAAAAACTCATCACTGAGTTAGAACTGGGTGAAAAATCAGAATTGGATATTTACAGTGACAGACAATCAGTAATAAGTATTGCTAAGAATCCGGTGCAACATGATAGAACCAAACATATCGAAATAGATAGACATTTCATCTTTGAGAAGGCCAATAATGGGACTGTGAAGCTTAACTACATTCCTACTACTAATCAGATTGTTGATATCTTCACCAAAGCACTTCCAAGAGTAATTTTTGATGGTTTTGTATCCAAACTAGGTGTATACAACATATACACACCAGTTTGAGGGGGAGTGTAGGTTAATACTAGTTAGAATGAAAATATGTACTAAAGTCTGTATCTGTTAGTTATTGCAAGTAGACCTTTATAGATATTCCTTAGAATAACATCTCTGTAGTTATTAGAGAATATTTAGTTTCCTTTATCAGAGAGTCAACTATGTGTATATATTATGAGTTTTCTTGTGAATAAAGTAGAGAAAATTTCATACAATTCTACATGATTCCCTTCGATATATTATCATATATCCTTTTGATACATATAATGTTATAACACACAATGTTTCTTTTTTATTATGAGTCGTCCAACGATATTAGAGCATAATGTGTTATTTCAAGATGATTACATATGATGTTATATTATCATATATCCTTGACATTATCATATTGTTAGGTTTGTCTATTTAACGTATATATGCTTCCTATTGCATGATAAAATGTTATAACGCTTTTTGATTGGAAAGTTAAAGGTAATTAATGAAATGGAGAGGTTTTGTTGAAGTATTATGTGATTTAATTGTCTATTTTAGTGTTATATATGCATATTAGTGAGTATATCTTTAATTTTCAAAAGGTGCGCCTATGCTATAAGACCCTATCACCTTAGTGCGCCTTGCGCCAATTTTTTACATTGTCCTTAATACTAACATAGAAAAAGTTTCTTTAATTTTTATTCGAACTCACTCGGTATGGAAAAGTTCATAAGAGATTAAATGAAACCCCATTTGGCTAAATCAGAAATGCCCTAATGGCCAAACAACCCCTCCATCCAAAAAGTAATACGCAATGCTATTGAGGGATTAATAAGCACTTACCACTTGTACCTCAAGAAGTGACCATCAAGAGGGGCCGACTCAGGCACGTCGTCGGTGGTAACGGTCTTGTTGGGTCGGCGCAAGAGCAAGTAAGGCGTGAGCTCGCAGCTAACAATTAGTATATCAGAAGGGAGGTGCACCTGTAGCACGCTCAGTATGCTTCAACTTCCGCGACTTCCTTTGTCACAGTTCGTAACGATCATTGCTTTTTAAGCCTGTCAAAATCAATCCCACACTAACAGTATCAGCAGCACAAGAAATGACCTCGAAACGATGAGCAATCCTATCGGGCGGAGTCCAGGCGGATCCGCCATTTACTTGAGCCAAGAACTCGCCAGCCTTGACCCAAACTACAATCAAACAAACCTAATATAATCTTAAAAATCAAATGCTAAGTTAACAACAGATCTTAAAACAAATTTTAGGGTTTCGAAAAGAACTTATCCGAGGAATGGGAAAAAGGGGAAATGGGAAATCGAATGATGATTAGGGTTTTAAAGAGGAATTGGAAAGGAAAATGTTAAATTTATATTAAAAGAGAGAAACTATAATATAAAACAAAATTTAACGATAAAAAATGGTAATAGTAATTGGTTTACAGAGAATAATAAACGGAAGGGATGGAATTTTCGGAACTGGAGGGTGGCGCTGCGGGACGGGGCGTTGTCGTAGTGGTGGCGGTGTAGCGGAAGGGTGAGGCTTTGTTTGGGCTTACGCCTCGTCTATTCGGAGCTCAACACATTATATTAAGATCAAAGGCTAGAACTCTGGAGTTTTTTTGTCTATTACTCAATTTTCCCTCGAATTTATATCTTTTCTTTTTGGGTAAAGTTAAAAAATGTCACTAAAGCATTTTAAATATTCATTTCATTCCTCCAACTTTTAAATGTTATAAAATGAACATTACATTTTAATTTTGTTACAAAATGAGTAGTGCATCGTTAATTGTCCTTAAAGAGTGACATAATATGCTAAATTAATGAAAAGTATCTTATTCGACCCTTTAATTATAATTAAAATTTTATTTTGTTGCTTTTTAATAGGGTAAATTACAACACATGTCAGTTAGTTATAGGTTTAGTAATAAACATGTCATTCTTTCCCTAAAACTAACAATTTAGTCACATAATTATAAGTTTGAGAACAAGTGATCCACTTTTCTTCTAAAAGTAACAATTTAGTCACTCAATTATATGTTTGAGAACAAATAAAGCATTTTTTTCTTTCTAAAAGTAACAATTTAGTCACTCAATTATAGATTTAGGAACAAACATGTCACTCAATTAAATTTTTTTTGTGATAAATAAGTCATTAAGTTGAAATAAGGGCTTGATATAATAACAATTTTAGTCCTTGAAACTTATGCATTCTATTAATTTGGTCTTAATTCGAAAGAATTCAATAAACTTAACCCTTCATATTTAAAAATTCCATTAGTGAAGTGACTGTGTCTACTAACAGACGACATTAAGGTCATAATTAGTCTATTCCATTAGTCTATCAGTTGTCTAGTAGTGAGGTTATTGTGTTTGATGACTATCACATATGTTGATTATGGACTAATGGACAATAACATGGAGTGTGGTAAGTGGTCGTAAGGTGTGTCAAAATGATGCAATGTCGAAATTTTAAAATATGGGTTAGGTTTATTGAATTATTTCAAATTATGACCAAATTAATAGAATGCATAAGTTTCAAGGACTAAATTATTATTATATCATGCCCTTATTTTAATTTTATGACAAAGTGACTTGTTTGTCACAAAATTTTAATTGAGTTACATGTTTGTTCCTATACTTATAATTGAGTGACTGGATTGTTATTTTTAGAAGAAAAGTGACACGTTTATTTCATAAACATATAATTAAGTGGCTAAATTGTTACTTTTAGAAGAATAATGATTTGTTCGTTACTAAACATATAACTAGGTGACCTATAATGTATTTTAGCCTTAGGGTAAATTACACCACATGTCACATATAGGTTTAGTAACAATGAAAAACAATTGTAGAAATATTTTAAAAACTATAGAAATATTTTTTTAAAATTATAATTTAGTGAATTTTTAATAATAAAAATAACAATGAAATAATTTCTCCATGTCCAATCAACCTCAATTATGCCAAAATCTATTTATAGAATGAACTTCTCCAATTGAAAAAAAAGAGTTGACAATTAAAAGAGTTTTTAACATGCAAATAATATTAAAATTTTAAGGACTAAAAAAGTTATATTTACAACTTCCATTAAAGACTTAATTTTCGATTCCGTTAGTTCAAATCCCAATTTTTTATGTAAAGTACATGTTTAGGTCCATGTTCGAAATTAATGAGTCTCCCTCGTAACAATGTGTCTTTAAGATTTAAATTCTGGTTTTCTCCTAAAGAGTACAATGTCGGGCACTTGTTGGTTCAAATCCACTTTCTTTAAATCATCTTTGAGTTGCTAATTGTCTAACCGTTGCATGTATCAATCATTTTGAACAATTCTTTCAAGCCACCAATTTCTTCTTCAGAAAGTCTTTCCTTTATGAGCTGCAAAAGAATTTATTTTCCATTATAAATATGTGTGAACCGTATGCATAAATAAACATCACGAAGACATAGTACCAAACAACCAAGACAAAAAAGTTAAGTCTCGCAACTGCTGTTTTGTTCAACCTTGCCTATTTTTGTAAAACAAAACAAATATGACGAATGGATGTTGTGTTCACCAAGGCATAAACTATTTTTCTGCGACCATGAGTTGTAACATAACAAACTAACCGAAAAGGACAATAATTTCTTTTACAGTTTCGGATTCTTTCCATCACAAGTAGCAATCTCTACCTCATATGGTTCTCATGAAACAATTTGATGCTGAATTTACTTCTTGTGTGAAATGATGGTTTGAGGTAGCATTTTATCACATTATAGCAATAACATTTTATTAGGCAATAAACTATCTATCTAATATTTTTGCATATTATTTATATTTATTTTTTTAATTACTACATTTTTAAATTAGGAGAATCATTTGAGATCCACTAATTGGCTTGGGGTCAATAATTCTCATATTGTTCCCTCTTGTATGAATTTGAATCCTGTCATTTTTAAATTGGGAATTCATCCAATAATTAACTTGTGGTCAATGATTCTCATATTGTTCCCTTTCGTTTGGGCTTAGAGCCTAGATTCAAACTAAGCCAGTGTCTTTTAAAAGTGACTTAGTTTCGAATCTAGTCTAAGCCTTTGCCCATTCTAAATTGAGTCAGGCCCAATGACCCAACTCAGTCTTGATATGGCCTAATCTGATTTGACATGTATCTAACATGTATATGTATTTTTATAGTTTATATTACAAGTACTTAAAGTATATCAATTTTTTTTCATTTAGGTACTTCAAGTATTTGTCACATCCTGAAAACTGGCTTAGTCGGAATTAGGTGTCGGTGATCGGAAAATTCGAATTCGATGTGTAAGATGTTGTAATGAATAACCTTTGTATCCCTCTTTTGTAATGAGATTTCATTTTGATCCTATTTGGATAGTTAAGCCTCATTGTATGCATTTCGAAGCTAAAAATGCAATTTTTGAGCAAGGCGTATCGATACGGTCAGGTCAGTATTGATACGGTCTAACTGTCAATAACTAACTTACCTATTTTAGCGAGGGCATATCGATATGGCCATGAGCGTATCAGTACGGGTCCCCTTGTTTGAATCTGTTCGAAGTCAAAGTCGTAAGGGAAGTAAGTAAGGTGCTTACTCACCTCTTTGCTTGTTATTTCTCACGTGAATTGTGGAAGAAAAGGGGTGTATGTAGGCAATTACTAATTGCCTAAAATTATCAAAGTGATGAGACACCTTTGTTTAAGCTTTCTTCATCCAAGGGAAAGCTTACCATTGGCTTGTAGTTAGATGGGTAGTCATTAAGGAGGTTAAGAAAGGATTTTAAAATGAATTGGTAAAAAGAGAAAGCTTCTATCTTTACTCTAGCCATTTACCGAAACCAAACCCAACATCCTTGTCTTTCCACAAGCAAGCTCCTCCATTATTATCTTCTACCTTGAGTTAAGCAAGCACCTCGGTTCCATCTTTGCCCTTTTTTCAACTTTGATACTTCGTTTGAAAGCCTACAACTCGATGAGTAAAAACCCCTAAGCTAATTCAATGATTCCATAACCCCTCAAGGTTTAATTTCAAGATTTGATTTCTAATATTCAAATAGAAACTCATGGAATAAGGAGCTAGTTTTTCTAATTCGATATTTTTACAAGCTTAGGCAAGCTTGAAAGATGTTTCTGAATCCTTAGATTGAATTATAATGCAAACCCTAATTTTGTGCTAGCTCAAGGTGTAGAGAAAGACCCATCGTCATCTCCAACAGAAGCTAGGCACAAAGGAACCGTGATTCGAGAGTCTCGAAGTCAAGGTGAGTGTAGTGTCAAGGGATAGGCTAGTTTCCATTATGTTGCATTTGTTTTGTGATTACGTTTTGTATTTGGTTAAGGGCTCAAGTAGAGCAAGCTTTGTGGATGCTAATGGTAAGCATGGTAAGTTTGTATATGATATTCGAAAAATGCTATATATGTAAAATGGATACGAATATGCTATGATATGATATGAATATGTTATGATATGATATGTGGAGTTAAGGCCCAATTCCTTTCTCCGATATGTTATGGCCTAAGGGCATAAAAGGTAAGATTTTGTGATGATTATGTGAACTTGGACACTTGTGGACATTGGATACAATTGGCATGCCATAGGGTTATTTGATCTCGTATAAGTAAGGGTGGACTACGGTCTGGGGCTACGACCTATATGGGCGGGGGGAAATAAGGATAGATTGTGTAAGGGACTTTCCGGAGCTACGACTCAAGGCTACGGCCCATCTTCCGTTATATGTGTTTGGTGTAAAGGGAAATCTGTGTATCCATTTGTTACCTTGTCCAAGGGATTAATTTATGTTAAATAAATTGTGAAAAATATGTTAATTGAGATTACGCATAAGACTTATGTGATTAAAGTTATGATTATGATTCATAAATGCATTGTTAGGTCACCCATGTTGATTGTTTGCTATTCATGCCAATTTGTTGTGTTATTATGACTACCTTACTAGGCTAAGTAAGCCTAAAGTTTGAATGTCTCATGCACTTTAGGACCTTGAAGCTTCCCAAGTTCGATCGTGTATTTTGCGGTTGCAAGTCACCTCTTCCGAGCATATGCATGTTCACTTTTGTTTCCAAACTCATAGTAAGGTGGAATAAGGTTTTTAATGTGCTGTAATAACTTATTTTGATGTGGTTGTGTAAGCCTAATAGTGATTAGGTTTAATATGGTCAAAATGGTATGATTGGAAATGGGTAGAATGGTTAAAAAGAGCCTAAATGCCCTATTTGGTAAAATCGTAGTAAATGGATTTGAAACGCTCTAAAATTTGACATGCTATTGGAAATATGGATTTTAGACTTGCTGGTAAAATGTGGTAATGTTTGAACAACATTTGATTGGTTAATTTGACTAAAAACCAGCTAAAATCTGTCATTATAGGTCATGCGTATCGATACAGGTGATGGCGTATCGATACGGCCTTGTATATTTGGATATGTTAAAACATAGAGTATCGATACACCTAGGGGGTGTATCGAAACGCAAATTGGCAGAATGGTCTGAGAAATTAATTGGATCGATACGACCTTTGAGGTGTATCGAAACGGTCAAACCTTGGTCAACGCGTATCAATACATGCATAGCTGTATCGATACGGATCTGTCGAGCAAAGTCAACTTGGTCAACCTGTTTTGATACAGGTATGGGCGTATCGAAACGGGGTCTAAAGAACACATTCAATTCGGTCAACCTATATCGATACAGGTGATGACATATCGATACAAAATTTTGCAGATTCAAGGAAAGTGTAATTTATGTGAGCCCGTATCGATACGAACCCAAAGCATATCGAAACAGGGTCGGTTAATTCTGATAAAAAAGTTAAAAAATATAGATTAGGAAGTTTAAAAAATGGTCACTAAAATTTGAATAGATTAATTGGATAGTTAAATGACCTCAGTTAGTAATGAAACTCCATAGGTTAATAATTGGTAAGTTTAATTGTAGGTTGGTAAAAAGAAATTCTAATAAGGACCTCGAATTTGTAAAAGTTACGCTTTAGTCCCTAAATTCGAAAAAGTTTTAAATTGTCCCTTTAATGAATAACTGATTGATAATTAGATCTGTTAAATCTTAAAAGAGACCAATAAAACGTTCTGAATAAGATTCTGAACCTCCGATATGTTTATGGTAGTACTTTCTGACCCGGTTCTCTACCTGGCCAGGAATAGGGTGTTACAGTATTTTTTAGTCAAAATAACTACCTAAAGTATACTTTTTGGTTAAATTTAGTACATAAAATATACTTTTAGGTCCAAATAGGTACTTGTGAAACCAAAATTGATTTTGATATAACAATTTAACTTATGGACTAAATTGTAAAACAATAAATTTTTAAGTATTTTCAAAGACTCACATTTTGGCAAGCTATTTTGAACCAAACACTATTTCAAGTCAAAACATAATTAAAGGTTCGATTTTCACTAAGTCCTTTCATGAGTTTTCAAGCCAAACTTCAACAAAATGACCAGGCTTATCGATACCCTTATGCGTATCGATACGGTTTTTCAACACTAGAATTTTAATCGTTCATAGCGTACTGATACGGTCCAACCCCGTATCGATACAATATTCATCTAGGCAAGACTTTAAGCTATAGTGTATCGGTACGCATTGATACCGTATCGATACATTTTTCATATTAAAATAGTGTTTTGCTATAGCTTACCGATACGACATGTCATTGTATCGATACGATATGCTGATCTTTACAAAATCCTTGCATTTAATTTTCAAACGTTGGCTTGTCAGTTAATTGGAATCCAGATTTTTAGATGACCTTTGAACGATATCGATACGCTAAGGTAGTGTACCGATACGCTTTTTTTATCAAAACCCAATTCAGGATTCCAGTGAGCAAAATCTGTATCGATACGACTAACCGTATCGATACACCCCTTAATATCATACCGATATGCCCTTCAAGCGTTTCGATACGCCCTATTTTTTAGTCACAACGGCTCTTTCTTCTTTGAGACAGGTACTGATACGCCCACGAGCCGTATCGATATGGTAGGTTGTTGAGGAGCATTTATTGCGAGAAATTACAGCCCATCGGCTCTATTGATGATCTCAACCACCCAAACGGCTAGAAATCAATGCAAGTGTATAAAAACAAGTCTCAAATGCTACAACAACAACAACTATTGAGCCTCAAAGGAACACCAAAGCATTCAAATCCAAATCTTGTTCATTTTAGAGTCAAATCTTTGTACCCAACTCAATTGTGTTTTCATTGTAATTTTTATTGAGAGTTTAGGGAGTGTTTGATTGTATTTGGGTAAACATCAACCTTAGAGAGGTACTATTAAGGTTTACCAAATTCCTACATTTGTAAAGAGTGTGTTGGATTAAGCTTTGGGTAGAAAGCTTAATCGTTATTCTAAGGTTTCCTTCTCATCAAAGAAAAGGGGAAGAATCAATAATGGATTGGTTCAAAATCCTTAGAGGGAGCTAATGGTAGTGGATGTAGAGTTCATTTAGGAACTTAAACCACTATAATTGCCTTGTGTCAACTTTTTATTCTTCTAAGTTCCACCCTCAAATTTTTAATCATCAATTCACCCCTCTTGGCCATGTGCAATCGTTTGATCAACTCAACAATTGGTATCAGAGCTACACTCATTGGAAGGATTACAACTCTCTTGAGTCGTTTCTAGGAGAGTTTTGATCAACAACAAGTTAAGCAATGACATCCACTTCTGTAGAACCAATGTTTTGATATAATAATTGAAAAATGTTTTGGACTAATTTGAAAAGAATTTAAAACCTGTTTTTAAGTCCAAACAACTTGAAATTATGTTTGAGGTATTTTAAGAGGTTTTTGACAAAGATTTTTCATGTTTTCAAAAGCCAAACTTGACTTTTCACGTTACCAGTATCGATACGGTTGAACCAGTATCGATACCATTTTGCCCCAGTTTGGCCACTGTCAAAACCTGTACCGATACGGCAAACCCTCGTATCGATACGGAGTGGGGTTGTTTTGATACGCCACGTCAGCGTACCGATCCCATTTTAACTACCCCAACGGCTATTTCCCAACGGCCTTTTAAATGTCAAAGGGTACCGATACGCCCTCAAGCGTATCGATACGCCCAAGCTGGCAAATGTCCAACGGCTAGTTCATATGAAGGTCGTATCGATACCGTTCCACGTGTATCGATACCGTTAGCTGCAGAACATCATTTATGAAGGGAAATAAAGTCCTCAACGACTCCAATTCATCCCCAACGGCTAGCAACGGCTAAAAACTCATTTGGGAGTATAAAAGGGACCTCCAAGAATCAAGTGAAGACTAATGCTCATATTGTCAAACATCAAATGATCAAGAAATTGTCTTAGTGCTTATTTTGTCATTTCTTGTATAGACAAACACTAGTGAGCCAAAATTGTCAAATTTGCTCGTGTTTTAGGTTTTGGGTGAGAGCTTCATTGTGCAAACAAACACCTATTAGAGGGTTTAAGTTTGCTTCTTGTTTCTCTTTGTAAAGAGGGTTTCAATCAAGGCTTTGGGTAGAAAGCTTGATTGGTTGTAAGGGTTTCCTCCTAAGCCTAGAAAAGGGGACGAATCAATAAGTGGATTGATTGTGAAATCCTTAGTGGGGAGCTAAGGTAGTGGATGTAGGTGCTTGTTAGAAGACCGAGCCACTCTAAAATCATTGTGTCTATTTCCTTTCTAGCTTCCTAAACCCTAACACCCAAATATCCATCTCTCCACCACTTGGTGAGCATAATCGGTTGAACGAATCGAGCACCACACAACTCAACAATTGGTATCAGAGCTATGGGACATAGTTGAAGATCCGGCAAGCTCGATCACTAGTTCATCAACCGGCTCAAAATGGCGCAATCCATAGACAAACCGCCTTTCTTCGACGGAACATTCTATGCCCATTGGAAGATAAAGATGAAGTTCTTCATCAAGTCTAGAGATTACAAGCTATGGGACATAGTTGAAGATGGTCGTTCGTGCCTCAACGAAGCAAAGCGGAATGGAGTGCCGACGATCGCAAGAAGATGGAGCTCAATTGCAAGGCCTTGCACATCTTGTTTTGTGCTTTTGGCCCATCCATCTACGAAAAGATGTCTTCTTGTGAGAGTGCCAAGGAGGTATGGGACAAGCTTGAAGTCACATACGAGGGGACCGATGAAGTCAAGGAGACCAAGATTGGGCTCCTAACCTTAGAGTATGAGAACTTCAAAATGGATCCGGAAGAGAACATTGAGAAAATGTTCGATAGATTCTCCACCATCACCAATGGTCTCAAAGGGTATGGAGAACCCATTCTGGAAGAAAAGCTTGTTCGAAAGCTCATCTACTCACTTCCCGAGTCTTGGGACTCAAAGAGGACCGCCATCATCGAAGCCAAAAATTTGAAGACTTTGAAGCTTGCTGAACTTATGGGGTCTCTTCTCACTCACCAAATCATGAAGAAGAACAAGGAAGAGGAGAAGAAAAGGGAAGAAATTAGAGCGATGGGAGAGAAGAAAATCAAAGGGCTTGGCATCAATGCTAGTGCCATGGCTCTCAAATCCTCCACTTGCAATCATGTCTACTCAAGTGAAGAGGAGGATGAAGAAGAAGAGATAGTTCATCTCTTCAAGAAGTGTGCCCCGTTCATGAAGAAAGCCTTGAGAGAGCTTGAACGAGAACCTAAGAGAAAGGAGAGGGCAAGCACTTCAAGCCATAAGAAGAAGGTACATTTGGCTACTTGGAGTGATGAAGACTCCACCGACGATGAACAAGCCAACCTTTGCCTTATGGCTATCGAAGTAGATTCAAGGGTAACTTCTAATTCATCTACTTCATGTTCTTACTCCTTTGATGAATTACAAGATGCCTATGATGATTTGGTTTTAGATTTTAAAAGCCACATTTTGAAAAACAAAAATTTGGTTTCAAAGTTAAAAATTCAAAATGATTTGCTTTCTAAAACCAAACTTGAACTTGAAGCAAAACTTGAAGAGTTTGAATTAAAATGTTTTGATTTATAAAAATTGCTTCAAAAAGTTCAAGAAGAAAAGGATTTGATTTCCAAAGAACTAGAAATGAAAAACAATTTTGGAAAATCAAATTTCTATGTTAGACAATCTAGTGCCCCTAGATTTAAAAATGGTAAATGTTTTAGAAGTGTTTGGGTCCCAAAAGGACTAACCACTTCAATTAAAAAGGATGACATTGAAAAATGGATTCCTAAGGGGTCAAAAATTTGTGCTACTAACGTTCATGGATCCAAAGCAATTTGGATACCAAAATTTACTTGATTGTCTTTTGCTAGGTGTGATGGAGATGTTTAACAAGTCAAACATTGAGGGGGAGCTCCATGCACACAAGGAAGAACACTTGAAGAAGGAAGGCTTCACATCCTACCTTGAGTTCAAGTGTTGGTAAAAATCTAGTTGTTTTAGCTTTTATTTGTTTTATCTTTAGTTTATTCAACTAGATGATCATATATGATGGACTAACAATTTCAATGATGCTTTGAGTTAGGGGGAGCCAATTTTAAACCAAAATTTCTAAGTGTGTCAAATTTTTTTGCCTCCTATGTTATTATGAGCTAAATGTCATTTTAAATTCTTTTTGATATAACAAAAAGGGGGAGAAATGGTTTTGAAAAATTGGATTTTCAAAATGAATAAGGGGGAGCTTTATTTGATTTCATATCCTTAATCTCTTATTCACGTTTTAAAGATAAAGGGGGAGAAACCCAAACAATTTTTCAAGTGAGTTTTATTATATCAAAAAGGGGGAGATTGTAGAACCAATGTTTTGATATAATAATTGAAAAATGTTTTGGACTAATTTGAAAAGAATTTAAAACCTGTTTTTAAGTCCAAACAACTTGAAATTATGTTTGAGGTATTTTAAGAGGTTTTTGACAAAGATTTTTCATGTTTTCAAAAGCCAAACTTGACTTTTCACGTTACCAGTATCGATACGGTTGAACCAGTATCGATGCCATTTTGCCCCAGTTTGGCCACTGTCAAAACCCGTACCGATACGGCAAACCCTCGTATCGATACGGAGTGGGGTCGTTTCGATACGCCACGTCAGCGTACCGATCCCATTTTAACTACCCCAACGGCTATTTCCCAACGGCCTTTTAAATGTCAAAGGGTACCGATACGCCCTCAAGCGTATCGATACGCCCAAGCTGGCAAGTGTCCAACGGCTAGTTCATATGAAGGTCGTATCGATACCGTTCCACGTGTATCGATACCGTTAGCTGCAGAACAGCATTTATGAAGGGAAATAAAGTCCTCAACGGCTCCAATTCATCCCCAACGGCTAGTACCGGCTACAAACTCATTTGGGAGTATAAAAGGGACCTCCAAGCATCAAGTGAAGACTAATGCTCATATTGTCAAACATCAAATGATCAAGAAATTGTCTTAGTGCTTATTTTGTCATTTCTTGTATAGACAAACACTAGTGAGCCAAAATTGTCAAATTTGCTCAAGTGTTTTAGGTTTTGGGTGAGAGCTTCATTGTGCAAACAAACACCTATTAGAGGGTTTAAGTTTGCTTCTTGTTTCTCTTTGTAAAGAGGGTTTCAATCAAGGCTTTGGGTAGAAAGCTTGATTGGTTGTAAGGGTTTCCTCCTAAGCCTAGAAAAGGGGACGAATCAATAAGTGGATTGATTGTGAAATCCTTAGTGGGGAGCTAAGGTAGTGGATGTAGGTGCTTGTTAGAAGACCGAACCACTCTAAAATCATTGTGTCTATTTCCTTTCTAGCTTCCTAAACCCTAACACCCAAATATCCATCTCTCCACCACTTGGTGAGCATAATCGGTTGAACGAATCGAGCACCACACAACTCAACAACTTCCATTTACAACCTCTATGAGTCTCAATCTACCACCAAACCACCATTCTTCAATGGGGATAACTACCCATATTGGAAGAATAGGATGACACTCTTCATCAAATCCACCGACTACATGGTATGGGATGCAGTTGAAGAAGGGACATACATTCCTATGAAGAGAGATGGTGAAGGAAGACTTGTCCCAAAGGTGAAAGCCGAAATGACCGAAGATGATAGTAGAAGAATGCAAGTCAATGATAAAGCCTTGCATGTCATCTTTTATGCACTTGGTCCGTATATCTACTCCAAGGTGTCTTCAATCGAGAACACCAAGGAAGTTTGGGATATCCTTGAGACAACATATGAGGGAACTAGCGATGTCAAAGAGACAAAGATCGGGATACTCAATCTAAGCTATGAAAACTTCAAGATGGATCCCGATGAAAGTGTCTCCAAGATGTTTGATCGATTCTCGGTCATCGTCAATGGATTAAAGGGTTTCGATGAAGTCATTCCTAAAGACAAACTAGTAAGGAAGCTAGTGTATTCTCTTCCTGAATCTTGTGATAGCAAGAGGACGACCATTATTGAAGCTAGAGATTTGAAGACTCCCAAGCTCGATGCTCTTGTTGGATCTCAACTTACCCATGAGATCATGAAGAAGGTTGAGAAGAAGAAAAGAAAATGAAGAAGAAGAAGGTTGAGAAGAAGGAAGTTGAGAAAAGGAAGATTGGATTCGCACTTAAAGCTTCATACCATGATAACGATTCTAGTGAGGATGAAGATGAGGAGATGGCCATGTTGGACAAATGATTCACTCGTTTCATGAAGTCCAACTGAGGGAGAAAGTTCAATAGAAAAGAGGACTTCAAGAACAAGAGTAAAGAAAAAGGGAAGGACCAAATCATTTGTTATGAGTGCAAGAAATCCGGCCACATCCGATCCGAGTACCCTCAATTAAAAAGGAAGAGTTTTGGGAAGAAGAACAAGCTCAAAGCTCAAGTGGCATCTTGGAGTGATGAGGAGTCATCTGAGAAGGAGGAGGAAGTGGCTAACCTTTGCCTCGTGGCCATTGATGATGATCTAAAGGTAAACCTCAACTTATCTAATTTCAATTTTACTTATGATGAGCTTCAAGATGCATATGATGAGTTGCAAGAGGTCTATGATGAGTTAGTTGAAAAATATAGAGTCAATTTTGAGAAATAAGAAAATATTTCCGATTTGAAAAATCAATATGAGTCTCTTTCAAAAACTAACTCCGAATTGGAAAAGAAGGTTTTATATTTGATGAATCTTTCAAATGATCTAAAAAATGCTGATTTAGAAAAACTTCTTTCCAATTTTCAATATTATAACACAAAGCAGGTGGAAATCTTAAAACTTCTATTACTATTGGGAGAAATAATTTTGAGAAAGGAAATTCTTCTAAAACCCAATATGTAAAAAGAAAACATTTTTATCCTAAACAAAGAAATTTTTCAAAGCAATCTAATAATAAAAGAGTTAGGAGTGTTTGGGTTCCCAAGGAACTCATTATTTCTAATAATGTGAATGCTATTGCTTCTTGGATTCCTAAGGAAACCAAGGTTTTAAGGGCTAACACACATGGACCCAAAATGATTTGAGTACCAAAAACAAAAGCCTAATTTCTTTGTTTGTAGGGGGAGCATTGCTACAAGGCCAAAGCTTCATGTCAAAACTCATGGTACCTTGATAGTGGATGCTCAAGACACATGACCGGTGACAAGAGTAGATTCATGGAATTCAAGCCAAAGAGTGGTGAAGTAGTGACTTTCGGTGACAACTCCAAAGGCCACATTGAAGGAATTGACTCTATTGGTAATCACTTATGTGATAAAGGTTTTAATGTTCTCTTTGATAAAAATGGTTGCAAAATAATGAACATTAAAACAAATCAATTGATGCTCATAGGGCATAGGATAGGAAATATCTACATGGTGCATTTAGATGACATTCACACATCTCATGCATGTTTAGTTGCATATGATGAACATGACTCATGGCTTTGGCATAGAAAATTAGGACATGCTAGCATGAGTGTTTAAGAGAAATTAGTTTCCCTTAATCTAGTTAGAGGTTTACCCAAACTTAAGTTCTCTAATGATAAAATATGTGATGCATGCTTTAAGGGTAAACAACATAGAACCTCATTTAAAGCCATTAATGATGTCTATACTAGTAAATGCTCACAATTGATTCATATGGATCTTTTTGGGCCAATTAAGACTATGAGCTTGGGTGGTAAATCATATGCTTTTGTACTTGTTGATGACTATTCTAGGTTTACTTGGGTTCTATTCTTAAGTACAAAAGATGAGGCTTTATAAAAATTTATCACATTTTCAAAAATAACTCAAAATGATTTTGAGCTTAAAATCACTCACATTAGAAGTGATCATGGAATCGAGTTTCAAAATTTAGGTTTTGAAGAGTTTTTAAATGAAAATGGGATTAGCCACAATTTTTCCGCACCTCGCACTCCTCAACAAAATGGGGTAGTTGAGAGGAAAAATAGAACTTTAGAAGAAATGGCTAGAACCATGCTTTGTGAAAATAATTTACCTAAATATTTTTGGGCGGAAGCCACAAATACCGCTTGCTACATCATAAATCGAGTAATGATTAGGCCAATTTTGTAGAAAACACTATATGAAATTTTAAAATCTAAGAAGCCTAACATTAGCTATTTTCATCCATTTGGTTGCAAGTATTTTGTTTTAAACAATGGAAATGACAACTTAGGTAAATTTGATGCTAAAAGTGATGAAGCTATTTTCTCAGGATATTCCTTAAACTCTAAAGCCTATCGTGTATTTAATAAGAGAACTTTAGTTGTAGAAGAGTCTATACATGATGTTTTCGATGATAACCTCCATCCGAGGAAGGATTCTTGTGATGATGATGATGTAGGGATCATTGCAGCCATTGATGGAGGACAAACATCAAAGGTGGATGAGATTCCAACCAAAGAAGAAGATACAAAGGATCCACCTCTTGAAGCGTCGAAGGACTTGGCTCTTGAGGAAAATGAGGTGACATACCCAAGGGAGTTCAACTATGTCAAAGGTGGTGAAATCTTGGGTGATCCATCCAAGGGGGTAACTACTAGATCCTCTCTCAAATTAATGAGCCATGTTGCATTTATTTCATGCATTGAGCCTAAAAATATCAAAGAAGCATTAAAAGATGATTTTTGGATTTTGGCCATGCAAGAAGAGCTTAATCAATTTGAGAGAAGTAAAGTATGTACATTAGTTGAAAGGCCTAGTAATCTATCCAATATATGAACTAAATTGGTCTTTAGGAATAAACTAGATGAGAGTGGTAACATAGTGAGAAACAAGGCTAGGCTTGTTGCTTAAGGTTACACTCAAGAAGAGATAATTGATTTTGATGAAACATATGTTGGATTATGCCCAAAGACCAATCATATGATGATTGAATAGACATACTATTTTACTAGATTTATCAAGTAATGACATTGTCGTTATTATCATTTGGTATGTTTCTGTGCATCAAACTAACCATTGGATAATAATGTCCATACAATAATATGATTATTGTTAAATAGGATCCTTAGTCGAATATTATTACGGGTATGGACAGTGATAATATATAAAGACTAATATGTGGTTGATGACAAGCGTTGTCATTGACATAGAGATGTCAAAATCAACACACAAGTATTTGTTAGAGAACAACATACTGGATTGACCCGCTATGAGCAAGTTTCTTGGGTAATTATGTGACAGTCACAACATTGCTCATGATAAACATATGTATAATCCTCAGACTTGAGATCAACATGATTTGAACATAAAGATTTACGTATTTTGACATAGTCAAACGTGTGTCGTAACTGACTACATTATAAAGACTGATGATTGGATACGTGATGACCTATGTAGTGAAATATGGTTGATCAAGAAAGGATTTGTCCCTCCTACATAATGGGAGAAATATCTTCGGCCACTTGATTGAGTGAGATTAGAAAATACATGGCCATGCTTGAATATTATGATATGAGATATCATAGAGATTCGTTTATCATAATCTACTCAAGACATCAAGAAACACAAGATGGACAACGCAAGTGTGACTAACCCATGACTTGTGTTCATCTAAGATATAAAGGACAATAGGATGAAATACATAAAGGAAGTTTATTCAGGAATTAGGAAAGTCAAACCATGACTTCATGCAACTTAGGTAGCAATGATGTATTGCTAGATGCCACTCATTGTTTGTAAAATTAGAAAAGTTCTAATTTTGCTGCTAACGTTGCATGAACCTACAAGGGTCACACCCTTCTAATGAAACGAACAAAAATTGGAAACCATACTCCCTAATTTAGGGAGGTTGTCGAAAATCCCCACACACCTACAAGAAGTCAAGAAAGCAAAAACGAGTGAGGCATCAACCTCAGAGGCTTCTAAAGAGAAGGCATCAGAATAGACATGGACATGCGAATGGAAATAAAACAAGAGTTGCTACATCATCCATTAGGACATGTGTTTTTGCTTAAATAGATTTGTTTTAGTTTTTAAGATTATTATTTTGTGCCTAAGTTTTAGTTATCTTGTAAGGACAAGATTTTAATTTTGAGATTATTTAAATAAATGTTATTCTTTTAATCTCTTATGGCACAACGAATCAATGATCTTTAAACTAATCAAATCAATAATATTTATAAAATAAATAAAACAAATGACTAATCTCAAACTCATAAAAAGTATTAAGGTCATTTGATGAGATCAAATTCAAGAATACTTAAAGTTTGATGAACTTTCAAAGTATATGAGATTGTCCCATAATTAAATCCCACAAGTGGAACGAAAAGTCTTTGAAAGAGAATCAAATATGTTATACATGTTTTGATTCAGAACAAGTCATTTTCGACTTCTTTACACACTAGAAAAACAACTCTCATACTTAATCGTGTTTTTTTCGAAACATCATATAAGATATGGACTAAGAATTGTTCTAGAATACCTTTGAAGTTTTAAGGTTACTTACATGTTAAAATGTTTACAAAGTTCAAACCTTAAAAACTCCATTTGTTGTTTATCCTAACGAGAACAAAGCATTTGTTTCTCAAACGAGAGTTTATCTTGAAAGAGATAAATTCTCATAAAGGGATATTATTTCTTCAACTTTAACGAGAACAAAATGTTTGTCTCGAAAGAGAATACTTATCACTAAGGGATTTCATTTTTCAGCGAGAACAAAATGTTTGTTGCTCAAACGAGAGTTTCTCTCGAAAGAGATTACCTCTCACAAAAGAAAAAAAATGGAATTTGGAATGTGAAGAAATTTTAGACAACAAATTTATGAACCAAAGATTGAGAATGTTCCACAAATGATCGAGGAACATTGGAACAAAACACAACCATTGTGTTGATCCTTAAGAGAATACCATATACTTGAGAAATATGGATTTCTCACTATCCTTACATGGAAACACTCTTCTTTTCGGATCAAGATAAAGACTAGGTCTTATCAGAAAGCAATGGTGAGCCCAAAATTCGAGAAATGGCTAAGAGCCATGAGATATGAGATGGAATCATGTCTAAAACCAAGTATAGACTTTGGTTACCTAAAAGGGTAAAACCTAAGAGGTATGGATGGTTTTTTCAAAAAGGAAAAACCGACATGGATAATAAAACATACAAAGGATGATTCGTCGCTAAAAGTTTTCGACAAACTTCATAGTATAGACTATGATAAAGCATCTTCCTTGTAGCTATGTTTAATCCATCTTAATCTCACTTGCAAGAAGTTACATACGATGATTATGGAATCAAATAAAGGAATGTCAAAACCACTTTCCTAAGCGAAAACTTGAAACAGATGTGTACATGACACATCCAGAAGGTTTTGTCACTCCAGTAAACACTTGGAAGGTATGTAAGCTACAAAGGTCTATCCGTAGACTAAGGCAAGCTTCTCGAAGTTCGGATATTCATTTCAGAAGATACAATCAAAAGGTTTGGTTTATCTAGAAACAAAGGGTAGTCTTGTTTTCAAAACAGCTAGTGGGAGCATTGTTACTTTCCTAAGTATTGTATGTAGATGACATACTCATCAAAAGGAACTAAAGATCGCAATCCGTTTTGCATTAATAAAAGATACTGCGAGTTAGCAACATGAGACAATATCTAACTCTACAACATAGGCTGAATATATTACAGTCGACATAGTAATAAAGAAGGATGTTTGGATCTAAAGGGTTCACTTCTGAACTAAGGGTTGTTCCCAGCATATTAGATGCTACATAACTCTGTTATGATGGAACCTTTGCGTAAGCAAATAAAATCCAGATCTCATCAATAAATCCAAACATATTCTAAAGTACTTACATCTTGGAGATGTGAAAGTATGCAACATACGCACAAAGTTGATAACTTTGTCAACTCCCTGACAAAGCTTTTGACACAGCATAAGCATGTCAGTTACACTAAGCCATATCGTATTAGATACGAGAATGATTGGTCTTAGTGCTAGTGGGAGATTGTTGGAGTATGCCCAAAGACCAATCATATGATGATTGAATAGACATACTATTTTACTAGATTTATCAAGTAATGGCATTGCCGTTATTATCATTTGGTATGTTTCTGTGCATCAAACTAACCATTGGATAATAATGTCCATACAATAATACGATTATTGTTAAATAGGATCCTTAGTCGAATATTACTACGAGTATGAACAGTGATAATATATAAAGACTAATATGTGGTTGATGACAAGCGTTTTCATTGACATAGAGATGTCAAAATCAACCCATAAGTATTTGTTAGAGAACAACATACTGGATTGACCCGCTATGAGCATGTTTCTTGGGTAATTATGTGACAGTCACAACATTGCTCATGATAAACATATGTATAATCCTCAGACTTGAGATCAACATGATTTCAACACAAAGATTTACGTATTTTGACATAGTCAAACGTGTGTCGTAACTGACTACATTATAAAGAATAATGATTGGATACGTGATGACCTATGTAGTGAAATATGGTTGATCAATAAAGGATTTGTCCCTCCTACATAATGGGAGAAATATCTTCGGCCACTTGATTGAGTGAGATTAGAAAATGCATGGCCATGCTCGAATATTATGATATGAGATATCATAGAGATTCGTTTATCATAATCTACTCAAGACATCAAGAAACACAAGATGGACAATGCAAGTGTGACTAACCCATGACTTGTATTTATCTAAGATATAAAGGACAAAAGGATGAAATACATAAAGGAAGTTTATTCAGGAATTAGGAAAGTCAAATCATGACTTCATGCAACTTAGGTAGCAATGATGTATTGCTAGATGTCACTCATTGTTTGTAAAATTAGAACAGTTCTAATTTTGTTGCTAACGTTGCATGAACCTACAAGGGTCACACCCTTCGAATGAAACGAACAAAAATTGGAAACCATACTCCCTATTTTGGGGAGGCTGCCGAAAATCCCCTATAGGATAGGTGAAATCGGCAACTCCCTTAAATGGGAATAATATTGGATAAATATTGTATTTGTCAAATATTATTTAGAGTATGGAAAATATTTAGAGACTTAAATATTATAGAATAAGATTCCAGAAATTTAAATATATATTTGGAATTTATATAATGTATATTTAATTCCAAGTTTATGTAGAATTAGATTCTACATAATTAAAAAATATGTATTTAAATATATTTAAATCCAAGTAAAGATAGAATGAGATTCTATATAATAAAAATATATATTTGGATTAAATATAATGTATATTTAAATCCATGTTTTATGTAGAATAAGATTCTACATAATTAAATATATATTTCATTTAATATTATTAAATATAATGTATATTTAATATAAACCAATTTCAAGTAGAATTAGATTCTATGAATTTTGGTTGAACTTGGATTTAAGGTATTCAAGTAGAATTAAGTCTCTGAATACTATTTAAAGGGACAAGGGCTAGCAACCAAATCATCCCTCTTCCTCCTCTTGAAGATTTCGACAACACCCCTAGGAATTCCCCACTAGAATTCGACATATCCAGAAAGCTCTCTAAGAAGCTGTTCGATGTTTTCTGGTGTTCTACTTGCCCCCTGGAAAATCCCTGAAGGTTCCCTTGCTCGATTGCAAGTCCCGGTTAAACTCCTGGTCGATTTCAAACTCCCTCAGGAATCCCTGGAGGGATTTCGACTTCTCTCTAGAAGGTGTTCAAACCTGTCGAGATTTTTCCCTAAGTGTTAGGGAGGCATAAACTTTGTTCGTTTTGTTCGGGTGGACTCCGTAGAGGTCGTTGCGAACCTGTGAGGATTTTGGTTTTATTTGACGTGGTTATTCTGACATACCGTCGGTTTTCCAGTTTCCAGAGTTTTAAAAGGTAACTCTTCATCTTTTCTCCCCGGATTCGTTCCTGTACATGGATCATGGCTGGATTACGTCGGATTATTTTTCCGCTGCGCCACGGGGCGTGCCAACGTGACCCAACAACATATGCACTCGCAGCTAGAATGGAAGATGTTAGGATGCTTCTAGCATTTGCATGTTACCATGATTTCAAGCTTTTTCAAATGGATGTAAAAAGTGCTTTCCTAAATGGTTTTATAAATGAAGAAGTGTATGTTGAACAACCACCGGCTTTTGAGGATCCTAAATTTCCAAATCATGTTTTTAAACTAACCAAAGCTCTTTATGGTTTAAAACAAGCTCTTAGAGCTTGGTATGAAAGGCTTTCAAACTTTTTGATTGAAAAAGGTTTTGAAAAAGGAAAAGTGGACACTACACTCTTAATAAAAAGATATTGTAATCACATCTTAGTAGTGCAAATTTATGTTGATGATATCATTTCTGGTTCTACTAATGGATGTTATTGCAAAGAATTTTCTAAGCTAATGCAAGGCGAGTTCGAGATGAGCATGATGAGGGAGCTCTCATTCTTTTCGGGGCTCCAAATCAAACAAAGGAATGACGCCACCTTCATCAATCAAGCAAAGTATGTGAACGAAATGCTCAAGAAATTCGGCTTGGAAAACGTGAAGCCTCAAGCCACTCCTATGAGTTCTTTTATAAAGCTTGACAGAGCTGAAAGAGGTAAGTGTGTCAATTCTAAGCTTTATAGATCAATGATAGGTTCTTTGCTTTACCTTACCACAAGTAGACCAGGTATTGTGTTTAGTGTTTGCTTGTGTGCTAGGTTTCAAGTTAGTCATAGAGAATCACACTTAGTAGCCATAAAGAGAATTTTTAGATACCTTAGAGACACACCTAACTTAGGCCTTTGGTATCCTAAGGATTCTTCATTTAACCTTCATGCCTTTTCGGATGCGGATTATGGGGGATGCAAAATAGATAGGAAAAGTACCTCCAGAACATGTCAATTTTTAGGTAGTATGCTCGTATCTTGGTTCTCTATGGAAAAAATAGTGTAGCCTTATCTACTACCGAAGTAGAGTACATATCCTTAGGGAGTTGTTGTGCTCAAGTCCTTTGGATGAAACAACAACTCTTAGATTATGGTATCCAAGTAGACACCATACCCCTTAGGTGTGACAACACTAGTGCCATTTGTCTCACTAAGAATCCCATCCAACACTCTAGAACCAAACATATAGAAATTAGACATCATTTTATTAGAGACCATGTGTTAAAAAATGATGTTATTCTAGAATATGTTGATACCTTGAACCAATTAGCGGATATATTTACCAAACCTTTAGATAAAGAGCGTTTTTGGATCCTTAGGAGAGAATTAGGGCTAACTAACCTTTCTTGACCCTTTTAGGTTTCAAATGGTCAAAATTTTGCTTGAAATTGGCTGAAGTTCATGCTTATGTTAATTTGCCTCTTTTTGCTTCTATGCATGTTGCTAGGGGAGTATGCATTAAGTTTAGTCATTATATCTTGTTCATATATCATTCACATGCATTTAGGGACGTTTAAAGTTGGATTTTTGGACTTGAATCTGTCAAAATTGCACTATATGGTAAAGGCATATCGATACGGATAAAAGTGTATTGATATGGGTTCGTCAAGGGAAGTGATATAGGTCAAACTGTATCGATAAGGTCACGCGTATCGATACGGTATTGAAATCAAATTTAAAATTAGGGCAAGACGTATCGATACGCTCTACAAGCGTACCGATACAGTTTTGATGGAGAGTTAAAATAGGGTTGTTAATTGACAAAACAGTTTTACACAAACTTTTCCCCTCTTTTTCTCTAAAAATCCCTAGCCGCAAATACCTATAAAACCCCATCAATCACTCAAATTTTTCACATCAAACTTCAAATTCTTTGAGGGTTTTTCATTAACACATCAAAGCCAAGCTTTGTTAGCAATCTTGTGCATTCACATCACCCCATTCATCCATTCTAATAAATCAATGTATAAACTTTTTTCCTTTTTCTTTTTAATTTTCGTTTGTTTTTATTAGTTGCTTTCACTTGATTTTTGCATAAAACATATATATGTGATATGGGTTTTCAAGTTTTTACAAAAACTTTTCAAAATCTGAATTTTTTTCATTGGAATATAATTTTATATCGTATATGTTTGTAAACTGTTTTTTCAAAACCAAATTTCACCAATCTTCTCTTTTATACATGTATATAGTTTTAATATTAAAATTGTTTTTCAATACCTTGAATTATTGGAATTTCTTGTTGTATTGAATGAGATGATAATTCCATACATATTTGAATTGTTTTGATGTTTTCAGGATTATGGCATCCAAAAAGAAAGCGAAGTGATACTTAGCCACTACTTCCGATCCTATCGAGGACGATGAGGTTAATCCTAAACCTAACCTCCCTCACATAATCCAACATAGTTTTCCACACCCTTCGAATATGTCACGTTATAAACTATTCCAAGGTTTTACTTTTAGGGAAGAATGTGTCATGTCAATTCCTTTTTTAAACTCTCAACGCTTTAAATTTGAATATCTTCCTTTGATTCGACGATGGAAATTTATAAACTTCTTGAACCTTCCTCCTGTTTTATATCGAAATTCGGTCATAATTTTCTTTTCCAATGCCAAATGCATTCATAATGAAACGAGAGAACACATTGTTGCTATAGAGTCTCAGCTTATGGGCACAACTTTTCGAGTCGATCAAGATGCTCTTTGTAAAGCTTTCGATTTTGAAAATGTTGGGATTGATGATGAGAATTCCTTAGGTCATGCTCCTCTTTGTTCAATCAATGTTTTAAATGCTCATGACCGTATTCTTCATCTCAATATTTCATGGTTTTTTTTGTCCCTAAGGTGGAAAATTTTCAACTATCCCTCAAGTTGACGATTTTTGGCTTAGGTGTTTTCGTGAAGGTAAGCGCCCTAATCTTTGTCAAATCATGTTCGCCGACCTTGTTTACCTTGTTCAACACCGTCACACCGATCAAGTTAAGTCTTTTTACTATTCTATGGTGTTGAGTCATTTGTTCCACTCCCTTAAGATAGATTGCACCCATGACTATCCCGAACTCCTTGGTCTACCTATAGATGAGCGTTCCCTCACTAGTCCTCACTTTGCCTATGTCAACAATGAATGTGTTTGTCTCCCTCGAGCCTCTCGACAAGATGTTCAAGCCGATGCTTCACAAGCTCCTCAAGGCTCTCAAGGTGCTGCTATTGCCTGCTCCTCCATGGACACTCTCATGACGTTCCTTAATGAGAAATTCACAAACATGGAATTCGGGTTTGCAGCCATTGACACTCGATTCACATCATTTAAAGATCGAGTCAAGGGTCTTGATACTCGCTTCACATCTTTGGAGGATCAAGTCAAAGCCATTGCTCTTCAACAAAATTCCATGGATGTCTCTCTCACCGCTTTCCATGGTGCTAGGCTCAATCAATCAAGAAGGCATCAACCAAATCAAGATGATGAGGATGACGAGGACGAGGATGACGATGATGGTGGGAATGAGTAGTTATGCATATCATCACATATCATTTAGCTTTATTGTTTAAGCACATATCTATTAGAACTCCATGCTTTTATTTATGTTGTTAGGATTTGAATTTGGATTTATGTTTTTGAACTATTGGTTTCTTTAAACTCTTCACTTTGCAATTGAATTTAATGATATTATGTTGCTATTATCCTACCTTGTTCTTTTATGTTTGATCTAACAAAAAGGGGGATAAGTACTATAAAGAGCTAATTTTGAAAACTTGAAACTTATTTTTGAAAACCTATCTTAAATTAAGGGGGATTAAGCTTTTCAAAGGTTTCAAAACTTAGAAATTTATATTTGGTTTTGTTATATCAAAAAGGGGGAGATTGTGAAACGAAAATTGATTTTGATATAACAATTTAACTTATGGACTAAATTGTAAAACAATAAATTTTTAAGTGTTTTCAAAGACTCACATTTCGACAAGCCATTTTGAACCAAACACTATTTCAAGTCAAAACATATTTAAAGGTTCGATTTTCACTAAGTCCTTTCATGAGTTTTCAAGCCAAACTTCAAAAAAACACTCAGGCGTATCGATACCTTAATGTGTATCGATACAGTTTTTCAACATTGGAATTTTAATCGTTCATAGCGTGCCGATACGGTCCAACCCCATATCGATACAATATTCATCTGGGCAAGACTTTAAGCTATACGCATCAGGACCGTATCGATACATTTTTCATATTAAAATAGTATTTTGCTATAGCGTACCGAAATGACATGTCACCGTATCAATACGATATGCTGAGTTTTGCAAAATCCTTATATTTAATTTTTGAACGTTTGCTTGTCAGTTAATTGGAATCCAGATTTTTAAATGACCGTTGAACGGTATCGATACGCTAAGATAGCGTACCAATACGCTTTTTATCAAAACCTAATTCAGGATTCCAGTGACCAAAATCCGTATCGATACGACTAACCGTATCGATGCACCCCATAATACCGTACCGATACGCGCTTCAGGTGTATCGATACGCCCTGTTTTTCAGTCACAACGGTTCTTTCTTCAATGAGACAGGTACCGATACGCCCATGAGACGTACCGATACGGTAGGTTGTTGAGGAGTATTTATTGCGGGAAATTGCAACCCAACGACTCTATTGATGATCTCAACCACCCAAACGGCTAGAAATCAATGCAAGGGTATAAAAACAAGTCTCAAATGCTACATCAACAACTATTGAGCCTCAAAGCAACAACAAAGCTGTAACCCCCTCGTCCTGGTCTAGGCGACAGACCGGTCCGAACAGGTTACACAGGGAAAACCGAAGCGAAACCCGTTAAGGCTCCACTTCGATTAGCAACCCTAGAAAATTTCTTTTAAACATTATCTTGTCTAAATGTATCATTGATCGTATGTGTGAAAACGACAACGGAAAACCGAAAATGAAAAGATATAAACGAGGCGCGAAATAATATAAATTTACCAAGTGTCGAGTTAGTCCGATTTCATGCTTACGAAACCAAAACCATACAAAAGCGATTCACACGAGGCTCTCAAGGAAGCTTACGACAAACGAGACCAAAGCCCAACATTTGAGAATCCTTAAAGATGCCAAAAGCCCAAATTACAGGTGTGTGTTTCGAAACAGGCTTGCCCGTTTCGATACACGGGCCCCAGTTTAAAAGCCAGACCAGGTTGTAACGGTACGGTCCACCTCGTTTCGGTACGGGGGTCCATTTTGTCAAAGCGTTCCTGAACTCATTCCGAAACAGGACCTTACAGTGGCAAACAGTTTCGATGCGCGTATCGGAACATGAGCTCACAGTGTCAAACCGTATCGCAACGCATTCCGATACGGGTATCCCTGGATTTATCACCATTCCGAAACAACCACAAGCGTTTCGAAGCGCCTGCACTCTGTGTGACCCTGAAACAGTTTTCTACATCTCTAAAGTCCCCAAACAAGCCTCAAAACACAAGAATCAGGAAACAACAACATGGCAAACTATCATATATACATTCTAGATGCAAAAAGTGCTAATCACAACATTTGACATGCATTCAAGCAACAATTTAGAACTCAAACTCTAAGCTCACATGAACACTTAGATACAAAAACACTAACAAGTCAATATGCTTAGCAATCCACACAAGACCACACCAAGTCCCAATTTAACATAGCATCACCATTTAGAACATGATTGAAACATAAACAACCCATAGTAAGGGAGTTTGAACACCAACTCCTTAACATACAATCTAGCAATCCCATTGTCTAAGTGTTATTACAAAACATAAACCATACTTTGAACTTAATGAGAACTCCAAGAGTTTCCTCCCTTGCCCACTTTCCTCCCAAAGCCTCTAACGATCTGCATTGTTGAAGAAAAGAGAGCGTAAGCTAGAAGCTTAGTGAGCGGAGCTCTAAAACACACCAACAATGCAGTTTTTAAAACGTAGGCTTTAATTCAAGCAAAATCAAATAAGGAAAAACGTAATGTATCACAAACATCACATTACAAGGTATGCACATGCATGACCCAAAACTCGGTGAGACTACACATCACCGTTCAATTAATAGTTTTCCGATGGGACTACACATCACCGTACACTCTTATTAGTCACTACCAGTGGGACTACACATCACCGTAGAAACGACAACCATCACGTGAGGCTTGACACCAACAGCGACTACACAACAACATTAAACGGAGAGTAAAAACAATCTAAAAACATCATCACATCACACATATCATGAGAACGAAAAATCAACCAATAAATGAGATTTGGTGAACTTACTTTTGGGTCTAGGTTAGTCTCTAAGACTCCACCCAAACCCCAAACCTTCGTTGAACATAAAAAAGATTCCAAAATAGTATCCACTCACCGATGAACCCAAACGTAAGATGAAACACCAGTCTCAAGCCTCAGTAGCACCCGGTATCGCACTCGAAACACCCGAACCCGATTCCTCAGTTTAAAGCAATCCAGAACATACTATTAGGACACTAATACACTCGCAAACCAGTAGCAACCCGGAAACTCACTCTTGCAACCAAAACACATCAATTTGAATCCAAGATTTCATCCAAACTTCACCATTTTCGTTCTAAACAAACCCCACATTGAAATCATCCATTCCAACCACTAAAACACATCCAAAAACATCTAGAAACATCCCCCATCATTAAGGGAACCACCAGGCACGTTTTCAACCTAAAACCAACCCTAAAACTCAACCTTCAGACCTAAAAATCTCATGTTTATACCCATTTCGGGTTTCCCACCAAAACCCATCATTTTAACATTTTTAAGACACTCAAGAGTGATCAAAAACACCCTTAAACGCTACGTTAGAAACCACATGAAGAACCCATAGAAATACCCATTTTCTCAACTCAACTCCAAACTCAAAATACATTTTAATGGATTTTAAAAGAGGGTTTTCAAAGAACACAAGCTAAACAATGAAAAATCTAAAATAAGGAAGAGATTACCTTTAAAAATCTTGTTTGGATGAGAGATTTGAGCAATGTAATAGTGATTTAGGGTTTTAGAGAAGTTTTAGTGGAGAAAGGGGGATTTTGGAGAAGATGACATCTTTTTCAAATTTCTTTTCTTTATTCCCTTTTTCTCAAAATTCCCATTCTCAATTTCATTAATGGCATTTTAGTAAATATATGCATCTTTTGTAAAAACCATCATTTTAAGTCTAATTTTAACCCAGACTAATCCTAGGTTATAATTGATAAACTCTCGGGCCCTAAACCTTGAGTGGAGACATCGAAATTCCTTAAGTGGGGGAGAGTTGTAACGCCCCGGTATAGGGCCCGGGAGTTTATCGATTATAACCTAGGATTAGTCCGGGTTAAAATTAGACTTAAAATGATGATTTTTACAAAAGATGCATATATTTACTAAAATGCCATTAATGAAATTGAGAATGGGAATTTTGAGAAAAAGGGAATAAAGAAAAGAAATTTGAAAAAGATGTCTTCTTCTCCAAAATCTCCATTTTCCCACTAAAACTGTCTTTCCATGTCTTCCTTCCTCTCCCAAGTAGCCTCTTCCACACCTCGATCTCTCCACAAAACCTTGACTAATTCGATAAACCTCCCACGCAACACTTTCTTGTCTGTAGCAAGAATCTCAATTGGCTCTTCATCGTACAACAAGTTGGGGCTCAACTCAATCTCTTCCACTGGCATTACATGAGACGGATCTGATCTATACTTTCGGAGCATCGATACATGGAACACATCGTGGATCTTCTCTAACTCGGTCGGGAGTCTCAATCTATACGCAACGGGACCGACCTTCTCAACTACCTCGAACTTAACTTACCTTTCATACCAAACCTCATCACCTTCTTCCAAGGTGAGACCTTCAAAAACACCTTCTCGCCCACGACATACTCTATCTCTTTTCTCTTCAAATCGGCACATGACTTTTGTCGGTCCGAAGCTGCCCTCAAGCGATCACAGATCAGTTTTACCTTCTCGGTAGTGCCCTTAAGCAATTCGGCATCGGAACAAGCTTTTGTCCGGCCTCGGCCCAAAAAATAGGAGTTCTACACTTCCTACCATACAGAGCTTCATACGGTGCCATCTGAATACTGGCCTGATAACTGTTGTTGTACGCAAACTATACTAACGGTGGATGCTTCTCCCAAGACCCCTGAAAGTCGATAATACAACACCTCAATATGTCCTCCAACACCTGTATCACCCTCTTTGACTGACCATATGATCGCGGGTGATACGAAGTACTGAAATTCAACCAAGTACCCAAGGTACGATGCAAACAATCCCAAAATCTAGCTGTAAACCTCGGATCTCGGTTTGACACAATCGATTTTGGTACCTCATGCAGTCTCACTATCTCACAGATGTACAAATCGGCCAACTTATCTAAGGTGTAGGTAGTATGAAAAAGTATGAAGTGAGCACACTTAGGAAATCTATCGACTATCACCCACACTGAATTCTTCTTCGAAGTAGTTAACGGTAGACCCGACACAAAGTTCATGGTGATACGTTCCCACTTCCATTTCGGAATCTTCAACGGCTGTAACAACCCTAAAGGAAACTGATGCTCGGCTTTAACTCTCTGACATACCATGCACTTACTCACAAACTCGGCCATATCCTTCTTCAACCCAACCCAGTGGTACTCTTCTTTCAACCCACGGTACATCTTCGTACTACCCGGATGCATAGCAAATGGACTGTTATGTGCTTCATTTAAGATGATGCGCCTCAACTCAGAATCTTCCGGAACAAATATTCTATCCTTGAAACATAGGATCCCATTCCCACCAAAACAAAAATCTGTGGGTCTATCCTCGGTTATATCTTGCACGTGAGGTGCCAACGACTCATCTTACAACTGTTTCTCTCAGATCAACTGAGACAACGACGGTTTAACTTGCAACTCAGCTATCAAACCACCATCCCGTGACACGCTCAATCTCGCAAACATAGCTCGCAACTCAACTGCCACTTTTCTACTCAAAGCATCGGCCACTACGTTTGCCTTACCTGGATGGTACTCTATCGTGAGGTCATAATCCTTAAGAAGTTTTATCCATCTACCTGCCTAAGATTTAACTCTTTCTGAGACATCAAGTACTTCAAACTCTTGTGGTCGGTATAAACGGTGCACTTCTCACCATAGATGTGATGCCTCCAATTCTTCAATGCAAATACTAATGCGGCTAACTCAATATCATGAGTGGGGTAGTTCTTCTCGTGAACTTTCAACTGTCTCGAAGCATAAGCTATGACCTTACCTTCTTGCATAAGCACACGACCTAAACCTAGATATGATTCATCACTGTAAATCACAAACCCTTTTCCCGGTTCCGGCTGAACAAAAATTGGAGCTTCGGTCAAAGCTTTCTTCAACTTCTTGAACGCTTGTTGTCTTGCATCTGACCACTCATACGGAACATTCTTCTGAAGCAACTTGGTTAAAGGACCGATATCTTTGAAAATCCCTCAACAAATCTTCGATAATATCCCACCAAGCCTATGAAGGTACAGATTTCCGTCACTGACTTCGGTTGCTTCCAATCCACTATTGGTTCTATCTTCTTGGGATCCACACTAATCCCATTGGCCGAGATCACATGACCTAGGAAGACTACCTCCCTAATCCAAAACTCACATTTACTTAACTTGGCATATAACTGAGTCTCAAGCAAAGTCTAAAGCACTATCCACAAATGCTCATCGTGCTCTTCCTCGGTCTTAGAGTACACTAAGATGTTATCTATGAACACTACCACAAACCTGTCCAAAAACTCGTGAAACACACGGTTCATCATGTCCATAAATGCAGCTGGAGCATTAGTCAAACGGAAAGGCATCACCAAGAACTCATAGTGCCCATAACGTTTACAGAAGGCTGTCTTCGATATGTCCACAACTTTCACCTTCAACTGATAGTAACCGGATCTTAAATCAATCTTTGAAAACACCGAAACACCTCTCAACTGATCAAGCAAGTCATCTATCTAAGCAAAGGGTACTTGTTCTTCACTGTTACCTTGTTCAACTGCCTATAATCTATACACATCCTCATACTACCATCCTTCTTCTTCACAAACAAGACCGGAGCAACCCACGGAGAAATACTAGGCCTAATGAAACCTCTATCCGACAACTCATGAAGCTGTGTCTTCAATTCTTTCAACACTTTCGGTGCCATTCTATACAGAGCAATAAACACGGGTGCATAATTAGAATACGTCTCAATAGCAAATTCAACTTCTCTATTTGGACGCAAACCCGACAACTCTTCAGGAAAAACACTTGGAAAATCACAAACTGTCCTGATGTCTTACGGTCTAACCTCACTCATATTCGGATTCATCACGTAACCAAGTAAGCATGACAACCCGAATCTATTAACTTCTGAGCTTCTAACGCAGAAACAACATTGGACAAGAACCTGACGTTCTCGCCTACTACCATAACCTCAAAGTCATCTGTAAGCTTCAAGGAGACTCTCTTGGTCTCAAAGTCAACCCTAGATCTATGCTCTACGAGCCAATCCATACCAAAAATCACATCAAAACCGTAGAATGGTAACTCCATCATGTCAACCGGAAACACGTGGTCCTGAACCATCAAGGGACACCTCCTATACCTCTTCCTAACTACCACTGTATCACCGAAAGAACTAGTAACATTTACACCTACCTCTAACCACTCATACGGTAAACCTAAAGACCTTGCGTGTTCACCCAAAATATACGAATGTGTCGACCCCGAATCTATCAAAGAAAGCAAACTCAAAGACTGTAACGAGAAATTACCTGCAATGACATTTGTGACATTTCCAACCTCTCGCTGTGCATACACCCTAGCCGATCCTCCACCCTCGGGCTGGACTGCCACTACATGAGCCAAGTTCCTCTATCCATCATTCCTCAGCTGGAAGTTACCACGACCGCGCCCACGGCCTCTTTGATGCTCAAAACCCCTAGCTGAGCCGGTCCACCCCTAGCCGGGTGTGGACATTTACAGCTCAAATGGTCTCGAGAACCACAGTTCCAAAATACCCCATAGGCCCCCATACACTCGCCCTGATGGCGCCTCCCGCATCTAGCGCACTCCGGAGTGTGTACAACATCTCATTGGCCCTGGTGGCCCCGTCCATAGTTACCACCCCTATGCCTTGAATCGGGCTGATACCTCCTATCCCTATGCCTCTTGGCATGGTCTCTACCCCAATCTGCATGTCTCTTTCTAGAATCAGACCCACTAGCACGAGCACTGGAGTCTAAGTTCTGCTCAATATCCTTGGCCCTAGAGACCAAGACATCAAACTCGGTATAGTCGGAGGCAAGCATGTAAGTCTTCACATCTCTAATCAACCCATATCGAAAGCGCTCACACCGTTCCCTCTCATTGGGAACCAACTCGGGTGCATACTAGCTCAATCTCACAAACTGAACCTCGTACTCGGACACGGTCTAGTTGCCCTGAACCAAGGTCATAAACATCCTCTTCTTCTCATCCAAATACCGAACTCCGAGATACTTCCTCTTAAAAGCATTTCTGAAGAATTCCCACGTGATATTCGTTTCGGCCATACCCGAAGTAACAATGGTCCACCATGTATATGTGTCCCCCTGAAGCAAGGAGATAATGTAGCCCAACTTACGAGTGTCTGAGCACTCCATCTGACCCAAGATGCGTGTAGTACTCTCGAGCCAAGCCTCTAAACCTTCAGGAGTCAAACCACGAAACTCAACTTCTCCCAAACTGCAGAGCCTCTCAAGGGGTAATCCTGTTCCCACACCCTGAGGTGGTGCTGCAGCTTGCATACCGTCCAAAGCTGTCTGAAAAGCTCCGGCTATGGTCTGAAACAAATGGGTCATGTCCGCACCTGCCTGACCCTGACCCGCCCGGGCTCCATTACCTCCAACATTAGCATCGGCCTGAGGCCTATTACTATCACCTCCGACTTGCGCACCAGCCTGAGGCACATTACCTTCACCACCCACCCCATCACCATCGGGAGCAGGAGGAGTAGGAGGCTCACCCCCGGGTGCCTGGTCACCCGCTCTAGGCCTTCCCCTCGGTCTCACCATAATGAGATAAAATCTAAAACAAACAACACATCACACACAAAAGAAAACATTGGGTTAGCAAAAGGGCAAGGACCCAAGTTCTCAGCTCTTTAAACCAAAACCATTTTTAATAACAACACCTAGCAATGGGAACACTTGATTGGACTTCGACCAACAACAAGGACATCTAAAAGCATACATTCATACACTGTGCAATAGCAAGCAACATTACAAACCAACTTACCTGACTTACCTTTCCCAGGAGACCTCGTAACCGAGGCTATGATACCACCAAATGTAACCCCCTCGTCCCAGTCTAGGCGACAGACCAGTCCGAACAAGTTACACAGGGAAAACCGAAGCGAAACCCGTTAAGGCTCCACTTCGATTAGCAACCCTAGAAAATTTATTTTTAACATTATCTTGTCTAAATGTATCGTTAATCCTATGTGTGAAAACGACATCAAAAAAACGAAAACGAAAAGATATAAACGAGGCGCAAAATAATATAAATTTACCAAGTGTCGAGTTAGTCCGATTTCATGCTTACGAAACCAAAACCTTACAAAAGCGATTCAAACGAGGCTCTCAAGGAAGCTTATGACAAACGAGACCAAAGCCCAACATTTGAGAATCCTTAAAGATGGCAAAAGCCCAAATTACAGGTCTGTGTTTCGAAACAGGCTTGCCCGTTTCGATACACGAGCCCCAGTTTAAAAGCCAGAATAGGCTGTACAGGTACGGTCCACCTCGTTTCGGTACGGGGGTCCATTTTGTCAAAGCATTCCGAAACTCGTTCTGAAACAGGCCCTTACAGTGGCAAACCGTTTCGATACGCGTATCGGAACATGATCTCACAGTGTCACACCATATCGAAACGCGTTCCGATACGGGTATCCCTGGAGTTATCACCGTTCTGAAACAACCACAAGCGTTTCGAAACGCCTGCACTCTGTGTGACCCTAAAACAGTTTTCTACATCTCTAAAGTCCCCAAACAAGCCTCAAAACACAAGAATCAGGAAACAATAACATGGCAAACTATCATATATACATTCTAGATGCAAAAAGTGCTAATCACAACATTTGACATGCATTCACGCAACAATTTAGAACTCAAGCTCTAAGCTCACATGAACACTTAGATACAAAAACACTAACAAGTCAATATGCTTAGCAATCCACACAAGATCACACCAAGTCCCAATTTAACATAGCATCACCATTTAGAACATGCTTGAAACATAAACAACCCATAGTAAGGGAGTTTGAACACCAACTCCTTAACATACAATCTAGCAATCCCATTGTCTAAGTGTTATTACAAAACATAAACCATAATTTTAACTTAATGAGAACTCCAAGAGTTTCCTCCCTTGCCCACTTGCCTCCCGAAGCCTCTAACGATCTGCATTGTTGAAGAAAAGAGAGCGTAAGCTAGAAGCTTAGTGAGTGGAGCTCTAAAACACACCAACAATGCAGTTTTTAAAACGTAGACTTAAATTCAAGCAAAATCAAATAAGGAAAAACATAATGTATCACAAACATCACATTACAAGGTATGCACATGCATGACCCAAAACCCGGTTGGACTACACATCACCGTTCGAGTAATAGTTTTCCGATGGGACTACACATCACCGTACTCTCTTATTAGTCACTATCGGTGGGACTACACATCACCGTAGAAACGACAACCATCACGTGAGGCTCGACACCAACAACAACTATACAACAACATTAAACGGAGAGTAAAAACAATCTAAAAACATCATCACATCACACATATCATGAGAACCGAAAATCAACCAACAAATGAGATTAGGTGAACTTACTCTTGGGTCTAGGTTAGTCTCTAAGACTCCACCCAAAACCTAAACCTTCATTGAACATAAATAAGATTCCAAAACAGTATCCACTCACCGATGAACCCAAAAGTAAGATGAAACACCGATCTCAAGCCTCTGTAGCACCCGGTATCGCACCCGAAACACCCGAACCTGATTCCTCTATTTAAAGTAATCCAAAACATACTATTAGGACACTAATACACTCGCAAACCAGTAGCAACCTGGAAACTCACTCTTGCAACCAAAACACATCAATTCGAATTCAAGATTTCATCCAAACTTCACCATTTTCGTTCTAAACAAACTCCGCACTGAAATCATCCATTCCAACCACTAAAACACATCCAAAAACATCTAGAAACATCCTCCATCATCAAGTGAACCACCAGCCACGTTTTCAACCTAAAACTCAACCTTTTAGACCTAAAAATCTCATTTTTATACCCATTTCGGGTTTCCCACCAAAACCCATCATTTTAAGGCACCCAAGAGTGATAAAAAAACACCCTTAAACGCTACATTAGAAACCCACATGAAGAACCCATAGAAATATCCATTTTCTCAACTCAACTCAACTCCAAACTCAAAATACATTTTAAGGGCTTTTTAAATGAGGGTTTTCAAAGAACACAAGCTAAACAATGAAAAATCTGAAATAAGGAAGAGATTACCTTAAAACATCTTGCTTGGATGAGAGATTTGAGCAATGGAATAGTGATTTAGGGTTTTAGAGAAGTTTTAGTGGAAAAGGGGGATTTTGGAGAAGATGACATCTTTTTCAAATTTCCTTTATTTATTCCCTTTTTCTCAAAATTCCCATTCTCAATTTCATTAATGGCATTTTAGTAAATATGGGCATCTTTTGTAAAAATCATCATTTTAAGTCTAATTTTAACCCGAACTAATCCTAGGTTATAATCGATAAACTCCCGGGCCCTAAACTGGGGCGTTACAAAAGCATTCAAATCCAAATCTTGTTCATTTTAGAGTCAAATCTTTATACCCAACTCAATTGTGTTTTCATTGTAATTTTTATTGAGAGTTTGAGGAGTGTTTGATTGTATTTGGGTAAACATCAACCTTAGAGAGATACTATTAAGGTTTACCAATTTCCTACATTATAAAGAGTGTGTTGGATTAAGCTTTAGGTAGAAATCTTAATTGTTATTGTAAGGTTTCCTCCTCATCCAAGAAAAGGGGAAGAATCAATAGTGGATTGGTTGAAAATCCTTAGTGGGAGCTAAGGTAGTGGATGTAGAGTTCATTTAGGAACTTGAACCACTATAATTGCCTTGTGTCAACTTTTTATTCTTCCAAGTTCCACCCTCAAATTTTTAATCGTCAATTCACCCCCTCTTGGCCATTTACAATCGTTTGATCAACTCAACATTACTTAATTTATTTTTTTGTCAAAGTAAGTACCCAAAGTATATTTTTTGGTCAAAATAGGCACATAAAGTATTTTTTGGTGAAAATAGGTACTTATAATATATATATATATTTCATCTAGGTTCCGAAAAGTTGTTTTCGATATGATTTCCATGTCTTTTTGGCAAAATGAGGTGTTTAGGGAGCTTTTTCAAGCTTTAAGCAAGGGGGAAGCTTAAGGAAAGTAAGTGGGTGAGCTTGGGTTCGAGATGCTTGCTAAAAGGTCAGTACATTTTGACTCCTATGTTTCTTGAAGATCATAAATTAATTGCCTTGCTTGATATTATAGTGTTTGTGGGTATTGTATGGGTGAAGCTTGTTTTAGAGATTAAAGTAGTGATTTTGTTGTTGGATATGTTGTTAGATGACTCTTTTAAACCCATAAATACATTGGATATATTGTGTGAGTGGAAGTGGATGCCCTTAGAGACAATTATAGGTTATTTTCTGAGCCTTAGAAAGTGGTTTATGGGCTTCCGTATCAGTACACGGGGAGTCAATACCGATACCCCTTGTTCAAAATAAAGAACAATTATGAATTGTGAAAGGAGTACCGGTACATGATTCAAGCCGTATCAATACGGGTCAACCCGAACCGATACCCTCTTTTGGAATGAAATTCTAGTGAGAAAGTTTCGTACCGGTACACGAGGGAGCCTATCAGTACCAAAGGGCGAGTACCGGTACCGAGGGCTTTTCCATCCCTCCTCTTAGGAGCACGGGTATTGGACACGAGGGGCGAGTACCAGTACTTGTTGTACCATATCGGTACGCTGGGTCGAGTACCAGTACTAACTGGGCAATCTGCCCGAAAAATATGAATTTGAGTTCGAGAGGCTGAAAAATTATGGGTGATAGTTTAATAGACCCCTGATGAGATTAAATGACTTATAAAATTAAGATTTCACCTCCTATATGCGAGAAAGATGAGATAGAGGCTTGCTTGATTATTCTAGAGAACTCTAATCATTTGAGATAATGATTAATACTTCACATAATGTACCATATGCTTAGTAATGATAAATCGAGAGGTAAACCATGTTAGTTAGTGTCATGTCTTGGGGCATTTTCTTGATAGATTGTCTTGGAGCCACTTACCTCTTGGTGAGGTGTATTAATGCTCGGAGAGCATATCTCATTTTATGATGGTTGTATAGGAATCTGGATGTCCTAGAGTAAGTACTACAATACTTATATAAGGGAATGTGTACTTATGGCTATGTGAGCAAATACATCTGACGTACTCAAGGGATGTGTGATCTGGGTATAGTTAGAAACCTACTCGTGGATATGGTGATCCAAGTACAGACAAGGGGATGTGTACTTCAGGCTATGTGAACAAGTAACATCCGATGTTCTCACTGCTATGTGATCTGAGTACAGTTCGTATATCTATGGCTATGGTGATCTGAAAATGGTAATTAACCTGACGGCTATGTGAGCACTTGTAACTTGGTGGCTATGTGAGCTCGAGTAATCCTGATGGCTTGGTGACTTCGTGTAGGAACTACTTGTTTCTAATGTAATCCAAGTACGTTCCGGATGTATCCGTGGTTATGGTGATCCAGTTATGGTCCATTCAACCCGACGACTATGTAAACATGAGTAACCCGACGGTTATGTGAGCACGGGTAACCCGAAAGCTATTGGAGCACGAGTTTAGTAGAGCTTGGCTGGCCATTGTCTAGTGATGTATGGATTCAAATTATGTATGATGTTATGAATGCTATAGATGATAGCTTATGTATGTTTTACCCTTGATGGGCTAAGTGACCTCGAGAGTTGTAAAGCATTGTGGAACATGTAAGATTTCTCATAGATTTAATGATGCCTTAAGATAAGTGAACTAAGAACCCTAGCTTGTGTAGGCTAGATGATGACTCATAGATAGTGAAGCCATATCTATGCTCTTTAGACTATAATTATCTTGCATGCTTATTTTATGATAATTAAGAATTGTGGTAGAGCAGAAATGTACCACTGAGCTTTGTAAGCTCACCATTCGGAATCGTTGTTTCCTTTCGCATGTTAGTAGGTTGATCGTAATTGAGGAGCACATCGTGGATGAATTTCCTAGCACCGCATCGCTTCGGAGTAAAATTCTTAGTATTTATTCTTAGGCTTATGTATTCAAAGAACCTTACATATGTTGAGCCTGTAAACTCTATTTGAATTATTATTTTGATATACAATGTTTTAAACTCGGAGCTCGTATTTTATAAACTGATTTATATCGTTATTTCAGTACATGAGATTAAGAATGATTTAATGTTTTAAATGTTGGCTAAATCTATGGTTTTAAAATAAAAATTGTTGGGTCGAATTTTGGGTGATCTGAATGTAACGCTTTGGATCCGGATTGGGATCGGGGTGTTACAACTAACATGTACTTAATTGCCTTACATAGTCCCTCTTTTATCTACTATTCAATTTAGTCTCATCTTTGGAATTTCACATCCTATGTTATCGATGAATTCTCAAAACAACTTACGATCAATATAATATATCATAATCAACATGATATGAATGTTTTCGTTCTGAAGAATAAAATAATCACTTTAAAGATTTTATGGTCATTAGATTCAAAAAAATTAGGGGTTGGAGTTCAGGGATGTTCCACTTTGTCTTAGAAATGTAAATAATTTGTTTCTTGAAAGTAGTTGGATTTTGAAGACACTTTATGTGGTTTAGAGCTTACATATTCTTTCTTTATCATAACACCTTACCCTTTTTTATGGATTTCTTACGTATATTTACCTCTCTTTGGCTCTTGGACTGATGGATCTAGATATCTAGTGATTATCTTGATCAACTCTAAATGATTAACATAAGTAGCTCGAGCAATCCTCCTCAAAGATCGTTGTAACACCCTTAGCCCAGATATCACATTTGGGCCTCAAGCCCAACCCGCTACCTTAAAATTTCAACCTAGTTTAGCCCTAGTCACATTTCATTGTTCATAAAATCTATTAATTCAAATATTCCAAACATATATAAGTAATTAAAATGTTACATAAGAGCTCCATTTGAGAATACAATTATAAAAGAATTTGACTCGCGATTTAAATCCAAAATATGAGTTACAATACAAAACATGGGGTCCTATGAATACATTTCCCAAATAAATCTAAGTACTTTACTCCGAACAAGTCGATGTTGAAGTCCTACTATGATAGTGCTCTACAAATGCACGTGCCAACCTACTAACCTACGAATGGAAACAACAATTTTGAATGCTGAGCTAACAAAGCTCAATGGATACACTTCCACTCAACCATGCTTCACGCAAATCATAAATATGAGCATATAGCTAAAGATGATATCATGGCAGCACAATAAACACATGGTGCTATCTCTAACCACCCAAACACATAGCAAGAAATAATAAATGCATTAATCTCACACATGATAAATACATCATACAACACAAATATGGAGTGGGGCCCAGTGTCACACGGCCTTGGGAACGTACACTCTGAGTGAGGCCCAGTGTCACATAGCCTCGGGAACGTGCACTCATACTCAAAATCTCTCATCAAGTATCATCGAATGAGGCCCAATGTAACACAACCTTAGAAACGTACATCTGACATCTCATCTCATGGTGTTGTAACACGCTCTCTGGGTATCTGAATCTCATCAACCAAGGTGACTCAACCAACAAATTGTCTAACACAGTACACTACATAGACACGACTACCATACGACACACAACATCATTCGATCCTCCAAGGATCTCTTAAGGTTGCTATTACAACAAGTCACCTAAGGTTTTACCGAGTTATTACACATTATTTTCGTATATGAGGGTTAAATCTTGTTTTCTCAGTTTTACAATTTATTGTACCACATTAGAAGCCTATCGAACCATAATCCTCGAATTATCAACCCTTCGAACTTAAACTCAACTTTTCAGGCAGATTGCCTAGTGGGTACTAGTATTGACGCGTACCGGTATGGTACCCTGGGCATTGGTACTCACAGCGTACCGATACAAAATGAGCTTATTGGAATTTCATCCAGCCTTCACGTACCTATATGGGTCAACCCGTACCAATACCAATTTACATATCGTATCAGTACTGGTTGAACATTGTATTGTACCCCTTTCATAGTTCACATTAATGAGACATTGTTCTTAAACCCATAACACTAGGGTACATGTACAGGTACTGGCTCCCCGTGTACCGGTACTGAAGCTCAAAAATGACTTCCTAGGCTCGGGAAATCACCTTTCAAGCCCTCAAAACATGACATTTAGCCCCTTAACTCAATCCTACATCTTATATTATTATTTAGGGTGGTTTACTACCATTTTTTACAGGATATTAACTTGAATCACGGATTATGCCATTAAAGGGGTCTATAAACACCCAAGCAACCAAAACATCAAATCAAGCAACAAAGCAATCAAATTTATGATGCCTATGAAGGCATAGGAGCTAGTAGTGTACTGACCTTCCTCAAAAGCTGGAAAACAAGCTCCTTAGATCAACCTTCAAGTCTTCACCTTTTCACCAACCTTGGATGTCTCCCCCTTTCTCTCACTACACATAGAAGTTGTAAAACAAATTAAAACTTTGCAGAAGATGAAAAGCCAACAAAAACTTACTCTTAAGCTGAAAAAATGAGATTGGCTCATCCTTTAACCCACTTTCCTCAAAACCCCCCACTAAACCCATAAACTTGCCCTCCCACCATATGTACGAATCTTACCTCAAAATGTAGATCCTTGAATGTAGTTTCCAACTCCTTTAACTTAAAATCTGAAATTCCAACTCAAAACAACCAAGATTCAACCTTTTCTTTGATTCCTTAAGCCAAGATGGAGAAGAGAGATGTGATAAGAAAAGAGACAAGAGTGGGGTCACTCTTATTTTCTTTTTGTAGAGAAAAAAATGGAAATCAACCTTTCCTTTGAATTTTGGATCATTTTACCCAAATTCCCTCCCATCTTCCCTCCATCCTAACCACCCAACCCACATACAAACCCAAGAACAACAAGGAAGCCCACTAAGGCTCTGACAAGCACTCGGTAGCCCAACAACATGGCCCTAAACACAAGGCCTATGGTTTAGGGGTAAACTAACCCACGAATTTTGAAATTCAGGGTGTTACAATCGTAACGACTTGAAAAATTATAGGCAAAGAAATAATTTATTTATCAACTTTGAAGGTTACAGTCTCTAGAAGTTTCTTGTATGTAAAGAAGGATCTTGATTATTCTTTTGGAAGAAACTTCAATATAATGGTATTTTGGACTTGATCTTAGGTCGAACAATCCTCCTCAAAGACCGTAAAGACTTAAAACATGAAAACATGTTTGAAGCTACTCAATGATTGGAGAGTAACTTTTGTGGTAACTCTTCGAAATTGTTACAACGTTCTTTAAAAAATTCCATTTTCTTCGATTTCTTCAAAGATTTTTTGAGATATTATAAAGAGAGCAACGAATCTTCAAAATCATTATAATGAACCGAAATAAAATATAAGTTAAGAAAAGAAGAATAAAGGATTTTAGAAGATTTGAAGAAAAAAACACTTGGAAGATTGAAGAATATAAAGTTGAGAGAAGAAGAATATCTGATATTTTGATTTATAAGATAAGATATAGAAATGGTTACAATCCATAGATATATAGGATAATACCTCATGTTTGATGTATAACATCCAAACCGGCCCAATCACCCTTTCATACTTTAACTTTGACTTCGACCCTTCTTCTACAATAGCCACAACGTTGTTTCCCTTATAACCTTTGAAGATCGAGACTTAATTTGCTCAGCCAATTTCCCTTCTTCTAGTGGGAAATTCTAACTACCAATAGCTTAAAAAACGGCTAAAAACAGCGGAGTAATATAAATCGTTGGATGAAGCTGATTTGAGCTGAAGATATATCAATCGTTGGATTAAAAAAAGGGTGGGTGACCTGGTGAACCGGTTACACTAAAATTGGGGGAAATTAAAACATATAGTAGCGGGAAAATAGGGAGTTTTCCATTCGCAATAGAAAAAAAGACGCGGAGAAGAAGGGAGATTCTGTAAAACACGCGAAGAAGGGAGTTTTCCATTCGACATAGAGGTGGGGGAATTGGGCTTTCTTACACAAATACTGTATTCGGAGAAAAAGGTTTCCAATTATCATGTAAGTAAGGATTTTTTCGAGTAATTTGTGTTTTTAGGGTTTTGTGGGATCATGAACGGTTTGGGTTTTATGGAAATTTTCGGTTGTGATTTGAAGTTCTTCTCGACAGACATATAAAAAGGGGAAAATATATTGTTTTGTGTTTATTAGATATGTTCCTTGTTAATGGTATAAGTTTGGTCGTTACGTACATAATGTTAACATAATTTTCAGATTGAAGTTGGTAGCAATGGAGAAAGTTTGTGAAGCTGAGGTAAATGGTGGACAGGGTACAGGAAGAAAATTGTCAGCATATATATTGTTCTAGTAAGTTATAGTTGAATGATGGTGGAATTGTTCAAATTCTAAGTTGATAAACATAATTTAATTTGTACTCTAACAACGAAATGAATTTTGAACAGTTTCAGTGAATGTAGAAGACTTAAGGGTGGTAAAAAGAAAATGAACAATACTGTAAGTAAGATGACAAAATTGTTATTGTGTTTTGGTATTAGTTTGTAATGTGTTCATGTTATTCAAATTTAATAAGTGTGTGAATATTACAGGCAAAGAAAGCACTAGGGAAGAGATGGTCGGAGATGACTGATGAAGAAAAGAAGTTGTACTTGGATAGGTACAAGGAGCTGAAGGGATATGAAATGGAAAGCAATAGGAAAGGGAAATCGAAGAAATTAGTGGAAAAGGGAGAAGTTAAAAAGGCAAGTGGATGTTTATATTTATTTTTACTGAAAGTGGTTATTGTATGAATCATTTGCTGGATATACTTAAGCGTAACATAACGGGGAAATTTGTTGTATTAAATGTTGTAGGAGTTGTCATCGAGGTGCAGTATGAAGAAGGTATCAAGCTTGTTTAAAGAGATGGAGAAGATGAAAATTGACGGTGTTCTTAACGACATCGGGTTAGGAGCATTACGGGGAATGATTTCACGAGAAATTAAGCGAGACCTTTGTCGGGAGTTAGCGGAGAAGTTTGATCTTGAAACGTCCACGAAGGAATTTAGTGGACACAAGATATATGTTTTGGTAGAAGATGTTGAAACAATTTTGGGTTTAAAGAATGAAGGTTTAGATGTGGAAGTGGCGACGCGAAATGTAACTAGAAAGGAACTAGCAAAGAAGTACAAAATCAGCACGAAGATTGCATATAAAGAACTTTTAGAGGAGATACTAAGTGGAGGTTTTGAGGGTGAGGAGTTGAAAGCACGTGTACTGTTGTATGTTGTTGGTTTGTTCCTAAGTCCGAATGCCAACCTTGTGCCTTCCATGGAACATTTCAAGTTGTTGTGCGAACCCGGATTGAGGGGGAAGTTAAATTGGTGTAAATATGCGTACGATAGGTTACTTGATGGAGTAGCCAAAGTTAAAGCTCGAGATGGGTTGGCATATATGACGGGCTACATTCCTATCCTAGAGGTAATGTATTATTAAGATTGAGTATTATTTGAACGTAATAGTTGATTGAGGCAAGATTTACCTTTATAGTAATTGTATGTTTTTATTATTGTTAAATGTAGGTGAGGCTATTCGATTACTGGAATGGAGTTGCAAGTAGAGCTTCAGCGTCTGCTGATGGGCGCGATCGCATACATGCGTGGAGGCAAAAGGATGTCAGCAGGATTGTTGGCCGCCTAAAGGAAGAGCGGCCGGACAAAAAATTAAAAGTAAGTGTCAAAAACATGTTTGTATTGTATTAGGTTAATGGTGGTAATGACATGAAAGGAATTAATTAGTAATGTTTGTAGGTATTTGCCTCTAATGATGAACGGTGCGCGGAGGGAGAAGACGATGGAAGCAACAATGGTAGTAATGATGTTATAATGGAGATGTTGCAGAAGGTAATTTCAGAGTTTGGGGAAATAAAAGAGAGTCTCGAAGCTCACGTTGAAAAGGAAAATAAAATAGAAGAAACTTTGAAGACTTTGAAGGAAGAATCTAAGAATGTTGTGGAAAAGGTTGATGGTTTGTGTGTGGATATGATGTATATGAGGAAGGCTCTGCGCAAAGCTGATGCAAAATTTGGAGTAGGTCTTGACGCAGACGAAGCAATGCCGGACAAACCTGAAGTACAAAAGGCTGAGGAGAATGATGGTCGTAGTAGTGACCCTAACCCGTTGATGATAGAGGATCTGACGTTGGTTAAAGAAGACAGCACATCAAGCTTCCAGAAAAAGAAAAAAGGTATGATGAGTATAAATTTAAGAGTTGTGGTTAACGTTGCATTAATTGAATGTACGAGGTAGTTTTTGTTGATATATTTGCGGTCAACTTGTAGGGAAACCCAATTGTCGAAGCAAAGTCAAAGGTTAGTGGGAAAGCGAGTCGAGTAGGGGTGAAAATGAGAAATATGAAATAAGTGGGCATTTGCACACAAGGGCGATTTCGAGCCTCGGTTGGTTTTAGTAGGCACATGAAAAAAACTTGAAATTGAGTTATTTGTAATATAAATTGTATGATTTAGTTTGGTTTTTAAACGGGTGGATGATTTGGGTTACGTTCGATTAGAACGTTAATCATTTGTACTATTTTATAATGAATGATTGTTAAATAACGTACTTTTAAGATAATATATGAATTGGGTAGAAGTTGTAGTACATTAGAACTTATTAAATATTGCATGCTTTAATGTTATTCAATTGTGAGGAACAAATGTTGAAGTGTTGCAGATGTTGACGTATATTGAAATAGCTGATGGAGTTGGGCCGTCAGCGAAAGCAACATGTGACTATATCTGGAATACAGCCTTGACAGAAGGGTAAGTAATCCATATGGCTTATAGAATGTAGTTTGTTTCAATTTAACATGCAATTTTTATGTGTATGTACAGAAAAATCCTGGTAGATTTTGGTCACCTTTGTTTGACTTATTTGACACTGATACCTTACGACCAAATTGCTGGGTTGGTTCAAGGGTCAGTAAAGAACCCATTTTGTACTAATAAATGAAGTCATTTTGAAGGCAGTGTATAATGACAACTTATTTATGTTATTGGTAACATTTAGGTCATTGATGTTGTTGGATGGTCGATTGTTGATGAAGATAGTAGGACAAAATGTAAAGCAAGGAGAGGGTACATACCTTGCATATTGAGTGTACGTAAAATTTGTTTTCATGTTATTTTTGAATAATAATGGTTTGTGAAACATTGAGAATAATAATGGTTGTCTTGTAGGATCAACTTCAACGAGGGGAATTGGATGGTTCGCAGCTTGCTTCGTATTGGCGTAAGAGTTATTGACCGTATGGTAGACTTAACGACTGTAAATTGGTATGAAGAACGAGGAAACATTTAACTAAACTTTGCAATGTATTACGTAGATATATTATATGAGGTATGCTTATGTGGAGTTTCATTACTGAAATATAATTGATGGCAGGTCTTTATCCCTGTAAATGAAAATAATACTCATTGGTACATGTGCGTTATGGATCTCGAGCGGAGGGAAGCGAAGATACTAGACAGCTTGCCCACAACGCGGGGAAATGCTTCAAGAGTGGGTGTAACACAGAAGTTGGTAATAATCGTAGAATATAACAATTTACCAATCTTTACTCATGTTAGTCAGTATTTAAAAAAGTATGTGTGTCTGTGCATTTAGCTTAAGAAGCTAGGTGAGTGTTTGTTCAATGAGAAGTTTGTAGATGTTTTTGGCTCACCATGAAACGCAATTTCTGATCCCCTGGTGATGGTGGCTAAATGCAGACGTCAAGGCAATGGGTTTATTGTACTTCAAAAAGTTGAAATGTATTTTTTTTGCTAGCATTTGATATGTTTGTTAATAATTTGATGTTTAAAGTAGTATTTCTTTGAACAGAGATGATTGTGGGGTTTATTGCATTCAGTGGATGCTATTATGGCACACAAAACATGCTGAGGAAGTGGTACGTTCTGCTGCTGTCTGCATACATTTTAATAACTGTTCCATTGAACGAATTATATAATCCAAACTAATGCATCTATTGTTAGCACTTGTGTTGCTAGACGGTTGGGGTATGAGACAGAATGCATATTTTGTATGATCTTGTGAATCATGATAAGAATAAAAAGAGGCGGTAAATTGCAGTTGAAACGAAAGCACATGTTGCTCAGCTTCAGTCAAGACAATATGTCAGCCGTGTTAGCATTTGTTGGCATCAATGGTGAGGGAGTTACTGCTATGTGTGTTGTTCCTTAACCGTTAACTGGCCTTTAAACATTTCAGCTAACGTTCATATCTTTCTAATATATGTTGTGGTTATGAACATATTGAAGTTGGAGCGGGGTTGCATTTATTTGGAAGGAAATATCTTTTGTATGTATGAAAAGCACATGAGATAGGAGATGACCCTTTATTTTGATAATTTTTGTTGATTATTTTTGAATTAGACACAAAGAAGTCGGGCAGCATATGGTTGTATAGGATAATTTCCTATTTTGTACATGTATAACATATGGAGTAAAGGGTTTAAGAATCGGAAATAGGTTATGCTTGTAAAGGGTTTAGGGTATTGCAAAGATGCATTATGTGTTGAGAAATCATATATATATATATATATATATATCCATATATGTGGCTTTAAAGGATAGACATTTTCCATGGTTGCACTTACATTTATGTATTGTCCATTTTATAGTCACTACTGTCTGAAGATGGTCTAGTTCCAAAAGGAGAAGTCTTGCATCAGATAAAGTTAATTACAATGGCGTTGATTGTAACAAGAATCGTGTAAAAATCTAGGAAGTTCCATAAAAGTGTACCATGGATGTTGTAGTTGGAGGGATACTAAAAAAATTAATGTTGTCCTCGTTTGGAAGATGTTGGTCCTAACAGAAATGTGGAAGCAAACACGCGTTAATCATCATATAAACGTTAATAACGTACGGTGATAGTAAAAAGAATCGTGCAAAGTAAGATGAAGTTGTATAAAACTGAACCATGGATGTTCTAGGTTGAGGGATATTAAAAAAATTTCCGTCATCCTCAAGTGAAAATTGACTGAGATTCGGTTGAGATGCGAACATGTCGACGGCATTTGAGATGTCAATTTCCTCTTCGGAAAGGCCTGTTGTGTCCACAAATGTTGGGGTTGGAAGTTGAAGCTTAAGACGAGGGCATGTGTTTTTATTGTGTCCCTCCAACTTGCAAAAGGAACAATGAAAGATCCGTGACTTTGCACGTTGATTTTTGACATTGGTTTTTCGTTTTGTTTCTTTTCGGTGTGGGTCCCTAACGGGTCGTTTGCCTTCTTTATTTGATAAAGACTCTTTCAAGGTTGTGGAGTGATCAAATTCAGTAGTTAATCTAAGTATCTCATCTTTCGTGCTCCAAAACGTTTCGTCAGTCTGAGATGCAAAGTAGCACAACTGCGTGGATAGTGCTCGCAGAGAAGCGAATCGAGCCATTTGTTTCCTTTCCGGTAACACGTTGAAGTCAACAAATGATGGCGCCGCAATCTTTGCATCTTTCGTCCACCGCGGATGTATTAAACATTTTGGGATCTCAGAGAAGTCTTCCAACTTCATAACGTGCAGCTGATGGCAACATGGAAGGCCGACTGTCTCATATTTCCTGCAGGAACATGTTATGTTATACGTTGCGACCTCAAGAACCACCTTATACAATTGCGAAGGATCCTTATACTTTGTTAACCGATATGTCCGGAAGCCTCCACCTTCGACAGTTGGATGTATAGGACGATACGATGTCTCATTTTTAAGTTCGGTCTGAACAAATTTGAATGATGCTCGTGTATATATGTCTGCTGCATTCCTTTCAAGTTCATTCAATTTGGTCATAGGAAAAGGTGTCGCATTTGAACTTAAGAAATCTTCCCTTAACTCATGAATTCGCATCTCATTGATCCCATTGTCAATGGCACGGACAACATCTATATATGTCTTCTTAGAAGTGAGCAAAAAATTTAGCGCTGCATTCATAGCTTCGCACCTTTGGGTTGATCAAAGATTGGCGAAGAAATGTCCTGTAAGATATATTTGTGTCCATATAGTCGTTGTCTGATCCTTCTCTACAACCCAAGGATGATGTTCGACGTTAAACTGTTTAACAACTAACCTCCACTCCCGGTCAAATTCCTTAGTTGTCCACCAAGATGACATGCATCTCTTAAATGCGGAAGTAAATTTTGTATCACAAACGTTTGCATGAGCATTTCGTGACAGATGCCATGAGCATATGCGATGGCAAGCAAGCGGGAACATCGTTTTTATTGCTTTGTGCATGGCCCTATCACCATCTGTGACAACTGAAACTGAAGCCTTGTTACACATTGCCTCTGCAAATTGTCTCAGTACCCATTCAAAAGAATCGACAGTCTCGTCAGCTAGAATTGCAACACTGAAGACAATTGTTTGGTGATGGTGATTGACACCAAGAATAGGCATTAGAGGCCGGCCATAGATATTACCTTTGTACGTCGTGTCAAATGCAATGACATCACCGAAGCATGCGTAGTCAGACCTCGATGTTGAATCACACCAAAAAAGATTATGCAACGCCCCTGAGTCATCAAGATCGTATTGCATGTAGAACCCAGTATCCTGCTCTTTCTTCAAGTCAAAGTAAGTTAGGAGGGCATTTACATCACCGTCACGAATTTCTTTAGCGTTTGACTGATGCAGTGAGTTGTACAAGTCTTTCCTTATGAAACCAACATTGTGGAAACCACCTTATTGTTGCGTGAAAAAATTCATAATATGTGATGTTTTCACCCCCACATTTTTCAATGCACATGCCTCATTTAGATCACCCTCTGTAACTTCTCGACTTGACCGAAGAAACGGTCGCATAATAGGTGGGCACAACTCGTGATTATGTGCATTATGAAAAATGGATATCCACCACTGATCCGAATCGCGACATTGAACAACAATTTTTGCCTTGCAACCGATGCGTGTTATAGCGTGGGGCGCACATTTACGATCAGCATCATTAACAGAATCTCTACGTTTGCCTGCCCGGCTGCAACAAAATTCTTGTGATATTAATGAACCAAGGCCATCATACCTTGTTGTTGATCGACACACACTAAACCCACAGTTTATTGTGTATTCTTTAAAATACTCCCATGCAGCCTCACGAGAGTTAAAGACCAAACCATCAAAATTTTCTGGCATAAGCGGTTCATTTGATGTGTGTCCATGAGCCATATTATTCTCTCCAACGTTGTCATCTATGTATGATACAAATATTGAAGAGTGCGTACGAACCTAAAGTTTATTGCATACCGTTGAAATCAATTAGTACAATACACATATGAAAAACGTGGGAGCACTAGGTTTAGACATTTTTCTTACCTTCACCTCCGATGTTCTGGTTGAGGAGAGAGTTTAAGAGATGTATGGAACTGACACTTGAAGAGGAGAGAGTTTGAGTTTAATGAAGATGCCCTCTCTGGTAATAAAAAGGAAATAGCTTAGTTGGTGGTAACATTTATTATGCACCAACTGTCTTGGTTGGATGAAATAAATGTGTTTGGATCAGGTTTTGAAACCACCATAATTGAGGTTTCGATACCCCATTTCAGGACCAACGAATTAAGTCTTTCTGCCAAACCAGCATCAGAACCAGAAAAAGTAGGTTTCGATACCCCCTTCAGGACCAAGTCTTTCATCCAAACCAGCATCGGAACCAAAAAAAAAAGGTTTCGATACCCCCTTCAGGAACAACGAAATATGTCTTTCTGCCAAACCAGCATCGGAACCAGAAAAGAAGGTTTCGATACCCCTTTTAGGACCAGTGAAATACATGTTTCTTCCAAACCAGTATCGGAACCATACAACACGGTTTCGAAACCTCTTCACAACCCAAAAAATCAGCACCCAAACCCCTGTGGGGGGATTCGAAACCGCGTTAGCAGGTTTTCAAGGGAGATCAGTTATTTATTCAAACTTTTCTGTAATATTAAAAGCCGCGAGCCCCTCCTTCTTCTACTCAACTCCAAATAGAAAACCCTAAAGTACGAATACCAGCGTCGACTCGAAGAACTGTTTCTCATCCAATCTGAAATCCAAAGTAAGTTGTACTCAAACTTGACATCCACACGATTTGGTGCTTGAAATCCACAATATCCACACTATTTGGTTCTTGAAATCCACACTATTTTGTAAGTCAATCTAACATTAGTGATTGTGTTTAGGGTGAATCGAAATTTGGTATTTTTTTTGCATCTTCGTTACTTTTATATAAACATACGTCTTTTAAACTTGCTTCTTTTGCATGAATTTTTTTTTGTAGGGAAGCTTAACCGTGTAGTTGTAGCTCTTTATTGTGTTAGATATGCCTCCTAAAAAGAATCCCGGTAAAGGTAAAGATAAACGGCCTAGATATGAACGCGCTACTTCTTCAGGTTCTCAAGAAGCTCCTCCACCTCTAAATATTTTGCTGCTTTGTTTAAAAGGTGACGATGGTCTTCCCCGTTACCATGAAATTTATGCTGCAAAAAAGATTAGACAGGAGCGAACAATAGACTTAGATTTCTTGACTTCAGAGGAGTATCAGTTCAATTTCTGGGAACTTTTTGTTGAATGGGGATGGATGAAGTATCTAGATATTAAACCCATTGTATACAAAAACCTTGTCAGATACTTCTATGCGAATGATACACTTGTTCATGATGGAAGAACACAAACCATGGTTGTAGCGATTGACTCATATCTAATGGGCACAGAAATTAGGTTAACTAAAGACATTATTGCTAAATTCCTAGGTGTCGAAAATAGTGGAGAGTGGCATGAAGCAGAGCGTGTACCAGCCTCTCGTTGTGAACTGTGCTGACCAACCATCTCTGCATATGATCGCATCTCAAACTTCACCCTATAGATGCCTAATGAACAAAACATGTATGCATAAGTATGAGCAGAAGTGCCTCTTGTATAAAATAAGAAAATAATGGAAAAAACCTTGAGTATGGCGGTTGAAGTTGTCGATGTCTTCTTTGGCAGCCATATAACCATAAATTTGGCGCTGTGTGGCTGGACCATACAAGAAGCCCTGACAACGTTGCCAAGCCTCTCTATCAAAACCTTGGGCAGCAAACTGGGTATGCAGACGTTGAGCATCGAAATAACCTCTTACCGTGCTCTGAAAAATTAGAAGGCTCATCCCACGATGGCCTTGAGGACCGTAAGAATGGCGAGCCTTAACAACAGATTCATAGGACCTGAAATAATGAAGAAGCTCTTGGTTTCCCATACCAACCCACTGAAGCAGAAAATTCAAGACATTAGAAGTTAAGGAATTGTATTATTCATGAAAATATAATTCAAAAGTTATACAACTACCTTCCCATTTGCATCTTGATGAAGCCTTGTGTTCATTATCATCACCATAGGTGGCCAGAGTATTTGGTGATCTGCTTCCTCATTGTTTGAAGGCGGGGGGCAGACAATAGTAGCATCATTATGATTATCTCTCAAACCACTCCATTCCTCATACGCTTGACCTTGAGGAACAGCCGAAGTACCCCCTTCTACGCAATTCCTTATCCAATAGCTGACCAAGTTGGCGATGGAGTTTTAGCTTTGGTCCGCCTTTGGTTTTGGCATGTGTCACTAGGGACTGAAGGCCACGAAACTTATAAGTGGCACCAGGACCTCCTTGACATGTTGGACACTTCCATTGGGTAGAAGGGTCATTGATTGTGTTCATTCTATCGAAGGTCTGGAAAAACTTGTTGAACCATCTGCTGGTTTTCATTGTCTCATGGCTTTGTTCCTCCTCTTCATCAGAATCAACATAGACATCATCATCGTTGTTTGATGATGTCTCGAAATCAAGTTTCCTCTTTGCCAATGGCTGAGGATTGTGACCAGAACCTCTGCTCGAACTCATTCTATAATAGAAGATGGTGAAGGTGAAGGAGAACTGATTATAGAAATAAATGAAAGGTTGAGTATATTAAGTTGAAGATGTTGTAAAGAGTAAAGAGAAGAGTTGTTAATTTATAGGGAATTTCAGTTGGGAGGGAAATTGAAAACTTAGAAGGGAATGTGAGAAGGCACAATGCAAAGGTACATGAACATGAAACGGTGCATGTGATACAAGTGAAAAGACATGAAACTGAAAAGGTAGATTCGTTCTGGGGGGTATTGAAACCAGCTTTATACAGGATGACCAGTAAACGGTGCATGTGATTACAATGAAAAGACACAACACTAAAAAAGCAGATTCCTTTTAGAGGTATCAAAACCATCCTTAGGGGGTTTCGATGCTACATAGTGGAATGAAAATTTTGTTGATACTGTCAAACCAGCACCGAAACCCCATATAGGTGGTTTCGATGCTACCTATTGGAATAAAATTTTTGCTGATACTGTCAAACCAGCACCAAAACCCCATACAGGTGGTTTCGATGCTACCTACTGGAATGAAAATTTTGTTGATACTGTCAAACCAGCACCGAAACCCCATATAGGTGGTTTCGATGCTACCTAGTGGAATGAAAATTTTGCCCATACTGTCAAACCAGCACCGAAACCCCATATTGGTGGTTTCGATGCTACCTAGTGGAATGAAAATTTTGCCCATACTGTTAAACCAAGACCGAAACCCCATATAGGTGATTTCGATGCCACCTACTGGAATGAAATTTTTTTACCTTGTTGTAAGGAATTGTGTTTGTACACAATTGCTTACAAAGGGTGTAGCAAATTTACCCCCACACAAAAATTCATATGAAATTGGGTATATACCTAATTTCTTATAATTTCAGTAAGAAACTAAGTATATTGGGTAAGAAATTGTGTACAAACATAACTCCTTACTTATTTTGTACCAAATTGTGCATTCTTGTAAGCAATTGAGTACAAACACAATTTCTTACAAAGGTTTGACCAACTTTGTTCAACAAAAAAATTCTTAAGGAATTAGGTATATACCTAATTTCTTACCATTTCAGTAAGAAAATAGGTATATTTAGTAAGAAATTGTGTACAAACACAAATTCTTACCTATTATGTACCAAATTGTGCATTCTTGTAAGAAATTGAGTACAAACACAATTTCTTACAAAGGTTTGAGCAACTTTACCCCAACAAAAAATTTGTAAGGAATTGGGTATATACCTAATTTCTTATAATTTCAGTAAGAAACTATGTATATCGGGTAAGAAATTGTGTACAAACACAACTCCTTACCTATTCTGTACCAAATTGTGCATTCTCGTAAGAAATTGAGAACAAACACAATTTATTACAAAGGTTTGAGCAACTTTACCCAACAAAAAAATTGTAAGGAATTGGGTATATCCCTAATTTCTTATAATTTCAGTAAGAAACTAGGTATATCGGGTAAGAAATTGTGTACAAACACAACTCCTTACTTATTATGTACCAAATTGTGCATTCTTGTAAGAAATTGAGTTCAAACACAATTTCTTACAAAGGTTTGAGCAACTTTACCCCAACAAAATATTCGTAAGGAATTGGGTATATACCTCATTTTTTATAATTTCAGTAAGAAACTAGGTATATCGGGTAAGAAATTGTGTGCAAACACAACTCCTTACGTATTCTGTACCAAATTGTGCATTCTTGTAAGAAATTGAGTACAAACACAATTTCTTACAAAGGTTTGAGCAACTTTACCCCCAACAAAAAATTCGTAAGGAATTGGGTATATACCTAATTTCTTATAATTTCAGTAAGAAACTAGGTATATCGGGTAAGAAATTGTGTACAAACACAAATCATTACCTATTTTGTACCAAATTTTGCATTCTTGTAAGAAATTGAGTAGAAACACAATTTCTTATAAAGGTTTGACCAACTTTACCCAACTAAAAATTTCGTAAGGAATTAGGTAAATACCTAATTTCTTACCATTTCAGTAAGAAAATATGTATATTTAGTAAGAAATTGTGTAGAAACACAACTCCTTACCTATTTTGTACCAAATTGTGCATTCTTGTAAGAAATTTAGTACAAACACAATTTCTTACAAAGGTTTGACCAACTTTGTTCAACTAAAAAATTCGTAAGTAATTAGGTATATACCTAATTTCTTACCATTTCAGTTAGAAAATATGTATATTTAGTAAGAAATTGTGTAGAAACACAGATTCTTACCTGTTTTGTATCAAATTGTGCATTCTTGTAAGATATTGAGTTCAAACACAATTTCCTACAAAGGTTTGACCAAGTTTGTTCAACTAAAAAATTCGTAAGGAATTTGGTATATACCTAATTTCTTACAATTTCAGTAAGAAAATAGGTATATTTAGTAAGAAATTGTGTAGAAACACAAATCCTTACCTATTTTGTACCAAATTTTGCATTCTTGTAAGAAATTGAGTACAAACACAATTTCTTACCAAGTTTGTTCAACAAAAAAATTCGTCAGGAATTGGGTATATACTTAATTGCTTATAATTTTAGTAAGAAATTAGGTATATCGAGTAAGAAATTGTGTTCAAACACAACTCCTTACTTATTTTGTACCAAATTGTGCATTATTATAAGAAATTGTGTATATACCATTATTTCACGTAAGATTCTAAGTTTTAGATTCAATTTGTTACTTTATAAGAAATTGTGTATATACCGTTATTCTTACAATTTTTGTAACAAATTAGCTTTATAAGAAATTATGTTAAAAAAATGACCAGGTTAACCGGTTTGCCGTCTTTTTGCTGTCTTTTAACTACCGTTTTGCAAAATTTCCCTCTTCTAGTTGAATCCCTAAATCATTCAAATCCAGCTCTAATTCCACCCCCTTTCATCAACAGTAATGACAATATCTTCCCGTGCAGTCGATTCTTGTTCCCATGTATCGATTTAAGAAATTTGTGAATTTCGAGTGTTAGAATTCCTGCATGTCATAGTCCCCACCCTCATGTTCGACCACTAGACCAAGAATCGAGACACAATAATTTGCCCATGTTTAACTAGTTTTTTTTTTTGCCCAGATGAAGGTGGAGTACACTCGCAATTCTCTATCAACATGCATCTCAATCGGGTTCATCGAGGTTAGCACTTTCTACCTAATAATTTTCTCTAATAAAATAAGTTGGAACACAGTTTGAGATGGAGACTTTATAGATATTTTCAATTGATAGACTACTAGTCTCATCCTCCCCCTGATGTTGCAGGGATCATAAATATCGTGATGGAATATTCAATTTCTCTCGAATGGTCACTAGAGTTGCTTATATGGCTGAAGCGTGAGGTAAATTGGATTCCTTACATGAAATACCTTAGCAGTTCTATATTTTTCTGCCATTTGTTGTTGTATGCCCTATAATTATTGTAGTCAATGAAAATATGTTTCTGCTCCCTAGTAACTGTCGTGATGCTCGTGTGTCCCTTTATACTAAGTTAGGCAAATAATGCATCATTTGTTGTCTCAATTGTTCAAACTTCCAAACATACATGTTATGGATTGTCGGTATTTCTCTATTGAAAGACCCCTTTCTCTAAATTTCTTGGTTGTATAGTAGGTGTAGTACTAGGTTTCTGAATTGATTTATCTTGTATAGAAGTAATCGTAGGATCAAGAAACTAGAAAAAAAATTATTTCTCTCTAGTTGTGACATGAGAATTTCAGGAATGTCACCTTCCATTGTTTCTTCACTTAAGAAATACATTTCCCCTAGCACTTTAGTATTCTTGTTGGCCATTTGTTGTCCTTCGTGCAAAATTATCTCATGGTTTCCCATCTTAAATGCGACTTTCAACTTAAGATCTTCGAGAGGCAAACTCACTAAAATTTTCCCAACTTGACATTGAATTCTAAAACTGAGTTCTAACAGTTTGGTGCAACATAACATCCGCCAGTCTCAAAAATGCACCATAAACATCAATAGTGGCTTTATTTTTGCAACCAATCTTGATCTCAACTAAGTTAGGATCCATAAACCTCCCCATGCTATGATTTGTCACTCTAGAGCTACAACTTTCAAGTGAGCAATTAGTTGCACTTGTACAAAATAATTTGACTTCTCAATGCTCTTTTACTAGTTCTCCATCTTTATTATCTCCATTGTTGGCTTCCATCCTTTTTTATGGCATTCCTTCTTCCTTTAGACGACCCTTGTCCCCAAGGATCAAACAATGAAGACATTAAGAGTACACTTAGAAAATGTGTGCTGTTCATGATATAGTAAGACCTCCAATACCAACATAAAACAAGTAACATAGGAAAATTATTGTTAAGCATTGTGTTGGCCATGTCATTATCTCTCGTAAGAAAAGCATGGAGCTTTCCATTCATATCTAAGCCACTGTAGTCACCTACTTTCATTGACAACTTCTCCCGTAACTCTTGTTTAGACAATCATTAATATACTTAGCAAGCAAGTTCAACTTCTCTACATACTTTAAAAATACCGAGTCGACTGGAATAACAATGTGATCAACAACACCAACATCCCAGTTAATTTAGAAATCTATCATCACAAAAAGCCTAAACATATAAGGGTTAATTATAAGATTTATAATTAAAGGCAACAAGATCTTTGACTAAAACAGCCTGAAAGGCATTGAACAAGCACTAAATTCCCAAACTCTAAAATACTTTGAAACTAGCCCCTCCCGAGAGCAAATTTCCCATAATGCCATGTCTCTAACATTGAAACCAAGTAGAAATAAAATCTGTTGAACATGATGCAAATGTGTACTCGTTGAAAATGAACCATGATTCAAAATCCTTACAACACCCTTCTGTAGATCATCAAGTACATGGAAACGTTGATTGGGATCATCGTCTACTGCTTTGTCTCCAATGGTACCATTTTCATCTACTATAGTACTCATTACTAAAATATCATCAATTACATCATTATCTTTAACTTTATTATTTTGTTCTTCTAGGTAATTTATCGAACACCTTAGTGTCACCTCTTTAGCCTCAAGATAACCGACTCCCACCCCATGGACTACTAGTGATAAACCTTGGGTTGATGGTGGTTCAAGAAAACTCTGCTTCTGTTCAACTATCTTCTCAACTTTTTGAGCCCCGATGAAACTTTTATTCTGATTTTGTTGTTGTTGATTAAGTTCATTTTCTCTTTTTTTCTAACCAACAACTTCAATTCGTGTTCCTTCTCTTTTGTAACCAGCAGCTTTAGAATCCTTTTCATGTAGCATGGATTTTCAATGCACTTGGCTTCCAGGCGATCTAACATCACTTGCACAATAAGTAAATTAGTGTTGTCAGTAATTTGTTGAACTCATGACGGATCTTACAAAAATTGAGCTATTGATACCAATTCTAATGAACCAAAATAGAACATATACTACACCAAGTTTGGCATATTGCGGCACATTTAGCAGCGTTTTTTGAGTAAATGCTGCTGATTTAAACATATCGCGGCGTTTATAGAAGGAACGCCACAAACCAATAAAATTAACGGCGTTTACTTCAAAAATGCAACAAATACTTGTACTTTAGTAGGGTTTGTAAATAAAAACGCCACAATAGGTTTATGTATAGTGGCGCTTGTATAAAAAACGCACATGTTTATGTATAATGGCGCTTGTATAAAAATCGCCGCTATAAGTTTTAATAAAACACACTTTCATATCTGAATACCCCACTCACTATCAGCCACTCTCCCTCACCCCAATCCTAAATCAAGTCCAAATCCTTAATTTTCTCCAGCCTCCAATCGCCTCTCACTCCCTCATCTCCATCGGCCATAGGACATTGTCGGTGATATTCGCTGTCCCTCTCTCCGTCATCACTCTCTGCCCAAAGGCGTCTGATCTCATAAAGGCATTGTTGCCAAAACGTTAACGTCAGGATCAACACTTGTTTATGGCTATTTCTCCTTACTTCCCCCACAACTTCAGAATCAGAAGAGTCAAATACAAAATGAAAACTGGTTTAATTGTTGCTTTAAAAGAGTCAAATACAAGTGTATTTTTTAGTCTATTTCTTAGTTTTTCCTTTTGTTTCGCAATTGAAAGATTCAATCTCAGACGTTTCATCTTCTCTTGCTCCGTCACCACCACCATGGTGGACGCTACCGCTCCCATAAAAAGTAGGATACTTTAATGTAAAAGGAATGGTGGTGCTGTTGCTCCTTCACGACCATTGGCAACCGAGCCTGTGGGTTTTGGGCAAAAACATGATACTACTGGAGATATACCTCCGGATACAATGAAGGTAATGAAGTTTTTGTTTCCTTTACATTTTTATAGCATGAATACTTGAGGGATGATTGTTACTTTATTTTTATTGATTTTGTTAATTGCAGGATTCCAAGAAAAGAGAAAAGGAGCTTGCAGCTTGGGAAGCTGATCTTAAATGAAGGGAAAAGGTAGTTTTTAACTCGAGGTTTGTTTAGAAGCATAAATCTCTTATTTTCTTTTTCCTTCAAATAAATTCTTATTCATTAGATCTAGATTATATCCTGTGATGCATCCTTTCTTGGGCACAACATTAATTTCTCTTATGGTATTATTGCAGCTTGAGTTTTTAGTTTTCTATTTAACTTCTGTTCTATTTTTCTTTTTTATTTTCAGGATATAAAAAGAAGGAAAGATGATGTGTCACATTTTAAGAGAACTGAAGTACAAGCAACTGTTTAACTTGACTTTCTTTTAAGTGGTCTCATAAAGTACTAAATATTCCTCTTTTTTGTTATGGTATATCAGCTGTTGTTTCCATAGATGATAAAAACTGGCCACTGATTTTCCAATTATACATAATGATATAGCTAATGAGATACAGATTCATGCTCAGAGGATGTAATCTCTTGCATTTGCAAGTTGGCTTGGTTTGGGGTTTTATCATTTGGTTTTATGGACTTTCCTCCACTACCCTCCATTCTTGCCTTTTTAATGTAAATTGTTTAAATGTTTATGCAAAAGACTATCTTGTAAACTTTATGAGATTAATTTTTTTCACTGGATTTTATTGTTGTATTAGTCTTTGGTATTCTTTTAAGAAGAGGGAAGCTCAATGCATACGAGTCATTGGAATTATCTCGGATTGTTCTACACCAACACAAGAAGAATCTTCTAGACACCTAGTTGGTTGATGGTAAATTGGAACGTAGTGTGGAGCTTGGAGACCTCGTCAAGGTTTGATTTGTAGTTCTACTCACTCGATTTAAAACTTACTAGTGTCGTTGATTTTATTTTACTGTTCTATGTTTGCCTTCTAATTGCTGCTCTAGTTTTGTTCTAGTATATAGATAATGATCTTGCGCAGAAAATATATGTTCAAGCTTGTGGAACTCCAGAAATTGTAGCACCTTCTGTAAACAGTCTCAACGACTTGCTCCATCTGCAAATAGTTCTTCGTACAGATTCACAAGTTTGTTTCTATTTTCTGGAGTATGTAGTGTAAGTTATTCGAGAAGTGTTAGAGCTTGAGGGGAGTGTAAGTTGACGAGGAGTGTTAGAGTTTTTATTTAATGTGTAATTAGAGTTTATTCCTAATCAGTAGTTTAGATTTAATAGAAGTCTTATTTAAATTAGGAATAAGTACTATTTAAATTAAAGATAAAAGTATAGTTTTAGTTATATTAGAACTCTATATCAGCCTATTTAAAGGCTTACTCAATATATATTTGATAGTTAAGAATAATAAGAAAATACAGAGAAACAGATTGTTCTCTCTGGAAAATATCCGATTCATCTTCTTCAAACAACAAATCTCTAACCACCGATCACACACAAACCACCATTATTCATTGCATCTCCGGCCACCATGACCCCTTTCTCACATGGTATCAGAGCCAACAACGGTCTTGATGTCGTCACCACTGTTGCCATCTCTAATATGAAACAGATCGCCGACGATATGATTTTTCAGATGCACATTGTTTTTTCTTTTCCGCTGCTGTTATTAGGCCACACTCATTCCTTGGCTTCTCCCTCGTTGGAATCTTACATCTCTAGTGAAATTTCTACTCGTTTAATTTTGTTGTTTTCTTCTCTATTTAATGGTTCTATCTTAGCCAATAAAAAAGATAGATGAAAAGGTTATAGTTTAGCCTTAAAAACTATTTGGTTCTATCTTAGCCATCCATCCTAAAAGATAGAAGAAGATGTTCTAGTTTAACCTTAAAAACAAGATAATATTTTTTTAAGGGATTCTACATCAAAGATCTAAGCTGGAACTCTAGTCTGTATAACTACCAGCTTGAGGGGGAGTGTAGATTCATGTGATCACTTTTTACATCGTTCGCATCAGACCTTTCAATTAGGAACTGCATGCCATCAACAATTACTGCGCAAGAACATCATGGTTCTGTCCTCACTCTTCAAATCAAAGACTCCCAAGAATAGGGAGCATTTTTTTCAGTAGAAGAAATATGAGTAAGGCATCACATCCAAGATCCAAGCTGGTGCTCGATTACGTTTGCTCACCAGCTTGAGGGGGAGTGTAAGTTATCCGAGAAGTGTTAGAGTTTGAGGGGGAGTGTAAGTTGACGAGGAGTGTTAGAGTTTTTATTTAATGTGTAATTAGAGTTTATTCCTAATCAGTAGTTTAGATTTAATAGAAGTCTTATTTAAATTAGGAATAAGTACTATTTAAATTAAAGATAAAAGTACAGTTTTAGTTATATTAGAACTCTATATCAGCCTATTTAAAGGCTTACTCTGTATACATTTGATAGTTAAGAATAATAAGAAAATACAGAGAAACACATTGTTCTCTCTGGAAAATATCCTATTCATCTTCTTCAAACAACAAATCTCTAACCACCGATCACACAAAAACCACCATTACTCATTGCATCTCCGGCCACCATAGCCCCTTTCTCACACGTAGTGTTTGAGGTGTTGAAGCTTGTTAAGTCATACAGGTAGTTGATAAATATGTTCCAATATGTTTTAGTTTCTTCTTAAAAAATTTTTTGAAGTAAACTTTTATGAATATTCTGATAAAATTTAAATGTTGGGTATAGGAATTAAATCTCCAAAGATCCTTCAAATATATTGAAAAAACTTAGAAATATCTAGTCATATCATGTTTGATACATATTCGTGTCCGACACTTACACCAGAGTCAGAATAACATAGTTTGCTGATCAATATATGTTAATATTTAAGCCACTTTATGGGATTTTATCTATGTAATTTATAAGAAAAACCTCTAAATTAAATTAAAATAACGAGTTCACTATGACTGACATATGACCTTGTTGTGCACTAGTTTTTCGTAGGTTATTCCTTCTACTAGCATGTGTGATGTTTCTGTCTCCAACTTTCAACTTTCATGTCTAAATCCATTTAGTTTTGCTTTGATAGATTGTTGTTCCATTAAGAGTGCAAGTTTAAAAGATGATTGTTTTTATTTGCAAAATGGGTTCATAGTCTAGGAACTTAGCTATATTTATTCTTCTAAGTTTTGTGTATATTTAGCTCACCTAAGTAACACAAGGACCATCTTATTAGTTGTAAGATTATCATGTGGCTCATCTAAATTTTGTGTATATTTATTCATTTGATTTGCTTTGAGATGTTGTTGCTTCCTTAAGATTATAGCCTTTTTGTCAAAGGCTTAATCTAATGGTTCTGGTTGTAACTTTCAGTTTCTAAAAAAATACACCTTCACTTTTTGTTGCTAATATATTTCCTCGTTTACATTTTTTAAATTTTTCCTAGCAAAAGTTGCAAAAAAGAAAAAGAAGAAAAATAAAAGCAAGTGAGCACCTACTTCTAGCTTGTGTTAGTTGTGTTATTTATTGACGATGTTCAGTTGAGAGTTTGATAATATTATGCTCTGTAATCTACACGAAAAAGAAGCCATTGAAGCAGACTGGTCCTCCATCTATTTCTATTGTTGAGCTTTTCCAGCCTAAGGAATTTCCCGAGGGTGAAATTCAGCAGTACAAAGATGAGTAAGTCAAGCCATATTCTTGAAACTATCTTTAAATGCAAGTATAGGTTTTGTTGATTCATAAAGCTTAAAAAATCTCTTAAGTGCCCGTCCATTTTTAAATAAAAAAGATATTTTTTCAAATATACACACACATCCTGTAACACCCCAGTTTAGTGCCCGGGAGTTATCGGTTTTGATCTAGGACTAGTTTCGGGTTAAACTTAGATTAAAATGTTGATTTTTATAAAAAAATACCATTATTTATAATAACACCATTAATGAAATTTGAAAAGAGGGTTTTGGGATTTGAAGAGTCGTCTCTTCCTTGACTCAAAGGCTTTTCTATAGAAGATTTTTAAAGGTAATCATCACTTTTACCTTAGCTTTTATTTATTGAATCTCATCTTTCTGAAAACCTAGCAAAATATTGATTTTTCATTTTGAGTTCCAAAGCTTTGATGGAAAAGAGATGTGTTTCTGAAATTTTTTGTATGAGTTTTTAATGGGTGCTTGGTGTGATGTTTTTGAACTATTTTTGGTTGCTAAATAATGTTAATAAGTAGCTTAAACTCATAAAACCCGAAACTAGGTGCAATGGGTAAGTTTTGAAGGTGAAAAAGTAGTGTTTTTAGCTTAATTTTGTGGTAAAACGAGGGCTGGAGGTATATAGACCTAGGATGAGTGTTTTTAGATGTTAATTGGTGGATTTTGAAGGTTAAAAATGCTGGGTAAAGTTAGATTGTGGTTGGATGATGTTTTAGCAACGTTTCGGTTGATTTCGGCTTTGTTTTGATTGAGCAAATGTGTCGATTTATGGACTGTTGCTTTTCAGTGAATTTATGGAAGAGTAAGGGAGTAATAATTTGTTTTTGGTTGTTTAGAAATAGAGGAAACGAGTTTGGGTCCTTTGGACGCGAGGCCGAGTAGTTTGAAGGCTTGAATCGGGGATTCGGCTATCATTTGGGCTCTATCTGTGAGTGGTAATATTTAAAGCTTTAAAATGGTTCAAAGAGGTTTTCTTGGGGTTTGGGTGGAGCCTTAAGGGCTAACCTAAACCCAAGTGTAAGTTTGTCGAATTTGTCTTGTTTCGTTAATTTTTGGTGTGTGCGGATATTCGTGTTGTTGTGTGAAATGTGGATTGCTTTTACTCCCCGTTTTAATGTTGTTGTGTAGTCGTAGTTGATGTCAAGCCTCACGTGATGGTTAGTTGTTTTGTACGGTGATGTGTAGTCCCACCGGTAGTGACTAGTAGATGAGTACGGTGATGTGTAGTCCCATCGGAAAAATGTTAGTTGTTGTGCACGGTGGTGTGTAGTCCCACCGAGAATGGTTGTGCATGTGCAAACCATGTTTCGTTTATGCTTCCAATTCATTGTATCTCCTTAAATTATTTTGTTTTCAAAACTAAGATATATGTTTTAAACTGTTTTGTTGTGTTTTAGGGCTCCGCTCACTAAGCTTTAAGCTTACGATATCTTTTTTCAACAATGCAGATCGTTAGAGGCTCTGGGAGGTAAGTTGGCAAGGGAGGAGTTCTTGCAAGCTCAAAGTATGATTTTACTAATTGTAATAATACTTAGGCAATGAGAATGTTAGGCTTGTTGTTAGGAAGTTGGTGTTCAAACTCATATGTTGGCTTTTGTTAATGTTGCTCCCATGTTTTAAATGATGATATCATGTTATGTTGATGTTTGTTATGATCTTGGATAAATTGTTAGGCGTTTTGACTTGTTGGTGTTTTTGAACTAAGTGTTCTTATGAGCTTTGGGTTAGAGATTTATTTTTGTTGTGTGTATGCACGTTTGAAGTTGTGTTTAGAGTGTTTTGCCTCTAGATTGTTTGTATAATAAGTTGTCATGTGGTTTGTGATGTTTTGGGTAAGTTTGGAAACGTTTGGGGATGCCAAAATGCATTTTCGGGCCAAACTGTGTCCAGGTGTTTCGGAACGTCTGATATGGTTTCGGAACGACCAAGATCCAGGGGCACCCGTATCAGAACGAGAGTGGTGCTGTTTCGGTACGATTTGCCACTGGAGGCTCCTGTTTCAAAACCATGTAAGGCTGTTCTAGTATGTTTGGCCACTAAAGGCTCCTGTTCTGAAACCATGTTGGACCGTTCTGGAACAGCTTGGTGTTACTTTTTGAATGAAGCCCGTGTTTTGGAACGAGAAGGCCTGTTTCGAAACACAAATAGCTAGAACGGTTAAAAGGCATCTTCGGGGGTTTCTAAATGTTACATTTTATTCTCTAATACTTGTATGCTTCCTAGTTGAGTTTATATGTGTCCTTTGTAATGGTTTTACCTCGTGTGCATGAAACTTGACTAATAAGCTACTTGCTAAGTTTAATTCACCGTATGTCCTCTGCTTGGTTCGTATCTGTGATTGTTCTTTCGCAGCTTGTCATCTCACATAGGTTTAAACATAGCCTTTAGACAAGATTAATAATGAAAAAAATAGGGTTGCTAATAGGAGTGAGACCTTAGCGGGTTTCGCTTCGGTCTGTTGGATAGGCCAGAACGAGAGGGTTACATTTGGTAATATTAGAGCCTCGGTTACGATGTCTCCTAGGAATGTTAGTCAGGTAAGTTGGTTTGTTTGGCTTGTTTGCTATTGCACAGTGTGTGAAAGCATGTTTTATTGTTCTGGTTGTTGATTGAATTGTAGTCGAGTGTTCCCATTGCTAGGTGCTGTTATTGAAAAATGGATTTGATTTAAAAGAGCTTGAGCACTCGGATCCTTGCCCTTGCTAACCAAAGGTTTTCTTGTGTGATGTGTTTATTGTTTAGATTTTATCTTCGTTATGGTAAGATCGAGAGGACGGCTTAGAGCGGGTGACCAAACACCCGGGGATGTGCCTTTTGTTCCTCCTGCTCCCGATGGTAATGGGTGGATGTCGGAGGTAATGTGCCTCAGGCCGGTGCGAATGTTGGAGGTGATGGTAATGGACCTCAGGCCGGTGCAAATGTTGGGGGTAATGGAGCTCAGGCGGGTAGGGTCAGGCAGGTGCGGACATGACTCATTTGATTCAGACTATAGCCGTGACTTTTCAGACATCTTTAACCGGTATGCATGCTGCAGCACCACCTCAGGGTGCGGAGACATGTTTACCCCTTGAGCGACTTTGTAGCTTGGGTGGAGTTGAGTTCCGTGGTTTGACTCCCGAGGGTTCAGAGGCTTGGCTCGAGAGCACTACACGAATCTTAGGCTAGATGGAGTGCTCAAACACTCATAAGTTGGGTTGTGTTGTCTCATTGCTTCAGGGAGATGCGTATGCTTGGTGGACTACCGTTACTTCGGGTATGGTAGAAGCAGATGTCACTTGGGAATACTTCAGAATTTATGGCCTTGGTTCAGAGTAGTAAGTCAGTGTTAGAGTATGAGGTTCAGTTTGTGAGGTTGGGCCAGTATGCTCCCGAGTTGGTTCCTAGTGAGAGGGAACAGTGTGAGCGTTTCCGTTACGGTTTGACTAGGGATGTGAAAACTTATATGCTTGCTTATGATTACACCGAATTTGATGTTTTGGTCTCTAGGGCCAAAGATATTGAGCAAAACTTAGACTCGAGTACTCGTGCTAGTGGGCCCGATTCCGGGATGAGACATGCAGATTGGGACAGAGATCATGCCAAGAGGCATATAGATAAGAGATATCAGCCCGATTCGAGACATAGGGGCGGTAACCATGGACGGGGCTCTCAGGGCCAAGAAGTTGTTCACACTCCTAAGTGCACTAGATGCGGGATACGCCATCTGGGCAAGTGTATGGGTACCTTTAGGTATGCTGGAACTGTGGTTCCCGAGATCATTTGAGGTTTAATTGTCCACACCCGTCTAGGGGCGGACCGGCTCTAGCTAGGGGTTTGAGCATCAGAGAGGCCGTGGGCGCGACCGAGGTAATTTTCAGCTGAGGAACGATAGTTAGAGGAACTTAGCTCATGTGGTGGCAGTTCAGCCCGAGGGTGGAGGACCAGCTAGGGTGTATGCACAGTAAGAGGCTGGGAATGACACAGATGTCATCGTAGGTAATTTCTCATTACAGTCTTTGACTTTGCTTTCTTTGATATATTCGGGTTCGACACATTCGTACATTTTGGGTGAACATACAAGGTCTCTAGGTTTACCGTATGAATGATCAGAAGTAGATGTGAATGTTACTAGTTCCTTCGGTAAGACCGTGGTAGTTAGGAAGATGTATAGGAGGTGTCCTTTGATGATTCAGGGCCATGTGTTTCCGGTTGACATGATAGAATTGTCATTCTATGGTTTTGATGTGATTTTAGGCATGAATTGGCTCGTAGAGCATAGAGCTATGGTAGACTTCGAGACCAAGAGAGTCTCATTGAGGCTTACGGGTGATTTTGAAGTTGTAGTGGTGGGCGAGAACATTAAGTTCTTGTCCAATGTTGTTTCTGCTTTAGAAGCTCAAAGATTGATGAATTCGGGTTGTTAGGCGTATTTGGCTTATGTGATGAATCCGAATATGAGTGAGGTTAGACCGCAAGACATCAAAACAAATTGTGAGTTTTCGAGTGTTTTTCCGGAAGAGTTGTCGGGTTTGCCTCTAGATAGGGAAGTTGAGTTTGCTATTGAGACATATTCAGATTCTGCACCCGTGTCTATTGTAGTATGAGGATGTGTATAGACTATAGACAGTTGAACAAGATAACAGTGAAGAACAAGTATCCCTTGCCACAAATAGATGACTTGCTTGATCAGTTGAGAGGTGCTTTAGTGTTTTTAAAGATTGATTTGAGATCCGGTTATTATCAATTGAAAGTGAAAGATGTAGACATACTGAAGACCACTTTTCGTACACGTTATGGGCACTATGAGTTCTTGGTAATGCCTTTCGGTTTGACTAATGCTCCAACTGCATTTATGGATATGATGAACCGAGTGTTCCACGAGTTTTTTGATAGGTTTGTAGTGGTGTTCATAGATGACATCGTAGTGTACTCTAGGACCGAGGAAGAGCATGATGAGCATTTGCGGCTAGTGCTTCAGACTTTGCTTGAAAATCAGTTGTATGCCAAGTTGAATAAATGCGAGTTTTAGATTAAGGAGGTAGTCTTCTTAGGTCATGATCTCGGCCAAAGGAATTAGTGTGGATCCCAAGAAGATTGAAGCCATAGTGAGTTGGAAGCAACTTAAGTCGGTGACCGAAATCCGTAGTTTCCTAAGCTTGGCTCGGTATTATCGAACATTTGTCGAGGGATTTTCAAAGATTGCGGCACTCTTGACTAAATTGCTTCAGAAGAATGTTCCGTATGAGTGGTCAGATGCAAGACAACAAGCGTTTGAGAAGTTGAAGAAAGCTTTGACCGAAGCTCCTATTTTGATTCTGCCTGAACCAAGGAAATAGTTTGTGATTTACAGTGATGCATCGTATGTAGGTTTATGTTGTGTGCTCATACAAGAGGGTAAGGTTGTAGCATATGCATCGAGACAGTTGAAGGTTCACGAGAAGAACTACCCCACTCATGACATAGAGTTAGCCACAGTAGTGTTTGCTTTGAAGGTTTAGAGACATCACCTTTACGGGGAGAAGTGCACAGTTTATACCGGCCACAAGAGTTTGAAATACTTGATGACTCAGAGAGAGCTGAACCTTAGACAACGTAGGTGGATAGAGCTTCTTAAGGACTATGACCTTACGATAGAGTATCACCCGGGTAAGGCAAACGTAGTGGCCGATGCTTTGAGTAGAAAAGTGGCAGTTGAGTTACGAGCTATGTTTGCGAGATTGAATGTGTCACGGGATGGCGGTTTGATACCCGAGCTACAGGTTAAACCATCGTTGGTTCAGTTGATTCGAGAGAAACAGTTGCAAGACGAGTCTTTGGCACCTCACGTGCAAGATATAGCCGAGGATAGACCTACAGATTTTCTGCTCTGGCGAGAATGGGATCCTATGTTTTAAGGATAGGATAGTAGTTCCAGAAGATGTCGAGTTAAGACGTACTATCTTGAATGAAGCACATAATAGTCCTTTTGCTATGCATCCGGGTAGTACGAGGATGTACCGCGGGTTAAAAGAAGAGTACTACTGGATTGGGTTGAAAAAGGATGTGGCCAAGTTTGTGAGTAAGTGTAAGGTATGTCAGCGAGTTAAGGCCGAGCATCAATTTCCTTCAGGTTTGTTATAGCCGTTGAAGATTCTGAAATAGAAGTGGAAACGTATTACCATGGACTTTGTGTCAAGTTTACCGTTGACTCCTTCGAAGAAGAATTCAATGTGGGTGATAGTCGACAGATTCACTAAGTGTGCCCATTTCATACCTGTTTATACTACCTACACCTTAGATAAGTTGGTTGTCTGTACATCAGTGAGATAGTGAGGTTGCACGGGGTACCAAAATTGATTGTATTAGACTAAGATCCGAGGTTTACAGCTAGATTTTAGGAGTGTTTACATTGTGCCTTGGGTACTTGGTTGAACTTCAGCACTTCGTATCACCCGTAGTCAGATGGTCAGTCAGAGAGAGTTATTCAGGTGTTAGAGGACATGTTGAGGTGTTGCATCATCGACTTTCAGGGTTCTTGGGAGAAACACCTACCGTTAGTAGAGTTTGCATACAACAACAATTATCAGGCTAGTATTCAGATGACATCGTATGAGGCTCTGTATGGTAGGAGGTGTAGAACACCTATTTGTTGGGCCGAGGCCGGACAGAAGCTTGTACCGATGCCAGACAGAAGCTTGTACCGATGCCAGACTTGCTTAAGGGCACTACCGAAAAGGTAAAATTGATCTGTGATCGCTTGAAGGCAGCTTCAGACCGACAGAAATCGTATGCCAATTTGAAGAGAAAGGAGATAGAGTATGCCGTGGGCGACAAAGTGTTCTTGAAAGTCTCATCTTGAAGAAGGTGATGAGGTTTGGTAGGAAAAGTAAGTTGAGCCCGAGATTCATTGGTCCTTGTGAGATAGTTGAGCGAGTTGGTCCCGTTGCCTATAGATTCAGACTGCCGACAGAGTTAGAGAAGATTCACGATGTGTTCTACGTTTTGATGCTTCGAAAGTATAGATCAAATCCGTCTCATTTAATTATAGTGGAAGAGATCGAGTTGAACCCAGACCTGTCGTATGATGAAGAGCCGGTTGAAATTCTTGCTACGGATAGGAAAGTGTTGCATGGGAGATCTATCGAGTTAGTCAAGGTTTTGTGGAGACACCGAGGTGTGGAAGAGGCTACTTGGGAGAGGAAGACATGGAGAAATAGTTTCTGTATCTCTTTCCGTCAGGTAATTTCGAGGATGAAATTCCTTAAGTGGGGGAGAGTTGTAACACCCCGGTTTAGGGCCCGAGAGTTATCAGTTTTGATCTAGAACTAGTTTCGGGTTAAACTTAGATTAAAATGTTGATTTTTATAAAAAAAATACCATTATTTATGTAACCCCCTTAGCCCGGCCTAGACGGTTGACCCGAACTACGAAGATTACACGGGGAAAACCAAAGTCAACCCGAAAGTCAACCTTGATTAACGACCCTTTTTTTTCTTTTTAAACTTGTCTAGATGCACATTAACCCTAGGAATTCTCTTGAGATAAGCATACTCAAAAATCACAGCAATCGGAAAACAATAAGGGACCCAATTGCACAAAATACGAATTTAGGGACCAATTTGTAAATTCTGAAAATTAAGAGGACTTTACCAATTTTTAAGTTACCATTATGAAATTAGTCATGTTTCATGCCTCACTGCCAAATTTCATCTCAAACGGACATCTCAAACTCAAGCAATTGCACACACAAGAATCGGGACTAAAACGTAAAGCTTACAAACCTCAAAACCATTCAAATTTTATGCCCAACGGTCAGGTGTTCCGAAACGGGTCTAGGCCGTTCAGGAACACCCCTTAGTAGTAGCCAAAGTGTTCAGAAACGGGTCTAGGCCGTTCAGGAACACCCCTTGGCAGTAGCCAAAGTGTTCAGAAACGGGTCTAGGCCGTTCAGGAACACCCTGGCCAAAACAAGGGCCTGTTTCGAAACAGGCAAGGGTGTTTCGAAACACCCTGCCCAGAAACAGCAGATAGGCCTGTTTTAACACCTTTAAACCCCATCAAACACGCTCCAAACCATTCCACAATTAATCAACAACATGCCAAGCATCATACCTACCAATTTGCATCAAAATCTAGATACAAAACCACCCCTAGGTGCACCAACTCATTCAACACATCCAACACTCAATCATGCTTTTAAAACAAGAAGCATAGCATAACGACTTAAGAATAAGAAGACTCAACGTTGCAAGCGTTAAACCACATAGTTCAAAATCATAAACCAAACTTGTCCAACATACACAATCTCATTAAACATCAACATAAGAGATTCTCCCCCCATTGCCTTTATTATCTATAGCTATTAACCGAGACATACATCTCAAATGGAGCTCTCCTTGAATCCCTTGCTTCTCGCTGTCCCAACTTCAAATATCTGCATTGATGGACAAAAAGGAGCGTAAGCACATAATGCTTAGTGAGGAATGCTCAAAACCAAAACACCATCAATGCAGCGAGTCATAAAACATCTTTTAAAAGTAAACACAATTCGATAAACCAAAGCAATGTTTGAAAACCCCCTTTTAACAACATGCTTTAAATCATGCATCGCTCAAACGTGAAAACCAACCCTTAGCTTAGAAAAGCTAAGTAATTCACTTCAAAGCACAACCTTGCAAAACCATCAATTTAACCATTCCATGCATGAACATCATATGCAAAGTTAAATACAAAGTCCTTGGAAAACACTTCCACTTCACCTCATACTTTCCTCATACATTGAAAATCATTTCAAAGCAAGGAACCTTTAAAAACCACTTACTCATTCAATATATCCCATGCATTAAACAAACGCAACATATGAACCACCAAAAATCAATATCTGCATTTCATGCCTTTAAAAACAAGTCTTCGCAAGACTTCAATGCACTAAAGAGATTTCATGCACACATGCACCATTCTCATTAGAAAATAAACTCTTGTTCAAGCTAACAAGTAAAACATGCATTCATAGAACATTACACACTTCTCATGCAATCATGCATCATTTCAAGCATCTCATGCTTCATCATATTCAAGAACATTATATTGGCTTCCAAGTGATAATTCACAAACCATCATAACATAAGACACAATCGGATACGCGGATTACAAGCGTTGTCCCCACGCTTCATACACACTACCAATCACAAGGTCCTCATATGGACTTTTAAACACCATATGACCTTAACATTCACAAGGTCCTCAAATGGAATTTTAACCACCATTATGACCTTACCATACACAAGGTCCTCATATGGACTTTTAAACACCATATGACCTTAACATTCACAAGGTCCTCAAATGGAATTTTAACCACCATTATGACCTTACCATCACTCATTGGTAGTTGTATAACATCACTAACGAGATCACGGGACATACAAGATCCACACATGGACTTTACACCACCATTGTGATCTTACCATACACAAGGTCTTCAAATGGAATTTTAACCACCATTATGACCTTAATATACACAAGGTCCTCATATGGAATTTTAACCACCATATGACCTTAACACAAGACCCACCCATGGACTTTTAAACACCATGGTGTTCTTAACCATCTCGTTAGTGTACTTGGATGGAGTTACCGGTTCAATCACAACCACTCCACATCCAAGGCGACTTTATTCACGGTGCACCCAATCCTATAGCCGGCTAACTATATCCGATTCAAGAAACCAAGAACCATTTACATCACTTGCCAATATAACCAATTTACCATATTAATCCATAGTTTTACAAGCATAACCAAAATGCCAAAACCACCAATTACCATCATCAATCCACTGTTTTTGAAGCATTAAACAAAGCCATTAAACAACATGCAACACTATGCATCAATTCCACAATTCCAAAGTACAAAACCAAGGATCTCTTACCTTGAGCATCCTCCACACATGGCTTTCAAAACCAGCATCAAACCATGCTAAAATATGCTTTCAAAACAGAATTTAAAACATGCAAATCACATGCATTGCATCCAACAATCACAAGTGCTTTAAAACCAAAACATAACACAACCAAGAGAGAAATTCTATTTACTTACTCTTGAGCTTAGCTAAGTTGTTTAGACTTAAACTAAGCTCCCAAAACCTTCAAACCTTTGTTTTAAAGCTGAAAACCCAACTTCACTCACCGATACACAAAACAAGGCTAGCCAACAAGCCTTCCAAGCATCCGAAACCTTCAACGCCTCCTCTATTGCTCACGGATCATTCTCCCCTGTTTCAAGCACATAACAACAGAGAATTAATGCATCATTATGCATTAATAACACCAGCAACACACCTAAACTCGCTGCTCTTTGCAAATCCAACATTTCGGCTACCAAACACAACCAAAATCACCTCCAAACACTTCCAAAACTTAACCCAGCAAGATCCATCACTTCTAACCATTTTTAAACATCAATTAACATCCAAAATGATCCCAAACACGTCCTTATACCTCCAGCATTAACAAAACACCAAGATCACCCCAAAAACCACCATTTTCACAAGTAAAAACTTAGGAAAATCAACCTATCCGGGATTGCATTGATTAAACCTCAATTTCACATCATTTATACATTCAATAAACATCAAAAAGACATCTCAAATCACAGCCCAATCACTTAATACGAATTTAATCAAAATTAAATCCAAATCTTGCATTTTAAGCCAAAATCAAGAACACAATTGTAAAACCTTTAATAAAACAAAAATCAAGGATTGAGAACTTGGGAATTTCAGTAAAGAACTGAGAATTTAGAGGAGAAGGACGTTCATACCTCTAAACTTGAGTTTCTCCCTTTTTGGAACCACAATTCTTGTAAATCCAATAAGCAAATGCTAAGGTTTTGTTGTAGAATTGATTGGAGATCAAATGAGAATTGAAATCTAATCTTTAGTTGTCAAAATCAGAGAGAATTTTGCTGGAGAAATGTGTTTGGGTTGAGAGAAAAGTTGAGAGAAAAGAAAATGGAAATTTAGAGAAAAGTTAGTTAAAATGCCAAAATATCTTTTCCCTCCTTTTGCACTTAATTAAAAACCATTAATTAAATTGATTAATATTCAGAAAAATCTGGAGAAACTCTTTTGGGTAAATAGCTCCTTAAAGATTCAAAGTTTCAATCCTTTTTAAAACAGTCACCCAGTTTTCAAAAATTACATTTTGGTCACTAACCCAAAATGTCACTCTTCCAAACCTCATTTTGTAAAATTGATTTCACCTTTCTCTTATATATAATAAAAGAGGATTTTAAGACATTTTTCCATATTTTTAATGCATCCCGAACTAAGCTTTCCTTAAAACCACCTTTTATATTCGAACCGAAAATCCGACCGGTTCGGTTCAAACCCAAAACTTCTAAGCCCAAAATTGGGGTGTTACAACTCTCCCCCTCTTAGGAAATTTCGTCCTCAAAATTTCAACCGGCGAAAAGAGCACAACTAAGCTTCTCAAATCAACCCACAAGGCAACACAGGAGACTTAACCACCACTGAACACTCTCCACACAAAACTCCACCAACCCAACACCACCACATACTGTTCACAGATTCCAGAACACTCAGATGTTAACCACATCTTAACCTTTCACACTTCCGGACTGCACATAGCCCCAACAACAACCCGAAGAACCTCCAAACTTTTACAGCATACACCACCTCAACTCATAACTCCCAAAACTCGTACACACGGTGACACCAACCAATCCAGTTCAGCCACCATGTGACCTACAACCTTCACTGCTTCTAAAACCCCTTGCACAACTGCTCAACCTCTTACAAAGGTTACCACATCAAGCAAAAATTCTTAAGCACCAACTGCTTATTCAAACTTCTCAACGTACTGCTGACATTCCTTCACATCCGCCGCTATCATTACCATAACGATTCACCAGGACTACTCACCTAACACCCAAAAATCACATCACAAAACCCCAACCTTGACTCCGCCAGCCGTTCCACACACCACCAGCTGTCTTCAGAAGGAATTTACTTATACACAACCAGCCAACCACTTCTCACAAGAACCCGTCCAACCAACAATGGCCTTTGATCTTACATTGCCTTTCCACTTCAAGTTTTTGACTACAACATTTACCTTACTGGAACATCGCCCAACTTATACATACATATTTAGGTTACGAAACTTCTATTCTCCCAAGCTAACCCCTTTCTACAACCCACAACACAACCTCTTCTCAACTCTTCGAAGGTTGCTACGAACCATCACCTACAAAACAACCCTTCTACTACTACATCAATGCCAAGTTACCTCAGCACTCTGGAACACATCCACTAACTTACAACATCACTTAACACCAAGAAACTACCACTTCTACTAGCTATTCACAACCACTTTGACTGATTCTAACTCAAACGGTAATCTCCTCACCTCCATACCGCTAAACTCATTAAGCGCCAAACACCTTCCTTCCACCAACATGCTATATCGCACTCACTATTACTAACAACTCGCTTAATACCCTCCATTACTTCTAACATTCTCCTAGCACCAACACAACTTTTAAAACCCCTCATCCAACTTAACCCTATCCCAACACTAACGGACCCGATTAACTATCAGCGAGTGTGAACGTTCGTATGCATGGTCACCAATATGCCCCATCAATGCCTGATGTACATGCATGCAAAACCTCTAATGTCATGTCACATGTATGCATGGACCAGTACATATATAGTATAGCATATAACAAATGATTTTAACTGTGCATGTATGTCGGTTCACACCCACCAATAACATCCTCAGAATCCACCTAAAACAACCTCCCATCTTACTTCTAACTTAACCAACTTCATCATTCTAACAACCCATTATTCACAAGATACTCACTAATGCCCTCTTCACACTAAAGTTGTTTCCAAAACAACACCAACTACTTCCCCAAGCATGCTAACAACGAAACCATACCCACTACACAAGGAAAAACCAACTGAAACCAAACTAAGATACTAGAGCAAAGGTTACTCAACAAGGTTACATGTAAACACCTCACTGCCCCGGAGCTTCAACAGACAAGCTCTCTTTCTCGCAGAACCATCATCCTCCAGCCGTACCGCTGCAGCATCAGCTAACACATTAAGGTCATCACCATCTCCCTGCGGTAAAGAACCCTGACTACCCCGAGCCAACTTCAAACAATTACGTCTCAAATGTCCAACAGACCCACAATTCCAACAAGATTCATTCTGCAAGCTCCTCACACCTTTCTGCCCTTCCTACCAACTTCGAACCTTGTCTCGGTCATGCCCACGACCCTTCAGAGACCCTTTTGCTACCACTGAAACAGATCTCACCACATGAGGACAATTCCGCTTCACATACTCCTTAGAACCACAGTTCCAACAAACTCCTGCGCCACAACAACCTCCAACATGACACTTTCCACATTGGTCACACATCGGCAACCGAGCTACCCCTCTTTGATCATGTAGCACTTGCCCCAAATCTACACTACCATCCAAGCTTCGATTCAAGCAAAACCTTCTATCACGTCGCCTCTTACGCTGACCGCTCTCGAGGTCAGTACCCACAACTCTCTCGCTTAAACTTTTCTCACCTTCATAAACTGATACCACACCCTCACGTTGCTTAACCCTTGGGAATTTCTCTCCAAGGTACCTTTCATAAAAGGCAGACACAAAGAAGTCCCAATCTATATCGTGGATGTGCGATGCCACCACCACAGATGTCCACCAGGCACAAGCGTCCTCCAACATCAATGAGACCACACTTCCCAGCTTACAGGCATAGTCACAACCCTCATGATCCAAAATCAGAATTACACTGGCCAACCAGGCCTCGAATGTTTCAGGCGTCGAACCATGATACTCTACAGCTCCCAAATCATGCAAACGCTGTTTCGACAAACCCGCACATCCCACAGCCGACACGTCTACAAGCCTTACTTTTGCTACAGCCTGAGATGTTCCCAACACCTCTTGAACTAAAGGTGATGAACTCTTCATCACATAACCAGCTTCTTCCTCCTGCCTCACTACCTCAACTCCAGGCACTGTAGGCTGAAACGAAACACCTCCACCAAAAGGTGAATTCCACGCCTTAACAACCTGCTCTAAAGCAGCAACCATCTCACCTAACTGCCATTCTCTCATCGATTTCACCACGCTATTAACAACAAACAATCATAACAAAACAAACAAATCGATCAGACTAGCTTTAAGCAAGGATTCAAAGCTCCAACTCCAAAATAACACAATAGCTATAATAATAAGGCAATGGGTATCCCAAATTCTCCCCTTTTACATGACATAACAGTCAATAAAAACATGGATATTAATTGGTGGATTTTGAAGGTTAAACATGTTGGGTAAAGTCAGATTGTGGTTGGATTATTTTTTGGCAATGTTTCGGTTGATTACAGCTTTGTTTTGATTGAGCAAATGTGTCGATTTATTGACTGTTGCTTTTTAGTGAATTTATGGAAGAGTAGGGGAATAATACTGTTGAGTTGATCGAACACTTGCAAATGACCAAGAGGGGGGTGAATTGGCAATTAAAACTTTGGTGAAGAGAAAGATTGAAAAATAAAAATGACACAAGGGGTTATAGTGGTTCAAGTTCTCCAAATGAACTCTACATCCACTACCTTAGCTCCCACTAAGGATTTTCAAACAATTCACTAATTGAATTCGTCCCCTTTTCTTGGATGAGGAGGAAACCTTACAATTTCGATTAAGCTTTCTACCCAAAGCTTAATCCACTCAAATACAAAGAAAGATTTTGGTAAACTCAAATGTTTCCTCTCAAAGGATGATTGTCTACCCAAATACAATTTAAACAATCCCAAACTCACAATACAAATTGACAATTTGAAAAACACTAGAGTTGGGTACAAGATTTGACTTTGAATAGCTCAAGGGTTTGGATTTTTGCTTTGATGATGCTTGAAGGTTCAATAGTTGTTGCTTGGTCAATTGAAGCTTGTTTTTATACCCTTGCATTGATTTCTAGCCGTTTGGGTAGATGGGATCATCAATAGAGCCGTTGTGGACATTTTTCCCGCATTAAATGCAGCTCTGCAGCCTACCATATCGGTACTCGGGAAGGGCGTATCGATACCTGCATCAAAGAGGAAAGAGCCGTTGTGCCTGAAAACAGGGCGTATCGATACGCTAAGAAGGTGTACCGGTACGGTTTTAAAGGGGGGTATCGATACGCAAGCCGTATCGATACGGTTTTTACTCACTGGAATCCCAAGCTAAGTTTGCATAAAAAGTGTATCGATACGCGTACCAAGCGTATCGGTACGGTATAACGACTCTTTGAAAATAGGGAAACCAACCAACTGACAAGTAACGGTCAAATAATTAAATGCTCGGATTTTTCAAAGATATGCTTAGCGTATCGATACGGTTGCAAGACGTATTGGTACGGTTTCATAAACATAGTTGCCCAGATGAATATCGTATCGATACGGTTGCAAGGCGTATCAGTAGGGTTCCATAAACACAGTTGCCCAGATGAATATCGTATCGATACTGTTGCAAGGCGTATCGGTACGGTATGTTCAATAAAATTCCAGTGGCAAATTGGGGTATCGATACGCTTAGGGTATCGATACGCTTGGGCGTTTTTTTCATACTTAGGCTTGAAAAACATAGGAAAAGACTTAGAAAAATATGTATGATTTAAGAGCAGGTCTTTAAATATTATTTTGTACAAAAATACTTGTCAATTTATGACACTTAAAAAAGTACTTAAAAATTTATTGTTTTGCAAATTGGTCCTTAGATTTATGTGTTATATCAAAATCAATTTTAGTTTTACAATCTCCCCCTTTTTGATATAACAAAACCATAAATAAATTTTTATGTTTTTGAAACTTTGAAAAACTTTCTCCCCCTTACTTTAAGATAGATTTTCAAAACAAAAATATTTGACTCTATGATCCTTCTCCCCCTTTTTGTTAGATCAAAATAGAATACAAGGATAAATTCGCAATATAAAGCAACAAAAATTCATAAAGCTTAAAGCAAGCATAAGAGTTCAACTTCATAAACTTCAAAATAAACATAAAAGTTCAAAGGCATAAATGTCAAAGCAACCATCATAATCCAAACTCTTAAAATCCTAAAAACATAGATAATAGGCATAAACTTCAAATCCTAAAATGAAAGTGCAATAACAATAATAAAACACTAAATGTCCTAAGATGAGATGCATGATCTACTCGTCCCCTTCGTCATCAAGATCGTCCTCGTCATCTTCATCTTCATCTTCTTCTTCATCTTCTTGAGAGGGTTGATTCCTTCGGGTTTGATTGATCCAAGCACCATGGAAGGCGGTAAGAGAGATATCCATGGAGTTTTGGCGAGCGGCCATGGTGTCTATCTTCTTGTCCATGCCTTGGACGCGATCCTCTAAGGATGTGAAACGATTATCCATCGCCGTGAACTTCTCATTTAGGAAGGCCATGAGAGTATCCATGGAGGAGGAATCAAGAGGAGCACTGTGGGAACTCGAAGAAGCACGAGAGGTATTGACCGGAGCAACGGGTGGAGGATCTTGAGCATTGCGAACCCACTCATTATTAACATAAGTGAAACCAGAACGAGCTAGAGAACTCTCATCGATAGGTAGGCCAAGGGTTTCGGGAAAATCATGTGAACAATCAATGCCAAGGGAATGAATTAGAAAACTCAAAGCCGTGGAGTAGTAAAAGGATGAGACTTGTTTGGTATGAGCGTTTTGAACTAAAAAGACAAGGTCGGCAAACATGATTTGACACAAATTTGGACGTTTACCTTCTCTAAAACACTTAAGCCAAAAATCATCCGTTTGACGAATAGTTGAATATTTCCCACCCGATGGACGGATAAACCAAGAAATAAGAAGGTGAAGGATACGGTCATGAGCATTTAAAACTTTTGCAGGACCTAAAAAACCCTTACCCAAAGAATGTTCATCATCAATACCAACATCTTCAAAACCAAATACATTACATAAAACCTTTTGATCAATTTGAAAAGTTTTGCCCATAATGGAAGATTCAATGGCAATTACATGCTCCCTAGGTTCATCATGTATGCATATGGCATTAGAGAAGAATACAATGACTAGGTTCCTATAAAGGATAGGTGGAATGCTCAAAAAGGTCAAGAATTTCCATTGCTTAATCAAAGATAGGTATTTAAATTTGAAACGGGCAGAACTTAAAAAAGGGATTGACACAACTCGCTCTTCCCTAAGGTTCATTCCTTGAAAAAGTTTATATCGTTCCCTATCACCATCCTCGGGAAAACTTATTTGGATAATATAAGGAAGATTAGGTGTAGGATTACACTCAACATCCTCAATGGGATTGGAAGTAGAACGATGACGCTTAGTTCCCTTTTTCGGAGCCATAATCCTGAAAATTCATCAAAAAGGATTCGAATATGTATGCGATTAACATCCTATTTAATCCAATAAAGTCTAATAATTCAAGGTAATTTAAAAAAAATTAATTTTTAAAGAGATATTTACAAAAACAAAAAAAACAGTTAAAAAATATCAGATATAAAATATATTCGAATGAAAAAAATTTAATGTTTTTGAAAAATTTTTGTGAAAAAGGTGAAACCCATAACAATCAAACAAGGTTTGTACAAAAAATCAGTTGAAATAACAATTAAAAGCAAACGAAAATTAAAAAAAAAAGAAAAGGAAAATTTTATACCTTGAATCTTAGAATGGATGAAATAGGGGATGTGAATGCACAAGATTTGATGCCAAAGCTTTGCCTTGATGTGTAGAGTAAAAACCCTCAAGGAATTTTGAAGATTGATGGTAAAATTTGATGGATTGAGGGGGTTTATATAGGGTTTCGCGGCTAGGGTTTGTGGAGAGAAAAGGGGTTTTGTGTTATAAAGAATTTTAACATATACAGCCCTAAATAGCCTCTCCGTCGAGGCCGTATCGATACGCTATACACGCGTATCGATACCCATTAACCCTAATTTTATATTCGTCAATACTACCGTATCGATACGCGGGGCCGTATCGGTACGCTTGACTTTGACTATTTCCCTTGACTTGTTCCGTATCGATACGAGGGGTCGTATCGATACTTGTTCATCCTCAAGAATTCCCAGAAATCATACCGTATCGATACGCTTTAGCCGTATCGATACACCTTTGCTAGTTTGTGCAGATTTGACAGATTTAAGTGCAAAAATCTAATTTGAAACGTCCCTAAATGCATGTACATGTCATATGAACAAGTTTTAATGGCTAAACTTAATATATACTCCCCATAGCAACATGCATAGAAGCAAAAAGGACAAAATTAACACAAGCATGAATCACAAACAATTTCAAGCAAATTTTGACATTTTGGGACCAAAAAGGTGTCAAGAAAGACTAGTTAAACCTAACTCTCTCCTAAGGGTCCAAAAACGCTCTTTATCTAGGGGTTTTGTAAATATATCTGCTAATTGGTTCAAGGTGTCAACAAATTCTATAACAACATCATTTTTCAAAACATGATCTCTAATGAAATGATGTCTAATTTCTATGTGTTTAGTTCTAGAGTGTTGGATGGGATTCTTAGTGAGACAAATGACACTAGTGTTGTCACACCTAAGGGGTATGGTTTCTATTTTAACACCATAATCTAAGAGTTGTTGCTTCATCTAAAGGACTTGAGCACAACAACTCCCTAAGGATATATACTCCTCTTCGGTGGTAGATAAGGCTACGCTATTTTGTTTCTTAGAGAACCAAGATACGAGCATACTACCTAAGAATTGGCATGTCACGGAAGTACTTTTCCTATCTATCTTACATCCCCCATAATCCGCATCCGAAAAAGCATGAAGGCTAAAGGAAGAATCCTTAGGATACCAAAGGCCTAAAGTAGGTGTGTCTCTAAGGTATCTAAAAATTCTCTTAATGGCAACTAAGTGTGATTCTCTAGGACTAGCTTGAAACCTAGCACACAAGCAAACACTAAACATAATATCCGGTCTACTTGCGGTAAGGTAAAGCAAAGAACCTATCATGGATCTATAAAGCTTAGAATCAACACACTTACCTCCTTCATCTTTGTCAAGCTTTATGGAAGAACTCATAGGAGTGGCTTGAGGTTTTGCATTCTTCAAGCCAAACTTCTTGAGCATATCATTCACGTACTTAGCTTGATTTATGAAGGTGTCATCCTTCCTTTGTTTGATTTGGAGTCCCAAAAAGAATGAGAGCTCCCCCATCATGCTCATCTCGAACTCACCTTGCATTAGCTTAGAAAACTCCTTACAATAACACTCATTAGTAGAACCAAAAATAATATCATCAACATAAATTTGAACTACTAAGATGTCATTGTTATATCTTTTTATGAAGAGTGTTGTATCCACCTTTCCTTTTTCAAAACCCTTTTCAATTAAGAAATTTGAAAGTCTCTCATACCAAGCTCTAGGAGCTTGTTTTAAACCATAGAGAGCTTTTGTAAGTTTAAACACATGGTTTGGAAATTTTGAGTCCTCAAAGCCCGGTGGTTGTTCAACATACACCTCTTCATTTATAAAACCATTTAAAAAGGCACTTTTCACATCCATTTGAAAAAGCTTGAAATCATGATAACATGCAAATGCAAGTAACATCCTAATAGCTTCCATCCTAGCTACGGGTGCATAAGTCTCATCAAAATCAATTCCCTCTTCTTGTGTATAGCCTTGAGCAACAAGCCTAGCCTTGTTTCTCACTATATTACCACTTTCATCTAATTTATTCCTAAAAACCCATTTAGTTCCTATAGTAGATTGATTACTAGGCCTTTCAACTAATGTCCAAACTTTACTTCTCTCAAATTGGTTTAATTCCTCTTGCATAGCCAAAATCCAAAAATCATCATTTAAAGCTTCTTTGATATTTTTAGGCTCAATGCATGAAAGAAATGCAACATGATTCATTAATTTGAGAGAGGATCTAGTAGTTACCCCCTTGGATGGATCACCCAAGATTTCACCACCTTTGACATAGTTTAACTCCCTTGGGTAAGACACCTCCCTTTCCTCAAGAGCCAAGTCCTTCAAGGCATCAAGAGGTGGATCTTGTGAATCCTCTTCTTTGGTTGGAATCTCATCCACCTTTGACGTTTGTCCTCCATCAATGGCATCAATGATTCCTACATCATCATCATCACAAGATTCCTTCCTCGGAAGGAGGTTATCATCGAAAACAACATGTATTGACTCTTCAACAACTAGAGTTCTTTTATTAAATACACGATAGGCTTTAGAGTTTAAAGAATACCCTAAGAAAATAGCTTCATCACTTTTAGCATCAAATTTACCTAAGTTTTCTTTACCATTATTCAAAACAAAACACTTGCAACCAAAAGGGTGAAAATAGCTAATGTTAGGCTTTTTGGATTTTAAAATCTCATAAGGTGTTTTCTTCAAAATTGGCCTAATCATTACTCGATTTATAATATAGCAAGCGGTATTTGTATTTGTGGCTTCCGCCCAAAAATATTTAGGGAAATTATTTTCACAAAGCATGGTTCTAGCCATTTCTTCTAAAGTTCGATTTTTCCTCTCAACTACCCTATTTTGTTGAGGAGTGCGAGGTGCGGAAAAATTGTGGCTAATCCCATTTTCATTTAAGAACTCATCGAAACCTAGATTTTGAAATTCGGTTCCATGATCACTTCTAATGTGAGAAATTTTAAGTTCAAGATCATTTTGAGTTATTTTAGAAAATGTGATGAATTTTTCTAAAACCTCATCCTTTGTACTTAAGAATAGAACCCAAGTATACCTAGAGAAGTCATCTACAAGTACAAAAGCATATGATTTTCCACCCAAGCTCATTGTTCTAATTGGCCCAAAGAGATCCATATGGATCAATTGTAAGCATCTACTAGTAGAGACATCATTTATGGATTTAAAAGAATTTCTATGTTGTTTACCCTTTGAACATGCATCACAAATTTTATCATTGGAAAATTTAAGTTTGGGTAAACCTCTAACTAGGTTAAGGGAAATTAATTTCTCTAAGACACTCATGCTAGCATGTCCTAATTTTCTATGCCAAAGCCATGAGTCATGTTCATCATGTGCAACTAAGCATGTATGGGATGAATGAATGTCATCTAAATGCACCATGTAGATATTGCCTATTCTATGTCCTATGAGCATTAGTTGATTTGTTTTAATGTTAACAATTTTGCAACCACTCTTATCAAATAGAACATTAAAACCCTTGTCACACAATTGACTAATACTCAACAAATTATGCTTAAGACCGTTGACATACAAAACATTTTCAATGAAAATAGAAGAGTGATTACCAATGGAGCCTATTCCTTCAATATTGCCTTTGGAGTTGTCACCAAACGTTACCACTCCACCAGTTTTAGGCTTTAGTTCCACAAATCGACTCTTGTCATCGGTCATGTGTCTTGAGCATCCACTATCAAGGTACCAAGAATTTTTGCTTGAAGCTTTAGCCTTGTAGCAATGCTCCCCCTACAAACAAAGAAATTAGGCCTTGATTTTTGGTACCCAAATCATTTTGGGTCCATGAGTGTTAGCCTTCAACAATTTGGTTCCCTTAGGAATCCAAGAAGCAATAGCATTCAAATCATTAGAAATAACGAGTTCTTTAGGAACCCAAACACTCCTAACTCTATGACCTCTAGCTTGCTTATTAAAATTTCTTTGTTTAGGTACAAAATGTTTTCTTTTTACATATTGGGTTTTAAAATGATTCCCTTTTTCAAAATTATTTTTCCCAATAGCAATAGATGTTTTAAGATTATCCACTTCCTTTGTGTGATAATCTTGAAAATCAGAAAGAAGTTTTTCAAGTTCAAGATTTTTAATTTTAAGATCATTAGAAAGATTAACTAAAAACAAAACCTTCTTTTCCAATTCGGGGTTAGTTTTTGAAAATGTCTCATTTTGATTTTTTAAATCGGAAATTGTTTTCTTGTTTTTCAAAATGGACTCTTTGTATTTTCCTACTAGCTCATCATACACTTCTTGCAATTCATCATAAGCATCTTGAAGTTCCTCAATTGTAAAATCGGAATTGGATGAGTGAGAGTTTACCTTAGGTTCATCATCGATGGCCATGAGACATAGGTTGGCCACTTCCTCCTCTTCCTCGGAAGACTCATCGTCACTCCAAGTAGCAATTTGTGCTTTGAGCTTGTTCTTCTTCCCAAAGCTTTTCTTTTTCAATTGAGGACACTCGGAACAGATGTGACCCGGTTTCTTGCATTCATAGCAAGTAAGTTGGTCCTTCTCCTCTTCCTTGCTTTTACTCTTGAAGTCTCCCTTTCTAATGAATTTTCTTCCACGATTTGACTTCATGAACCGAGTAAACTGTTTGGCCAACATAGCCATCTCCTCATCTTCATCCTCACTAGAATCACTTTCTTGTTGTGAAGCTTTTAGTGCGATTCCCACTTTCTTTTTCTCAACTTCTTTCTTCTATTGTTCTCTTCCCTTCCTCATAATCTCATGTGTGAGTAGAGACCCAACAAGAGCATCTAGCTTGAGAGTCTTCAAATCTCTAGCTTCAATAATGGCCGTTCTCTTGCCATCCCATGACTCCGGAAGAGAATACAACAACTTTCTCACTAGCTTGTCTTCGGGAATGATTTCACCGAAACCCTTCAAACCGTTGACAATGACCGAGAACCGATCAAACATCTTGGAGACACTTTCTTCGGGATCCATTTTGAAGTTCTCATAGCTTAGATTGAGTAGCCCAATCTTTGTCTCTTTGACATCACTAGTTCCCTCGTATGTTGTCTCGAGGGTGTCCCAAACCTCCTTGGCATTTTCGATTGAAGACACCTTGGAGTAGATATCCGGACCAAGTGCATAAAATATTACATGAAGAGCTTTGTCATTCACTCGCATCCTTCTTCTTTCATCATCAGTCATTTCGGCTTTGATCTTTGGGACGAGCCTTTCTCCATCTATCCTCATGGGAATGTATGGACCTTCTTCAACTACATCCCACACCATATAGTCGGTAGACTTGATGAAGAGCCTCATCTTATTCTTCCAATAAGGATAGTTATCCCTGTTGAAGAATAGTGGCTTGGTGGTGGATTGGGACTCATAGTTGGAGGTGGATGTCATTGCTTGACTTGTTGTTGATCAAACTCTCCAAGAATCGACTCAAGAGGGTTGTAATCCTTCCAATGAGTGTAGCTCTGATACCAATTGTTGAGTTGATCGAACACTTGCAAATGGCCAAGAGAGGGGTGAATTGGCAATTAAAACTTTGGTGAAGAGAAAGATTGAAAAATAAAAATGACACAAGGGGTTATAGTGGTTCAAGTTCTCCAAATGAACTCTACATCCACTACCTTAGCTCCCACTAAGGATTTTCAAACAATTCACTAATTGAATTCGTCCCCTTTTCTTGGATGAGGAGGAAACCTTACAATTTCGATTAAGCTTTCTACCCAAAGCTTAATCCACTCAAATACAAAGAAAGATTTTGGTAAACTCAAATGTTTCCTCTCAAAGGATGATTTTTTACCCAAATACAATTTAAACAATCCCAAACTCACAATACAAATTGACAATTTGAAAAACACTAGAGTTGGGTACAAGATTTTACTTTGAATAGCTCAAGGGTTTGGATTTTTGCTTTGATGATGCTTGAAGGTTCAATAGTTGTTGCTTGGTCAATTGAAGCTTGTTTTTATACCCTTGCATTGATTTCTAGCCGTTTGGGTAGATGGGATCATCAATAGAGCCGTTGTGGACATTTTTCCCGCATTAAATGCAGCTCTGCAGCCTACCGTATCGGTACTCTGGAAGGGCGTATCGATACCTGCATCAAAGAGGAAAGAGCCGTTGTGCCTGAAAACAAGGCGTATCGATACGCTAAGAAGGCGTACCGGTACGGTTTTAAAGGGGAGTATCGATACACAAGCCGTATCGATACGGGTTTTACTCACTGGAATCCCAAGCTAAGTTTGCATAAAAATTGTATCGATACACGTACCAAGCGTATCGGTACGATATAACGACTTTTTGAAAATAGGGAAACCAACCAACTGACAAGTAACGGTCAAATAATTAAATGCTCGGATTTTTCAAAGATATGCTTAGCGTATCGATACGGTTGCAAGACATATCGGTACGGTTTCATAAACATAGTTGCCCAGATGAATATCGTATCGATACGGTTGCAAGGAGTATCGGTACGGTTCCATAAACACAGTTGCCCAGATGAATATTGTATCGATACGGTTGCAAGGCGTATCGGTACGGTATGTTCAATAAAATTCCAGTGGCAAATTGGGGTATCGATACGCTTAGGGTATCGATACGCCTGGGCGTTTTTGCATACTTAGGCTTGAAAAACATAGGAAAAGACTTAGAAAAATATGTATGATTTAAGAGCAGGTCTTTAAATATTATTTTGTACAAAAATACTTGTCAATTTATGAGACTTAAAAAAGTACTTAAAAATTTATTGTTTTGCAAATTGGTCCTTAGATTTATGTGTTATATCAAAATCAATTTTAGTTTTACAAATACTTTGTTTTTGGTTGTTTAGAAACAGGGGATTTAGCTATCTTTTGGGCTCTATCGGTGAGTGGTAACATTTAAAGCTTTAAAATGGTTCAAAGAGGTTTTCTTGGGGGTTTAGGTGGAAGGGATAACCTAAACCCAAGTGTAAGTTTGTCGAATTTGCCTTGTTTTGTTAATTTTTGGTGTGTGCGGATATTTGTGTTGTGTGAAATATGGATTGCTTTTACTCCATGTTTTAATATTGTTGTGTAGTCGTAGTTGATGTCAAGCCTCACGTGATGGTTAGTCGTTGTGTACGGTGATGTGTAGTCCCATCGGCAGTCACTAGTAGATGAGTACGGTGATGTGTAGTCCCAGTGGAAAAATGCTAGCTGTTGTGTACGGTGATGTGTAGTCCCACCAGGGATGGTTGTGCATGTGCAAACCATGTTTCGTTTATGCTTCCAATTCATTGTATCTCCTTCCTAAATGGTTTTGTTTTCAAAACTAAGATATATGTTTTAAACTGCATTGTTGTGTTTTAGGGCTCCTCTCACTAAGCTTTAAGCTTACGCTCTCTTTTTCTAACAATGCAGATCGTTAGAGGCTCCGGGAGGCAAGTGGGTAAGGGAGGAGTTCTTGGAGTTTTTGCTAGCTCAAAGTATGGTTTTACTAGTTGTAATAACACTTAGGCAATGAGAATGCTAGGCTTGTTGTTAGGGAGTTGGTGTTCAAACTCCTATGTTGGCTTTTGTTAATGTTTCTCGTATGTTTTAAATGATGATATCATGTTATGTTGAGGTTTGTATGGCCTTGGATAATTTTTTAGGCGTTTTGACTTGTTGGTGTTTTCGAACTAAATGTTCTTATGAGCTTTGTGCTAGAGATTCATTTTTGTTGCGTGCATGCACGTTTGAAGTTGTGTTTAGGGTGTTTTGCCTCTAGATTGTTTGTATAATAAGTTGCCATGTGGTTTGTGATGTTTTGGGGTAAGTTCGGGAATGTTTGGGGATGCCAAAATGCATTTTTGGGCCAAACTGTGTCCATGCGTTTCAAAACGTCTGATATGGTTTCAGAACGGCCAAGCTCCAGGGGAACCCGTATCGGAACGAGGGTGGTGCCGTTTCGGTACGATTTGCCACTAGAGGCTCATGTTCCGGAACCATGTAGGGTCGTTCCGGTACGTTTGGCCACTGGAGGCTCCTGTTCTGGAACCATGTGGGACCGTTCTGGAACGGCTTGGTGTTACTTTTTGAATGAAGCATGCGTTTCGGAATGGGAAAGCCTGTTTTGAAACGCAAGTATCTAGAACGATTAAAAGGCATCTTCGGGGGTTTTCAAATGTTATATTTTAGTCCCTAATGATTGTATGCTTCCTAGTTGAGTTTATATGTGTCCTCTGTGATGGTTTTGCCTCGTGTGCATGAAACTTGACTAATAAACTATTTGGTAAGTTTAATTCACCGTATGCCCTTTGCTTGGTTCGTATCCGTAATTGTTCTTCCGCGGCTTGCCATCTCACATAGGTTTAAACATAGCCTTTAGACAAAATTAATAATGAAAAAAATAGAGTTGCTAATCGGAGTGAGGCCTTAGCGGGTTTCGCTCCGGTTTTCCCCGTGTAACCCGTTCGGTTCGATCTGTTGGCTAGGTCGGGATGAGGGGGTTACACATCCATAATTTATTGTTTTAGCTTCCTTTCGGTTTAATTTGCCTCCCATGTGTCTAACATGCTTTCATGGAAGGTGTTGTTTGTTGGGATTTCATTTTTTGTTTTTTAACTGGTGTGTAAGAAATTTATATTTCTCATTTATAATCATCATTCTTTCTATTTTTACGAAGCTGCAGATGCTGCTAAGAGTGCTATGGTCAGTATTATAGGACTTGATTCAGAAAAGGTTCAACACTTATGTGATGCAGCCAACCAAGAAGTGATGTAGATGAATAGGCTTTGAACATTGAGCATGCAACAATCGTAATTGTTATCAAAATTTTTGTTGTTGCCATTGTATGGGTTCTTAGAATAAAAGAATCCGGTAACTCTAAGGGTGAGCAAAACTCGACTCGACTCGAGAAAATCGATATTTTTTTTCAATTTTGAGTTATTCGAGTCGAGTTATTCGAGTTGTTCGAGTCAACTCGATTAACTCGAAAAAATTTCGATTTCGAGTCGATTTGGAATTTGCTCAACTCGAAAAATCGAAAAACCGAATTTTACTGTTTTGCAATTTAGTCACTGATTTCATTTTTCTTCAATTCCTCTTTCATTTTAAGTCCATTTTTGACGAAATTTGAACCACGTATTCCTAAACCAGCGTAGAATACGTATTTATCTTCAATTTATATTTTTGAAAATAAATTTCATATTTTTTCAATTCAGCCCCTTAACTTTGTATGATTTCCTCATTTCTTCAATATCTCCTTCGTTTTAAGTCAATTTTGACCAAAATTGAACCACATGCTCATAAACCAATGTAGAAACTAGAATACCTATTTAGCTTCAATTCATATTTTTAAATTAAATTTCCTACTTTTGTAATTTAGCCCCTCAACTTTGAATGTTTCTCATTTCTTTAATTTCTATTTCGTTTTAAGTCTATTTTTTTACCAAAATTAAACCACATGATTCACTACCACTATATAATATTTATATAACTTCAATTCATATTTTTAACAAATTTATTCTTTTTTTTTAATTTAGCCCTTTAACTTTATATTTTATTCAATTTGATCATTCAACTGAATTTTTTGTAATTTTTTTCTTTACATCAATTCATTGACTCATTTATACCCCATCAGTACTTTATCCTCAAAAGTTCCTGTAACCCGCTCGACCCGGTCTGGCCGAATGACCGGTCCGAGTGGGCCACACGGGGAAAACCGAGTGAAAACCCCTAAGGATTCCCCCTCGGTTAACAACCCTATTTTTTCATTTTAAAATCTTGTCTAAATGGATATTAAACCCTAAGTGATCATACAGCGGAACAACATTCATAAATCAAACAAACGAACTCAAACAAACATGCTACAACCCAATTTTAAGCTTATACTGCAGGTGGTATCGATACACCTAAGGGGTGTATCGATACCCCTTGACTAGGTCAACTGGTCAAAGTCAACCCGTAGAGGCCGTATCGATACACCCATGGAGTGTATCGATACCCTCCCCAACGTTTGACTTCCCACGGTCAAAGCTAAGATGACGGTATCGATACCGCAGAGACCGGTATCGATACCGAACTGGACAGTAGCACCAGAGACCAAAATGGTATCGATACACCTGAGGCCCGTATCGATACCAAGATGGACAGTAGCTCCAGTGGCCAAAATGGTATCGGTACGCCCCCTCGTGTATCGATACACTATGCCTGAAACAAGAAGGCGGTATCGATACCGTACTAACCGTATCGATACCCCTGCACGGCAAAGCCTCCCAAACTCAGCAAAAACAATCTAAACTCGAATCTAAAGGCAATTTAGAACTTTCCTAGACCCCAACAAGCATACATATAACATTCACGTACCATCAAACAGCCATACAAACACTCAACAACTATAAACATCAAGGAAATCATGCAATAGACCCAAGATGGAATTCAAGCATACAAGTTCATACATCAACATTCAAACATGAGAGAAACATCAAGAGACACATGGCTAACATTCAGAATAAGCAATTTAGGCATGGGTACAATTCAAACATGGCAACACAAGCCATACGAAATCATGATAACATGGAGTCTAAACAAGCTCCTAAACAACCAACAATCATCCATCAAAAGACACATGTCCCATTGCTTAAACTATTACATGTTCAACATTTAAAAGCCATACTTGATGAACTCAAGCCAACAACCACACTTGGAGGCCCTCCACTTGCTCAAGCAACCCACGAACTAAGGATCTGCAATGTTGAACAAAGAGAGCGTAAGCAATGATGCTTAGTGAGGGTAAGCTCTAAAAACAAACCTCAACATTGCAGGGTCCGAGCACGATCTAGCCAAGGCATTTCACAAGCATACCAAGGATCCACAAGAGCCACAAGATAAGATGCATGAGCAATAAATACAAGTAAATGTCATGATCAACAAGCTCTAAATTCCTCAACATAAGTAGCCACATCAAACATCCACATAAGGATCATTTATCACAACACATTGATACAATTATCAATCAACATTGGCACCTAGCTATGACTCAAATACGCGGATAACCGTTGGAACTCACATCCAACAACACAACCATTACCTGACGGTGGGATTACACTCATCACCGGTCTCGCAGAGGGGATTCCACTCATCCTCACGCCCCGTCGATGGGATTCCACTCATCACCGACTATATTTAAATACAATTTCCGGGCGTACCCGTACTCCTCCTTGGTGACTCAACGCCACCAAGGCCACGCGCGACTTTTGACTCATGTGTACACACTAACATCCTAATGATCGATCATTTGTATTCAAGTATACTAGTGCAAATATTTACTCACATCACATTACTCATTTCAATCAATTCTGTGCTTAGCACGTACTCACCAACAACCATCATCATGCATGTCTCAAGCATCACAATTCATGTCTCATCTCACATGTATAACACAATATACATAGCAATCATATTACATTTCATACGAGACACACACAAACACACAAATGAGTTCATCCAAAGGCTCTAGGTCAAGTTTAGGATTAGGCTACCACCCTAATCCTAACTCTAGGTGGGTCTACCAAGCCCAACCTAGTCCATATACTCGAACCAACCATTTTAAATCCATTTAAAACATTTAACCACTCACCTAAGCTCCCAAGCTTAAAGACCAAGCAAGCGACCGTCTTCAAATTCCCGGATTCCCTTCCGATGCTTCACCGATGCCCAAACTCGATTCTAATCAATCCCAAACACAAACAAAACATCCACAATCAATAACTCATCATCGGAACCAACCCGGATTAACATTAGCAAGCATTCAACACCCAAAATCAACCCCAAAAACAGAATCCCGAGCAGCCCCTAACACCCTCTGAAAACTTCCATTTCAAGCATCCAAACAACCATCAAACACACCCAAAGTGATCCTCATATATCATACTAATACCAGCCCTCAAAAACCAACATTAAACCACCCCAAAATCCACTTTAAAACCCTCCAAAAACCCCTTGGAAACCCAATTCCGAAAATTGCTCAAAACCATTTGAAATTCACATATGTTATACCATTTGACCTCTATATATCATAACTAAACATGTTAAATCAAAACACTTACTTTAACAACATAAAGCTTTCATTTTTAACCCAAACTTCCCAAAATTCCATTTTCTAAAACCTACATGAAGATGAAAATAGAAGGTACTTTTAAAGAGGGGAAGATGAGGGGAAGTCAAAAACGTCCTTACCTTTCAAAATGGAGTTGAAATGAGGGAGCTTTTTGGATGGAATAGTGGCTTGAAGAGGGGAGCTCTTTTCACGTTAGGGAAGAAGGTGAATAGTGGAAGATGGTGAGAAATGAGTGTTTTTAATTGTTTGTTTAAATTTAAAGGCTAAAGACCACATTGCCCTTAATGAAATGGGATATTCACAAGAGTATATGATCCATGGCCATTTGGGGTTTGATCACATAGCATAGTCAACCCCATTAATTAATTTGGAAACAAAACTCGAACCACTATTTAAATCACAAAACTGAACCCAAAAATATTTAAAATATTATTTTCACCTAACCCCTAAACCCGGGTGTTACAAATCTCCCCCACTTAAGGAATTTCGTCCCCGAAATTACCTGGTGGAAACAAATACGGAAACTGCTCAACCATATCTGCTTTCCTCTCCCACGTGGCCTCTTCCACACCTCTATGCCTCCACAACACCTTGACCAACTCTATGGTCTTGCCACGCAATACCTTGCTATCAGAAGCAAGTATCTCAACGGGTTCTTCATTATAGGACAAATCCGGATTTAACTCTATCTCCTCAACGGGCATCACATGCGATGGATCCGATCTATATCTCCTAAGCATAGACACATGAAAGACATCATGGATCTTCTCTAACTCAGAAGGTAACCTCAAACGATAAGCTACAGGCCCAATCCGCTCAACTATCTCATACGGACCAATGAACCTCGGACTCAACTTGCCCTTACGGCCAAATCTCATTACCTTCTTCCATGGAGATACTTTCAGAAACACTTTCTCACCCACTGAGTACTCAACCTCTTTCCTCTTCAAATCTGCATAGGATTTCTGACGATCGGAAGCTGCTCTCAAGCGGTCACAAATCAACTTCACTTTTTCGGTAGTTCCCTTAAGCAAGTCTGGCATAGGTAACAATCTCTGACCTGTCTCAGCCCAACAAATCGGAGTCCTACACCGTCTACCATACAAAGCCTCATAAGGTGCCATCTGAATACTAGACTGATAACTGTTGTTGTAAGCAAACTCAACCAACGGTAAGTGCTTCTCCCAAGAACCCTGAAAATCAATCACACAACAACGAAGCATATCCTCAAGAATCTGTATCACTCGCTCTGACTGCCCATCGGACTGAGGATGGTAAGATGTGCTGAAATGCAAACGGCTACCCAAAGCACTATGTAAGCAACCCCTAAACCTCGAAGTAAATCTAGGATCCCTATCTGAAACAATGGACTTCGGAACTCCATGAAGTCTCACAATCTCACGGATATACAAGTTCGCCAACTTGTCTAAGGAATCCGTAGTGTTCACTGCTAAGAAGTGAGCACACTTAGTGAACCTATCAACAATCACCCAAACTGAATTCTTCTTCGAAGGAGACAAAGGCAACCCCGATACAAAATCCATGGTGATCCTCTCCCATTTCCATTCCGAAATCTTCAAAGGCTGTAACAAACCTGAAGGAACCTGATGTTCTGCCTTCACCCTCTGACAAACCATACAACGGCTCACATACTCGGCTACATCTCTCTTCAAACCAACCCAGAAGTAATCATTCTTCAAATCTCGGTACATTTTGGTACTACCCGGATGTATAGAAAAGGGACTCGAATGTGCTTCACTCAGAATCTGACGTCTCAACTCAACATCTTCTGGTACAACAATTCTATCTCTAAAGCACAACAAGCTCTCACCACTGAAACTGTACTCAGTCGGTCTTCCTTCGGGTATATCCTGAACATGAGGAACTAAGCTCGCATCTTGCAACTGCTTCTCTCTAATCAACTGAATCAAGGAAGGCTTCACTTGCAACTCGGTGATCAAACCACCATCATCAGACACACTCAATCTAGCAAACATAGCTCTCGGCTCAACGGCCACTTTTCTACTCAAAGCATCGACTACTACATTTGCTTTACCCGGATGGTACTCGATGGTCAAATCATAATCTTTTAGCAACTCTAGCCATCTTCTCTGTCTCAAATTCAACTCTTTCTGTGTCATCAAATACTTCAAGCTCTTGTGATCGGTGTAAACAATACACTTCTCACCGTACAAGTAATGACGCCAAATCTTCAATGCAAACACAACTACGGCTAGCTCTATATCATGAGTAGGATAGTTCTTCTCATGAATCTTCAACTGTCTAGAAGCATAAGCAACAACTCTCCTATCTTGCATCAGAACACATCCTAAGCCTACGTAGGAAGCATCACTGTAGATCACAAACTCCTTACCTAAAACAGGTTGCACTAACACTGGAGCATTCGTCAAAGCTTCTTTCAATTTCTCAAAAGCCTTCTGTCTTGCATCTGACCATTCAAATTTGACTCCTTTTTGTAACAACTTAGTCAAAGGAGCAGCTACTCTAGAGAAGCCATCAACAAACCTCCTATAGTAACCGGCTAAACCTAGGAAACTCCTAATCTCGGTCACGGACTTAGGCGGTTTCCACTCAACGATAGCCTCAATCTTCGATGGATCAACACGGATACCTTCGGCCGAAACAACATGGCTAAGAAACACAACCTCTCGAATCCAGAACTCACATTTACTAAGCTTTGCATACAACCAATTGCTCAACAATCTCTGTAAAACAAACCTCAAGTGCTCATCATGCTCTTCTTCTGTCTTCGAGTACACAAGTATATCATCAATGAAAACCACTACAAAACGGTCTAGATAGTCTCTAAAAATTCTGTTCATCATGTCCATGAATGCTGCTGGTGCATTCGTGAGCCCAAATGGCATCACAAGAAACTCATAGTGACCATATCTAGTCCTAAAAGCTGTCTTCGGAACATCACACTCTTTTACCTTTAACTGATAGTACCCGGATCTCAAATCTATCTTCGAGAACACTGAAGCACCTCTCAACTGATCAAACAAATCATCTATACGAGGCAACGAATACTTGTTCTTCACAGTCATCTGATTCAACTGTCTATAGTCAATACACATGCGCATGCTACCATCTTTCGTTTTCACAAACAACACGGGAGCACCCCACGGAGAACTACTAGGCCTAATGAAACCACGGTCTAATAATTCTTGCAACCGACTCTTCAATTCTTTCAACTCTTTCGGAGCCATGCGATACGGAGCTATTGAAACTGGATTAGACCCTGAAACTGTCTCAATCACAAACTCAACATCTCTGTCAGGAGGCAAACCCGGCAACTCTTCAGGAAACACATCTGGAAAGTCACACACTGTTCTGATGTCCTTCGGTCTAGCTTCACTCATATCCGGATTCATAACATAAGCTAAATAAGCCCCAATCCTGAGTCCATCAACCTATGAGCCTCCAAAGCTGACACCACATTAGACAAGAACTTGATGTTCTCGCCTACTACTACTACCTCGTAGTCATCAGAAAGCTTCAAAGAAATTCTCTTTGTTTCAAAATCCACACTAGCCCGATGCTCAACCAACCAGTCCATACCCAAAATAATGTCAAAACCATAGAAAGGAAGTTCCATCATATCAACTGAGAACACATGACCTTGAATCTTCAGTGGACACCTCCTATACATACGTCTAACCACAACTGTCTCACCAAAAGAACTAGTAACATGCATACCTTCATCTAAGATCTCAACAGGGATATCTAACTTCTGTGCATGCTCACTCAAAATGTAGGAATGTGTAGAACCCGAATCAACCAAAGAAAGCAAAGACATAGACTGTAACTCGAAATTACCTGCTATCATATCTATGTCATTCCCGGCCTCTCTCTGAGCATAAACTCTCGCTGGTCCTCCCGCCTCTGGCTGCACAGCCACAACATGAGCAAGGTTCCTCTGAGCATCTCCCCTAGGTGCATCAGCCCTAGGCTGGAAGTAGCCACGACCGCGCCCACAGCCTCTCTGAAAATCATTCGCTCTCGCAGGAGTCTGAGCAATGTTCGGTGCCTGATCCGCCTGATGCGGACAATCCCTCCTAAAGTGGTCCCTCGAACCACAGTTCCAACAAGCATGGAAGTTACCCCAACACTCACCAGTGTGCTGTCTCCCACAACGGGTACACTCGGGCAAACGCCCTCCTCCTCTATGGCCATGATGGCCCCTACCATGGTGGCCACCGCCACGTCTCTGATCAAACTGATGTCCGCCACCTCTGTGCCTCTTGGCATCTCTGCCATCAAAGTGGTTGTGCCTCTTACCAGAACTGGAACCACCGGATCGTTTGGCCGAACCCAAACTATGCTCTAAATCCTTGGCCCTCGCGACCAATACATCAAAGTCTGAGTAGTCAGAAGCTAGCGTGTACCTCTTAACCTCTTCATTCAACCCGTAGCGGAATCGGTTACAACGCTCCACTTCAGTAGGAACTAACTCTGGAGCATATTGACTCAAGCGAACAAAACGGATCTCGTAATCAGTCACAGAAGCATCTCCCTGAGTAAGAGCCGTGAACTCTCTCTTCTTCTCATCTAGGTACCTCGGTCCCAAGTACCTCTTCCTGAAAGCAAACTCAAAGAATTCCTAATCAATCTCTGTCTCTGGAACCCCGGCAGTAATGGTGACCCACCAGGTGTAGGCATCACCCTGAAGCAACGATATCACACAGCCCAATCTACGTGCGCCCGCACAACCCATCTGAGCCAAGATTCGGACTGTCTTCTCCAACCATAACTCCGATCTCTCCGGAGTAGATCCTCTAAACTCCTCGGCTCCCAAACTACGGAGCCTCTCCAAAGGTAGACTAGCATCATCACACCTAGGCTGAGCTGCAGCCTGAGCTCCCGCAACTGCGGCCTGAAATGCTCCCGCTATCGCTTGCACTAGCGGAGTCATATCAATTCCAGCTGGACCTTGGCCACCTTTGCCACCTTGAGGTCCATCTCCTTCAGCTCCATCTTCACCTCCAGCTCCAGGTGGTGGAGGTGGTGGTGGTGAAGGTGGTGGTGGAGCGCCAACTCCCGCGGCCACCGGCCCTTCCAGATGAGCCTCCACACCAACAGCCGGCTCAACAGGAGCCGCAACCCGTGGTTCCTGACGAACCACTCTCGGTCTACCTCTCGGTCTAGACATCGCTCTCGCAAATATCAACTACAACCACAACAACAAAACATACAAGCTGGGTTAGCAAGGCAAGGCTTCCAAGTGTTCAAGTACGTTCCCTCACTTAAAAATCATTTTTTCAATGTAATAGTAGCAATGGGACTCTTACACACATGCTTTAAAATAAACAATCAACATACTTGTCACACAAGCAATCATTCTTGCAAAACAAGCAAACACCGTGCAATTCAATTCAAAAACTTAAGCTTACCTCACTTACCTGCCCAAGGTCTCGGTAACCTTAGGCTCTGATACCAACAAGTGTAACCCCCTCGTCCCGGTCTGGCCGAATGACCGGTCCGAGTGGGCCACACGGGAAAAACCGAGTGAAAACCCCTAAGGATTCCCCCTCGGTTAACAACCCTAATTTTTTTTCATTTTAAAATCTTGTCTAAATGGATATTAAACCCTAAGTGATCATACAGCAGAACAACATTCATAAATCAAACAAACGAACTCAAACAAACATGCTACAACCCAATTTTAAGCTTATACTGCAGGTGGTATCGATACACCTAAGGGGTGTATCGATACCCCTTGACTAGGTCAACTGGTCAAAGTCAACCCGTAGAGGCCGTATCGATACACCCATGGAGTGTATCGATACCCTCCCCAACGTTTGACTTCCCACGGTCAAAGCTAAGATAACGGTATCGATACCCCAGAGACCGGTATCGATACCGAACTGGACAGTAGCACCAGAGACCAAAATGGTATCGATACACCTGAGGCCCGTATCGATACCAAGATGGACAGTAGCTCCAGTGGCCAAAATGGTATCGGTACGCCCCCTCGTGTATCGATACACTATGCCTGAAACAAGAAGGCGGTATCGATACCGTACTAACCGTATCGATACCCCTGCACGGCAAAGCCTCCCAAACTCAGCAAAAACAATCTAAACTCAAATCTAAAAGCAATTTAAGACTTTCCTAGACCCCAACAAGCATACATACAACATTCACGTACCATCAAACAGCCATACAAACACTCAAAAACTATAAACATCAAGGAAATCATGCAATAGACCCAAGATGGCATTCAAGCATACAAGTTCATACATCAACATTCAAACATGAGAGCAACATCAAGAGACACATGGCTAACATTCAGAATAAGCAATTTAGGCATGGATACAATTCAAACATGGCAACACAAGCCATACGAAATCATGATAACATGGAGTCTAAACAAGCTCCTAAACAACCAACAATCATCCATCAAAAGACACATGTCCCATTGCTTAAACTATTACATGTTCAACATTTAAAAGCCATACTTGATGAACTCAAGCCAACAACCACACTTGGAGGCCCTCCACTTGCTCAAGCAACCCACGAACTAAGGATCTGCAATGTTGAACAAAGAGAGCGTAAGCAATGATGCTTAGTGAGGGTAAGCTCTAAAAACAAACCTCAACATTGCAGGGTCCGAGCACGATCTAGCCAAGGCATTTCACAAACATACCAAGGATCCACAAGAGCCACAAGATAAGATGCATGAGCAATAAATACAAGTAAATGTCATGATCAACAAGCTCTAAATTCCTCAACATAAGTAGCCACATCAAACATCCACATAAGGATCATTTATCACAACACATTGATACAATTATCAATCAACACAACCATTACCTGACGCTGGGATTACACTCATCACCAGTCTCGCGGAGGGGATTCCACTCATCCTCACGCCCCGTCGATGGGATTCCACTCATCACCGACTATATTTAAATACATTTTCCGGGCGTACCCGTACTCCTCCTTGGTGACTCAACGCCACCAAGGCCACGCGCAACTTTTGACTCATGTGTACACACTAACATCCTAATGATCGATCATTTGTATTCAAGTATACTAGTGCAAATATTTACTCACATCACATTACTCATTTCAATCAATTCCGTGCTTAGCACGTACTCACCAACAACCATCATCATGCATGTCTCAAGCATCACAATTCATGTCTCATCTCACATGTATAACACAATATACATAGCAATCATATTACATTTCATACGAGACACACACAAATACACAAATGAGTTCATCCAAAGGCTCTAGGTCAAGTTTAGGATTAGGCTACCACCCTAATCCTAACTCTAGGTGGGTCTACCAAGCCCAACCTAGTCCATATACTCGAACCAACCATTTTAAATCCATTTAAAACATTTAACCACTCACCTAAGCTCCCAAGCTTAAAGACCAAGCAAGCGACCGTGTTCAAATTCCCGGATTCCCTTCCGATGCTTCACCGATGCCCAAACTCGATTCTAATCAATCCCAAACACAAACAAAACATCCACAATCAATAACTCATCATCTGAACCAACCCGGATTAACATTAGCAAGCATTCAACACCCAAAATCAACCCCAAAAACAGAATCCCGAGCAGCCCCTAACACCCTTTGAAAACTTCCATTTCAAGCATCCAAACAACCATCAAACACACCCAAAGTGATCCTCATATATCATACTAATACCAGCCCTCAAAAACCAACATTAAACCACCCCAAAATCCACTTTAAAACCCTCCAAAAACCCCTTGGAAACCCAATTCCGAAAATTGCTCAAAACCATTTGAAATTCACATATGTTATACCATTTGACCTCTATATATCATAACTAAACATGTTAAATCAAAACACTTACTTTAACAACATAAAGCTTTCATTTTTAACCCAAACTTCCCAAAATTCCATTTTCTAAAACCTACATGAAGATGAAAATAGAAGGTACTTTTAAAGAGGGGAAGATGAGGGGAAGTCAAAAACGTCCTTACCTTTCAAAATGGAGTTGAAATGAGGGAGCTTTTTGGATGGAATAGTGGCTTGAAGAGGGGAGCTCTTTTCACGTTAGGGAAGAAGGTGAATAGTGGAAGATGGTGAGAAATGAGTGTTTTTAATTGTTTGTTTAAATTTAAAGGCTAAAGACCACATTGCCCTTAATGAAATGGGATATTCACAAGAGTATATGATCCATGGCCATTTGGGGTTTGATCCCATAGCATAGTCAACCCCATTAATTAATTTGGAAACAAAACTCGAACCACTATTTAAATCACAAAACCGAACCCAAAAATATTTAAAATATTATTTTCACCTAACCCCTAAACCCGGGTGTTACAGTTCCTTATTTAAAAATAATATTATAAATATATTTTAGAAGTTTAGATGATATTTTTTTATTAAATAACATTACAAATCTTACTTATGCATGTGAAAAATAATATGAAGAAATATATATATATATATATAGAGAGAAAGTCGTTTAAATTGGAATCAAATCGTACTATAACATGGTAAATAATTACAATTAAATTTGTATAGAAACTCGAAAACTGGACTCGACTCGAACTAGACTCGAATTTCATAAACTCGACTCGAATCGAAAAAATTTCAAATTAAGTTCAAGTCGTAAAAAATGTCGCGTCAACTCGAATAACTCGAAATTTTTTGACTCGACTCGACTCGCTCGAACGCTCACCCCTAGGTAACTCGTGATTGTTTCACTATTTAGAAATCGGTTAAAATATATTCTAAGTTTCTATACTTTTTGTACATTTAAATTTTAGTCCTTATACATTTTAGATTTGAGAATTCAATTTTAAAAATAGTGTTAAAATTGTTCTGCTATGTCATTTTGAAATAAAAAAATAGTAATTTGTAATAAAAATTGTAATTGTCAAAAGGCAAATTCGTGGTGTTTGTGGCAAAAACACCACTAAATATCGTAATATCCCATCACATTTAGCAACATTTTAGTGAAAAATACCACTATAACTCAACATTTAGCGGTGTTTTGAAATACAAACACCGCTATAGAACACGATCATTTACGACGTTTTTGAAACTCAAATGCCGCTAAAGAGAAGGTATTAGCGACGTTTGGAATATCAAAGACCGCTGTAGAACACGATCATTCGCGACGTTTTCATACACAATCGCCGCTAATGTTTGCGGCGTTACTTTCTGCTGCACTTTTCGCAGTGCTTTTTTAGCGTCGAGAGAATTTTTAACAGCGCTAAAAAACACCACTATAAGGTTAAAAAACGCCGTTAAAAACATATTTTGTTGTAGTTATAGGTTAAGAAAAAAGGAATTTTAGAAGATTTGAAGAAGAAATGACTTATAAGATTGAAGAAATGACTTATATAATATTTTCATTCATAAGATAAGATATAGAAACAGTTACGGTGTATATGATAATATCCATAATACTAAAATTATTAAAATGCAGTTGTGAGTTGCATAACAACCCAACTGTCCCCGTAAACCTTTACTTAACCATTTAATTGACTCATGTTTGGTCCATAACATGCCCCATCACCCTCTCATACTTTGACTTTGACTATGACCCTTTTTCCACAATAGCTACGACATCGTTTCCCTTTGCACCTTTACAGATCAAGACTTAAGTCTCTCAGTCAATTTCCCTTTTCGAGTTGAATCCCTAAATCACTCAAATCCAGCCCTAATTCCACCCCCTTTCATCTGCGGTCATGACAATCTTGTCTTCAAACTTCGATTGCAGAACTTCAAGATTTTTGTGCTTAAGAAATTGTGTCACATAACCTAGAAATAACTCATTTTATAGTGTCAATTGGTCAAGTAAAAGAAAGTTACGATAGAATAGAACTTGTTCATATGAATGATTTACTAGGACTGAACTCTTTCATTTATTGTTTATCCCATATCAATTTGAAATATTTATAGATAAAATTAACATTTAATATTTCCATTTTTAATTAAATTTATTTAATGATAATATTAATTTTTTTATTTCTTCCTTGATTAATTTAAATCAATTATGTGATGTCATTTTCTTACACACGGTAATTTTTACTTAACATTTGAGATATTATAATTGATCCAAAATTTCTTCATCCGTAGACTAATTACTTAATTTAGACCTAAAGTTTTAAGTTAAAATTTACAATTAAAGGTTAATAGTCGTATGATCTCCTCGTAGAGTAAGATTTTATTGACAAATTCTAATCCTACTTAAAGGGGAGGAGAATGACGAATTCTAAGGGAAGGAAGAGAAGTGCTCCTAGTGGGTCTGGAACTCATGACCTAAGGGAATATGAGGGAACAAAGATGAACAGCTTACCAATCGGCCAAATGTGCTTGCTCAAGAAAATTATATCAAGTAATTACATATAAAAAATTATATTCAATACACTAGCGGTGAAAACAAAAATTTCCACAAGTACCTTAGTTTTAGGGTTTAAAAATTTAGTTTAGGGTTCGTGGTTAAATTTTAGGGTTTAGGGGTTTAGAATTTAGGTTTTAGGGTAATAGGTTAGGGATTTAGATTTTAACCTATAAAACCCTAAACCCTGAATTCTAACAACCTCTAAATTTTAAACCCCTAGATAGGGGGTGTAAATAAACCAAGCTTGAACAAACAAGGCTCTGTTCGTATTCCTTTGTTTATTTTTGAAGGTGTTTATTTTCGATTCATGTTCGTTTAATTATTTTCGAAGGCGTTTGTAAAACCTTTGTTTGATTTTGATATAAAAAATAGTCTAAAGACCTAATTGCAAAGTAAATAAATTTTTAAGTACTCACAAGACTCACATTTGACAAGTATATTTCAGTCTTAAAATGTTTTAAAGTCAAAACTTAAACCCTATAAAAATTTCTAAATGTTTTTAAAGTCAAATCACACAAAATCGCCCAAGCATTTCGATACACCCCAGGCGTTTCGATACGGCTTGATCTTAAAGACTTATTGGAAAATTTCGTTTCGAGACTGGCGTTTGGACACAACCTTCATCTGGCTTTAAAATTTTAAATAGTGTTTTGATACGGCCTTGCCCGTATCGATACGAGGTTAAGATTTTTTAAATCTGAGCATTTAATGATATAGCAGTCACTTGTCAGTTATTAGAATCTGAAAATATATGAATTTTTGTTACCCGTTTCGATACACCCATTGGGTGTTTCAATACACGTTTTGGCAGATGCATTTGTGAGCAACACCGTTTTGATAAGGCCTATAGTCGTTTCGATATGGCCCTAACCGTTTCGACACGCCTTCAAGCGTTTCGATACACCCTCTTTATTACACACAATGGCTCTTTCTATTTTGAGACAGGTATCGATACGAGCTCGAGTATTTCGAAACCTGTAGCATGTGGGAATTTAAAGCTCGACTTTATGACTTCCCAACGGCTCCAAAACATCTCCAACGTTCATAAACAACTAGAATATCATTCTACACTATTAAAGCAAGCTTGGGACACTTGAAGATGGTTAGAGAACATATCCAAGCAAGATGATCAAGAGAATTTGAGTCTAAATCTTATTTCTTTATTTCTCTTGTACATAGTTTAGAGAGTGCTTAAATTGTAAATCTTTTACTCTTTATTGTGAGCTTAATTTGTGTAAACACCCACCTTGTGAGGTATTTAGTTTACTAAACAAACCTTGTAAAAGGGAGAGGTTCTAGTTTAGCCTTAGAAAAACTAGAGTGGTTCTATCTTAGCCATATAAAAGATAGGGTTGTAAAGGTTGCCCCCTTAGCCTTGAAAAGGGGAAAAATTCATAGTGAATTGGGAAATCCTTAGTGGTGTGCTAAGGTAGTGGATGTAGACTCGGTTGGGTAGTCGAACCACTCTAAAATCCTTGTACAAATTGTCTACTTTCGGTTTTTAGCCAATTCATCCAAGGACCAAATACAACCAACTTGAAGGTTTTCGGAGATCGATTTGAGTGTGTAACAAGCCTAATAATTGGTATCAGAACCCCACTCTTTGAAGGACTCACATCCACAAGCGAATACCCTACAAGAAGATCAATAAACCTTTGAATCAATCCATGGCATCTACCTCCGGCCAAAACTTCCTTGAGTCACAATCGATCACCAAGCTGCCATTTTTCAACGGGGATAACTATTCCTATTGGAAAGATAGAATGAGGCTCTTCATCAAGTCTAATGACTATGTCCTTTGGGATGTAGTGGAAGATGAGCCAACAATTCTGATGAAGCGAGATGAAGAAGGAGGGCTAGTTCCGAAAACAAGAGCAGAAATGACTGATGAATATCAAAGAAGACTTCAAGTGAATGAGAAGGCTCTTCATGTCATCTTTTATGAACTTGGACCCGATATGTATCCAAAGATTTCATATTGCACAAATGCAAAGGAAGTGTAGAACAAGCTAGAGACCACCTACGAGGGCACCAACAATGTAAAGGATACCAAGATTGGGATCCTTAATTTGAGTTATGAGAATTTCAAATGGAGCCAGATGAGAGTGTTTCCAAGATGTTTGATCGGTTATCCATCATTGTAAATGGTCTCAAAAGCTTCGGTTAGATCATTCCCGAAGACAAGCTAGTTCGGAAGCTTCTTTACTCTCTTCCCGAATCATGGGATGAGAAGAGAACCACAATGATTGAGGCCAGGAATTTGAAGAATTTGAAGCTCGATGAGTTGGTGGGATCTCTCTTTACTCATGAGATCATGAAGCAAGGAAGGGAAAAAGAAAAGAAAAGAGAAGAGAAAAGAGTGAAGAAGCAAGAGGTAGAGAAGAAGAAGCAAGGGATTGCTCTCAAGGCATCTGAAGAGGAAAGCAATTCTAGTGAGGATGAGTTTGAGGAATTGGCTATGATAGCCAAGAGAATCTCTCGGTTCATGAAGTTTAATCGGGGTAGAAAGTTCTAAAGAAGAAAAGACTTCAAGAACAAGAACAAAGAAGAAGAAAATGATTAAATCATTTGTTATGAGTGCAAGAAGCCAAGGCACATAAGATCAAAATGTCCTCAACTAAAAAAGGGGTTCCATAAGAAGAAAAGGCACAAAGCCCACATTGCTACTTGGATAAATGAAAAATCATCATCCGATAAAGAGGAGCACGAAGTGGCTAATCTTTGCCTCATGGCTATTGATGATGATCCTAAGGTAAACCCTAACTCATCTACTTTCTATTTTACATATGATGAACTTCAAGATGCATATGATGAGTTGCAAGAGGTTTAGGATGAGTTGGTTGAAAAATATAAGGAATCAATTTTGAGAAACAAGAAAATAATTTTCAATTTGAAAAACCAAAACAATTCCCTTTCTACGATCAACTCGGAACTTGAAAAGAAGATTGTAGATTTACAAGATGATTTAAAGTATTTTAAAAATGAAAATGTGGATTTGAAAAATTTTCTTTCAAAAGTTCACGATGATCACCACAAAGTGGTGAATGAGCTTAAGGCTTCTCTAAACGTAGTTGGGAAACAAGATTTTGAAAAAGCAAGCTCTTCAAAACCCAACTATGTGAAGAGGAACTTTAATGGCTACAAACAAAGAGGCTCTCAAAGGCATCCTAAAGGTAAAAGGGTTAGAAATGTATGGGTTCCTAAAGAACTAGCAGTTTCTAATAATATTAATACTATTGCTTCTTGGATTCCTAAGGGAACCAAGTATTTGGGAGCTAACTCACATGGACCCAAAATGATTTGGGTACCAAAAACTAAGAACTAATCTTTATTTGTAGGGGGGAGCATTGCTATAAGGCCAAAGCCTCAAGTCAAAACACTTGGTACCTTGATAATGGATGCTCAAGACACATGACCGACGACAAGAGTAGATTCGTAAAGCTAAAGCCAAAGAGTGGTGGTGTGGTGATATTTGGTGACAAATCCAAAGGCCACATTGAGGGTATATGTTCCATTGGTAATCTCTCTTCAATTCTTATTGAAGATGTATTATATGTCAATGGTCTAAAACATAACTTGTTGAGCATTAGTCAATTATGTGATAAAAGGTTTTAATATTCTTTTTGATGTTAATGGTTGTAAAATTGTGAACATTAAAACAAATAAGATAATGCTCATTGATCATCATATAGGTAACATATACATGGTGCATCTAGATAACATTCATACATCCTATGCATGTTTGGTTGCTCAAAATGAAAATGATGCTTGGTTGTAACATAGGAAACTAGGACATGCTAGCATAAGTGTTTTAGAGAAATTGGTTTCCCAAAATCTAGTTAGAGGTTTACCTAAGCTAAAATTCTGCTTAGATAAAATTTGTGATGCTTGTGTTAAAGGCAAACAAAAACGAATTTTATTTAAATCCATTAATGATGTTTCAACTGGTAGAATTTTGCAATTGATTCATATGAATCTCTTTGGGCCAATTAGGACAACTAGCTTGGGTGGAAAATCATATGTTTATGTTTTAGTTGATGATTTCTCTAGATACACTTGGGTTCTCTTTTTAAGTACAAAAGATGAAGCTTTAGAAAAGTTCATCACATTTTCAAAAGTTACTCAAAATGACCTTGGTCAAAACATAACACATATTAGAAGTGACCATGGAACGGAATTTCAAAATCTGAGTTTTGAGGATTTTTGTAACTCTAATGGTGCCACAATTTTGCCGCACCTCGAACTCCTCAACAAAATGGGGTAGTTGAGAGGAAAAACCGTAGTTTAGAAGATATGGCTAGAACCATGCTTTGTGAAAACAATTAACCTAAGTATTTTTTGGAGGAAGCCACAAACACCACTTTTTATATCATAAATCGTGTAATGATTAGGCCAATTTTAAGAAAACTCCTTATGAGATTTTAAAGTCAAAGAAGTCTAACATTAGCTATTTTTATCCTTTTGGATGCAAGTGTTTTGTTTTAAACAATGGAAAAGATCATTTAGGTAAATTTGATGCAAAAGTATTGAAGCTATTTTCTTAGGATATTCTTAAAACTCTAAAGTCTATCACTCTATCGAGTGTTTAACAAAAGAACCTTAGCTGTAGAAGAATCTATTCATGTGGTTTTCAATGATAATCTCTTTCCGAGGAAGGATTCTTGTAATGATGATGGTGTAGGAATTATTGAAGCCAATGATGGCAGAAAATCATCAAAGGTGGATGAGGTTCCAACCAAAGAAGAAGAAGCACAAGATCCTCCCATACAATCCTTGAAGGACATGAATCTTGGAGAAAAGGAAGTGAGCTACCCAAGGGAACTCAATTATGTAAAAAATGGTGAAATCTTGGGTGATCCATCCAAGGGGGTAACCATTAGATCCTCTCTTAGATTGCTTAATAATGTTGCATTTATTTCATGCATTGAGCCTACAAATATCAAAGAAGCATTAAAAGATGATTTTTGGATATTGGTCATGCAAGAAAAACTTAATCAATTTGAGAGGAGTAAAGTTTGGACATTAGTTAATAGGCCTAGTAATAGGTCTACTATAGGAACTAAATGGGTATTTAGAAACAAACTATATGAGAGTGGTAACATAGTGAGGAACAAGGCTATACTTGTTGCTTAAGGTTATACTCAAGAAGAGAGAATCAATTTTGATGAAACCTATGCACATGTAGCTAGAATGGAAGCAATTAGGATGCTTCTTGCATTTGCATGTTATCATAAATTCAAGCTTTTTCAAATGGATGTTAAAAGTGCATTTTGAAATGGTTTTATTAATGAGGAAATGCATGTTGAACAACCACCCGGTTTTGAAGATCCAATTTACCTAAACCAAGTTTTTAAACTAACTAAAACTTTATATGGTTTGAAACAAGATCCTAGAGCTTGGTATGAAAAGCTTTCAAACTTTTTAGTTGAAAAAGGTTTTGAAAAAGGCAAGGTGGACACTACACTTTTCATTAAAAAAAATGGCAATGACATCTTAGTAGTACAAATTTATGTTGATGATATTATCTTTGGTTCTACTAATGAGTTCTATTGCCTAGAATTTTCTAAGTTAATGTAAGGTAAGTTTGAGATGAGCATGATGGGGGAGCTCTCATTCTTCTTTGGGCTCCAAATCAAGCAAAGGAAGGATGACATCTTCATCAATCAAGCTAAGTACATCAAGGATATGCTCAAGAAGTTTGACTTGGAGAATGTGCAGCCTCAAGTCACTCCAATGAGCTCATCAATTAAGCTTGTCAAAGATAAAGAAGGTAAGTGTGTTGATTCTAAGCTTTATCATTCTATGATTGGCTCTTTACTTTACCTTACCGCAAGTAGACCCGATATCATGTTTAGTGTTTGTTTGTGTGCTAGCTTCCAAGCTAGCCTTAGAGAATCACACCTTGTAGCCATTAAGAGAATCTTTAGATACTTTAGAGACACACCTTGTTTAGACCTTTGGTATCCTAGAGACTCTTCTTTTAGCCTATATGCTTATTCCGATGCGGATTATGGGGGTTGTAAGATAGATAGAAAAAGTACCTCCGCCACTTGCCAATTCCTAGGTAGTATGCTCATATCTTGGTTCTCTAAGAAACAAAATAGTGTAGCATTATCTACCACCGAAGCAGAATATATATCAGCCGAAAATTGTTGTGCTTAAGTCCTTTGGATGAAGTAACAACTTCTAGACTATGGAATTGATGTAGGTACCATACCCCTTAAGTGAGACATATGTGTTGCAACACTAGTGCCATATGTCTCACTAAGAATCTCATCCAACATTCTAAAACCAAGCACATAGAGATAAGACATCATTTCATTAGGGATCATGTCTTAAATAATGATGTTGTTCTAAAATATGTTGATACTTCAAACCAACTAGAAGATATCTTACAAAGCCATTAGACAAAGAGCGTTTTTGGACTCTTAGGAGAAAGTTAGGTCTAACTAGCCTATCTTGACTTTTTAGAGCCCTTAAGTGTCAAAAATTTGCTTGGATTTGAATGATGATCATGTTGATGTGATTTTTCTTCTTAATGCATCTATGCTTGTTGCTAGGGGAGTATGTATATGTTTTAGTCCATAAATGTTGCTCATTCATCATTCACATGCATTTAGAATCGATTAAAATTCAATTTTTGAACTTCTTTCAGTTCAAAAATGTGTTTTCTAGCACAAGTGTATCAAAACAAAAGCAGGTGTTTCGATACGGGCTCGATATTTCTTGCCCAAAGTGTATTTTCTAGCTAGGGTGTATCGAAACAAGTAAAGGTGTTTCGATACGTGCTCTTGGAAAGATACCCAAATTCATTTTTGGAAAAATCTGTATCGAAACAGCTAGAAAGCGTTTCAATACGGGCATCGATCATGTTTCGGTACAACTTATACATGTACCGATACGGACGCGTGTTTCGGTACAATTTTGAAGCGTTTCGATACTCTTGTTTCGATATACTAGGTGGTGTATCGATACGCGTAGCCACAATAGCCTAAAAAGGGCATTAAAATGGTTTTTCAACTTTCAACCACTTTTTATTAAATACAAACTCTTTTAAAACCCTAACCTAGATTTTTCACCTATAAATGTCCATCAAATCCCTTTGTTTTTCACACAAATTTTTGAGGGCTTTTGATTATCAAATCAAGTCTAAGCAAATTCATCAATTTGGTGCATTATCATCCATCCATTCATTCATAATCACATCTCAAGGTATACAACTCTTTTCTTTTCCTTTTCAATTTCGTTTCAAATTTTATATTGTTTTTAAGTAATTCTTGTATATAAAACATATATAGTATGTGTTTTGAAGATTTTACAAAAATTATTTCAAAACTGACTTTTTTCATTCCTATATATAAATATACCATATATTTTTATACACCGTTTTTCGAAATTCTTTTTACCAAAAATTTGTTTTATATTTATATATGTTTTAAAAATATATCGTATAAATTTTTATCAATACCTTGAATATTAGATTGACTATTGGATTGAATTTGGTTGATTTATGCATACATGTGTTTTGTACCTTGATTTGTTTCTAGATTTTGAATATGGGTTCTAGAAAGAGATCAAGAACTGATGAGGCTGGGGGAAGTTCAAACAACGATGATGACTCCTCTCGTCCCAACCTCACTCTTCTTTATCAAAAGAGTCTTTGAACCAATGAAGCCCATAACAACTTCAAACTTTTTCAAGATCATTAAATTCGACGTGAGCGTATTACTTCTTTACCCTTTTTGAATTCTGAACGTTTTAAATTTCATTATCTTCCTTTATTGAGGCATTGTAATTTCATGACCTTTTTGAGCTTACCCAGTATGTAACGCCTCGATTTTGAGCTTAGGAGTTATGGTGATGGTTTTAGAGTTGGCCGAATCTGTTTTTGGAGTTAGGGTAGTTTGGGGTGAGTTCAGGGAAAATTGCCCTCGAGTGTTCTTAAAAATATAGAAATAATTTCTAAAATCCTTATACATTATATATATGAATTTTGCGAAATCAATTTTGGAAAATGATGTCTAGAATTATGACATTTTGGTCTAGTTACTAAAATGCGAATTTTCAAAACTGTTTTAGTGACCGTTTCATAAAAGAATCAAAACATTGAATCTTTAAGGATCTATTTAGCCAAGTCTAATTTCATAATTTCCTCTTATTTATTTTATTCCTAAAAGTGATTTTAAAAGGGGTTTTATATCATTCAAGTTTTGACGTTAAAACTTCCAAAAAGGCTTTCTTCACTCTCTTCAACTAAACACCATTTTAGAAGCAGGTTTTCAAAGGTAAACTTCTTTTTAAGTTGATTTCTAATCATAAAAGTATTTCCTTATGATTTTCTTCTAAAACCCAATTGTTTTCTCTTAGATTTCTTAAGCTTTTCTTCAAAATCAAGGGGAAATTCTACCATTAGAGGTGAGCTGCGTTTTTCTCCTCTAATGTAAGGTTCTTTATTGATATTCCCATTTTATTGATTCTTTTATTGTTTTAGATTAAAGGTTTTTCAAAGATGTTTATGAAAAAGTAAGAAATCAAGTTAAAATGGCTGTTTAGTGAGTTTCTTTGCTGGATTAAGTTTTACTGGGTTTTAGATTATTGTGAGCAATTTTTTTGATGTTGGAATATGTTGAGATAATGGGTTAATCAAAAGAATCTCGGATTTGTTTGAGTTGATGAAGTTTCAGATGGATAATTTTGGGTTTTTGACTTGGATTTGTGAGAAATCAGTAGCTGGTGATTATTTGATGACGGGTTAATGTTTTTGGATGCTATTAGATGTATTTATGATGATAATTTTTGCTGGGTTTTGGCTGGAGATCGTTTGGGTTGATTTATTCGTTGTTTTCGGCTTATTTCAGATATATTTTGATGGCCGATTGTTGCTAGATGACGAGTCTCTGTTTTCCAGCAAGTTTTTGGGTTGAAATAAAGTCTAATGCTCTGTTTTGTAATGGTTAGAAACATGGATTTTGGATTCGGAATCATTGGACGCGATTTTGGGTAATCCGAAGGCTTAAATCGGCGTTTTAGCTAGCATTTGGGGTTTGTCGGTGAGTGGAAACGTTTTTAAAGCCTTAACATGGTTAAGGACATGTTTTAAAGGTTTTGGATTGTGTCAGAAATACCAATCTAAGCTCAAGCGTAAGTTTGGGTGTTTTCGCTCTAGTTTTCACCTTACTTCCTATTGTTTTGGTTCAATGTGATGATGATGCGCAGACATATATGATTATGTTAACACTGCTGCTTTCATGCATAATGAGTTGTTTTAAATGTTTTCATATGAAATCCCATGAGTTAATGTCATGATTTCAAAGTTACGAAATTATGTTGAGAAATGTCATGCATTGTATGTGCTTTGAAATGGGCTGTGGTGATCATGTTTATGCTTTGAAATTAGTGAATGATCTTGAAGGTAAATTGTATATTGCCAAGTGATGATATATATATACATATATATCGGATATGTTGATCGATCAATAGGATGTGGAGAGCTCTATAATACAAAATTCGCGCGTGTTGTATCCTTTGGTTTCACAATAGGGGTAGCGCTATTGTGATGCGAGTGGTAGGGGTAGTGCTATTGTGATGCGAGTGGTAGGGGTAGTGCTATCACCAACGGGCTCTGCGGGCAGTAGCATCCCAACCGAAGAGAATTCTATGCATCGGTAATGTATGTGACTTGATGGGGGTAGTGCCATCAAGGTGTCTATATCCGATTTGAGAGTGATAGGGGTAGTGCTATCACCTTGGGCTTTGCGTGTAGTAGCATCCTGGGTTCACTTGGGGCCAATATACATGTGTTTATTTGCAATATGTGTATGCTATGTCTTGGTATGATGTTGATCATGTGTTGGTAAGTTGAGTTTTAACATGCACCAGCAATGCATGGTTTGAATGAGTTTGGTAAGCCATGGTTATATGCATCGGTAATGCATGAACTGTGTTATTGTGGTTTTGACTTGAGGATATGCCTTGTATTATATTTCTAGCTCGTTTTATCGGTTTTGTTGCAAGGAAATGATTTGAAGGAAGGTTTTGTTTTATGATTAAATTATGGTTTTAAAACTGCATTGTTGTTGCTTTGGTTTTAAGCACCGCTCACTAAGCTCTCTAGCTTACGCTCTCTTTTCAAACAATGCAGATCGTTAGACCTTTCAGGGCAGCAAGGGAGCAAGGAAGGTGTCCAAGAGTTTCAATCCTAGCTCAAGTGTGATTTATCCTTATAGTAGTGTAGTAGCAATGGGGCAAGACCTTTATGTGTGTTGGGAGCGTGTGTTGAACTCCCTTTTTGTTGAGACATGCTTGTTATGATCTTTTGAAGTGATTTGAGGTTTAGTTTCGATGTTGTTAAGCTAAACTTGTGTTTTGACCTCTTATGCAAATGTGGATCTTCGTATGTTTCGTTCTAGTTTAATCAATGCGATGAAATGCTCTTGTTTGATGTTGTTAAGCTCCTTTATCTGAGAAATGCATGTTTTATTGATCCCTTGTTGTTGGTTTGTTGTTGGAATGGTTTCGGTAAGCTTCGGAAATGCCTAAGACTCATTTTGAACCATACTGTGCACAAGGGTTCCGAAACGGGCTCGACCGTATCAAAACAGGCATGAATTATGCCTACTTGTTTCAAAACGCCCCTTGGTGTTTCAGAACAGTTCACCTCTGGAGAATCTGGTTTTGAAACCCTTTTTCAAAACGGGTAGTGGTGTTTCGAAACGCCTGTCAGTTAAGTTAGTTGAGGGCATCTCCTAAGTTCTGTTTTCTTGCATTTTAGTCCCCGGTTGATGTTTTATCAATTGAATGAGTTTGAATGGTTGTTTCGTGCTGCATTTTGGCATACATGTATGAAAGTTGATTAATTGCAAGATGGTAATATTAATTTCATGTTAGGTCCCTGTTTTATGTTAGAATAACATTTTGGTCATGTATGCTTGTGTGCCAGATCGAAGTTTGTTTCGTCGTGTTTTTATCCGCTGCGAGTGTTCCTCACCTAGGTTTGTTTAAAAAGAGCATCTAGAAAAGATAACTTCAAAAACTTATTCCTCTTTTAGTGTTGCTAATCGAAGAGAAATCTTCGGGTCTTTCTTTGGTTAGTCCCGTGTGACCACCTTTGGTCGGTCTGGTGGCTAGGCCGAGCTGAGGGGGTTACACAGTACATTGTACCGTAACATGGTTTTTCTCTTTTATGCTAATGTCTGATGTATTTCCAATGCCGATCGTTCTCAAGTAATTGCCATTGAATCCTACATTATGGGGAAGAAGTTTCGGATTGATCCTTAAACTTTAGCCAATGTTTTTGGGTTTGAAGATGAGGGTATTTCGGATGAAAACTCTTTGGGACATACTCTTGGTGGCTCCGTTACAGTCCTTGATGCTCATGCTCGCATTCTTCACCTCATGGTCTCTTGGTGGTTTCGTCCATCTGGAGGAAAGTTCTCACACATCCGCCAAGTCGACGACTTTTGGCTTCATTGTTTACGCGAGGAACGTCAACCAAATCTTTTCCAAATCATGTTTGCCAAGATGGTGTATCTTGTCCAAAATCGTAACTCGGATCTTGTCACTTCATTCACATATGGAATCGCATTGAGTTATTTGTTCTCGAAATTGGGGATCGATTGCTCTCTTGATTTTCCGGAATCTCTCAAGGATCCCATTGATGACAGAACTCTTATCCATTTCAAATTTCACTACATTGATGCAGATTGGGTTCATGTTGAGAATCCTCCTCAAGTTGCGGTCCCCAAACCTCAAGCTCAAGTTGCTCCACCCAACAATGAAGCTCTCATGACTTTTCTCACCAAGCAATTCAATAGCTTGCAAACAAACATTTCTTCGTTGGATACTTCCATGACCTCCGGTTTTGCCTCTATTGAAACTCGTTTCACATCCTTGGAGGCACGAGTTCAAAATGTTGAGAATCAACTTACTTCGGTTGAAACTCAACAAACATCGATGGACATCTCCTTTACCGACTTTTATGGAGAGTGGAGGCAATTTCGAAGGAACAATGCTAATGATGAAGATGAAGATAACGACGGGCCATAGCCCTTTGCATCTCATTGCATATCATCTCATTTAGGATTTCATTTTTTATGCAACTATCTATGTTATTCCCTTTTAGGACCTATGCTTTGATTTCTTGATTTTTTGAATTATGCTTTTAGGATTTAGGTTTGGATTTCTATTTGCTTTGAACTCTTATGCTTTAATGCTTATTGAATTTTAAGTTGTTTGATTTATATTGCTTATTTTCTCATTGAATTATGTTATTCCCTTTATATTGCTTATTATGATTTTGATCTAACAAAAATGGGAGAATGGTTAGGCTAATTTTTTTTTTTAAATCTTTTCAAAACCTAGCTTAAACTTAAGGGGAGTTTACTTAAAAAATTACTTTGGTTTTATTATATCAAAAAGGGGAGATTATAAAACATTTGTTTGATTTTGATATAACAAATAGTTTAAGGACCAAATTGCAAAGTAAATAAATTTTTAAGTACTCACAAGACTCACATTTGACAAGTATATTTCAGTCTTAAAATGTTTTAAAGTCAAGACTTAAACCCCCAAAAATTTCTAAGTGTTTTTAAACTCAAATTGCACAAAATCGCCCAGGCGTTTCGATACGCCCCAGACGTTTCGATACGACTTGATCTTAAGGGCTTACTGGAAAATTCTGTTTCGATACTAAAGTTCCCATTTTGTGACTGGCATTTCGATACGGCCTTGTCCGTTTCGATACGACCTTCATCTAGGCTTTAATATTTTAAATAGCGTTTTGATACATCCTTACCCGTATCGATACGGGGGTTAAGATTTTTCAAATTTGAGCATTTAATGATATAACCGTTACTTGCCAGTTATTAGAATCTGAAAATATTTTAATTTTTATTACCCGTTTCGATACACCCATTGGGTGTTTCGATACATGTTTTGGTAGATTCATTTGTGAGCCACACCGTTTCGATACGACCTCTAACCGTTTCGATACGCCTTCGAGCTTTTTTATACACCCTCTTTATTACACACAATGACTCTTTCTATTTTGAGACATATATCGATACGAGCCCGAGTGTTTTGAAACCTCTGTACATGTGAGAATTTAAAGCTCGACTTTATGACTTTCCAATGGCTCCAAAACATCCTCAACGTTCATAAACGGCTAAAATATCATTCCACACTATTAAAGCAAGCTTGTGACACTTGAAGATGGTTAGAGAACATATCCAAGCAAGATGATCAAGAGAATTTGAGTCTAAATCTTATTTCTTTATTTCTCTTGTACATAGTTTAGAGAGTGGTTAAATTGTAAATCTTTCACTCTTTATCGTGAGCTTAATTTGTATAAACACCGCCTTGTGAGGTATTTAGTTTACCAAACAAACTTTGTAAAATGGAGAGGTTCTAGTTTAGCCTTTTAAAACTAGAGTGGTTCTATCTTAGCCATATAAAATATAGGGTTGTAAAAGTTGCCTCCTTAGCCTTGAAAAGGGAAAGAATTCATAGTGAATTGGAAAATTCTTAGTGGTGTGCTAAGGCAGTGGATGTAGATTCGGTTGGGTAGTCAAACCACTATAAAATCCTTATACAAATTGTCTACCTTACTTTCGGTTTTTAGCCAATTCATCCAAGGACCAAATACAACCCACTTGACGGTTTTCGGAGATCGATTCGAGTGTGCAACAAGCCTAATAGCGTTCACGTTCGTTGGTTTACCGTTCGCGAACATATTTGTTTATATGCTTGTCAAAATGACAAAATCAAAATACTAGTCCTTAAGCTCCTTAGGATTCATAGTTTGAACTCCAAAGTTCACTTTGTGTTCAATTTAGTCACTAAATTCACCAGTATTTAAAATGTATAAAAATAAAAGGAATATGAGAAACGGAAAAACGAGCTTATAAATGAGCTAATAAACGAACTGGACACACTTCTTTGTGTGTTCGTTCATTTATTAAACAAACATAAAAATTTTGTTCATACTTATTTATTTAGCGTAATAAACAAACGTTATACGAACGGTTTGACGAACACTCTGTTCATTTACACCCCTAACCATAGGCCTAAACCTTAAATTGAATACCTAATCTTAAAACTAAAACATTTGTGAAAATATTTTATTTTCACCATCAGTCTATGGAATAATTACCTTAAAAAAGTTTACTTTATCGAATGTTTCTAAGTAGTAAAACCTCTAATAACTGCTGCATCATATTTTTATCATTTCATTATGATTACTAGTTATTCTAGTACATGTAAATTTTATTTGTTAAATGTATATAACAAATTTATATTATTCGTTTGTCAGAATGTTTTAAGGTTATAAACCAAGTAACAAATATCATAAAACTCAAATATAATAGGAATGGGAAGGTCTATTTGGCCGGTTGACTAAGCTATTTATTTTTGTTCTCTTTTATTTTTCGGTTCATGAGTTCTAGGCCACTAAGAGCACCCCATTCCTTCCTCTAGAATCCCCTTTCCATGTCCTCTAGGTAGGATTAGGACTAGATATGATTTGTTAAAAAAATTGAATCGGAAGTGAAACCGGTATTATTATTGGTTTTTGGTTCAAGTAGTTAAATCAATAGTCTTGTTTTTATCATAAAAAATTCTTAAATAATTTCTTTAGCTAAATTGTTTTGAATTAATTCACGACACCCAGTCATAGTTCTCTCAACACACTCGAGGATAAAGAATTTGTTATGGTAACAAGTTCACCAGATAATTTGGTATCCTGGTATTGAAAACGACATTCAAAATGGTTTACAAATAAAATGGCAATGAGAGAATTACAGTAAAACATATATTATTTCAAAGTCAAAACACTAATTTTATTACATAAACAAGAGAGATGAAGAATGTCTCACTAACTGCAGGTCCAGGAACATTGACAAGAGTAACGGTTGATGTAAGTCTGAACGCAACTGCCCAGGCTGCCTGGGAAGGATTGGCCACATTGGCTGCTGCAAATTCCAGCATCGCAAGAACCATTACCAGGAATTTGTCCATGGCACATCTCTTGCCCTTGGACATGGTACACCCCCAAACAAAAAACTGCAAAAATTAATTATTATTAGTAGTAAAAAAACCATGGGACTTTTCACGATGGAATTTGAGTTATGAAATAAAAACCTGAGAAAATGAGAGAGAGAAAGAGAAACTTGGAGGAGAGGTTGAACATTTTGAAGAGAATATGTCTGGATAAAATCAAAGACTTATGGCATATGGAAGAATGAGAATGGGAGTTAGTAATTTATAGGGAAGATTGGAATCAAGGAAAAGGTATCTTGATTGAAAGTTTTGGGATAATTCCTTGATTTGAGGCTAAGTTAATTCCTTCCCTTGATATTCGACTTCCAATATAAGGATAAATGAAAAATTATTAGATGAACTATGTTCACCACGTCATTCGTAGTCCCAGCCAATAGAATTCATCCATATCATTTTTTTTTAAGGTGAATCATCACATTTTTCTTACATGTTGATAAAGAGTGGGCAATTAATGGGTAGTTATTTTGAAGTGGATGGATCTTATTAGCTGAACCACGGATGACGTGGTGAACAAGGTCCATGAAATAATTTCTCAAGGATAAAGAGGGATTTCAACAACTTTTTAGGTAGATGATACGATTCATGTAATTAGTGAGCGTTTTATTGTATTCCTTTAGGGAATATCAGTTTATGTGTTCTTCAAGTATTGCTAGAAAAATAAAGTATTTTTTCTTTTGAACAAGGAAATATGGATTTTATTAAAAAAATAATAGAAAATATCACAAATATGAAGCATCAAACAGAAAAAATTGGAGAATATGATTTTTTTTAGTTTTTAAAAATCATAGCAAAATTTCAATTTTTTGTATCACATATTCAAATTATATTTGGATTTGCCATGTCTATTAACCAACTACTTGGGTCTTTTTAGTTTTCTTTGTGTTGAACAGTTGAAGTTTTTATTACGGACACAAAATGTCTTTTTTAGGTTAACGTTATTATTAAGTATATACTTCAGCAGAAGAAATCCTCCGTTGTTACAAATAATTTCGAAGTGTTACTGTTAGCAATATTCGTTTTTGTAATAAATGTGGTTCATTTTAAAAACACCGCACATAGTATGTTTAATTTTAATGTTAATTATTTATTGACCTGAAAATTATAAAAATTTAAAATGTCTTTCTTAGTTTTATGTTTATAACTTTTATAATTTTGTTTTAAATTATATTGTTCAATTAATGATATATTATTTTTGGGAGCTCACATTGATCTTATCGAAGCTTGGAATGTTGGTTTTAGACGAGTTATTATTGAGATGGATAGAATGGATAGCTCTCGTGTTCTTCGGATTGATTCATATAGTAATAAGTGTTCTCCTTTGTTATTACAGTTTACTGAGTTGCAACAACATAATTAGACGGAGAAGTTGCAACATATTACCCGCGATGAGAATAAAATTATTGACGCTTTGGCGAAAATTACTCCTGCGAATAGTTTAGAGATTCAACATTTTTCTAGCACTCTAGTTGGACTTCATTCCTTCTTGACGTTTTTCTAGCACTCTAGTTGGACTTCATTCCTTCTTGTTAGCGGATATCGCTATTTAGTTTTTGTTTGTTTTTTTATGTATTTATTATCATGTGTATTCTTTTCCTCCATCTAGGTTTATGGAGGTTTTTAAAGACGCGCATGACAGTGGCTGATGCTCCCAGTCCTGGTAGGATGCATCCGCATCCCCTTTTTGATTTTTTTAAATATATTTAATTTAGTTTTATTTTTTCAGAAAAAAATAATTTTGTTTAGTATGTAGAAGAAAAATTTTATTTTTGCATACCCATTTGAGAAAAATATTTTGAACTCAACTCTTGAATTTCTAGATCCGCCACTGAAACACGATAATAATCCTCTTTTTCATCTAAAAAAGGTCTCAAGTTTAACCACTAGATATATGGACTTGTAATTTTGTTATTATTTTTAGGGGTGAGCATTTGATCGAGTCGAGTAAAAAAATTTCGAGTTTACGAGTCCTATTTTACGAATTGAATTTTATTTTAAAGTTTTTTCAATTCGATTCGAATTTATGAAATTCAAGTCAAATTGAGTCGAGTAGAGTTTTTGAGTTTATGTAAAAATTTAATTGTAATTATTTACAATGTTATAATATAGACTGATTCCCAATTTACAAATCAAACTTTCTTTTTTGAATTTTTTTCAAGTCGAGTCTAGTAAAAAATTCAATTTTTTACGTTGTGTTTTGCTCACCCCTAATGATTCTAACAAAAATAATATATATATCTACATTGTTAATTTTATTTATTTTATGAATTAATTTTACAAATATTATTTATAATTTATGTTATAAATCTAAAATTTCATTTATTTAACAATATAAAATAATATATTTATAAAATAACATATATATAGTACAATATAATATAGAAATATTTATGTAATAATATATCTATAAATACTGTATTTATAAAATAATAAAAATATAAATCTAATAAAAAACATAATGCATAAACGAATATCACATTTTCATTTAAAGACATCCATTTGTGTCTAAAAAGATTGCTAGTATTAAAATCTTTGCAAAAGCAATATAACTCTTCAAAATAAGCTACAGAATGGAAACAACACATCCGACTAACCCACCCATCTTACTTGAGTTTTGCCAAGAATAGACCAAAACCAGTATTGGTGCTGTTTTATCGTTGGCTCCAAGTAAGGGTAACCGAAGGAGAGTTGTGGCCGTTTTTGGTGATTTGGAATAAAAAATTACAAATGATGGTGTAAGTCGATTTATTAAAGGGAAAAAAAAATTCCCGTGTCGAATTGGCCAGAGGACTTTAAGATGATCCTCCCTTCTGTTTTCTTAGGAAACCTGCTTGTCAGAAAGTACAATACTATCATGATAGGTAGAATACTTCCATTTACGGTTGCAGTCCCGTTTCCAATTACAATTGCGGACATAACATAACGAATACTATTGCAGTCATTATAGATCAATATTTTCCGTAATCACAGTTTCGAACGGTATCGCTACCGCTATTGTGTTAACAGACTGTTATTTAATCTTTGGTCCATTAGTCAATTGATAAGCTTAATTGACGAGTCAGATGGAATTAGCGTTTGTCTTTTATCAATGTAGGATTGGACAATTAGTCGGTGTCCATGCAAGTTGGGACTTGCTTTTTTTAGATTTGAAAAAAAAAAAGCTACGTAGTAAACACCACTACTTGTCCGCTTAGCTAGTTTTACCAAGTTTGCAAACAGGCTTGCTCTGGTGTCAGGGAATGCCTAGTGTAGTGCATGGTTACAACACAGGTATTGATGGACTCTTTTGTATTTCTTCTTCTGGGTGACAATATCTCTTATGACTGTAATTTCAGGGATCCCATTCCTTCACAATCACAATAAGAATTTGCTTGGTATGAAGATGAAAATTTTGTTATTCAAATGATTAAGATTCAACGTAAGAAAGCGGCCCTTCACCATTCGATTAACAATTTTTCAATTCTTCTCATTTCCATCTTTGACCAAAGTAGCTATGTTTGTAACCGGGGTATTTCTCTTCTATGTTCTGGATTACATTTTGTCTCCTTCAATCTCTGACAATTCTCTAACAAATTTTCTCCTTTTACATGGCTCGTTCAAATGCTTTCTTTGTATCTTCTATAGCTCACTTAATTAAGTCATTATATCCTTTGTTCACAGATTCTTCTGCTGTTTATGTTTTCAGGCGCCAATGCAGTGTTTCGAGGTATCATTGTGCCCTTCAACTCGAGTTGTAAAGCAATTATTGTTAGACAACCAGCGTTAATAATCCAAGAAAATAATAAAACATTAAAATAAATATTGATAATATTATTAGATCAAACAAAATAAAATTAATTACAAGCAATTCTGAAATTAAAAATAGAAAATCGAATAAATAAACCGTAATTTGATTGCGTAGAAACAAGTTGAGGCCTGTACGAGCATAGTTTCCTTAAGACAGATTTTCGGCCACTCATATGGTGCTTGAGATACGTTGGTTGTCTGTCTCCCATGACACAACAACTATATGATCAACCATAGTAGCACGTCTGCAGTAGTAAAACCTAGTAGGTTTGCATGCTATCTGAATTTTATTTAAAATAAAATTCATTTATCAAATAGCATTATCACAATAATATTTAAATTAAAAGATAATATCTTATCATATATTTATCCTTTTAATTCTAGAATATTCAAAAAATAATATCCAAATTTAAAGATAATATCTTATCATTTATCTGAGAAATTAAAATGCTACATTTAAGGAAAATTATCTCGTAAAGGGTTAAAATATCTACAAGCCCATAGAGGGCCCGACCAGTCCAGACATTCATGTTGCCCATATCATATCAGCTTAAGTTATTTAATAACCACCAAGTAGAGTCTTGTAGATAAACATATCGCACGCTTGGTAACTCATCAATATGGAATATAAGCTTTTCTTTTTTCCTTAACTCAATTCACAAACTTACTTCGAGCATCAATATCTCATTCATCACTCACCCATTTTGAACATGTGAGATATCATTGTAAAGGTCTTATGGAGTAGAATATGAAGACGCAATTTTATTATTCGAATCTCCACCTTTACCCATAGAAAATATGCCTTAAAGTTTCCACTTTATCATATTTTTCCAATAACCCTCCACATTAATGAAATTGATTTAATCAAAAATATTTTGACTCGATGTGGTGATAGATTCTACGATTAATAGTTGCATAGGATAGATATGTGTCCACCCTTGAATCTTCCCTTGTGAAAGTATATTACTTTACTAGTTGACCAATAGACGTGATGTCCTTGAACTGTTCTGTCGTTTGTGTAAATGATGATATACCTCACACAACTATTTCTCTGACAAAATTTTTTGTTCTCATGGGTATGTCCGTATAGCCGTGGACATCTCCTGGTTCTGCAACAGTTTGAGAGAGCTATGCCCAATAGTCTCCGTGAAGTGGCCCCATTTCACTCTCACATAGGTGACTTATGTTGTTCGGCTCACTGAAACACACAATGGTCATTAAAAGCATTGCTTAGCCTATTCCATTTTTATCACCATTTACATCATAGGAATGGACTTTAGGAGAAAAAACCCCACAATGACCGAACATGTCTATGCAAGTAGGCTGTCCCTTTGAACCTAGATCTTAGGATCTCCAGTCAACTAGGTAAGGTTTTCCTTTACATAGCACCTCAAATCTTTCCTGGGTTTTAGTCACATTCCTTTCGATGTCTTCTCAACCTGATCTCGAGATAAAGCTTTAGTTAGCATATCCGCTATTTTTATCTTTTGATTTTACAAAATCAATAGAGATAACTCCGTTTGAGATCAATTATCTATCGATGTTATGTCGATGATGCATATGTCTTGATTTACCGTTATACATGAAGTTCTATGCTCTAGTAATTGTTGCTTGGTTATCATAGTACATGCATACTATGGGCACAGGCTTCGGCCATTCAGGAATATCCTCAAGAAAGTATCGAAGCCATTCAGCTTCTTCACTAGTTTTGTCTAGATATACAAACTCAGATTCCATTATGGATATGGTTATGATCGTATGTCTTGAAGATTTCCATGACATAGCTCCCCATCCCAAAGTGAAAACATATCCACTTGTGCCTTTGATATCTTGAATATCAGATATCCAACTAACATCGAAGTATCCTTCTAAAATAGCATGATCTCTTGAATAATGCAAATCTTAATCAGGAGTATATCTAAGATATCTCAGTACACTCACAATTTCTTTCCAGTGGTTTGCACCTAGATTGCTTGAATCTACTTAAACTGCTCATTGTTAAAGCATTATTTGGTATAGTGCAGATCATGAGGTACATTAGACTGCATATGACCCTTTCATATTCCACTTGGTCAACACTTTGAATTTGTCCACATAGTGTGACTATATGAGACCTTTATGTGACTGTTTGAATTTGGATGTCCAAAATCGTATCGTCTTGTTTAAAATATTTTCATGTTAAATCTTGAATTTAACATGTCATTGGTACGTTTTACCATTTCATTGTTGCTTCCAACAATGAGTATGTCATCAACATACAAGCGTAGAATAATATATTCAATGTTTGTGACACTCACTAATCTTAAAGTCTGTCATCATGACACTACTAAACTTCTCATGTCATTGCAAGACACCCACATTTTTAAGTATTTTTAGATAGGGTTTATCCCCTTCCATAACTCATATGGTGTCTTATTTCTTTAATTTTAGAGATCTTGTTTAAAAAAGGTAATTAATTGAGATTATGAATAATAATATCATGAATTTTTTTCCATGCACAATTATTATGTTATGCAGATTCAATTCAATACTAATAGTTGCTTTTAATATCGTGGAACCACGGTAAGGAAAAAAATTGTCTACCGTACATGTCTTTGAGATTTCAAAGAACATTACAGCAATATGTTCCACCTCTCATGCATTACCAATTTTATTTCCTTCTTGCCGTTGTAGACAGGAAATCAACAGATTTATTGAGGACTCGTTGTGGCATGAACCACTACTTTTGATATGGTAATATGTTGGTCTTAAATTAAAAACTCAAAATTTTGTTTTAAGATTATTAGACAACGTGCGTTAATAATCTAAGAAAATAATAAAACAGTAAAATAAATATTTATAATATTATTAGATCAAATAGAACAAAATTAACTACAAATAAATCTGAAATTAAAAATAGAAAATCGAATAACTAAATCGTAATTCGATTCCGTAGGAACGAGTTGAGGCCTATCCGAGCACAATTTCTTTAAGACAGATTTTCGGCCACTCCTATGAAGCTTGAGATACGTTGGTCGTCTGTCTCCCATTATACAACTATATGATCAACTGTAGTAGCACGCCTGTAGAGATCACGAACTGTAACCTTGCTTTTCTTTATAACCGAAAACACTTTAAAAATTCACAAAGTAAAAATAGTAGTAATTCTCTTTGTTTTTGCAATATTAAAATCTAGTAAGTTTGCATGCTATTTATAGGGGTAGGAGTTTCATTAGAAATAAAACTTGTGAATTATTTGATATTTATTTAAAATAAAATTCATTTATCAAATAACATTATCACAGTAATATCTGAATTAAAAGATAGGGTAAACTACATAAATAGTCCCCCGACTATGCTCCAATTATCTTTTGCATCCCCCGACTATCAGCAGTTACAAACTGGTCCCCTGACTTAAAAAAAATAACAAATTGATCCAGTGCCGTTAAAAATTTAACGGCTGGTGACGTGGCAGTTAACAAAAATTGGCATAATAACACATTTAGTCCTCAACTTTTACACTTTGTTTAACTTTGCCCTAATTCTAAAAAAATGACCCTTAACATTTCAAAATTCTATCAATTTAATCCATTTTTTCTCTCCACATAACTGGTTTTGGTTAGTTTTTGTTAAATGAAAAATTGATTTTGTGCTTGTTGCTTCTCTTCTATCAAAATCTATCTTTTAATTAACATTTTATAAAATTAATTCTATGAATAATTGTAACCCCCGTAGCCCGGCCTAGACGGCTGACCCGAACTACGAAGATTACACGGGGAAAACCAAAGTCAACCCGAAAGTCAACCTTGATTAACGACCTTTTTTTTTCTTTTTAAACTTGTCTAGATGCACATTAAACCTAGGCATACTCTTGAGATAAGCATACTCAAAAATCACAGCAATCGGAAAACAATAAGGGACTCAATTGAACAAAATACGAATTTAGGGACCAATTTGTAAATTCTGGAAATTAAGAGGACTTTACCAAATTTTAAGTTACCATTATGAAATTAGTCATGTTTCATGCCTCTCTGCCAAATTTCAACTCAAACGGACATCTCAAACTCAAGCAATTGCACATACGAGAATCAGGACTAAAACGTAAAGATTGCAAACCTCAATTTTTAAAAATTTAGCATCTATATCACAAGGGATCGATCCCATAAACAAGGGGATCGATCCTTTTGCACTTGGAGGCTGGAAGCAAAAATTGGAAAGTTTCTGCCAACGAAAGGATCGATCCCTTTTTCCAGGGGATCGATCCTTTTTGCCTTGGAGACTGGAAAAACAGCTTTAGTGCAAAAACGGATCATAGATGTTTTGAAAAAGATCGGCTAAAGTTAGAATCATTTAAAACATATTTTAGGAAGCAATAAAGCATATACAAACATGCAAGAACACCTATTTAAGCCAAGGAAATCATTCAAACATGGACTAAAGCATTCATACATAGCATTCCAATTAAAGAGCAATTTATGCATATATGGACATACATAAAATCTCAACAATACCAAAGATACAAATTAACACATGGGAGACTTAGACATATCAACTAAGCAACCTAATCATCCAAAAAGGACATGCCATCCCACACAAGCATTCATCAAGGCATGCATCACTCAAGCATTCATCAAGGTATGTATCATAAGTGATATTTACGAATCAAACAAGGCATCTAAGTGCCAAACCAAATCAACACACATCAAAGCATCAAAAACAACAACACCTATCCCATTGCTTTACTATTACAATCTTTCAATTTATAAATCATACATTGAGCTCACCAAAAGCAACACTTGGAGACCTTTCCTTTCCCTTGCCACCCACAAGCTATTTATCTGCATTGTCGAACAAAAGAGAGCGTAAGCATAAAAGCTTAGTGAGGGTAAGCTCATAAAACAAACCTTCGACAATACAGGGTCCAAGCTCGAGCAATTATCATGATGAAATACATGACTTTATCTTCGATCCACATGAACCAAAATGAACATGATGCATGAACATATAATCAACATTATGTCATGCTCAACATCTCATAATCTCAACTTACAACGATATGTATATATACCTCAATGCATTAACCAAATCATATATCACTTCACATTTGAAATTCACATTTCATATCACATTGATACACATATCAATTCATATTAGCATGTATGCATAATCTCATATTGGCATAAACATGCTTTCTCATATTGGCACCTAGCTATGACTCGAATACGCGGATAACATGTTGGAACGCATTTTCCAACATCAACCTTACCTCGGTGGGATTACACTCATCACCGGCCTTGCATGGACGGGATTCCACTCATCGCCACATGCCCTACGGATGGGATTCCACTCATCATCACGTAGAATATATATAAATTTCCGGTGGAATATTACATCACCGTACTCCTCCTTGGTGCCTTAACGCCACCAAGGCCACGTACGTTTTGACTCAATTTGTGTGCACACTCATCCTAATGATCGATCATTGTACCCAAGCATACTAGTGCCAATAATAATCAAATTTCACAACCTTTGATGTTCAAGAGTCATAATATGGCATCTTACATCATATTAAGCTCAACATCAAATATCTCAACAACATAATATCACAATGTCATTTTCAAGAGTCATAATATGGCATCTTACATCATATTAAGCTCAACATCATCATGCACAATTTACAATCCAAACCACATGCATAGCAATGCATCAAACCATGCCTCAACAACATGTATAACACATTATACATAATCATCATAACACAAATCATCATGAGGCATAACATCAATTAAAGAGATCATCCAATGTCTCTAACTAAAGCTTAGGATTAGGCTACCACCCTAATCCTAACTCTAGGTGAGTCTACCAATCTCAACCTAGTCCACATGCTCGAACCAATTGCTCGAACCATTTAAAATATTTTAACCACTCACCTCCACATCCAAGCTCAAACACCAAGCAACCATGGTCTTCAATTTCCGGATTTGTTCCCAAGGCTTCACCATCTCAAAACCTCGCTTCTAAACATCTCAACACAAGTAAAACAACCTCAAATCAACTCAACATCAAAGTAGCTAACCCGGAATACAAATTCAAATATCAAACTCAACATATTAAGTCATGACCAAATCCCAACTTTATCTAATTCAAGCAGCCCATAACCTTGATGAAAATTCAAGTTTCCAACACATCTCATACTCACAAACAATTGCTAAATTCAGCCACAACATCAACCCATAGGTGCAAGCCAAGCTCCAACAATTTCCAACCCATACAATTCACCAAAATTTCCATTTTCGTACTCCTATTTAACCCAGCAGAAAATACCATTTTCAAACATCCAAATGACACCTAAATGGTCCCAAAACACTTTCCTAACATACATATACCATCAGCCCTTCAACCTAACTCTAAAACTCACCAAAATTCAAGTTTTAGACTATTCAAAAATGGGCATAAATACCCATTTCGGATTTTTACCCAAAATTACTCATTTTAACATATTATGTGTATTTTAACATGATTAAACAAAGCCCCAACTCAATTTATCAAAACAAGATGAAAACCCCCTTAAAAACCCAAATTTTGATATGAACCCTAATTTTCAAAACTCCATAACTTTGAAATCTAAGACTATAGATAGATAGAGGATGAAGAGGAGATTAAGAAAACATAATTACCTTTCAAAAACCCCTTGAATTGATGAAGAAATCAAAGGGAATAGTAAAGAGAGTTTGGGAGAATTTGGGATGGTTTGCACGGTGAAGAAGAAAGGAAATGAGAAAGATGATAGCTTTCTAATGATAAGGTTATCCTTATTTTTGTTTTGGTTTAATTACCAAAATGATCCCTCCCTTTCTTTCTAAACTCAATTTGCTCACACTAAGGTCAATTTGATTAAAATAAATTTTACCGACTCGGACCAACTAACCCGACTAACTTCTAGCCCCAAAACACGGGTGTTACAACTCTCCCCCACTTAAGGAAATTTCGTCCTCGAAATTCATCGAACATGAAGAGTCACTGAAACATGCTCATCCGCACTTTCCTTCTCACCACAACATACTAGTCAACTCGTAGACTTACCACGCAACAACAGCTATCTAACACCAAGATCTCAATTGATTCTTCGTTCCACGCAAATTTCAAACTCAACTCAATCTCTTCTACAACATAGCACGGAACAGATCTGACTCACACTTCCGAATCATAGATACACAGGCACATCACAACCCTCTTTCTAACTCTGGTGGTAACCGTAAGAGATAAACAACAGGACTAGCCCGATTCAACAATCTCATACCACATTTCTTGAATACTCGACCCATAACTTTCTCTAACTGACCATCTGACTTTAACAGGTAACCAAACACTATGCAGACACCTTCAAAAGTAACCTAGTTGGAACCCCGGATCTCTATTACTCACTTCCATTAATAATCCTCCACGGATGCAACAAACTAGAAAAAAAAACTGACGTTCGGTCTTGATACGCTGGCAAATTACACACTTACTCACATGTTGAACAACATCATCCGTCAACTCAATCCAAAAGTACATATCTTCAACCCATAATACGTCTTTACACTACTCAGATGCAACGCAAATGAACTGCCGTATACTTCGGCCAAAACAATGCATCTCGAAACATTATGTCAATCAGCACAACTATTCTGTCTCTAACAATACAAACTCTATCATCTCTTAACTGTATTCTGAAGGTCTTCTTTTCGCTATATCTTGCACGTGAGGTGCCCAGAACCTGTCTTGCAACTGTTTCTCTTTAAATATCTGATTCAAAGTAGGCTTCACATGAAACTTGGCCACAAAACCACTATCATTTGGTAAACTGAATTCGACAATTACATCTCGCAACTCAACTACTAATCTACCAACAAACACAACTCGAATCATCGATTACTACTTTGGCTCTCTTCGGATGGTACTCAATCTTGAGATCATAGTCTTCAAGTCTTCGAAGCAAACAAAACTGTAATTAACTCTACGTCTCATACCGGATAACTCTTTTCACGGTCTTCCAACTATCTCGATGAACAAGCCACAATCTTCTGTCTTGCATAAGCATACAACCTAACACTACATGCAACGCATCACTATGGTTTAATTTTTTTTTTTGGATCAAGGTCGAAGCTCTCTTCAAAGTTTCTTTCGGTTCTCGTTGTCTCGCATCTGGCCACACAACTGGACATTCTTATGTAGCAATCTGTCACAGTCTTCAGTTTCTTCCAACTCACGTCTTCTTCTGCATAGTTAGGATTTACTCTAATGCACTCGGCTGATCTGCATGTCCTAGGAGAACATCTTCATTAACTCGAAGTTCACGTTGCGTAACTTGACATACAACTGATTTTCTAAAAGGTGCTATCACACTAACTTCAAAGCTCGTCATGTCCTTCTTCGATACTTCAACTTTTCTCGCTTTCAACTGGTAGTAAACGGATCTCGAATTAATCTTCGGAAACACTGAAGCACCCACTAACTGATCAACAAATCACTGACACTCGGAAGCGGATACTAATCATTCACTGCCACTGGTTTCAACTGTCTGAAATCTCAACACATTCTCGTACTGCCGCTCTTTCTTCTTCACAAACTGTACTATCATACTCTAAGATGATGCACTAAGCCTAATGAATCTAAGGCCTAACAGTTCTCGTAGTTGATTCTTCAACATTCTCAATTCTTCCGGGATTCATAAGTTACAGAGCTAACAAAACAGAAGCAACCTCGGAAACGGTCTCAATGACGAACTCTTCTTCTTTATCAAGAGACAAACCAGACAATTCTTCCAAGTACTTTTAAGAAAACACAAACTATACTAACATTCCACGGTCTAATCTTCGTTCAAAAATCAAATCCATTACAATTGCCAAACAAGTCTGCCAACTAAACTCAATCAATCTTCGACCTCCACAGCTGGATCAACCATTCAATAAGAAGTTCACACCCTCGCCTACTACTACAGTCCCACTGAGACCTGCAACTTCAAGGCAACTCTCTCTCTTTGTCTCAATGTATACACTAACTCTGTGCTCTTCAAGCCAAACCTTGTCAAAACGTACCTCAAAACTGTAGGAAGGAGATCACTTCACATTTACTGCATACACATAACCCTGAACCATCAACAAACATCTTCTGCACTTTTTTTTTTGACCACCACTATCTCACCACAAGGTCTAGTCACATGTGTCCCTACTTCCAAGGTCTCAACACGTACATCAAATTTTCTTACATGCTCACACAAAATGAAGTATCCGTGGAAATTGCAACTACACCTGTGCACAGCTGATAGTCTTCGACCCTATTGTTTTCAGACTGGTTCTTCAACAAAATCTGATTCTTCTAGAATGTTCTTAGAGCATCTCGAAACTTCAAAAAGGCAGTCCTAATCGCACACAAACAATCATGCTTGAACTTGTTCTGTAACATCGGTCCTGACGACTCAAAACATCACACTACCAAACAATCTGAATTTAAAGCTCAAGACTTCCTTCTCAGCTCAACTATATCGGAAGTAACTTCATCTCTCCTTCTCGCTGGAAGACAACTCAGACGCACACTGGCCCAATCACACATATTGATTTCCACTCACGGACACTGAACGACTGTCTTGTATGAAAACCATAGGCTGAATCCCAACGATCACCAACTAGCATTTCTAAATTTCAGATTACACAAACGAGACCCTTACCCTGATCTCGCCCCAAAAGAACTATAGTACTCATACCTACCTCTGACACCTCATCGGCACATTCAAACTTGCATGCTTGCTAACAATATACAGAAGTGCAGACTCAGAATCAATCAGAAGGGAACAAGCTCAAAACTGTACCAAGGGCTTACCTACTATATCATTGATAACACTCTGAATCCCACTCATAAGTCGTCGCCTCTTTCACTAATAACACCAGAACCGATCACATCGTTCCTCATCAACAGGAACCAACCCACATACACACTAACTCAGTCAAACAAATTGTACCTCAAGTCCGGTACAACCACACCTCCCTAACCAAGATGATGGACTCCCTCAACATCATTCACATTTTCAGAACCCACAGTTTCCACTTACCGATTCACAGTCCACGCCTTGGCCTCAAACTTACCAAAAAGTAATAAACTAACAACAACAACAACACATTAACATACAAATTGGGTTAGCAAAGGAAAAGGTCCAAGTGGCTCAAGTATGATTTCCTCACTTAAAATCTCTTTTTCCGATGTAATAGAAGCAATGGGACTCTACTCAACATGCTTCAAGCAACTCAACACACATACATGCTCAATCATGCATATTACAAGGCATACTTGCTAAACAAGCAAACATATGCATACGATCAAACAACATACCTTCTCCATCAAACAATCACACATCACCGCATACACGGGTAACGAGCAACATGCTTTTAAACAAATAACCAACATACTTGTCATACAAGCAATCATACTTACAAAGCAAGCAATCATTCATTACAGCATACTCGAATAACAAGCAACATGCTTACATGATAAGCAAACACCGTGCATATCAATCATAAAACACAACTTACTTCACTTACCTGCCCAAGGTTTCGGAAACCTTAAGCTCTGATGCCAACAAATGTAACCCCCGTAGCCCGGCCTAGACGGCTGACCCGAACTACGAAGATTACACGGGGAAAACCAAAGTCAACCCGAAAGTCAACCTTGATTAACGACCCTTTTTTTTCTTTTTAAACTTGTCTAGATGCACATTAAACCTAGGCATACTCTTGAGATAAGCATACTCAAAAATCACAGCAATCGGAAAACAATAAGGGACTCAATTGAACAAAATACGAATTTAGGGACCAATTTGTAAATTCTGGAAATTAAGAGGACTTTACCAAATTTTAAGTTACCATTATGAAATTAGTCATGTTTCATGCCTCTCTGCCAAATTTCAACTCAAACGGACATCTCAAACTCAAGCAATTGCACATACGAGAATCAGGACTAAAACGTAAAGCTTGCAAACCTCAATTTTTAAAAATTTAGCATCTATATCACAAGGGATCGATCCCATAAACAAGGGGATCGATCCTTTTGCACTTGGAGGCTGGAAGCAAAAATTGGAAAGTTTCTGCCAACGAAAGGATCGATCCCTTTTTCCAGGGGATCGATCCTTTTTGCCTTGGAGACTGGAAAAACAGCTTTAGTGCAAAAACGGATCATAGATGTTTTGAAAAAGATCGGCTAAAGTTAGAATCATTTAAAACATATTTTAGGAAGCAATAAAGCATATACAAACATGCAAGAACACCTATTTAAGCCAAGGAAATCATTCAAACATGGACTAAAGCATTCATACATAGCATTCCAATTAAAGAGCAATTTATGCATATATGGACATACATAAAATCTCAACAATACCAAAGATACAAATTAACACATAGGAGACTTAGACATATCAACTAAGCAACCTAATCATCCAAAAAGGACATGCCATCCCACACAAGCATTCATCAAGGCATGCATCACTCAAGCATTCATCAAGGTATGTATCATAAGTGATATTTACGAATCAAACAAGGCATCTAAGTGCCAAACCAAATCAACACACATCAAAGCATCAAAAACAACAACACCTATCCCATTGCTTTACTATTACAATCTTTCAATTTATAAATCATACATTGAGCTCACCAAAAGCAACACTTGGAGACCTTTCCTTTCCCTTGCCACCCACAAGCTATTTATCTGCATTGTCGAACAAAAGAGAGCGTAAGCATAAAAGCTTAGTGAGGGTAAGCTCATAAAACAAACCTTCGACAATACAGGGTCCAAGCTCGAGCAATTATCATGATGAAATACATGACTTTATCTTCGATCCACATGAACCAAAATGAACATGATGCATGAACATATAATCAACATTATGTCATGCTCAACATCTCATAATCTCAACTTACAACGATATGTATATATACCTCAATGCATTAACCAAATCATATATCACTTCACATTTGAAATTCACATTTCATATCACATTGATACACATATCAATTCATATTAGCATGTATGCATAATCTCATATTGGCATAAACATGCTTTCTCATATTGGCACCTAGCTATGACTCGAATACGCGGATAACATGTTGGAACGCATTTTCCAACATCAACCTTACCTCGGTGGGATTACACTCATCACCGGCCTTGCATGGACGGGATTCCACTCATCGCCACATGCCCTACGGATGGGATTCCACTCATCATCACGTAGAATATATATAAATTTCCGGTGGAATATTACATCACCGTACTCCTCCTTGGTGCCTTAACGCCACCAAGGCCACGTACGTTTTGACTCAATTTGTGTGCACACTCATCCTAATGATCGATCATTGTACCCAAGCATACTAGTGCCAATAATAATCAAATTTCACAACCTTTGATGTTCAAGAGTCATAATATGGCATCTTACATCATATTAAGCTCAACATCAAATATCTCAACAACATAATATCACAATGTCATTTTCAAGAGTCATAATATGGCATCTTACATCATATTAAGCTCAACATCATCATGCACAATTTACAATCCAAACCACATGCATAGCAATGCATCAAACCATGCCTCAACAACATGTATAACACATTATACATAATCATCATAACACAAATCATCATGAGGCATAACATCAATTAAAGAGATCATCCAATGTCTCTAACTAAAGCTTAGGATTAGGCTACCACCCTAATCCTAACTCTAGGTGAGTCTACCAATCTCAACCTAGTCCACATGCTCGAACCAATTGCTCGAACCATTTAAAATATTTTAACCACTCACCTCCACATCCAAGCTCAAACACCAAGCAACCATGGTCTTCAATTTCCGGATTTGTTCCCAAGGCTTCACCATCTCAAAACCTCGCTTCTAAACATCTCAACACAAGTAAAACAACCTCAAATCAACTCAACATCAAAGTAGCTAACCCGGAATACAAATTCAAATATCAAACTCAACATATTAAGTCATGACCAAATCCCAACTTTATCTAATTCAAGCAGCCCATAACCTTGATGAAAATTCAAGTTTCCAACACATCTCATACTCACAAACAATTGCTAAATTCAGCCACAACATCAACCCATAGGTGCAAGCCAAGCTCCAACAATTTCCAACCCATACAATTCACCAAAATTTCCATTTTCGTACTCCTATTTAACCCAGCAGAAAATACCATTTTCAAACATCCAAATGACACCTAAATGGTCCCAAAACACTTTCCTAACATACATATACCATCAGCCCTTCAACCTAACTCTAAAACTCACCAAAATTCAAGTTTTAGACTATTCAAAAATGGGCATAAATACCCATTTCGGATTTTTACCCAAAATTACTCATTTTAACATATTATGTGTATTTTAACATGATTAAACAAAGCCCCAACTCAATTTATCAAAACAAGATGAAAACCCCCTTAAAAACCCAAATTTTGATATGAACCCTAATTTTCAAAACTCCATAACTTTGAAATCTAAGACTATAGATAGATAGAGGATGAAGAGGAGATTAAGAAAACATAATTACCTTTCAAAAACCCCTTGAATTGATGAAGAAATCAAAGGGAATAGTAAAGAGAGTTTGGGAGAATTTGGGATGGTTTGCACGGTGAAGAAGAAAGGAAATGAGAAAGATGATAGCTTTCTAATGATAAGGTTATCCTTATTTTTGTTTTGGTTTAATTACCAAAATGATCCCTCCCTTTCTTTCTAAACTCAATTTGCTCACACTAAGGTCAATTTGATTAAAATAAATTTTACCGACTCGGACCAACTAACCCGACTAACTTCTAGCCCCAAAACACGGGTGTTACAATAATATTCTCTGAAATTCACAGTTCCGATTGCACTTCAAATGAGAAATATCACATTCACAGTTCTGATTGCACTTCAAAATCCACGGGTTTCAAGGAACCAGTAAAAATGTACACATCCGCTTTGTGTTTTCACTTATTTAACAAGTAAAAAGAGGGGTTTGGGTTGTATTTCCTCTCTCACAATCGAGGAAAATCGTTCGAACATAAATAAAAAACACTCTGGTACACTTGATCGCAAAGAAATGAACAGTCCGGTCACTGGCAATGGCATGGCCAACACCACCTAGATTATTTGTGCAGCTATCCAAGAAATGAAACAAATATAGTTAGGCTGCAGATTCCTTGGCAATCTTGTCTGCCTTGGCAAGCACCTCCTCTATTCCTCCAACCATGTAAAATGATTGCTCTGGAAGATCATCATACTTTCCATCCAACACCCCTGTAGTGTACTCAGTCATGATTATTCAGAATTCATGCTTACTAATACCACACAATATACAACTAATTCTGATGCACATGACGCATATACGATTAACCGCTAAACTATGCACATAGCAGCTAGTAGCATAATCAGATAGATTTTGTCAACCAAGATATATTTTAGCCAATATCGTTAGAAACCTTGTCAATGAATTCTCATTAAAATCTGGGTCTGAATATCTACATAAAGCAAATATACATCCCATTTTCCCGATTAATATTATCTGTCTAAACCACAAGTTGACACATGCCAACCCACAACCAAGAAATTACCATTTACATATGTATATCTGGGTTTAGCCATACAGCTCACATGGCATTTATTTACTCTATAATGGAAGTGAATTTTATCCACGCGTCTTATAAGTTGGCCACTTCATTATAGCATAGCATCTGCTGATGAGATCAAAGAACTTTTAAAAGCTAGACTAATTTTAAAAATGGTGGATATAATACAATGTATCTGCCCATTATAAGTAGCTAATCACTTTGCCATGCATGCCATAACACACCATAATAGAAGCCCAGGGCAGAGAAATAATAAATGGTACCTGAAAGCTGGTGATGCTCTCTTTCAACTCCACATACTTGCCCGGGGCACCAGTGAACACTTCTGCTACATGGAATGGCTGGCTCAAGAACCTTTGGATCTTACGAGCACGAGCAACAGTCAACTTATCATCTTTACTGAGCTCATCCATTCCCAAAATGGAAATGATATCTTGCAAGTTTTTGTAGTTTTTGAGAACCTTCTGCACACCACGGGCAATATTATAGTGTTCCTCACCCAAAATATGAGGAGAGAGCATACGAGATGTAAAATCCAAAGGATTAACAGCAGGGTAAATACCAAGTTCAGAGATCAGATAAAATAAAGAAAGAAACAAATGTTATGAACAGAGAGCTAGAGGTAATCATAAAGTAACATCAGATAAAGCACTTCCAAAAAAGTGACATATAGAAATGTACAATACCTGCCGGGACAACACAGTTGTAGCATCCAAGTGAGCAAAGGTTGTCGCAGGAGCTGGATCAGTCAAGTCATCCGCAGGCACATAAATGGCTTGCACAGAAGTGATGGAACCTTTCTTGGTGGTGGTAATACGCTCTTGAAGGCCTCCAAGATCAGTAGCCAAAGTCGGTTGGTAACCGACAGCTGATGGAATTCGACCAAGCAAAGCAGACACTTCTGAGTTCGCCTGAAAAAGAACAAACATGTGCAATACAAACCATCAGCAACATATGGCATGCACATGAAAGTGTTTCAAAAGCTTCCACGATAAGCCAACTCACTTGAGTAAAACGAAAATGTTGTCAATAAAGAGAAGAACATCCTGCCCTTCAACATCATAGAAGTGTTCAGCAACAGTCAAACCAGTAAGGCCAACACGAGAACGAGCACCAGGTGGCTCATTCATTTGACCATAGACAAGGGTCATCTTTTTTAGAAAGAAGAGAAATGAAAATTTGATTTTTGTTTTAGAAAGAAGACCGTTCTTGTTTAGGATTGTGTGGAGAGAAAAAATGGATTAAATTGATAGAATTTTGAAATGTTAAGGGTCATTTTTTTAGAATTAGGGCAAAGTTAAACAAAGTGTAAAAGTTGAGGACTAAATGTGTTATTATGCCAATTTTTGTTAACTGCCACGTCACCAGCCGTTAAATTTTTAACGGCACTGGATCAATTTGTTATTTTTTTTAAGTCAGGGGACCAGTTTGTAACTTCTGATAGTCGGGGGATGCAAAAGATAATTGGAGCATAGTCGGGGGACTATTTATGTAGTTTACCCTAAAAGATAACATCTTATCATATATTTAATCTTTTAATTTCAGAATATTCAAAAAATAATATCCAAATTTAATGATAATATCTTATCATTTATCCATTTGTTTGAGATATTAAAATGCTACATTTAAAGAAAATTATCTCGTTGTAAAGATCTCATGAATTAAAATATGAAAATGTTATTTAATTATTTGAATCTTCACCTTAACCTATAGAAAATATGCCACAAATTTTTTAATTTATCATATTTTCCAATAATAAGAGAATTCTCGGTTGTTGCCTCATATTCAACAGCCCATCTGGTAGCATGTGAATCACATTCTCTCTTTCATGAATTTCTTTACTATCCTCACCCATTTTAATCTGTACACTTCTGTTGCACATCATGTCCTTAAGTAGAACATGCTATGTTTGGTAAGTAAGTTGAATGTATTGTTGGAAAAATAACTGCGGAATGAAACCGTCAGAATTGATTAGATAAAATAAATCAAATTGAAAGAGATCGAACTATTTGACATGTTGTGGTATGACCACTGTTTTAAAAACAAATTCGCCCCAATTGGTGTAATTGGGGCATGGGACGAAACCTCCAAGTTTAACACAACGCCTTCAAAATTCGTACACTCAAATTTTGAAGTTGGACAGAGTAGTATTGCCCCTCTATTCTCGATAGCATGAAACACATAAAAATGTTTGAGAGATACACAAAAAGTGAACCACAAGCCTTCTATATATAGGCTAAAAGCTGGGGGTAAAATTGATAAATTACTCACAAAAAATGACATAGATTGCTCCGTTATTACTAGAGGATACTGTTCATAGTTAGTCTTTATTGTATTGTCAAATTTTCAGTTGAACTTTTTTTCATTATTAACGTATGTACTTTTTTTCTCCGACTAAATTTAGGATTTTTTTAATGAGGCACACGTTAATATTTCCTTGTGTATGATTGTTCAATCATACTATTTTGCCAAAAAAATAAGATTTATATCACGTAACTACCATCTTAATTATGCATTAAATGGGCGATTAAACCATGTATCTGACATATTAAATATGTAGTAAATGAGTGATTTAAATCATATAACTGTCATCTAAAATCTACAGTAAATGAGTGAAAAACCTTCTGAATACTTCAATACCACTTTTTCCAACTTCAAAATTTGGGTGTACAAATTTCGATATAGTAAATGAGCAAAAAAACCCTCCGAATTTTTCAATACCACTTTGTCCAACTTCAAAATTCGGGTGTACCATCCAGTGCAATAATTACATCAATCAGGGTGAATTTACTTCTAAGGTATGGCCATACCACTTACCAGAGGATACACCCGAATTTTGAAGTTGGACAAAGTGAGTGATTTAATCTCTTTCACTCTTTCACTCATTTGCTATGTTTTCATACCACTTACCAGAGGATACATTCGAATTTTGAAGTTGGACAAAGTGGGTGATTTAATTCAGTGCAACGATTACACCAATCAGGGTGAATTTACTTCTAAGGTAGTGGTCATACCACATCACAGCAAATGATTTGATCTCTTTCAGTTTGCTTTATTTCATCCAGTCAGTGCTTACGATTTAATTTCACAGTTGCTTTTCTAACAATTTAGACATAAATTTATACTGTTGAAATGTGGTTAGAATTTAAAGCAAATTCAGCTTTTGAGAAAGCTCTTCTCAATGATGTGCAGACCACGAATCGTAAGTGTGAATGTGACGTGGTTGTATGAATTGTGTTTTAAGACGGTTAAAATTCAAATGTCATATCGAATAAAATTCAGATGTCTTATCAAATAAAATTCGATTGTCATATCGAATAAATTTTGGATGCCTTATGGAACAAAATTCTGTTGCCTTATTGAATAGTTTTTGGATGCTTTATCGAATTAAATCTAGCCGAGTGAGGTAACACCTACTTATAACCCATGTAAGGGTAACATAGTGGGTGGATTATGATTCGATCCTTTCGATCATATTATTGGTGTCTTATTTTTGGTCAATACATATTTTGTGGGTTATGGATTTTAAAGCATTTGAGACAAAAAATTCAATTCTCACGATCTGCGGAAAAAAATTCATAGAGGTATACTATGATGCCAAATGGGTAACCAACAATGATAAGGTAAGCTCTACGATTGAGTATGAGCAAACACCGTTGGATTAAAAGTTCTCCAATTAAATATCCTTATCAATGAGTTTATTTCAATTCTCACGATCTGTGAAAAAATCCTAAGTAATGGAAATTATTGTGATAGTACGATAAGTGTGCCTAGTGCACCACCTCTCTTTCCTAGATAACTACCTCATGCATTATTCATTATTATGCTCACTATTCCAATTTATAAAATACCATGACTAAATGATACTCTTTAACTTAATGCAGAAGTTAAGAGTAATATTTGACAAATCTTATTAAGATAAATTCATTTGGTCGTAGTGGATGAAAATATTTTTTGGTCTCTTTAAGTCAATTTTTTTTACTAAGACACTTTATGGATCACTCATTTTAGATTTAGAGATGGCTTATGAGAACTTAGCTAAACCACTAACCAAGAGGTTAAATAGGAGATTGGTTCTTGACTTGTCGATGGGATGAATCTCAAGCTCATTGATTAAGGAATTTATGGTGAATGCCCAACTTAGTATTCAAAGTTGAATGTGGTCAAAACAAAATCATGAAAACATGGTGGATACCCAACTTAGCATTCTAAGTTTAATATGAATTAGACCTTGAAGAGATTCATAGTGCACATACTAATTTATCCCTATGACGAACATTGTACACATAAAGGTTGAGCTTTTTCTCTTAATAAATTCATAGTACCTTTGGTGGTCTTAGTGAGAAAGACTTTACGATTTTACCCATATGGATGAATATCTACTCTTAATGAATTCATAACTTAGTGTTTGGGTGGTCCTATCACTATAAGATATTTATAATATTACAACAAAATTATTTATCATTAAAAGTACTAAATTTGCCACGATATATTTATTTTGATAAATTTTGTTTGCTACCGTGTTTGTTAGAACAATCCTGTCATGTAAAGTATATTGTGACGAAATTGTGTATGTTACCATTTTATATTATTTATCGTAATAATGAAATTTCGTTACTATATTTAACTTATAACGATAAAATATTTGTCACAATAAATTGACTATTTCATCACGAGAAGTACGTTTTGTCACAATTAACTTGTATTTTAACATCAAATATAAAGAGTTTTTTTATTGACAAAAATGCATATTGCAACAAAAATGAATTTCTCACTACTTCCATTTCGTCAGTAAATGTAACTTACATAAACAAATTATTTGTTAGAATAAATATTTATTTTATCACAAAAAGTAAATTTTGTTACAAGTAACTTAAATTTTAACATCGAACGAAAAAGGTTTTCGTGACAAAAATACATATTACAAAAAAATTAATTTCTCACTACCTTTATTTTGTCACTAAATATTACTTATAAGGACAAAATATTTGTTAAAATAAATATTAATTTCATCACAAAAAGGTACATTTTGTCACAATTAGCTTGAATTTTAGCATCGAAAAAATTTGTTTTGTGACAAAAATAAAAATTACAGCAAAGTTTATTTCTCACAACTTTTTTATAATGACAGATTTAAACTTATTTTGCGAATAATTTATTTTCTCAAAATTGTGAATAGGGATAGAAATTTCTTCATAACAATAGTTCAATGAGAAAATAATATGTCATCACAAAATTTTCTTCTTCACAATAGTTTAGTGAGAAAATTATGAAGGCTGTCCCATTCATCTGCCGCTCATCACCTTACCCTAATTCTTTAACTTTTTGCCGTCGCTAATCATCTTTTCACTGTCGACTGCAACCTTTCTTCTTTTCCTTTGATTGGTGGTCGCCAACCAATCTTAGTATTGGTTGTTGAACATTGGATTTATTATTTTTCTTGTTTTTTTTTACTTTTTCATATTTTAATAAGAATCTATGCCTTTGTGGCACGCGTTTCCTATGTCCTCATGACATGTTTTCTTTATTTTGTGGTTCGTTTCATCTGTCATTGTGGCATGCTTTTAGCATACCCTAGCGGTCATTTCTCGCTCGCACAAAAATTTTAACGGTGCTAGTTTTTGATTATGATTTTTTCGGTTGTCATGGAAAGTTAGATCCCCACTCGGTTGATGGTTGTTTGCCGATGTAATCAGTTCTGGGTAGCGGAACATTCTTCCTGATAGTTTGGGTTGCTCACCACTCCTTTTTCACCCGTTATGCGTCTCGATTGGAAAGAGACAAGGAGATTCAAGAAAGCTTCTGAATTTTGATGGTATGCTTATCTCTATAGAAGTATTTACTTTTCGTTCTTTTTGGATTGTAAGAGATTTTGGTGGGTCAGTCCCATTATTCTCATTCCCGGATGCGTTGTAATTGTGATATCTTTTATTGTTTTAATAAAATTCAATGGCTATTATAAAAAATAGGCTTAATACACTTTTCCCCTGAACTTTACCTGTTTTCCCAACTTGCCCCCTAAAGTTCATTTTGACCATTTTGCCCCTAACATTTTTGACGTTACCCATATTGCCCCTACCGTTAAAAAATCTATCTTGACCAATAAGAAATGTGCGACGTCATTTTTTATTTATTTTTAAAATTTAAAATAAAATAAAAACAAATAAAATAAATATCTTAAATACCCCAAACACCCCATCTTTATTCCATCATCTTCTTCACTGTTTTTAAACCCCAAATCCTTTTTCCAACCATCACCCCAACTGACCCATCCACCCTCAAGTATGGCTGCCACTGCAACTTCCACTACCAGGAATTCGAAGACCCACCGCTCATAACAACATCCACCCCAGGGTTTCTTACCAGATCATATTTATAAATTTAAGTTTTGAGAGTGTTTTTTGGAAGTTGATATTGGGTTTGAATCTGGTTTTTGTAATTGAGATTGGATTTTCTAGGGTTCTTGGTGGGTTTTTGAAGCCAGTTTTGTCAAGGGATATTGTGAGAAGCATCGGTGAAAGGGCTTCGGTCATGCAAGATTTGATTGGGAAATTGCAACAATACGGATTCCATATGGGAAATCGATTATGTTCATTTTTTTTAATTTTAAATTGAGAGATCTCGAACACAAATATCTCAAGAAAAAACTGTAGGGTTGATTTATGCTTGGACTAATAATTGCAGGGTGTATGATCTAGTGGTCCAATGGAAAGCATGGGCTTTTAACAATAAACATAAAAACTTCATGGGATCAAAGCAAATGAGGTGTCTTTGTTATACAATTGGATCCAGATAAATGGATTTTTGAGTACCAAAGGAGCTCAATACTAGATAATCCAATATTAAGTTCTTCTATATTGGGGCTTTTAAAGTATAGGCGGACAAAAATGGTGAAAAAGATGAGTGAAGAATTTTTGCTCTTATTTGTTTTTGATATTGAATTTGCAGGAAATGATGAAGGAAAACTTAAGATCCCAACTTTGATACGAATCCGGTTGGGTTGTGATCGAATTTGTATGTGTGTTTGCTCGATCGTGACTCAAGTAAGTGTTTCAAAAAACAAAAATGCAAAAATGTAAAACCTATGTTTGATTTTGGTATAACAAAGTGTTTTAAGGACCAAATTGTAAAATTTGAAATGAATTTTTAAGTCCCTCAAAAGGTTTGAAATCAACAAGGCTTTGCTCTAGTTTGAAAAACTCAAACTCCAAAAGATTTTCCAAGTGTTCCAAGGCCAAATTGCTCAAAAACGTCTATGCGTATCGATACGCTTCTCACCGTATCGATACCTTTTTTACAAACTTGGCTACTGGAGACAAACGTTTCGATACACTCCTCACCGTATTCAAACAGGGTATCGAAACAGATTCCATCTGTATCGATACGCTCTCTCTATAAAACCACAAGGAGTTTGAATCGAGTACCGATACGGTCTCACCCGTACCGATATGGTTTAAAAGTAATTTTAAAATCAGAGCTTTAAATATTTCGACCGTTGCCTTGTCAGTTGGTAGGTAACCAAATTTTAAATTGGTAGTTAATGTGTATTGATACGCTATAACCTGTATCGATACGAATTCCTCAAGTGAGCTATGTTGGAAAAATTACATCGATACGATCTTGCCTGTATCGAAACGGTTCCCTAACCCATACCGATACGCCTGAACGCGTATCGATATGCCTGAACGCGTATCGATACACCTGAACGCGTATCGATATGCCTGAACGCATATCGATACGCCTCTCTTATATTTGTGCAACGACTCTTTCTTTTTTGAGACAAGTGTCGATACACTTCGTCGAGTATCGATACGGTAGGCTGCAGAGGTGCATTTATGGTGGTAAGAGAGGGTTCCAAGAGCTATAATCAATTCCCTAACCACCCAAACGGCTAGAATTAATGGATAAGGTATAAAAACAAGCCTATTGAAGACCAACAACAACTATTGAATCCTAGAGAAACATCCATACACAAAATCCATGCTCAAGTGCCTAAATTCTCATTCTTGTGAAAATCCCAAATTGTATTGAGTGTAAATCTTATTTTGTATTTCAATTTATGTTGAGTGCTTGTATTCAAAGGGGTAAATTTGTATTGAGAGATATTCTTATTGCCTTCAATTTCTTCGTTGTAACCAAGTGAGGGTTTGGTCAATTTTGGGTAGAAAATTGACTGGTTTTGTAAAGGTTTCCTCCCAAGCCTAGAAAAGAAGAAGATCAATTAGTGGAATTGTTGGAAATACCTTAGTGGGAGCTAAGGTAGTGGATGTAGAGTTCATTTGGAACTTGAACCACTATAGTTTCCTTGTTCTTCATTTTTATTCATTCCATTTCACCTCCAAAATTTTATAAACCCAATTCACCCTTCTCTTGGCTTTGATCAATTCTTTGATCCACTCAACAATTGGTATCAGAGCCTACCTCTTTGAAGGATTAACAACCAAAAGAGGAGATTCTAGGAAGAGTGTGATCATCAACAAAGCAAGCCATGTCATCTACCTCCGGATCTAGCATATACGCGTCTCAATCGACCACCAAACCACCTTTCTTCAACGGTGACAACTATCCTTTTTGGTAGAACTGGATGCGTCTCTTTATAAAGTCAAGAGATTACCTTGTTTGGGATGCTATAGAGGATGGTCCCATCATTCCGCTGAAGAGAGTCGATGAAGGAAGACTTGTGTCGAAAAGAAAAGGAGAAATGAGTGAAAATGATTGAAAGAAGCTTCAAATCAACGACAAGGCTCTTCACATGCTATTTTTTGCTTTTGGATCAGATATCTACTCCAAAGTTTCTTCCATTGAAAGTGCTAAAGAAGTGTGGGATACACTTGAGACAATCTATGAAGGGACAAGCGATGTGAAGGAAACAAAGATTGGAATTCTCAATCTCAGTTATGAGAATTTCAAGATGGAGCCTGACAAAACCGTATCAAAGATGTTCGATTGTTTTTCAACCATCGTCAATGGGCTAAAAGGTTTTGGAGAGATCATCCCGGAGGACAGGCTAGTCAAGAAGCAATTCTACTCTCTTCCCGAGTCTTGGGATGGGAAAAGAACCACTATCATCGAGGCAAAGAACTTGAAGATACTAAAGCTTGATGAGCTAGTTGGTTCTCTCCTAACTCATGAAATCATGAAGTAAGGAAGGGAAGATGAAAAGAAGAAAGAAGAAAGAAGAGTGGAGAAGCTTGAGGTAGAGAAAAAGAAGAAACTAGGAGTGGCTTTCAAAGCTTCTCTACATGAGGAGAGCACTTCTAGTAAGGAGGAAGATCTTGAAGAATTGGCTATGATAGCCAAGAGATTCTCACGGTTTATGAGGTCTAACTGAGGTAGAAAGTTTCAAAGAAAGATGGACTTCAAGACCAAGAACAAAGAAGAAGAAAAAGATCCGATCATATGCTATGAGTGCAAGAAACCGGGTCATATTCGTTCCGAGTGTCCTCAACTCAAGAAGAAGGGCTTTGAGAAGAAGAAGAAGCTCAAGGCCAAGCTTGCTACTTGGAGTGATGAGGAATCATTCAAGGATGAGGAACAAGAAGTGGCCAACCTTTGCCTCATGGCTATTGAGGAGGATTCTAAGGTAACCTCTAACCCATCTACTTTTGATTTTACCTATGATAAATTGCATGAAGCGTATGATGAGTTACAAGAGGTGTATGATGAGTTAGTTGAGAAGTATAAGGAGTCCGTTTTGAAAAATAAAAAAGTCATTTTGGATTTGAATGCTAAAAATGATTTAATTTCCCAAGATAACTTGGAATTTGAGAAAAAAGATTTTAGGTCTACAAGATGAACTTGAATACTTTCAAAAGGAAAATGTAGATTTAAATAAACTTATTTCTCAATGTAACATTGAACACCAAAAGGTGTTAGATGAGCTCAATGAGCTCAAAAAGTCTTTCAAGAGTGTTGGTACTTTGAAAAATGAAATAGGTGAATCATCTAGAACAAATCAACCTAAGAGAAAGAATTTTAACTACAAACTAAATGGCTCCTATAGGCATACTAAAACTAAAAGAATTAGAAGTGCATGGGTTCCTAAGGAACTTGTTAAATCTAATAATGTTGATGCCATGTCACCTTGGATTTCTAAGGGAACCAAGCTTTTGGGAGCTAACACTCGTGGACCAAAAATGATTTGGGTACCAAAAATCAAAGCCTAAATTCTTTGTTTGTAGGGGGAGCATTGCTACAAGGCCAAAGCACAAAGCCAAAACTCATGGTACCTTGATAGTGGATGCTCGAGGCACAAGACCGGAGACAAGAGTCGATTCATGGAATTAAAGCCAAAAAGTGGAGGAGTAGTGACATTTGGTGACAACTCCAAAGGCCACATTGAAGGTATTGGCTCCATAAGTAATCACTCTACCATACTCATTGAAAATTTGTTGTATGTCAATGGTCTAAAACATAATTTGTTGATCATTAGTCAATTGTGTAATAAAGGGTTTAATGTCTTATTTGATAAAAATGAGTGTAAAATTGTTGACATTAAATCTAATAAAACAATGGTCATAGGTCATCGCATAGGAAACATATATATGGTGCATCTAGATGACATTCATACATCCCATGCATGTTTTGTTGCTTAAAATGAAAATGATGCATGGCTATGACATAAGAAACTAGGACATGCTAGCATTAGCATTTTAGAAAAATTAGTTTCCCTAAATCTAGTTAGAGGTTTACCCAAGATTAAGTTCTCAAATGATAAAATATGTGATGCATGCTCTGAGGGTAAACAACATAGATCACCCTTTAAATCCATTAATGGTGTCTCTACTAGTAGATATTTACAATTAATTCATATGGATCTTTTTGAGCCTATTAGAACTATACGCTTGGGTGGTAAATCATATGCTTTTGTACTTGTTGATGACTATTCTAGGTTTACTTGGGTTCTATTCTTAAGTACAAAAGATGAGGCTTTAGAAAAATTCATCACATTTTCTAAATTAACTCAAAATGATCTTGAGCTTAAAATTTCTCACATTAGAAGTGATTATGGAACCGAGTTTCAAAATCTAGGTTTTGAAGAGTTTTTAAATGAAAATGGTATTAGCCACAATTTTTCGACACCTCGAACTCCTCAACAAAATGAGGTAGTTGAGAGGAAAAATAGGACTTTACAAGAAATGTCTAGAACCATGCTTTGTGAAAACAATTTACCTAATTACTTTTGGGTGGAAGCCACAAATACCACTTGCTATATTGTAAATCGAGTAATGATTAGGCCAATTTTAAAGAAAACACCATATGAGATTTTAAAATCCAAGAAGCCTAACATTAGCTATTTTCATCCTTTTGGTTGCAAGTGTTTTGTTTTAAATAATGGAAAAGACAACTTGGGTAAATTTGATGCTAAAAGTGAAGAAGCTATTTTCTTAGGGCATTCTTCAAACTCTAAAGCCTATCGCGTATTTAATAAAAGAACTTTAGTAGTAGAAGAGTATATACATGTTGTTTTCGATGATAACCTCCTTCCGAGGAAGGATTCTTGTGATGATGATGATGTAGGGATCATTGAAGCTAAAGATGGTAGAGAATCATCAAAGGTGGATGAAATTCCAAATAAAGAAGAAGATGCACAAGATGCACAAGATGCACCTCTTGAAGCCTTGAAGGACTTGGCTCTTGAGGAAAAATGAGGTATCTTACCCAAGGGAGTTCAACTATGTCAAAGGTGGTGAAATTTTGGGTGATCCATCCAAGGGGGTAAGTACTAGATCCTCTCTCAAATTAATGAATCATGTTGCTTTTATCTCATGCATTGAGCCTAAGAATATCAACGAAGCATTAAAAGATGAATTTTGGATTATGGTTATGCAAGAAGAATTAAACCAATTTGAGAGGAGTAATGTATGTGCATTAGTTGAAAGGCCTAGTAATCAATCTACTATAGGAACTAAATGAGTATTTAGGAATAAACTAGATGAGAGTGGTAACATAGTGAGAAACAAAGCTAGGCTAGTTGCTCAAGGTTACACTCAAGAAGAGGGAATAGATTTTGATGAAACATATGCACCCGTAGCTAGAATGGAACCTATTAGGATGTTGCTTGCATATGTATGTTATCATGATTTCAAGCTTTTTCAAATGGATGTAAAGAGTGCATTTTTAAATGGTTTTATAAATGAAGAAGTGTATGTGGAACAACCACCGGGTTTTGAGGATTCAAAATTTCCAAATCATGTTTTTAAGCTAATCAAAGTTTTTTATGGTTTAAAACAAGCTCCTAGAGCTTGGTATGAAAGACTTTCAAACTTTTTAATTGAAAAAGGTTTTGAAAAAGGTAAGGTGTACACTACACTTTTCGTAAAAAGATATAAAAAATGACATCTTAGTAGTGCAAATATATGTTGACGATATTATCTTTGACTCTACTAATGAATGTTATTGCAAAGAGTTTGCTAAGTTAATGCAAGGTGAATTTGAGATGAGCATGATGGGGGAGCTCTCATTCTTTTTTGGACTCCAAATCAAACAAAGGAAGGATGACACCTTTATAAATCAAGCAAAGTACGTGAAAGATATGCTCAAAAAGTTTGGCTTGGAGCAAGCAAAGCCTCAAGCTACACCAATGAGCTCATATACAAAGCTTGACAAAGATGAAGGAGGTAAGTGTGTTAACTCTGAGCTTTATCGCTCTATGATTAGATCATTGCTTTACCTTACCGCAGGTAGACCATATATATTGTTTAGTGTTTGCTTGTGTGCTAGGTTTCAAGCTAGTCCTATAGAGTCTCACCTTATAGCCGTTAAAAGGATCTTTAGGTACCTTAGAGATACTTCTTGTTTAGGTCTTTGGTACCCTAGAGAATCAACCTTTAACCTTCATGCTTATTCGGATGCGGATTATGGGGGTTGTAAAATTGATAGGAAAAGTACTTCTGGCACTTGCCAATTTTAGGTAGTATGCTCATATCTTGGTTCTCTAAGAAACAAAATAGTGTAGCTTTATCTACGACCGAAGCTGAGTACATATCCTTAAGGAGTTGTTGTGCTCAAGTCCTTTGGATGAAGCAACAACTCTTAGATTATGGAGTTAAAGTAGAAACCATACCCCTTAAGTGTGATAACTCTAGTGCAATTTGTCTCACAAAAAATCCAATCCAACACTCTAGAATCAAACACATAGAGATAAGGCATCATTTCATTAGAGATCATGTCCTTAAACAAGATGTTGTTATAGAGTATGTTGACACCTTAAATCAATTAGCGAACATCTTTACCAAGCATCTAAAGAAAGAGCGTTTTTGGTCCCTTAGGAGAGAGTTAGGCTTAACTAGTCTATCTTGACCCTTTAGGACTCTTATAAAGGTTAAATTTGCTTGATCTTGTGAAAATTCATGTTTATGTGTTATTGATCTTGATGGTAACCATGCTTGTAGCTAGGGGGAGTATGCTTCTATTAGAACATGCTTAGATATGATCATTCATCATTTGCATACATTTAGAATATGTTAAATTCGAGCCTTTGGTTGTTCTAGTGACCAAAAATGCATTTTTGGGCATAAGGTATCGATACGGCCTTATGCGTATCGATACAAGTACTTCATTAGCTGTCTAGATTACATTTTCTCTCTTTTGGGTATTTATACAATTAAATATGTTTCGGTACGAGTTGTAAGCGCTTCGATACAAATGTCTTTCGTTTCGATACGGTTCCTTGATACGTGGTTCCAAGGAATTACCATTGTACCCCCGTATCGATACACCCTTTAGGCGTATCGATACTCGATCGCGCAGAATCTATTAATTGGCATTAAAATACTTTCACTTTTACCAAAACTCCTATTTCAAAACCCTAGCCGATTTTCACCTATAAAAAGCCTCTCAATCCCTCTTATTTTCATCACAAAACTTAAAGTTTCTTGAGGGTTTTTCAAAATCAAGCCAAGTCTTAAGGCTCTCCATCAATTTGGTGCAAAATCTTCATACATTCATCCCTCTCTCAATATCAAGGTACAAAACTCCTTTTCTTTGTATTTGCTTTATTTTTTTCGTTTTATTTTGTTGTTGTTTTTGTCTTGTTTTGTTCTTTCAAAAGATTTTATAAACCTTTTTTGTTTTGTTTTGTCTTTCAAAAATTTTCTCTCTACCTTGATTATTAGTTTATTCATAGGATTGAATGTGAAAATTAATGTATACACACATTGTTTCAATCAATTTTTTCGTTTTTTTTGTTGTTGTTGTTTTTGTCTTGTTTTGTTCTTTCAAAAGATTTTATCAACCTTTTTTGTTTTGTTTTTTCTTTCAAAAATTTTCTCTCTACCTTGATTATTAGTTTATCCATGAGATTTAATGTGAAAATTAATGTATACACACATTGTTTCAATCATTTTTTCTAGACTATGGCACCTAAAAAGAGAGGACACACTACAAGTGAAGTTGGTGAATGATCAACTCCCGGCGATGGCACTCGTCCAAATTTGACATTGATTTATCAAAGGTGATTTAGAACTCCCGGTGAACTCAACTATATTCGATCTTTTCAAAACTACAAGATTCGACCAAAGAGGGTAACTTCCATTCCTTTTCTCAATTTAGAGCGTTTCAAGTTTGCTTATTTACCTTTGCTCCAAGAATGGAAGTTCATGGATTTTTTTACAAATTCTGGGGGTTTTCTTTCGAAATCTAGTTTTGATCTTTTATGCCAATGCCAAGTGTGTTGCCAATGCCGAGGGTAATGTCATTGTCGTTAATTCCTATCTCATGGGCAAGAAGATTATCGTCGATGTGCAAGCCCTTTGTGATGTTTTTGGCTTTGAGGATGAGGGTGTTGATGATGAAAATGCTCTTGGACATGTTTTGGGGGATCCGTGACCATTCTAAATGCTCAAGAATGCATCTTACATTTGATGATCACTTGGTGGTTTAGGCCTTCCGGAGGAAAATACTCAACTATCCCCCAAGTTGATGACTTTTGGATTAGATGTTTTCGCGAGAGGAAACAACCTAACATTGCTCGCATTATGTTTGCGGAGATTGTCTTTCTCGTTCAATATCGTCACACCTCTCTTGTTATTTCATTCTCCTATGGAATTGCTTTGAGCTACTTTTTCACTAAGAAGGAGATCGATTGCTCTCACGACTATCCGACAAGTCTCACTGATCCTATTGATGAGGGGTCTCTATCTCGGGGAAAGTTTCATTATTTCAATGGTAATTTGGCTTTTCCTTTCTGAGCTTCCTAGTGATGCTATACCCGAAGAGATTGCAAATCCTACCGTAGCTCCTCAAGCTCCTCCTCCTCCATCCATGGATTCTCTCATGACCTATCTTAATGAACAATTCACAAGCTTACGCACGGGAATTGCTTCTATTGATCAAGTCATGAATTCCGGGTTTGCCGCTATTGATACTCGCTTCACAAGCTTAGAAGATCGCATGACTAATGTGGAGAAGCGTATTTCTTCTATTGAGACCGAGCACAATTCGATGAATATCTCTCTTACGGCCTTCCATGATGAGTGGCGTCAATCAAGGAGGAACGATGATGCCAATGAAGATGAAGATGAAGACGATGGTGATGGAGACGAGTAGTAGATTAGTCTGTGCATCTCATTCATGTCATCTTAGGATTTATATTTATGCACTTTGTTTTATGCTTTTAGGATTAAGTTCATCCTTTAAAACCTATGCTTTGATTTCTATTGTTTAGATTTAAGTTTGATGTTTCTTTCATTTATGAACTTTATGTTTATCTAGTAAATGTTGCTTGGTTTATTGTTATGCTTTTATAGCCTATGTCTCTTATTTTGATCTAACAAAAAGGGGGAGAGGGAAGTTCACAAGCTCACTTAAAACTTAAACTTAAAATTTACCTAGCTAACATTAAGGGGGAGTTGTTTTCCAAAGTTTTTCGAAAGACTTAAAAATTTTAAGCTTTGGTTTTGTTATATCAAAAGGGGGGAGATTGTAAAACCTATGTTTGATTTTGATATAACAAAGTGTTTTAAGGAACAAATTGTAAAACTTGAAATGAAGTTTTAAGTCCCTCAAAAGGTTTCAAATCAACAAGGCTTTGCTCTAGTTTGAAAAACTCAAACTCCAAAATATTTTCTAAGTGTTCCAAGGTCAAATTGCTCAAAAACGTCTATGCCTATCGATACGCTTCTCACCATATCGATACCTTTTTTACAAACTTGGCTACTGGAGACATACGTTTTGATACGTACCTTACCGTATCGAAACAGGGTATCGAAACAGATTCCATCTGTATCGATACGCTCTCTCTATAAAATCACAAGGAGTTTGAATCGAGTACCGATATGGTCTAACCCATATCGATACAGTTTAAAAGTAATTTTAAAATCAAAGCTTTAAATATTTCGACCGTTGCCTTGTCTGTTGGTAGGTAACCAAATTTTAAATTGGTAGTTAATGTCCATCGATACGCTATAACCTGTATCGATACGAATTCCTCCAGTGAGCTATGTTGAAAAAATTGCATCGATACGGTCTTGCCCGTATCGAAACGGTTCCCTAACCATACCGATACGCCTGAACGCGTATCGATACGCCTCTCTTATATTTGTGCAACGACTCTTTCTTTTTTGATACATGTAATGATACGCTTCCTCAAGTACCGATACGATAGGCTGCAGAGGTGCATTTATGGTGGTAAGAGAGGGTTCCAACGTCTATAATCAATTGCCTAACCACCCAAACGACTAGAAATAATGTAAAAGGTATAAAAACAAGTCTATTGAAGACCATCAACAACTATTGAATCCTAGAGAAACATTCATACACAAAATCCAAGCTCAAGTGCCTAAATTCTCATTCTTGTGAAAATCCCAAATTGTATTGAGTGTAAATCTTATTTTGTATTTCAATTTGGGTTGAGTGCTTGTATTCAAAGGGGCAAATTTGTATTGAGAAATATTCTTATTGCCTTCAATTTCTTCTTTGTAACCAAGTGAGGGTTTGGTCAATTTTGGGTAGAAAATTGACCGGTTTTGTAAAGGTTTCCTCCTAAGCCTAGAAAAGGGGAAGATCAATTAGTGGAATTGTTGGAAAATCCTTAGTGTGAGCTAAGGTAGTGGATGTAGAGTTCATTTGGAACTTGAACCACTATAATTGCCTTATTCTTCATTTTTATTCATTCCACTTCACTTCCAAAATTTTAAAAACCCAACTCACGCCCTCTTGGCTTTGATCAATCCTTTGATCCACTCAACAAGAAATGAGTTGTTTTTTTAAGGATAGGTGATGGCGAATTTTGGTATGATGGCGGATACTTAAGATATGATATGAATGGGGGAAATGATAAGATGAATGGGTGAAAATGATATGTGTAAATGGAAGATGGAGTGATGGATGGTGAAATGAAATGATAGTGTAAGTGTGTTGGCGTGAAACAAAGATGAACCAACAATAAAAAGTGATGACCGAACTTTATAAAATTCACAAACTAGAATTTGGGTAGAATGCCACAAGAGTCTACTTGAAGCCGATAAAGTTCTTGTAGAACAAGAAAAAGAGAACACTCTCAAAGTTTATAATATGATCAAAAAGTACCTTACAATAGAAAATGGCCGACTATTTATAGGTGTAAGGCAACAACAAATTGAATGGGCTAGACAAGGATTAAAGACTCATTATGTTGGTGTTAAAGGCATATAAAAGCTTAGGTTACTCCTTCTCCAATTGATAGCTGAAAAGTTGGTGTTGGATGAGGATGAATGTGGACAACCATGTCGTCCAAAGAAAGAAACCCATGAGCTGCAAACTTGAGTAACTTGCCATTCATTCTCCTTTAACGGGCTGGTGATGTTAAAGAGGAAAAAAATGAAAAAGGATTTGCTTGAAGAATGAATCAACAACATTGAATTCAGCTTTGAGTGGTCTCATGAATTTGAATGATGTTTATTCCTATATTGAAATTCCAGCCTGCAATGTCTTCAGAAAAACAATCATATCTCAAGCTCCCGATATCGAATTGAGGTGATACAAAAGGCGTTAGAAAGGTAAGAAATAGGGGAATATGTTTGATGCAGACATAAAAACCCAAATCTGCCTGGATCCAAACCAAAAATGGCGAACAATCTGACTGATGTATGATCTTGTAAAGAAACAACTTCAAACATGTCTTAAGTGGCCATTGAATTCCATCCTTAAGTGTTGTCCCTTAAATGTTGTTTTAATCCATGCCATTACTCTCCCTTAAAGAATGACAATGAAGGCCTTAATGGTGTGTCTTCCTTGAGCCAATAAACGATCAGCTTTAAGAAGGCTTAAAGTAGCTCTTTAAGTGGTGTTAAAGCCTTCAAGTGTGGAAATTTGTTCTCTTCAATTGCATGGTAACCGATCAGCCTTGATATGTCTTCAAGTGCCTTCAATTGGTAGTAAAAGCCTTGTCTATATTGAGAAGATGATCAACCATTTGTCAATTGAATTCTCTAATTACAACACATTAAACAACCATTAGATAACAACTTTGCTTAAAAAACGAAAGTAAATGCCAAAACAATTTTAATGAGCTAGTTAAATTAATGAAACTAGTTGCATAGAATGAACTAATTTAGTTAAATAACCAGCACATTAAATGACTCACAATCATAAGAAAACTAACATGAATTAAGAAACTGACACACATTAAGTAAACTAACATACTTAAATGTTCTAGACAAGCATAAATGAATCAGAATGCTTAGTTGAACATTAAGACTTATTTATTCATGCACACATGCTGAATTTAAATATATATATATATATATATATATATATATATATATATAACTTAAGAAAAACTCATGCAAACTCATGCACGAGTAGGATGTTGCATTGTTCATTCAAAGCTGGTGTTTCTCCCTTCAAGTTCAAGCTTCTACTGAACAAATTTCCCATAGCTTCTTTGAACTTGGACCTAGCACGAGTCATAGGTCCACAAGGAAATTCCTCCAGGTCCTTGCGGATTGTGATCACATCAGTCCCTCCCTCTTGAAAGCGATTTGTCCCCAAATCGTCTCCTACATCAAAAGGAGATAAATTAGCCACATTGAAAGTTGCACTGACATTATACTCACCTATGAGGTCTAATTGATAGGCATTGTCATTGACACGCTTGATTACTTGGAAAAGTCCATCCCCTCTCGGAATCAATTTTGACTTGCGTTGGGATGGGAACCTTTCTTTCCTCATGTGCAGCCAAACCCAAACCCCGGGTTCAAATGTTACTCCTTTTCGTCCCTTGTTAGCTTGCTGCTCATATTGCCTTGTTCTCTTATCGATATTATCCCGCACTTGTTGATGGAGCTTCTTGACAAATTCATTTTTGTTTCTTCCATCTTTATTCACAATGCTTATATACCTCACCAAAATCAGGGTCAGACTCGTATAATTCCTTAATGAAAGCAAAACCCAATAATTTAGAATCTAATGTGTTAAGAAGGGCATACCTGCGTGATAGTGCATTAGCAACAATGTTTTCCTTACCCTTTTTATACTTGATCACATAGGGAAAGGCTTCAAGAACTCAACCCACTTGGCATGCCTCTTGTTTAGCTTATGTTGTCCCCTAATGTACTTTAATGCCTCATGATCAGTATGGATGATAAACTCTTTTGACCAAAGGTAGTGCTGCCATGTTTCTAGGGCCCGAATTAGTGCATACATTTCTTTATCATAGGTTGAGTAGTTGAGTGTAGCTCCACTCAACTTCTCGCTGAAGTAGGCTATTGTAGAGTGTCCACAAGTTCTATATTTTGTACACATTCCTGCCCTTATTATTGATGTTCTTAAGCTCATTTAGACATATTTAGGTGCATTGCATGCATTATAACAATATCTTCTCTTTTACAATGCTTTTATTGAATATTTTATGTATGATTGAGAAAAGTTACTATTTTAGTTTAGTTTATATTTTCAGGTCCTGTAGCAAGGTGAGTACAGGACAAGACAGGAAAGTTGGAACAAAAGGAGCTGTACTGAAGCAGTTCCAGATGCCGCCAAGGACGCTGCCAAAGCAGCATTGCCGCCAAGTGCCGCCCGGGCAGGAGTTACACCGACTTAGCCAAGATGCGTCACGATTTAAATAGGGCAATTTCCTAATCCCAATAAGCCAGTCTTGCGATTTTCCGAAGCATGAAGTGTCCGATAGAGCTGATCCAAGATCGATAAGTAGGAGCACTTATCCTTACTTGCAGAAGAAGGCAACGTCCAAAGAGTCCATATTTAAGTCAAAAAGGAGTCTGTATTTAATGTAAATATACTTTAAGAACTTCTACTTCAAGGAGGACTAAAACTTAGGCCTTGAGCCCTATATATACCCAATGCTTGTAAAGGTATAGGTGCATCTCGGATAGATTGCATACCAAGAGAGTATAGATGGGGAGATAGCTAGATAGGTTGGAGTTGTTGGGGGTCGCAGCCCAACTCTCATAGGATTTAGGCGCGTGTATGTAGAGTAGTTTGTGAGAAACGGTTGTATTGGTTTTGAGTTGTTTTCAATAAAATTCAAAAGTTTGCTTAATCTATGCACTTCATTCTTTCGATAAGTCTACACCAGTCAGTTGAGAGAATCCATTTGTCGGGCAAGAAAGTGCAAGGCTCACGAAAGGGTTAAGCACGGTCACAACATGTTGGGGCGTGACTAACTTGGTTCTACACCAGTTTACAAGTTTAAATGGCTAAGAGGGATCACCAATCGAATGGACTTGGCTGTGTTAGGTTTACGCTGAGATTGCTAGGTATTGCCTACATTACGTGAGTGTTTGAGCATCCTTGCCTAGAAATAGGAAGGATCACCGTCGACTATCCCGCTGAACTTGGAATGTCTTCCAGACTTGCCGCCAGGACCTATTTTCTTTCCACCAGCCGAGACAGCGAAAGTTGCAGTAGTAGTGACCCACTGCGGCCGCGTGACAGGTTCGTAGTCTGCCGCCTGCCATACCCGCCGAGGCAGCAATTCATGGCAACGCAAAACATACTCAGACTTTACAATGCATACCACACGCTACTGAGCTGCATTTGTCTTACCCAATCTATAGACCAAATCTCTCCCTATCATCCCTCTCATCACTATCTTTATTTTATTTGTGTTTTTATATTTCCACATCGTGAGATTTAATTGCGCATCTACTAAATCTTTGTGCAGGAAACCATTCATAAGAGCTACTCCAATCCTATGGGAGATGATATCTTTTATACTATAAATTGACAAGAGTGTGCACTTGCGCTCATAAATAGAGGACACCTAGACGCTCTACAAGTTTTTGGCACCGTTGCTGGGGATTTGCAACAACAACTACGTTTGAATTTCTGCACTTCTATTTTAGTTTTTGCACATTGAATCTCTTTTTATTTTTATTGCCTAAAAAAATGCCTCTTTGTTTCCTTTGGTGTATGTCCCGCCAGGGCGGCAAGGAAGGAAGCAACATCCATTTGAGGAGGGGAAGGACATGCCCAGATGAAAAATCAAATATAAAGCCATTTGGAAGTGGTTATGCTTGGGAAAAGCGCAGCCCGACATAACCTAATTTTTAATTTTATTTTTAGTGCATTAGGATTAGATTTAATTTTTATATTTAATTTATTCTAGGTAGGAATGAAGGAAAGATCAAGAAAGATGAGAGAATAAAGGAGAAGCCCAACTAGCGGCCAAGGCAGCCCAAGGCGGACGAGCATAACGGCTAGCAGCTTCATAACGGCTAGCCGCAACGGCTATATTTGCCACAGCGAGCGGAATGAATATCTGCGTAACGACTAGAATCCCGTTATTCGCGCCGCAATAATTGCCACCCGTTGATAGCGTGCCCATCAAGGCAGTGGAGAGAAGCAGCTATATAAGGCCAACTATTCTCCCCCGTTCTTCACTTTGCTTTCTCATTTACTCTCAATTCTTTCTGCTATCTTTGCTTCCAAGATTTCCCTTGCTTTATTTTTTTTCACGTTCTTTTCTTTCTTTAGGAAACACAACCATCTCACATCTATAGCCACATCATAGCAACTCGCCGCTACCTCCCAACCTCTCTTCAAAAGGTTCTTGAACCCAGCTGTCGAGGAAACCTACAAGAAATACTACAAAGAGCGGCAACTATGGGAGGAAATGGGTTTCCAATATACCCAATCGGATGGGGATTTTGGCTTGGAGCCCTCCCTATTCGAACGGATCCACAACATAGGCTGGGACCAGTTCGCACGGTAGCCAAAAGGAATCAACAGCAACCATGTGCGAGAGTTCTACGCCTACAGACCGGCACCGACAAGCCCTTTCGTTTATGTCCATGGAGAAGGTGTCAAGTTCACAGCAGATACGATCAACTACTTTTATAGTATAGAAGTCAACGACAATCCGCATGAGGAATATGAGTCTTACCTAACGGCGGCTGACTACAACAAGATCAAGAAGGAGATCTATAAGCCAAACACCAAGTGGCTAACAGGTAAGAACAATGGGTCAGTCAACCGACGCGACTTGCTACCGGAGGTAGCCCTTTGGAGTCACTTCGTCCAACGCCGCATGATGCCCACCACGCACGGATCGACAGTCAACAAGCCGCGGCTTGCCCTTATTCACAGTATTATGATGGGGCGGCAGATCAATGTTGGCGAGGTAATCATAAAGGAGATCTATGCCTACACAGAGAAGCCAGACGCCAAGGGACCCCTTTTCTTCCCTACACTCATCACGGGCCTTTGCGCCAATTTTCGCGTGCCGACAGACCCCAAGGACAAAATTATTTTTTCCAAGGAAGGATGGACAAGAAGGGTACGCCAGTAGATGACGCAGAACTCGGAGCCAGACACACCTTCCACCGCCCAGCCGCCGTCCCAAGTTGCCGCCACCCCAGCCGCAGCAGGCAGTACTGAAGCTGCCCTCCCGTGTGCCGTGATCCCCATGTTGCACAACCTAGTTGAAAGCTGTCAAAGGATCGAGCACAAGCTGGTGATCTTCACCAAATATGTGGCAGAAGTGCAAGAGGCCTTCGTGGCCTACTTGCTTGATAAGTACCAAGATAGTGGCCCATAGTTGCCCGCTTTCCCAACGGAGCTAGCAACCTCCAAGCCAGTTCATATTACACCCAGACCAGCTGCTTCTCCTACCGCTGAAGACATCATGGGGCCACACTACCGCCCCAAGAAAAATAGGATGAGACCACCGTTGCCTCCCAGTAGCAAAAGAGGCCGCTGCCAAAGATACCGGCTACTAAGACATGGAAATCTCAGAGCTCATTGATGACGAACCGGCAAAGGCAGTAAGAAAGAGAAAGCTGCCAGCAGCAGAACCCAAGGGTGGGGGACCTGAAGTACCATAAAAAAACCACCCCTAGCCGCATCCATCCGCCGCGTAGCAAGAAGAAGAGCCCAACCGACATACCAACTGCTACGCACCATTTTCTTTTCTTTTCTTTTTAATTTTTAATTTTTATGTTATTTTTCTTGTTTTTCTTTTATGTTTTATTTTCTATTTTTAATTTTTATTTTGTGTAGATGCATTGGGGACAATGCCAACCTTGAGTTTGGGGGGAATAGTCTTCTTTGTTTTAGGTTCATTTAGTAGCATTTAGGAACATATGTAAATTCTGCCCCCTAGCACTTAATGAAGTAGAAATCTTTAGTTTAAAAACTTGTGCCTATGATAGATTAACCGACTACTTATATTCGCACCATTCTAAATAATTTTTTTAATATATGGGAAGAAGCATGAAAAATACTTAGACAATTTTTCTTTTTGCCAATTATCTTTACACTTGTCTGATAATACTAAATTTTTGCTTGAGTTATAAGTTTAACATTGCATGCCTTACTTAATAAAAATTTCTTGATTGAATACAGGTTTGCCGCCACGGCAACAAAACAAAGATGATGGAAACCCTAGAGGTGCCCGAAACAGGCTCTAGGCAGAAAGATTAAAAACCCTAGAGGTGCCCGAAACAAGCTCTAGGTAGAAAGATTAAAAACCCTAGAGGTGGCCGAAACATTGAGGTCAGAAATAAAGTTAAAGGCTAATGTTTCTATTAATTTTGTGCAAGGGGCAGATTTACTAACTAGGTTGCATTGCTTGAGGACAAGCAATAGTTCGAGTTTGGGGGTGTGTAAAGTGTTCACAAGTTCTATAATTTGCACACATTCCTGCCCTTATTATTGCAATTCTTAAGCTCATTTAGACATATTTAGATGCATTGCATGCATTATAACAATATCTTCTCTTTTACCAGACTTTTATTGAATATTTTATGTTTGGTTGAGAAAAGTTATTGTTTTAGTTTAGTTTATATTTTCAGGTGCTGTAGCAAGGCGAGGACATGACAAGATAGGAAAGCTGGAACAAAAGAAGCTGTACTGAAGCAGTTCTAGATGCCGCCAAGGACGCTGCCAGAGCAGCATTGCCACCAAGTGTCGTCCGAGCAGGAGTTACACTGACTTAGCCAAGATGGGTCGCGATTTAAAGAGGGCAATTTCCTAAGCCCAATGATCCCAGTCTTGCGATTTTCTGAAGCCTGAAGCGGCCAGTAGAGCTGATCCAAGATCGATAAGTAGAAGCACTTATCATTACTTGCAGAAGAAGGCAACGTCCAAAGAGTCCATATTTAAGTCAAAAAGGAGTCTGCATTTAATTTAAATATACTTTAAGAAATTTTATTTCAAGGAGGACTAAAACTTAGGCCATGAGCCCTATATATACCCAATGCTTGTAAGGGTATAGGGGCATCTCAGATAGATTGCATACCAAGAGAGTATAGATGGGGAGATAGCTAGATAGGTTGGAGTTGTTGGGGGTCGCGGCCGAACTCTCCTAGTGTTTAGGCACGTGTATGTAAAGTAGTTTGTGAGAAACGGTTGTATTGGTTTTGAGTTGTTTTCAATAAAATTCCAAAGTTTGCTTAATCTATGCACTTCATTCTTTCGATAAGTCTACAACAGTCAGTTGATAGAATCCATTTGTCGGGCACAAAAGTGCAAGGCTCACGAAAGGGTTAAGCACGGTCAGGACATGTTGGGGCGTGACTAACTTGGTTCTACACCAGTCCACAAGTTTCAGCGGCTAAGAGGGATCACCAATCGAATGGACTTGCATGTGTTAGGTTTACGCTGAGATTGCTAGGTATTGCCTACATCACGTGAGTGTTCGAGCATCCTTGCCTATAAATAGGAAAGATCATTGTCGACTATCCCGCCGAACTTGGAATGTCTGCCAGACTTGCCGCAAGGATATATTTCCGTTCCACCTATCGAGACATCGAAAGTTGCAGTGGTAGTGATCCGCTGCGGCCGCGTGACAGGGTCGTAGTCTGCCGCCTGCTATACCCGCCGAGGTAGCAATTCATGGCAGCGTAAAACATACTCAGACTTTACAATGCAGACCGCACACTACTGAGCTGCATTTGTCTTACCCAATCTATCGACCAAATCTCTCTCTATCATCCCTCTCATCACTATCTTTATTTTATTTGTGTTTTTATATTTCCACATCGTGAGATTTAATTGCGCATCTACTAAATCTTTGTGCAGGAAACCATTCATAGGAGCTGCTCCAATCCTTGTGGGAGACGATATCTTTTATACTATAACTTGACAAGAGTGTGCACTTGCGCTCATAAATAGAGGACACCCAGACGCTCTATAGTTATAGGACGTCCTTCTTGAGATAAAACCGCTCCAATTCCTAAACCTGATGCATCACATTCATCATCAAAAATCTTGTTAAAATTAGGTAGAGTTAACAAGGGTGCGTTAGTTAAACAATCCTTAATCATTTTAAAGGATTCCTCTTATTCTTCACCCCAAAAGAAATTATAGTTCTTTTTAATGACTCATGTTAATGGGGCGGCTAAGGTGCTGAAGTTTGGCACAAATTGACGGTAGAAGCTTGCTAAACCATGGAAGCTCCTAACTTGGCTAATGCTTGATGGTCTAGGCCATTCCTCAATTGCCTTAATCTTCTCTCTATCAACCTCCAAACCATTTGCACTCACAACAAAACCTAGGAAAACAACCTTATTAGTGCAAAATGTGCATTTTTTTATATTAGCATAAAGTTTTTAATTTCTCAATACATCTAATACCAACCTTAAATGCTGAACATGATCATTCAAACTCTTGTTATAAACCAGAATATCATCAAAATACACTACACAAAATTTACACAAGAATTGTCTAAGGATGTGATTCATTAACCTCATGAAAGTGCTCGGAGCATTAGTTAGGCTGAATGGCATAACCAACCACTCATATAATCCTTTCTTAGTCTTGAATGCAGTTTTCCACTCATCCCCTTCTCGCATACGAGTTTTGGTGATAACCACTTTTAAGATCAATCTTAGAAAAGACATTAGAACCACTAAGCTCATCTAACATATAATCTAAACGTGGAATGGGATGGCAATACTTTACCGTTATTTTGTTCACCGCATGGCAATCCACACACATGCGCCATGTACCATCTTTCTTAGGCACAAGTAGAACCGGTACTGCACAAGGACTAAGGCTCTCTCTAACATAACCCTTTTCCATTAAATCCAAAACTTGCCTTTGTAACTCTTTGGTCTCCTCGGGGTTACTTCGGTAAGCTGACTGATTAGGGATGATAGCACCAGGAAAAAAGTCTATTTGGTGCTCTATTCCATGAATTGGAGGCATCCCACATGGAATTTCCTCCGGAAATAGGTCTTCGTATTCCCCCAGCAATGAAACGATAAAAGATGGCAAATTTGGGTCAATATCATTAGTGCTTAATAAACTCTACTTGTACACGAGAACAAGAACCTTCTTTTCTGACAATAGGCACTATCTTATTTCTCTCCCTCGTAAAGATGCTCACTTTTCTCTCTCTTCTTTTTCACTCTCTTTTGATTTTCCCTCGAATGTTACCTCATTCTCAAATTTTTTGTCTCTCTTTTGGGCTTTTTCAAAGCTTTCTCTCAAATGTATTTGATCTTTGTGAACTTGCTTTGGTGAAAGCGAAGCTAGGGTGATCTTTCTAGCTTCATGGGTGAGGGTATATCGATTGGTATAACCATCATGTATGACTCTCCTATCAAACTGCCATGGCCACCCTAGCAGGAGATGACCGTCATGCATTGGCACGACATCACATAGCACCTCATCTTTATATTTGCCAAAGGAAAATGGCACAATGACTTGTTTGGTCACTTTGAGTTCTCCACCATCATCAAGCCACTGCAACTTGTAGGGATGTGGATGTTTTGTTGTTGCTAAACTCAACTTTTCTACCATCACAGTACTAGGAACGTTAGTGCAACTACCACCATCTATTATGATAAAACATACCTTTCCATTAATACGGCAGCGAGTATGGAAGATGTTCTCGCGTTGTTGATCTCCCTCAATTGCTTGCATGCTTAGGCTCCTTTTAACAACATGGACCTCTCCATCAACGACATGTTCTAACTCTTCTTCCCTTTCAAATTCTTTGTCTTCATCTTCTTGGTCAGTTTCGATCTCTCCATCATCTCGGATGAACATTGTGTTGCGGTTAGGGCATTGACTAGCAATGTGACCTTGCCCCAAACACTTGAAGCATTGGACATCACGAGATCAAACTTGCATAGTTGTGCTCTTTCCCTTGCTGGTTTCGGCACTCTTTGTTAGAACGCTTCTTTCATTAGGCGTAAAGGGTGCCTTCTGTTTGTAGGTACCTTGCCCCCATTTGGAAGAGGAGCCTCCATAGGCACGTATTGTGCCCTTCCTTTTGAGTTGCCTCTCGACCTTCATGGCCATATGAACCATGTCTTCGATCTCCACATAATGTTGCAACTCAACGGTGGCCGCAATATTAGGATCAAGGCCGGATAGAAATCTGGCCATGGTGGCTTCTCGATCCTCATCAATGTTGGCTCGGGTCATGGCTACTTCCATCTATTTAAAGTAGTCCTCAACGCTATGATTGCCTTGGGTGAGATTTTAAAGCTTGTTGAATAACTCCTTATGATAGTGAGTTGGAATGAACCTCCTACGCATACCGACTTTCATCTCATTCCAAGTAGTAATTGGATGTTCACCATTGCGTCTCCTGCTAGATGTCAACTGATCCCACCATATTAGTGCATAATATGTAAATTCAATGGCTGCAAGTTTTACCTTCTTAAGCTCAGAGTAGTTGTGGCACTCAAAGATGTGCTCAACTTTCTTTTCCCATGCAAGATAGGTTTTAGGATCTGTTCTTCATTGGAAAAGAGGAATGATAATTTTGATGTTGCTAAGATTATCATCAACTCTTGGGCGAGCTCTTTGGTACCTAGGCTCTTGACACCTCGAACCTTGATGGGAGGCTCGCTCGTCTACTGGTTCATCGTCCACTTCGTCATCATAATCTTCCTCGTGCTTTGAATTATGTCTCCTTTGAGATCTTTCCTCCAATTGTTCTAGTCGCACTTGCATTGGCCCTAACCTTTGTTGCAACAATCTGTCCATTTCTCAGATAATATCTTGAAGATTGGAATTAGTTGCATCCACATTAACATTATTACTAGCACCAATAGTGTTTCTCACGGAATCTTGAGACATGATTAACTAATAAACTTCACTAGCACAAATTCTCACTGTTACACTCCAGGAAAAACACTCACACTCGTGTTTCACTTGGGATGACTTTTACTCTCGATGTGCACTCTTGCCTTTTGCCGCTCTTGTTTTCCTTTCAAAGTCCTAAGAGAACTTACTCAAGGCTCAACAAGTTTTTCTTGTATAATTCGGCTGAAACAAAATGGTTAGAATAGGATAACAAGGAAATTCTAACAAACTAGGTGGTTAAATATGAAATAACAATTTTAAGAAAGGAAAAAAATGAGATAGAAAGAATCACAACCAAACCTCTTTTTTGTAACATAAGATTGATCCCTCCCTCTTGATCTATTCTTTTTTTAAATTTTTTTAATTTTTTTTTCAAAATTCAGGGAGATGAATCGAACAATGCTCTGATACCAATTGATACAAATCCGGTTGTGTTGTGACCGAATTTGTATGTGTGTTTTCCTGATCGTGACTCAAGTAAGTGTTTCAAAAAAAACAAAAAACAAAAATGAGTAACTTGCCATTCATTCTCATTTAATGGGCTGATGATGTTAAAGCGGCAAAAATGAAAAAGGATTTTATTGAAGAATAAATCAACAACATTGAATTCAACATTGAATGGTCTCTTGAATTTGAATGATGTTTATTCCCGTATTGAAATTCCAGCATGCACTGTCTTTAGAAAAACAATCATATCTCAAGCTCCCGATATCGAATTGAGGTGATACAAAAGGTGTTAGAAAGGTAAGACATAGGGGAATATGTTTGATGCAGACATAAAAACCCAAATCTGCCTGGATCCAAACCAAAAATGGCGAACAATTTGACTGATGTATGATCTTGTAAAGAAACAACTTCAAACATGTCTTAACTGGCCATTGAATTCCATCCTTAAATGTTGTCCCATAAATATTTTTTTAATCCATGTCATTACTCTCCCTTAAAGGATGACAATGAAGGCCTTAATGGCGTGTCTTCCTTGAGCCAATAACCGATAAACTTTAAGAAGGCTTAAAGTAGCTCTTTAAGTGGTGTTAAAGCATTCAGGCGTGAAAATTTGTTCTCTTCAATTGCATGGTAACCGATCAGCCTTGATATGTCTTCAAGTGCCTTCAATTGGTGATAAAAGCCTTGTCTATCTTGAGATAATGATAAACCATTTGTCAATTGAATTCTTTAATTACAACACATTAAACAACCATTAGATAACAACTTTGCTTAAAAAACGAAAGTAAATTCCAAAACAATTTTAATGAAACTAGTTGCATAGAATGAACTAATTTAGTTAAACAACCAGCACACTAAATGACTCACAATCATAAGAAAACTAACATGAATTAAGAAACTGACACACATTAAGTAAACTAACATGTTTAAATGTTCTAGACAAACATAAACGAATCAGAATGCTTAGTTGAGCATTAAGCCTTATTTATTCACGCACACATGCTGAAATTATATATATATATATATATATATATATATATATATATATATATATATATATATATATGTATGTATATATACTTTAGAAAAACTCATGCACGAGTAGGATGTTGCATTGTTCAATCAAAGCCGGTGTTTCTCCCTTCAAGTTCAAGCTAGGCTGAACAAATTTCCCATAGCTTCTTGGAACTTCTTGGACCTATTACGAGTCATAGGTCCACTAGGAAATTCCTCTGGTTCCTTGCGGGTTGTGATCACATCAGTTAGAGAGGATGAATTCTGGATATTAGTTCTCATTTCATAAAGCATATGATAGGGGATGAAGATGATGATGTTTTGGGTATTTTGGGAAATATAATTAAATTAATAAATATTTTTTTTAACGGTAGGGGCAATATGAGTAACGACAAAAATGTTAGGGGGCAAAACTTATCAAAATAAACTTTAGAGGGCAAGTTGGAAAAACATGTATAATTTAGGGGGAAAATATATTAAGCCAAAAAAAATTAATATGTCATAAATTGTTTCTACGACTAAATAACATTGTTGCAATTTGTTATTGTGAAAGAATATTCATTGTCATAATTTTTATATTGAGAAATTAATATTTTTTATAAATTGGTATTATAACTAAAAAAATTGTCATATTTGTTAGGGTAAATTATACTAGTGACCACCTAACTAAGGGGTCTTTTTTATTTTGACCACTGAACTAACAAACTCGTCAATCAGACCACTAAACTATTAAAATGCTCATATTTTGACTACCAACCGTTAAAATCTAAAGGAAGAGATGACAAGCTAGTTTACAAAAAGTTGTATAATTATACGTTTAGTCCATGCTACTTACTTATTATATCAATTTGGTCAGGATTTTAATTTAATTAAAAAAATTTAATCATCCAATCCTATAACGACATGTGTCACCACCCGGTTGGTGAGAAACAAAAGACACATATTAAAGAAAGAAATTGAGCTAACTAGGATTTGAACCTACACCGGTAAATTGGAAAGCAATAACCCAAAGCACTATGCTATCACTTCATTCTTGTAAAGGCTTTGTAGCATTGTTTATTTAAAGTATACTCTTTGTGAAAATTAAAGAGAGTAAATATAGTGCGAGGAGATTTGAATCCGGTTTTAATAAAAAATGATGCTTAATTGTTCGACCATAGTTAATATTTAATTAAAAATGATGAAATAATATATGTGGATGACACTATGTTTTTTAATTTAAGGGTAAATTTTACCGGAGGTCTCTTATGTTTAGTGCATGTTCTATTTTGGTCACCCAATTTGAAAAAAAGTTATTCTAGTCACTTACGTTTTCGACCGTTACTGTTTTGGTCACTCGAGCGTTAGACTCCGTTAGCACATGTTGATACGATGACGTGACACGTTAATAAAAAAGTAAATTTCTAATTTAACCCCTAAACTTTCTAAACTTTATTTAACACCATCTTCCCCAAGCTTCACCCTAAAATTTTGACCCGAAATATAAATAGAGTAGACTTACCTATTAAAAGTCAAGGTGTACCGTTTGCATATCCTCAGAAATTTAACACCAAAAAAGATAGTAAATGTATGTTAATTTAGAGGATGAAATGTTAGGTCAAGTGAGATCAAGAGAAAAGCAGAGGCTCTTGAAGAGTAATAATCTAATGATACTTATCTTTTTCATCTTTATATCTATTTATGCTACTTATTTTTTTAGATAGGAATTTGTGATACAAGTAATATAGCGCATATATTCTGTATTTGAGAATGATCAACAGAAGAATGCAAAACTGAATGTCAAATATTAATTGCTACTACATCTTGATAAAACTTTGGAACCTTATTTGGAATTAGATCTAAATAGATAATTAGAAAGGCTGGTGTTAATTATAACGCATGAAGTAAAAGTTGTCATGCAAAATACCACGATCTGCTGTAAGATTGATATCATTTTTTATTAATATCCGATGGTTTTGATAAATTTATGTTTAGGACATGTAAATATATGATTAGTTCCAATTCCAATGCTTCTACACCTAGTAGGGATGATATGAATGACTCTAATTAAGGAGGCAAATCCGACGGTATGCAGTTAGATTGATGTTGATCTGCATTGATTTATAACACCAAAGACCAACCAACACAAGCAACTAAATCAACTGCAATCTAAAATACGAAGATATAAACTGATTGATTCAAAATAGTTTGTTTTTTAGTTCCAGTAGCTGTAGAAGGTTAAAATCAACATTGCTCAAGGTGAGCCCTCATTATTTTTATTATTAAGGTCGTCATCTTTCTTGGTGGTAAATTTCTAAGGATATGCAACTTTAAGAAGCAAGTCTACTTCAATTATATTTGAGGTAAAAATTTTAGGGTGAAGCTTTGGGGAAGATAGTGTTAAATAAAGTTTTGAAAATTTAGGGGTTAAATTAGAAATTTGCTTTTTTTATTAACGTGCCACATCATCGTATTAACAGGTGCTAACAGAATCTAACGCTCGGGTGACCAAAACAGTAACGGTCGAAAACATAAGTGACCAAAATAATCTCTTTTTTTTTTTCAAATTGAGTGACCAAAATAGAACACGCACTAAACATGAGAGACATCTGGTGAAGTTTACCCTTAATTTAAATTAGTTTTAATAGCCAAATTATTATAATATTACAAATGGAAAACTATCAAAACATTCGATTTATTAATGAAACCAAATTTTATTGTAGTATAAGGTAGTACCGTTACTATTAATATTCTATTTAATAACATATTCATTAATATATAAGATTTCATCATTTTTAATCAAATATTAATTTTGGTCCAACGATCAAGCATCATTCCTATTTTTTTTTATTAAAATCGGATTTGAAACCCTTCACACTATAATTACTCTCTTTAATTTTCACAAAGAGTATGACTTCAATAAACAATGTTACAAAGTCTTTATAAGATTGAAGTTATAGCCTAGTGGTTTGGATGCTTGCTTTCTAATCTACTCGTGTGGGTTCAAATCTCACTTAGCTCATCTTGATGACACGTGTCACCATCTAATTGCATCTAATTGGTGGAAAAAAGCTTATTGAATTAAATAAAATTAATCTAAACCCCTCCAATAAGGTTGCGATACGTGTCATAATAGGATTGGATGATTAAATTCTTTAAATTAAATTAAAATCATGACCAACTTGATATAATATGTAAGTAACATTGACTAAAAGTATAATTATACAAATGTTTATTAACTGCCACGTCACCTCCTCTGTGTGATTTTAACAAGTGGTCAAAATAGGAGCACTTTAATAGTTCAGTGGTCTGATTGACGAGTTTGTTAGTTCGATAGTCAAAATAGAAATGACCTCATAGTTGGGTGGTCACTGGCATAGTTTATCTTATTTGTTACGCTGAGAAAATATTGTGACTAAATAAGCTTAACATAAATACTTATTTAAATAAATTTGTCATAATTTGTTAATATTACAAAGTAATCTTTGTCACAATTTGTTTTTTTTTAACTAAATTAATTTTCAAAAATGGTTAATGCTACAAAATAGCATTTATTAGAATTTGTCCTGAAAATACTCCAAGCCAAAATTTAACATACCATTTCTCTTGAAAATACTAAGTACATATTACTTGAAAAATAATAGAATAAGGCTTTTGGGTTCTAATTTGAAGAAACAGACAACAAATTTAGACTCAAGACATTAAAAAAATATTAAGCTCAAATTTGACCGAAAAAAAGTCATCGTCAATCAACGGCTCGACTCGATCAACAAGTCAGGCCATGGTTCGGGTCAGAACAACTATAGTAACACCACCTTTCAATAATCGATACATTAGTATTTGAAAACAATGACATTCCCGTTATACAAATATACATGTGCATAACAATAATTGGACAATAGTACACACACGCACATGTATATGGGTTAAGATCCACTTACATAGTGTAAAAGCTTTTAAGTTTTACATGTTTTTTTGGATCGTTGGACGGGGGAAATGAATGACTGAAATTAACTCTTTATTTTTTTTTCCCAAGTGATAATCTTCACATATTCTATTGTTAATTTCAGTTATCCGTTTCACTCATCCAACGATCCAGAAAACGTGTAAAACTATAAAACTTTTACACTATATAACTGGATTCTATCCCTATATATATAATAATATCTATTAATAAATAAATATAGACGTATAAATATATAAACGCATATATAAAGCATATGTTTTTATGTAACATATTTATACATATTAACGTACGGTTTTAAAACATATATATACAATATAGCTTACCGTTTAAAACATATATATTGTAACTCTAACTATAATAATATAATGGTATATATATAATATAAGAATGAAATAAAATAAGAAACCATAGTCGCTCTCCTTTTTCTCTAACGCAACTTTCATCATGAATCGAGCTCGGCAAGTTTTTATTATTTTTTAATTTTATTTAGCCGGCGGCGACACCAGTTTTATTGTTGGTTGTCAAATGTCAGATATGTTTTTCTTTATTTTTTTTTCTAATCTTTTAATAAAAATAAATCTGTCTTTGTGGCATGTTTTTCTCTGCCTTTGTGGCATTTTATCTATGTCTTTTGACATGTTTTTTCTTCTTCCTCAGTTGTTTGGCCGTTATTTTATTTTATGTTTTTCTCATGGTTGGATTTGACGACGCCGCGACTGATCAAGTTGACGCTTATTTGTAATCCTGCTGATCTTCCCTACTCTGTACCTTCAGATTGAATTTGGATATGCGATTTGTGCTCATGGATAGTTTCTCATGACGCTCGGCTCTGATATGCGGTTCTCGGTGGTCTTTCAATAGCTTAATCCCCTTTTATGGTTCGTTTTCCGATGCAGTCAGATTTATTCATGTCTAATTTTCGTTCGAGTCTTTTGGATGGGTTTTTAACCTTTTTCATTTATAGTCCTTGTATGATCTAAAGTGGCTAGTTTTTGGAAAATGTTCAAATTATGTATTTAGTTTACGATGATAGTTGTAAAACCTTATTATAATTTTAGGTATTTTTCCGTTTAATAAAACTAGCAGCTTCTATTAAAAAAAGAATTAAATAAAACAATAATAATTAGATTTTAACCTAACCGATCTCTCTCAACTCTATGCCGCCTGCAACTTTGCTTTTCTTCCTTTGGTTGGTGGTCGACAACTAATCTTAGTATTAATTGTCGACCAATTGGTCTATTATTTTTTTTGTTTTTTTCTTGTATTTTCATATTTTAATAAGAACCCCTACCTTTTTGGCACGTGATTCCCCTGTCCTTGTGACATATTTTTCTTTGATTTTTTGTGGTTCGTTTCATCTGTCCTTGAGGCATGATTTCAGCATACCTTAGCAGTCGGTTGGTGCTCGTACAAAGATCTTCACGACGCTTATCTCTAAATATGGTTCTTTCGGTGGTCTTAGAAAATGGATCCCCACACGGTTGATGGTTAATTGCCAATGTAGTCAGACCTGGGTAGCGGAGCAATCTACCTGATAGCTTGGTTCGCTCACCACTCTTTTTTTACCATGTAAAGTGTCTCGTCTAGATAGAGACAAGGATATGCATGAAAGTTTTTGAATTTTGGTATGCTAATCTCGATGGTAGTGTCTGCTTTTCTTTCCACCATTGTAAGAGTCTTTTTGTGGATTTGTCATTTTTTCTCTTTTTGATGCATTGTATTATCTTTCATAGTGATTAATAAAATTCAGATGCCATTTAAAAATACAATAATAATAAAACAATATATTAATGAATTAGAAGACATGTCCTTGATTAATGAAGGAAATAAGGCTTCATAGGATAAAACAAAAAAGGGAACATATTCATGCTTACAACCTGTGTGACGATGTCTAGTGGAAGGACTCGCAACCTGGCTTGATTTGCCCGAGAAGAAAAGCATGTGAATGAATGTAAGCTTGATAAAAATGACATGAAAAGGAATAAGGTTTATTATTTTAAAACCAAAAGTCTATAGAAATAAGGTGCGGTTGTTGAGCGCGTACAAAAATGGACGATGCCGCGGAGCAGTGTCCGACGATGGTCCTACACTATAAGTCCTCAATGTTTCACCTGCCTACATTATGGTCTCTTAAATTTCAACTTTGACCTATTTTGCCATTGATCAATTTTGATTTAATCTCAATTCATTAACCAAATTCAACAATAATTACAAATTAATGCCTATACAAATTCAGGGCCCCATATTTAAAAATACTCAATCGTTAGGGTTTTAATTTTAGGGGTTTTAATTTAGAAAAAAATTAGGGTGTTACATGAGAAAATGATGGCTCGATGGTGAATTCACTTGTCGGTTTCCTCAATTGCTAAAAATTAGAGTGTTTCCTCGACGACGTCGACGACCGACAATATGCATGAGAGAGAAGAGGGACACATTTGTTTGTCTTTTAGGTTTAAGAATGAAAATGTGTTTTAAAAAAGAAAATAGAAACATATATACTTACCCAATTACCCGTCAACCCGACCCGCTAGAGACCCATGACCCACGTTAGTTTTAAGTTTTAGGCTTATTTGTCGTTTATGTCTTGTTGCGTTTTAGGGATCTTCATTTAGGTCTTCAATTAAGCTTATACGTCTAGATTTAATACAATTTAGTCCTATTTAATTTTAATTTGATTGATTTTTAGTTTGTATGTTTAATTTTTGTTACCTCCTCAAAATTACTGATTTTTATGCCTATTTTACAATGCTTTTGCTACCTTTTGAGTACATTTTGTTGCATTTAGTTGTTAATTTCATGCATTTGCATAAGGAGTTAGGAATTTTGTCTATGCTAGTGTGAAGGGTTGTTTTGTTGGCAATTTTTGCAGGTTTGGCATAGCGGTTGGCAGAACACATCAACATAGGGAGGAATGCTAGAGAGAATGTCAGGATGTTGTTGCACAGATGGACCAAAAATTTCCAAAGCACCGGTTGGTAGAGAAGAGGAATTTGATGCCCGACCAAGTAGTCGTTGAACTCGAAAAAATAAGACCAAATTAGGCTGTGAGAAAATAGCAATTGGATCAATCTCCAAAAAAATAACGGATAAATAGTGCCAAGCTTGGTTGGTAGATTCATGCCAAGCTTGGTCGGCAAAGCAGTGAAGGCAGAATGGAGTCAGCCCTAACCTGACCAGCTTACATTTAAACTTGGATAAGATGATCACATCCATTATCCCTTGAGCATTCAAATTCAAAAATACAAGAGCTTATCCTACTCTTCCTTGCACACCTATTTAAAGACAAATGGAGAGGATCAATATGTAGGTTTGAAGGATTTTGGAGAGATTGAGTGATCCATCGACGATCGGTTGCACCAAGGAGACGTGGTTCGACCAGCTTGACCGAGAGCTTGGACCTTGAAGGGTTGCATCGAGAGACCCCTTTTCTCGCCAATTCTCCTTAATTAAGTTGTTTTTAATTTTAAATGATGACATGTTTGTAAAACGGTGAAGGTTTTTGGTTTGATACCCTCACCATAAACTAATTTAATAGTTGGTAGGGATGTTTGCGTTGAAGGCTATTTTTATGTTTAGTTTTTAATGGAAATGCTTCGGCATCATTTTCCCTATCTGGCATGTTCTTTAATGTTTTATCAAAACTGTGCCAAGAGAAAGCTGGCATTGTTGGCTTATTGAACCTTAATATCTTAATATACATAAAAGGGAAACGATCTGTTTCCAGATATTAAGGCGAGATGCTTCGAAAGAAGATGTTCAAGTAGATGAGCTTACTTCTGAAGTGAATCTACCCTTTAGGAGTATAGATTGAGACTTAATCAAATTGATTTATGAAAAATATCACTATATTACTTGCGGATCGTGTATACTTGCACGCAAAAGACTCAACCTTTGGCACTGTTTTATACATTTCCAAGACATTTTCTACCCCTTTTGCCAAGCACTCATGCGAGTCAACAAGTTTTTGACGCCGTTGCCGGGGATTGCAACGAAGTTTATTGTTTTGATTTTACATGTTTTTTGTTTTATTTTACTTATTTGTTTTGTTTGGTGTGTGACCAGGAAACGCCCTATGGACTATCAGTCATTTGACTCTGAAATTGAACGAACCTACCACATATTGAAAAAGAAAATCAAAGAGATGGCTCAAAAGGTTAATGGAGGAGTAGTTGGTGTCCCACACAATCAAGTAGATCCACCTATACACGGAGGGATACCGGCTGCCCCTGTCGCACTCGTAGTGGATGATGCCATAGAAAGACTTATTAGAGAGCACTTGGAACCAAATGTTGACAATTTGATGCCAGGCTTAGTTGGCACAGTGGTAAATGCTGCCAATTTGGAACTTAAACCGATACTGATTCAAACTCTTTTGAATGTAGGTCAGTTCGATGGATCACCCACTGGAGATCCAAGGCAACACTTGCAGCAATTCATGGATGTTTGCCAACTATTTCAGCAACCTGGAGTTTCGGAGGATATAGTGAAGCTAAAGTTGTTCACATTTTCTCTAAGAGATAGAGCTAAGACGTGGCTAAGTTCTTTGCCACTTGGATTAATGACTACATGGGTAGATCCATGCCAGAAGTTCTATTGCGATACCAACCACTTAAGCTTAATGCCAGGCTTAGTAACGAGATCACGGCGTCTAGGCAAGCTAATGACGAGATCTTATATGATCCTTGAGAGAGATTGAAAGACTTGTTGAGGAGGTGTCCTATGCACGAGCTTCCCAATTGGACCCAAATAGGGACCTTCTACAATGGACTTAAAGCACATGCCAGGACAATTATTGATTCTTCGGCAAAAGGTTCACTTTTGGACAAGAATTACACAGAAGCAGTTTGCATCCTTGAGAGGATTGCTGCCAACGATTTTGAGTATCCCACTGTCAGACTAGGGATCAACATAAAATCAGCTAGAAAATATGAGCTAGATGCACTTACATCCATCAATGCTTAAATTTCCAATCTTACTAGCATTGTGAAAACTTTGCAAAAGAGTAATGATTCCCAAGAAGTCAAGGATTTAGAACCGTTTTGCACAATATGTGGAGAAGATCATCATACGAATGATTGCCCTCCCAACAACGAGTCGGTAAATTCTATTGGTAATTTTGGTCGTTACTATAACTCTAACACCAATACTTACAATGCAGGTTGGAGACAACACCCAAATTTAGCTTGGGGAAATCAATGGGGTAACCAATACAATACCTAGTGTCAAAACAACAATGCCAGAGGCAGAATAACAATGCAATGCCAGCATTCAATCAGAATACCATACCACAGAGAGCCCAAAACAATTTTCAGCAAGGGCAAAGATATAACCAAGAAAATACTCTCACAGAGTACATGGAGAAGAATGATGCAATAGTCCAGAGTTTGGTCGCATCAATGAGAAACTTGGAAGTTCAGCTTGGGCAGATTGCCAATGCACTCAACAATCGACCCTAAGTAGCATTTCCATATGATACGGAGGATGCTCTACATAAAGACAATGAGCAATGCAAAGCTATAACTCTTCAGAGTGGCAAGCAATGCGAGACAGAGATGACTGCTAAGCAACCAACTAATTGCCAAACTGAAAAGCTAGTGCCAGCAGATGATCCCAAAGAAGCAGATAAAAAGGAAATAATAGCTGATGATGCCAGACAACATTATGATGCCAGACCAATACCTGATGCCAAGCAACATATCATTGCCAAACAAGAGTCAAATGTCAGCACAACCTTGGCAAAGGCAGTGGAGCCGACATTTGTTTATCCACCACCACCATTTCCAGCAAGGTTTCAAAAGCATAAGCAAGACCAACAATTCAAGCGCTTTCTAGAAGTCTTTAAACAATTGCAAATCAACATAACAATTGTAGAGGTTCGTGAGCAAATGCCCAACTATGTCAAATTCATGAATGACATTCTGTCCAAAAAGAGGAAGTTAGGAGATTTTGAGATTGTACCTCTCACCGAAGGATGCAATGCCATGATACTCAATCAATTGCCACCAAAGTTGAAAGATTCGAGAACTTTTACTATTCCTTGCACCGTTGGAAACAAATTCATGGGCAAGACACTGTGTGACCTAGGAGCCAGTATCAACCTAATGCCAATGTCAGTTTTCAAAAAGCTTGGCATAGAAGCAAGACCTACCACGGTGCACTTGAGTTGGCATACCAATCTTTTGCACATCCTAAGGGTAAGATTGAAGATGTTTTGGTAAAGGTAGACAAATTCATTTTCCCTGTTGATTCAATCATTTTAGATTATGAGGTAGATATTGATGTCCCAATTATATTGGGTAGACCGTTCCTTGCAACGGGTAGGGCTTTGATTGATGTTCATAAGGGTGAACTTAAAATGCGCATGAATGATCAACATGTTACATTTAATGTGTTTCAAGCTTTGAAATGTACATATGAACTTGATGACTACTGAACCGATGAGTTGATGGAGTCCATTTTTACTTTGAACGTAGCACAATTGTGCCAAGACACATATGATGATGCCAACGAACCGGTTGGCAATGACGAGTCGAGTGAAGAACTTGAAGAACCAGCCACCAAAACACTATCATTATTGAAACAAAAGTCCGTTGGGTTACCTTTCGCAATGTCTTGCACATGCGGTACCAACGAATCATCCAACAACTGCTTCTCCTTAATCAACTCTACCAACGAGGGTTTCACTTGCAATTTAGCCACCAAACAACCATCTTGCGATATACTCAAACGAAAAACATCACCCTCAACTCTACAGCCACCTTTCTACTTAAGGCATCGACCACAACTCAACACTATCATAATCTTTAAGAAACTCTAACCACCGTTGTAGCCTAAGAATCAACTCTTTTTGAGTCATCAAATACTTCAAACTTTTGTGGTCCGTGTAAACCATACACTTTTCACCATAAAGGTAATTCCTCCAAATTTTCAAGGCAAACACCACCGCAGCCAACTCGATATCATGCGTAGGATAATTACGCTTGTGCACCTTCAACTACCAAGATGCATAAGCTACCACTCCGCCTTCTTGCATCAACACACATCCTAAACCAACATAGGACACATCTCTATAAACCATAAACTCTTTACCAAATTCGGGTTGATTCAAGATAGGAGCTTGCATCAACGCTTCCTTCAACTTCTCGAAATCTTGTTGTCTCACCTTCGTCCATTCAAACTTAACATCTTTTTGCAACAACTTTGCCAAAGGAGCATCAATTTTTTAAAAATCATCCACAAACATACGATAGTATCCCCCCAACCCAAGGAAACTGCGCACCTCGTGGACGACTTAGGCAACTTCCAATTCATCACTGCCTTAACCTTTTGGGGATCGACCCGAATCCCTTCGGCCGACACCACATGTCCTAGGAAAATAACTTCCTTAAGCCAGAACTCGCACTTTCTCAACTTAGCATAAAGTTAATTTTCCATCAAAACTTGCAAAACAATCCGCAAATTCTTATCATGATTGTAACCCCCTTAACCCAGCGTAGACGGTTGACCCGAACTACGAAGATTACACGTGGAAAACTAAAGTCAACCCGAAAGTCAACCTTGATTAACAACATTTTTTTTTCTTTTTATCTTCTCTAGATGCACATTAAGCCTATGTGATTACACAAGAATCATAGGATAGAAGGACATAGCGACCGAAAACCATTTAAGGACTTAATTGCATGAATTACACTTTTTAGGGACCAAAATGTAATTTTTAGAAAATATAAGGACTTTGCAGAAATTAAGATTACCAATATGTAATTAGTCATATTACATGCCTCACTGCCAAATTTCAGCTTAAAAGATCAATCCAAGATCAAGCAATTGCATCCACAACATTCAGGACTAAAATGTAAAACATGAAAACTTAACACAATTCAAATCATCATCCAACGGTCATCCGTTTTGAAACACCAACCTTCGTACCGAAACGTCTGTATCGAAATGGTGTTGACCGTTTCGGTACTCGGGTGTGTTTCGAGACCAGTATCGAAATAGGCCTCTCCAGTAGCCAAAATGTTCCGAAACTCCTTCAACCATACCGAAACGCTATGGCCATTACAGGCCCCCATTTCGGAAGAGTTAAGGGTGTTTCGATACAACCTACCCCGTGACAATAGAAAATGCTGGTTTTTCATGCTTTTTTCACACTCGAATCAACCCCGAGACATGCCACAACATTCATACATCAAGGATACATATCAACAATCATAATACCGAGACTATAACTTAAACAAGGCAACTAACACTTAAACAAAGGTGGCATGCTCCCTAGTTCACCAAAACCATAACAAGGCATAACACCAAATAAACCAAAATCCAAACTCCAAAGGCCATTTACAACTCAAGTATAGGCAAACAAACATGCTCAAAGTAAAGGGAAACATTCTTAAACATTCCAACGTATAAATCCCACTCATTGCCTCTTATTACACTAAGGATGAATCACATACGTCTCTTTAACAAAGCTATGGATTCCTCTTGCTCTTGGGCTGCCGTCAAAGGTTCAATTCTCTACATTGATGAAACAAAGGAGCGTAAGCTTAAAGCTTAGTGAGGATCGCTAATCAACATTCATCAATGCATGTTTCATATTTTGCAAAACCAACACTTTACATTTCATGCCATTTCTAAAACATGTCTTCTCAAGACTTCCATGCACTTTTGAAACTTCATGCACATATGCATCGATCATAAACAGCAATAAAACCATTGCTCATGCTTTACTAAGCATCTCATGCATTCTTGCATCATACACAATTATCTCATGCATCCTTGCATCATATACAAGCATCTCATGCTTCACTTTACTCATTTACATTATATTGGCTTTCAAGTGATAATCCATAAACCATTTCAACACAAGACACAATCAGATACGCGGATGACAAGCGTTGTCCCTCATGCTTCATACAAACTACCGGACTACACAAGGTGGATACAAATGGCACAATCACAACCCTTCAACATCCGTGATGGAGATTAATGGCACAATCACAACCCCTTAACATCACTTATCGGTAGTTGTATAATTCCACTAACGAGAGCATGAGACACATACACAAGACTCACACACGAGACTAACCATTCATCGTTGTGATCTTAACCTCAATCGTTAGGGAGATTACGGCACAATCACAACCCCTCAACATCCAAGGCGACTTTATTCTCGGTGCACCCAATCCTATAGCCGGCTAACTATATCCGATTAAAGTAACCAAAAACCATTTTCATCACTTGCCAATATAATCGTTTATCAACATTAATCCACTGTTTTTCAAGCATAACCACAATGTCATTTCCACAAGCACACATGCTTAACATCATATGCATTTTCATATGAAAACCAAGGATCACTTACCTAGTGCATCCTTAACATAATGACATTAAAATCCCGCATTAAAGCATGCTTAAACATGCTTAAAATCAGTAAACAAATCCACTCTTACATCAAATGCATTTCCTTCAAACTTGGCACATTTCCAAGAGAGGGATTACCGATACACATACACTTGAGCTTAGTTAAGTGTATCAAACTTACACTAAGCTCCCAGGAGCATGCTCAAGGCGTTACAAATCAGGAAATTGCATTTCCACTCACCGATACGCGAAGCCTTGTTCGCCGATACGGAAATTACACCTCCGGAGCCTCCAAAATCACCTCGTTAGCTTCCAAATTAAGATCCCCTATTTTTAGATCATCAAAACAGAGATCTAAATGCATTCTAATACCAGCACCAATTCATAAACTCATTGCCCCACTGAAACTACACCAAAATACCATTCCAACACAACTGAAAACTCAATCGATTGCCTCCTAAACCAAGCCCATCCATCATACAACACTTCCAAAGCATTATCAACATCAAAACACATCTAATAAACATCCTAACTCATCCTTATACCTCCAGCAATCAAAATTCCACCATTACACCCCAAAATCACACTTAAAACTACGAAGAAACTCAAGGATCTCAAGGATTTCGGGATCTCTATTAACCACACCTCAATTTAACATAAAAACCAACCTAGAAATCAATTAAAATCAACACAAAACAGTGCCCAACTCATCAAGTCTGAAAATCAAGATTTCATCCACATTTTCACAAGATTTTGATCTCAAATCAAAACTATATCGAAAAATCAATCAAAAATAGTTATTAGAAGCCAAATATCTTGGGAATTTCAATAAAGAACTTAAATTAGATTTTGAGAACGGGATTTACCTCCAATCCTTGCTTCCTTTAATATATGACAAGTTTTCCTTGCAAAAATCATAAAGAATTAAAGAAGATCTCTTGAAAAAGAGTTAGGAAATGTTGAGAGGATTTTTGGGAGAAAGAATTCTGGAAAAGATGAGAGAAAATGGTGTTTGGCTAAAATGAGAGGGATTTGGTAGTTACATAAAATGAAAATCCACTAACTACCAATTAATTAATATCAAATTCTAATTAAAATCATTTAATTAAAAAACATTTAAATCACATGTCATAATGAAGAAAGGTCAAATTGACTTAAACCCCCTAAAGATTCTAAGATTTTGGCTTCCACCTTAAAAAGCACATTTTCCCAGTTTTGAAACTTTACAATTTGGTCACTGTTCAAAATGTCTGTTTTCCAAAACCCTTTTTGTAAAATTGATTTGACCAACCTCTTAATTACATTTTTAGAGGATTTTAGAAAATTTTAACACAATTTTATCCTATCTCGATCCTTGTTTCCTAAAATCACCTTACGTGATTCGAACCGTTCTCGACCGGTCAGATCCGATGTCTAAAACATCTAGGTCCAAAACCAGGGCGTTACAACTCCACCCCCCACTTAGGAAATTTCTTCCTCGAAATTTTTACCTGATGGAAAGAGATGCGGAAACTGCTTCAGCATGTCCGCCTTGCTTTCCCACGTGGCCTCCTCAACTCTTCGGTGCCGCCACAACACCTTCACAATCTCTATCGTCTTACCACGAAGAACCTTGCTACTCACGTCCAAAACCTTCACTAGTTCCTCATCATATGACAGATCTGGATTCAACTCTATCTCATCAACAGGCATCGCATGCGAAGGATCCAATCTGTACTTCCGTAACATGGAGACATGAAACACATCATGTATCTTCTCTAACTCTACAGGCAATCTCAACTGATATGCCACAGGATCAATACGCTCCACAATCTCGTAAGGTCCAATAAACCTTGGGCTAAGCTTACACTTACGCCCAAATCTCATCACCTTCTTCCAAGGCGATACTTTCAAGAACACACGTTCGCCAACCGCGAACTCAATTTCCTTACGCTTCAAGTCCGCGTAAGACTTTTGCCTATCCGATGCCGCTTTTAACCACTCGCAAATGAGCTTCACCTTCTCAGTGGTTCCTTTGAGCATAGCCGGCATTGAAATCAACTTTTGCCCAGCTTCTGCCCAACAGAGAGGGGTTCTACATCTCCTCCCATACAAAGCCTCGTATGGAGCCATTTGGATACTTGCCTGGTAACTGTTGTTATATGCAAACTCAACCAACGACAAGTGCTTTTCCCAAGAACTCCGAAAATCTATCACACAACATCTCAACATGTCCTCAAGCACCTGAATCACACGTTCTGACTGTCCATCCGTCTGCGGATGATAAGAAGTGCTGAAGTTCAACAGTGTACCCAAGGCTTGATGCAAACATTCCCAAAATCGTGCTGTAAACCTCAGATCCCTATCCGACACAATAGACTTTGGTACACCGTGCAACCGCACAATCTTAGCTATGTACAGCTCAGCCAACTTATCCAATGTATATGTAGTATGCACAGGCAGAAAATGCGCACACTTCGTAAGCCGATCCACAATCACCCAAACTGAATTCTTCTTTGTCGGTGACAAAGGCAAACCAGACACAAAATCCATGGTGATTCTCTCTCACTTCCATTCTGGAATTCTCAAAGGCTACAACAATCCAGAAGGAACCTGATGCTCAGCCTTCACTCGCTAACACACCATGCACTTACTAACGAACTCAACCACATCCTTTTTCAACCCTACCCAATAGTACTCATCCTTTAGGTCACGATACATCTTTGTACTACCCGGGTGCATAGTAAAAGGACTACTATGAGCTTCAGTCAGAATAGTGTACCTTAACTCAACATCATCTGGCACCACTATTCGACTCCCAAAACACAAAACATCGTCATCATTAAAACTGAAATCTGAAGGTCTACCCTCCGCAATATCCTGAACGTGCGAAACAAAGGAATCATCAATTGTTTCTCTTTGATTAATTGAATCAAAGATGGTTTCACTTGCAATTCTGCAATAAGACCACCATCATGCGATATGCTCAAGCGAGCAAACATCGCCCTCAACTCAACAGCCACCTTCCGGCTCAAAGCATCGGCCACAACATTAGCCTTGCCCGGGTGGTACTCAATCGCCAAATCATAATTCTTAAGCAACTCCACCCAACGTTGTTGCCTAAGATTTAACTCCTTCTGAGACATAAGGTATTTCAAAATCTTGTGGTCTGTGAACACAACACATTTCTCCCCATACAATTAATGTCTCCAAATCTTCAACGCAAACACCACGGCTGCAAGCTCAAGATCATTAGTAGGGTAGTTGCGTTCATGCACCTTCAACTGCCTAGATGCATAAGCCACCACCTTACCCTCATGCATCAACACACAGCCTAAACCAACAATGGACGCATCACTATAGACCACAAACTCCTTACCCGATTCAAGTTGAATCAAAACAGGAGCTTGCGTCAAAGCTTCCTTCAGCTTCTCAAAAGCTTGTTGCCTCGCCTCCGTCCACTCAAAGCGAACATTCTTTTGCAACAACTTGGTCAAGGGTGCTGCTATCTTTGAAAAACCTTCGACAAACCTACGGTAGTACCCGGCCAACCCAAGGAAACTCCGTACCTCAGTCACTGACTTAGGCACTTTCCAACTCATCACAGCCTCTACTTTTTGCGGATCAACGCGAATACCCTCAGCTGATACCACATGCCCAAGGAAGACCACTTCCCTAAGCCAAAACTCACATTTACTCAGCTTCGCGTACAACTGATTTTCCAACAACGCTTGCAAAACGATTATCAAGTGCTTATCATGATCTTCCTCGGTACGCGAATACACAAGGATATCATCGATGAACACCACCACAAACTAATCCAAGAATTCATGGAATACACTATTCATCATGTCTATGAAAGCAGCAGGCGCGTTGGGCAAACCAAACGGCATCACCAAAAACTCATAATGCCCGTAACTCGTCCGAAAAGCAGTTTTAGGTACGTCCACATCCTTCACTTTCAGCTGATAGTACCCCGATCTCAAGACTATCTTAGAAAACACTGAGGCTCCCTGAAATTCATCAAAGAGATCGTCAATTCTAGGCAAGGGATACTTGTTCTTGATCGTCAACTTGATCAGTTGCCGATAATCTATACACATTCTCATCGCCCCATCTTTCTTCTTCACAAACAAGACTTGTGCACCCCAAGGTGACACACTTGGCCGGATGAAACGTCGATCCAACAACTCTTGCAATTGCGTTTTCAACTCTTTTAACTCTTTGTGTGCCATGCGTTAAGGAGCAACGGACACATGAGTTGTGATCTCGTACAACTCAATACCAAACTCAACTTCCCTGTTTGGTGGCAAATCAGACAATTCTTCCGGAAAGACACCCGGAAAATTGCGAACCGTTCGGATGTCCTGCACACGTACATCCTTGGTACCAGGATTCATCACATAAGCAAGGTAGGCCTCACAACCCAACCTCATCATACGGTTTGCTTCCAAAGCCGAAAATCACATTCGACCAGAATTTCACATTCTCGCCTACCACAACAACCTCATAGTCATCGGCCAACTTTAAGGTGACTCGCTTAACATCAAAATTAACCACGGCCCTATGCTCCATCAACCAATCCATACCAAGGATTACATCAAATCCGTAGAAAGGCCATTCCATCAAATCCACAAGGAAAACATGACCTTGCACAGACAAAGGGCATCTCCTATACAACTTCCTAGTGACTACAGTCTCACCAAAAGAACTAGTCACTTGCATTCCTACTTCAAGCATCTCAATAGGTATATCAAGCAAATGTGCATCTTCACTCAAGATATAAGAATGCGTGGATCCAGAATCAATCAAAGCCAGCAAAGATAAAGACTGAAGAGAAAAGGTACCTGCGATCACATCCGTATTGTTGCGCTCCTCGCGCTGAGCATACACCCTCGCTGGTCCACCTTCCTCAGGTCGAACGACTACAATGTGAGCAATACCTCGCTGCCCCTCATCTATCCTCTGAAAATTCCCACGGCCGTGCCCACGGCCTCTCTGGGGTGCAACTACCATAGGAGCACGTCCTTGGCCTCCACCGGCCAACAAAGGACACTCCCTCCTTATATGATCTGTCGAACCACAATTCCAACAGGAGTTCCCTGTCACCACAACAGAAGCCTGAACCTCTCCAGCTGCTCGAGGACAATCTCGCCTCAAATGGTCCCTCGAACCACATGTCCAGCATGCATGCGGCTCAGATCTCACACGTCCTCCCTAAGCATGTTCACCTCGACCCAGAACACCACGCCTTCCCTCAGGCTGATGTCTCCTATCACGACCTCTCTTGTTCCGTCCAGCACCAGAACTATACTCAGCAGCTCTCTTTCCAGAGCTAGAACCGACACCTCTAGAAGACAAACCCAGGTTTTGCTCGATGCCTTTAGCTCGACACACGAGCACATCAAAATCAATATAATCAGCAGCCAGCATGTACGTCTTAACTTCCTGTACCAGCCCGTACCGGAAGCGATCACACTGATGCCTCTCACTTGGTACCAACTCAGAAGCATATTAGCTCAAACGTACGAACTGGACATCGTACTCAGCCACCGATAGGTTACCCTGAACGAGCAACATAAACTCATGTTTCTTCTCATCCAAGTATCTCACACCTAGATACTTTCTCCGGAAGAACTCCCAATCAACTTCATTGGGTTCCATACTAGCCGTGGTAGTCGTCCACCAGCTGTAAACATCACCTTGTAATAAGGAAACGACACATCCAAGCTTGCGCTCATCATTACAACCCATTTGATCCATTATGTGGATCGTACTTGCTAACCAGGCCTCAGACGCCTCAAGTAACATACCATAGAACTCTACCGCTCCCTAGCTCCTTAACCTCTCCACAGGTAGACCCACCTTCCCAGCTGCAGGGGTCTGCACTTGCGCTCCGGCAACAGCAGCCTGAAACGCTCCAGTAATTGCCTCAACTAGTGGCGCCAAATTACCCAAACCAGGACCAGCTTGTCCTTGCTGCACCTGCTCCCCACCTCCAGGTGGTGGCGGAGGAGGTAGATCTCCACCAGGAGGCAACTGTAGTGTTGAGGATTACTTTAAAGAGATTGAAGTAGCAATGATCCGAGCCAACATTGATGAGGATCGAGAAGCCACCTTGGCCAGATTTCTATCCGGCCTTGATCCTAATATTGCGGCCACTGTTGAGTGGCAACATTATGTGGAGATCGAAGACATGGTTCATATGGCCATGAAGGTTGAGAGGCAACTCAAAAGGAAGGGCACAACTCATGCCTATGGAGGCTCTTCTCCTAAATTGGGGTTGGGTACCTACAAAAAGAAGGCATCCTTTACGCCTAAAGAATGAAGCGTTCCAACAAATAGTGTCAAACCCATTGCTGAAACTAGTAAGGGAAAGAGCACCACTATGCCAGTTCGATCCCGTGATGTGCATTGCTTCAAATGCTTGGGGCGAGGTCACATTTCTAGCCAATGTCCAAATCGCAACACAATGCTCATTCGAGAAGATGGAGAGATCGAAATTGACCAAGAGGAGGAAGAAGATGATGTTCCTATCCAAGAAGAAGAAGAGATGGAACATGTTGTAGATGGTGAGGTTCTTGTTGTGAAAAGAAGCCTAAGCGTGCAAGCTATAGAAGGAGAAGATCAACGCGAGAACATCTTCCATACTCGCTGCCATGTAAACGAAAAGGTATGCTTTGTCATTATTGATGGAGGAAGTTGTACTAATGTTGCTAGTACTTTGATGGTAGAGAAGCTTAGATTGGCAACAACAAAGCATCCTCATCCTTACAAGTTACAATGGCTCAATGATGGGGGAGAACTCAAAGTCACCAAGCATGTACTTGTGCCATTTTCCATTGGAAAATACAAAGACGAGGTGTTGTGTGATGTTGTACCAATGCACGCTAGCCATATCTTGTTGGGGAGACCGTGGCAATTCGACAAAAAGGCTATACATGATGGTTATACCAACCGTTACACTTTCACCCATCAAACCAAAAAGATCACTTTAGCCCCTCTTTCACCAAAACAAGTCCATAAAGACCAAATCCACTTGAGAGAGAGTTTCAAAACAGCCAAAGAGAAAGAAAAAGAGTTTAAATACAAAGAGAGTGACAAAAATGAGGGAAAACAAACCATTCTTTTTGCAAGAGAGAAAGAGATCAAAAAGTGTTTGTTTTCAGAGAAATGGGCACTTGTACTCATGTACAAGGAAAATATTTTGAACACTAATGATCTTGATCCTGGTTTGCCATCTTTTATTGTCTCTTTATTGCAGGAATTTGAAGATTTGTTTCCAGAGGAGATTCCGAATGGGCTTCCACCTATTCGAGGAATAGAGCATCAAATTGATTTCATTCCCGGAGCCATCATTCCAAATCGACCAGTATATAGAAGCAATCCGGAAGAAACTAAGGAGTTGCAAAGACAAGTATCCGAGTTAATGGAAAAAGGCTATGTGAGAGAGAGCCTTAGTCCATGTTCCATGCCGGTTTTACTTGTACCTAAGAAGGATGGAACTTGGCGTATGTGTGTGGACTGTCGAGCAGTGAACAAGATAACGGTAAAGTATCGTCATCCTATTCCTAGATTAGATGATATGCTTGATGAATTAAGTGGTTCTAAAATCTTTTCTAAGATTGATCTTAAGAGTGGGTACCACCAAATAAGAATGCGAGAAGGAGATGAGTGGAAGACAGCATTCAAAACCAAGCAAGGTTTGTATGAGTGGTTGGTTATGCCATTTGGCTTACCTAATGCACCAAGTACATTCATGAGGTTAATGAATCATATACTTCGACCATTCTTGGGTAAGTTTTGTGTGGTGTATTTTGATGACATACTTGTGTATAGCAAAACTTTGAATGGTCATGCTCAACATTTAAGGTTAGTATTGGATGTTTTGCGAAAAGAAAAGTTGTATGCTAACCTACAAAAATGTACATTTTGCACTAACAAAGTTGTGTTCTTAGGTTTTGTTGTTAGTTCAAAGGGTTTGGAGGTTGATCAAGAAAAGATTAAAGCAATTGAGGAATGGCCGATACCTACTAACATTAGTCAAGTGAGGAGTTTTCATGGACTTGCTAGTTTCTATCACCGATTTGTTCCCAATTTCAGCACCATAGCCGCACCTTTGACCGGAGTTATCAAAAAGAACTCTAGCTTCTTTTGGGGAGACGAACAAGAGAAGTCTTTTTGTTTGATTAAACAACTTTTAACCAATGCACCCTTATTATCTTTACCTAATTTTGATAAAGTTTTTGAAATTGAATGTGATGCATCAGGTTTAGGAGTTGGAGCTGTATTATCTCAAGAAGGACGTCCTATTGCATATTTCAGTGAGAAATTGAGTGGAGCAACTCTAAATTATTCAACTTATGACAAGGAGATGTATGCTCTCATAAGGGCATTAGAAACGTGGCAACACTATCTATGGCCTAAGGAGTTTATCATCCACACGGATCATGAGGCGCTGAAACACTTGAAGGGACAACACAAGCTTAATAAGAGACATGCCAAGAGGGTTGAATTCCTAGAAACATTCCCATATGTTATCAAATATAAGAAGGGTAAGGAAAATGTTGTTGCTGATGCTTTATTAAGAAGGTATACTCTTCTTAACCTTTTGGATTCTAGATTGGTAGGTTTTGCCCTAATCAAAGAGCTTTATGAATCTAATTATGATTTTGGTGAAATTTACAAAGCTTGTGAAAAAGGAACATATGAGAAGTTTTGTAGGGTTGATGGGTATCTTTTCAAGGAAGGAAAGCTTTGTATCCCTCAAGGATCTATTAGAGAATCACTTATCAAAGAGGCCCATTGTGGAAGACTAATGGGACACTTTGGAGTGGCCAAAACGCACTCTATATTGCAAGAACATTTGCATTGGCCAAAGATGAAACAAGACGTGGAGAAGTGGTGTGAGCATTGCATCACATGTAAGAAGGCAAAGTCCAAAGTCATGCCCCATGGACTTTACACACCATTACCAATTCCAAATGCACCATGGGAGGATATTTCCATGGATTTTGTGCTAGGACTTCCACGCACAAGGAATAACAAAGATTCCATTTTTGTGGTAGTAGATAGATTCTCAAAAATGGCTCATTTCATTCCATGCAACAAGACTAATGATGCTTCCTATATTGCTAATCTATCTTTAGGGAAGTTGTGAGATTACATGGAATTCCAAGAACTATTGTGTCTGATCGAGATGTGAAGTTCTTGAGTCACTTTTGGAGGACGCTATGAAGTAAGATTGGAACAAAGCTGTTGTTTTCTACAACTTGTCATCCACAAACGGATGGCCAAACTGAAGTTGTCAATCGTTTATTGTCCATGCTTCTTAGGACAATTATACGCAAGAATCTAAAGACTTGGGAAGAGGACTTGCCACATGTTGAGTTTGCATACAATTGCTCCATGCATACCGCCACTAAATGTTCTCCATTCGAAGTGGTATATGGTTTCAATCCTTTGACCCCAATTGATTTTCTTCCTTTGCCTATTGATCAATTCAAAAATAATGATGGGCAAAATATAGCTGAATTTGTGAAGAAGCTTCACCAACAAGTGCGGGAGAACATTGAGAGGAGAACAAAGCAATATGAAAAGCAAGCTAACAAAGGGAGGAAACGAGTAACTTTTGAACCCGGAGATTGGGTTTGGTTGCACTTGAGGAAAGAGAGGTTTCCGGCCCAACGCAAATCAAAACTTATGCCTCAAGGAGATGGTCCATTCCAAGTGGTCAAGAGGATTAATGATAATGCTTATCAAATAGACCTTCCCGGTGAGTATAATGTGAGTGCTACTTTCAATGTTGCTGATCTATCTCCTTATGATGCAGGTGACGATTTGGGGGCAAATCGCTTTCAAGAGGGAGGGACTGATATGACTACAACCAGAAAGAATTCCAATGAATTTCCTAGAGGGCCTATGACTCGTGCAAGAGCTAAAATGATTCAAGATGTTGTGGAAAGTTTGCTTTGCCAATGCTGGAAAATGAATGAAGAAATGACAGCAACAATTAGATCTTGCAACGTTTTGAGTTTGTTGGAAAGTTGAAATAAGTTGCATAAGAATTGCATGAGTAGTTGCATAAGAATTTGCATGAGTAGTTGCATAATAGTCCATTCGTTACATGAGAATAAATATGCTTGTTGTTGCATTTATGCAAGCACTTCATTTATGAAAATACTTCACTTATGTATGTGTTTCATTTAAGCATGTAGGTTCATTAATTAAACTAGTTCATTCATTGAACTTGTTTAATTAATTCTTTAAGTTTGCAAAACATTTTTATCATATTTTGATTAATATTTTATGTGTTTTTAGTGTCATTACACATTGGGATTAAGATGGAAACAATTGAAGACTTTTCATCTTCTTCAAGGAGACATGCCATCTTTATCACCATTTAAAGAGAGAGACTTTTTGTATTCCATGGAGGATGAAGCATTTAGAAGACTTTATTATGCTTTTATTCAGCCAATAAAGTTGAGAAATAAAGAAAGGAAGTGGAAGAGACACATACACTTAGATGCAAACATGGGCAGATTCATTTCAAGTCATCTACATGTAATTTTAAGAGCCAAGCAAGTGGAATATCAAAGGATCCATCACTTGGACGTGTATAAGTCTTCATTCAAGCCTTATTATGCCCAAATTCATTCTAAATTACACAAATAGCCAGCCACACTTGATAGGATTGAAGACAAACCATTGAATGTCATAAATTGGAGCCTTAATGCATTGTTTTATCCATTCAAATTCTAAGCTGCCATGTACTATAAATAGGATGCTCTTTTGCCTCTGTAAGGGACCTTTTTTTGATGAAAATATATGAGAGTGTTCTCTTCATTGTTCTTTAAGAACTTTATCGGCTTTCAAGCTAGTCTTGTGGAAAATTTCTCATTTTCCTTCCATTCTATTTATAGCGTTGGTTCCTAGCTTTCTAGCTAGCGGGTCACGTTCCACCCTTCCACCATCACTTCCATTTGATTATATTGTTGATTCTTAGCTCAATTATAGCTAAAGGGTCACCATCCAACCTTCTTCTATAATTTCACAAAGGGTAAGAACGTGTAAGGTTTGGGTCAACATTCACTATCTTGTTGGTTCTTTCTTTTTCCACACCGATTTTATTCCATATATCCATATCAACTTCTATCCATTTTTCCCCCTTACATTTAAATTTCAATCCATAATCACCAACCATTCCAGAACCTATTAAAACAACAACTTTCACCATCTTCATTCCAAATACATCACTTCTACACTCAAGTTTCAAGTTTGCAACTTCATACTAGAATCACGATCGGGCAACATCACATACGAATTCGGTCATCACACAACCGGATACGTATCAGTTTTTCAGGATAAAATTTCGTATAGGGCAGTTGTACTAATGGACAACTCATAATTCTTTGATCTTATCATGACAGATGTCAATGCATTAACATCATGTTCGAACAAAAGTTGTTGTAACTAACTTCTAGCTCATTGTCATTTGATCTTATCTTCTTGCCAACGTCATTTAATGTTATCTTTTTTACCGCTGTCAATCTGACGATAGTGCTCGACGCAATCTAAACAACCCTTATGCAGTGAAATCCCAATGCAACGACAATCCTATCTGCAATTCTAGAAGAACTCATGCAGCGACATTAGTAGCAAAAATGTGATAATTTCAAGGATAATTTAAGAAAGTGCTATTGAGTAAAGAAAATTCAAATACAAAGATAAAAATGCTAAAATGCATGCAAAGGCTAACTAAATGGGGACAAATGAACCAATAAGTAAGGCGAAACACATGCTCTTTAGAGTACCATCAGTGGAGCGTTGATAAAATGGGTTTTTAGTGGAGGTTGAGGAAGATGAATGGGAATTGAAGACTTAACCTCATTTCTTGTTCTTAAACTCTTCATTTATCACCCTTATTTTTCTAGCAATGTTGTAATTCGTTCTACAATATTTGGTTGTAGTGAAAGATGTTGGAGAATCTTCAAAATAGCTTGGAAAGAAGAAAGCTTGATGAGCTTGGCTACATGCTTTTTTCCATTAGTAAAATCAAGGTTAGTACACTACTAACTCCCTTGTTTCATGCACATCCTAGGGATGATGCATTGTTTGCTTAAGTTGATGTGATTGGTTGTTTTCGGTGTTTGAATACTAAAGACCATCTTTAATGGCAAAACTCAGATTTGATGTTAATCATGTATGAAAAATGGTAGTAAACCACCATAAATAACTTTCATAAGATGCATGATCGAGCTAAGAGGTTGGTATGAGTGTTTTTTGGGCTTTAGGGATGAAGCCATTTCTAGGCTTCGATACCGATACACGGGGAACTCGTATCGGTACCCAATTTTCTGGGTTGAAGAACATTGTTCTATTGGTATGAATCATTTTAGGGGTATCGGTACAGTGAGCAACTTGTATTGGTATGTCTTACAAAGTAGTATCGGTATGGGTCGACATGTACTCGTATTCAAAGGCTAAGAAAATTCTAGTGACCTAAATTGGTATCGGTACGCAACAGTCAATACAGGTACCCAGGGGTACCGTACCGGTACGTGAGAGTTAGTACCAGTACCAATTGGGTATCTTTCCTAAATATGTTGAAATGGAGTGCAATGGGCTGAAAATTTATGGAACATGGTTTAACAAGTTCCTAATGAGATAAAACGAGCTATAAAATTGAGTATCGGGATTTTAGTCCTCTATACGAGCATAATGTGTAATAACTTGGTAAAACCTTGAGTGACTTGTTGTAATAGCAACCATATTAGATCCTTGGTAGATCGTGTTGTGTTATGTGCCAAGTAAGGGCACTTGATTGGTTGGTTGAGTCACCTTGTGTGTTGGGACTCGGATACACAGAGAGTGTGTTGCAACACAATAGGATATGTGACACCGGGTCTCACCTAGAGCGAGTGTATGTTCCCGAGGCTGTTTGACACCAGGCCACACTCAAAGTTTACGTTTCAGACGCTATGTGACACTGAGCCTCACTCCAATTTTGTTTAGTATGATGCGTATGTTTTCTTTGTGTTATTGATGCATCTTTTGCTTTCTATGTGTTTAGGCTGTTAGAGGTAGCACTATATATTGTTATGTTGTCTTGTAATCATCTCTAGCCACATGCTCATATTTATGATTTGCATGAAGCATGGTAGAGTGGAAGTGTATCTATTGAGATTTGTTAGCTCAGCGTTCGGAATTGTTGTTTTCGTTCGCATGTTAGTAGGTTGGCACGTTGCATTGGAGGAGCACCATTGGAGTAGGATTTCAACATCAACTAGTTTAGAGTACAATGCTTAGATTTGTTTGGGCTATGTATTTGTACGACCCTATTATTTTGTATTGTAACTCATATTTTGGATTTATAACGTAAGTCGAATGCTATTATAATTGTAATTTAAATGGAGCTCCCTTGTAAACATTTTAAACGACTTAAATATGTTTAAAGTATTTGAACTCAATAGACTTTATGGAAATGGTTGTGTTTGGACTAAACTAGGTCGAAATTCTATGGTAGTGGTTTGAGCTTGAGGCTCAAATATGACATCTAGGTTGAGGGTGGTACATGCTGCTACTAGATATTTGGAGTTGCCGACTTGTTAATAATAAGTTTTCGGATGAAATTGACTTTTTATAGTTGTTCTTTTATATATATATATGGCATGCCTAGAGGACACCATATGTGTTTTAAGATATATTTAATAATATCTAGTATAGGGGTTTGATTCTTACAAATGGGAATGAAGTACATTTCAAGGACAATTGTTTACCTCTTAGTGAGAGCACTCGTAGCGAGGGGATTAGTCACTTCTATCGGTGATGAGTACCCTAAATAAAAAAAAATATTTGGTGTGAACAAGCAAGCTTATCAACTGTACTTGAATCTATTAGTTTGGAACATGATTTTGGGAATGCATAAAGATTTTGGGAATAGCCAATGTAGCCAAATCAAATTTACTCTTATCACGAGCACAACAAAACTTGAAGTAGAAGCAGTAGAAAACTTCACTTTTGCTATGCCTCTTGGTAACAAGATTCTGCAGTGGATCAGACCAGATTCAATTAGTTGTCTGCACTTGGTTTTCTTCGGGTGTTCATGCATTTAAACCATTTTGAGTGAAGTGATAGGCATTTTTTTAATGGAAGCGATGACAATTTATTAGGTCTTGTCCTTGCACTTTGGGTAACATGGCCAGATATTCCCTTTTAGAAATTTACCTGGAAAAATACCCTCCTAAGAACAACATTTAGGAAAATACCCCCCATTCGGCCCACATAAGGGTAAATCACTTCCTGGAGGATGCGACATCGGTCCGATGTATATTATATTATCCGGTATTTATTTTTTTAAATAAATTGAAGTCGCGTTCTACTAGATGTGACTTTCACGAGAATTTCAAACAACTCATCGCGATAAGATGAAGACGCGTTTTGTGGGCCGCAATTTCCGTAGTAATAAATTGCAACGGTTGGAAATTAATTTACCGCGTTAGGGTTACGTGAAGGTCGCATTCTGTAGGGTGCGATTTACGGAAGTCGTATCCTGTAGGACATGATTTTCATTCAATAGTCGCACCCCAACCGGTGCGATTTCCACTATAAATTGGTCCCCACCCTCCCCTTCTACCCCACAGCAAAAAATTCACTCTCTCTCAAATCTACATTCTTTCAATATCTCGGTTGATTTTTCGTGTTTGATATAATGGCAGGATTGATAAGGTTGGATCACAAGCACGTGTTGGATTATCATCGAAGACATGTAATTTTTATCTAGTTTTATTTAGTTTCTTATTTGATTATATATAGTTATTTATACATACATATTTTTATATTCTTTTATGTAGTTTAATTTATACATATGTGTTTAATTTTTTAAGATGGGGAGCAACGATGTCTGGACGTTTCTTACAACCGAATGATGAAATCACCCGACTTATTGATCCAACGGTACATAGATGAAATCGGGATTTTGCACGCATCCAAAATTTTTGGAGGTGCGAAAATAGACGTTTCTTTGATCAATGTTCTTTTGGAGAGGTTGAGGCTGGAGACACACACATTCCACCTTCGTTTCGGCGAGATGACGATTACCCTGGAGGACGTGTCCCATATCCTTGGTTTGCCTATTGATGGAGAGGCTATCATTGGTCCCGGTACTGAATATTGGATGGACCTATGTTTGAATGGGCTAGGGGCTGCGCCAAAGTGTTTTTATGACGGAAAAATAAATTTATTGTGGCTACGGAATAATTTTGGAAATGCACCCACTGACGCAATCGAAAATGGGAAGAATGTAACAATTTTTTAGTGAATATTATTGAAATAATAATAAAATTTTACATATGCTAATATATATATTCGTATTGGTGGCATATGCTCGCGATTATATTTTACAGAGGACCAGTGGGGTATTGATGCCTGACAAAACCCAGAACAAGGTTCACACAATGTGGTTGCGACATTTGCAAAATTTTGAAGATGCTGGTAAACTGAGCTGGGATCTGTAGTTTTGGCCACTCTGTTTAGGGAGTTGTGCAAGAACACCGATCGAGAATAGTATTGCATCGGATGTTGTTTGGTGTTGCTCCAGTCCTATGCGTCGTGGAGAATATCGTTTTTAAGCCCCAAGCTTATGCATCCTACTCCATATGTTTTTCCACTGGGCTAGAGGTAAGAAAAGAGTTATTTTTTTTAATATATGTATTACTGTAATTAAAATTATATTCTTCTTTTGTAGATAGACTTCTTCTTTAAGTCATGTTGGTGTTGCGAAGGACCTTGAGGTTATCATACAGGATATTGAGAATTTCTCGAAAGATCATGTAACACTTTGGTTTATTTATATAAAATAAATTTTATATTTAACTATAATTATATATTGTACAATTTTGATGGACACAACATGCGAATTCAGAAATGCACCACTGCATCCCGAAATTTTCGGACGAGACGAAACTTCTTTGGATAGCCTCTGTACCACTCTTCTTCTACGCCACAGTTGAGTGGCATCCGACCGACCGTGTGTTACGACAGTTTGGTTGTTTCCAATGTATCCTAGTGGAGCCTCCAAATTTCAATGAGTTGCACAAACTCACTCGACGAGGGAAGCTCGGTGTAATAAATATTTATATACTTACCACATTCTTTTATTAACTCGAACGTAATTCATATTAAAAAGAATAATAATTTTTTTTACTGTTTTGTAGGTTTATTGGTAGGTGTACCACCACGCTTATATCGCTCACAAGAGGGACAAGGCGAATCCGCGATGGAAACCCCAACATGAGTATCGTATGTTTGATACGATGGTCAGTCATGATTACGAGGACAGTTTTACAGTGAATGGGAAGCCGTGTATTCTGACTCAAGAGGTACATATGGTCGTCTATCGGCGTCAACAACGTAAACGCCCACGGTCTTAGCGTATGAGGGGAGGGGAACACGGAACACCTCCGGTGATGCGTCATCGTCGGCGAGAAGCCGTGCTCCTGCCTCTGAAGCACTGCCACCATCAGATGCTACCCCACCATTGATGCGGCCACAGCTGACCCAGAGTCCGAGCCAAGTTTATTTAATTTCTTCTGTGTCAGACTCTTTTGCTTAATTTATGGCGATGATTTGTGGTACCTCGAGCTATCCAGTAGCCTATGTGCCATACGTGCCCTTCATGTAGTTCCCCACGGTCTTAGCGTACGAGGGGGAGGGGAGTACGGAACACCACCGGTGATGCGTCATCGTCGGCGCGAAGCTGTGGTCCTGCCTCTGAAGCACTGCCACCATCAGATGCTACCCCACCACCGATGCGGCCACAACTGACCCAGAGTCTGCGCCAAGGTTATTTAATGCCTTTTGTGTCAGACCCTTTTACTCAATTTATGGCTATGATGAGTGGTTGCTCGAGCTATCCTATAGCCTATGTGCCATACGTGCCCTTCTTCCTATTCATATGTGCCCTTTATGCCGGGATTTTCCAACAAACGCTGCCACAGTCTATTTTCTACCTTAGTGGGCCCGGTGGAACGAGTGGTACTGTTGAAGCTAGAATCGTCGATGATGGTGATGATGATGATGATGATGATGACGATGACGATGAGGCAGTTGATGATACTTGCCCCTGACGCAATCCGGATCGACATCGTCGTGCACCGTCTTGTGTTACAAGTGGACATAGGCGTCATTAGTTTTTTTAGTTTATTTTATTTGAAAATATTGAACTTTATATTTTTATTTTGTTTTTTAATTAGTATATATTTTAGTTTAATCAATATTTTTAGTTTATTTTTTAATTAGTATATATTTTGTGGAGGAAATTTGTGGAATACTTTGACTCTCGTTTAATTTTAATTAGTACATATTTTCATTAGTATGTCCTTTGTTTTGTAATTAGTATATATTTTTAATTAGTATATATTGAACTCTCATTTAATTTTGTTATTTTGTAAGTAAAATCTAAATTATAAACTGTCTTGAGAGGACATTTATTTTACAAACTATTTATATGTTTATAAAAGAAAGAAACACGCGTAGATTATTATTGTACAATTGTACCCTAAACATACTAATAAAGATACTTCTACAAGACCCTCAACTTGTTTTGCTCTCTTGGTCTCATCCTCAGTTAAAACTTTGGGGTATGCATTTTGCGAAGTCATGTGTTAACATACCCTCGGCTTACTTCCTGAGTTCAGTAGAGAACCGGACCTTGTCTTCAAGCTCAGAGGTCTATTGGAGCCAAGTATTGTACCCCCTAAACATGCTTTCATTATTGGGTCTTTGACTCCGGTTACATGCGGGGGTCGTAGCCTAGACCAAAACGTTAAGAACCTTGTCTGCCATTAAAAAAGACCTCGGATTCTCGGATATTGTAATTTATTGTTGCCGATCCTCATGAACAAAATCACCGAATAGTCATCTCACAAGAGCTAATAACCCACCAATATCTACTCAACATATAGATGCAACTACAAATAACGACAAATTACAATATCCGAAAATTTTGTTTGCGAATAAATTTTCCAGATATGTGGTTTGTTGGCATTAGTAGTTACAATCGAAAACTTCAAGCACTGCAATGTAATTTATTTTCTTCGACTGAGTGGTGTGGGATTCGTTCGACCGGTTAGGTACTTAAAGTCGCAAAAGTCACGTTCTGTAAGACGCGATTTACCTGACACGTCAAGAATCCTGGCCAAAGTCGCATTTGTAAGACGTGACTTTTCTGACACGTCAGGAATCTTGGCCGAAGTCGTGTTTTGTAAGACACAACTTTCCTGACACGTTAGGAATCCTGGCCAAAGTCGTGTTTTGTAAGACGCGACTTTCCTGACACGTCAGGAATCCTAGCCAAAGTTGCGTTTTATAAGACGCGATTTTCCCGATGTGTCAGGGCCAATCTCGTGTATTGTAAGACACGAGTTTGGTCTATATATAGCCTCATATACGAACCTTAGTGGATATTTTCACTTGTATTGTGAGTTGTGGATATATGTAGTTGCATGATGAGTACATAGTTTTGGTAGGATACCAGTTGTGGTGTACCGTGTGTTTGTTCAAGATGAACGATAAATCACAATATCCGGAAACACTTGGTGGGGTGCCATGAAAATGATTGGTACCATGAAATCTCAACAGCTACAACTTTATCGGTCCTATCCATGGTTACAACTTTTGGTGGATGCCAATTACATTTGATATCACGGGTCAAAGCTTCTACCATTGTCGGTGTTTTCGAAGCTATATTAAGACCCCCCATGTAACATTGTTGGTGACATTTGTATCTTGGATGATGATGAATATCCCGTACTCACGAAATCCACGAAGTTTTAAGGCTCCAACAACTAGGACAAACTATTGCACCTCTCGTCAGCCATTTGTCTACAACAACGACACATCTCTCGTCGGCCATACAAATCAGACAAACTATTACACCTCTCGTCTATATCAATTCATATGTAAATTATTTGAGTCTACATGTTTAGAGGTACAGTTGACCACGTATTTATGGTTACAATTGTTTTTTACATAAAAAAATAAAAATATAATTTACGTATGTAATTTATATGTAATATTTTACGTGTTTCAATGCATGTCTTCTATAGATACTATAATTTGAAAGAACACCAGTTCATTTACACCCCTATAAATAAGCCCCTCCGCTTCCTCAAAAACACACATTTTCCTTTCATTACAATTCGCTCAAAATTTCTCTTAGTTCATTTCATTCATTCTAGCGGTATAATGGCTACAAACGTAGAGGATTTACCATCTATTGGGAGCCAGTCCTGCGATGCTGATGTCGATGCTGACGGTGAACTACAAGTTGGGATGATATTCACTACTAATAAAATCATGGAGGATGCATTTAAAAACAACAACATATGCCGATCAGTTCATTCGACAATGAAGAAAATGAGTGCGGGCAACTATATTACAGAATGTGTCCAAAAGGACAACGGCTATAACTGGAGGATTCGTGTATCATGAACAAAGAGGTTGAACAATGTTTGGCAGATAACAAGATATGAAGGACCTCATACATTTTAGTTGTTCCAATGTAATTCGATGATTAATACATTTTGTTAATTACATATTTTGTGATTGTTAACGGTTTGAAAATGTAAGCGGTTAGATGTAGGAAATTATATTAATGAAACGTACTACACGATTGTTAATTGACATAAGTACACCAACATTAAATTACTAAGCCTACTTAAAATCTACAAAAATGAATCATATTTGTTGTCCTCGTAGTCGGTCATTATGTCAGATGTTAAGTTTAGTTCCTCAATTATTTGTTCCTTCTCATGCCATCTCCTATAATTTCGTGTAGAGACAGTGTCCTCGTCTTGACAATGAGGTACTGTTGATGAACTGGAGCCGACATCAAATTTTAAACTAAGCTCGATTTTTGTACCGCGGCACGTTTGTATGCACGAAACAACTTGCACATATCTTTCTGATTGGATAGTGTTATCATGTAGTCTTCTTCTGGGCCAGGCTCATTCATTGGCACTTTGACACGCGAGGTAGAAATTTTAGAGCTTGTAGACTCCCTAACCCGTGTTGAAATCAACTCAAACAATTCATCTCTTGTGATTTTCTCATTGAAAGAAGTGTAGAAGTAAGTTTCATGAAAGAAAACAATAGCCGAAAAACACTCCATAATTTGTAATTGTAGTTTGCCAGGGGAATGTATGTAGAAATTGTTTGATTGGTGTAAAAAGTTTGTGACACCTGTAGAACATATATATGGTAGAAAATTTTCGAATAAATCACGTTCTATAAAACGCGAGTTCTCTGAAGAGATCACATTCTTCCGTAGCCAGGTTCGACATTGACCTGAACATGCTGCCAAGCCAGCACATAACGTACAATCATACAGTGCGGGTGTAGGTCCGTCATCATCTATTGGGCTGTCCCACCATGAAGAGTTTAACCCATTCAATGACTTCTCTTCCGGATGTCACTCAACTTATATCCCTAGTGAGACAAATTTAGATGATTTCTCATACAGACGACAATCAACTTATATCCCATGTGTAGGGTCGTCATCATCTATTGGGTCGTCCCACCATGAAGAGTTTAACCCATTCGATGACTTCTCTCTCGGACCTCACTCAACTTATATCCCTAGTGAGACAAACATAGATGATTTCTCATACGGACAACACTCAACTTATATCCCAGGTGTAGGATCATTATCCTTTATGGGGTCGTCCTACCATGAAGAGTTTTATCAGTTTGATGACTTCTTCCGGTCGTCACTCAACTTATATCCCTAGGGAGGTAAACAAAATTGATTTCTCATCGATGGGGAGACATTCTCGCGATCGGGTTACGGTTGCGGAACCTAGTAGGGTACACGTTGCTAATGAATCAGAACTAGACAGTTTTGAAGGGTATAATTCTGATGAGGAACCGCTGAGGGAGCCTGGGCCCAAAGGTGATGAGATGGGTTTATTTCTCGAACAACCACCAGACCTTGACAAGCTTGTGGAAGTTGCAGACAGTGTTGCGGAGGAAGAACTTGTAGAAGTTGTTGCCCCGGGCAGTTTTACTGGAACTGGCAGAAGCTCCACGTATTACAGTCCACCATCCCACTTCACAATATTGGATATGGAAGGCTTCTACTGTAACGCCCCGGTTTTGGGCTCATAAGTTTTGGGCGTTGACCGGTTTGGTCAAAGTGTTGTTCGAATCTAAAGAGGTGAAATTAGGAAAGCCTAGTTTGGGTTGCATTAAAAATATGGAAAAATGTTCTAAAATCATCTTTTAATATATAAAGGTGAACTGTGAAATCAATTTTGGAAAATGAGGTTCGGAAGGTTGACATTTTGGCTAGTGACCAAAATGTAATTTTTGAAAGTTCGGTGACAGTTTTATAAAGGATTGAAACTTTGAATCTTTAAGGAGCTATTTATCCAATGGGAGTTTCTCCAGATTTTCTAAATATATTAAATGATTAATTAAGTGTTTTTAAACAAAAGAAAAGTGGAGGGAAGATATTTTCCTAAATCTAACTAACTTTTCTCTCAACCATTTTCTCTCATCTTTTCTCTCAAACCAAACACATTCTCTCCAGATTTCCTCCTCTGATTTTGTCACTCAAATCACTCATTTCAACTCTCATTTGATTCCTAATCATCTCATCAACAAAACCTCTCAATTTGCAAGTTGTTTCATCAAGCTTTTTGGCTCCAAAAAGGAGAAACTCAAGTTTGGAGGTAAGAACGTCCTTCTCCTCTGAACTTCAAGTTCTTTACTGAAATTCCCAAGTTCTCAATCCTTGGTTTGTGTTTTGTTAAAGGCCTTTCAATAGAAATCTTGATTTTTGGCTAAAATGCAAGATTTGGTGATTTTGGTGGAATTTTCGTGTGATCTGTTTGGGCAGTGTTTTGAAGTGTCAAATTGATGTTAAATGAATGCTAAATTGATTAGAAGTTGAGGTTAAACTAATGCAATCCCGGATAGGTTGAATTTCCTAAGTTTGGCTTGAGTTTTTGGTTGTTTTTGGAGTGTTTTTGGTGATCTGTTATATCTGGAGGTATAAGGACGTGTTTGTGATCATTTTGGATGTTAATTGATGTATAAAAATGGTTAGAAGTGATGGATCTTGGCTGGGTTAAGTTTTGGTAATGTTTGGAGGTGATTTCGGTTGTGTTTGGTAGCCGAATTGTTGGATTTGTGTTGAGCAGCGAGTTTGGTTGTGTGGCTGCTGTTCTTAATGCATAATGATGCATTAATGTACTGTTTTTGTGTGCTTGAAACAGGGGAGTTTGATCCGTGAGCTTTGGAGGCGTTGCGGAAGGTTTTCGGAAGCTAGGAAGGCTTGTTGGCTAGCCTTGTTTTGGTTATCGGTGAGTGAAGTTGGGTTTTCGGCTTTTAAACAAAGGTTTGAAGGTTTTAGGAGCTTAGTTTAAGTCTAAACAACTTTGCTAAGCTCAAGAGTAAGTAAATGGATTTCTTACTTGATTTGTGATATGAATTGGCTTTTTAAGCAATTGTGGTTGATGATTGAAATGCATGTGTTTTGCATGGTTTAAATCTGTTTTGCAAGCATATTTTAGCATGGTTTAATGCTGGTTTTGAAAGCCATATGTGAAGGATGCTAAAGGTAAGAGATCCTTGGTTTTATACATTGGAAAATGTGGTTTTGATGCATGGTGTTGCATGTTGTTTAATGGCTTCGTTTAATGCTTTAAAACAGTGAATTGATGATGATAAATGATGGTTTTTGCATATTGGTTATGCATGTGAATCATTTGATTAATGTGGTAATGGTTTTGCATAATGGTTATGCATGTGGAACATTGGACTAATGTGGTAAGATGGTTATATTGGCAAGTGACGTAAGTGGTTCTTGGTTCTTTGATCAGATATAGTTAGCCGGCTATAGGATTGGGTGCACCGTGAATTAAGTCGCCTTGGAGGTGGAGTGGTCAAGAGTGGACCGGGAAACTCCCTTCAAGTATCCTAACGAGATGGTTAAGGTCATAATGGAGGTGTTGCCCATTCGAGGACCTTGGTTGAGGAAAGGTTATATGGTGTTTAAAAGTCCATATGTGAGAACCTTGTGCTTGTTGAGATCACAATGGCGGTGTTAAGTCCATGTGTGGATCTTGTATAGGGTGTCCCGGATCTCGTTAGTGATTTCTACAACTACCAATCGGTGAATGCAAAGGTTATATGGAGGTGTTGCCCATATGTGAGAACCTTGTGCATGTCAAGGTTGTATGGTGGTTAAAAGTCCATACATGGGAACCTTGGGGAAGAGCTAAGGTTGTGTGGTGTTTAAAAGTCCATACATGGGAACCTTAGGATGTTGAGGTCATAATGGAGGTTGTTGCCCATTCGAGGACCTTGGATTGGTAGGGTGTAGGGAGCGTAGGGACAACGCTCGGAATCCGCGTATCCGATTGGATGTTGAGTTGAAAAGTTGATGTGGTTGATCACTTGAATGCCAATATGATGTTCTTGGACTTAAAGAAGCATGAGATGCTTGAAATGATGCTTGATTGCATGTGAAGCATGAGTTGCTTGATATGATGCTTGATTGCATGTGAAGCATGTGTTGCTTGAAAAGATGCATGGTTGCATGAAAATTGTACAATGCATGTGAATGCATGTTTACTTGTTAAGTTGAACAAGTGTTGATTATCATTTGGTAAATGATGTATGTGAGCATGAATATCTTTAATGCATTGAAGTCTTGTAGGACTTGTTTTAGAAGGCATGTGATGATGATAGCATGGTTCAAATGTTGCCTTGGTTAAATGCATGTAATGGATTGCTTGAGTAATGGTTTTAAAAGGATTCTTGCTTAAAAAGGCTTTCAAGGTTAAGAAAGGGATGCTGTGAAGTGGAAGTGCTTTCCATGGTTTTGTTTTAGCTTTGCATGTGGTGTTTATGCATGGATTGGCTAAATGGATGATTTGTAAGTTGTGCTTTAAAATGGATTTCTTAGCTTGCTAAGCTAAGGGTTGGTTTTCATGTGTGTGCAATGCATGGTTTGATGCTTGTTGTTGAAAAGGGTTTCAAACATGGCTTTGGTAAACAAATCGGGTTGGTTTTACAAGTGTTTTATGACCCGCTGCATTGATGGTGTTTTGGTTTTGAGCATTCCTCACTAAGCATTATGTGCTTACGCTCCTTTTTGTCCATCAATGCAGATCCTTGAAGTTTGGACAGCAAGGAGCAAGGGATTCAAGGTGGACTCCAATGGAGATGTATGTCTCGGTGAATAGCTATAGTTAATAAAGGCAATGGGGTAGAATCTCTCGGGGTTGTCGTGTATGTGTTCGTTTATGTTTGAACAAAGATGTTTTTATGTTAATGTTGTTGTTGGATCATGTATTGGCATAAGTGAGCTTGGTTTGGAAAGTTTGTGCTTAAGTGGTTGCTTGTGTAGGAAGCATGCCTTTAGATTTGGGGCTTTTTGTATATGTTGTTATTTTGTTGAATTGTTGATGCAAGTATGCCTCTTTTATGTTAAATTGCATGTTGGCAAAGTTTGGTATCGTTTGGAGCATGTTTGGTTGGCCTATTGCATGTTTAAATAGGCAAATTTCTGCATTTTGTGCAGGGTGTTTCGGAACAGGGTGAACCGTTTCGGAACGGGTGCCTCGAAACAGCCCAGGTGTCCGAAACGGGTGACACCGTTCCGAAACGGAAAGGCTTCTGCCAGACCCCCGTTTCGAAACGGGCTATGCCTGTTTCGGAACGGCCCCACGTTTCGAAATGGGCTGTCTCCCGTTTCGGAACGGTTGACCGTTGGGGGCTGACAGTGGCAGTTATGTGTTTCAAAATGTTTGCATTTTGGTCCTGAATCTTGTATGAGCAATTGTATGAGTTTGAGATGTCCGTTTGAGCTGAATTTTGGCCGAGATACATGAAATATGATTAATTTTAAGTTGGTAACTTAAAATCTGGTTAAGGCCTCAAAGTTTTCAGAATTTACAAATTGGTCCCTAAAGTTGTGTTTTGTGCAATTGGGTCCCTAAATGATCTCTGATGGTTGTGATCTTTGAGTATGTTGTTTGTGTGATCACATCTAGGGTTAATGAGCATCTAGACAAGATTAAAAAGAAAAAAAAGGGTCGTTAATCAAGGTTGACTTTCGGGTTGACTTTGGTTTTCCCCGTGTAATCTTCGTAGTGCGGGTCAACCGTCTAGGCCGGGCTACGGGGGTTACATCTACGGTACAGAATTTCCTGAATTCTCATAGTAGGACCAGTTGAATAAACGAAATAATGGTGAACTAAATGTTGGGATGGTCTTCAGGACTAAAAAACTTGTGGAGGCTGGCATCAAGCATTACAACATACGCAACTCAATTACATCCACCGTGACGAAAACTGAAGCGGACAAATATATTGATGAATGCCCCCACAAGTACGACAAATGTAACTGGAGGATCCGTGTATCATGTTTGAAGAGGATAAAAAACATGTGGCAGATAACGAGATACGATGAACCCCATACATGCTCCTTGGGAAGCCTGAAACAAGACCATTGTTAAGTGGATCAATCGAATCGAAAAATGGCCAAGAGGGGGTGAATAGGCTTTTTAAAATTGAAGGGAGAAAACTGAAAGATTGGAAATTGAAGACAAGGCAATTTATAGTGGTTCAAGCTTAGAACAAGCTCTACATCCACTACATTAGCTCCCACTTAGGATTTTCAACCAATTTCACTAGAAATTTATCCCCTTTTCTGAGATTAGGAGGAAACCTTACAAACTGGATAATCTTTCTACCCAAAGATTAACCAAGACTCTTTCAAATACAAAGATTGTTGGCAAATGAAAAATAAACCTCACAATGTAGGATATTTGCCCCAAATTACAAGTTCTCTCAATCCAAATTGATAAAAGATGAATACAATAAAAATAACTCAATTGGGTACAAGGGTTTGACTCTATTTTGCTCAAATGAGATTGGATTTTTGCTTGAATGTGCTTGACTAGATGAATAGTTATTGATGTAGCTTTAATGGATTGCTTTTATACCTCCTCATTGAATTCTAACCATTTTGGTTGGTGGCATCATCAATAGAGTTGTTGGGCTCTCTTTTTCCCACCATAAATGCAGTTATGCAACCTATCGTACCGGTACTCACGTCACCGTATCGGTACCTATCAAAAGAAGAAAGAGTCGTTGTGTAACCCCCTCGTCCCGGGCTAGACGACAGACCAGACCGAACAGGTTACACGGGGAAAACCAAAGCAAACCCGTTAAGGTTCCACTCTGATTAGCAACCCTAGAAAAAAAATCTTTTAACATTATCTTGTCTAAATGCTTTAATACATCCTATGTGTTAGGAAACGCAGCGGGAAGGACACGCGGATACCAAACATTCAAAACAAGCAATTAAACAACCCATTTTAGCCTTTACAACATGTTGTATCGATACTCTAGAGGACAATATCGATACGCCTGGACTTGGTCAACAACCCTAAGTCAACCTAGGGAGACCGAATCGATACACAGGAAGACCGTATCGATACACAGGAAGACCGTATCGATACGCCCTCAACGGTCAACTTCTCAGATTTCCAGAGAGGTTTTGGCGTATCGATATGTAACCCCCTTAACCCGGCCTAGACGGTTGACCCGAATTAAGGAAGTCACACGGGGAAAACCAAAGTCAACCCGAAAGTCAACCTTGATTAACGACCCTTTTTTTTCTTTTTAAACTTGTCTAGATGCACATTAAGCCTAATGGTGATCACACAAACATCATACCAAAAGATCACAAACATCAGAGGTTAAACAGGGACTCAATTGAACAATTTACAACTTTAGGGACCAAATTGTAATTTCTGATAAATCAAAGGACTTAATCCAAATTGAAGTTACCAACTTGAAATTAATCAGGTTTCATGCTTCCCTGTGAAATTTCAGCTCAAAAGGACTTCCCAAACTCATACAATTGCACAAACAAGTTTCAGGACCAAAACGCAAACTTTTCAAAACACATAACTGCCAATGTCAGCCCCCAACGGTCAACCGTTCCGAAACGGGAGACAGCCCGTTCCGAAACGCGGGGCCGTTCCGAAACAGGCATAGCCCGTTTCGAAACGGGGGTCTGGCAGAGGCTAAACCGTTTCGAAACGGTTCATACCGTTTCAGACGCCTGGGTTCATGCAGGGCACCCGTTCCGAAACGGTGCACACTGTTCCGAAACGCCTGCACAAAATGCAGCAAGAAGGCTTACAAAAACATACAATTGATCATTCAAACATGCTCCAAACGCTACCAAACTTTGCCAACATGCAATTCAACATATAAACAACATATTAGCATCAACAATTCATCCAATCATCATCATATGCAAAAAGCCCCAATTCTATAGGCATGCTTCCTACACAAGCTAGGCATTCAAACACCAAACTTACAAAGCAAGCATATAAGGTTCCAATTCAAAAGCCAACAAACACATCAACATTTAACATACTTAGGGAGTCTCCAACACCTCCCAAAACATACACATTGGTCCCCCATTGCCAAATCATACAAAAGCTAAAATGTTTAACAAAAACCTTCCATACATCGAGCTTCACTTGAACTTGATTGCTTGCCCTTTCTTGCTGCCCTCAAGGTACTCTAATGCTCTGCATTATTGAATTCAGAAAACGAAGAGAGCGTAAGCAAAAGCTTAGTGAGGAAAGCTCTTAAAACCATTCAATAATGCAATTCAACACATTTACAAAACATGCTTTAAATCAACCTTTTCACATGCTCAAAAGCATTCTTAACAAGCAATCTCATGCTTCAACATAAACATTAAAACAAGCATCTCATGCTTCTCAATATTCTTAACATGTCATATTGGCTCAAGTGAAACATTCCATTTATTAAAACAAGTTCAACAACTTTCCCAAGGACTTTTAAACACCTTGGCCTATGGACTTTTAAACACCATAGAGAGTATCTCATCAAGGACTTTTAAACACCTTGATCCCAAGGACTTTTAAACACCTTGGCCATGGACTTTTAAACACCATGAATGAATCACATCAAGGACTTTTAAACACCTTGATCCCAAGGACTTTTAAACACCTTGGCCTATGGACTTTTAAACACCATAGAAAGGATCACCTAAGGACTTTTAACCACCTTAGTGTCCGCAACATGAACCATCCAAGGACTTTTAACCACCTTGATGTTCATAAGTAACAAGGCTCACTCAAGGACTTTTAACCACCTTAGTGACCTTAACATTTTAAAAACATCACTTGCCAATATACATCATTTTCATCACTTACATCACTGTTTTAAAGCATCAAACCAAGCCATATTCATCATGCATTTAAAAGCATTAAACCACATCATTTCAATGTACAAAAGCAAGGATCTCCTACCTAGAGTTACCTTCATCATATGGCTTATATCAACAGCAAAAACCATGCTAAAACATGCTTTCAAAACAGTATGTAAAACATGCAAATTATCATTTCGCATCACAACAAAGTCATGGCCACCACTAGAGAGAAAATTCCGAAAACTTACACTCGAGCTTAGCAAAGTTGTTTAGACTTAAACTAAGCTCCCAAGACATTGGTTTCAAAGCCGAAAACCCATTTTCACTCACCGATTCCACTTCGCCACTTGCCGAAGTACGAATTCAAGCCTCCGGATCAACAACTCTTGGATCCAAAGATGCCTCCCCTGATCAAACACATTAAAGCAGAGGTTTAATGCATCATCAAGCATCAAAAGCTTCAATGAAAGCACTCAAACTCGCTGCTCTCATTCAAACACCAATTTCGGCCACCAAACACCACCGAAATTGCATCCAAACCACTTCTAAACAAAGCCCAGCCATAAACCAGCAAAACCTAACATCCATCAACACCAAACAACATCTAAAAACAACCTATTAACATCCTTATACCTCCAGCAACAACAGATCCACAAGATCACCTCAAAAACTACCTTAAAACACAAGCTAAACTTAGGAAACTCAACCTATCCGGGATTGCATTGATCAAAACTCATTTCCTTATCAATTTAGAGATCATTTAACATCAAAAACATCTCTTAAATCACAGATTACTCAGATCTAACGAAAATCATCAAAAATCATCAAAATCTTGCATAATAAGCCAAGATTCATTTCAACACTTTAAAACCTTTAATTAAACATCAATTAAGAGTTGAGAACTTGGGAATTTCAGTAAAGAACTGATAGTTTAGAGGAGAAGGGCGTTCTTACCTCCAAACTTGTGTTTCTCCACTTTTTGGAATGAAAAACCTTGATGAAACTTGTAGCAATGGAAGAGATTTTGAAGACACAATGATTTGCTATCAATTGAGAGTTGAAAGGAGGAATTTAGGTGAAGAAATCAGATCAAATTCTCTGGAAAAGGTAATGTTTGGTTGGAGAGAAAATGAGAGAAAGAAAATTGGAAAAGTTGGTTAGAAAATCTAAAATAGCCAAAATGGCTTCCCTCCAATTTTAATAACCTTTAAAATCAGAATTTAGACTTAAAATATCTTGGAAAAATCTGGAGAAATCACTTTTGGATTAATAGCTCCTTAAAGATTCAAAGTTTCAACTCTTTATAAAACAGCCACCAAACTTGCGAAAATTACATTTTGGTCACTAGCCAAAATATCAACCTTCCAAAACTCATTTTCCAAAATTGATTTCACAGTTCATCTAATTATATTAAAAGATGATTTTAGAACATTTTTCCATATTTTTAATGCAACCCGAACTAGGCTTTCCTAATTTAACCTCTTAAGATTCGAACAGGACTTTGACCGAACCGGTCAACGCCCAAAACTTCTAAGCCCAAAACCGGGGCGTTACAACTCTCCCCCCCTTAAGAAATTTCGTCCTCGAAATTTACCTGAAGGAAAGAGATAAGGAAACTGCTTCAGCATGTCTTCCTTCCGCTCCCACGTGGCTTCCTCAACACCGCGATGCTTCCACAGCACTTTCACCAACTCAATGGTCTTGCCACGAAGAACCTTGCTATCCGAATCCAGAACCTTCACCGGTTCCTCATCATAGGTCAAATCCGGATTCAAAACCACTTCCTCCACAGGCATCACCTGCGAAGGATCAGATCTATACTTCCGGAGCATAGAAACATGGAACACATCATGAATCTTCTCCAACTCCTGAGGTAACCTCAACCGATACGCAACAGGACCCACACGCTCAACCACCTCATATGGTCCAATGTATCTAGGGCTCAACTTGCCCTTCCTACCAAACCGCATCACCTTCTTCCAAGGCGAAACCTTCAAGAACACACGGTCACCCACCGCATATTCTATCTCCTTACGCTTCAAATCCGCGTAAGACTTCTGCCGATCAGAAGCAGCCTTTAACCGCTCACAAATGAGCTTCACCTTCTCTGTGGTCCCTTTCAACAAAGCCGGCATCGAAACCAACTTTTGACCAGTTTCAGCCCAACAAAGAGGAGTCCTACACTTCCTCCCATACAGAGCCTCATAGGGTGCCATCTGTATGCTCGCCTGATAACTATTGTTATAAGCAAACTCAACCAAAGGCAGATGCTTCTCCCAAGAACCTTGGAACTCGATCACGCAGCACCTCAACATATCCTCCAAAACCTGAATAACTCGCTCAGACTGACCATCCGACTGAGGATGATAGGAGGTACTGAAATGCAACCTTGTACCCAGAGCTTGATGCAAACACTGCCAAAACCGCGATGTGAACCTCGGATCCCTATCCGACACAATCGACTTAGGCACACCATGCAGCCGCACAATCTCAGCAATGTACAGCTCTGCTAGCTTATCCAAAGAGAACGTAGTATGCACAGGCAAGAAATGTGCACACTTCGTCAGGCGATCCACAATCACCCAGACCGAATTCTTCTTCGAAGGAGACAAAGGTAAACCAGATACAAAATCCATGGTAACCCTCTCGCACTTCCATTCAGGGATTTTCAACGGTTGCAACAACCCAGAAGGAAACTGATGCTCAGCCTTGACTCGCTGACACACCAAACACTTGCTCACGAACTCTGCAACATCCTTTTTCAAACCAACCCAATAGTACTCATCACGAAGATCATGATACATCTTAGTACTACCAGGGTGCATAGCAAAAGGACTACTATGACCTTCAGTCAGAATAGCACGCCTCAACTCAGCATCATTGGGCACAACTATCCGACTACCAAAACACAGCACACCATCATCATTGAAACAGAAATCCGAAGGTCTACCCTCCGCGATATCCTGAACATGAGACACCAAGGAATCATCCAACAACTGCTTATCCTTGATCATCTGAACCAAAGATGGTTTCACCTGTAACTCAGCCACAAGACCACCATCACGCGATATGCTCAAGCTAGCAAACATGGCTCTCAACTCAACAGCTACCTTCCTACTCAAGGCATCAGCAACAACATTAGCTTTTCCAGGATGATACTCAATCGTCAGATCATAATCCTTGAGCAACTCCAACCAACGCCGCTGCCTAAGATTCAACTCCTTCTGAGACATCAGATACCTCAAACTCTTGTGATCCGTGTACACAGTACACTTCTCACCATACAGATAATGCCTCCAAATCTTCAGAGCAAAAACCACTGCCGCCAGCTCAATATCGTGCGTAGGGTAATTGCGCTCATGCACTTTCAACTGCCGCGATGCATAAGCCACCACCTTACCCTCCTACATCAGCACACACCCCAAACCAACATAGGATGCATCACTGTAAACCACAAACTCTTTCCCTGATTCAGGCTGAATCAAGATAGGAGCTTGTGTCAAAGCCGCCTTCAGCTTCTCAAAAGCCTGCTGTCTCGCTTCTGTCCACTCATACTTAACATCCTTCTGCAACAGCTTCGTCAAAGGAGCAGCAATCTTGGAAAAACCATCCACAAACCTCCGGTAGTATCCCGCCAAACCAAGGAAACTACGGACCTCATGAACAGACTTAGGAACCTTCCAGCTCATCACCGCCTCAATCTTCTGAGGATCAACACGAATCCCCTCAGCTGAGACAACATGCCCAAGAAAAACCACCTCTCTTAGCCAGAACTCACACTTGCTCAGCTTAGCATAAAGCTGATTCTCCAACAAAGCTTGCAAAACAATCCTCAAATGCTCTTCATGTTCCTCCTCAGTACGCGAGTACACGAGGATATCATCAATGAACACCACAACAAACTTGTCCAGGTATTCATGAAACACACGATTCATCATGTCCATAAAAGCAGCAGGAGCATTTGTCAACCCAAACGGCATCACAAGGAACTCATAATGCCCATACCTTGTCCTGAAAGCTGTCTTAGGCACATCCACATCTTTCACCTTCAACTGATAATACCCTGACCTCAAGTCAATCTTAGAGAACACAGCAGCTCCCCGAAATTGATCAAAGAGATCATCAATCCTCGGCAAAGGATACCGATTCTTGATAGTCAACTTATTCAGCTGACGGTAATCAATGCACATTCTCATAGTGCCATCCTTCTTCTTCACAAACAAGACCGGTGCTCCCCAAGGTGACACACTCGGCCGGATGAAACCACGATCAAGCAACTCTTGCAACTGCGTCTTCAGCTCCTTCAGCTCCTTAGGTGCCATTCTATATGGAGTAATGGACACAGGAGTTGTATTCTCATACAGCTCAATCCCAAACTCCACCTCGCGGTTAGGAGGTAAACCAGGCAACTCCTCAGGAAAAACACCAGGGAACTCCTTTACAACCCTGATATCTTGCACCCTCAACTCCTTAGAGCTAGGATTCATCACAAAAGCTAGATAAGCTTCGCAACCTTGCCTCAGCATCCTGCTCGCCTCCAAAGAAGATACCACATTGGCAAGAAACTTCACATTCTCACCAACCACCACAACTTCATAATCATCCGCAAGCTTAAGCGAAACACGCTTATTCTCACAATCCACAACAGCACGATGCTCAGCAAGCCAATCCATACCAAGGATCACATCAAAACCATAGAAAGGCAACTCCATAAGGTCAACATGAAAGACATGCTCTTGAACAACCAAAGGACACCTTCTATACAACTTCCGAGTCACAACAGTCTCACCAAAAGAACTAGTGACCCGAACACCAACATCCAAAGACTCAACAGGCAAACCAAGCAATTCAGCATGCTCACGAAGAATATATGAATGCGTAGATCCAGAATCAATCAAAGAAAGCAATGACAAGGACTGCAAAGTAAAGGTACCTGCAATCACATCTGCATCATTCCTGCCCTCTCTCTGAGCATACACCCTCGCTTGGCCTCCACCTTCAGGCTGAATAGCTACAACATGAGCTACCCCTCGGCCACCTTCCTCCCTCCTCTGGAAATTACCACGGCCGCGCCCACGACCTCTCTGCGGTGCAGCAACAACAGGAGCACGCACCTGCTCACCAGCCAACCTCGGACAATCTCGTCTGATGTGGTCCGCAGAGCCACAATTCCAGCACCCATTTCCACCAGCATTACCAGCTGTCACAACAGGAGCTTGTGCCACTCTCTCAGCACGAGGACAATCACGCTTCAAGTGACCACGGGAACCACAGATCCAACAAGCACTAGGATCAGCTCTAGCACCGCCACCCCTAGCAGGCACACCACCACCTCTCCTGGCTGAGGACTGATACTTCTGATCTCGTCCCCTCTTGTTCCGTCCACCTCCGGAACTATACTCAGTAGCTCGCTTGCCAGCACCCTTAGCAGACAAACTCAGGTTCATCTCAACATCCTTTGCTCGGCCCACCAACACATCAAAATCAACATACTCGGTGGCCAGCAAGTACATCTTAACATCCGTCACAAGACCGTAACGAAACCTCTCGCACCTAGCCCTCTCATCAGGTATCAACTCCGGTGCATACTGACTGAGCCGTACAAACTGTACCTCGTACTCAGCTACACTCATGCTCCCTTGGGTAAGAGACATGAATTCCCGCTTTTTCTCGTCCAGATATCTCACTCCCAGATATCTCCTTTTAAACACATTCTGAAAGAATGTCCAGGTAACATCAGCTTCAGCCATACCAGAAATGGTAGTCGTCCACCATGTATAAGCATCATCCTGCAGCAAGGACACAACACAGCCCAGCTTTTGCACATCCGTGCAACTAATCTGTCCCAAGATACGCTTGGTACTTTCCAGCCAAGCCTCAGAACTCTCAGCTGATAAACCTCTAAACTCAGTCCCTCCAAGACTGCGCAGACGCTCCAAAGGCAATCTGACTCCAGCATCTCCCTGATGCCCAGCTCCCTGAGCTCCAGCTACTGCTGCTCGAAAAGCACCCGCAATAGCTTGTACCAAAGCAGACATATCAGGCACAGCTTGCCCCTGACCAACCTCTGGTCCAGCAGCTCCAGCACTAGCATCAGTTGCAGCTTCAGCTCTCGCACCTCCATCACCACCACCAGGCGGAGGAGGGGGTAACACAGCACTATCAGCGTGCTCTTCATTCTCATTCTCATTGGGAGCCGTAGCTCGCACATTACCTCTTAACTCTCTACGTGGTGCCATACTTTTACCATGCAATCACAACACAAATAAAACAAAATCAGGCCCAGCAAGGTAAGCAATCCAAGTATTCAAGCTCAATTTCATTTCAAAACAACATCTTTCCTTTAGCTTTTGTTTGGCAATGGGTACCCTCAGCATGCAACATCACAACATACAACTCAATTGCATCAACACCTCAAGCCACTGAACATGCTTTCAAACAACAAGCATACAAGGCAAACATGCTTCAATCATGCATACAAACATTCCCAATTACTCGAGAACTCAGCTCTGATACCACCAAATGTAACCCCCTTAACCCGGCCTAGACGGTTGACCCGAATTAAGGAAGTCACACGGGGAAAACCAAAGTCAACCCGAAAGTCAACCTTGATTAACGACCCTTTTTTTTTCTTTTTAAACTTGTCTAGATGCACATTAAGCCTAATGGTGATCACACAAACATCATACCAAAAGATCACAAACATCAGAGGTTAAACAGGGACTCAATTGAACAATTTACAACTTTAGGGACCAAATTGTAATTTCTGATAAATCAAAGGACTTAATCCAAATTGAAGTTACCAACTTGAAATTAATCAGGTTTCATGCTTCCCTGTGAAATTTCAGCTCAAAAGGACTTCCCAAACTCATACAATTGCACAAACAAGTTTCAGGACCAAAACGCAAACTTTTCAAAACACATAACTGCCAATGTCAGCCCCCAACGGTCAACCGTTCCGAAATGGGAGACAGCCCGTTCCGAAACGCGGGGCCGTTCCGAAACAGGCATAGCCCGTTTCGAAACGGGGGTCTGGCAGAGGCTAAACCGTTTCGAAACGGTTCATACCGTTTCAGACGCCTGGGTTCATGCAGGGCACCCGTTCCGAAACGGTGCACACTGTTCCGAAACGCCTGCACAAAATGCAGCAAGAAGGCTTACAAAAACATACAATTGATCATTCAAACATGCTCCAAACGCTACCAAACTTTGCCAACATGCAATTCAACATATAAACAACATATTAGCATCAACAATTCATCCAATCATCATCATATGCAAAAAGCCCCAATTCTATAGGCATGCTTCCTACACAAGCTAGGCATTCAAACACCAAACTTACAAAGCAAGCATATAAGGTTCCAATTCAAAAGCCAACAAACACATCAACATTTAACATACTTAGGGAGTCTCCAACACCTCCCAAAACATACACATTGGTCCCCCATTGCCAAATCATACAAAAGCTAAAATGTTTAACAAAAACCTTCCATACATCGAGCTTCACTTGAACTTGATTGCTTGCCCTTTCTTGCTGCCCTCAAGGTACTCTAATGCTCTGCATTATTGAATTCAGAAAACGAAGAGAGCGTAAGCAAAAGCTTAGTGAGGAAAGCTCTTAAAACCATTCAATAATGCAATTCAACACATTTACAAAACATGCTTTAAATCAACCTTTTCACATGCTCAAAAGCATTCTTAACAAGCAATCTCATGCTTCAACATAAACATTAAAACAAGCATCTCATGCTTCTCAATATTCTTAACATGTCATATTGGCTCAAGTGAAACATTCCATTTATTAAAACAAGTTCAACAACTTTCCCAAGGACTTTTAAACACCTTGGCCTATGGACTTTTAAACACCATAGAGAGTATCTCATCAAGGACTTTTAAACACCTTGATCCCAAGGACTTTTAAACACCTTGGCCATGGACTTTTAAACACCATGAATGAATCACATCAAGGACTTTTAAACACCTTGATCCCAAGGACTTTTAAACACCTTGGCCTATGGACTTTTAAACACCATAGAAAGGATCACCTAAGGACTTTTAACCACCTTAGTGTCCGCAACATGAACCATCCAAGGACTTTTAACCACCTTGATGTTCATAAGTAACAAGGCTCACTCAAGGACTTTTAACCACCTTAGTGACCTTAACATTTTAAAAACATCACTTGCCAATATACATCATTTTCATCACTTACATCACTGTTTTAAAGCATCAAACCAAGCCATATTCATCATGCATTTAAAAGCATTAAACCACATCATTTCAATGTACAAAAGCAAGGATCTCCTACCTAGAGTTACCTTCATCATATGGCTTATATCAACAGCAAAAACCATGCTAAAACATGCTTTCAAAACAGTATGTAAAACATGCAAATTATCATTTCGCATCACAACAAAGTCATGGCCACCACTAGAGAGAAAATTCCGAAAACTTACACTCGAGCTTAGCAAAGTTGTTTAGACTTAAACTAAGCTCCCAAGACATTGGTTTCAAAGCCGAAAACCCATTTTCACTCACCGATTCCACTTCGCCACTTGCCGAAGTACGAATTCAAGCCTCCGGATCAACAACTCTTGGATCCAAAGATGCCTCCCCTGATCAAACACATTAAAGCAGAGGTTTAATGCATCATCAAGCATCAAAAGCTTCAATGAAAGCACTCAAACTCGCTGCTCTCATTCAAACACCAATTTCGGCCACCAAACACCACCGAAATTGCATCCAAACCACTTCTAAACAAAGCCCAGCCATAAACCAGCAAAACCTAACATCCATCAACACCAAACAACATCTAAAAACAACCTATTAACATCCTTATACCTCCAGCAACAACAGATCCACAAGATCACCTCAAAAACTACCTTAAAACACAAGCTAAACTTAGGAAACTCAACCTATCCGGGATTGCATTGATCAAAACTCATTTCCTTATCAATTTAGAGATCATTTAACATCAAAAACATCTCTTAAATCACAGATTACTCAGATCTAACGAAAATCATCAAAAATCATCAAAATCTTGCATAATAAGCCAAGATTCATTTCAACACTTTAAAACCTTTAATTAAACATCAATTAAGAGTTGAGAACTTGGGAATTTCAGTAAAGAACTGATAGTTTAGAGGAGAAGGGCGTTCTTACCTCCAAACTTGTGTTTCTCCACTTTTTGGAATGAAAAACCTTGATGAAACTTGTAGCAATGGAAGAGATTTTGAAGACACAATGATTTGCTATCAATTGAGAGTTGAAAGGAGGAATTTAGGTGAAGAAATCAGATCAAATTCTCTGGAAAAGGTAATGTTTGGTTGGAGAGAAAATGAGAGAAAGAAAATTGGAAAAGTTGGTTAGAAAATCTAAAATAGCCAAAATGGCTTCCCTCCAATTTTAATAACCTTTAAAATCAGAATTTAGACTTAAAATATCTTGGAAAAATCTGGAGAAATCACTTTTGGATTAATAGCTCCTTAAAGATTCAAAGTTTCAACTCTTTATAAAACAGCCACCAAACTTGCGAAAATTACATTTTGGTCACTAGCCAAAATATCAACCTTCCAAAACTCATTTTCCAAAATTGATTTCACAGTTCATCTAATTATATTAAAAGATGATTTTAGAACATTTTTCCATATTTTTAATGCAACCCGAACTAGGCTTTCCTAATTTAACCTCTTAAGATTCGAACAGGACTTTGACCGAACCGGTCAACGCCCAAAACTTCTAAGCCCAAAACCGGGGCGTTACACGATACGCCTCCGTTTATCGATATGCTCTGCCTAAAATGAGCCCCAAAGCAAGGATCGTATCGATACAGCCCATGGACGTACCGATACGCCCTGTACTACAAGTATCATTTTAGCAGCAAAACGCACAAGGACTCAACTCTAGATGCATTTAACGAATCGTCTGGCGGCATACCAACTCTCATGCATCACTAGGCAAACATGAATATGCATACAGAACGATTTAAACAATCAACAGAGCATCAAATGCCAAGATAAACATACATAGAAGAAACTTGCACTCAAGCATACATAAAGAGTCTAATTAGCCAAAAGATACATACTTCCGCAAGACATTGCATAACAAGTGTCACATGCCATCAAGCAACACATAAGCACTCATGAAACATGGTTTACAAGTCCAGTACATAAAAGCTTAGACATACATCAACATTTAAAACCAACATAAGGAGTCTATCCACGCTTGTACAAAACACGTAGCATCCCCATTGCTAAACTACTACATTATTTACTAAACCATACTTGAGAAACTACTACAAGCTTGGAGGCCCTTTCCTTGCTCCTTGATAACTCCATGCTAATGATTTGCATTGCCGAAAATGAGAGCGTAAGCTAGAAGCTTAGTGAGGGAACTCTAAAACAAAACAACGACAATGGAAGGTTCAAGCATGGCCTCCACGAAACATTCACAAGGTATACATATATATCAACATAGCAACATTGCCAAAATTAAAAAGGTGCATAAACATGGCATCTTACCTCATGTTATGCTAAACAAGATATAACAAATATCTTACACATCAACCACACATAGACAAGTATATTGGCAACTATTAGCTTAATCGGATATGCAGATAACTTCCGTTGGGATTTTCACCCCCAACGTACTCAACAATCAACGTTACCTTCCGGTGGGATTTCACTCATCACCGTTCCTTGCATGGATGAGATTACACTCATCATCACGTAATAACATTTTCCAGTGGAATATTACCTCACCGTACTCCTCCTTAGTGACTACACGTCACCAAGGCCACGTGCGAATTTAACTCAACCGTGTGCACACTCATCCTAATGATCGATCATTTATACCCGGTAATTAACTAGTGCCAATCATACTAACAAGTCTCACTATGATATTACCATCATGCATTTTAACATAACAACCACCACATACATCAATATGTATATCAACATGCATAAACAACACTTACTTCACAAGTCCACATTATGCATATTAAGCAAAACTGAAAAAACACACAAGAGATTAAGCTACCAACTTAATCTCTACCTTGGATTGGCCTACCAAGAACAATCCAACACCACAACCACAAACTTGAACCAATTTAAAACCATTTTAAACGATCCACTAACCGAACTCCCTTAAGCCAATCGAGAAAAGCTAAATCAAGCCTCCACACTTTCCGAAAACAACCCTCAAGCATTACCATAACACCAAATCAACATTAAACACCTTCAAAACAACCCTCAAGCATTACCATAACATCAGCCCCACTCTCCAACACCAAACTACCTCAAAAACCCATGTTTTCACCCTTTTAAAATACCCATGAAAACCCATTTCGGGATTTTTGATAAAACCCCACCATTTTGAAATATATTACATCTAAGGGCAAGAGTTCAACATAAATAAACTTTACAAATCGAAAATCAAACAAAAACCTAATAAAGCTTCTTCCTTTTTCCCAAGATTTTGAAAACTTCAAAATCTTCAAAGGTGATGTTTATGAAAACTAAAACTATAGAAACGTTTGGAACAAAGAGGAGAAGTCAAAAATGATCATACCTCAAAGAGAGCTCTTGAAATGGTGAAGAAATTTGATGGAATAGTAACCAAGGGTTTGGGGAGGTTTTGACGTGAAATAGAGTTTGAAGGAAGAAGATGAGCACTTTAAAATAAAATCCCCCTTTTCACCATCTTTTCCCTTTATTTTGAAAAGTACCTTTTTGCCCTTACTTTAAAAATTACACTTTTGCCATTAGTAAAATTCAAGCCCTTTTAATTTCTTTAAAGCAAAGCTCATTCTAATTAAAACGAGCCCAACCACTCGAACCCGATTCGCACACTCAACTCTCGACCCCTAAACCCGGGTGTTACACGTTGTATACAAATAGCGTATCGATACACGAAGAGGCGTATTGGTATGGAAACCATATTTTATATAGGGGATTGGTATAGCATAGTGCGTACCGGTACCGATTTTGCTCATTGGAATCTGGAGAGTTGGTTAACTAAAAAGTTTATCAGTACGGTAGTTAGGCGTATAGGTATTGTTAATGTAACACCCTAGTTTTGGGCCTAGATATTTTGGACATCGGATCAGATCGGTCGGGAAAGGTTCGAATCGAGTTTGGTGATTTAAGGAAATTAAGGAATGGGATAGGATAAAAGTATGGTACATATTGCTAAAATCCTCTAAAATCATGTTTAAGAGTTTGGTTAAATCAATTTTACAAAAAGAGTTTCGGAAGTAGTACATTTTGGGTAGTCACCAAAATGTAAAGTTTTCAAAACTCTGGAAAAATGTGATTTTAAAAGTGGAGCCAAAATCTTAGAATCTTTAGGGAGCATTATGGCAATTTAGCCTTTCCTTAATATTACATGTGTTTTAAAAGGGATTTTAAAGTGATTTAATAAAATGATTTTTATTAAATTAAAATTAATAAATTAGAAAAATGAGATTTCACTTGACGTAACTACCTTTCTCTTCTCATTTTCAGCCAAACACAATTCTAACTCATTTTCTCCAGAATTCTTTTCTCCCAAACACTCTCTCAATATTTTCTAAACAAATTTCAAGAGTTCTTTCAGGATCTTCAAGATTTTTGCTAAGGAAAACTTGTCATTCATTAAGGAAAGCAAGGATTGGAGGTATATACCGTTCTCAACCTTGAATCTAGGTTCTTTATTGAAATTCCCAAGATCTTTAGCTTCTAATTAATGTTTTGGTTGAGTTTTCAATATAGTTTTGATTTGAGGTTGAAATCTTTCAAAAATATGATGGAACTCTTGATTTTCGGACTTGTTTTGTTAAGCTCTGTTTTGGATTGATTTTAATTGAGCTTTGAGATGATTAATATGTTGAAAAGAGGTTTTGTTGATATAGATCCCGAAATCCTTGAGACCCTTGAGTTTCTTGGTAGTTCTAGTTGGGTTTTTGAGGTGAATTGATGAAGTAATGCTTCCTGGAGGTATAATGAAGGGTTTAGGTTCCTTTTAGATGTGTTTTGATGTTTATAATTGATTGGAAATGATGTATGTTGGCTGGGCTTGGTTTAGGAAGCAATTGATTGAGATTTCGGTTGTTTCGGATGGGTAAATTGGTGTAGTTTGGGTGAGCAACGAGTTTATGATTGGTTGCTGGTGTTGAAATGCATTTGGATCTCTGTTTTGGTGATTTGAAAACAGGTGATCTTGATCCGAGAGCAAACGAGACGTTTTTGGAGGCTCTGGAAGAGTGATTTTCGTGTCAGCGAGCAAGGCTTCGCGTATCGGTGAGTGGAAATGGATTTTCCAGCTTTGTAACACTTTGAGCATGGTCTTGGGAGCTTTGTGTAAGTTTGAAATACTTAGCTAAGCTCAAGAGTAAGTGATTCGAAAGTCTCTCTCTCGAAAATGTGCAATGTTTTGATGGAAATGCACTTGAGTTAAATGTGGTTTTGACTATTGTTTTAAGCATGGTTAATGCTGGATTTTAATGTCATTATGTTAATGATGCACTAGGTAAGTGATCCTTGGTTTTATATGATAAATTCATTTGATATTAAGCATGTTTATGCTTGTGAAAATGTCATTGCGTTTATGCTTGTAAAATAGTGGAATATTGATGTTAAATGATTATATTGGCAAGTGATGGAAATGATTTTTGGTTACCTTTAATCAGATATAATTAGTCGGCTATAGAATTGGGTGCTCCGTGAATAAAGTCGCCTTGGATGTCGAGGGGTTGTGATTGTGCCGTAATCTCTATCCAAGTACCCTAACGATTGAGGCTAAGATCATAAATTGTTAAATCCCGTGTACGAGTCTTGTGGTATGTGTCATGTACTCTCGTTAGTGGAACTATACAACTACTAATGAGTGGTGTTGAGGGGTTGTGATTGTGCCATTAATCTCCACCACGGGTGTTGAGGGGTTGTGATTGTGCCATTGGTCTCCACCTTGTGTAGTTCGTTAGTATGTATGAAGCGTGTGGGACAACGCTTGTATTCCGCGTATTCGATTGTGTCATGTATTTTGGTATGGCTTGGGAATTATCCCTTGCGAGCCAATATAATGTTAATAATTAATGATTAAGCATGTGATGCTTGTGAATGATGCAATAATGCATGTGATTCTTGGTTTAAGCATGAGAAAAGGATTTTGATGTTGTTTTAAAGATGCAATATGCTTGTGGTTTTTAAAGTGCATTGATTCCTAAATGGGCATGTTTTAAAGAAAGGCATGAGTTTGCAAATGAAGTTGCAATGGTTTTATGTAATGCATTGATGAATGTTGTTCTAGAGATCCTCACTAAGCTTTATGCTTACGCTCGTTTGTTTCATCAATGCAGAGAATTGAGCATTTCAAGGCAGCCCAATAGCAAGGGGATTCCAAGAGTTTTGGTTAAGCAATGTATGTGGTTCACCGTTAGTGCAATAAAAGGCAATGGGTGGGAATTCTTACTTTCTGGATTTGTTGGTAATGTTTGCTATCTTAAGCATGTTTGGTTTCTGATTTTGGGCTTGTATTCGGCCTTTAATTGGTTCCATGGTTTGCTTATGGTGTTTTGCCTATGGTTTAGCTTGGTTTCTTAAGCATGCTTGAATAGCTAACTTATCATTATGGTTTGATGAGTGTGATTTATTGTTTGTTGATGCTTACTTGTCTATTAGGTAGATTATAGTTTGTACGCATGATTTAAGCTTGTTTGGATATGATTAAGCATGTTTAAATACCTTTGGAATGTGTTTTTCTGGTATTCGTATTGATACACGGGGAAGTGTATCGATACACTAAGGCCAAATCCAAGCATTTCAGTACAGGGGTATCGGTACAGATTGCCCGCGTATCGATACGCCCAAGCCAAGTTTGAAGGCCATACCGATACGCGGGGAAGCGTTTCGATACGCTCTTCCCAACTTTTGCTACTGCCTTCCCGCGTATCGATACAGGCTCAGGTGTATCGATACGAGTAGGTAAAATTCAGTTAAAAGTATCTTTGTAAGTCTTGAAATGTTACGTTTTGGTCCTTGAATGTTATTTGATCAATTGGATGAGTTTGGATGATCGGTTTGAGCTGAAATTTGACGTGATAGCATCTTACATGACTAATTAAGGATTGGTAACTTTAAAATCTAAAAAATCCCTGTAATTTCTGTAATTTGCAAAATGGTCTCTAAAAGTCGTAAGTATGCAATTGAACCCCTAATTGAACTCCGATCGTTGTATCGTTTCTTCCTAATGGTCTTGTTGGACACATTGGTTAATAGGTGCATCTGTAATTTCTAAAAAGTCCCTTTTCTAGTCCGGTAGTATGTATGAAGCATGTGGGACAACGCTTGTAATCCACGTATCCGATTGTGTCATGTGTTTTGGTATGGTTTGGGAATTATCCCTTGCGAGCCAATATAATGTTAATGATTAATGATTAAGCATGAGATGCTTGTGAATGATGCAATAATGCATGTGATTCTTGGTTTAAGCATGAGCAAAGGATTTTGCGGTTGTTTTAAAGATGCAATATGCATGTGGTTTTAAAAGTACATTGATGCCTAAATGGGCATGTTTTAAAGAAAGGCATGAGTTTGCAAATGAAGTTGCAATGATTTTATGTAGTGCATTGATGAATGTTGTTCTAGCTATCCTCACTAAGTTTTATGCTTATGCTCATTTGTTTCATCAATGCAGAGAATTGAGCATTTCAAGGCAGCCCAATAGCAAGGGGATTCCAAGAGTTTTGGTTAAACAATGTATGCGGTTCACCCTTAGTGTAATAAAAGGCAATGTGTGGGAAATATTACTTTCTAGATTTGTTGGTGATGTTTGCTATCTTAAGCATGTTTGGTTTCTGATTTTGGACTTGTAATCGGCCTTTAATTGGTTTCATGGTTTGCTAATGGTGTTTTGCCTATGCTTTAGCTTGGTTTCTTTAGCATGCTTGAATAGCTAACTTATCATCATGGTTTGATGAGTGTGATTTATTGTTTGTACGCATGATTTAAGCTTGTTTGGATATGATTAAGCATGTTTAAATACCTTTGGAATGTGTTTTTCTGGTATGCGTATCGATACACTAAGGCCAAATCCAAGCATTTCAGTGCAGGGGTATCGGTACAGATTGCCCGCGTATTGATACGCCCAAGCCAAGTTTGAAGGCCGTACTGATACGCGGGGAAGCGTTTCGATACGCTCTTCCCAACTTTTGCTACTGTCTTCCCGCGTATCGATATAGGCTCAGGTGTATCGATTCGGGTAGGTAAAATTTAGTTAAAAGTATCTTTGTAAGTCTTGAAATGTTACGTTTTGGTCCTTGAATGTTATTTGATCAATTGGATGAGTTTGGATGTTCGGTTTGAGCTGAAATTTGACGCGATAGCATGGTACATGACTAATTGAGATTGGTAACTTTAAAATCTAAAAAGTCCCTGTAATATCTTTAATTTGCAAAATGGTCCCTAAAAGTCATAAGTATGCAATTAAACCCCTAATTGAACTCCGATCGTTGTACCGTTTCTTCCTAATGGTCTTGTTGGACACATTGGTTAATATTGTGCATCTAGTGAAGATAAAAATAAATAAATGGTCATCATTAGAGGTTGACTTTTACGAGTTGACTTTGATTTTCCCCGTGTAATCTTCTTAGTTCGGTTTGGGCGTCTAGGCCGGGATAAGGGGGTTACAGTTAACCAACTTTAAAAGTGTTTGGTTCCAATAACCTGACAAGGCAACGGTCAAAAATTAAATGCCAAGATTTTTCAAATTTTATCAACTCGTATCGGTACACAAAGCAGTGTATCGGTACGGTAAGTAGTTTTTAGAATCCAAGATTACATCGAGTCTAAAAACCGTGTTGATAAGGCAGGGAGTGTATCGGTACACTTTTCTTGACATATTTCTAGTAGCCAATAACCGCATCGATACGGGTGTGACCGTATCGGTACGCTTGGACAACTTTCAAAATTTTAAGTTCAAAAATACTTAGAAAATATTTTAGATACTTGGATTTTGATTTAAACATGCTCAAAGTTGGAATCCTTGTCATTTTGTGAGTCCTTTGAGTATTTAATAATTTCATTTCATTTTGCAATTAAGTCCTTGAAAAATGTTGTTATATCAAAATCAATTTTGGTTTTACAATCTCCCCCTTTTTGATATAACAAAACCCAAATAAATATTTAAAATTTCTACGCCTTACTTTAAGGCTAAAAGATGTATCTTTGAAAAAATTTAAGGCTCTTTATACTTCTCCCCCTTTTTGTTAGATCGAAACTAATGTAAGTAATAATATAATAAATGCAAAGCAACAATAAGTAACAATTTTATTAAGCACTTAAATCATAAAAGTTCAAAGCAAATAGAAGTCTAAACTCAAATCCTAAAAACATAGTGCAAAGCATAGGTCCTTAAAAGGGAAATAACATAGATATGTGCAAAAAAGTCCTAAAAGAAATTATATGAAATGAGATACAAAGGTCTAAGAAGCATCATCTTCACTTTCATCATCGTCTTCACCGTCATCTTCATCTTTCATGGAATCATTACCAAAGGTATGCCCACACCACTCTCCACGAAAGGTGGTAAGAGCAATATCCATTGAGGCTTGGATAGCCTTGATAGAGGTGATTCTACCATCCATAGTTGTGAGACAAGTATCCATGGAGGAGAAATCGGCATCATGCTCGCGCTCAACGAAGAAAACTTCCCATCAAGGTTAGTCATAAGAGCATAAAAGGAAGGCGGTTGAGGAGCAACCGGAGGTGGCGCTACGGGAGCATTCTCTTCTTCTTCGGGTTGAACATGTTGAGGTAGATCCGCATTCTGAACCCATTGGCTGTTATACCAAGTGAATTTATCCTTGTGAAGGGATTTGCCGTCAATAGGATCGGTGAGAGACACTTCAAGATCAAACGAGCAATCAGTCCCAATCTTGTGGAAGATGTAACTCAAGGAGGTGCCATAGGTGAGGGATGATAAAAAGGTCGAATGGCGGTTCTAAACAAGGTAGACGATCTCCGTAAACATTTTCTGAGCAAAGTTTGGGCGCTTGCCTACCCAAAAGCATCAAATCCAAAAACTATCAACTTAACGAATGGTAGACCATTTACCACCGGATGGACAAAACCACAAAATGATAAAAAAAGTGAAGGAAGCGGTCATGAGCATCAAGGGTGGAGACGGAGCTGAGTTGAATGTTGAATAAAGAGTGTTCATCATCTATCCCAATATCCTTAACCCCCAAACAATTAGCTATAACCTTAGAAACAAGTTGAAAAGTTTGGCCCATAAGGTATGACTATACGACTATAACTTCATTTTTGGCTTTTTCCACAATACATCGAGCATTAGAATAAAAAATCAAAACAAGGTTTTTTTAAAAGACCCCAAGTATACTTAGAAAAGACATGAACTTCCATTGGGTAAGTAACTCAAGATAACAAATTTTAAATTCAGGGGAAGTCAAGTGGAGGATAGAAACCTTACGCTCACGATGAATTTTGAAGTTTTGAAAAACTTTGAAACAATCCATCGCTCGAGTGAAACCGAGCAACTTTAAAATCTAAAAAGTCCATGTAATTTTTGTAATTTGCAAAATGGTCCCTAAAAGTCATAGGTATGCAATTGAACCCCTAATTGAACTCCGATCGCTGTGTCATTTCTTCCTAATGGTCTTGATGGACACATAGGTTAATACTATGCATCTAGAGAAGATAAAAAGAGAAAAGGGTCGTCAATCGAGGTTGACTTTTACAAGTTGACTTCAATTTTCCCTGTGTAATCTTCTTAATTCGGTTCGAGCGTCTAGGCTAGGCTAAGGGGGTTACATTTGTTTGTATCAGAGCCAGGTTGCTAAAGAATTGGGGATGTTAGCATGTAAAATTGGTGTGTATTGATGTATGTTGATTGAAAATCATGATTTTGGTTGAATTTTGGAGCTTATGCCATGCTTGATTGATATGAATCGCATGTGAGATGAATATGATTGTATGATGATGATGTGATATTGATATATGCTGGTTGTGGATGATGGAAGGCATGATGAGTTTGTTATGCTCTTGTATGTTATGTTATGCTTGAGGGAAATCGGGGTACCCGTTGCCTTATTACACTAATTAAATGTTTTTGCAAACATGGATCCTTGCTTGAGGCTGGCATAATTGGTTTGATTTGTTTTTGTTTTTATGCCTTGTTAAAAATAGAACTATGGGTCCAAGGAGAGAGCTCAGATAAAACACGATAGTGCCTGCGATTGAGCAGGGCAACCAGGGTGAGCAAGGGACCGATGTCCCTCCTGGTGGAAACTTACCTCCTCCGCCACCACCTAGAGGTAGGGAGCAGGAACAACAAGGACACACTGGTCTGGGTTTGGGTGATCTAACGTCGTTTGTTCAGTCGATCACTGGGACATTTCAGGCTACAATAGCTGGAGCGCATGTACAGGCCCCTGCAGCTGGGCATGCGGGTTTACCTTTGCAAAGGTTAAGGAGCCTAGGAGCTGTTGAATTCTTTGGTATGTCTCCTGAGGCATCAAAAGCTTGGTTGGCGAGCACGATCTGTAACCCCCTTAACCCGGCCTAGACGGTTGACCCGAATTAAGAAAGTCACACGGGGAAAACCAAAGTCAACCCGAAAGTCAACCTTGATTAACGACCCTTTTTTTTCTTTTTAAACTTGTCTAGATGCACATTAACCCTAGTTATGATCATTCAAACAACATACTCAAGGATCATAAACATCAGAGATCAAAAAGAGGCCCAATTGAACAATTTACAACTTTAGGGACCAAAAAGCAAACATTTTGAAACATATAACTGCCAATGTCAGCCCCCAACAGACAGGTGTTCCGAAACAGGGAGAGCCTGTTTCGAAACGCGGGGCCGTTCCGCAACGCGTACCGAAACGAGGGCTGGCAGTGGCCTTTCCGTTTCAGAACGGTGTCTCCCGTTTCAGACGCCTGGGTTGCTACAAGGCACCCGTTCCGAAACGGTGGCTACTGTTCCGATACGGCCTGCACAGATTGCAGAAAATTGCTTGCTTAAACACACAATTGACCAACCAAACATGCTCCATTTGCTATCAAACTTTACCAGCAACTCATACAACATACAAGAGACATATTTGCATCAACCAATTATCATTATATCATCATTTATGAAAAGCCCCAAATCTAAAGGCATGCTTCCTACACAAGCAACCATTCATGCACTAAAACCTCCAAACCAACACATAATGGCCAATTACATGTACCAACATTAACAACAACATAAATCCAAAATAGGGAGTCCAAAACATCTCCCAAAACAACAACATAGGTCCCCCATTGCCAAAAACCAATAGCTAAAGGTGTTTAAGAAAACCTTCCCATACATGAGCTTATCTTTCACTTGATTGCTTGCCTTCCTTGCTGCCCTCAATGCACCTTAATGTTCTGCATTATTGGTTTAAGAAAAGAAAGAGAGCGTAAGCAAAAGCTTAGTGAGGAATGCTCATTAAAACCACACAATAATGCATTTATAGAACACTTTACAAGTCATACTTCAAAATACATTTAGACATGCTCACAAGCAATCTTAACCAAGCATCTCATGCTTCATATCATAACATGTCATATTGGCCACAAGTGATAATTACCATCTTTTAACAAGATCAACATAAGACTCACACATGGACTTTTAAACACCATTGTGATCTTATCCCCATGGACTTTTAAACACCATGGCCCATGGACTTTTAAACACCATGGCAAGGACCACACAAGGACTTTTAAACACCTTTGTGTCCCTAATCAAGTTTCACCTCAAGGACTTTTAAACACCTTGACCCCAAGGACTTTTAAACACCTTGACATGAATCACCCCAAGGACTTTTAAACACCTTGGCCCCCAAGGACTTTTAAACACCTTGGAAAGGACCACACAAGGACTTTTAAACACCTTTGTGTCCATAACAAGAACCATCCAAGGACTTTTAAACACCTTGATGTTCTTAAGTAAACAAGGCTCACTCAAGGACTTTTAACCACCTTGGTGACCTTAACCTTTTCAAAACATCACTTGCCAATATACATCATTTATCATCAATAATCCACTGTTTTAAAGCATTTAACCAAGCCATAAACATCATGCAACTTAAAGCATTAACCACATTTAAACAATGTTCAAAAACAAGGAACTCTAACCTTGAGCTTCCTTAAACACATGGCTTATAATCTCAGCAAACATACATGCTAGATATGCTTTAAAAACAGAATTTAAACATGCAACAAACACATTGCACCCAACCATCACATGGTTCCTCATCAAGAGAGTTTTTCCGAAAACTTACTCTTGAGCTTAGCAAAGTTTTTTAGACTTAGACTAAGCTCCCAAACCTCCAAAACATTGGTTTCAAAGCCGAAAACCAAAATCCACTCACCGATTCTGTTTCGCTTCTTGCCGAAACACCAAATCAAGCTTCCGGATCACCACCACTTGGATCCAAAGATGACTCCCCTGTTTTAACACATCAAAACAGTAGATTAATGCATCATCATGCATTAATAGCTTCAATGAAAGCACCTAAACTCGCTGCTCTCATCCACACTCCATTTTCGGCCACAAAACACAACCGAAAATGCATCCAAACAACTCCTCAACAAAGCCCAGCCATAAACCATCAAAACTAAGCATCCTTAAACATCATTCAACATCTAAAAAGGACCTAACAACATCCTTATACCTCCAGCAACAACAGATCCACAAGATCACCCAAAAACAACCAAGAATCACAAGCTAAACTTAGGAAATTCAACCTATACGGGATTGCATTAGTTAAAACTCAATTTCCAATCAATTTATCATTCATTTAACATCAAAAATACACCTCAAATCACTGCTTTAACAGATCCAACGAAAATTCACCAAAAATCATCAAATCTTGCATTTTAAGCCAAGATCCATTACACAACTTTAAAACCATTTATAAGTCATCAAATAAGGATTGAGAACTTAGGAATTTCAGTAAAGAACTTGAAGTTCAGAGGAGAAGGACGTTCTTACCTCCAAACTTGAGTTTCTCCTCTTTTAGAACCAAAAAGCTTGAAGAATCAAATGGCAATTGGTGAGGTTTTGTTGATGAGATGATTAGCAATCAAAAGAGGATTGAAAAGAGAGATTTAAGTGGCAAAATCAGAAGAAAAACTCTGGAGAAAGATGTTTGGTTTGAGAGAAAATGAGAGAAAAGGAAAATGAGATTTTAGGAAAATTAGTTAGAAATAACTTCCCTCCACTTTTCTTTTGTTTAAAAATCAGAATTAAAACATTAATTACCTTAGAAAAATCTGGAGAAACTCCCTTTGGGTAAATAGCTCCTTAAAGATTCAAAGTTTCAATCCTTTTTAAAACAGTCTCACAGCTTTCAAAAATTACATTTTGGTCACTAGCCAAAATGTCACCCTTCCAAACCTCATTTTGTAAAATTGATTTCACAGTTCACTTATATATATTAAAAGAGGATTTTAGAACATTTATCCATATTTTTAATACAACCCGAACTAGGCTTTCCTAAATTCACTCTTATATACTCGAACCGCACTTTGACCGAACCGGTCAACGCCCAAAACTTCTAAGCCCAAAACCGGGGCGTTACAACTCTCCCCCCCTTAAGAAATTTCGTCCTCGAAATTTACCTGAAGGAAAGAGATAAGGAAACTGCTTCAGCATGTCATCCTTTCGCTCCCACGTGGCTTCCTCAACACCGCGGTGCTTCCACAACACTTTCACCAACTCAATGGTCTTGCCACGAAGAACCTTGCTATCCGAATCCAGAACCTTCACCGGTTCCTCATCATAGGTCAAATCCGGATTCAATTCCACTTCCTCCACAGGCATCACATGCGAAGGATCAGATCTATACTTCCGGAGCATAGAAACATGAAACACATCATGAATCTTCTCCAACTCTTGAGGTAACCTCAACCTGTACGCAACAGGACCCACACGCTCAACCACCTCGTATGGTCCAATGTATCTAGGGCTCAACTTACCCTTCCGGCCAAACCTCATCACCTTCTTCCAAGGCGAAACCTTCAAGAACACACGGTCACCCACCGCATACTCAATCTCCTTACGCTTCAAATCCGCATAAGCCTTCTGCCGATCAGAAGCTGCCTTCAAACGCTCACAAATGAGCTTCACCTTCTCAGTGGTTCCTTTCAACAAAGCCGGCATCGAAACCAACTTCTGACCCGTTTCAGCCCAACAAAGAGGAGTCTTACACTTCCTCCCATACAAAGCCTCATAAGGTGCCATTTGAATGCTCGCCTGATAACTATTGTATAAGCAAACTCAACCAAGGGCAAATGCTTCTCCCAAGAGCCCTGAAACTCAATCACGCAGCACCTCAACATATCCTCCAAAATCTGAATAACACGCTCAGACTGACCATCCGACTAAGGATGATAGGATATACTGAAATTCAACCTCGTACCCAGAGCTTGATGCAAACACTGCCAGAACCACGATGTGAACCTCGAATCCCTATCCGACACAATCGACTTTGGCACACCATGCAGCCGCACAATCTCAGCAATGTACAGCTTCGCAAGCTTATCCAAAGAAAACGTAGTATGCACAGGCAAGAAATGCGCACACTTCGTCAGGCGATCCACAATCACCCACACCGAACTCTTCTTCGATGGTGACAAGGGTAAACCAGATACAAAATCCATGGTAACCCTTTCCCACTTCCACTCAGGGATTCTCAACGTTTGCAACAACCCTGAAGGAAACTGATGTTCAGCCTTAACTCGCTGACACACCATACACTTGCTAACAAACTCCGCAACATCTTTCTTCAAACCCACCCAATAGTACTCATCACGAAGATCTCGATACATCTTAGTACTACCAGGGTGCATAGAAAAAGGACTACTATGACCTTCAGTCAGAATAGCACGCCTCAACTCAGCATCATTAGGCACCACTATCCGACTCCCAAAACACAACACTCCATCATCATTAAAGCAAAAATCCGAAGGTCTACCCTCCGCGATATCCTGAACATGCGGCAACAAGGAATCATCCAACAACTGTTTCTCCTTGATCAACTGAACCAAAGATGGTTTCACTTGCAACTCAGCCACAAGACCACCATCACGCGAAATACTCAAACTGGCAAACATAGCTCTCAGCTCAACAGCTACCTTCCTACTCAAGGCATCCGCTACAACATTAGCTTTTCCAGGATGGTACTCAATCGTCAGATCATAATCCTTGAGCAACTCCATCCAACGCCGCTGCCTAAGATTCAACTCCTTCTGAGACATCAGATACCTCAAACTCTTGTGATCCGTGTACACAGTTAACTTCTCACCATACAGGTAATGTCTCCAGATCTTCAAAGCAAAGACCACTGCAGCCAACTCTATGTCATGCGTAGGATAATTGCGCTCATGCACCTTCAACTGCCGCGATGCATAAGCCACCACCTTACCCTCTTGCATCAACACACATCCCAAACCAACATAGGACGCATCACTATACACCACAAACTCTTTCCCTGATTCAGGCTGAACCAAGATAGGAGCTTGCGTCAAAGCCGCCTTAAGCTTCTCAAAAGCCTGTTGCCGCGCCTCCGTCCACTCATACTTAACATCTTTTTGCAACAACTTCGTCAAAGGTGCAGCAATCTTAGAAAACCCATCCACAAACCTCCGGTAGTATCCTGCCAAACCGAGGAAACTACGAACTTCATGAACAGACTTAGGAACCTTCCAATTCATCACCGCCTCAATCTTCTGAGGATCAACATGAACCCCCTCAGCAGAAACCACATGCCCAAGGAACACCACCTCCCTTAACCAAAACTCACACTTGCTCAGCTTAGCATAAAGCTGATTCTCCAACAAAGCTTGCAAAACAATCCTCAAATGCTCTTCATGCTCCTCCTCAGTACGCGAGTACACGAGGATATCATCAATGAACACCACAACAAACTTATCCAGGTATTCATGAAACACACGATTCATCATGTCCATGAAAGCAGCAGGAGCATTTGTCAAACCAAACGGCATCACGAGGAACTCATAATGCCCATACCTTGTCCTGAAAGCTGTCTTAGGCACATCCACATCCTTCACCTTCAACTGATAATACCCTGACCTCAAGTCAATCTTAGAGAACACAGCAGCTCCCCGAAATTGATCAAAGAGATCATCAATTCTCGGCAAAGGATACTGATTCTTGATAGTCAACTTGTTCAGCTGACGGTAATCAATGCACATTCTCATAGTGCCATCCTTCTTCTTCACGAACAAGACCGGTGCACCCCAAGGCGACACACTCGGCCGAATGAAACCACGCTCAAGCAACTCTTGCAACTGCGTCTTCAGCTCTTTCAGCTCCTTAGGTGCCATTCTATAGGGAGTAATGGACACAGGAGTTGTATTCTCATACAGCTCAATTCCAAACTCCACCTCGCGATTAGGTGGTAAACCAGGCAACTCCTCAGGAAACACACCAGGAAACTCCTTCACAACCCTGATATCTTGCACACGCAACTCCTTAGAGCTAGGATTCATCACAAAAGCTAGGTAAGCTTCACAGCCTTGCCTCAGCATCCGGCTTGCCTCCAACGTGGACACCACATTGGCAAGAAACTTCACATTCTTACCAACCACAACAACTTCATAATCCTCCGCAAGCTTCAGTGAAACTCGCTTATTTTCACAATCCACCACAGCCCGATGCTCAGCAAGCCAATCCATACCAAGGATTACATCAAAACCATAGAAAGGTAACTCCATGAGGTCAACACGAAAAACATGATCTTGGACAACCAAAGGACACCTTCTATACAGCTTTCGAGTCACAACAGTCTCACCAAAAGAACTAGTGACACGCATACCAACATCCAAAGACTCAACAGGCAAACCAAGCAATTCAGCATGCTCACGCAATATGTAAGAGTGCGTAGATCCAGAATCAATCAAGGAAAGTAATGACAAGGATTGCAGAGTAAAAGTACCTGCGATCACATCCGCGTCATTCCTCCCCTCACGCTGAGCAAACACTCTAGCCTGTCCGCCACCCTCTGGCTGTACAGCTACAACATGAGCTACACCTCGGCCACCTTCCTCTCTCCGCTGAAAATTACCACGGCCGCGCCCACGACCTCTCTGCGCTGCTGCAACAACAGGAGCACGAACTTGGCCACCAGCCAACATAGGACAATCACGCCTCAAATGATCCGTAGATCCACAGTTCCAGCAACCATTACCAGCTGCCGCAACAGGAGCTTGCACCTCCCTCACAGCACGAGGACAATCACGTTTCATGTGGCCATGCGAACCACATATCCAACAAGCACTCGGATCAGCTCTAGCGTTGCCTCCCCGAGCAGGTGCTCCACCACCTCGCTTAGCCGAGGACTGATACTTCTGATCACGTCCCCTCTTGTTCCGTCCACCACCGGAACTATATTCAGCTGCCCGCTTACCAGCACTGGCTCCAGCACCTCTAGCAGATAAACCCAAGTTCATCTCAATATCCTTGGCTCGGCCCACCAACACATCAAAATCATCATACTCGGTAGCCAGCACATACATCTTCACATCTGTCACTAAGCCATAACGGAACCTTTCACACCTCGCTCGCTCATCCGGGACAAGCTCAGGTGCATATTGACTGAGTCGAACAAACTGTACTTCATACTCAGCCACCGTCATGCTCCCTTGGGTAAGAAACATGAACTCCCTCTTTTTCTCATCTAGGTACCTCACACCCAGATACCTTCTCTTGAACACATTCCGAAAGAATGTCCAAGTCACATCAGCTTCTGCCATCCCAGCAATAGTGGTTGTCCACCATGTATATGCATCCTTCTGCAGCAAGGACACAACGCAGCCAAGCTTCTGCACATTAGTGCAACTCATCTGACCCAAGATCCTCTTGGTACTCTCTAACCAAGCCTCAGAACCTTCAGCAGACATACCCCTGAACTCAGTCCCTCCCAGACTGCGCAAACGCTCCAAAGGTAGTCTAGCTCCAGCATCTTCCTGATGCCCAGCTCCACGAGCTCCAGCTACCGCTGCTTGAAAAGCACCAGCTATAGCTTGAATTAACACCGTCATGTCAGGAACAGCTTGCCCCTGACCAGCCTCAGGTCCAGCAGCCTCAGCACCAGCTGCAGCTCCAGCTTCCTCAGCCCCAGCACCACCACCACCAGGTGGAGGAGGTAAAACCGCACTCTCAACATTCTCCTCATTTTCATTCTCATTCTGAGCCGTAGCTCGCACATTACTCCTCAACTCTCTACGAGGTGCCATACTCTAACTATGCAATCACAATGCAAATAAACAAAGTCAGGCCCAGCAAGGTAAGCAATCCAAGTACTCAAGCTCATTTCCAATTAAAATCAACATCATTTCATTAGCTTTGATTTGGCAATGGGTACCCACAACATGCTTCATCACAGCATACACCTCAATTGCAACATACATGCAATTCACTCAACATGCTTCCACTCAACAAGCATACAAAGCATACATACTTCAACATTCACATACACATTCCCAACTACTCGAGAACCTGGCTCTGATACCACCAAATGTAACCCCCTTAACCCGGCCTAGACGGTTGACCCGAATTAAGAAAGTCACACGGGGAAAACCAAAGTCAACCCGAAAGTCAACCTTGATTAACGACCCTTTTTTTTCTTTTTAAACTTGTCTAGATGCACATTAACCCTAGTTATGATCATTCAAACAACATACTCAAGGATCATAAACATCAGAGATCAAACAGAGGCCCAATTGAACAATTTACAACTTTAGGGACCAAAAAGCAAACATTTTGAAACATATAACTGCCAATGTCAGCCCCCAACAGACAGGTGTTCCGAAACAGGGAGAGCCTGTTTCGAAACGCGGGGCCGTTCCGCAACGCGTACCGAAACGAGGGCTGGCAGTGGCCTTTCCGTTTCGGAACGGTGTCTCCCGTTTCGGACGCCTGGGTTGCTACAAGGCACCCGTTCCGAAACGGTGGCTACTGTTCCGATACGGCCTGCACAGATTGCAGAAAATTGCTTGCTTAAACACACAATTGACCAACCAAACATGCTCCATTTGCTATCAAACTTTACCAGCAACTCATACAACATACAAGAGACATATTTGCATCAACCAATTATCATTATATCATCATTTATGAAAATCCCCAAATCTAAAGGCATGCTTCCTACACAAGCAACCATTCATGCACTAAAACCTCCAAACCAACACATAATGGCCAATTACATGTACCAACATTAACAACAACATAAATCCAAAATAGGGAGTCCAAAACATCTCCCAAAACAACAACATAGGTCCCCCATTGCCAAAAACCAATAGCTAAAGGTGTTTAAGAAAACCTTCCCATACATGAGCTTATCTTTCACTTGATTGCTTGCCTTCCTTGCTGCCCTCAATGCACCTTAATGTTCTGCATTATTGGTTTAAGAAAAGAGAGAGAGCGTAAGCAAAAGCTTAGTGAGGAATGCTCATTAAAACCACACAATAATGCATTTATAGAACAATTTACAAGTCATACTTCAAAATACATTTAGACATGCTCACAAGCAATCTTAACCAAGCATCTCATGCTTCATATCATAACATGTCATATTGGCCACAAGTGATAATTACCATCTTTTAACAAGATCAACATAAGACTCACACATGGACTTTTAAACACCATTGTGATCTTATCCCCATGGACTTTTAAACACCATGGCCCATGGACTTTTAAACACCATGGCAAGGACCACACAAGGACTTTTAAACACCTTTGTGTCCCTAATCAAGTTTCACCTCAAGGACTTTTAAACACCTTGACCCCAAGGACTTTTAAACACCTTGACATGAATCACCCCAAGGACTTTTAAACACCTTGGCCCCAAGGACTTTTAAACACCTTGGAAAGGACCACACAAGGACTTTTAAACACCTTTGTGTCCATAACAAGAACCATCCAAGGACTTTTAAACACCTTGATGTTCTTAAGTAAACAAGGCTCACTCAAGGACTTTTAACCACCTTGGTGACCTTAACCCTTTCAAAACATCACTTGCCAATATACATCATTTATCATCAATAATCCACTGTTTTAAAGCATTTAACCAAGCCATAAACATCATGCATCTTAAAGCATTAAACCACATTTAAACAATGTTCAATTACAAGGAACTCTAACCTTGAGCTTCCTTAAACACATGGCTTATAATCTCAGCAAACATACATGCTAGATATGCTTTAAAAACAAAATTTAAACATGCAACAAACACATTGCACCCAACCATCACATGGTTCCTCATCAAGAGAGTTTTTCCGAAAACTTACTCTTGAGCTTAGCAAAGTTGTTTAGACTTAGACTAAGCTCCCAAACCTCCAAAACATTGGTTTCAAAGCCGAAAACCAAAATCCACTTAACGATTCCATTTCGCTTCTTGCCGAAACACCAAATCAAGCTTCCGGATCACCACCACTTGGATCCAAAGATGACTCCCCTGTTTTAACACATCAAAACAGTAGATTAATGCATCATCATGCATTAATAGCTTCAATGAAAGCACCTAAACTCGCTGCTCTCATCCACACTCCATTTTCGGCCACAAAACACAACCGAAAATGCATCCAAACAACTCCTCAACAAAGCCGAGCCATAAACCATCAAAACTAAGCATCCTTAAACATCATTCAACATCTAAAAAGGACCTAACAACATCCTTATACCTCCAGCAACAACAGATCCACAAGATCACCCAAAAACAACCAAGAATCACAAGCTAAACTTAGGAAATTCAACCTATACGGGATTGCATTAGTTAAAACTCAATTTCCAATCAATTTATCATTCATTTAACATCAAAAATACACCTCAAATCACTGCTTTAACAGATCCAACGAAAATTCACCAAAAATCATCAAATCTTGCATTTTAAGCCAAGATCCATTACACAACTTTAAAACCATTTATAAGTCATCAAATAAGGATTGAGAACTTAGGAATTTCAGTAAAGAACTTGAAGTTCAGAGGAGAAGGATGTTCTTACCTCCAAACTTGAGTTTCTCCTCTTTTAGAACCAAAAAGCTTGAAGAATCAAATGGCAATTGGTGAGGTTTTGTTGATGAGATGATTAGCAATCAAAAGAGGATTGAAAAGAGAGATTTAAGTGGCAAAATCAGAAGAAAAACTCTGGAGAAAGATGTTTGGTTTGAGAGAAAATGAGAGAAAAGGAAAATGAGATTTTAGGAAAATTAGTTAGAAATAACTTCCCTCCACTTTTCTTTTGTTTAAAAATCAGAATTAAAACATTAATTACCTTAGAAAAATCTGGAGAAACTCCCTTTGGGTAAATAGCTCCTTAAAGATTCAAAGTTTCAATCCTTTTTAAAACAGTCTCACAGCTTTCAAAAATTACATTTTGGTCACTAGCCAAAATGTCACCCTTCCAAACCTCATTTTGTAAAATTGATTTCACAGTTCACTTATATATATTAAAAGAGGATTTTAGAACATTTTTCCATATTTTTAATGCAACCCGAACTAGGCTTTCCTAAATTCACTCTTATATACTCGAACCGCACTTTGACCGAACCGGTCAACGCCCAAAACTTCTAAGCCCAAAACCGGGGCGTTACACGATCCGTATCATGGATCAGATGGGCTGTAATGATGTGCGCAAGCTAGAGTGCGATGTTTCACTTCTCCAGGGTGATGTGTATAGTTGGTGGATGACTACCACTGCGGGAATGGAACCCAATGAAGTAGATTGGAAGTTTTTCAATGGTGCCTTTAAAAGGAAGTATCTGGGAGTGAGATACTTGGATAAAAAGAAATGCAAGTTTATTTTGCTAGTTCAGGGAACCCTCTTTGTGGCTGAGTACGAGGTCCAGTTCATACGCTTGAGTTAGTATGCCCCTGAGCTGATACCTAGTGATAGGCACTGTTGTGATCGCTTTTGGTACGGGCTAGTACAGGAAGTCAAGACGTACATGTTGGCTGCGGATTACACCGATTTCGATGTGCTGGTGTGTCGATCCAAATACATTGAACAGAACTTGGGTTTGTCGTCTGAAGGTGTTGGTTCTAGCTCTGGGAAGAGAGCAACTGAATATAGTTCCGGGGGTGGACGGAACAAAAGAGGTCGTGATAGGAGACATCAGCCTGACGTGAGGCGAGGTGTTCCGGGTCCAGGCGGTCAGGTTCAGGGAGGCCGAGTGAGGTCTGAGCAGCACACGTGCTAGACATGTGGATCGAGGGACCATTTGAGGGGAGATTGTCCTTGAGCGGCTAGAGAGGCTCAGGCTTCTGTTGTGGTGACAGGGAATTCGTGCTGGAACTGTGGTTCAGCAGATCACATGAGGAGAGAGTGTCCTTTGTTGGCTAGTGGAGGCCAGGAACGTGCTCCCGTTGTGGCTGCACCTCAAAGAGGTCGTGGGCGCGGCTGAGGGAACTTTCAGCGGAGAGACGAGGGTCAGCGAGGCATTGCACATGTGGTAGCAGTTCGGCCTGAGGGAGGCGGTCCTGCGAGGGTTTATGCTCAGCGAGAGGAGCGCAACGATACATATGTTATTACAAGTACCTTTGTTCTTTAGTCTTTATCGTTGTTGGCTTTGATTGATTATGGATCTACACATTCTTATATCTTGAGTGAGCATGCGCATTTGCTAGATATACCTGTTGAGTTGCTTGATGTAGGAATGCAAGTGACTAGTTCTTTTGGTGAGACTGTAGTCAGTAGGAAGTTGTTTAGTAGATGCCCCTTGTCTGTACAAGGTCATGTTTTTCTTGTGGATTTGATGGAATTACCCTTTTACGGTTTCGATGTGATCCTTGGTATGAATTGATTGACTGAGCATAGAGTGGTGGTTGACTTTGATGTCGAGCGGGTCACCTTAAAGCTTGCCGATGATTATGAAGTGGTGATAGTAGGCGAGAATGAGAAATTCTTGTCGAATGTGATTTCGGCTTTGGAAGCAAGCCGTATGATGAGGTTGGGTTGTGAGGCTTACCTTGCCTATGTGAAGAATCATGGCACAAGGGATGTACGTGTGCAGGACATCTGAACCATTTGTGATTTTCTGGAAGAATTGCCTGGGTTGCCACCAAACAGAAAAGTTGAGTTTGGTATCGAGTTGTATGAGAATACGACTCCGGTATCCATTGCCCCTCATCGCATGGCACCTAAAGAGCTAAAAGAGTTGAAAATGCAACTGCAAGAGTTGTTGGATCGAGGGTTCATCAGGCCGAGTGTGTCACCTTGGGGTGCACCGGTCTTGTTTGTAAAGAAGAAAGATAGGACGATGCAGATGTGCATAGATTATCAGCAATTGAATAAGTTGACGCTCAAGAACAAATATCCTTTGCCTAGGATCGATGATCTCTTTGATCAGTTCCAGGGAGCCTTAGTGTTTTCTAAGATAGACTTGAGGTCAGGATATTACCAGCTGAAGGTGAAGGATGTGGATGTACCTAAGACAACTTTTTGGACAAGGTACATGCATTACGAGTTCTTAGTGATGCCGTTTGGTTTGACCAACACACCTGCTGCTTTCATGGACATGATACATCATGTGTTCCATTAATTTTTGGACCAGTTTGTGGTGGTGTTCATCGATGATATCCTTGTGTACTCTTATAATGAGGAGGATCATGATAGACATCTTAGGATAGTTTTGCAAGTGTTGATGGAAAATTAGTTGTATGCCAAGCTAAGTAAGTGTGAGTTTTGGCTTAAGGAGGTGTTCTTCCTTGGATATGTTGTATCAGCTGAGGGTATTCGCGTTGATCCGCACAAAGTAGAGGCTGTGATGAGCTGGAAGGTACCTAAGTCTGTGATGGAGGTACGAAGTTTCCTTGGTTTAGCTAGGTATTACCATAGGTTTATCGGGGGTTTCTCGAAGATAGCTTCACCTTTGACCAAGTTGTTGCAGAAGAATGTTCGCTTTGAGTGGACAGATGCGAGGCAGCAAGCTTTTGAGAAGCTGAAGGAAGCTTTGACGCAAGCTCTTGTCCTGATTCAACCTGAGTCTGGTAAGGAGTTTGTGGTCTATAGTGATGCGTCCATTGTTGGTTTGGGTTGTGTGCTGATGCAATAGGGTAAGGTGGTAGTCTATGCATCTAGACAATTGAAGGTGCATGAGCGTAACTACCCTACTCACGATCTTGAGCTTGCAACCGTTGTGTTTGCTTTGAAAATCTAGAGGCACTACCTGTACGATGAGAAGTGTGTAGTGTTAACAGATCATAAGAGCTTGAAGTATCTTATGTGTCAGAAGGATTTGAATCTTAGGATTATGATTTGGCGATCGAGTATCACCCAGGCAAGGCTAATGTTGTAGCTGATACTTTGAGCCGGAAAGTGGCCGTGGAGTTGAGAGCGATGTTTGCTCGCTTGATCATATGGCGTGATGGTGGTCTTATCGCTGAATTGCAAGTGAAACAATCTTTGATTCGGTTGATCAAGAACAATCAGTTGCTTGATGATTCTCGTGTTCCTTATGTTCAGGACATTGCGGAGGGTAGACCTTCGGATTTCAGTTTTAGTGATGATGGTGTTCTGTGTTTAGGGAGTCGAATAATGGTGCCAGATGATGTTGAGTTGAGACTCACTATTCTGACTGAAGCTCATTGTAACCCCCTTAACCCGGCCTAGACGTTTGACCCGAACTACAAATATTACACAGGGAAAACCAAAGTCAACCTTGATCAACGACCCTTTTTTTCTTTTTTTCTTTTCTAGATGCTCAATATTAACCTATATGTTTAGTAAATTAACTCAGCGAAAGCGGCACAGCGAACGGAACCCGAACAGGGACTTAATTGAAAAGAATCATCTTTTAGGGACTAAAAAGTAAATTCTTAGATTTATAAGGACTAAACGAGTTTTAATGATACTAGTCCAAAATTAATCACATAACATGCCATCATGTCAAATTTCAACTCAAACGGATCATTCAAACTCATTGAATTAAGCAACCAACATTTAGGGACCAAAATGCAAGAACCAGAAACCTAAAACAGTTCAAAATTCAAACCCAACGGTCAGGCGTTTCGATACAGATGGCCCTGTATCGAAACGGTCGTTTCGAAATGGGTGCGCTCTGAGACCTGTATCGAAACACCCCCTTCCAGTAGTAAAATCGTTTTGGTACGCCTTCACCCGTTTTGAAACCCTATGGCCATTTCAAGCCCCTGTTCTAAAATAGGCAAGGGGGTTCCGATACGCCTTGCCTTGGAACAACAGATTTTGCTGGTTTTTCATGCTTAAACACATTCAAATCAATCCCGAGACATGTCAAATCATGCATACAACATGAATACATATCAACAATCATCATTTCGAGGCATTAGCTATAACATGGCAATCAACATGCAAGTAAAAGTACTAAAGATATGCTCTCTAGCCCACCAAAACAATAACAAGCCAAAACCATCATCCATAACCAAAATCAAACCATAAAGACCAATTACATCTCAAAAGTAACTATCCAACATGCTCAAGCAAAGGGGAAAACATTCTCAACCATGCAATAGCATAAACCCCACCCATTACCTTTTATTAAACCGAAGCAAAACCACATACTTTGCAAGATTAAAAGCTCGAATTCCTCTTGCTTTCTTGCTGCCTTCAAAGCCTAGTTTTCTGCATTGATGAAACAAAAGAGCGTAAGCACAAAGCTTAGTGAGGATCACTAAATAACATTCATCAATGCATGTCTCATATTTTGCAAAACCAACACTTTACATCTCATGCCATTTTATAAAACATGTCTTCACAAGACCTCAATGCACTTTTTAACCACATGCTCATATGCATCATTTTAAAACAGCAAATAAACCTTTGCTCATGCTTTAACAAGCATCACATGCATTCTTGCATCATACACAAATATCTCATGCATCCTTGCATCATATACAAGCATCTCATGCTTCACATTATTCATTTACATTATATTGGCTCACAAGTGATAATCCATAAACCATTTCAACACAAGACACAATCGGATACGTGAATTACAAGCGTTGTCCCTCACGCTTCGTACATACTACCAGACTACACAAGGTTGAGATTAATGGCACAATCAAAATCCCTCAACACCCATGATGGATATTAATGGCACAATCACAACCCCTCAACATCACTCAACAGTAGTTGTATAATTCCACTAACGAGGGTATGGGACACACACACAAGACTCACACACGGGACTAACCATTCACCGTTGTGATCTTAACCTCAATCGTTAGTGTACTTGGATGGAGATTACGGCACAATCACAACCCCTCGACATCCAAGGCGACTTTATTCACGGTGCACCCAATCCTATAGCCGGCTAACTATATCCGATTAAAGTAACCAAAAACCATTTTCATCACTTGTCAATATAATCATTTAACCACGTTAATCCACTGTTTTACAAGCATAACCACAATGCCATTTCCACAAGCATTACATGCTTAAATTCATATGCATTCAACACATGCAAACCAAGGATCACTTATCTAGTGCATCCTTAACATAATGGCATTAAAATACAGCATTAAACCATGCTTAAACATGCTTATAAACAGTCAGCAATCCTCACCCAACTCAAGTGCAAATCCATCAAACAAAGCACATATCTAAGAGAGGGATTTTCGAATCACTTACTCTTGAGCTTAGCTAAGTGTATCAAACTTACACTAAGCTCCCAAGATCACGTTCAAAGCGTTACAAAGCAGGAAATTACATTTCCACTCACCGATACGCGAAGCCTTGCTCGTCGACACGAAAATTACCCCTCCGGAGCCTCCAAAATCACCTCGTTTGCTTCCAGATCAAGATCCCATGTTTTCACATCATCAAAATAGAGATCTAAATACATTAAAATGAATTCTAATACCAGCAACAATTCACAAACTCGATGCTCACCCATGCTACACAAAAATACCCGTCCGAAAAAACAGAAAACTCAACCGATTGCTTCTTAAACAAAGCCAAGCCAACCTACATCACTTCCAAAGCATTCTCAACATCAAAACATATCTAATAAACAACCTAACTCATCCTTAAACCTCCAGCAAGCAAGATTCCACCATTTCACCCCAAAATCTTACTTAAAACTACCAAGAAACTGAACGATCACAATGATTTCGGGATCTACATTATCAACACCTCATTTTAACATATAAATCAACTTAGAAATCATTTGAAATCAACACAAAACAGAGCCCAACTCATCAAGTCCGAAAATTAGGATTTCAACCACAATTTCACAAGATTTTGATCTCCAATCAAAATTATAATGAAAACTCAACCAAAAATAGTTTTTAAAAGCCAAATATCTTGGGAATTTCAATAAAGAACTTAGATTATAGGTTGAGAACGGGATTTACCTCCAATCCTTGCTTTTCTCAATGGATGACAAGTTTAGTCTTGGATTATTATATGGTGACTTATTATTATTATTATTATTATTATTATTATTATTATTATTATTATTATTGTTTGATAGGACCAAGTGTACGTGTGTGATGAAGTGTGCATGCATTGTACGTGACCAACACCTTGCATGTGCCATGCAAGTTCGACCATCAAAGGAAATGTTGCAGCCGAGCCTTACTTGGATTTTCATCCATGCACATGAATAAAGCAGCCGACAAATGGGAATTAAAATTCAAAAGAATTAAATATTTGCAAGTCGAGTATTCCTTGTTCATCCTTCATATATGCGCACGTGCAGCAAATGCTTTTTATCTCACAAGATGCTGGCGGATTGGATGAGAACAAATATGAATTTCATTTAAAATTCAAAATGTTTCCATCACATGTTAAATGTGATTTCAAAGTGCCGCCCCTTTTTCTTGAATACATGGCAAGGGATGTTTCACCGCCCATAGGAAGTTTACATTTTTTGAAGTTTAATTTTAAATGGCCGAATGACAGCCACAAGTTGGTATAACCGGACAACTACCTTGTAATTATAAATATGGTCGAACATAATTGTAAAAAGGTTAGACATTTGATGAATAAAAATTTTGTGAGATTATTCTCTCAATTTCGGTTTTTCACCGAACTTTCTTTGGCATTTCAGACGTTGTTTGTTGTGTCAAATTTATTTGATACTTCGGGTTCCTAGATCGCTATCTAGTGGGTCCAAGTCCTCCAACGTAAAGCATATTCGATTCAGGTTTGCTCAGTAGATTGTGCAGGTTCTTTCGAGTTTAACGTTACCAAATTTCTGTTGAATTTTCAGCAACATTTCTGTCATTTTTTGGACACCGAAACAGCCATGAACTCCTTTTGAAGCATTCATCCTTTTCGTCGTCCAAATCTGTCAAGAAATTCCTACACCCTTTTTCTATTTTTCTTTTTATTTCCTTTTTATATTTTCTTGTTATTTTGATCCTTAAACAATGTCTACTTTTGTTTTTATTGCAGAGAAATGTTTGCTACGATCCTAGATCCGTTTACGAACAAGGAACGTTGTTTTCTGAAGCAACGTACTCCCTTTTTCAGTTTTTAAAAGCCAAATATCTTGGGAATTTCAATAAAGAACTTAGATTAGAGGTTGAGAACATGATTTACCTCCAATCCTTGCTTTTCTCAATGGATGACAAGTTTTCCTTAGTGAAATCTTGAAGAACTAGAAGAGATCTCTTGAAAATGATTTAGGAAATGTTGAGAGAGTTTTTGGAAGTGAGAATTCTGGAAAAAAAATGAAAGAATTTGTGTTTGGCTGAAAATGAGAGAGATTTTGGTAGTTACGTAATTGAAGTCCATTAACTACCTTTTAATTATTTTAATATAAATCCAAATAAAATCATTTAATTAAAAACCTTTTTAAAACACATGTCGTATTGAGAAAAGGTCAAATTGACTTAAAGCCCCCTAAAGATTCTAAGATTTTGGATTCCACCTTAAAAATCACATTTTCCCAGTTTTGAAACTTTACAATTTGGTCACTACTCAAAATGTCCAATTTCCAAAACCCTTTTTGTAAAATTGATTTTACCAACCTCTTAAATACATTTTTAAAGGATTTTATCAATTTTTATAACTTTTTTATCCTATCTCGATCCTTGATTTCCAAAAATAACCTTATGCGATTCGAACAGTTCTCGACCGGTCCGATCTGATGCCTAAAATATCTAGGCCCTAAACCAGGGCGTTACACTAATAGTAGTTCTTTTGCTATGCATCCTGGTAGTACGAAGATGTATCGTGATTTGAAGGATGAGTACTATTGGGTGGTATTGAAAAAGGATGTTGATGAGTTCGTCAGCAAGTGCATGGTGTGTCGGCCAGTGAAAGTTGAACATCAGGTTCCTTCTGGGTTGTTGCAGCCTTTGAGAATCCCAGAATGGAAGTGGGAGATAATCACTATGGATTTTGTGTCTGGGTTGCCGTTGTCACCGTCAAAGAAGAATTCGGTTTAGGTGATTGTTGATCGCCTTACGAAGTGTGCACAGTTCCTGTTTGTGCATACTACATATACCCCGGATAAGTTGGCTGAGTTGTACATTGCTGAGATTGTACGGTTGTACGGTGTGCCAAAGTCCATTGTGCCGGATGGGATCCGAGGTTTGCAGCGCGATTTTGGGAATGTTTGCATCAAGCCTTGGGTACACGATTGAATTTCAGTACTTCCTATTATCCTCAGACGGATGGACAGTCGAAATGTGTGATATAGGTGTTTGAGGACATGTTGAGATGCTACGTGATAGATTTTCAGGGTTCTTGGGAGAAGCACTTGCCGTTGGTTGAGTTTGCTTACAATAATAGTTACCAGGCAATTATTCAAATGGCTCCATATGAAGCTTTGTATGGGAGAAGATGTAGAACTCCTCTCTCTTGGGCTGAAGCTGGGAAAAAGTTGATTTCGATGTCGGCTATGTTAAAGGGAACCACCGAGAAGGTGAAGCTCATTTGTTAGCGTTTGAAGGCATCATCGGATCGGCAGAAGTCTTACGCGGATCTGAAGCGTAAAGAGATTGAGTTCGCGATTGGCGAACGTGTGTTCTTGAAGGTATCGCTTTGGAAAAGGTGATGAGATTTGGGCGTAAGGGTAAGCTTAGCCTAAGGTTCATTGGACCTTACGAGGTTGTGGAGCGTATCGGTCCTGTGGCATATCGGTTGAGATTGCATTCAGAGCTGGAAAAGATACATGATGTGTTTCATGTCTCGATGTTGCAAAGATACATATCGAATCCTTCGCACGTGATGCTTGTTGAGGAGATAGAGATGAATCCAAATCTGTCATATGTTGAGGAACAGGTGAGGATTCTAGATATGAGCAGCAAAGTTCTTCGTGGCAAGATGATAGAACTTGTGAAGGTGTTGTGGCGACACCGAGGAGTAGAGGAGGTCACGTGGGAAAGCAAGGCGGACATGCTGAAGTAGTTTCTGCAGCTTTTTCCTTCAGGTAAAATTTTGGGGATGAAATTTCCTAAGTGGGGGAGAGTTGTAACGCCCTGGTTTTGGGACTAGATGTTTTGGACATCGGATCGGACCGGCCGGGAACAGTTCGAATTGAGTTTGGTGATTTAAGGAAATCAAGGATCGGGATAGGATAAAAAATATGGTAAAAATTGATAAAATCCTCTAAAATCATGTTTAAGAGTTTGGTCAAATCAATTTTACAAAAAGAGTTTTGGAAGCAGTACATTTTGGGTAGTGACCAAAATGTAAAGTCTCAAGACTATGGAAAAATGTGATTTTAAAAGAGGAGCCAAAATCTTAGAATCTTTAGGGAGCTTTATGGCAATTTAGTCTTTCCTTAGTATGACATGTGTTTTAAAAGGGATTTTAAAGTGATTTAATAAAAGGATTTTTATTAAATTAAAATTAATAAATTAGAAAAATGAGATTTCACTTGACGTAACTACCTTTCTCTTCTCATTTTCAGCTAAACACAATTCTAACTCATTTTCTCCAGAATTCTTTTCTCCCAAACACTCTCTCAATATTTCTAAACAAATTTCAAGAGTTCTTTCAACATCTTCAAGATTTTTGCTAAGGAAAGCTTGTCATTCATTAAGGAACGCAAGGATTGGATGTAAATCCTGTTCTCAACCTTCAATCTAGGTTCTTTATTGAAATTCCCAAGATCTTTGGCTTCTAATTAATGTTTTTGGTTGAGTTTTCAATATAGTTTTGACTTGAGGTTGAAATCTTGCAAAAATATGATGAAACTCTTGATTTTCGGACTTGTTTTGTTAAGCTCTATTTTGGATTGATTTTAATTGAGTTTTGAGATGATTAATATGTTGAAAAGACGTTTTGTTGATATATATCCCGAGATCCTTGAGTTTCTTGGTAGTTCTAGTTGGGTTTTTGAGGTGAATTGATGAAGTAATGATTCCTGGAGGTATAAGGAAGGGTTTAGGTTGCTTTTAGATGTGTTTTGATGTTTATAATTGATTGGAAATGATGTATGTTGGTCGGGCTTGGTTTAGGAAGCAACCGATTGAGTTTTCGGTTATTTCGGATGGGTAAATTGGTGTAGTTTGGGTGAGCAACGGGTGTGTGATTGGTTGCTGGTGTTGAAATGCATTTTAATGCATTTGGATCTCTGTCTTTGTGATGTGAAAATAGGGGATCTTGATCAGGGAGCAAATGAGACGTTTTTGGAGGCTCTAGAAGAGTGATTTTCGTGTCGACGAGCAAGGCTTCACGTATCGGTGTGTGGAAATGGATTTTCCAGCTTTGTAACACTTTGAGCGTGGTCTTGGGAGCTTAGTGTAAGTTTGAAACACTTAGCTAAGCTCATGAGTAAGTGATTCGAAAGTCTCTCTCTCGGAATTGTGCTATGTTTTGATGGAAATGCACTTGAGTTAAATGTGGTTTTGATTACTGTTTTAAGCATGGTTAATGTTGGATTTTAATGCCATTATGTTAAGGATGCACTAGGTAAGTGATCCTTGGTTTTATGTGATAGATGCATTTGAAATTAAGCATGTTCATGCTTGTGAAAATGGCATTGTGTTTATTCTTGTAAAACTGTGGAATATTGATGTTAAATGATTATATTGGCAAGTGATGGAAATTGTTTTTGGTTACCGTTAATCGGATATAGTTAGCCGGCTATAGGATTGGGTGCACCGTGAAAAAAGTCGCATTGGATGTCGAGGGGTTGTGATCGTGTCGTAATCTCCATCCAAGTACCCTAACAATTGAGGCTAAGATCACAACGGTGAATTGTTAAATCCTGTGTGTGAGTCTTGTGGTATGTCTTCTCGTACTCTCGTTAGTGGAATTATACAACTACCGATGAGTGATGTTGAGGGGTTCTGATTGTGCCATTAATCTCCATCACGGGTGTAGAGGGGTTGTGATTGTGCCATTGATCTCCACCTTGTTTAGTCTGATAGTATGTATGAAGCGTGTGGAACAACGGTTGTAATCCGCGTATCCGATTGTGTCATGTGTTTTGGTATGGTTTGGGAATTATCACTTGGAAGCCAATATAATGTTAATGATTAATGATTAAGCATGAGATGCTTGTGAATGATGCAATAATGCATGTGATGCTTGGTTTAAGCATGAGCAAAGGATTTTACTGTTGTTTTAAAGATGCAATATGCATGTGGTTTTAAAAGTGCATTGATGCCTAAATGGGCATGTTTTAAAGAAAGGCATGAGTTTGCAAATGAAGTTGCAATGGTTTTATGTAATGCATTGATGAATGTTTTTCTAGCGATCCTCACTAAGCTTTATACTTACGCTCATCTGTTTCATCAATGCAGAGAATTGAGTATTTCAAGGCAACCTAATAGCAAGGGGATTCCAAGAGTTTTGGTTAAGCAATGTATGTGGTTCACCCTTAGTGTAATAAAAGGAAATGGGTGGGAATTCTTACTTTCTGGATTTGTTGGTGATGTTTGCTATCTTAAGCATGTTTGGTTTCTGATTTTGGACTTGTAATCGGCCTTTAATACGTTCCATGGTTTTCTTATGGTGTTTTGCCTATGCTTTAGCTTGGTTTCTTAAGCATGCTTGAATAGCTAACTTATCATTATGGTTTGATGAGTGTGATTTACTGTTTGTTGATGATTACTTGTCTATTAGGTAGATTATAGTTTGTACGCAAGATTTAAGCTTGTTTGGATATGATTAAGCATGTTTAAATACCTTTGGAATTTGTTTTTCTGGTATGCGTATCGATACATGGGGAAGTGTATCGATACACTAAGGCCAAATCCAAGCATTTCAGTACAGGGGTATCGGTACAGATTGCCCGTGTATCGATACGCCCAAGCCAAGTTTGAAGGCTATACCGATACGCGGGGAAGCGTTTCGATACACTCTTCCCAAATTTTTCTACTGTCTTCCCGCGTATCGATACAAGCTCAGGTGTATCGATACGGGTAGGTAAAATTCAGTTAAAAGTATCTTTGTAAGTCTTGAAATGTTACGTTTTGGTCCTTGAATGTTATTTGATCAATTGGATGAGTTTGGATGATCGGTTTGAGCTGAAATTTGACGTGATAGCATGTTACATGACTAGTTGAGGATTGGTAACTTTAAAATCTAAAAAGTACCTGTAATTTCTGTAATTTTCAAAACGGTCCCTAAAAGTCATAAGTATGCAATTGAACCCCTAATTGAACTCTGATCGCTGTGTCGTTTCTTCCTAATGGCCTTGCTGGACACATAGGTTAATATTGTGCATCTAGAGAAGATAAAAAGAAAAACAAAGGTCGTCAATCGAGGTTGACTTTTATGAGTTGACTTTGATTTTCCCCGTGTAATCTTCTTAGTTCGGTTCGGGCGTCTAGGCCGGGCTAAGGGGTTACAGTTAACCAACTTTCAAAGTGTTTGGTTCCAATAATCTGACAAGGCAACGGTCAAAAATTAAATGCCAAGATTTTTCAAATTTTATCAACTCGTATCGGTACGCAAAGGAGCGTATCGGTACGGTAAGTAGATTTTCGAATCCAAGATTACATCGAGTCTGAAAACCGTGTTGATACGGCAGGGAGTGTATCGTTACACTTTTCTTGACTCATTTCTAGTAGCCAAAAACCGTATCGATACGGGTGTGACCGTATCGGTACGCTTGGTCAAATTTCAAAATTTTAAGTTAAAAAATACTTAGAAAATATTTTAGATACTTGGATTTTGATTTAAACATGCTCAAAGTTTGAATCCTTGTTATTTTGTGAGTCTTTTGAGTATTTCAAAATTTTATTTCATTTTGCAATTAAGTCCTTGAAAAATGTTGTTATATCAAAATCAAATTTGGTTTTACAATCTCCCCCTTTTTTATATAACAAAACCCAAATAAATTTTTAAAATTTCTACCCCTTACTTTAAGGCTAAAAGATGTATCTTTGAAAAATTTTAAGGCTCTTTATACTTCTCCCCCTTTTTGTTAGATCAAAATTAATGTAAGGAATACTATAATAAATGCAAAGCAACAATTTTATTAAGCACTTAAAGTATAAAAGTTCAAAGCAAATAGAAGTCTAAACTCAAATCCTAAAAACATAGTGCAAAGCATAGGTCCTTAAAAGGGAAATAACATAGATAGGTGCAAAAAAGTCCTAAAAGAAATGATATGAAATGAGATACAAAGGTCTTAGAAGCGTCATCTTCGCTTTCATCATCTTCTTCATCGTCATCTTCATCTTTCATGGCATCATTACCAAAGGTATGCCCACGCCATTCTCCACGAAAGGTGATAAGAGTCATATCCATTGAGGCTTGGCTAGCCTTCATAGAGGTGATTCTACCATCCATTGTTGTGAGACAAGTGTCCATGGAGGAGAAATCGGCATCATGCTCGTGCTCAACGAAGAAAACTTCCCATCAAGGTAGGTCATAAGAGCATAAAAGGAAGGTGGTTGAGGAGCAACCGGAGGTGGCGCCACGGGAGCATTCTCTTCTTCTTTGGGATGAACATGTTGAGGTAGATACGCATTCCAAACCCATTGGTTGTTATAAGTGAATTTAGCCTTGTGAAGGGATTTTCCGTCAATAGGATCGGTGAGAGACACTTCAAGATCATACGAGCAATCAATCCCAATCTTGTGGAAGATGTAACTCAAGGAGGTGCCATAGGTGAAGGATGATAAAAAGGTCGAATGGCGGTTCTAAACAAGGTAGACGATCTATGCAAACATTATCTGTGCAAAGTTTGGGCGCTTGCCTTCCCAAAAGTATCATATCCAAAAACTATCAACTTGACGAACGGTGGACCATTTACCACCGGATGGACAGAACCACAAAGTGATAAGGAAGTGAAGGAAGCGGTCATGAGCATCAAGGGTGGAGACAGAGTCGAGTTGAATGTTGCCTAAAGAGTGTTCGTCATCTATCCCAATATCCTTAACCCACAAACAATTAGCTATAACCTTAGAATCAAGTTGAAAAGTTTGGCCCATAACGTATGACTCTACAGTTATAACTTTATTTTTGGCTTTGTCCACAATACATCGAGCATTAGAACAAAAGATCAAAACATGGTTTTTATAGAAGATCCTGAGTATACTTAGAAAAGGCATGAACTTCCATTGGGTAAGTAACTCAAGATAACAAATTTTAAATTCAGGGGAAGTCAAGTAAAGGATAGAAACCTTACGCTCACAACGAATTTTGAAGTTTTGAAAAACTTTGAAACAATCCATCGTTCGAGTGAAACCAGGATCATTTGTACTATGTTGCAAGATGTAGCAAAATTTAGTTTTGTAACACCCCAAATTTGGGCCTAGATGTTTTAGAGTCCGAATCGGATCGATCAGAAAACGGTTCGAATCTTAAAGGGAGCTTTCGAGAACACCTAGTTCGGGATGCTTTAAAAATATAGAAAAATATCTAAAAACACTCATTTAATATATGAAAGATTATGGTGAAATCAATTTTACAAAATAAGGTTTGGAAATACTACATTTCAGTGTGGTGACCAAATCGCAGTTTTTGCAAAAGTTAAATAGTGACTGTTTTGTAAAGGATTGAAACTTTGAATCTTTAAGGTGCTAATTTTACCAAAATGTTTTCACCAGATTTTTCCTTAGTTTGGGTGATTTTATTAATGTTTAAATTAAAGGAAATGAAGGTTAATTAATTTAGAAACTACCTTTGGCTATTCATAACTACTTTTCACAAATTTTCCCTCATTTCATTTTCTCTCAATTTCTTTTCAGCCAAACACATTCTCTCCAGCAATTATACTTTGATTTTCACTTCATTTGATGAGATTTCAATCTTCCTTTGATTCTTAATCAATTCCTCATCAAATCCTCTTGATTTTTACATTGAATTTTCAAGAAAACTTGCCCAAATCAAGGAGAAATGATCCATTAGAGGTAAGCTTCGTCCTTCTCCTCTAATGATCAGTTCTTTACTGAAATTCCCAAGTTATCAATCCTTGTTAATGATTTTTGAGTGGTATTAATGTAAGAAACAAGAAATTGTCTTAAAACTCAAGATTTTGGAAGAGATCTTGAAGATTTTCGTGGTGAATGATTGGGCTCTGTTTTGAGGTGTTTTTCTAATGTATTTTGGATGTTAATTGATGGTACAAATGAGGTTTTATCAATCAAATCCAGAATAGGTTTGGTTTCCTAAGTTTTTATGCTAGAATGATGGTTTTTGGGGTGATTTTGGTGTTCTGTCACAGCTGGAGGTATAAGGACGTGTTTGTGGTGGTTTTTGATGTTAATTGGTGTTTAGAAAGGATTAGAAGTGGTAGATCTTGGCTGGGCTTTGTTTTGGAAGAGTTTGGAGGTGATTTCGGTTGGGTTTGGTAGCCGAAATGTGGTTTTTGAGTAGAGCAGCGAGTTTAGGTGTGTGACTGATGATTTCAATGCATGATGATGCATTAATCCTCTGCTCTTATGTGTTATAAACAGGGGAGACATCTTCGGACACCTTCGGTGTTGATCCGGGAGCCTAGATAGCGTTTCAGCAATCAAGTGAGACGTAATCGGTGAGTGCGTATGGTTTTAGAAGTCCTTGACGGACAAAGAATCAAGGTTTGGGGATTTAGGAAAGGTTTGAAACACCTTCCTAAGTCAGGAAGTAAGTATTGGCTAGATTGCTCTCTTGAATGTGGTGATTGCCCCTAAAATGCTTTTACATGCTTATGGTTTGAGATAGATAAATTCCTACTGTTTTTATGCATGTTTTATAGCATGAGATGATGCTTGAAATGATTTCATGATGTAACATGTTGCATGGTTGAGATTTGAGCTTTTGTTTAAAGCATGGCAAATGTTATGGTTTTGAAATGAGATGAGAATGTTTTGAGAATTGTTGCATGAAAAACAGTAGGTGTGATGATGATTTGACATAATATATTGGCATAGATGTTAAGATACTTACCGGATATAATTGATCGATCAATAGGATGAGAGTGCACTATAAACCAAAATTCGTACGTGCTCTTTGGTTTAATCCAAAGGGAGAGAACCGATGATTGGCATTCCATCGGGTAGGACTTGGTGAGATACCCAAGCTTTGTGGCAATGAGAGATTTCGCCATGTGAGTACGGTGATGTGAGATTCCACCGAAAATTATATACTAGATGAGTGAGTACGGTGATGGTAGATGCCACCGGAAGTGTCTAGTGAGTTGTCCGCATATCCGAGTAATAATGAGATGCGAAATGCCAATATAAAATAGGAAATTGTTTTGATTCACATGTACCTTTGATGAAATGATTTATGCTATGAGAAATACATATGAGGATTTGTTTATGAAATGCTTTGGTGTTACAAGCATGAGAGTGGCTTTGCCATGAGTTTTGCATTGGTTTAAATGAATGAGATAGAGTTGAGGTACATGTGTTTTCAAGGAGATGTTGCTTTGAATGGTTTCAAGCATGAGATAGAATGAGCATGTTGTTTAAAAGCTTTTGAGAAAGTGTTTTCAAGAAATGCATTATTGAGTTGGTTTTCTTTAGAGCATGCCTCACTAAACATTTGTGCTTACGCTCTCTTTTACCAATAATGCATATAATTGAAGTGTTTCCGGGCATCAAGGAGGATAAGAACATCCAAGGAAGTACAAGCTCATGTATGGTGATGTTTTCATACACTTTAGTTTTGATATATTGGCAATGAGAAACCAAGGTTGTGTTTGGGAGATATGTTTGAACTCCCTAAGTTTGTGGCATCTTTATATTGGCATTTTGGGTTGTAAATGGCCTTAAATGTTTTGTTTGAGGTTGGATTGCTTATATTGGTTTTGAGATTAGGGAGCATGCCTCTAGACTATGTGAATTTTGTGTTTGATACCATGCTTGTGCTAGAGAGTCCTAAATATGTTCCTTAATTGTAAAATGGTTTGCTAGTATGATTTGGGATTCTTTGAGGCATGTTTGAATGGGTTAAAGGGTGAAAACCAGCTAAATATGTTGTTTCTGGGCAAGGTGTATCGAAACACCCTCAATTGTTTCGAAACGGGGGCCTGTAATGGTATTAGTGTTTCGAAACGGTTGAAGCTGTTTCGAACCAGTTGGCTACTAGAGTGCCCTGTTTCGGTACTCGTCTCGGAACATACCCGCATACCAAAACGTTCAACACTGTTTCGATACGTACGTTTTAGTACGGAGGGTAGATGTTCCGATACAGTTGACCGTTGGATGCTGATTTGAATTGCTTTGAGTTTCCATGTTTTACATTTTAGTCCTAAATGTTGTGGATGCAATTGCTTGAGTTTGGAATGTCTATTTAAGCTGAAACTTGACAGAGAAGCATGTAATATAATTAATTATATATTGGTAATCCTAAAATCAATGAAGTCCTTCTAATTTCTAAAAATACAATTTGGTCCCTAAACGCATAAATTAAGCAATTAAGTCCCTAAATGTTATCCGATCGCTGTGCCTTTCTCGTTCATGATTCGTGAGTACTCACATAGGCTTAACGTGCATCTAGACAAGATTTAAATAAAAAAGGGTCATGAATCAAGGTTGACTTTTGGGTTGACTTTGGTTTTCCTTATTTAATCTTCGTAGTTTGGGTCAAACGTCTAGGCCGGGCTAAGGGGGTTACAAGTTTAGTACAATTGGACTCGGAGTTAGAGGAGGATGCTATATCCTTTCTCATACTTTTCTTAGGAGCCATAACCTTAGATCAAAATCAAGTTCAAACAATGTATGCATAAATCACCATATTCGATCCAATAAGTAATCCAAAATTCACGGTGTTTGTTAAAAATATATATATAATATAGTTTAAAAACATATACAAGTATAAAAATAATTTTTGGTAAGAAAAATTTCGAAAAACAGTTTATCCAAATATATAGTACATCTTTATATTCTAATAAAAAAAATTCAGTTTTGAAATTTTTTTTGTAAAATTTTTAAAACCCATACAATATGCATAATGTATATACAAAAGCTAATTAAAAAACAATGTAAAGGATTAAAGGAATTTAAAAAAGATAATAAAAAGAGTTTATACCTTGAATATAGAATTTGGGGTGAATAAGGAGATGATTGTAACACCCCTTCCCGGTCTGGTCGAGAACCGGGTCGGAAGGTGTAACTGATGATTGATGTAACACCCCGGTTTTGGGCTTAGATGTTTTGGCGAGTTGGGTCGGGCCAATGAAACCAGTGTCGGTTGTTCGAACCGTTAAAGGTGGTTTAAGGAGATCGAGGTTCGAGATAGGATAAAAATATGATAAAAATTTCTAAAATCGTCTAAAATGATGTTTAAGAGTTTGGCCAAATAAATTTAACAAAACGAGTTTTCTAAAGTGTACATTTTGGGAAGTGACCAAAATGTAAAGATTTAAAAGTTGGAAAAATGAGTTTTTCAAGAAGAATCAAAATCTTAAACTCTTTAGGGAGCTACTTGGCAATTATGCCTTTTCCATAATTTGGCATGTGTTTTAAATGTTATTAAAAATTAAAAAGGCTTTTTATTGGGTTTCATTAAAAAATCAGTTAATCTGTTAATGAAATTTTGACGAGCTTATAATTTTTCTCTTTCACTTCAACCAAACACTTCTCATTTTCTCTCAAATCTCTGGATTTTCTTTTCTCTCAAATCCTCTTTTGATTTCTATTATTTCTCCATTGATTTCTTCCATTTTCCTTCAAGTTTCTTCAAGCAAATATTGCCAAATTAGAGGAGAAGCAAAGATTGGAGATAATTTTTATGCTATCCCTCTAATCTAAGTTCTTTAATGAAATTCCAAAGATATTTGACTCTTTAAAACTGATTTTGATTGAGGTTTTGTGTTTAGATTAATAAACTCTTGAAATCTTGATGAAAAATTGGTTTAGAAAGTGATTTTCGGATTTTGATTGATTTGGTTGGTTTGAGATTGTTTTTAAATGAGTTTTGAATGGTTTTTGGTGTTGAAGTGGAGTCCTAATCATATAGATCCCGAAATCCTTGAGATCCTTTGTTTTTGAAGTGTTTTTGGGTGAGTTTTTTAGGTGATCTTGAGGAATTCGAGTTGCTGGAGGTATAAGGATGGTTTTAGGTTGTTTTTAGGGTAATGGCTTGGCTGAGGTTTGAGGTCAATCGATTGAATTTTCGGTTGTTTCGGATGGGTGTTTTGATGCTTTAGAGCAGGGTTGCGGGATTTCTTGTGTGTGCTGGAGTTTTGGGTGCATTTTAATACATTGAACCTCTATTTTGATGTGTTGAAAACAGGGGAAAATATTTCGGAATCAAACGAAGTTATTTTGGAGGCTTCGGGCGATCGATAGTTGCGTCGGCAAGCGTGGTTTCGCAAGTTGGTGAGTGGAACTTGGGTTTCCAGTGTAGAAACATTTTAGAAAAGGTTTGAGGATCTTAATAAGAGTTTGAAACGCTTTACTAAGTTCGGAAGTAAGTAAAGTGAATTTCTCTCTCGGGTTGTGCTAGTTTTGAACCTTTGATTGCACTTGATTTTAATTGCATTTACCTACTGTTTTAAAGCATGGTTTGAATATGTGAAATGAGGTTGATGATGCCATGTGGTTTAAGAATTCCCTAGGTAAGTGATCCTTGTATGCATGTGTTGATGCATGAGGTTTGAAGCATGGCTTAATGCTTGATTTATGGCTTATCATGAATGCTTTGTAAAAACAATGAGGTATGCATATGATATGGATTATATTGGCAAGTGATATTGTATGAAATGTTTTATAAATGAAATCAGATATAATTAGCCGGCTATAGGATTGGGTGCACTATAAACAAGTCGCCTTGGATGTTGAGGGGATGTGATTGTACCGAATACTCCATCCAAGTACCCTAACGATTGAGGATTGTTTAAGGTTGCAACGGTTGAGGGTAGCTCTCGGGTGCGAACCTCTTGTGTGTCCCATATCTCGTTAGTGGGTTATACATCTACTGATGAGTGGTGTTGAGGGGTTGTGATTGTACCGAATACTCCACCATGAGTGTCACAACGATGGAGAGTCGCTCTCGTGTGTGAGCCTTGTAATGCCGGTAGAGTGTATGAAGGGTGTGGGACAACCTTTGGTAATCTGTGTATCCGATATATGCTTTTGAGATTGTTGTTTATCACTTGTGAGCCAATATAATGAAATGAACCATCGTGGAAAATGTTGTTAATGCATAATTGACAGATGCATGTTTTGGTTAAAGCTTAGTATAAAGGTGATTATGCTTGGAAGGCTTGTATTATGAGTAGCAATGGTTTAATTGCTGAGTTTTTATGTATCATGTCGCATGATGATTATTACAATGGTTTTGGGGATAAAGTGCATGTTTTGACAAAGGAAGCATGGTGGTTTTGAAAAGAATGAAAACGGTTTTGTGCATTGATGATGTCTTTGGTTAGAGCAATCCTCACCAAGCTTGTATGCTTATTGATAACTGCGTAAATATCCTTGTTTTCATACCTTTTGCTATAGCATTTGCATGTTCTTGAGTTCATTCCATAGCATTTAGACTGTATTTAGGTTGCATTTTCTTCTTCTGGGTGCATCTTTATCTTTGCTGGTTATTGGTCCATATTGAGGGGTACTGCTCGGAAGGTTGGTTTTTGTTGTGGTGGTGCGCAAGAAAGGAGTCAAGAGAGAAAGCCGGTGCCAGGAATTATGATAGCATGAAGGAAGTGGATATTGGCCAGCACGTGAGATACACTTGAGCTGCAGAAGCACGTGAACAAGCAGAAAAGGACGATCTGACATGTGCAGCAGCCAGTACCCACCTGCAGATTGTCTTCCTTCTCCCCTCGTGGAAGACCTTGTCGGTGGATATTCCTTGGGATTATCAAGGCATCTTTAGGGCACCAAACCCTAGAAGCCTCCACTATATAAAGGGGAGAGAAGCTTGGAGAAAAGTGTGTGTGGAGTGTTGTGTAGTGTGGTGAAAGAGAGGCGGAAGAGAGAGAAAATGAGAGAGAAGTCTTCACCTTCATCTTCTCCAACTTAGTGTCCTCCATCGTTGGAGCTCCAAGGAGTGGCCTCACCAGCCTCGAGAGAGGTGGTGAGCCTAAGACAGTTGGCAGTCCATGGTGGAAAGTGAGTTCACCTTTCTTTTTGTCGCTATAGCAATTTCTTTTCATATCTTTATATTTGGTGATGTTATCGCAATGATACATTGGATGATATTGCCCAACCACGAACTGTTTTAGGTGGCTTGGGTTTGATGGATGATTTTATTTTGAGTACTTTTTAATGCATGCTATAGCTTTTTCAGTGTTTATCATGATTTTATGCTTTGTTGATAAATTTCTCATTTCCTTAAAGTTGTAAGAGCTTAGGGTTGTAAGTGCTTTCAGAAATAGGCCCTACCTTAAGCGCCTTCGAGAGTTGGTCGTTCTTTAAGTGTATGTTGGGGTTAGTAATCGAGAGAGCAAGCCTTAGAACCCTCATAAGCAATGGAGTGACTGTTGAGAGGCAGACTCTAACCCACCTTAGAGATAAGTGATAGATTTCAAGGATAAAAATGATAGTTCGTGAAGGGTAGGGGAGTGTTAAGAGTTTACGCCGAGAGGTATGGCTGTAGCATTTCTGACTCCCAGTTTCCTAGCTAGAGATAGTTTAGGAGCACTCTTAGTAAATACCACCTAGCATAGAAGATAGTTGATGAGCCTTAGTATCGTTAAGAAGCTTGAGTTAGGTTGTCCACGTAACCCCCTTAGCCCGGCCTAGGCGTTAGACCTGAACTACGAAGATCACACGGGGTAAACCAAAGTCAACCCGAAAGTCAACCTTGATTAACGACCCCTTTTTTTGTTTTATCTTTTCTAGATACGCATTAAGCCTATGTGAATGCTCAAGAACCTTGGAAGAGAAAAGCACAACGATCGAGAATCGTTTAAGGACTCAATCGCAAGAAATACACATTTTGGGACCAAAATGTAAATTTTGGAAAACATACGGACTTTGTAGATTTTAGTTTTACCGAACCTTTATTAATCATATTACAAGCCTCTCTACCAAATTTCATCTTAAGAAGACATCTCAAGCTCAAGCAATTGCAATTACAACTTTTAGGACTAAAATGTAAAGCATGCAGACTTCAAAGCAACTCAAATCTGTGTCCAACGGTCACCCGTTTTGAAACACTGACAATCGTATCGAAACACCCGTGTCGAATGCCCGTAACAAAATGGTGTTGACCGTTTCGATATGCGGGTATGTTCCGAAACCAGTTCCGAAACAGAAACTTCTAGTAGCCAAAGTGTTTCGAAACACTTCTAGTCGTTCCGAAACGCCCAGGCCATTTCAGGCACCCGTTTCGAAACAGCTAAGGGTGTTTCGATACACCTTGCCCAGAAATAGCAGAAACTTCGGGTTTTTCACTTCAAAACTGTAACCCCCTTAACCCGGCCTAGACGGTTGACCCGAATTAAGAAAGTCACACGGGGAAAACCAAAGTCAACCCGAAAGTCAACCTTAATTAACGACCCTTTTTTTCTTTTTTCTTTTGAAACTTGTCTAGATGCACATTAACCCTAGTTGTGATCATACAAACAACATACTCAAAGATCATAAACATCAGAGATCAAACAGGGACCCAATTGAACAAATTACAACTTTAGGGACCAATTTGTAAATTCTGATAAATTTAAGGACTTAGCCCAAATTTAAGTTACCAACTTGAAATTAATCATGTTTCATGCATCTCTGTCAAATTTCAGCTCAAACGGACACCCCAAACTCATACAATTGCACAAACAAGTTTCGGGACCAAAATGCAAACATTTTGAAACATAAAACTGCCAATGTCAGCCCCCAACGGTCATCCGTTCCGAAACGGGAGACAGTCCGTTTCGAAACGCAGGGCCGTTCCGCAACGCGTACCGAAACGAGGGCTGACAGTAACCTTTCCGTTTCGGAACGGTGTCACCCGTTTCGGACGCCTGGGCTGCTTCGAGGCACCCGTTCCGAAACGGCAGGCACTGTTCCGATACGGCCTGCACAAAATGCAGAAATTTGCTTGCCTAAACATGCAATTGACCAACCAATCATGCTCCAAACTCTATCAAACTTTACCAGCAACTCATACAACATACAAGAGACATATTTGCATCAACAATTCATCATTAAATCAACACATGTGGAAAGCCCCAAATCTAAAGGCATGCTTCCTACACAAGCAACCATTCATGCATAAAAACCTCCAAACCAACACATAATGGCCAATTACAAAAACCAACATTAACAACAACATAAATCCAACTTAGGGAGTTCTAAACATCTCCCAAAACAACAACATTGGTCCCCCATTGCCAAATGCCAAAAGCTAAGAGTGTTTAAGAAAACCTTCCCATACATGAGCTTAACTTCCACTTGATTGCTTGCCCACCTTGCTGCCCTCAATGCACTTTAATGCTCTGCATTATTGGTTTAAGAAAAGAGAGAGAGCGTAAGCAAAAGCTTAGTGAGGAAGGCTCCTTAAAACCACACAATAATGCATTTATAAATCTCATTTATAAATCATACTTCAAGATACATTTAGACATGCTCACAAGAATCTTAAAACAAGCATCTCATGCTTCATAACATAACATGTCATATTGGCCACAAGTGATAATTTCCATCTTTAAAACAAGATCAACATAAGACTCACACATGGACTTTTAAACACCATTGTGATCTTATCCCCAAGGACTTTTAAACACCTTGGCCCATGGACTTTTAAACACCATGGCAATAATCACCCCAAGGACTTTTAAACACCTTGGCCCCAAGGACTTTTAAACACCTTGGAAAGGACCACACAATGACTTTTAAACACCTTTGTGTCCGTAACAAGAACCATCCAAGGACTTTTAAACACCTTGATGTTCTTAAGTAAACAAGGCTCACTCAAGGACTTTTAACCACCTTAGTGACCTTAACCTTTTCAAAACATCACTTGCCAATATACATCATTTATCATCAATAATCCACTGTTTTAAAGCATTTAACCAAGCCATAAACATCATGCATCTTTAAGCATTAAACCACATTTAAACAATGTTCAATTACAAGGAACTCTAACCTTGAGTTTCCTTAATCACATGGCTTATAACCTCAGCAAACAAACATGCTAGATATGCTTTAAAAACAGAATTTAAACATGCAACAAACACATTGCACCCAACCATCTCATGGTTCCTCAACAAGAGAGTTTTTCCGAAAACTTACTCTTGAGCTTAGCAAAGTTGTTTAGACTTAGACTAAGCTCCCAAACCTCCAAAACATTGGTTTCAAAGCTGAAAACCAAAATCCACTCACCGATTCCGTTTCGCCTCTTGCCGAAACACCAAATCAAGCTTCCGGATCACCACCACTTGGATCCAAAGATGACTCCCCTGTTTTAACACATTAAAACAGTAGATTAATGCATCATCATGCATTAATAGCTTCAAAGAAAGCACCTAGACTCGCTGCTCTCATCCACACTCCATTTTCGGCCACCAAACACAACCGAAAATGCATCCAAACAACTCCTCAACAAAGCCCAGCCATAAACCATCAAAACTAAGCATCCTTAAACATCATTTAACATCTAAAAAGGACCTAACAACATCCTTATACCTCCAGCAACAACAGATCCACAAGATCACCCAAAAACAACCAAGAAACACAAGCTAAACTTAGGAAATTCAACCTATCCGGGATTGCATTAATTAAAACCCAATTCCATATCAAATTAACATTCATTTATCACCAATTATACACCTCAAATCACTGCTTTAACAGATCCAACGAAAATTCACCAAAAAAATCACCAAATCTTGCATTTAAAGCCAAGATCCATTACCACACTTTAAAACCTTTTATAAAACATCAAATAAGGATTGAGAACTTAGGAATTTCATTAAAGAACTTGAAGTTCAGAGGAGAAGGACGTTCTTACCTCCAAACTTGAGTTTCCCCACTTTTAGAACCAAAAACCTTGATGAAACAACTAGCAAATTGAGAGGTTTTGTTGATGTGATGATTAGGAATCAAAAGAGGATTGAAAAGAAAGATTTGAGTGACAAAATCAGAAAGAAATCTCTGGAGAGAAAGTGTTTGGGTTGAGAGAAAATGAGAGAAAAGGAAAATTGGAAAATATGGGAAGTTAGTTACAAAATAGCCAAAATGATTTTCCCTCCACTTTTCTTTAGCTTAAAAATCAGAATTAAACATTAAAATATCTTAGAAAAATCTGGAGAAACTCCCTTTGGGTAAATAGCTCCTTAAAGATTCAAAGTTTCAATCCTTTCTAAAACAGTCATGCAACTTTCAAAAATTACATTTTGGTCACTAGCCAAAATGTCACCCTTCCAAACCTCATTTTGTAAAATTGATTTCACAGTTCACTTATATATATTAAAAGATGATTTTAGAACATTTTTCCATATTTTTAATGCAACCCGAACTAGGCTTTCCTAAATTCACTCTTATATATTCGAACCGCACTTTGACCAAACCGGTCAACGCCCAAAACTTCTAAGCCCAAAACCGGGGCGTTACAACTCTCCCCCCCTTAAGAAATTTCGTCCTCGAAATTTACCTGAAGGAAAGAGATAAGGAAACTGCTTCAGCATGTCATCCTTCCGCTCCCACGTGGCTTCCTCAACACCGCGGTGCTTCCACAACACCTTCACCAACTCAATGGTCTTGCCACGAAGAACCTTGCTATCCGAATCCAGAACCTTCACCGGTTCCTCATCATAGGTCAAATCAGGATTCAATTCCACTTCCTCTACAGGCATCACATGCGAAGGATCAGATCTATACTTCCGGAGCATAGAAACATGAAACACATCATGAATCTTCTCCAACTCTTGAGGTAACCTCAACCTGTACGCAACAGGACCCACACGCTCAACCACCTCGTATGGTCCAATGTACCTAGGGCTCAACTTACCCTTCCGGCCAAACCTCATCACCTTCTTCCAAGGCGAAACCTTCAAGAACACATGGTCACCCACCGCATACTCAATCTCCTTACGCTTCAAATCCGCGTAAGACTTCTGCCGATCAGAAGCTGCCTTCAAACGCTCACAAATGAGCTTCACCTTCTCGGTGGTTCCTTTCAACAAAGCTGGCATCGAAACCAACTTCTGACCCGTTTCAGCCCAACAAAGAGGAGTCATATACTTCCTCCCATACAAAGCCTCATAAGGTGCCATTTGAATACTTGCCTGATAACTATTGTTATAAGCAAACTCAACCAAAGGCAAATGCTTCTCCCAAGAGCCCTGAAACTCAATCACGCAGCACCTCAACATATCCTCCAAAATCTGGATAACACGCTCAGACTGACCATCCGACTGAGGATGATAGGACGTACTAAAATTCAACCTCGTACCCAGAGCTTGATGCAAACACTGCCAGAACCGCGATGTGAACCTCGGATCCCTATCCGACACAATCGACTTTGGCACACCATGCAGCCGCACAATCTCAGCAATGTACAGCTCCGCAAGCTTATCCAAAGAGAACGTAGTATGCACAGGCAAGAAATGCGCACACTTCGTCAGGCGATCCACAATCACCCACACCGAATTCTTCTTCGATGGAGACAAAGGTAAACCAGATACAAAATCCATGGTGACCCTTTCCCACTTCCACTCAGGGATTCTCAACGGTTGCAACAACCCTGAAGGAAACTGATGCTCAGCCTTAACTCGCTGACACACCATACACTTGCTAACAAACTCCGCAACATGCTTTTTCAAACCCACCCAATAGTACTCATCACGAAGATCACGGTACATCTTAGTACTACCAGGGTGCATAGCAAAAGGACTACTATGACCTTCAGTCAGAATAGCACGCCTCAACTCAACATCATTAGGCACCACTATCCGACCCCCAAAACACAACACTCCATCATCATTAAAGCAGAAATTCGAAGGTCTACCCTCCGCGATATCCTGAACATGCGGCACCAAGGAATCATCCAACAACTGTTTCTCCTTGATCAACTGAACCAAAGATGGTTTCACTTGCAACTCAGCCACAAGACCACCATCACACAAAATGCTCAAACAGGCAAACATAGCTCTCAGCTCAACAGCTACCTTCCTACTCAAGGCATCCGCTACAACATTAGCTTTTCCAGGATGGTACTCAATCGTCAGATCATAATCCTTGAGCAACTCCATCCAACGGCGCTGCCTAAGATTCAACTCCTTCTGAGACATCAGATACCTCAAACTCTTGTGATCCGTGTACACAGTACACTTCTCACCATACAGGTAATGTCTCCAGATCTTCAAAGCAAAAACCACTGCAGCCAACTCTATGTCATGCGTAGGATAATTGCGCTCATGCACCTTCAACTGCCGCGATGCATAAGCCACCACCTTACCCTCTTGCATCAACACACATCCCAAACCAACATAGGACGCATCACTGTACACCACAAACTCTTTCCCTGATTCAGGTTGAACCAAGATAGGAGCTTGCGTCAAAGCTGCTTTAAGCTTCTCAAAAGCCTGCTGTCTCGCTTCCGTCCACTCATACTTAACATCCTTCTGCAACAACTTTGTCAAAGGTGCAGCAATCTTGGAAAACCCATCCACAAACCTCCGGTAGTATCCTGCCAAACCGAGGAAACTACGAACTTCATGAACAGACTTAGGAACCTTCCAATTCATCATCGCCTCAATCTTCTGAGGATCAACACGAATCCCCTCGGTAGAAACCACATGCCCAAGGAACACCACCTCCCTTAACCAGAACTCACACTTGCTCAGCTTAGCGTAAAGCTGATTCTCCAACAAAGCTTGCAAAACAATCCTCAAATGCTCTTCATGCTCCTCCTCAGTACGCGAGTACACGAGGTTATCATCAATGAACACCACAACAAACTTATCCAGGTATTCATGAAACACACGATTCATCATGTCCATGAAAGCAGCAGGAGCATTTGTCAAACCAAACGGCATCACAAGGAACTCATAATGCCCATACCTTGTCTTGAAAGCTATCTTAGGCACATCCACATCCTTCACCTTCAACTGGTAATACCCTGACCTCAAGTCAATCTTAGAGAACACAGCAGCTCCCCGAAATTGATCAAAGAGATCATCAATTCTCGGCAAAGGATACCGATTCTTGATAGTCAACTTGTTCAGCTGACGGTAATCAATGCACATTCTCATAGTGCCATCCTTCTTCTTCACGAACAAGACCGGTGCACCCCAAGGCGACACACTTGGCCGAATGAAACCACGCTCAAGCAACTCTTGCAACTGCGTCTTCAGCTCTTTCAGCTCCTTAGGTGCCATCCTATAGGGGGTAATGGACACAGGAGTTGTATTCTCATACAGCTCAATTCCAAACTCCACCTCGCGATTAGGAGGTAAACCAGGCAACTCCTCAGGAAACACACCAGGAAACTCCTTCACAACCCTGATATCTTGCACCCTCAACTCCTTAGAGCTAGGATTCATCACAAAAGCTAGGTAAGCTTCACAGCCTTGCCTCAGCATCCGGCTTGCCTCCAAAGAAGACACCACATTGACAAGAAACTTCACATTCTCGCCAACCACAACAACTTCATAATCATCCGCAAGCTTCAGCGAAACTCGCTTATTTTCACAATCCACCACAGCACGATGCTCAGCAAGCCAATCCATACCAAGGATTACATCAAAACCATAGAAAGGTAACTCCATAAGGTCAACATGAAAAACATGATCTTGAACAACCAAAGGACACCTTCTATACAGCTTTCGAGTCACAACAGTCTCACCAAAAGAACTAGTGACACGCATACCAACATCCAAAGACTCAACAGGCAAACCAAGCAATTCAGCATGCTCACGCAATATGTAAGAGTGCGTAGATCCAGAATCAATCAAGGAAAGTAATGACAAGGATTGCAGAGTGAAAGTACCTACGATCACATCCGCGTCATTCCTCCCCTCACGCTGAGCAAACACTCTAGCCTGTCCGCCACCCTCTGGCTGCACAGCTACAACATAGGCCACACCTCGACCACCTTCCTCTCTCCGCTGAAAATTACCACGGCCGCGCCCACGACCTCTCTGCAGTGCTGCAACAACAGGAGCACGAACTTGGCCACCAGCCAACATAGGACAATCACGCCTCAAATGATCCAAAGATCCACAGCTCCAGCAACCATTACCAGCTGCCGCAACAGGAGCTTGTACCTCCCTCACAGCACGAGGACAATCACGTTTCATGTGACCATGAGACCCACAAATCCAACAAGCACTCGGATCAGCTCTAGCGTTGCCTCCCCGAGCAGGTGCTCCACCACCTCGCTTAGCCGAGGACTGATACTTCTGATCACGTCCCCTCTTGTTCCGTCCACCACTGGAACTATACTCAGCTGCTCGCTTGCCAGCACCTTTAGCAGATGAACCCAGGTTCATCTCAATATCCTTAGCTCGGCCCACCAACACATCAAAATCATCATACTCGGTAGCCAGCACATACATCTTCACATCCGTCACTAAACCATAACGGAACCTTTCACACCTCGCTCGCTCATTCGGAACAAGCTCAGGTGCATACTGACTGAGTCGCACAAACTGCACTTCATACTCAGCCACAGTCATGCTCCCTTGGGTAAGAGACATGAACTCCCTCTTTTTCTCATCTAGGTACCTCACACCCAGATACCTTCTATTGAACACATTCTGAAAGAATGTCCAAGTTACATCAGCTTCTGCCATCCCAGCAATAGTGGTTGTCCACCACGTATATGCATCCTTCTGCAGCAAGGACACAACACAGCCAAGCTTCTGCACCTCAGTGCAACTCATCTGACCCAAGATCCTCTTGGTACTTTCTAACCAAGCCTCAGAACCCTCAGCACACATACCCCTGAACTCAGTCCCTCCTAGACTGCGCAAACGCTCCAAAGGTTGTCTAACTCCAGCATCTTCCTGATGACCAGCTCCACGAGCTCCAGCTACCGCTGCTTGAAAAGCACCAGCAATACCTTGCACTAACATTGTCATATCATGCATAGCTTGCCCCTGACCAGCCTCAGGTCCAGCAGCCTTAGCACCAGCTGCAGCTCCAGCTTCCTCAGCCCCAGCACCACCACCACCAGGTGGAGGAGGTAAAACCGCGCTCTCAACGTTCTCCTCATTTTCGTTCTCATTCTGAGTTGTAGCTCGCACATTACTCCTCAACTCTCTACGAGGTGCCATACTCTAATTATGCAATCACAATGCAAATAAACAAAGTCAGGCCCAGCAAGGTAAGCAATCCAAGTACTCAAGCTCATTTCCAATTAAAAACAACATCATTTCATTAGCTTTGATTTGGCAATGGGTACCCACAACATGCTTCATCACAGCATACATCTCAATTGCAACATACATGCAATTCATTCAACATGCTTCCACTCAACAAGCATACAAAGCATACATACTTCAAACATTCACATACACATTCCCACTTACTCGAGAACTCAGCTCTGATACCACCAAATGTAACCCCCTTAACCCGGCCTAGACGGTTGACCCGAATTAAGAAAGTCACACGGGGAAAACCAAAGTCAACCCGAAAGTCAACCTTGATTAACGACCCTTTTTTTTCTTTTTAAACTTGTCTAGATGCACATTAACCCTAGTTGTGATCATACAAACAACATACTCAAAGATCATAAACATCAGAGATCAAACAGGGACCCAATTGAACAAATTACAACTTTAGGGACCAATTTGTAAATTCTGATAAATTTAAGGACTTATCCCAAATCTAAGTTACCAACTTGAAATTAATCATGTTTCATGCAACTCTGTCAAATTTCAGCTCAAACGGACACCCCAAACTCATACAATTGCACAAACAAGTTTCGGGACCAAAATGCAAACATTTTGAAACATAAAACTGCCAATGTCAGCCCCCAACGGTCATCCGTTCCGAAACGGGAGACAGCCCGTTTCGAAACGCGGGGCCGTTCCGCAACGCGTACCGAAACGAGGGCTGACAGTAGCCTTTCCGTTTCGAAACGGTGTCACCCGTTTCGGACGCCTGGGCTGCTTCGAGGCACCCGTTCCGAAACGGCAGGCACTGTTCCGATACGACCTGCACAAAATGCAGAAATTTGCTTGCCTAAACATGCAATTGACCAACCAATCATGCTCCAAACGCTATCAAACTTTACCAGCAACTCATACAACATACAAGAGACATATTTGCATCAACAATTCATCATTAAATCAACACATGTGGAAAGCCCCAAATCTAAAGGCATGCTTCCTACACAAGCAACCATTCATGCATAAAAACCTCCAAACCATCACATAATGGCCAATTACAAAAACCAACATTAACAACAACATAAATCCAACTTAGGGAGTTCTAAACATCTCCCAAAACAACAACATTGGTCCCCCATTGCCAAATGCCAAAAGCTAAAAGTGTTTAACAAAACCTTCCCATACATGAGCTTAACTTCCACTTGATTGCTTGCCCTCATTGCTGCCCTCAATGCACTTTAATGCTCTGCATTATTGGTTTAAGAAAAGAGAGAGAGCATAAGCAAAAGCTTAGTGAGGAAGGCTACTTAAAACCACAGAATAATGCATTTATAAATCTCATTTATAAATCATACTTCAAGATACATTTAGACATGCTCACAAGAATCTTAAAACAAGCATCTCATGCTTCATAACATAACATGTCATATTGTCCACAAGTGATAATTTCCATCTTTAAAACAAGATCAACATAAGACTCACACATGGACTTTTAAACACCATTGTGATCTTATCCCCAAGGACTTTTAAACACCTTGGCCCATGGACTTTTAAACACCATGGCAATAATCACCCCAAGGACTTTTAAACACCTTGGCCCCAAGGACTTTTAAACACCTTGGAAAGGACCACACAAGGACTTTTAAACACCTTTGTGTCCGTAACAAGAACCATCCAAGGACTTTTAAACACCTTGATGTTCTTAAGTAAACAAGGCTCACTCAATGACTTTTAACCACCTTAGTGACCTTAACCTTTTCAAAACATCACTTGCCAATATACATCATTTATCATCAATAATCCACTGTTTTAAAGCATTTAACCAAGCCATAAACATCATGCATCTTTAAGCATTAAACCACATTTAAACAATGTTCAATTACAAGGAACTCTAAACTTGAGTTTCCTTAATCACATGGCTTATAACCTCAGCAAACAAACATGCTAGATATGCTTTAAAAACAGAATTTAAACATGCAACAAACACATTGCACCCAACCATCTCATGGTTCCTCAACAAGAGAGTTTTTCCGAAAACTTACTCTTGAGCTTAGCAAAGTTGTTTAGACTTAGACTAAGCTCCCAAACCTCCAAAACATTGGTTTCAAAGCTGAAAACCAAAATCCACTCACCGATTCCGTTTCGCCTCTTGCCGAAACACCAAATCAAGCTTCTGGATCACCACCACTTGGATCCAAAGATGACTCCACTTTTTTAACACATTAAAACAGTAGATTAATGCATCATCATGCATTAATAGCTTCAAAGAAAGCACCTAAACTCGCTGCTCTCATCCACACTCCATTTTCGGCCACCAAACACAACCGAAAATGCATCCAAACAACTCCTCAACAAAGCCCAGCCATAAACCATCAAAACTAAGCATCCTTAAACATCATTTAACATCTAAAAAGGACCTAACAACATCCTTATACCTCCAGCAACAACAGATCCACAAGATCACCCAAAAACAACCAAGAAACACAAGCTAAACTTAGGAAATTCAACCTATCCGGGATTGCATTAATTAAAACCCAATTCCATATCAAATTAACATTCATTTATCACCAATTATACACCTCAAATCACTGCTTTAACAGATCCAACGAAAATCACCAAATCTTGCATTTAAAGCCAAGATCCATTACCACACTTTTAAACCTTTTATAAAACATCAAATAAGGATTGAGAACTTAGGAATTTCATTAAATAACTTGAAGTTCAGAGGAGAAGGACGTTCTTACCTCCAAACTTGAGTTTCCCCACTTTTAGAACCAAAAACCTTGATGAAACAACTAGCAAATTGAGAGGTTTTGTTGATGTGATGATTAGGAATCAAAAGAGGATTGAAAAGAAAGATTTGAGTGACAAAATCAGAAAGAAATCTCTGGAGAGAAAGTGTTTGGGTTGAGAGAAAATGAGAGAAAATGAAAATTGGAAAATATGGGAAGTTAGTTACAAAATAGCCAAAATGATTTTCCCTCCACTTTTCTTTAGCTTAAAAATCAGAATTAAACATTAAAATATCTTAGAAAAATCTGGAGAAACTCCCTTTGGGTAAATAGCTCCTTAAAGATTCAAAGTTTCAATTCTTTCTAAAACAGTCACGCAACTTTCAAAAATTACATTTTGGTCACTAGCCAAAATGTCACCCTTCCAAATCTCATTTTGTAAAATTGATTTCACAGTTCACTTATATATATTAAAAGATGATTTTAGAACATTTTTCCATATTTTTAATGCAACCCGAACTAGGCTTTCCTAAATTCACTCTTATATATTCGAACCGCACTTTGACCAAACCGGTCAACGCCCAAAACTTCTAAGCCCAAAACCGGGGCGTTACAAAAAAACCATCAAACATACTTAAAATCATTCCAGAACATATAGGCAACATGCTAAGCATTAAAACCATCACATTGCATCAAAGGCTAGATACATTACAAGCATTAAGCACACCTACTCATTTATCACATTCAACACTTGATCTTACCTTCAAACAAAGAACATAGCTATATAAAAATATGGAGAAGAAGATCCAAATATCGCAAAACGATCATCAACAAGTATCAAACCAAAAACCGAACTTGCTCAAGATAAACAATCTCATTACACATCAACGTAAAGACTCTCCCCCATTGCCTTTATTATCTATAGCTATAAACCAAAACATACTTCTCAAGTGGAGCTGTTCTTGAATCCCTTGCTTCTTGCTGTCCCAAATTCATTTATCTGCATTAATGGACAAAAAAGAGCGTAAGCATATAATGCTTAGTGAGGAATGCTAGAAACCAAAACACCATCAATGTAGCAAACTATAAAACCCTTTTCAAAAGCAATCACACCTTTATAAACCAAGAATTGTTTGAAAACCTCATATAAAACATCAACACCTTATAATTAAGCATTACTTAACATAAGATCAACATTAAACTCAAATGCATTAAGCAACTCAACCCCAAACAAAATACTTGCAACAACTTTCACTTAAACCATTTCATGCAATAGTGCCTCGTGCAAAGTTTAAACTAATTTCCTTAGAAACCATTTCCATTCCACACCCTTCCTTTCTCATACATGTAAACCATTTCAAAGCAAACACCATTTGAAATCTCATGTATCAAATATTTATCTTAAGCATTCTACCGATACAAAGGCCATGGCAAAGCCACACACGCTTGTTACTCAAAAGCATTTCATAAACTCAATACTCTTTTGCATAAGCAAATCTCCATTTGAAAACCACATGTACCATCTAGCTATCTCATGCATACAACCTATGCAAAACTCATGGCAAAGCCACCCATGCTTGTTTACACAAAAGCATTTCATAATTTCATTATCCCATATGCAAACCTCATAGCATAAAACATTTCAAGCATTGGTACATGTGACACACATTCTCATATATTGGCATTTACATACTCTATTGTACACGGATATGCGGACAATTCACAAGACACTTCTGGTGGCATCAACCATCACCGTACTCACCCGTCTAGAACATAATCTTCCGGTGGCTTCCACCACACTGTACTCACATGGCGATTCTACTTTCGCCAAAAGCTTGAGTATTTCAACAAGTCCTACCCCGATGGTATGCCCCTCAGCGGTCTCATGGCAATAACTCTTGTTGCCAAAAAGCTTGGATGTTTCACCTGGTCCTACTCCAATGGAATGCCCATCATTGGTCTCATGGCAATAACTCTTGTTGCCAAAAAGCTTTGATATTTCACCAAGTCCTACTCCAATGGAATGCCCATCATTTGTCTCTCTCTTTGGGATGAATCCCAAGAGCACGTACGAATTTTAGTTTATAGTGCACTCTACATCCTATTGATGGATCAATATATCCGGTAATCTTTACATCATCTATGCCAATATATCATGTTAAAATCATCAACACACTCACTGTTTTTAAAGCATGCAACACCTTCAAGGCCAAAATGCCGAACATTGCCTTAAAATGCAAACTAACAACACATACTCTCACGGAATATTAATTTCATGCATCCTTCTTCAAACCAAGTTTGAAAACTAACTCACATACTTTAAAACCATGCTCAACCAACAAATTAAACCACATTATCAAAACAATCACATCAAAACCCATTTTGATAGTTTTCAAAACAATAATAGCACAATTGAAAGAGAATTCCACTTTACTTACTTCCGAACTTAAACCGGCATTTCAAGCCTAAATTTAAGTTCCCAAACCTCTTTTCAAAATCATTCCAAAGCTGCAAAACACGATCTCACTCAGCGATACATATCACTATGCTAGCCGACAAGCCTCCCAAGCGTCTGAAACCTCCAACGCTACCTCAATCGCTCCCGGATCACTCTCCCCTGTTTTTAACACATAAGACCAGAGGATTAATGCACCATCATGCATTAAAATCACCAGCCACACAACCCAACTCGCTGCTCTACTCAAGAACCTCATTTCGGCTACAAAAAACAACCGAAATCACCTCCAAACTCTCCCAAAAAAAAATCCCAGCCAAGATCTATCAATTCTAAACATTTCTAAACATCAATTAACATCAAAAACAACCCTAAACTCGTCCTTATACCTCCAACTATAACAGAACACCAAAATCACCCCAAAAACCCCCATTTTCACAAGCAAAAACTTAGGATAAACAACCTATTCGGGATCAGATTGATAAAACCTCATTTCTAACATCATTTAGCATCCAAAATACATTAGAAAACCATCTCAAAACAGAGCCCAATCAATTACCACGAAAATCTTCAAGATCTCTTCCAAAATCTTGAGTTTTAAGCCAAATTCTTGTTTCCAACATTAAAACCATTCATAAAACTTTAATAAAGGATTGAAAATTTTTGAATTTCAGTAAAGAACTAAGTATTTAGAGGAGAAGAACAAGCTTACCTCTAAAAGATGATTTCTCCTTGATTTGGGCAAGTTTCCATGAAAATTCAATGTAGAAAACAAATAGATTTTATGAAAGATTGATTAGGAATCAATGAGTGATGGAATTCTCATCAAATGAAGTGGAAATCAAAGTAAGATTTGCTGGAGAAAAAGTGTTTGGTTGATAGGATTTTGAGAGAAAATGAAATGAGAGAAAATTAGAGAAAAGTGGTTATGAAAGTCAAAGGTAGTTTATCTCCTTTATTTTATTTAATTAAATCACCCAAATTAAGGAAAAATCTGATGAAAACATTTTTGGTAAATTAGCTCCTTAAAGATTCAAAGTTTCAATCGATTACAAAACAGTCACTACTAACTTTGCAAAAACTGCGATTTGGTCACTACACCGAAATGTAGTATTTCCAAACCTTATTTTGTAAAATTGATTTCACCATTATCTTTTATATATTAAATGAGGATTTTTAGATATTTTTATATATTTATAAAGTATCCCGAACTAGGTGTTCCCTAAAACTCCCTTTTAGATTCGAACCATTTTCCAGACCGATCCGGTTCAGACTCGAAACATCTAGGACCAAATTAGGGTGTTACAGCTCTCCCCCTCTTAGGAAGTTTCGTCCTCGAAATTTCAACTTGCGAAGAGGGCACGGTACCAAACCTCCCAAAGCAATACGCAACGTAACACAAGAGACTTAACCACCACGGAAACATCCTCAGCCTAAAACAGAACGAAACCAACACATCCTCAAATCAAACTTACTCTATACCCAATTCCAACTCCACTACTCACGGTGCAAGACTTCTAACACACACGGTTACTAATCTCAGCTTAGCTTTTCACACTTTTAAACTGTGCAAGACCCTCAACAACCCGAAGAACTTCTTAAGCCTTCACAACATACTCCGCCTCACCTCATAACTCCTTCAACAAACTCACACACACGGTAACACCAACCCATCCATTTTTCAGCCACCATGTGACCCACAACCTTCACTGCTTCTAAAATCCCTTGCAAAACCGCTCAACTCCTTTCAAAGATTACCACAACAAGAAAAAATTTATTAAGCAACCACTGCTCGCTCACATTTCCCAATGTATTGACAACATTCTTCCATATCCGTTACCATCATCTGACTTAACAACCCATCAAACATTGCCTACACAACACCCAAAATCCACATCACGAGACTCCATCCTTAACTCATCAGTTGTTTCACTTACCCCAACTGTCTTAGGAAGATTTACTTGTACACGACTAACCAACCACCTTCTCACAAAACCCCGGCCAACCAACAATGGCCCTTGAACTTACATTTCCTTTCCACACCAAGCTTAAACTATGACACTAATCTTACCGGGATGCCACTCACTCCATCCACATGAAAAAATATTGAGAACATGAAACCTCTACTAATCCCAAGCCAAACCTCACCTAAAGCTCTCAACATAACCTCCTTCCAACTTCCCTAAGGTTACTACGAACATTCACCTACATAGCAAAACCCTCCTATTGCAAATATCAACGCAAGATACCTTCACACTCCGGAAACACATCCATTATCCTACAACAATCACCCAGCACAGAGAAACTACAACACTTATCTATTATTCGAAACCACCTCAAACGATTCTAACTCCGAACGATCACCTCCTTATCACCACACCGCTAAACTCTTTAAGCACCTAAACACCTTCCTTCCGCCACCATGCTAGATCACACCCACTACAACTGACAACATGTTTACTATCTTCTACTACTTCTAGCATTCATTTGGTACCAAAACAACACTTTAAACCCACCAACCAACCTAATCCTACCACAACACTATCGAACCCAATTAGCTATTAGCAAGTGTGAACGTCCGTATGCATGGTCTCCAACATGCCCTATCAATGCATGTGCATATGTATGCAAAACCTCTAATGTCATGTCACATGTATGCATGTACCAACATATATATAATATATAATCAAATGATTTTAACTGTGCATGTATGTCGGTTCACACTTACCAATAACATCCTCAAAATCCTCCTAAGAACAACCTCTTACCTCATTTCCAAATTTTCCAGCTCCACCACTCTAACAATTTGCTAACTACAAAATACTCCACTAATACACTCTTCACTCTAAAGTTGTTTTCAAAAACAACACCGGCTACTACCCAAACCTGCTAGTTATAAGACTTTACTCACTACACAAAGAAATCCAAACTGGAACCAAACAAAGATTACTAGGGCAAAGATTACTTAGAAAAATTACCTGTAATCACCTCATCGCCCCGGAGTTCCAACAGACAAACTCCCATCCCCGCAGAACCACTATTCTCTGGCCGTACCGCTGCAGCATCAACCAACACCTTAAGGTCATCACCGACTCCCTGCTGCAAAGAACCATGTCCACCCCAAGCTAACTTCAGACAATTCCGTCTCACATTTCCAACGGACCCAAAATTCCAACAAGATCCATCCTCCAAACACCTCACACCTCCCTGCCCTTCTTGCCACCTCTGTATTCTGTCTCAGCCGCGCTCATGACCCTTCTGAGACCCTTTTTCACGAACTGAAGCTGATCTCACTACTTGAGGACAATCCCGCTTCACATGCTCCTTAGAACCACAGTTCCAACAAACTCCAACACCCCAACAAACTCCAACATGATGCCTTCTACAATGATCACACTTCGACAAGCGAACTATCACTCCTTGGTCATATTGCACTAGACCCACATTAGCACCACCACCAAAACCTTGGTTCAGAAGAACCCCTCCGTCGCGTAACCTCTTACGCTGACCACCCTCAAGGTCAGTACTCACAGCTCTTTTGCTTGTATTTCTCTCACCATCACAAACTGGACCCACACTCCCACATTGCTTAACCCCTAGAAACCTATCTCCAAGGTATCTTCTATTAAAGACAGACACAAAGAACTCCCAATCTATATCACGGATATTCGTTGCCACCGACACCGATGTCCACCAAGCACAAGCATCCTCCAGCATTAGCGAGACAACACTTCCCAGCTTACAGGCGTTGTAAAACCCTTCCCGATCCAGAATCGGAATTATACTGGCTAACCAAGCCTCGAACACCTCAGGCGTCGAACCATGATACTCCACAGCTCCCAAATCATGCAAACGATGCTTTGACAAACTCTCATGTCCCACATATGACGAATCCTTCATCACAGAACCAACTCTCTCATTCTGCCTTACCGCCTCAACTCCAAGCACAGTTGACTAAAACGAAACACCTCCCACCAAAAGGTGAATTCCACCCCTTAACAACATGCTCTAAAGCAGCAACCATCATACCCAGTTTCCACTCTCTCAACGATTCCATTGTGCTATTATTAACAAAGCAACAATAACAAAACAAACAAAATGATCAGACCAGCTTCGAGCAAGGATTCAAGACTCCAACTCCAAACTAACACATAGCTATAATAATAAGGCAACGGGTATCCCGAGTTTTCCCCTTTTACACGACACAACAATCCATAAAAACATTGATATCACAAATATCGGCATATCAATCAGCAAAACTTAAACCATGCTCTCATCAAACAACATTCACCCTCAACAACATAATATCAACACATCACGAACATCACATTTTCATTATTCAAAATCAACTTACAACATCAGCATACCACCAATACATGTTCACACTAGCTCGCAGAAGATTCATAACCAAAAAGCATGATAAAAACATTAACAATTCACTCAGTCATATTTTTCAACCAACTTTCAACCACACATTAGATTAAACATCCAACACTTACCATAACAACTTACCACAAACTTACCGTTGCCCCAAAAGTTCACAACTTAGCTCTGATACCAACAAATGTAACCCCCTTTCCCCGGCCTAGGCGTTAGACCTGAACTACGAAGATCACACGGGGAAAACCAAAGTCAACCCGAAAGTCAACCTTGATTAACGACCCCTTTTTTTGTTTTATCTTTTCTAGATACGCATTAAGCCTATGTGAATGCTCAAGAACCTTGGAAGAGAAAAGCACAGCGATCGGAAAACATTTAAGGACTCAATCGCAAGAAATACACATAAGGACTTTGTAGATTATAGTTTTACCGAACCTTAATTAATCATATTACAAGCCTCTCTACCAAATTTCATCTTAAGAAGACATCTCAAGCTCAAGCAATTGCAATTACAACTTTCAGGACTAAAATGTAAAGCATGTAGACTTCAAAGCAATTCAAATATGTGTCCAACGGTTACCCGTTTCGAAACACTGACAACCGTATCGAAACACCCATGTCGAACGCCCGTATCGAAACGGTGTTAACCGTTTCGGTACGCGGGTATGTTTCGAAACCAGTTCCAAAACAGACACTTCCAGTAGCCAAAGTGTTTCGAAACACTTCTAGCCGTTCCGAAACGCCCATGCCATTTCAGGCACCCGTTTCGAAACAGCTAAGGGTGTTTCGATACACCCTGCCCAGAAACAGCAGAAACTTCTGTTTTTTCACTTTAAAACACTATCAAACATACTTAAATCATTCCACAACATATCAGCAACATGCTAAGCATTAAAACTATCATATTGCATCCAAGGCTAGATACATTACAAGCATTAAGCACACCTACTCATTTATCACATTAAACACATGATCTTACCTTTTAAACAAAGAACATAGCTATATAAAAATATGGAGAAGAAGATCCAAATATCACAAAACGATCATCAACAAGTATCAAACCAAAAATCGAACTTGCTCAAGATAAACAATCTCATTACATATCAACGTAAATACTCTCCCCCCATTGCCTTTATTATCTATAGCTATAAACCAAAACATACTTCTCAAGAGGAGCTCTTCTTGAATCCCTTGCTTCTTGTTGTCCCAAATTCATTTATCTGCATTAATGGACAAAAAGGAGCGTAAGCACATAATGCTTAGTGAGGAATGCTCGAAACCAAAACACCATCAATGTAGCAAACCATAAAACCCTTTTCAAAAACAATCACACCTTTATAAACCAAGTATTGTTTGAAAACCTCATATAAAACATCAACACCTTATACTTAAGCATTACTTAACATAAGATCAACATTAAACTCAAATGCATTAAGCAACTCAACCCCAAACAACATACTTGCAATAACTTTCACTTAAACAATTTCATGCAATAGTGCATCGTGCAAAGTTTAAACCAATTTCCTTGGAAACCATTTCCATTCCACACCCTTCCTTTCTCATACATGAAAACCATTTCAAAGCAAACACCATTTGAAATCTCATGTATCAAATATTTATCTTAAGCATTCTACTAATACAAAGCCCATGGCAAAGCCACACACGTTTGTTACTCAAAAGCATTTCATAAACTCAATACTCTTTTGCATAAGCAAATCTCCATTTTAAAACAACTTGTACCATCTAGCTATCTCATGCATACAACCTATGCAAAACTCATGGAAAAGCCACCTATGCTTGTTTACACAAAAGCATTTCATAATTTCATTATCCCATATGCAAACCTCATAGCATAAAACATTTCAAGCATTGGTACATGTGACAGACATTCTCATATATTGGCATTTACATACTCTATTGTACATGGATATGCGGACAATTCCCTAGACACTTCCGATGGCATCAACCATCACCGTACTCACCCGTCTAGAACATAATCTTCCGTTGGCTTCCACCACACCGTACTCACATGGCGATTCTACTTTCGCCAAAAGCTTGAGTATTTCAACAAGTCCTACCCCGATGGTATGCCCCTCATCGGTCTCATGGCAATAACTCTTGTTGCCAAAAAGCTTGGATGTTTCACCAAGTCCTACTCCAATGGAATGCCCATCATCGGTCTCATGGCAATAACTCTTGTTGCCGAAAAGCTTGGATATTTCACCAAGTCCTACTCCAATGGAATGCCCATCATTTGTCTCTCTCTTTGGGATGAATCCCAAGAGCACGTACGAATTTTAGTTAATAGTGCACTCTACATCCTATTGATCGATCAATATATCCGGTAATCTTTACATCATCTATGCCAATATATCATGTTAAAATTATCAACACACTCACTGTTTTTAAAGCATGCAACACCTTCAAGGCCAAAATGCCGAACATTGCCTTAAAATGCAAACTAACAACACATACTCTCAAGGAATATTAATTTCATGCATCCTTCTTCAAACCAAGTTTGAAAACTAACTCACATACTTTAAAACCATGCTCAACCAACAAATTAAACCACATTATCAAAACAATCACATCAAAACCCATTTTGATAGTTTTCAAAACAATAATAGCACAATTGAAAGAGAATTCCACTTTACTTACTTCCGAACTTAAACCGGCGTTTCAAGCCTAAATTTAAGTTCCCAAACCTGTTTTCAAAATCATTCCAAAGCTGGAAAACACGATCTCACTCAGCGATACATAACACTATGCTAGCCGACAAGCCTCCCAAGCGTCTAAAACCTCCAACGCTACCTCAATCGCTCCCGGATCACTCTGCCCTGTTTTTAACACATAAGACCAGAGGATTAATGCACCATCATGCATTAAAATCACCAGCCACACAACCCAACTCGCTGCTCTACTCAAGAACCTCATTTCGGCTACCAAAAACAACCGAAATCACCTCCAAACTCTCCCAAAACAAATCCCAGCAAAGATCTATCAATTCTAAACATTTCTAAACATCAATTAACATCAAAAACAACCCTAAACTCGTCCTTATACCTCCAGCTATAACAGAACACCAAAATCACCCCAAAACCCCCCATTTTCACAAGCAAAAACTTAGGATAAACAACCTATTCGGGATCAGATCGATAAAACCTCATTTCTAACATCATTTAGCATCCAAAATACATTAGAAAACCATCTCAAAACAGAGCCCAATCAATTACCACGAAAATCTTCAAGATCTCTTCCAAAATCTTGAGTTTTAAGACAAATTCTTGTTTCCAACATTAAAACCATTCATAAAACTTTAATAAAGGATTGACAACTTGGGAATTTCAGTAAAGAACTGAGTATTTAGAGGAGAAGAACAAGCTTACCTCTAAAAGATGATATCTCCTTGATTTCGGCAAGTTTCCATGAAAATTCAATGTAGAAAACTAATAGATTTGATTAAAGATTGATTAGGAATCAATGAGTGATGGAATTCTCATCAAATGAAGTGGAAATCAATGTAAGATTTGCTGGAGAAAAAGTGTTTGGTTGATAAGATTTTGAGAGAAAATGAAATGAGAGAAAATTAGAGAAAATTGGTTATGAAAGTCAAAGGTAGTTTATCTCCTTTATTTTATTTAATTAAATTATTAATTAAATCACCCAAATTAAGGAAAAATCTGATGAAAACATTTTTGGTAAATTTGCTCCTTAAAGATTCAAAGTTTCAATCCTTTACAAAACAGTCACTACTAACTTTGCAAAAACTGCGATTTGGTCACTACACCGAAATGTAGTATTTCCAAACCTTATTTTGTAAAATTGATTTCACCATTCTCTTTTATATATTAAATGATGATTTTTAGATATTTTTCTATATTTATAAAGTATCCCGAACTAGGTGTTCCCTAAAACTCCCTTTTAGATTCGAACCATTTTCCAGACCGATCCGGTTCAGACTCTAAACATCTAGGCCCAATTTTGGGGTGTTACAGTCCATCATTCCCAGCCAGTCATTCCGTAGTGAGTTTTGCATACGAAAGGGGACCTGTTTATCATATTATTATCTCATCTTTCTCTGCATTGTTTTGCTTCAGCATTATTTTACACCATCTCTTTTACTATAGCATTTTCATCTACAAAAATTTCAATCTTTTTTGTTACAGCAAACGTGAATACCTCCAATCCCTGTGGAGAAGATACTCACTCATCACTTTATTACTCGTTCGACGTGTATACTTGCACCATTTGTGTATCATTTATAGTATTGCACGAACGCGAACAAGTTTTTGGCGCCGTTTCCGGGGATTGGTAATTGGTTGTTTACGGTTTTTGTTTATATCGCCTGTTCTTTTTGTTTTTGTACAAATTTATTTTAGGTTTTTCATTTTTCTTTTCAGGTGTCTTGCTAGTGTATGACCAGAAGGCGACCTAGAGGACCCCTACAATCACATATTTCTGAAATCGAGCATTTCTTAAGACTTAGGAGAAGTGTTCGAAGGGAAGATAATAGAAACATGAACGAAGAAATACCACCACCTCAAGGTAATGGAGATGCTATGGCAAATGGCCAGGGAAAAGCAGCTCGACCTCAAGCCATTAGAGATCATTTAACTCCTATCTTGGACGATATCTATCCTGGAATAGTAGCTCCAGAAATTCAGGCAGCCTAGTTCAAGCTTAAACATGTTATGTTCAACATGTTGAACACTATTGGTCAGTTTGGAGGTATGCCTCACGAAGATGCAAGACAACATATCCGTGCTTTCTTGAAAGTTTGTGACTCGTTCAGACAACAAGGAGTGCACGAGGATGTGCTAAAGCTTAAATTGTTCTCATATTCTTTACATGATTGTGCTAGAGCATGGCTAAGTGGAGTGCCACCTGGATCAATGGAGACTTGGACAAATTTATGCAAAAGTTTTCTGCTACGGTATAATCCACCAAATAAAAACACTCAGTTGAGAAATGATATTGCTTCTTTTCGTCAAGTTGATGACGAATCCATGTATTAGTGTTGGGATCGGTTCAAAGGATTATTGAGGAAGTGCACAAATCATGGTTTTCATGATTGGACCCAAGTGGTTATGTTCTATAATGGAGTGAATGCTCCCACAAGGATGATGCTAGATGCTTTAGCAAATGGTACATTGTTAGACAAATCATTGGAGGAAGCATTCAACATTCTTGATAGGGTAGCCAACAATGATTACCAGATTCCAACCACAAGGCTTGGAACGGGGAGGAGAACCCAAGTAGCTCGAGATAGTGAAGCTGATGACTCGGTAGCCACCCAGTTAGTTGCTATCACAAATATGCTACAGAACCTCCAACGTCCCAACGAAGTCAAGGATGTGAAGTCCACAATCTCATGTCTCAGATGCGATGGCAATCACCATTTGAGTGAATGCCCTTACAATCAAGAGTCAGCCAACTATGTGGGGAATTATATCCACAACAACAATCCATACTCCAATACTTTCAACCCAGGATGGCGTGAACATCCAAATTTCAGTTAGGGTAATCAAGGGCACATTAATTTTACTCAGTCAGCGCCAAAGCAAAATCTGATCGAAGAACCAGATGATGCCATGGCAAGGTCACAAGGGAGCAGCATCTTCATCAAACAGTTCGCTGGAGACTATATTCAAAGAATTTATGGCTGTAACCCCCTTAGCCCGGCCTAGACGCTTGACCCGAACTACGAAGATTACACGGGGAAAACCAAAGTCAACCTTGATTAATGACCTTTTTTTCTTTTTTCTTTTCTAGATGCGCATTAAACTTATATGAACACTCAAGAATCATAGGAGGGGAAAGCACAGCGATCGGAAAACATTTAAGGACTCAATTGCAAGAAATACACTTTTAGGGACCAAAATGTAAAATTTGTAAAATATAAGGACTTTGTAGATTTTTGTTTTACCAAACATCAATTAGACATATCACATGCCTCTCTGTCAAATTTCAGCTTCAAAGGACATTCCAAGCACAAGCAATTGCAACGACAACATTCAAGACTAAAATGTAAAACAAGAGAACTTGAAACAATTCAAAAGCACAGACCAACGGTCAACCGTTCCGAAATGTTGACCTTTGTACCGAAACACCCGTATCGAAACATTGTTGACTGTTTTGGAACTCGGGTGCGTTCCGAGACCAGTATCGGAACATGTCTCTCCAGTAGCCAAAACGTTCCGAAACACCTTCACCCGTTCCGAAACACCTTGGCCATTTCGGGCCCCTATTTCGAAACAGATAAGGGTGTTTCGATACACCCTGCCCTGCAAGAGCAGAAAATTCTAGTTTTTCACATCTTAACACCATCAAACATGCTCCAAAACATTCCATAAAATACCAGCATCATGTTAAGCATCAAGTCCACCATATTAGATCAAAAGCTAGACACATTGCAAGCATTAAGCACATCAACTCATTCATCTCATACAACTAGCAAGAACATACTTTTAACCATAAAGCATATCAATACCAAAATACAAAAATGAGGATCCAAACATTACACATTGGCCATCTACAAGTATCAACCCATAAACCGAACTTGCTCATGGTAAACAATCTCATCACACAACAAAGTAAAGGATTCCCCCATTGGCTTTATTATTTATAGCTATAACCAAAACATACTTCTCAAGTGGAGCTCTTCTTGAATCCCTTGCTTCTTGTTGTCCCAAATTCAATTATCTGCATTGATGAACAAAAAGGAGCGTAAGCACATAATGCTTAGTGAGGAATGCTCAAGACCATAACACCATCAATGCAACAAAACCGTAAAACACTCTTTATTGGCAATCACACCTCTATAAACCAATGTATTGTTTGAAAATAATATTTTAAACATCATTGCCTTAAATCATGCAATGCTCAACATATAAACCAACATTAAACTCAAATGCAATAAGCAACTCAATCTCAACAACATTCTTGTAATTACTTCCATTTTAACTTTCTCATGCATAAAATCTTCATGCAAAGTTTAAACCAATTTTATTGGAAACCAAATCCACTTCACACTCTTCCTTTCTCTTGCTTGAAAATCATTTCAAAGCAAAACACCATTTGAAAACCACATGTACCATCTATCTATCTCATGCATACAACCTATGCAAATCTCATGGCAAGGCCACACATGCTTGATATAAAAAAGCATTTCATAATCTCAATATCCCATATGCATTTCTCATAGCATAAAACATTTCAAACATTGTTACATGTGTTACACACCTCATTCTCGTATATTGGCATTCTCATATTCTATTTTACACGGATATGCGGACAGCTTGACTCGAAGTCAAGTCCTACCCCGGTGGGATCTCGCCACCGGACTCTCATGGCTGAATCTACCTTCGCCACAAAGCTTGGGTATTACACCAAGTCCTACTCCGCTAGAATGCCCCTCATCGGCTTCTCATGGCAATAACATCTAATGCCAAAAAGCTTGGGTCTTTCACCAAGTCCTACTCCGATGGAATGCCCCTCATCGGCTTCTCATGGCAATAATATCTAATGCCAAAAAGCTTGGGTCTTTCACCAAGTCATACTCCGATAGAATGCCCCTCATCGGTCTCTCTCTTTGGAACGAACCCTAAGAGCACGTACGGATTTTTAGTTTATAGTGCACTCTACATCCTACTGGTCGACCAATTATATCCGGTAATCTTCTCATATTCTATGCCAATATATCATGTTAAAATCATTAACACATCTATTGTTTTCAAAGCATGCAACACCATCAAGGCCAAAATGCTAAACCATGCCTTTAAAACACAAATTAACAACACATACTCTCAAGGAACATTAGTTTCATGCTTCCTTCACCAAACCAAGTTTGATAACCAACTCTCATGCTTAAAACCATGTTCAAACAACAAATTAAACCATATTGCCAACCCACTCACATCAAAATCCATTTTGATATTTTTCAAAACAATAATAGCACAAATCGAGAGAGAAATCTACTACACTTACTTCCGAACTTAAACCGGCATTTCAAGCCTAGATTTAAGTTCCCAAACCACTTTTCAAAATCATTCCAAAGCTGGAAAACACTTTCCCACTCACTGATACACAACACTACGCTAGCCGACGAGCCAACCAAGCGTCCGAAACCTCTAACGCTACCTCGATTGCTTCCGAATCATTCTCCCCTGTTTTTAACACATAAGAGCAGATGATTAATGCATCACCATGCATTAAAATCACCAGCCATACATTCTAACCCGCTGCTCCCCTCAAAACAAGCATTTCGGTTTTCTGAAATAACCGAATAGATCACCAAACATTCACCAAACAAAGCCCAGCCAAGATCAATCAATTCTAACCTTTTCTAAACATCAATTAACATCAAAAACCACCATAAACTCGTCCTTATACCTCCATCTATAACAGAACACCAAAACCACCCCAAAAACCACCATTCTAGCATGCAAAACCTAGGAATCCAAACCTATTCGGGATTTGTTTGATTAAACCTCATTCTCAATATCAAATAACATCCAAAATAAATTAGAAATCAACCTCAAAACAGAGCCTAACCGAGAATTACGAAAATCACCAAGATCTAATCAAAAATCTTTAATTTTAACACAATTTCATGTTTCTAACATTAAAGCAACTCAAAAATCATTAACTAAGGATTGATAACTTGTGAATTTCAGTAAAGAACTGATTATTAGAGGAGAAGGACGAAGCTTACCTCTAATGGCTGATTTCTCCTTGATTTGGGCAAGTTTTCTTGAAAATCCAAAGTGAAAACAAGAGGATTTGATGAGGAAAAGATTAGGAATCAAAAGGAGATTGAAATCTCATCAAAAGGAATGTAAATAAGAGGCTAATTGATGAAGGAATGGTGTTTGGCTGAAAAGAAATTGAGAGAGAATGAAATGAGAGAAAGTTGACGCAAGGTAGTTATGAAAAGTCCAAAATAGTTTTTCCTTTTAATTATCTTTATTTCCTTTAATTAAAACACTATTAAAATCACCCAAAATAAGGAGAAATATGATTAAAAACATTTTGGTAAAATTAGTTCCTTAAAGATTCAAAGTTTCAATCCAACAAAACTGTCAATTGTCAACTTTTGCAAAAACTGCAATTTGGTCACTACACCGAAATGTAGTATTTCCAAACCTTATTTTGTAAAATTGTTTTCACCATAATCATTCATATATTAAATGAGGATTTTTAGGTATTTTCCCATATTTTTAAAGCATCCCGAACTAGGTGTTCCCTAAATCTCCCTTAGAGATTCGAACCGTTCTCGACCGGCCCGATTCAACCTCTAAACTTCTAGGCCCAAAAACAGGGCGATACAACTCTCCCCCTCTTAGGAAATTTCATCCTCTAAATTTCAACTTGTGAAGAAAGCGCGATACAAAACCTCCCAAAACTAAACGCAACATAAACACAAGAGGTCTAACCATCACGGAAAACATCCTCAACCAAAACACTCCTCAACCTCCACGATCCAAGAACCCTCAGATTAAACCTACTCGACACCCAACTTCAACATCATCACTCACGGTGCAGGACTTTCAGAACACACGGTTACGAACCTTAGCTTAGCTTCCCACACTTCCGAACTGTGCAAGACCTCCAACAACCCAAAGAACTCCCAAACCTTTGCAACATAATCCGCCTTACCTCATAATTCCTTCAGCAAAACACACACACACACACGGCAGCACCAACCCATCCATTCTTCAGCCACCATGTGATCTCAACCTACTCCACTTCCCAAAACCTCTTACAAACCTCTCAACTCCTGCTCGAAGATCACCACGACAAGCAAGAATTTCTTAAGCAACACTGCTTACTCACGTTCCCCAATGTATTGACAACATCCCTTCACATCAGCTGCCATCACCTGCCTTAACAACTCATCAGAAACTGCCCACACAACATCCGAAAATCCCCGTCACGAGACTCCAACAACTACTTCACCTACCCCAACTGTTTCAAGGAAGATTTACCTATACTCAGCCAATAAACTACCTTCTCACAAGAACCCAACCAATTTAACAATGGCCTTTGAACTTACATTATCATTCCCCTTCAAGCTTTGACTATGACACTAATCTTACCTGGATGCCACCCATAACAATTCTTAATACTCACCCAAGGACAACCGCAACACACCACACATAAAATTCATTCCCAAACACTTACAACTGCCCAAACGCATACACTACATACTAAGACCATGAAACCTCTACTCATTTCAAGCCAAACCTCATTTAAAACTCCCATCAGAACCTCCTTCCATTTCCCCTAAGGTTATTGTTGAACCGTCACTCACTTAGAACAATCATTTTATTGTAACCATCTAAGCAATATGCATCAACACTTCGGAAACACATCTACGAACATACAGCAACCGTTCAACACAAAGAAACTACAACACCTAACTGCTATTCCCAAAATACCTTTAACCACACCTCAAACAACCTCGACCGATTCTAACCCTAAATGGTCTCCTCCTTACCACCACACCGCTAAAAACTCTTAAAACACCTAAAACACCTTCTCTCTTAACAACCAGGCTAGATCACGCTTATTACTACCGGCAACCTATTTATTTCCTACCATCACTTCTAGCATCTGCCTAGCACCAAAACAACACTTTAAACCCACAAACTACCCAAATCCTACCACAACACTATCAGATCCAATTAGCTATTCGAAAATGTGAATGTTCGTATGCATGGTCACCTACATGCCTTATCAATGCATGTGTACATGTATGCAAACCTCTAATGTCATGTCATATGTATGCATGTACCAACATATCTAATATGTAAGCAAATGATTTAACTGTGCATGTATGTCGGTTCACACTTACCAATAATGTCCTTAGAATTCGACCAAGAACAACCTCTTATTCTATTTCCAACTTTTCCAGCCCCACGATTCTAACATCTCGCTAATAGCAACTATACCAACTATTACACTCTTCGCTACAAATGTTATTCTCAAATACAACACTAGTTACTACCCAACTCACTAACTATAGAACCTTATCTACTACACAAGAAGACCCAAAACCAGAACCAAACAAAGATGACTATGGCAAAGATTGCATAGCAAAAATACCTGCAATCACATCATAGTCCCGGAGCTTCAACAGACAAGCTCCCTCTCCCGCAGAACCACCATCTTCCGGCCGCACCAACGCAGCACCAACCCACACCTTGATGTCATCACTGTCTCCCTGCTGTAAAGAACCCTAACCACACTCACGCTCGCAAGGAGTTTCGACAAACATTCCACCTTGACCACCCCGGGCTAACTCCGGACAATCTCGCCTCAAATGTCCAACAGACCCAAAATTCCATCAAGATTCAACCTCCATACACCTCGCACCTCTTTTCCCTTCTTACCACCTCTGAACTCAGTTTCAGTCTTGCTCACGGCCCTTTTGAGACTCCTTTGCACGCACTGAAGCTGGTCTCACTACTTGAGGACAATTCCAATTCACATGCTCTATTGAACCACAATTCCAACAAGCTCCAACACCCCTAACAAACCCCAATGTGATGCCTTCTACAACGGTCGCACTCCAGCAACCTAATTACCACTCCTTGGTCTTGTTGCACATAACCCACATCAGCACCACCGCCAAAACTTTGATTCAGGTAAATCCTTCCGTCATGAAATCTCTTACGCTGCCCACTCTCGAGGCTAGAACTCACAGCTCTTTTGCTTGTATTTTTCTCACCATTATAAACTGAAGCCACACTCTCACGTTTTTTAACCCCTGAAAACTTATCTCCAAGATATCTTCTATTAAAGGCGGACAAAAAGAATCCCAATCTATATCGTGGATATTCGTTGCCACCGACACAGATGTCCACCAAACACAAGCATCCTCCAAAATTAATGAGACCACACTTCCCAACTTACAGGCGTTGTCACACCCTTCTTGATCCAGAATCAGAATCGTGCTGGCTAACCAAGCCTCGAACGCCTCAGGCGTCGAACCATGATACTCAACAGCTCCCAAATCATGTAAACGCTGCTTTGACAAACTTGTATGTCCCACAACTAGCACATACACAGGCCCTACCTTCACCGCAGATTGAGATGTTCCCGACATCTCCTGAACCACAGATGACAAATCCTTCATCACAGGACCAGCCCTCTCATTCTGCCCTTCCGCCTCAACTCCAGGCGCCGACGACTGAAAAGATACACTTTCACCAGACGGTGAATTCCACCTCTCAACAACTTGTTCTAAAGCGGCAACAATCGTACCCGATTGCAATTCTCTCATCGATTCCATTGTGCTATTATTAACAAGGCAATGATACAAAACAAACAAAATGATCAGGCCAGCTTCAAGCAAGGATTCAAGACTCCAACTCCAAATTAACACACTTGCTATAATAATAAGGCAATGGGTATCCCAAGTTTTCCCTTCCCATATAACATAATAATAAAAAATAACATTGATATCACAAACATCGGCATCTCAATCAACAAAACCTCAATCATGCTCTCATCAAACAACATTCACCTTCAACAGCATATTAGCAACATATCACACTCATCATAATTTTCATTATTCAAAATCAGCTCACAACATCATCGTATCATCAATACATGTTCACATTAACTCATATATGATTCATAACAATTAAGCATGATAAAAACATCAACATTCCAATCAAAATATAATTTTCAACCAACTTTCAACCACAAACTAGAATAGACATCCAACACTTACCAGAACAACTTACCATCGCCCCAAAAGTTCGCAAACTTGGCTCGGATACCAACAAATGTAACCCTCTTAGCCTGGCCTAGACGCTTGACCCGAACTACGAAGATTACACGGGGAAAACCAAAGTCAACCAGAAAGTCAACCTTGATTAACGACCCTTTTTTTCCTTTTATCGTTTCTAGATGCGTATTAAACTTATGTGAACACTCAAGAATCATGGGTGGGGAAAGAACAACGATTGGAAAACATTTAATGATTCAATTGCAAGAAATACACTTTTAGGGGCCAAAATGTAAATTTTGTAAAATATAAGTACTTTGTAGATTTTAGTTTTACCAAACTTCAATAAGACATATCACATGCCTCTCAGTCAAATTTCAGCTTCAAAGGACATTCCAAGCTCAAGCAATTGCAACCACAACATTCAGGATTAAAATGTAAAACAAGAGAACTTGAAACAATTCAAAAGCACAGACCAACGGTCAACCGTTCCGGAACACTGAACTTTGCACCGAAACACCCGTATCGAAACGGTGTTGACTGTTTTGGAACTCGGGTGCATTCCGAGACCAGTATCGGAACAGGTCTCTCTAGTAGCCAAAACGTTCCGAAACACCTTCACTCGTTTCGAAACACCTTGGCCATTTCGGGCCCCTGTTTTGAAACAGATAAGGGTGTTTCGATACACTCTGCCCTGCAAGAGCAGAAAATTCTTGTTTTTCACATCTTAACATCATCAAACATGCTCCAAAACATTCTATAACATACCAGCATCATGTTAAGCATCAAGTCCACCATATTACATCAAAAGCTAGACACATTGCAAGCATTAAGCACATCAACTCATTTATCTCATACAACTAGCAAGAACATACTTTTAACCATAAAGCATAGCAATACCAAAATACAAAAATGAGGATCCAAACATTACATATTGGCCATCTACAAGTATCAACCCATAAACCGAACTTGCTCATGGTAAACAATCTCATCACACAACAAAGTAAAGGATTCCCCAATTACCTTTATTATCCATAGCTATAACCAAAACATACTTCTCAAGTGGATCTCTTCTTGAATCCCTTGCTTCTTGTTGTCCCAAATTCAATTATCTGCATTGATGAACAAAAAGGAGCGTAAGCACATAATGCTTATTGAGGAATGCTCAAAACCAAAACACCATCAATGCAACAAAACCGTAAAACACTCTTTATTGGCAATCACACCTCTATAAACCAATGTATTGTTTGAAAATTATATTTGAAACATCATTGCCTTAAATCATGCAATGCTCAACATATAAACCAACATTAAACTCAAATGCAATAAGCAACTCAATCTCAACAACATTCTTGTAATTACTTCCATTTTAACCTTCTCATGAATAAAATTTTCATGCAAAGTTTAAACCATTTTTCTTGGAAACCAAATCCACTTCACAGTCTTCCTTTCTCATGCTTGAAAATCATTTCAAAGCAAAACACCATTTGAAAACCACATGTACCGTCTATCTATCTCATGTATACAACCTATGCAAATCTCATGGCAAGGCCACACATGCTTGATACACAAAAGCATTTCATAATCTTAATATCCCATATGCATTTCTCATAGCATAAAACATTTCAAACATTGGTACATGTGTTACACACCTCATTCTCGTATATTGGCATTCTCATATTCTATTTTACACGGATATGCGAACAGCTTGACTCGAAGTCAAGTCCTACCCCGGTGGGATCTCGCCACCGGACTCTCATGGCCGAATCTACCTTCGCCACAAAGCTTGGGTATTTCACCAAGTCCTACTCCGATGGAATGCCCCTCATCGGCTTCTCATGGCAATAACATCTAATGCCAAAAAGCTTGGGTCTTTCACCAAGTCCTACTCCAATGGAATGCCCCTCATCGGCTTCTCAAGGCAATAACATCTAATGCCAAAAAGCTTGGGTCTTTCACCAAGTCCTACTCCATTGGAATGCCCCTCATCGGTCTCTCTTTGGAATAAACCCCAAGAGCACGTACGAATTTTTAGTTTATAGTGCACTCTACATCCTATTGGTCGACCAATTATATCCGGTAATCTTCTCATCTTCTATGCCAATATATCATGTTAAAATCATTAACACATCTATTGTTTTCAAAGCATGCAACACCAACAAGGCCAAAATGCTAAACCATGCCTTTAAAACACAAATTAACAACAAATACTCTCAAGGAACATTAGTTTCATGCTTCCTTCACCAAACCAAGTTTGATAACCAACTCTCATGCTTAAAACCATGCTCAAACAACAAATTAAACCATATTGCCAACCCACTCACATCAAAATCCATTTTGATATTTTTCAAAACAATAATAGCACAAATCGAGAGAGAAATCTACTACACTTACATCCGAACTTAAACCGACGTTTCAAGCCTAGATTTAAGTTCCCAAACCTCTTTTCAAAATCATTCCAAAGCTGGAAAACGCGTTCTCACTCACTGATACACAACACTACGCTAGCCGACGAGCCAACCAAGTGTCCGAAACCTCTAAAGCTACCTCGATTGCTTCCGGATCATTCTCCCCTGTTTTTAACACATAAGAGAGAGGATTAATGCATCACCATGCATTAAAATCACCAGCCATACATTCTAACCCGCTGCTCCCCTCAAAACAAGCATTTCGGCTTTCCGAAATAACCTAAAACATCACCAAACATTCACCAAACAAATCCCGGCCAAGATCAATCAATTCTAACCATTTCTAAACATCAATTAACATCAAAAACCACCATAAATTCGTCCTTATACCTCCAGCTATAACAGAACACCAAAACCACCCTAAAAACCACCATTATAGCATGCAAAACTTAGGAATCCAAACCTATTCGGGATTATTTTTATTAAACCTCATTCTCAACATCAAATATCATTCAAAATACATTAGAAATCAACCTCAAAACAGAGCCTAACCAAGAATTACGAAAATCACCAAGATCTCATCAAAAATCTTGAATTTTAACACAATTTCATGTTTCTAACATTAAAGCAACTGAAAAATCATTAACAAAGGATTGATAACTTGGGAATTTCAGTAAAGAAGTGATCATTAGAGGAGAAGGACGAAGCTTACCTGTAATGGCTGATTTCTCCTTGATTTGGGCAAGTTTTCTTGAAAATCCAAAGTGAAAACAAGAGGATTTGATGAGGAAAAGATTAGGAATCAAAAGGAGAATGAAATCTCATCAAAAGGAATGAAAATAAGAGGCTAATTGATGAAGGAATGGCATTTGGCTGAAAAGAATTTGAGGGAAAATGAAATGAGAGAAAATTGACGTAAGGTAGTTATGAAAAGTCCAAGATAGTTTTTCCTTTTAATTATCTTTATTTCCTTTAATTAAAACACTATTAAAATCACCCAAAATAAGGAGAAATATGATTAAAAACATTTTGGTAAAATTAGTTCCTTAAAGATTCAAAGTTTCAATCCTTACAAAACAGTCATTAGTCAACTTTTGCAAAAACTGCAATTTGGTCACTACACCGAAATGTAGTATTTCCAAACCTTATTTGTAAAATTGTTTTCACCATAATCATTCATATATTAAATGAGGATTTTTAGGTATTTTCCCATATTTTTAAAGCATCCCGAACTAGGTGTTCCCTAAATCTCCCTTAGAGATTCGAACCGTTCTCGACCAGCCCGATTCAACTTCTAAACTTATAGGCCCAAAACCAGGGCGTTACAATGGCTATGACAAAAGATTTCATGGGAACCACGAAAGTTTTGCTACAGGATCATGCAGCAAACATTAAAAATCATGGAGCCTTATTGCAAAGCCATAGTTCCTCTCTCCGAGCCTTAGAAACACAAGTTGGTCAGATAGCTGAAACCTTACATGTGCGACCACAAGGAAGTCTACCTAGTGGCACTGATGTAACCCCCTTAGCCTGACCTAGACGTCTAACCCGAACTACAAAGATTACACGGGGAAAACCAAAGTCAACCCGAAAGTCAACCTTGATTAACGACCTCTTTTTTTTCTTTTTTTCTTTTCTAAATGCACATTAAGCCTATGTGATTATGCAAGAATCATAGGAGAGAAGGACATTGCGATCAGAAAACATATAGGGACTCAATTGCATGATTTACACATTTTAGGGACAAAATGTAATTTCTAGAAATTACAAGGACTTGACTGAATTTAAGATTACCAATATGTAATTAATCATATTTCATGCCTCTCTTCCAAATCTCAACTAAAAAGGACATTCCAAGCTCAAGCAATTGCATCCACAACATTTAGGACTAAAACATAAAACATGGAAACTTAAGACAATTCAAAATCATCATCCAACGGTCAACCGTTTCGGACCACCAACCCTTCTTACCGAAACGCCTGTATCGAAACAGTGTTGACCATTTCGGTACTCGAGTGAGTTCCGAGACCAAAATCGAAACAGGCCTCTATAGTGGCCAAACGGTTCCGAAACACCTTCAGCTATTCCGAAACGCTATGGCCATTACAGGCCTCTGTTTCGAAACAATTAAGGGTGTTTCGATACACCCTGCACTGTGACAGCAGAAATTGCTGGTTTTTCATGCTTTTTCATACTCGAATCAACCCCGAGACATGCCACATCAAGCATACATCAAGGATACATATCAACTAATATCATATCGAGGCTATAGCCTAAACATAGCAACCAACACCCAAGCAAAGGCACTACAGGCATACTTCCTAGTTCACCCAAAACCATAACAAGTCAAAACTCCAAATAAACCAAAATCCAAACTCCAAAGGCCATTTACAATTCAAGTATAATCAAACCAACATGCTCAAAGTAAAAGAAACATTCTCAAACACTCCAAAGTATAAATCCCTCTCATTGCCTCTTATTACACTAAAGATGAATCACATACATTTCTTTAGCAAAGTTATGGATTCCTATTGCTTTTGAGCTGCCTCCAAAGGTTCAATTCTCTTCATTGATGAAATGAAAGAGCGTAAGCAATAAGCTTAGTGAGGATCGCTAGACAACATTCATCAATTTATAACTCATGATTTGCAAAAGCAACACTTTAAAACACATGCCCTTTATAAAACAAGTCTTCTCAAGACTTCAATGCACTTTTGAAACTTCATGCACATATGCATCAATTTACAACAGCAAATAAACCATTGCTCATGCTTTAACAACCATCACATGCATTCATGCATCATACACATATTTCTCATGCACCCTTGCATCATTTACAAGCATCTCATGCTTCACTTAGTTCATTTACATTATATTGGCTTTCAAGTGATGGTCCACAAAACATTTCAACACGAGACACAATCGGATACATGGATTATAAGTGTTGTCCCTCACGCTTCATACAAACTACTGGACTACACAAGGTAGAGACATATGGCACAATCACAACCCCTCAACGCCCGTGATGGAGACTAATTGCACAATCACAACCCCTCACCATAACTCATTGACATACACAAGACTCACACACGGGACTAACCATTCACCGTTGTGATCTTAACCTCAACCATTAGGGTACTTGGATGGAGATTACGGCACAATCACAACCCCTCAACATCCAAGGCGACTTTATTCACGGTGCACACAATCCTATACCCGGCTAACTATATCCGATTAAAGTAACCAAAAACCATTTCGTCACTTGCCAATATAATCATTTTTCCATATTAATTCACTAATTTTCAAGCATAACCACAATGTCATTTCCACAAGCACACATGCTTAACATCATATGCATTTTCATATGAAAACCAAGGATCACTTACCTAGTGCATCCTTAACATAATGACATTAAAATCCAACATTAAACCATGCTTAAACATGCTTAAAAACAATAAACAAATCCACTCTTACATCAAATGCATTTTCACCAAACTTAGCACATTTCCAAGAGAGGGATTACCGAAACACTTATACTTGAGCTTAGTTAAGCGTATCAAGCTTACACTAAGCTCCCAAGAGTACGCCAAAGCGTTACAAAGCAGTAAATTGCATTTCCACTCACCGATACGCGAAGCCTTGTTCGCCGACACATAAATTACACTTCCAGAGCCTCCAAAATCACCTCGTGAGCTTCCGGATCAAGATCCCCTATTTTCACAACATCAAAACGGAGATCTAAATGCATTAAAATGCATTCTAACACCAGTAACAATCCTTAGACTTGTTGCCCACTCAAACTACACCAAAATACCCTTCTAACACAACCGAAAACTCAATCGATTGCCTCCTAAACCAAGCCAAGCCATCATTCCAAAGTATTAACAACATCAAAACACATCTAATAAACATCCTAACTCATCCTTATACCTCCAGCCATCAAGATTCCATCATTCCACCCCAAAATCACACTTAAAACTACCAAGAAACTCAAGGATCTCAAGGATTTCGGGATCTATATTATTAACACAACATTTTAACATATAAATCAACTTAAAAATCAATTAAAATCAACACAAAACAGTGCCCAACTCATCAAGTACGAAAATCAAGATTTCATCCATATTTTCACAATATTTTGATCTCAAATCAAAACTATGTTGAAAACTCAATCAAAAATAGTTAATAGAAGCCAAATATCTTGGGAATTTCAATAAAGAACTTAGACTAGAGGTTGAGAACGGGATTTACCTCCAATCCTTGCTTCTTTCAATAGATGACAAGTTTTGCTTGCAAAAATCTTGAAGAATTAAGGAAGATCTCTTGTAATTGATTTAGAAAATGTTGAGAGAACTTTTTGAAAGAAAGAATTCTAGAAAAGATGAAAGAAAATGGTGTTTGGCTAAAATGAGAGGGAATTGGTAGTTACGTAAAATGAAAACCCATTAACTACCAATTAATTAATATCTTGTTTAATTAAAATCCTTTAATTAAAATCCATTTAAAACACATGTCATATTTGAAGAAAGGTCAAATTGACTTAAAGCCCCCTAAGATTCTAAGATTTTGGCTTCCACCTTAAAAAGCACATTTTTCCTAGTTTTGAAACTTTACAATTTGGTCACTACTCAAAATGTCCATTTTCCAAATCCTTTTTTGTAAAATTGACTTGACCAACCTCTTAATTATATTTTTAGAGGATTTTAGCAATTTTTATCACAATTTTATCCTATCCCGATCCTTGATTTCTTAAAATCACCTTACGCGATTAGAACTGTTCTCGACCGGTCCGATCCGATGTCTAAAACATCTAGGCCCAAAACCAGGGCATTACAACTCTCCCCCACTTAGGAAATTTCGTCCTCAAAATTCTTACCTGATGGAAAGAGATGCGGAAACTGCCTCAGCATGTCCGCCTTGCTTTCCCACGTGGCTTCCTCAACTCCTCGGTGTCGCCACAACACCTTCACAAGCTCTATCGTCTTGCCACGAAGAACTTTACTACTCACGTCCAGAACCCTCACTGGTTCCTCATCATATGATAGAACCGGATTCAACTCTATCTCCTCAACAGGCGTTACATGCGAAGGATCCGATCTATTCTTCCGTAACATGGAGACATGAAACACATCATGTATCTTCTCCAACTCAGCAGGAAATCTCAACCGATATGCCACAGGACCAATACGCTCTACAATCTCGTAAGGTCCAATAAACCTTGGGCTAAGTTTACCCTTATGCCCAAATCTCATCACCTTCTTCCAAGGTGATACCTTGAAGAACACACGTTCGCCAACTGCAAATTCAATTTCCTTACGCTTCAAGTCCGCGTAAGACTTTTTCCTATTCGATGCTGCTTTTAACCGCTCACAAATGAGCTTCACCTTCTCGGTGGTTCCCTTAAGCATAGCCAGCATTGAAATCAACTTTTGCCCAGCTTCTGCCCAACAAAGAGGGGTTCTACACCTCCTCCCATACAAAGCCTCGTATGAAGCCATTTGGATACTTTCCTGGTAACTATTGTTATACGCAAACTCAACCAACGACAAGTGTTTTTCCCAAGAACCCTAAAAATCTATCACAGAGCACCTTAGCATATCCTCAAGCACCTAAATCACACGTTCTGACTGTCCATCCGTCTGCGGATGATAAGAAGTGCTAAAATTTAGCCGTGTACCCAAGGCTTGATGCAAACATTCCCAAAATCGCGTTGTAAACCTCGGATCTCTATCCGACACAATGGACTTTGGCACACCGTGCAACCGCACAATCTCAGCTATGTACAACTCAGCCAACTTATCCAAGGTATACGTAGTATGCACAGGCAGAAAATGTGCACACTTCGTAAGCCGATCCACAATCACCCAAACTGAATTCTTCTTTGTTTGTGACAAAGGCAAGCTAGACACAAAATCCATGGTGAGTCTCTCCCACTTCCATTCTGGAATTCTCAAAGGCTGCAACAATCCAGAAGGAACCTAATGCTCAGCCTTCACTCGCTGACACACCATACACTTACTAACGAACTCCGCAACATCCTTTTTCAACCCCACCAAGTAGTACTCATCCTTTAGGTCACGATACATCTTTGTACTACCCGGGTGCATAGAAAAAGGACTACAATGAGCTTCAGTCAAAATAATGCGCCTTAACTCAGCATCATTTGGCACCACTATTTGACTCCCAAACCAGAAAATACCATCATCACTAAAGCTGAAATCCGAAGGTCTATCTTCCGCAATGTCTTGAACATGCGAAACAAGAGAATCATCAAGCAACTGTTTCTCTTTAATCAACTATAACAAAGATGGTTTCACTTGTAACTCCGCCACAAGACCACCTTCACGCGATATGCTCAAACGAGCAAACATCGCTCTCAACTCGACAGCCACCTTCCGACTCAAAGCATCGGCCACAACATTAGCCTTGCATGGGCGATACTCAATCGCCAGATCAGAATCCTTAAGCAACTCCACCCAACGTTGTTGCCTAAGATTCAACTCCTTCTGAGACATAAGGTATTTCAAGCTCTTATGATCTGTGAACACAACACATTTCTCACCATACAGGTAATGCCTCCAAATCTTCAAGGCAAACACCACAGCTGCAAGCTCAAGATCATGAGTAGGGTAGTTGCGCTCATGCACCTTCAACTGCTTAGATGCATAGGCCACCACCTTACCCTCTTGCATCAACACGCAGCCCAAACCAACAATGGACGCATCACTGTAGACCACAAACTCCTTACCAGACTCAGGTTGAATCAAAACAGGAGCTTGCGTCAAAGATTCCTTCAACTTCTCAAAAGCTTGTTGCCTCGCCTCCGTCCACTCAAAGCGAACATTCTTTTGCAACAGCTTGGTCAAAGGTGCTGCTATCTTTGAAAAACCCTCGACAAACCTACGGTAGTACCCAGCCAACCCAAGGAAACTACGCACTTCCATCACTGACTTAGGCACTTTCCAACTCATCACAGCCTCCACTTTTTACAGATCAACGCGAATACCCTCAGCCGATACCACATGCCCAAGGAAAACCACTTCTCTAAGCCAAAACTCACATTTTCTCAGTTTCGCATACAGCTGATTCTCCAACAACACTTGCAAAACGATCCTCAAGTGTCTATCATGATCCTCCTCGGTACGCGAATACACAAGGATATCATCAATGAACACCACCACAAACTGATCCAAGAATTCATGGAATACACGATTCATCATCTCCATGAAAGCAGCAGGCACGTTGGTCAAACCAAACGGCATCACCAAAAATTCATAATGCCCGTACCTCGTCCGAAAAGCAGTTTTAGGTACGTCCATATCCTTCACTTTCAGCTGATAGTACCCCGATCTCAAGTCTATCTTAGAAAACACTAAGGCTCCCCGAAATTGATGAAAGAGATCGTAAATTCTAGGCAAGGGATACTTGTTCTTGATCGTCAACTTGTTCAGTTGCCGATAATCTATACACATCCTCATTGTCCCATCTTTCTTCTTTACAAACAAAACTGGTGCACCCCAAGGTAACACAATAGGCCGGATGAAACCTCGATCCAACAACTCATGAAACTGCATTTTCAGCTCCTTTAACCCTTTGGGTGCCATGCGATAAGGAGCAATGGACACTGGAGTTGCATTCTCGTACAACTCTATACCAAATTCAACCTCCCTATTTGGTGGCAATCCAGGCAATTCTTCCGGAAAGACACCCGGAAAATCGTGAATAGTTCGTATGTCCTGTACGCGCACATCCTTGGTTCCAGGGTTCATCACATAAGCAAGGTAAGCCTCAAACCCCAACCTCATCATACGGTTTGCTTCTAAGGCCGAAATTACATTAGACAAGAATTTCACATTCTCGCCTACTACAACAACCTCATAATCATCGACCAACTTTAAGGTGACTCGCTTAACATCAAAGTCAACCACTACTTTATGCTTCGTCAACCAATCCATGCCAAGGATTACATCAAATCCGTAGAAAGGCAATTCCATCAAATCCACAAGGAAAACATGACCTTGCACAGACAGAGGACATCTCTTATACAACTTCCTAGTGACTACAGTCTCACCAAAAGAACTAGTCACCTGCATTCCTACTCCAAGCATCTCAACAGGTATGTCAAGAAAATGTCCCCTAAGATTCTAAGATTTTGGCTTCCACCTTAAAAAGCACATTTTTCCTAGTTTTGAAACTTTACAATTTGGTCACTACTCAAAATGTCCATTTTCCAAATCCCTTTTTGTAAAATTGACTTGACCAACCTCTTAATTATATTTTTAGAGGATTTTAGCAATTTTTATCACAATTTTATCCTATCCCAATCCTTGATTTTTTAAAATCACCTTACGTGATACGCACCGTTCTCGACCGGTCCGATCTGATGTCTAAAACATCTAGGCCCAAAACCAGGGCGTTACAACTGAAGCCACTAAGCACCATATCAAGGAGCAATGCAGCGCATTCACATTAAGGAGTGGCAAGGAAATTAGCAATGAAGACAAGTTTGGGGGGAAATAGAAGGAGGAATCTCAGCCCAGCTTGCCTCAGGAAGAAGATAACTTACAAGATCCTCCAGTTGAAGAGAATGGTGAGGAAGTCATAGCAAAAGAAAACACCGGAGGAGGAGCCTGCTTTTGCTACAGCAAAAGATGTAACTCCATCGATTTAGACAAATGATGTTAGACCCCCTCCTCCTTTTCCTCAACGATTCAAGAAGCATAAAGAAGACCTTCAGTTCCAGAAATTTGTAGATATCCTGGACAAACTGCATATCAATGTCCCATTTCTGGTGGCCATTGATCAGATGCCAACATATGCCAAGTTCCTCAAGGATATAGTCACGAAAAAAAGGAAGGTCGAAAAGCAAGAAACTGTCGCTATAGTAGAAGAATGCTATTCTATGTGGAGCAAGCTGCCACCTAAGAGGAATGACCCAGGTAGTTTTGCTATCCCATGTTCTATTGGCGACAAGTTTGTTGGAAGAGCACTTTGTGATTTGGGATCAAGTGTTAACTTGATGCCTAAGTCAATTTTTCTAAAACTAGGAATTCGAGAGGCACAACCCACCAAGGTTGTGCTACAGCTAGCAGATCATTCTCATGTTCGCCCAGAAGGGAGAGTTGAAAATGTTGTGGTAAAAGTGGACTGATTTATCTTTCCAGTCGACTTCTTAATCCTCGACTGCGAAGCTGATAGCAACACACCCATTATCTTGGGAAGGCCATTTTTAGCCACCAGTCGAACTTTGATCGATTGTGAGAAGGGTGAATTCACGATGCTAGTGGTTGATCAGACGGTCACGATCAATATTCATGACACCCTCAAGTATGCAAACAACCCAGAAGTATGCCAATATGTAGATGCTACAACACAGAATATGATTGATGAGTTTTGCTGTGGCAATGAGATGCAAATGGAAGAGTTCGAAGCACTCTGCAAAGATGATGATTCTGACCAAGAAGAGCTCTCAAAGGAACTGGAGCATTCTAGTCGACTCGAGGCTAGACCAGCTACGCACTTTGAACCTCTTGATTTTTCAGAATTTGTACCTCCTAAACCTCCCCTTGAGCATGCACCTTCTTTAGAACTGAAACCTTTGCCATCACATCTTAAGTATGTTTACTTAGAGAGCAATGAAACTTTTCCTATGATAATCTCATCTAGTCTCACACCTAAGCAAGAAACTAGTTTAGTAAATATGTTGTTACAACATAAAAATGCAATAGGGTGGACTATGGCTGATTTGAAGGGAATAAGCCCTGCTATATGTATGCACAAAATTTTGCTTGATGATTGTTGCAGCAATTCAGTTGAGCCCTAGAGGAGATTAAACCCAATCATGACGAATGTGGTGATGAAAGAGATAATCAAGTGGCTTGATGCTGCAGTAATCTACCCGATATCCGATAGCACATGGGTCAGCCTGGTGCAATGTGTACCGAAGAAGGGAGGCGTGATCGTGGTAAGCAACAAGGAGAATGAGCTATTGCTTACTAGAACCGTCACGGGGTGGAGGATTTGCATGGACTATAGGAAGCTCAACAAGGTGACCAAGAAGGACCATTTTCCCCTCCCATTCATTGATCAGATGTTGGATCGACTAGCGGGCAAGGCATTCTACTACTTCATCGATGGGTATTCTGGGTACAATCAGATTGCTATAGCACCCGAAGACCAAGAGAAGAAAACTTTCACATGCCATTATGGAACTTATGCTTTTCGGAGAATGCCCTTTGGTCTCTGCAATGCTCCAGCAACCTTTCAAAGATGTATGCTGGCTATTTTTTCAGACATGGTCAAGGATTTTTTAAAAATTTCCATGGTTGACTTCTTGGTCTCCGGAGACGACTTCGACACATGCTTGGGAAATCTTGCCAAGGTTCTAAAGAGGTGTGAGGAAGCTGACTTGGTGCTCAATTGGGAAAAATGCCATTTGATGGTAACAGAAGGAACGATCTTAGGCCACAAGATTTCGAAGCAAGGGTTAGAAGTTGACAAAGCAAAGGTCGAGGTCATTGAAAAACTACCTCCCCCCACTACTGTCAAGGGAGTAAGAAGCTTCCTACGGCATGTTGGCTTCTATTGGAGATTCATCAAGGATTTTTCAAAGATCTCAAAGCCGCTATGCAATTTGCTACAGCAAAATCAACCATTTGTGTTTGACAAATATTGCTATAGCGCATTTCAAGAACTGAAGGAGAAGCTTATCTCAGCACTAGTTGTCATTCCACCTGATTGGAACGAGCCGTTTGAGCTGATGTGTGATGCAAGTGACTACGTCGTCGGTGCAACACTTGGACAATGCCGAGGTAAACTCTTTCATGATATTTATTATGCTAGTCGCACTTTGAATGATGCACAAATCAATTACACCACCACTGGAAAAGAATTGCTTGCTGTAGTATTTGCCTTTGATAAGCTTAGGTCATACTTAATAGGCACTAAGGTCATAGTTCATACCGATCATTCAGCCATTAAGTACTTAGTGACTAAAAAGCATGCTAAACCTAGACTTATTAGATGGATACTCTTGCTACAAGAATTTGACATAGAAGTGAGAGATAGGAAAGGATGTGAAAACCAGGTAGCTGATCATTTATCTAGGCTAGAAAATGCTATCACACAAGGTAGTGAAACTGAAATTAAGGAGGAATTCCCTGATGAGAAACTGTTAGCTGCTACAGCAATTATGTGGTATGCAGTTATTGTTAATTATCTTGTTAGTGGTATTTTGCCTCCAGATTTATCTAGCCAGGGACTCAAGAAATTCAGACATGATGCAAGATTCTACTATTAGGATGAAACCTACTTGTTCAAGCAATGTCCCAATCAGATCATAAGGAGATGTGTTCCAACGGAAGAATACCATAGACTTTTGTACCATTGTCTGTAACGCCCCGGTTTTGGGCCTGGAAGTTTTGGGTTTGGACCGGACCGGTCGGGTTGCGGTTCGAATATATAAAGGTGAAATTAGGAAAGCCTAGTTCGGGTTGCATTAAAAATATGGAAAAATGTTCTAAAATCCTCTTTTAATATATATAAGTGAACTGTGAAATCAATTTTGCAAAATGAGGTTTGGAAGGGTGACATTTTGGGCTAGTGACCAAAATGTAATTTTTGAAAACTGTGTGACCGTTTTAAAAAGGATTGAAACTTTGAATCTTTAAGGAGCTATTTACCAAAAGGGGAGTTTCTCCAGATTTTCTAGAATATTAAATGATTTATTAATGGTTTAAAATAAAAGTAAAAAGGAGGGAAAGATATTTTTTTTTGTCATTTCTAACTAACTTTCCAAATTTTCCATTTCCCATTTTCTCTCATCTTTTCTCTCAAACCAAACACATTCTCTCCAGATCTTTTCCTCTGATTTTTGTCACCTAAATATCATATTTCAATCCTCATTTGATCTCTAATCAATCCTTCAACAAAACCTTTGTATTTGCTACTTGGATTTTCAAGATTTTGGTTCCAAAAAGGGAGAAACTCAAGTTTGGAGGTAAGAACGTCCTTCTCCTCTAAACTCTCAGTTCTTTACTGAAATTCCCAAGTTCTCAATCCTTGATTTATGATTTATTAAAGGTTTTACAATTGGAATCTTGATTTTGGCTTTAAAATGCAAGATTTGCTTGATTTTGGTGAAATTTCGTGTGGATTGTTTGGGCAGTGTTTTGAGGTGTCAATTTGATGTTAAATGAATGCTAAATTGATGAGAAATTGAGGTTTAATCAATACAATCCCAAATAGGTTGAATTTCCTAAGTTTCGCTTGTGATTTTGGTTGTTTTTGGAGTGATCTTGATGATCTGTTATAGCTGGAGGTATAAGGATGTGTTTGTGATCACTTTGGATGTTATTTGATGTTTAAAAATGGTTAGAAGTGATGGATCTTGGCTGGGTTAAGTTTTGGAAGTGTTTGGGGGTGATTTCGGTTGTGTTTGGTAGCCGAAATGTTGGATTTGCAATGAGCAGCGAGTTTAGTTGTGTTGCTGGTGTTTTTAATGCATAATGATGCATTAATCCTCTGTTGTTGTGTGTTTGAAACAGGGGAGATTGATCCGTGAGCATTTGAGGTGGTGTGGAAGGTTTCGGATGCTTGGAAGGCTTGTTGGCTAGCCTAGTTTTGTGTATCGGTGAGTGAAGTTGGGTTTTCAGCTTTTAAACCAAGGTTTGAAGGTTTTTGGGAGCTTAGTTTAAGTCTAAACAACTTTGCTAAGCTCAAGAGTAAGTAAAAGGATTTTCGCTCTTGGTTTGTGTTGTGCTTTGGCTTGTTAAGCAATTGTGATTGATGGTTGCTATGCATAGGATTTGCATGTTTTAAACTCTGTTTTGAAAGCATATTTTAGCATGGTTTAATGCTGGTTTTGAAAGCCATGTGTAAAGGATGCTCAAGGTAAGAGATCCTTGGTTTTGTATATTGAAATTGTGGAATCGATGCATAGTGTTGCATGTTGTTTAATGGCTTTGTGTGATGCTTTAAAACAGTGGAATATTGTTATTGTTGATGCACATTGATGAGTGATGGTTAAGGTTACAAAGGTGGTTGAAAGTCCTTGTGTAAGCCTTGTTTATTTAAGAACAACATGGTGTTTAAAAGTCCATGGTTGGTTCTTGGTTAAGGTTCATGATGGTTTTTGCATTTTGACTATGCTTGTGAATCAATGGATAACTGTGGTAAGATGGTTATATTGGCAAGTGATGTAGGTGGTTCTTGGTTCTTTGATCGGATATAGTTAGCCGGCTATAGGATTGGGTGCACCGTGAATTAAGTCGCCTTGGATGTGGAGTGGTTAAGTGTGAACCGGTAAACTCCATCCAAGTATCCTAACGAGATGGTTAAGGTTATAATGGAAGTTGAGATTCCATTCGAGGACCTTGGTTAAGCAAAGGTAATAATGGTGGTTAAAATTCCATTTGAGGACCTTGTGCTTGTAAAGATCACAATGGTGGTGTAAAGTCCATGTGTGGATCTTGTATAGGGTGTCCCGGATCTCGTTAGTGATGTTATACAACTACCAATCGGTGATGCTAAGGTTATATGGTGTTTAAAAGTCCATATATGGGAACCTTGTGCATGTTATGGTTGTATGGTGTTTAAAAGTCCATACATGGGAACCTTGTGAAAGTTAAGGTTGTATGGTGTTTAAAAGTCCATACATGGGAACCTTGTGCATGTTAAGGTTGTATGGTGTTTAAAAGTCCATACATGGGAACCTTGTGAAAGTTAAGGTTGTATGGTGTTTAAAAGTCCATACATGGGAACCTTGTGAAAGTTAAGGTTGTATGGTGTTTAAAAGTCCATACATGGGAACCTTGTGAATGGTAAGGTCAAATGGTGTTTAAAAGTCCATTTGGGGACCTTGGATTGGTAGTGTGTATGAAGCGTGGGGACAACGCTTGTGATCCGCGTATCCGATCGGATGTTGAGTTGAAAAGTGGATTTGGTTGATCACTTGGAAGCCATTATAATGTTCTTGAATATAATGAAGCATGAGATGCTTGAATTGATGCATGGTTGCATGAGAATTGCTTAATGTATTATGAAATGCATGTTTACTTGTTAGTTTGAACAAGTGTTGTTTATCTATTGAGAATGGTGCTTGTGTGCATGAAATCTCTTTAGTGCATTGAAGTCTTGTGAGGACTTGTTTTTAAAAGTGTGAGTTGCAAATATTGATGTTGTGGTTCATATGTTGCATTTGTAATGCATGTGTTTTAATGAATGAGAAAATGGTTTAAAAAGGGTTATTGCTTAAAGTGATAATCAAGTGTGAGAAAGGTATGTGGTGAATTGGAAGTGATTTCCAAGGGTTTGAATTTAACTTTGCATATGGTGTTTATGCATGATAGGGTTAAATTGATGGTTTTGCAAGTTTATGTTTTGAATAGGCTTGCTTAGCTTTCTATGCTAAGGATTGGTTTCCATGATTGAGCAATGCATGGTTTTAAGCATGTTGTTGAAAAGGGTTTTCAAACAATGCTTTGATTTATGAAATCGAGTTGTTTTCAAAAGTGGTTTTTTGATTCGCTGCATTGATGGTGTTTTGGTTTTGAGCATTCCTCACTAAGCATTATGTGCTTACGCTCCTTTTTGTCCATCAATGCAGATATTTGAAGTTTGGACAGCGAGAAGCAAGGGATTCAAGGAGAACTCTACTTGAGATGTATGTCTCGGTTAATAGCTATAGTTAATAAAGGCAATGGGGGAAAGAATCTCTTATGTTGATATTTTATGAGATTGTATGTGTTGGACAAGTTTGGTTTATGATTTTGAATCATGTGGTTTAATGTTGCAACATTTGAACCATCTTGTGCTTATAGTGTTTATGCAATGCTTCTTGCGTTAAAAGCATGATTGTGGTTTAAATGTGTTTAATGAGTTGATGCACCTAGGGGTGGTTATGTATCTAGTTTTTTATGCATATATGTCTCTTGTATGTTATATGACTTGCTGGTGTGTTTTGGTTACATTCGGATCATGTTTGGTGGGTCAAAGATGCATTTAACCAGCAAGGATGCTGCAATCTGGGCAGGGCGTTTCGGAACGCGTGTTACCGTTTCGGAACGGGGGCCTGAAAAGGCCAGGGTGTTTCGAAACGGATGGACCCGTTTCGGAACGTTTGTGCTACTGCCTGTACCTGTTCCAATACGCGTTGCGGAACGGCCCCGCGTTTCGAAACAGGGTGAACCTGTTTCGGAACACCTGACCGTTGGGGGCTGACATTGGCGGTTATGTGTTTCGAAATGTTTGCGTTTTGGTCCTGAATCTTGTTTTTGCAATTGTATGAGTTCGGGATGTCCGTTTGAGCTGAAATTTGGCAGTGAAGCATGAAACATGACTAATTTCAAATTGGTAACTTTTAATCGGGTTAAGTCCCTGTAATTTTCAGAATTTACAGTTTGGTCCCTAAAGTGTAATTTGTGCAATTGGGTCCCTGAATGATCTCTGATGGTTGTGATCTTTGAGCATGATGTTTTTGTGATCACATCTAGGGTTAATGAGCATCTAGACAAGATTAAATAGAAAAAAAATGGGTCGTTAATCAAGGTTGACTTTCGGGTTGACTTTGGTTTTCCCCGTGTGATCTTCTTAATTCGGTTCAACCGTCTGGGCCGGGTTAAGGGGGTTACATTGTCATTCATCACCATGTGGAGGGCATTTTGGTGGTGCTAGAACTGCTGCAAAAGTTCTTTAAGCATGATTCTATTGGCCTACACTTTTTAAGGATGCACACGAGTTCTACAAGACTTGTTACAGATGCCAAAGAACAGGGAACAACTCCGGGTGGAATGAAATGCCATTGCAAAATATTCTGGAGGTTGAAATCTTTGACGTGTGGGGAATTGACTTCATGGGTCCATTTCATGCATCATATGGAGATCTATATATTTTGCTAGCAGTCGATTACGTGTCAAAATGGGTGGAGGCTGTTGCCACCCCAAGGAATGACTCCAAGACAGTCATGAAGTTTCTTCACAAGAACATCTTCACTAGGTTCAGAGCACCCCGAGCCATCATCAGTGATGAAGGAACTCACTTTGACAACAAGCTTATTGCTAAAACATTACATCGCTATGGAGTCAGGCACAAGATTGCTACAACGTATCATCCGCAGAAAAATAGACAGGCTGAAGTCCCAAAAGTTGACTTTTCATAACTAATTTCACGATAGTTTTTCTCTTCTCATTTCCTCTCAACTTCTTTTCAGCCAAACACTTTTCTCTCATCAAAGAACCTTTGATTTTTCACCTTGATTGCTAAGATTTCATTCTCTAAATGATTCCCCAACTTTGTTTCATCAAATCACATTGATTTTGCTTTGGATTTTTCAAGAAAACTTGCCCAAATTGAGGAGAGATCAACCATTAGAGGTAAGCTTCGTTCTTCTCCTCTAATGATCAGTTCTTTACTGAAATTCCCAAGTTATCAATCCTTTGTTAATGGTTTTTAAGTTGTTTTAATGTTATAAACAAGAAAGAGTTGTTAAATTCAAGATTCTTGATGAGATCTTGATGATTTTTGTATTTCTAAGTTAAGCTCTGATTTGAGGTTGATTTTCAACATATTTTGGATGGTATTTGATGTTGAGAATAAGGTTTTAACAAATAAATCCCGAATAGGCTTGGGTCCCTAAGTTTAAGATGTTAGATTTGTGGTTTTTGAGGTGTTTTTGGTTCTCTGCTATTGTTGGAGGTATAAGGTCATGTTTATGTTGATTTTTTATGGTAATTGAAGTTTTGGAAATGTTAGAATTGATAGATCTTGGCTAGTTTGTGTTTGGTGGAAGTTTGGATGTGTTTTCGGTTATTTTGGATAGCCGAAATTCTAGTTTTGAGTAATGCAGCGGGTTGGGTTGAGTGGTTGGTGTTTTTAATGCATGGTTATGCATTAATCCTCTGCTCTTATGTGTGTTGAACAGGGGAGACTTCATCAGGCGCGTTTGGTGTTGATCCGGAAGTACCGGAAGCCTAGAAATCATTTCGGCAAGCAAGTGAAACATCACCGGTGAGTGAAAATGGTTTTAGAAGTCCTTGAGGGACAAGGAAACAAGTTTTGGGTATTTGGGATTGGTTTGAAACACCATCCTAAGTTCGGATATAAGTATGTTTAGCTTTTCTCTTGAAATGTGGATGATGCCCCTAAATGCTTTTGACAAGCTCTTGATTTGAGAAAGATAAATTCCTATTGTTTTATGCATGAATTATGACATGAGATGATGTTTTATATTGATCCCATGAGATTGAGCATTGTTGCAAAGAGTATTGAGATTTTGATTAAATGTTATGCATGGATTTTGATTTTGAAATAGGATGAGTTTGGTTTAGAAATGTTTTATCAAAACAGTATGTGAGATGATGCTTTTAATGTAAATATATTGGCATAATTGATGAGATGTTACCGGATATAATTGGTCGACCAATAGGATGTAAAGTGCACTCTAAACTAAAATTCGTACGTGCTCTTTGGAGTCGGGCAATAGGGGTAGTGCCACCCCAATCCAAAGTGAGAGTCCGATGATGAGAGATTCCATCGGGGTAGGTCTTGGTGAAACACCCAAGCTTTGTGGCGATGATAGATACTGCCATGAGAGTCTGGTGATGCGAGATTCCATCGGGGTAAGACTTGACTCTATGTCAAGCTAATCTGCATATCCGAGTGAAGATAGAAAATGAAATGCCAATATATGAGTATAAGCTATGATTCACATGTACCAATGTTTGAAATGATTTTATGCTATGAGAAATGCAAATGAGATTGTGAGATTATGAAATGCTTTGTATATCAAGCATTTGTGGCTTTGCCATGAGGTTTTCATTGGTTGAATGCATGAGATAGATAGATGGTACATGTGGTTTTCAAATGATGTTTTGCTTTGAAATGAATTTTAAGCATGAGATAGAAAGAGCATGGTTTTAGAAATGGAGTTCATGAAAATGTTTTAAAAGCTTGCATTGTTGTGTTGGTGTTTTTAGAGCATGACTCACTAAGCTATTGTGCTTACGCTCTCTTTTACCAACAATGCAGATAACTGAGGCATCTTGGGCAGCAAGGAGGCTTAAAGGAATCCAAGGAATAGATAAGCTCAAGTATGATGTTTTACGTTTACCTTAGTAATGATATATGGCAATGGGATTTTATGGTTAGTTTTGGGAGATGTATTTTGGACTCCCTGATGTTGATGCAAGTTATGTGTGCCTTGTTTGGTTTGTAAAAGGCCATTGTATTTGTTTTGATGCTTTATCTTGTCTTTTAGGATGTTTATGGTTTTTGGATTAAGCATGCTCTTCTTTATGCCATGTGATCTAGCGATGTTATGCCTAGTTCTTGCTATGTGCATAGAATTGGATGTTTTTGTGTTAGTGTTGATGTTATAAGCATGTCCATATGTTTTGGTGATGTTTTGATGAGGTTTGACATGAGTTTGGGGCTGTTTTTGGGACACTTCTGGTATGCGTATCGATTCGTGTAAGCCAAATTTGTGCCAAATGGTACAGGGGTATCGGTACGGATGAGAAGCGTATCGAAACGGGTAGGCCAAATTTGACGGGTGTATCGATACTCAGTGAAGTGTATCGATACCCTTCTCCCGAGTTTGGTCACTTCCATCCCACGTACCGATACAGCCCCTAGGTGTACCGATACGCGACCGTTAAATTCAGTTAAAGGCATCTTCTAAATATTTGAAATGTTATATTTTAGTCCCTAATTATCATGTATGCAATTAGATGAGTTTGGATGGTCTGATTGTAATAAAAAATTTCAGAGAAGCATGAAATGTAACTAATCAAATATTGGTAACCTTAAAATAAGAAATACCCTTGTATTTTGCAAGATTTACATTTTGGTTCCTAAATACTTATCTTATGCAATTAAACCCCTTAATGAAATCTGATCGATATGTCGTTTCTTCCTATGCCTTCAATAATCACATACGATCTAAATTGCCTCTAGAGAAGTTAAAAAGAAAAAAAGGGTCATCAATCAGAGTTGGCTTTAACGAGTTGGCTTCGGTTTTCCTTGTGTAATCACCTCAGTTCAGGTCAATCAGAGCCAGGTTTGCAAATAATTGGGGCGTTGGTAAGTGGTTGGTAAGTTTAAATACGAGTTGTGTTGGATTCTTTGAATGAATGTTGTGTAGTTGTGCAATTTTTGAGCTTGATTGAGATAGAATACATGCAATTTTGTTGGTTGCGATTAAGTGGTGTTGTTGTGCTATGATTGGGGTATAAATGGGGAACTCATTTCCATATCATTACTAATGGAAGAAAATGTTTTAAAGATGAGACTTGAGCACCTTGGATTTTCTTACCTTAAATTGCCTAACTGAGTTTTATTGCATTTTTTCTAGTTGCAATATTTTGAATGGGGCCACGAAGAGAGCTTAGAATCAATACTCGTAGCATGGCTGAGAATGAGATGAATGAGACGGAAGACCGTGTAGAGAATTTTCCGCCTCCTCTTTCTGATGGACCACCCGATGGTGGTGGAGCGGGGGCTGGTGTTGGGGCTGGAGTAGGGGTTGTTGCACCCGAGTGAGCACGTGGGCAAGAGGCTCCTTGTAACCCCCTTCGCTCGGCCTAGACAGTTGACCCGAACTACGAAGATTACACGGGGAAAACCAAAGTCAACCCGAAAGTCAACCTTGATTCACGACCCTTTTTTTCTTTTTAATCTTATCTAGTTTCTTGTTAACCCTAAGTGAGTACTCACGAGATACGTTTGAGAAAGGCACAGCGATCGGATTTCAAAAAGGGACTTAATTACATAATATACAAATTTGGGGACAAAAATGTAATTTCTGAAAATTAGAAGGTCCTTATTGATTTTAAAGTTACCAATATGAAATTAGTCATGTTACATGTTTCTCTGCCAAATTTCAACTTAATTGCAATCCCAAGCTCAAGCAATTGCAGTCTCAACATTTAGGACTAAAATGTAAAACATGCAACTTCAGAACAATTCAAATCTATGACCAACGGTCACCTGTTTCGAAACACCTACCAGCCGTATCGAAATGATGGGGAAAAACACTCCCTAGTTTCGAACTTGTTCCAAAACACGGCTCTCTAGTAGCCAAAACATTTCGAAACAGCCTCTAACCGTTTCGAAACACGAAGGCCATTACAGGCCCCCGTTTCGAAACGCCAGAGAGTGTTTCGATACGGTTTACCCAGAAAGTGCAGAATTTGCTGGTTTTCATCCATAAACACATTCAAAAACATCCTAATGACTTCTCAATCATGCCAACAAGACAACATACATATGAGGTACATATTTAGAACTCCTAGACACCTTCATAGCATCAAACATGAAAACTCACAAATCTAGAGGCATGCTTCCTATTAACAAAACCAAATAGGCAATCAAACTTCAATCAAACATTTAAGGCCATTTACAATTCAAACCAACTAAGGCAAACATGCCACAACCTAAGGGAGTTTAACACATCTCCCAAAACAAAACTTGGTTTCCCATAGCCAATTTATCAAAACAAAAGTATATGAAAACTTCACCATACATGAGCTTGGACTTCCTTGGATGGACTTAGCTTCCTTGATGCCCGAAAACACCTCAATTGTCTGCATTATTGGTAAAAGAGAGTGTAAGCACAAATGCTTAGTGAGACATGCTCTAGAGAAAAAGCAACACAATAATGCACATTTAGAAAACACTTTCATTAAAGCTTTAAAACCACATGCTCATCTATTTCTCATGCTTGAAAAGCTTCAAAGCAAAACTCATTGAAACCCCATGTACCTTCATTCTATCTCATGTAAAGGCCATTTACATGCTTGTATTGCCAAAGCATTTCTAAACAAATCACATATGCATATCTCATAGCATAAATCATCACATCAAAGGTACATGTGTAACAAAAACCATTTCATCATTTATATTGGCATTTAGCATCTCATTAATACTCGGATATGCGGACACATTTCTACACTAGACTCTTTCGGTGGAATCTCGCATCACTGTACTCACTTGTCTAGCAACATAGCTTCCGGTGGAATCTCTCATCACCGTACTCACATGGCAGAATCTCTCATCGCCACAAAGCTTGGATATTTCACCAAGTTCTACCCGATGGAATGCCCATCATCGGAAAATCTCCCTTTGGCTTAACCAAAGTACACGTACGAATTTTTAGTTTATAGTGCACTCTCATCCTATTGATCGATCAATTATATCCGGTAAGTTTCTCAACATCTATGCCAATATAATGTGTTAAAACATCACCACACCTACTGTTTTTCATGCAATGTAACACAAGGTTTTCTCACCACATTTCAAAATATAAATCATACTTTTCTTTAAACCAAAAGCTCAAATATATTCAATGCATCATGCCATCTCATGACATCTCTACAAGCATAATCTCATGCTCTAAATCACGCATGAAAACAGTAGGAATTTATCAATATCAAATCGTGAGCATGTAAAAGCATTTTAGGGGCAAACACCACTTTAGAGAGACCAAATCAAACCATACTTACCTCCGGATTTAGAAAGGTGTTTCAAACCTCTCCTAAACCCCCAAACCTTGTATTTTTGTCCCCATGGACTTCTAAACCAATCGCACTCACCGATTTCATTTCGCTTGCTTGCCGAAACGCCAATTAAGCTTTTGTATCAACTCCAAAAGTGTATGAAGATGTCTCCCCTGTTTTAGACACATCAAAGCAGAGGATTAATGCATCATCATGCATTGAAATCTTCAGCCAACACACCAAAACTCGCTGCTCTACCTAAACCCAACATTTCGGCTACCAAATACAACCGAAATCACCTCAAAACTCTTCCAAAACATAACCCAGCCAAGATCCATCACTTCTAAACATCAATTAACATTAAACACAACCCTAAAATCATCCTTATACCTCAAGCTATAACAGAACACCAAAAACACCTCAAAAACCACCATTTTCATAAGCAAAAACTTAGGAAACACAACCTATTCGGGATTGGATTGATAAAACCTCATTTCTAACATCATTTAACATCCAAAATACATTAGAAAACCATCTCAAAACAGAGCCCAATCAATTACAACGAAAATCTTCAAGATCTCTTCCAAAATCTTGAGTTTTAAGCCAAATCATGTTTCTAACATTAAAACCATTTATAAAAATTTAATAAAGGATTGACAACTTGGGAATTTCAGTAAAGAACTGAGTATTAAGAGGAGAAGAACAATCTTACCTCTAAATGATGATTCCTCCTTGATTTTGGCCAAATTCCATGAAAATTCAATGTGGAAATCAAAAAGGATTTGATGCAAGATTTATTAGGAACCAATGAGTGATGGAAATCTCATCAATTCAAGTGAAAAAAAATGTGAAAGCTGCTGGAGAAAAGGTGTTTGGATGATGGGATTTTGAGAGAAAAGGAATGAGAGAAAATTAGAGAAAGGTAGTTATGAAAGTTAAAAAGTAGTTTTCCTTTTCTTTTATTAAATTAAAACATTAATTAAATCACCCAAATTAAGGAAAAATCTAGAGAAAAACATTTTGGGTAAATTAGCTCCTTAAAGATTCAAAGTTTCAAACCTTTACAAAACAGTCACTACTAAACTTTCCAAAAATCGCAATTTGGTCACTACACTGAAATGTAGTATTTCCAAACCTTATTTTGTAAAATTGATTTCACCACTCTCTTATATATATTAAATGAGGATTTTTAAATATTTTTCTATATTTTTAAAGCATCACGAACTAGGCTTTCCCTAAAACCTCCTTTTATATTCGAACTGTTTCTCAGACCGATCCGGTTCAGACCCTAAACTTCTAAGCCCAAAATTGGGGTGTTACAACTCTCCCCCTCTTAAGAAATTTCGGCCTCGAAATTTACCTAGAGGAAAAAGATAAGGAAACTGCTCATTCATGCCATCTTTCTGTTCCCATGTGGCTTCCTCAACACCACGATGCCTCCACAACACCTTAACCAACTCAATGGTCTTACCTCGAAGAACATTACTGTCCGAATCCAGAATCTCAACCGGCTCTTCATCATAGGTCAAATCTGGATTCAACTACACTTCCTCCACAGGCATAACATGCGAAGGATCCGATCTATACCTCCGAAGCATAGAGACATGAAACACATCATGAATCTTTTCCAACTCTTGTGGTAATCTCAGCTTATACGCAATAGGACCCACACGTTCAATCACCTCGTATGGTCCAATATACCTAGGGCTCAACTTACCCTTCCAGCCAAATCTCATCACCTTCTTTCAAGGTGAAACCTTCAAGAACACACGGTCACCCACCGCAAACTCAATCTCATTACGCTTCAAATCCGCGGTAAGACTTCTGTCGACCAGAAGCTGCCTTCAACCGCTCACAAATGAGCTTCACCTTCTCGGTGGTTCGTTTCAACAAAGCCGGCATTGAGACCAACTTCTGACCTGTTTCAGCCCAGCAAAGAGGAGTCCTACACTTCCTTCCATACAAGGCTTCATAAGGTGCCATTTGAATACTTGCCTGGTAGCTATTATTATAAGCAAATTCTACCAAAGGCAAATGCTTCTCCCAAGAGCCTTGAAACTCAATCACGCAGCACCTTAACATATCCTCAAGCACTTGGATAACACGCTCAGACTGTCCATCCGATTGTGGATGATAAGAAGTACTGAAATTCAGCTGCGTACCCAAAGCATGATGCAAACACTCCCAAAAACGTGATGTGAACATCGGATCTCTATCCGACACTATGGACTTTGGTACACCATGCAAACGCACAATCTCAGCAATGTACAGCTCTACAAGCTTATCCAAAGTATACGTAGTATGCACAGGCAAGAAATGCGCACACTTCGTAAGGCGATCCACAATCACCCACACCGAATTCTTCTTCGATGGAGACTAGGGCAACCCAGACACAAAGTCCATGGTGATCCTTTCCCCCTTCCATTCAGGAATCCTCAACGATTGCAACAACTCTGAAGGAAACTGATGCTCAGCTTTAACCCGCTGACAAACCATGCACTTACCCACATATTCTGCAACATCTTTCTTCAAACCCACCCAATAGTACTCATCCCTCAGATCACGATACATCTTTGTACTACCAGGGTGCATAGCAAAAGGACTACTATGAGCCTCGGTCAAAATAGTACGCCTCAACTCTACATCATTCGGCACTACTATCTGTCTTCCGAAACATAGAACTCCATCATAATTAAAACAGAAATCCGATGGTCTATCCTCAGCAATATCCTGAACATGTGGCACCAAAGAATCATCCAACAACTGCTTATCCTTTATCAACTATACCAAAGATGGTTTCGCTTGCAACTCAGCCACAAGACCTCCATCTTACGAAATAATCAAGCTGGCAAACATGGCCCTCAACTCCACTGCCACCTTCTTGCTCAAGGCATCCGCTACAACATTAGCTTTTCCCGGATGGTACTCGATCGTCAGATCGTAATCTTTAAGAAACTCCACCCAACGTCGTTGCCTAAGATTCAACTCTTTCTGAGACATCAGATACTTCAAACTCTTATGATCTGTGTACACAGTACACTTCTCACCATACAGATAATGTCTCCAAATCTTCAAAGCAAAAACCACCGCAGCTAACTCAATATCATGCGTAGGATAATTGCGCTCATGCACCTTCAACTGTCGCAATGCATAAGCCACCACCTTACCTTCTTGCATTAGCACACACCCCAAACCAACGTAGGATGCGTCGCTATACACTACAAACTCTTTTCCTGATTCAGGTTGAACCAAAATAGGAGCTTGCGTCAAAGCTGCCTTAAGCTTCTCAAAAGCCCGCTGTCTTGCTTCCGTCCACTCATACTTAACATCTTTTTGCAACAACTTCGTCAAAGGGGCAGCAATCTTTGAAAATTCATCCACAAACCTCCGGTAGTACCCTGCCAACCCAAGGAAACTACGGACTTCATGAACAAACTTAGGAGGCTTCCAATTCATCACCGCCTCAATCTTCTGAGGATCAACACGAATCCCCTCAGCCGAAACCACATGACCAAGGAACACAACTTCCCTCAACCAAAACTCGCACTTGTTCAACTTAGCATAAAGCTGATTTTCCAAAAGCGCTTGCAAGACAACCTTCAAATGACCTTCATGCTCCTCCTCAGTACGAGAGTACACAAGGATATCGTCAATGAACACCACAACAAACTTATCCAAGTATTCATGGAACACTCTATTCATCATATCCATGAAAGCTGCAGGAGCATTCGTCAAGTCAAACGACATCACAAGGAACTCATAATGCCCATACCTCGTCCTAAAGGTTGTTTTTGGCACATCCACATCTTTCACCTTAAGCTGATAGTATCATGACCTTAAGTCAATCTTGGAGAACACAGCCGCTCCTCGAAATTGATCAAAAAGATCATCAATCATCGGCAAAGGATACCGATTCTTGATAGTCAACTTGTTCAGCTGACGATAATCGATGCACATTCTCATAGTGCCATCCTTCTTCTTCACAAACAAGACCGGTGCACCCCAAGGTGACACACTTGGCCGAATGAACCCACGGTCAAGCAACTCCTAAAGCTGAGTTTTCAATTCCTTCAAATCCTTAGGTGCCATGCGGTAGGGAGCAATGAACACCGGAGTTGTGTTTTCATATAGCTCAATTCCAAACACCACCTCGCGACTAGGCGGCAATCCAGGTAACTCCTCCGGAAACACTCCAGGGAACTCACGTACAGTTCTTATATCTTGAACACGCAACTCCTTTGAACTAGGATTCATTACAAAGGCTAGGTAAGCCTCGCAACCTTGCCTCAACATTCGGCTTGCTTCCAATGTAGACACCACATTGGCAAGAAACTTCACATTCTCAACAACCACCACCACTTCAAAATCATCCGCAAGTTTCAACGAAACTCGCTTGCTCTCAAAATCCACTACAGCTAGATGTTCAATAAGCCAATCCATACCAAGGATTACATCGAAACCATAGAATGGCAATTCCATGAGATCAACAAGAAAAACATGGTTTTGCACTTTCAAGGGACATCTTCTATACAACCTTCGCGTCACAACTGTTTCACCAAAGGAACTAGTCACACGCATACCAACATCCAAAGACTCAACAGGTAAACCAAGCATTTGAGCATGTTCACGCAATAAATATGAGTGTGTAGATCCAGAATCAATCAAAGAAAGTAATGATAAGGATTGCAAAGTGAAGGTACCTGCGATCACATCCGTATCATTCCTTCCCTCACGATGGGCCCATACACTCAAGCCTGACCGCCACCCTCAGGTTGAACGACCACAACATGAGCTACATTCCTGCCACCATCATCTCTACGTTGAAAATTACCACGGCCGTGCCCACGACCTCTCTGTGGCTCAGCTGCTCTCACCGGAGCTTGTCCCTCTCTCAGAGGCTGAGGACAATCCTTCTTCAAATGTCTACGGTTTCCACAATTCCAGCACGTCTCAAGGTTACCCTAACATTCACCACCGTGTCGTCTACCATAAGGATTACACTCAGGAGTCCTCTGTACAGCATTAGGTCCTTACTGACCTCTCCCAGGGTTACCACCCTCACGCCTAGCATCATACTGGGGCCTCCGATCCTTATGCCTCTTGTTGCGATCTCTACCATAATCGCGTTCAGTCGCTCGCTTCCCGGAGCTAGATCCTCCCGCTCGACTAGTCAAACCAAGGTTCGACTCAATGTCCTTGGCTCTAGTGACCAAGATATCGAAATTTGTGTAGTCGGCCGCAAGCATGAAAGTCTTCACATCCATTACCAATCTATAACGGAATCGTTCACACCTCTCCTGCTCATTAGGGATTAGCTCAGGTGCATACTGACTAAGGCGGACAAACTAAATCTCATACTCAGCTACAGACATGCTACCTTGCGTAAGAGACATAAATTCTCTCTTCTTCTCATCTAGGTAACGCACACCCAGATACTTCCGCTTGAACGCATTCAGGAAGAACGTCCAAGTCACCTCATCATCCTCCATCCCAGAGATAGTTGTCGTCCACCATTTATAAGCATCACCATGCAGCAGTGATACCACACAACCCAGCTTCTGCACATTATTGCAGTTCATCTGACCCAAAATCCTCTTGGTGCTCTCCAACCAAGACTCAGATCTTTCCGGACATAAACCTCTGAACTCAGTCCCTCCCAGACTGCGAAGACGTTCCAAAGGCAACCTCCCATTAGCATCATCTTGATGCGCGGCTCCATGAGCTCCAGCTATTGTTGCCTGGAAAGCTCCAGTAATAGCCTGAATCAACACCGTCATGTCAGGAGCAGCTTGCCCCTGCACACCTTCAGGTCCAGCGACCCCAGCACCAGCTCCAAAATTTCCAGCTCCAAGACCACCATCACCACCAGGTGGTCCACCACCAGGAGAAGGAGGTAAATCCACAACATTCTCAACATTTTCATCATTCTCATTCTGAGCCATAGCTCTTGTATTCATTCTCATCTCTCTACGTGGCCCCATTTACAAAGAAAACAATGCACTGACAAAATATGCAACAAACATAATTAGGCTCAATAAGGTAAATAATCCAAGTACTGAAGCTCATTTTCTAAAACAATTCCTATCATTAGGTTTGATATGTCAATGGGATCCCCTAACACACTCCAACATAGCATAACATCGCAATTGAAACCATGCATCACGATTCACACAACATTCTTTCACCCAAAAGGCAGATCATGCAATTGCACATACATCATCCACATGACAAAACCCAATCATACAAGAACCCGGCTCTGATACCACCAAATGTAACCCCCTTAGCCCGGCCTAGACGGTTGACCCGAACTACGAAGATTACACGGGGAAAACCAAAGTCAACCCGAAAGTCAACCTTGATTCACGGCCCTTTTTTTCTTTTTAATCTTGTCTAGTTGCTTGTTAACCCTAAGTGAGTACTCACGAGATACATTAGAGAAAGGCACAGCGATCGGATTTCAAAAAGGGACTTAATTGCACAATATACAAATTTGGGGACCAAAATGTAATTTCTGAAAATTAGAAGGTCCTTACTGATTTTAAAGTTACCAATATGAAATTAGTCATGTTACATGCTTCTCTGCCAAATTTCAACTTAATTGGACATCTCAAGCTCAAGCAATTGCAGTCTCAACATTTAGGACTAAAATGTAAAACATGCAACTTCAGAACAATTCAAATCTATGACCAACGGTCACCTGTTTCAAAACACCTACCAGCCGTATCGAAACGATGGTGAAAAACACTCCCCCGTTTCGAAACTTGTTCCGAAACACGGCTCGCCAGTAGCCAAAACGTTTCGAAACAGCCTCCAACCGTTTCGAAACACAAAGGCCATTACAGGCCCCCGTTTCGAAACGCCAGAGAGTGTTTCGATACGGTTTGCCCAGAAAGTGCAGAATTTGCTGGTTTTTCATCCATAAACACATTCAAACACATCCTAATGACTTCCCAATCCTGCCAACAAGACAACATACATATGAGGTACATATTTAGAACTCCTAGACACCTTAATAGCATCAAACATGAAAACTCACAAATCTAGAGGCATGCTTCCTATTAACAAAACCAAATAGGCAATCAAACATTTAAGGCCATTTACAATTCAAACCAACCAAGGCAAACATGCAACAACCTTAGGGAGTTTAACACATCTCCCAAAACAAAACTTGGTTTCTCATTGCCAATTTATCAAAACTAAAGTATATGAAAACTTCACCATACATGAGCTTGGACTTCCTTGGATGGACTTAGCTTCCTTGATGCCCGAAAACACCTCAATTATCTGCATTATTGGTAAAAGAGAGCGTAAGCACAAATGCTTAGTGAGGCATGCTCTAGAGAAAAACCAACACAATAATGCACATTTAGAAAACACTTTCATCAAAGCTTTAAAACCACATGCTCATCTCTTTCTCATGCTTGAAAAACCTTCAAAGCAAAACTCATTGAAACCCCATGCACCTCCATTCTATCTCATGGCAAGGCCATTTACATGCTTGTATTGCCAAAGCATTTCTAAACAAATCACATATGCATATCTCATAGCATAAATCATCACATCAAATGTACATGTGTAACAAAAACCATTTCATCATTTATATTGACATTTAGCATCTCATTAATACTCGGATATGCGGACACATTTCTACACTAGACTCTTCCGGTGGAATCTCGCATCACCGTACTCAATTGTCTAGCAACATAGCTTCCGGTGGAATCTCTCATCACCGTACTCACATGGCCGAATCTCTCATCGCCACAAAGCTTGGATATTTCACCAAGTCCTACCCGATGGAATGCCCATCATCGGAATATCTCTCTTTGGCTTAACCAAAGAGCACAGACGAATTTTTAGTTTATAGTGCACTCTCATCCTATTGATCGATCAATTATATCCGGTAGTTTCTCAACATCTATGCCAATATAATGTGTTAAAACATCACCACGCCTACTGTTTTTCATGCAATATAACACAAGGTTTTCTCACCACATTTCAAAATATAAATCATACTTTGCTTTAAACCAAAAGCTCAAATCTATTCAATGCATCGTGCCATCTCATGACATCTCTACAAGCATAATCTCATGCTCTAAATCATGCATAAAAACAGTAGGAATTTATCAATATCAAATCATGAGCATGTAAAAGCATTTTAGGGGCAAACACCACTTTAGAGAGACCAAATCAAACCATACTTACTTCCGGATTTAGGAAGGTGTTTCAAACCTCTCCTAAACCCCCAAACCTTGTATTTTTGTCCCCATAGACTTCTAAACCAATCGCACTCACCGATTTCGTTTCGCTTGCTTGCCGAAACGCCAATTAAGCTTCCGTATCAACTCCAAAAGTGTCCGAAGATGTTTCCCCTGTTTTAGGCACATCAAAACAAAGGATTAATGCATCATCATGTATTGAAATCTTCAGCCAACACACCAAAACTCGCTGCTCTACCTAAACCCAGCATTTCGGCTACCAAACACAACCGAAATCACTTCTAAACTCTTCCAAAACATAACACATCCAAGATCCATCACTTCTAAACATTTCTAAACATCAATTAACATCAAAAATAACCCTAAACTCGTCCTTATACCTCCAGCTATAACAGAACACCAAAAACACCTCAAAAACCACCATTTTCATAAGCAAAAACTTAGGAAACACAACCTATTCGGGATTGGATTGATAAAACCTCATTTCTAACATCATTTAACATCCAAAATACATTAGAAAACCATCTCAAAACAGAGCCCAATCAATTACAACGAAAATCTTCAAGATATCTTCCAAAATCTTGAGTTTTAAGCCAAAATCATGTTTCTAACATTAAAACCATTTATAAAACTTTAATAAAGGATTGACAACTTTGGAATTTCAGTAAAGAACTGAGTATTTAGAGGAGAAGAACAATCTTACCTCTAAATGATGATTCCTCCTTGATTTGGGCCAAATTCCATGAAAATTCAATGTGGAAATCAAAATGGATTTGATGCAAGATTGATTAGGAACCAATGAGTGATGGAAATCTCATCAATTGAAGTGAAAACAATGTGAAACCTGCTGGAGAAAAGGTGTTTGGATGATGGGATTTTGAGGGAAAAGGAATGAGAGAAAATTAGAGAAAGGTGGTTATGAAAGTTAAAAAGTAGTTTTCCTTTTCTTTTATTTAATTAAAACATTAATTAAATCACCCAAATTAAGGAAAAATCTGGAGAAAAACTTTTTGGGTAAATTAACTCCTTAAAGATTCAAAGGCTCAATCCTTTACAAAACAGTCACTACTAAACTTTGCAAAAATCGCAATTTGGTCACTACACCAAAATGTAGTATTTCCAAACCTTATTTTGTAAAATTGATTTCACCACTCTCTTATATATATTAAATGAGGATTTTTAAATATTTTTCTATATTTTTAAAGCATCCCGAACTAGGCTTTCCCTAAAACCTCCTTTTATATTCAAACTGTTTCTCAGACCGATCCGGTTCAAACCCTAAACTTCTAAGCCCAAAATTGGGGTGTTACACTCCTGATATGACAGTGGTGATTCAGGCTATTGCTGGAGCCTTTCCGGCAGCAGTAGTTGGTTCTCATGTGGCTGCACCTCAACCTGGCGTTGGTGCGAGTTTGTCGTTAGAGCGACTCCGCAGTCTTGGTGAGACTGAGTTTAGGGGACTGACCCCTGAGAGTTCTGAGTCTTGGTTGAAAGCACCAAGATAATCCTTGGACAAATGAGTTGCAATGATGTCTAGAAGCTAGGATGTATTGTATCCCTGTTGCACGGTGATGCTTATACATGGTGGACGACCACTACTGCGGGTTTTGAGGATGATGAGGTATCTTGGACGTTCTTTTTGAATGCGTTCAAGAGGAAGTACCTGGGTGTTCGTTACCTAGATGAGAAAAAGAGGGAATTTATGTCCCTGGTACAAGGAAGCATGTTTGTGGCTGAATATGAAGTACAATTTGTGCGTCTCAGTCAGTATGCTCCTGAGTTGATCTCTAATGAGCGAGAGAGATGTGTGCGTTTTCGATATGGTCTAGTGGCAGATGTGAAGACGTACATGCTTGCATGGGATTATTCTAATTTTAATGTTCTGGTCACTCGAGCCACGGACATTGAGCTGAACCTTGGTCTAGCGGGTCGAGCAGGAGGATCTAGCTCAGGGAAACGAGCTACATGTTATGATGCTAGAAGGGATCATTTTAAGAGGCATAAGGATCGAAGGTCTCACATAGATTCTAGACGTGGAGAAGGTAACTCAGGGAGAGGTCACCAGGAACTGAATGCTTTTGTTCGTACACCTGATTGTAACCGGTGTGGTAGGAGGCACACGGGAGAGTGTTGGGGCAATGTTGGTACATGATGGAATTGTGGTTCTCGTGGGCACATGAAACGAGATTGTCTTCAGCCGGAAAGAGAGAGACATGCTCCAGTGAGAGCAGCTGAGCCACAGAGGGGCCATGGGTGCGGTCGTGGAAACTTTCAGCATAGAGATGATGGCCTGAGGAATGTAGCACACGTGGTAGCGGTTCAACCTGAGAGAGGTGGTCATGCCAGAGTTTATGCGCACAGTGAGGGTAGGATTGAAACTGACGTGGTCGTAGGTACCTTTACTTTGTAGTCTTTGTCATTACTTTCTCTGATTGATTCTGTGTCTACACATTCATACATATTGCGTGATCATGCTCAAAAGCTTAGTTTTCCCGTTGAGTCTTTGGATGTGGGTGTCTGTGTGACTAGCTCTTTTGGTGAAACAATTATAAAAAGGAAGTTATATAAGAGATGTCCTTTAATTGTGCAAGAACATATGTTTATGGTTGATCTCACGGAATTGCCTTCCTATGGATTTAATGTAATACTTGGTGTGGATTGGCTAGTTTAGCATAGGGCTATTGTGGATTTTGAGAATAAGCGAGTTTTGATGAAACTAGCTGACGACTACGAAGTTGTGGTAGTGGGAGAGAATGAAAAGTTCTTATCTAATGTGGTTTCGACTCTTGAAGCGAGTCGGTTGTTGCGTCAGGTAGGTGAAGCTTATTTAGCTTTTGTGATGAATCCTAGTACAAAGGATGTACGGGTACAAGACATAAGGACTGTATGTGAATTCCCTAGGGTATTTCCAAAGGAGTTACCTAGTTTGCCGCCTAGTCGAGAGGTTGAGTTTGGAATTGAGTTGTATGAGAACATGACTCTGGTGTCTATCGCTCCCTACCGAATGGCACCTAAGAAGTTAAAGGAGCTGAAGACCCAACTCTAGGAGTTGCTTGACCGAGGTTTTATTCGGCCTAGTGTGTCACCTTGAGTGCACTGGTCTTGTTTGTAAATAAGAATGATGGCACGATGAGAGTGTGTATTGATTACCGTCAGCTGAATAAGTTGCTTGTTAAGAATAAGTGTCCTTTACCAAGGATTGGTGATCTTTTTGATCAATTTCGTAGAGTGGCGGTGTTTTCAAAGATTGATCTGAGGTCTGGGTACTATCAATTGAAGTTTAAGGACGTGGATGTGCCAAAAACTGCTTTTCAGACTAGGTATGGGCATTATGAATTCCTAGTGATGCCTTTTGGTTTAACAGATGCTCCTGTTGCATTCATGGATATGATGAATAGGGTGTTTCATGAGTTCTTGGATAAGTTTGTTGTGGTGTTCATCAATGACATCCTTGTGTATTCTCGTACAGAGGAGGAGCACGAGGAGCATTTGATGATTGTATTGCAAGTATTGCTAGAGAATCAGCTTTATGCGAAGCTTAGTAAATGTGAGTTTTGGTTGAAGGAAGTTGTTTTCCTAGGCCATGTGGTTTTGGCCGAGGAAATTCGTGTTGATCCTCAGAAGATTGAGGCGGTGGTGAATTGGAAGCCTCCTAGGTCTGTTCATGAAGTTCGTAGTTTCCTCGGTTTGGCGTGTTACTACTGGAGGTTTGTGGATGGGTTTTCCAAGATTGCTGCTCCTTTGAAAAAGTTATTGCGGAAGGATGCTAAGTTTGATTGGACGGAAGCGAGACAACAAGCCTTTGAGAAGCTAAAGGAGGCATTGACGCAAGCTCCTATCTTGATTCAACATGAATCTGGAAAAGAGTTTGTGGTGTATAGCGACGCATCCTATGTTGGTTTGGGGTGCGTGTTGATGCAAGAGGGTGGGGTGGCAGCTTATGTATCGCGACAATTGAAGGTGCATGAGCGTAACTATCCCACGCATGATATTGAGTTAGCGGGGGTGGTGTTCACTTTAAAGGTTTGGAGGCATTACCTATATGGTGAGAAGTGTACTGTGTACACGGATCACAAAAGTTTGAAGTATCTTATGTCTCAGAAGGAGTTGAATCTTAGGCAACCACGTTGGGTGGAGTTGCTTAAGGATTATGATCTAATGATCGAGTATCATCCTGGAAAGGCCAATGTTGTGGCCAATGCTTTGAGCAGGAAGGTGGTTGTGGAGTTGAGGGTGATGTTTGCTTGCTTGAACATATTGCAAGACAGTGGCCTTGTTGCTGAGTTGCAAACAAAACCTTCTTTGATTCAGTTAATAAAGGATAAGCAGTTGCTTGATGATTCTCTTGTTCCTCACGTTCAAGATATTGCGGATGGTAAGCCTTTATATTTCAGTTTCAATGGTGATGGCGTTCTATGCTTTGGGAGTCGGATAGTGGTGCCGAATGATTTCGAGTTGAGACGCACTATCCTGACTGAAGCTCGTAGTAGTCCCTTCACTATGCACCATGGTAGTATGAAGATGTATTGTGATTTGAAGGATGAGTACTATTGGGTGGGGTTGAAGAAGGATGTTGCCGAGTTTGTTAGCAAATGCATGGTTTGTCAGCGGGTAAAGGCTGAGCATCAGGTTCCTTCTGGGTTGTTGCAACTGTTGAGAATCCCATAATGGAAATGGGAAAGGATTACCATGGATTTTGTGTCTGGTTTGCCCATGTCACCATCAAAGAAGAATTATGTTTGGGTGATTGTTGATCGCCTTACGAAGTGTGCACATTTCTTGCCTGTGCATACTACGTAAACTTTGGATAAGCTAGCTGAGTTGTATATTGCTAAGGTTGTGCATTTGCACGGGGTGCCAAAGTCTGTAGTGTCGGATAGGGATCTGAGGTTCACATCGAGGTTTTGGGTATGTTTGCACCAAGCCTTGGGTACACGGTTGAATTTCAGTACTTCTTATCATCCTCAGACAGATGGACAGTCGGAGCGTGTTATCCAAGTGCTTGAGGACATGTTGAGGTGCTGCGTTATTGAGTTCCAAGGTTCTTGGGAGAAGCACTTGCCTTTGGTTGAGTTTGCTTACAATAATAGTTACCATGCAAGCATTCAAATGGCATCGCACGAGGCTTTATACGGGAGAAAGTGTAGAACTCCTCTTTATTGGGATGAAACCGGGCAAAAGTTGATTTCGATGCTAGCTTTGTTGAAAGGAACCACTGAAAAGGTGAAGCTCATTTATGAGCGTTTGAAGGCAGCATCAGACCGGTAAAAGTTTTACGCAGATTTGAAGCGTAAGGAGATAGAGTTCGCAGTTGGCGAACGTGTGTTTCTAAAAGTTTCACCTTGGAAGAAGGTGATGAGATTTGGTTGGAAGGGCAAATTGAGTATGAGGTTCATCGGACCATATGAGGTGATAGAACGTGTATGTCATGTTGCTTACAAGTTGAGGTTGCCTTCAGAGTTAGAAAAGATACATAATGTGTTCCATGTATCCATGCTTCGGAGGTATAGATCGGATCCGTCGCATGTTATGCCTATTGAAGAGGTTGAGTTGAATCCAGACTTAACATATGATGAGGAGCCTGTTGAGATTTTGGATTTGGATAGCAAGATTCTCCGGGGTAAGACCATCGAGTTGGTCAAGGTCTTATGGCGTCGTCGTGGTGTTGAGGAAGCTACGTGGGGAAGGAAGGATGACATGAAGAGGCAGATTCTTTACCTCTTTCCATCAGGTAAATTTTGACGACGAAATTTCTTAAGTGGGGAAGAGTTGTAACGCCCTGGATTTGGGCCTAGGTGTTTTAGACGTGGGATCGGGCCGGTCGGGAACGGTTCGAATCCTTGAGGGTGGTTTAGGGAAAACCTAGTTCGGGATGTTTTAAAAATATGTAAAAATATCTAAAAATCATCATTTATTAAATAAATGATTATGGAAAAAACAATTTTACAAAATGAGTTTTGGAAATATTACATTTTGTATAGTGACCAAAATGCAGTTTTTGCAAAAGTTGGCTAGTGACTGTTTTGTAAAGGATTGAAACTTTGAATCTTTAAGGAGCTATTTTTACCATTTATTTCCATCAGATTTCTCTTTAATTTGGGACTTTTTAATAAATGGTTTTATAAAAGAAATAAAGGGAATTAAAAAGGAAATCAAAAGTTGACTTTTCATAATTAATTTCACGATAGTTTTTCTCTTCTCATTTCCTCTCACCTTCTTTTCAGTCAAACACTTTTATCTCATCAAATAACCTTTGATTTTCACCTTGATTGCTGGGATTTCATTTTCTAAATGATTCTCCAACTTTGCTTCATCAAATCACATTGATTTTGCCTTGGATTTTCAAGAAAACTTGCCCAAATTGAAGAGAGATCAACCATTATAGGTAAGCTTCGTTCTTCTCCTCTAATGATCAGTTCTTTACTGAAATTCTCAAGTTATCAATCCTTTGTTAATGTTTTTGGTTTTGTTTTAATGTTATAAACAAGAAAGAGTTGTTAAATTCAAGATTCTTGATGACATCTTGATGATTTTCGTATTTCTATGTTAAGCTCTGAGTTGAGGTTGATTTTCGACATATTTTGGGTGTTATTTGATGTTGAGAATAAGGTTTTAACAAATAAATCTCGAATAGGCTTGGGTCCGTAAGTTTAAGATGTTAGATTTGTGGTTTTTGAGGTGTTTTTGGTGATCTGCTATTGTTGGAGGTATAAGGTCGTGTTTATGTTGATTTTTTATGGTAATTGAAGTTTAGGAAGTATTAGAATTGATAGATCTTGGTTGGGCTTTGTTTGGTGGAAGTTTGCATGTGTTTTCGGTTATTTCGGATAGCCGAAATGCTAGTTTTGAGTAATGCAGCGGGTTGGATTGAGTGGCTGGTGTTTTTAATGCATGGTGATGCATTAATCTCCTACTCTTATGTGTGTTGAACATGGGAGACTTCATCGGACGCGTTTGGTGTTGATCCGGAAGTATCGGAAGCCTAGAAATCGTTTTGGCAAGCGAGCGAAACGTCACCGGTGAGTGAAAATGGTTTTAGAAATCCTTGAGGGACAAGGAAATAGGTTTTGGAGATTTGGGATTGGTTTGAAACACCATCCTAAGTCTGGAAGTAAGTATGTTTAGATTTGCTCTCGAAATGCGGATGATGCCACTAAATGCTTTTGACAAGCTCTTGATTTGTGAAAGAAAAATTCCTACTGTTTTATGCATGAATTATGACATGAGATGATGTTTTATATTGATCCCATGAGGTTGAGCATTGTTGCAAAGAGTATTGAGATTTTGATTAAATGCTATGCATGGATTTTGATTTTGAAATGGGATAAAATTTGTTTAGAAATGTTGCATCAAAACAGTAGGTGAGATGATATTTTTAATGTAAATATATTGGCATAATTGATGAGATGTTACCGGTTATAATTGGTCGACCAATAGGATGTAAACTGCACTTTAAACTAAAATTCGTACGTGCTCTTTGGAGTCGGGCAATGGGGGTAGTGCCATCCCGATCCAAAGTGAGAGTCCGATGATGAGAGATTCCATCGGGGTAGGTCTTGGTGAAACACCCAAGCTTTGTGGCGATGTTAGATACCACCATCAGAGTTCGGTGATGCAAGATTCCACAGTGGTAGGACTTGACTCTATGTCAAGCTAATCTGCATATCCGAGTAAAGATAGAAAATGAAATGCCAATATATGAGTATGAGCTATGATTCACATGTACCAATGTTTGAAATGATTTTATGCTATGAGAAATGCATATGAGATTTTGAGATTATGAAATGCTTTGTATATCAAGCATGTGAAGCTTTGCCTTGAGTTTTGCATTGGTTGAATGCATGAGATAGATAGATGGTAGATGTGGTTTTCAAATGATGTTTTGCTTTGAAATGGATTTCAAGCATGAGATAGAAAGAGCATGGTTTTAGAAATGGAGTTCTTGAAAATGTTTTAAAAGCTTGCATTGTTGTGTTGGTGTTTTTAGAGCATACCTCACTAAGCTATTGTGCTTACGCTCTCTTTTACCAACAATGCAGATAACTGAGGCATCTTGGGCGGCAAGGAGGATTAAAGGAATCCAAGGAATAGATAAGCTCAAGTATGATGTTTTACTTTTACCTTAGTAATGATATATGGCAATGGAATTTTATGGTTAGTTTTGGGAGATGTATTTTGGACTCCCTGATGTTGATGCAAGTTATGTGTACCTTGTTTGGTTTGTAGAAGGCCATTATATTGGTTTTGTTGCTTTATCTTGCCTTTTGGGATGTTTATGGTTTGTTGATTAAGCGTGCTCTTCTTTATGCCTTGTGATCTGGCGATGCTATGCCTAGTGCTCGCTATATGCTTAGAATTGGATGTCTTTGTGTTAGTGTTTATGATATAAGCATGTCCATATGTTTTGGTGATGTTTTGATGAGGTTAGACATGAGTTTGGGGCTATTTTTGGGACACTTCTGGTATGTGTATCGATACACATAACCCAAATTTGTGCCCAATGGTACAGGGGTATGGGCACGGATGAGAAGCATATCGAAACGGGTTGGCCAAATTTGAAGGGCGTATCGATACTCGAGGAAGTGTATTGATACCCTTCTCCCGGGTTTGGTCATTGTCATCCCGCGTACCGATACGGGCCCTAGGTGTACCGATACACAACCGTTAAATTCGGTTAAAGGCATCTTTTAAAGATTTGAAATGTTATATTTTAGTCCCTGATCATCATGTATGCAATTAGATGAGTTTGGATGGTCTGATTGTAACGAAAATTTGCAGAGAAGTATGAAATATGTCTAATCGAATATTGGTAATCTTAAAATCAGAAATACCCTTGTATTTTGCAAGATTTACATTTTGGTCTCTAAATGCTTATGATATGCAATTAAACCCCTTAGTGAAATCTGATCGTTGTGTCATTTCTTCCTATGCCTTTAATAATCACATATGATTTAAATTTCCTCTAGAGGAGTTAAAAAGAAAAAAAGGGTCGTCAATCGGAGTTAGCTTTAACGAGTTGGCTTCGGTTTTCCCCTTGTAATCACCTCAGTTCGGGTCAACAGTCTAGACCGGGCTAAGGGTGTTACAATAAGTCAAAAACACATTACTTGAGGCTTGTAGTGACATGTCTTGCTTGCCAATCTGATCTTCTCGCACACGATCCTTTTCAACAATATGAACAAGATTATATCAAATATCAATATGCATAATCTCATGCTTATCAATGTCATGCTATGCATCAATATACATTGTTTAGGATTTTTATTTCATCATTAATCCTTAAATTGAATCAAGATAGTGGATACGCGAATTCCTACGCCTCGCCAAATCAATGAATTGTCTAATCCCTCTACCTTGCCAATTTGACCAATATCAATACACATCCCTCCGCCTCGCCAAATCAATATAGGCCGTAGCCTTAGGACCGTAGTCCACCCGTACATTGAGCTCATGAATTCTATGGCATGCCTATTGTATCCAATGTCTATTCAAATCCAAGGTTCCAATGTTCATATCCATTACAATAATCAATAGTATTCCAATGTCCGATGATTTCAATATTACCAATGACAAACATATATTTATCTCATCTTCAATATATCATAATCCAATGTCAATATCAATGTCCAATGATTTCTATACATTAATCCAATGACAATTACTATATCAATGACAATGCACAATGGCGATATCAATGACTATATCCGATGTTTAATAACAAACTTACCGACACTTACCAAAGTGACCGATTAACCATCCAATGCAATTTCTTCAACAACAATGTTAGTGATGAAATCTAAATCATTGAATAATGATCCGAGAAGTCCTTTTGTCTAAACCCGAGACTCCGACTACACTCACCTTGACAATTTGAAGCTTTCAAGGCTCTAGGATAGCAATTCCCTTGTTCCTAGCTCGAGATGGAGATGGTGAAACCTCTTTCTCCACTTCTTGAGCTATAAAATCAACAGAAAACTATTAGGATCGATATTTCGATATCAAAATCAATACAACGATATCAAAATTGATATCTGTCTTTAATATAAAAACTAACGATGAAATATCAATGGATGGTCAAAACCTTAACTTGAGATTAAACTCACGATATCCATGGAATCCAATAATCGATTGAGGATTATAGCTTACCCGATCGATAGCAACGATTCGATATCGATAAAATGAAGAAAAAGTAAAGCTTAAAACTCTCTCCAATGGAGGTGTGTGCTTGAAGGTTGAAGATGAAGGTGTTTGCTTCAATTTCGCGGGTAAGCTTCTATATTTTCACTCTTTTTGTTTTACAATACATTTTTAAGCTATTAGGATTTCTTTCACTTGAAAGAAAACTCTCAAACACTCCACGTAGGAAATTTTTAATTGAGGAGGGGCTAATCGCAAGATTAGTCCCTCAACTCTCATCATACTATGGTTTTGCCTCCTAATTTGCATTTTCTCCATTTTAGTCACTATATAGGTTCAATATTATTCAAAAGAGTCCGATAACGATATTTTCAACTTAATTAGGGTTCGATATCAATAATTTACTAGTTTGTACAATATTTAGACTCTATCAATGTAGAATTTCCGATCACCGGAACTAAATTCCGACTAGACCGAATTTTGGGGTGTTACAACTCCCCCTTAAGGAAAATTCGTCCTCGAATTTTACCTGAACTGAAGAGATGCGGATACTTTTTTTCATGGTCTCTTCAGGTTCTTAAGTGGCTTCCTCAATAGTTTGGCTCCTCTAGAGCACTTTACCAGCGATACTGTTTTGTTGCGATGTCTCTTGACTTCTCTAGCAAGAATTTGAACTGGTTCTTCCTCGTAGGATAAATTTGGTCGAAGTTCTATAGATTCAGGTTCCACAATGTGTGAAGGATCAGAACGATACTTCCGGAGCATCGATACATGGAAGACATCATGATTTTTACTCAATTCCGAGGGTAGCAATAGTTGATATTCCATTGGGCCAACTCTTTCAAGGACTTCAAAGGGTCTAATGAATCAGGGACTCAATTTTCCCTTTTTTCCAAATCATAAGACTTTCTTCCATGGCGACACTTTGAGGAAGGCTTTCTCACCAACTTCGTACCTAATGTCTCTTCTTTCGAGGTCAGTGTAAGCCTTTTGTCGATCAAAAGCTACCTTTAAGCGATCATGAATGATAACGACTCGCTATTCAGTTTCTCGAAGCAAGTCAGGGCCTAACATCTTGCCCTCACCAAGCTCCGACCAAGACAATGGAGTCCTGCACCGTCTACCATACAATGCTTCATACGGGGCCATTTGAATAGATGCTTGGTATCTGTTGTTGTAAGCAAACTCAACTAGAGGTAGAAGTTTTTCCCAAGTTCCACCAAAGTCGATAATGCATGCCCAAAGCATGTCTTCCAAAATCTGTATAGAAAGGTTCAATGACAATGCAAACTTCTAAGATTTTCAATGGACAAGTTTTTTGATGATTTACCTTAATTACCCTTTCTGATTGGCCGTCAGATTGAGGGTGAAAGGATGTGCTAAGATTAATTATGGTACCCAGAGCTCCATATAAGGTTCTCTAAAATTGAGATGCGAAACGAGGATCACGATCAGAGATGATAGACTTAGGTACTACGTGGATTCGGATTACTTCCTTGATATACATGTAAGCTAATTTACGAAGACCATAGTCCATTCTAATCGGTATGAAATGAGCTGACTTCGTGAAACGATCTACAATGTCCCATATAGCATCATTCTTTGCAGGGGTTAACGGTAGACCACTAACAAAGTCCATTGTTATCTTTTCCCATTTCCATTTTGGTGGATCGATAGGCTGTAATAGTCCAGTATGAGCACAATGTTCTACCTTAACATGTTGGCACGTGAGGCACATGGAAATGAAATCAACTATGGCCTGCTTCATGCCCGGCCACCAATAGAGTTCACGTAGGTTTTTATACATCTTTGCTGACCCGGGGTGAACGAAAAAAGAACTCGAATTAGCTTCTAAAAGGATATCGATGCGAAGAGATTCATCATTAGGTACACAAACTCGGTCATGGAAACATAAAAGTCCTTCAGAAATAATTCCAAAGTCATGGTTGGCTGATAGCTTAGAGACAATGATTTGAAGCTTAGGATCTTGCTATTGCAATTCCTTGATCCGTGAAACGATGGTAGACTAAACTTGAAGTTCAACTACAAGACAACGATGCTTCCGAAGTCGGAAGTGAACGTTAATTGCTCGAGGGGCTACAATGTAGCAATATTACGATGAGTTAATGTACTTCACAATACATATAACTTCAAGTTTATTGTCAATGCTTACCAGGCGAAGGTTTGTGGCTGAGTGCATAGGCTACAACATTGGCCTTGCCCGGATTGTAATCAATGACCATGTCGTAATCTTTAAGAAGTTCCATCCACCTCTGTTGCCGAAGGTTCAACTCCTTTTGGGTCAACAAATATTTGAGGCTTTTACGGTCGGTGAAAAGATAGCATTTCTCTCTGTAGAGGTAATGTCTCCAGATTTCTAATACGAAGACAACTGCAGCCAATTCAAGGTCGTGGGTGGGATAATTCATCCCGTGTGGCTTAAGTTGTCTCGAAGCATAAGCAATAACATTGCCTTCTTGCATCAATACTTATCCTAACCTGAGATGTGACGCATCACTATAAACTGTGTAGTCCTTTCCAAACTCGGGTTGGGTTAGGATAGGTGCATGAGTCAACACTTGTTTCAATTGATCAAAACTTCGTTGTTGAACCTCGGTCCAGACAAAATGAGCTTTTTTTCTCAATAATTTGTTTAAAGGAGCGGCTATAAGAGAAAATCCTTTTACGAACTTCCGATAATAGCCGGCAAGCCCAAGGAAGCTTCTGACTTCACCAATGTTCTTCAGTGGATGCCATTCTACAATGGCTTGGATTTTCTTCGGATCCACTTGAATACCCGAAGCCGACACTATATGCCCCAGAAAGGCAACTTAAGTGAGCCAGAACTCACACTTAGAGAACTTCGCGTACAACTACTTCTCTCTCAGGGTCTAAAGTATAATACGAATATGATCTCGATATTCCATTTCATTCTTGGAATAGATCGATATATCATCTATAAACACCACTATGAACTTGTCAAGATATGGCCGAAAGACCTGATTCATCAAAAAATAAAAGCGGTCGGTGCATTGGTTAGCCCAAAAGGCATCACCAAGAATTCGTAGTGTTCATATATTATACGGAAGCCCGTCTTTGGCACATCACACTCCTCAACCCTCATTTGATAGTAGCCCGACCTTTAGTCGATCTTTGAAAACACAGGGGCATCTTTTAGTTGATCGAACATGTCATCTATTCTAGGCAATGGATATTTGTTCTTGATGGTTACTTTATTCAATTGTCTATCGCCGATGCACAATCGCATAGAACCATCCTTCTTCTTAACAAAGAGAACCAGAGCTCGGTTGAATGAAACCTTTGTTCGATAGGTCTTGGATATGAGCCTTTAATTCTTTCAACTCCACAGTTGCCATCCGATATGGTGTAATGGAAACTGGAGCAGTCCTAGGTTGCACCTCAATAGCAAATTCCACTTCACGGGTTGGGGGCAATCCCGGAAGTTCATCGGGGAAGACATCATGAAATTCACATACAGTGTCATGTCTCGTAATTGTGGCTCACCTTTACTTTCCAATGACAAAGCATACAATTACGGATTCAATGCATTCATCAATAGAACACTTTCTTTGCCCAAACCCCGAAGGTACAATTTTCTTTTACAATAATCTACCCAGGCTTGGTGATCGCCAAGCCAATCTAAGCCTAGGATGACATCAAATTCATGGATTGGTAGAGCCAACAAATTGGCTAGAAAAGGAATCCCTTGAATCATTAAGGGACAGTTTTTTCATACTACCCTTACAATGACACAATCTCCTAGGGGATTGGTTACAGAGATTCTCGATACTATTGGTTCAGAAGACATGTTATACTTTTTAACTACAATGGTGTTTATGAATTAATGAGTAGAACCAGGGTCAATCAAAGCATATAAAGGATGTGAATATAACTCAATGGTACCTGAAGTAACATCAGGTTCATCTTCTTCTTCCTTGCTTCTCACATGATACATTTGGGCAGGAACTTTCGAATCTTGCTTATTAAAGAGTTCCCTGGACCACCTGCTCGCCCAAAAGTTCCCGATGATCCCTGCTTTAATTCTTTTCCTCGAAAGGACTGAGTAGGAGAAGCAACAGTAACCGGTATAGCAATAGATTTAGTTGCATTTGAAAGATAGTCACGTATAAAGTGGCCCTTCTCGCCACAATAGTAACAAGCTTCGGTCTGCTTACGACATTGACCCACTGGATGCCTATTCTGACAGTAATTACATAGAGGTTGCTGATTATCTCGATTCGAACATCCAATGCTGTCAACGGACGCGGCTTTAGCAAAAGACTGCGTCACAGACTGAGGTCTCTCAATGTTCCCGGAACGGGAGGGCTGTGGATAGATATTCTTTTTGGGGCCTTGATATCTCCCCTTCTTATACCATCTCGGAGGTCGAGAATCATCCCTGAATCTTTTCTCGGACTTTCTGGACCCACCAGCTTGTTGAGCTCTCTGAGCAGCTTCATTGGCCTTAACTCGATTCACCAGATCCTGGAAGTTGGTGATACCGAGGGCCATAAAAATGGGTCGTAGCTCATCGCTGAGGCCAGCTATGAACATTCTGCACTTGTCTTCTTCCTTCTTTATAAATTCCTCTCCTTATCAGCAATATTTGCAGAAATCATGGATATATTGCTCGATAAGTCGCCCACCCTACCTCAGGTGAAGAAAGGTGTTCCGCCTTTCTGCAAGGTAATATTCACTGATGTATTTATTCCTGAACTCTCGGAGAAAGAACTCTCAAGTAACCGATTCTTCAGGAGCTGTGAGGATAGTGGTTTCCCACCACATGAGATCTTCATCGGTCAATAAAGCAATAGAACATTCCAACTTGTGTTCATCCGAACACTGCAGCTGTTTATTCAAGATACGTAGCATGTTGTCCAGCCAATATTCGGCAACTTTAGAATTATCATCATCTTGTCCAATAAAGGAATAGGCTCGGAGTGAAGCCAACTTGTCCACAAGGGCACAGACATATTGAACAACAGGAGGAGTAGGTTGAACAAATGGTGTTGCTTGCATCGCAGCCATAAACTATTCGAACATGTTAGCCATGTTCTGATAGCATTTAGCCTGAGCGGTAGGTGTTCCAGGCTCAGTACCCTGAACAGGAGGGTCTTGTGGTTGCGGTGGGTTTTGAGGATTTCCTCCTCTAATCTCCTTGCCATGTGTCGAGGAGCCAGTAGCGAGCTCGTCTATATGAGCTTCGTTTGTCTCAAACATATCTATATAAAAAATCGGCTTAGTCAACAAGTCACAATATACGCAATATAAAACTCCTAGGTGGCAAAGTAACACAATAGCAATGCAATAAGCTTTGGTTTAGTCCTAGAATCGACTAAACTCTAGCTATGATACCACAATTGTAACACCCCTTTCCCGGTCTGGTCGAGAACCAAGTCGGAAGGTGTAACCGACGATCGATACAGAAATTGGTGTAATAAAATTTCATTTATTTTTAACTTTTTCCAACCACAATGTACAACGACTCGATTTTAACAATTAATTTAGTCTGAAATACTCAAATAAGCAATGATAAATTATTCAAGGTTAAACTATAACTATTTTAGATTATATGGACCAATTTGTAATTCTGACAAACTAAGGGTTCTTCAATGTAATTGATTTTACCATTTTGAAATTCAGTACCTTAATGTCATGTCTGCAAAATTTCATTCAATTCGGAGATCATTAACTCATCCAATTTAACCATACAATATTCAGTGACTAGATTGTAAAACTGACAATCTATTTAATAGGCCCTTAACTAACCTAACCAACCTCGTATCGAAACACCCTAAGCTGTTTCGAAACGGGTGATCGATGGTCAACTCGTGTTGACATTACCATTAGACTGTATCGATATGGGCATGCTATGTATCGGAACGGGTTAACCTCATTTGATTTTGACCTTTGACCCATTTCGATACGCTATGAACCCGTATCGAAACGTTAGTCTCCAGTGAAAAAATGTTCTGAAATGGCTCAATTTTGTTTCGATACACCATTACCCTTAGGTTCAATATTGCACACCCGTATCGAAACGTCATCACCCGTTTCGATATGGCCTGACTTGTAATGACAGATTTTTGCTGGTTTTTATTCAATTTGACCTGTTGAACGATGTCCAAATGCAACGAAACTTTATACACAATATTTCAATGGTATAAACTACTAGCATGCCAAATTTCATGACCATATCAATACGTTTGCTATATTTTTACCTTTTTGAGCTATGTATGCAATTTCCAACCATTTTAAACTTCACCAAAAGGCCATTTAGAGCTATATAACATATTACAACTTAGGCAATACACCAACACATCAAAATAGGAGAAAATGACTAGTTCAACTACTTTTCCACCTTCCTAGGAGTTTATAAGTCAAAAACACATTACTTGAGGCTTGTAGTGACTTGTCTTACTTGCCAATCCGATCTTCCGACATACGATCCTTTTCAACCAGAAAATGCATTAGATGTAACACGTTAGGCATACATTTCCTAGTGAGGTAGTCATAAACAATATGAACAATATTATATCAAATATCAATATGCATAATCTCATGCTTATCAATGTCAAGCTATGCATCAATATAAAATGTATAGGATTTTCATTTTATCATTAATCCTTGGATTGAATCAAGATAGTGGATACACGAATTCCTACGCCTCGCCAAATCAATGAATGGTCTAATCTCTCCGCCTCGCCAATTTGACCAATATCAATATACATCCCTCCGCCTCGCCAAATCAATGAATGGTATAATCTCTCCGCCTCGCCAATTTGAACAATATCAATACACATCCCTCCGCCTCGCCAAATCAATATAGGTCGTAGCCTTAGGACCGTAGTCCACTCGTACATTGAGCTCATGAATTCTATGTCATGCTAACTGTATCCAATGTCTATTCAAATCCAAGGTTCCGATGTTCATATCCATTACAATAATCAATAGTATTCCAATGTCTGATGATTTCAATATTACCAATGACAAACATGTATGTATCTCATCTTCAATATATCATAATCCAATGTAAATATCAATGTCTGATGTTTAATAACAAACTTACATACACTTACCAAAGTATCTGATTAACAATGTTAGCGATGAAATCTAAATCAATGAATAATGATTTGGGAAGGCCTTTCGCCAAAATCTGAGACTCCGACTACACTCACCTTGACAATCCGAAGCTTTAAAGGCTCTCGGATAGCAATACCATTGTTCCTAGCTTAAGATGGAGATGGTGAAACCTATTTCTCCACTTCTTGAGCTAGAAAATCAATAGAAAACTATTAGGATCGATATTTGATATCAAAATTGATATCCGTCTTCAATATAAACACTAACGATGAAATATCCATGGATGGTCAAAACCCTAACTTGAGATTAAACTCATGATATCTATGGAATCTAATAACCGATTGAGGGTTATAGCTTACTTGATCGATAGCAACGATTCGATATCGATAAAAAGAAGAAAAAGTAAAGCTTAAAACTCTCTCCAATGGAGGTGTGTGCTTGAGGGTTAAAGATGAAAAAGATGAAGGTGATTGCTTCAATTTCGCGGGTAAGCTTCTATATTTTCACTCATTTTGTTTTACAATACATTTTTAAGCTATTTAGCTTTCCTTCACTTGATGGAAAGCTCTCAGACATTCCACGCAGGAAATTTTTAATTGAGAAGGGGCTAATCGCAAGATTAGTCCCTCAACTCTCACCATAATATGGTTTTGCCTCCCAATTTGCATTTTCTCCAATTTAGTCACTATATAGGTTCAATATTATTCAAAAGAGTCTGATAACGATATTTTTAACTCAATTAGGGTTCGATATCAATAATTTACTAGTCGGTACAATATTTAGACTCTATCAATGTAGAATTTTTTATCACTGGAACTAAATTTCGACTAGACCAGATTTTGGGGTGTTACAATGATGATACACAAAATTGATGACAAAGCTCATGCTTGATTTGAAAAGCAAAAACCCTCAAAAGATTTGAAGAATTGTGTGAGAAATCAAAGGGTTTTGGTGGGTTTTTATAGCCAAGTTTGACTAGGGTTTTGAAGAAAAGGTGGTTGTGTTTTAATTAAAGTTGGAAACCCTTATTTAATGACATTTAAACACTCCAGTGTCAACGTGTACCGGTACGCTAAAAGTCGTATTGGTACTGACTCGACAAACCATATCAGTACAGTTTTACCTGTACCGATTCCTTCATGAACACTCGTATCGGTACAATGTTACATGTACCGAAACTATCATAAACAAGTACCGATACGCGGTTACCCGTATATGTACCCCATTTCCAGAAAGGACATTTTTGGCAGCAAAGAGCTTAGAAATTTGATTTTAATCGAATCGATATGCATGTATGTGATATATGAACAACATGTATAGGCTACAACAGGTGCATACTCCCCCTAGCAACAAGCATAGATGCATCAAAAAGCAAAATTACATAAACATGAACATCATTCAAATTCAAGCAAATGTTTGACACTTAAGGGCTTTAAAAGGTCTAGATAGGCTAGTTAGACCTAACTCCCTCATAAGAGTCCAAAAACGCTCTTTGTCTACTGATTTTGTAAAGATATTCAATAGTTGGTTTGAGGTATCAACATACTCTAGAACAACATCATTCTTTAAGACATGATCCCTAATGAAATGGTGTCTTATCTATATGTGCTTGGTTCTAGAATGTTGGATGAGATTCTTAGTGAGACATATGGCACTAGTGTTATCACACTTAAGGGGTATAATACCTACATCAATTCCATAGTCTAGAAGTAGTTGTTTCGTCCAAAGGACTTGAGCACAACAACTTTCGGCTGATAGATATTCCGCTTCGGTGGTAGATAAGGCTACACTATTTTGTTTCTTAAAGAACCAAAATATGAGCATACTACCTAGGAATTGGAAAGTACCGGAGGTACTTTTTCTATCTATCTTACAACCCTCAAAATCCACATCGGAATAAGCATGTAGATTAAAGGAAGAGTCTCTAGGATACCAAAGGCCTAAACAAGGTGTGTCTCTAAGGTTTCTAAAAAATGTCTTCATTGTTATAAGGTGTGATTATCTAGGGCTAGCTTGGAACCTAGCACACAAGCAAACACTAAACATGATATTGTTTCTACTTGCGGCAAGGTAAAGCAAAGAGCCAATCATAGAACAATAAAACATAGAATAAACACACTTACCTCCTTCATCTTTGTCAAGCTTAATTGATGAGCTCATTGGAGTGACTTCAGGCTTCACATTCTCCAAGACAAACTTCTTGAGCATATCCTTGATTTACTTAGCTTGATTGATGAAGATGTCATCCTTCTTTTGCTTGATTTGGAGCCCCAAGAAGAATGAGAGCTCCCTCATCGTGCTCATCTCAAACTCACATTGCATTAACTTAGAAAATTCTTAGCAATAAAATTCATTAGTAGAACCAAAGATTAAATCATCAACATAAAATTGTACTACTAATATGTCATTGTCATTTCTTTTAATGAAAATTGTAGTGTCCACCTTGCCTTTTTCAAAACCTTTTTCAACCAAAAAGTTTGAATGCCTTTCATACCAATATCTAGGAGCTTTTTTCAAACTATATAAATCTTTAGTTAATTTAAAAACATTATTTGGATAAATTGGATCTTCAAACCCGGGTGGTTGTTCAACATACACTTCTTTATTAATAAAACCATTTAAAAATGCACTTTTAACATCCATTTGAAAAAGCTTGAATTCATGATAACATGCAAATGCAAGAAGCATCATAATTACTTTCATTCTAGCTACGGGTGCATATGTTTAATCAAAATTGATTCCCTCTTCTTGAGTATAACCTTGAGCTACAAGTCTAGCCTTGTTCCTCACTATGTTACCACTCTCATCTAGTTTGTTTCTAAAAACCTATTTAGTTACAATAGTAGACTTATTACTAGGCCTATCAACTAATGTCTAAACTTTACTCCTCTCAAATTGATTAAGTTCTTCTTGCATAGCCAATATCCAAAAATCATCTTTTAATGCTTCTCTGATATTTTTAGGCTCAATGTATGAAATGAATGCAACACTATTAAGTAATATAAGAGATGATCTAGTGGTTACCCCCTTGGATAGATCACCCAAGATTTCACCATCTTTGACATAGTTGAGTTCCCTTGGGTAGCTCACTTCCATTTCAACAAGATTCATGTCCTTAAAGGATTCTACAGGAGGATCTTGTGCTTCTTCTTCTTTGGTTGGAACCTCATCCACTTTTCATTATTGTTCACCATCATTGGCTTCAATGATCCCTACATTATCATCATCACAAGAATCCTTCCTGGGAAGGAGGTTATTATCGAAAACCACATGTATAGACTCTTCTACAACTAAGGTTCTTTTGTTAAACATTCGATAGGATTTAGAGTTTAAAGAATAACCTAAGAAAATAGCTTCATAACTTTTTTGCATCAAATTTACCTAAATGATCTTTTCCATTATTTGAAATAAAACACTTACATCCAAAGGGATGAAAATAGCTAATGTTAGGCTTCTTTGATTTTAAAATTTCATAAGGACTTTTCTTTAAAATTAGCCTAATAATTGCTCGATTTATGATATAAGAAGCGGTGTTTGTGGCTTCCGCCTAAAAATACTTAGGTAAATTGTTTTCACCAAAGCATGGTTCTAGCCATTCTTCTAAAGTACGATTTTTCGTCTCAACTAACTCATTTTGTTGAGGAGTGCGAGGTGCGGAAAAATTATGGCTAATACTAGTAGTGTTACAAAAATCCTCAAAACCTAGATTTTGAAATTTTGTTCCATGGTCACTCCTAATATGAGTAATGTTTTGACCAAGGTCATTTTGAGTCATTTTTGAAAATGTGATGAATTTTTCTAAAGTCTCATCTTTTGTACTTAAAAAGAGAACCCAAATGTATCCAGAGAAATCATCAACTAAAACATAGGCATGTTATTTTCCACCCAAGCTAGTTCTCCTAATAGGCCCAAAGAGATCAATATGGATCAATTGTAAAAGTCTACTAGTTGAAACATCATTAATGGATTTAAATGAAGTTCGTTTTTGTTTACCCTTAGCACAAGAATCACAAATTTTATCTAAGGAAAATTTTAGCTTAGGTAAACCTCTAACTAGATTTTGGGAAATCAATTTCTCTAAAACACTTATGCTAGCATGTCCTAGTTTCCTATACCATAACCATGCATCATTTTCATTTTGAGCAACCAAAATGCATGGGATGTATGAAGGTCATCTAAATGCACCATGTATATGTTACCTATGTGATGACCAATGAGAATTATCTTATTTGTTTTAATGTCCAAAATTTCGCAACCATTAACATCAAAAAGAACATTAAAACCCTTATTACATAATTGACTAATGCTCAACAAGTTATGCTTTAGACCATTGACATATAAAACATCTTCAATGAGAATAGAGGAGAGATTACCAATGGAACCTATACACTCAATATGGTCATTGAAGTTATCACCAAATTTCACAACTCTATAACTTTTTGGCTTTAGCTCCATGAATCTAATCTTGTCGTCGGTTATGTGTCTTGAGTATCCACTATCAAGGTACCAAGTGTTTTGACTTGAAGCGTTGGCCTTGTAGCAATGCCCCTCCTATAAACAAAGATTAGTTCTTGATTTTTGGTACCCACATCATTTTGGGTCCATGTGAGTTAGCTCCCAAATACTTGGTTCCCTTAGGAATCCAAGAAGCAATAGCATTCATATCATTAGAAACTACTAGTTCCTTAGGAACCCATACATTTCTAACCCTTTTACCTTTAGGATGCCTTTGAGAGCCTCTTTGTTTGTGGTTCACAAAGTTTCTTTTCACATAGTTGGTTTTAGAAGATTGACCTTTTTCAAAAGTAGGAGTACCAACTTTGTTCAAAGAAGCTTTGAGTTCATTCACCACTTTGTGGTGATCATCATGAACTTTAGAAAGAAGATTGTTTAAATTAACATTTTCATCTTGAAAATATTTTAAGTCATCTTATAAAACCACAATCTTGTTTTCAAGTTCCGAGTTTGTTTTAGAAAGGGAATTGTTTTGGTTTTTCAAATCGTAAATTATTTTCTTGTTTTTCAAAACAGATTCCTTTTAGTTTTCTACCAACTCATCGTAAACCACAATCTTCTTCTTCTCTACCTCTTGCTTCTGCACTCTTTTATCTTCTCTCTTCTTTTCTTCTTTCATTCCTTGTTTCATGATCTCATGAGTAAGAAGACATCCGACAACCTCATCGAGCTTCAAAGACTTCAAATTCTTGGCCTCAATGATTGTAGTTCTCTTCCCATCACATGATTCAGGAAGAGAGTAAAGAAGCTTTTGGACTAGCTTGTCTTCGGGAATGATCTCACCAAAGCCCTTGAGACCATTACAATAATGGATAACCTATCAAACATTTTGGAGGCGCTCTCATATGGTTCCATCTTGAAGTTCTCGTAACTCAAATTAAGGATCCCAATCTCGGTCTCTTTTACATCGTTGGTGCCCTCGTAGGTGGTCTCTAGCTTGTCCCACACTTCCTTTGCACTTGTGCAAGATGACATCTTTGTATACATATCGGGTCCAAGTACACAAAAGATGATGTGAAGAGCCTTTTCATCCACTAGAATCATTCTCCGATCTTCATCGGTCATTTCTTCTCTTGTTTCCGAAACTAGCCTTCCTTCATCTCTTTTCATCAAAATAGTTGGTCCATCTTCCAGTACATCCTAAAGGACATAGTCATTTGACTTGATGAAGAGTCTCATTCTATTTTCCCAATAGGGATAGTTATCTCTATTGAAAAATGGCGGCTTGGTGATCGAATATGACTCAAGGAAGTTTCGGCCGGAGGTAGATGCCATGGCTTGATTCGAACGTTGATTGATCTTCTTCTAGGATCTTCTCTTGTGAATGTGAGTCCCTCAAAGAGTTAGGCTCTAATACCAATTGTTAAGTGGAACAATCGAATCGAAAATGTCCAATGGGGGTGAAATGACTTTTTAAAATTAGAGGAAATTGAAAGATTATAAATTGAAGACAAGGCAATTTACAGTGGTTCAAGCTTAGAACAAGCTCTACATCCACTACCTTAGCTCACACTAAGTATTTTCAACCAATTTCACTAGAAATTCGTCCCTTTTTCTCCGATTAGAAGGAAACCTTACAAATCGGTTAACCTTTCTACCCAAATATTAACCAAGACTCTCTCAAATACAAAGATTGTTGGAAAATGAAAATAAACCTCGCAAGGTAGGATATTGACCCCAAATTACAAGTTCTCTCAACCCAAATTGATAAAATATGAATACAATAAAAATCACTCAATTGGGTACAAGGGTTTGACTCTATTTTGCTCAAATTGGATTATATTTTTTCTTGAATGTACTTGACTTGATGAATAGTTATTGTTGTTGTAGCTTTAATGGCTTTCTTTTATACCTCCTCATTGTATTATAACCGTTTGGGTTGGTGGCATCATCAATAGAGTCGTTGGGCTCTCTTTTTCCAACCATAAATGTAGTTTTGCAACCTACTGTATCGGTACTTGCGTTACTGTATCGGTACCTGTCAAAAGAATAAATAGTCGTTATTTACAAATAGCGTATCGATACGCGAAGAGGCGTATCGGTACGGAAACCATATTTTATATAGGGGATCGATATAGCATAGTGCTTACTAGTACCGATTTTGCTCACTGGAATCTGGAGAGTTGGTTAACCAAAAAGTGTATCGGTACGGTAGTTAGGCGTATCAGTACTGTTAACCAACTTTCAAAGTGTTTGGTTCCTATAATCTGACAAGGAAATGGTCAAAAATTAAATGCCAATATTTTTCAAATCTTACCAACTCGTATCGATACGCAAAGGAGCGTATCGGTACGTTGAGTAGTTTTTAGAATCCATGATTACATCGAGTGTGAAAACCATATCGATACGACAGGGAGTGTATCGGTACACTTTACTTAACTCGTTTCAAGTAGCCAAAAATTGTATCGATACAAGTGTGACCGTATCGGTACGCCTGGACAAATTTCAAAAATTTAAGTCCAAAAATACTTAGACAATATTTTAGATACTTGGCTTTTGATTTAAACATACTTAAAGTTTGAATCCTTGTCATTTTGTGAGTCTTTTGAGTATTTAAAAATTTTATTTCAATTTGCAATTAAGTCCTTGAAAAATGTTGTTAAAAAAACTCAATTTTGGTTTTACAACCATCCTAACTTGGATGTGCACGTGCTTTCTGATCATATCCTTCCACTCGTGAAAGGCAATCCACGCGTATTTGTACCGTTACGTATAACCTCGATCAAATCTCGTTTGACGTACACTGTTAAATACGATAAGGCGTGGTTTGCAAGATATCGTGCCATCCAATAACTGTATGGGCAGTGGGAGGAATCCTACAACGAGTTGCGAGCGTAGATGAACTGTATGCAGAAATACAACCCAGGAACTAGTGTGGAACTTGAGACAGTACCAAGATACGAAATGGATCATGTCGTACTTGGGGAGCACATTCTTGTGGTTGAATTGTATGCAGAAATACAACCCATGAACTAGTGGCATTATGCCACTGCAAGCCGATGTTGCAGATCGACGGCACATTCTTGTACGGTAAATACACTCAGATCTTACTAGTGGTAGTTGCACAAGACGAAAACAAAAAATGCATTCATGTAGCGTTTGCCATCGTAGAAAAGGAAGATAGCCCTTCGTGGACGTTTTTTCTTACCAACCTGCGCACCTATGTCTTACGTAGGGTCCTACGGGCAAGACAAGACGGTATATGTATTATTTTAGACAGAGGCGCATGGATCTAGGGATCAATCCAACGTTTGGGACCGTCTTGGGAACCTCCGTATATTCATCATCGGTACTGTCTGTGACACATTACTGCAAATTACTACCAGAGGTATAAGAACAATGATGTGTTGGGTCACGTCAGCATGCCCCATGGCGTAGCGGAAAAATTAATCTGACGTACTCCAGCTAGGATCCATGTACAGGAACGAATCCGGGGTGAAAAGATGAAGAGTTACCTTTTCAAACTCTGGAAACTGGAAAACCGACGGTATGTCGGAATAACCACGTCAAGTATAATCGGAATAGTCACAGGTTCGCAACGACCTCTATGGAGTCCACCCGAACAAAACGAACAAAGTTTCCGCCTCTCTAACACTTAGGGATAAATTTTGACAAGTTTGAACACCTTCCAGGGAGAAGTCGAAATCCCTCCAGGGATTCCTGAGGGAGTCTGAAATCGACCAGGAGTTCGACCGGGACTTGCAATCGAGCAAGGGAACCTTCAGGGATTTGCCAGTGGGCAAGTAGAACACCAGAAAAATATCGAACAGCTTCTCAGAGAGCTTTCTGGGATATGTCGAATTCTAGTGGGGAATCCCTAGGGGTGTTGTCGAAATCTTCAACAGGAGGAAGAGGGATGATTTGGTTGCTAGCCCTTGTCCCTTTAAATAGTATTCAGAGACTTAATTCTAGTTGAATACCTTAAATCCAAGTTCAACCAAAATTCATAGAATCTAATTCTACTTGAAATTGGTTTATATTAAATATACATTATATTTAATAATATTAAATGAAATATATATATTTAATTATGTAGAATCTTATTCAACATAAAACATGGATTTAAATATACATTATATTTAATCCAAATAAATATTTTTTATTATATAGAATCTCATTCTATCTTTACCTTGGATTTAAATATGTATTTTTAATTATGTAGAATCTAATTCTACATAAACTTGGGATTAAATATACATTATATAAATTCCAAATATATATTTAAATTTCTAGAATCTTATTCTATAATATTTAAGTCTCTAAATATTTTCCATACTCTAAATAATATTTGATAAATATAATATTTATCCAATATTATTCTCATCTAAAGGAGTTGCCGATTTCCCCTATCCCATAGGGTATTTTCGGCAACCTCCCTAAAATAGGGAGTATGGTTTCCAATTTTTGTTCGTTTCATTCGAAGGGTGTGACCCTTGTAGGTTCATGCAACCTTAGCAGCAAAATTAGAATTGTTCTAATTTTACAAACAATGAGTGGCATCTAGCAATACATCATTGCTACCTAAGTTGCATGAAGTCATGGTTTGACTTTCCTAATTCCTGAATAAACTTCCTTTATGTATTTCATCCTTTTGTCCTTTATATCTTAGATGAACACAAGTCATGGGTTAGTCACGCTTGCGTTGTCCATCTAGTGTTTCTTGATGTCTTGAGTAGATTATGATAAACGAATCTCTATGATATCTCATATCATAATATTCGAGCATGGCCATGCATTTTCTAATCTCACTCAATCAAGTGGCCGAAGATATTTCTCCCATTATGTAGGAGGGACAAATCCTTTCTTGATCAACCATATTTCACTACATAGGTCATCACGTATCCAATCATCAGTCTTTATAATGTAGTCAGTTACGACACACGTTTGACTATGTCAAAATACGTAAATCTTTATGTTGAAATCATGTTGATCTCAAGTCTGAGGATTATACATATGTTTATCATGAGCAATGTTGTGACTGTCACATAATTACCCAAGAAACATGCTCATAGCGGGTCAATCCAGTATGTTGTTCTCTAACAAATACTTATGTGTTGATTTTGACATCTCTATGTCAATGACAAAGCTTGTCATCAACCACATATTAGTCTTTATATATTATCATTGTCCATACCCGTAATAATATTCGACTAAGGATCCTATTTAACAATAATCGTATTATTGTATGGACATTATTATCCAATGGTTAGTTTGATGCACAGAAACATACCAAATGATAATAACGGCAATGCCATTAATTGATAAATCTAGTAAAATAGTATGTCTATGCAATCATCATATGATTGGTCTTTGGGCATACTCCAACAATCTCCCACTAGCACTAAGACCAATCATTCTCGTATCTAATACGATATGGCTTAGTGTAACTGACATGCTTATGCTGTGTGAAAAACTTTGTCAGTGAGTTGATAAAGTTATCAACTTTGTGCGTATGTTGCATACTTTCACATCTCCAAGATGTAAGTACTTTAGAATATGTTTGGATTTATTAATGAGATCTTGGTTTTATTTGCTTACGCAAAGGTTCCATCATAACAGAGTTATGTAGCATCTAATATGCTGGGAACAACCCTTAGTTCAGAAGTGAACCCTTTAGATCCAAATATCCTTCTTTATTGCTATGTCGACTGTAATACATTCAGCCTATGTTGTAGAGTTAGATACTGTCTCATGTTGCTAACTCGCAGTATCTTTTATTAATGCAAAACAGATTGCGATCTTTAGTTCCTTTTGATGAGTATGTCATCTACATACAATACTTAGGAAAGTAACAATGCTCCCACTAGCTTTTTTGAAAACAAGACTCCCCTTTGTTTCTAGATAAACCAAACATTTTGATTGTATCTTCTGAAACGAATATCCCAACTTTGAGAAGCTTGCCTTATTCTATGGATAGACCTTTGTAGCTTACATACCTTCCAAGTGTTTACTGGAGTTACAAAACCTTCTGGATGTGTCATGTACACATTTGTTTCAAGTTTTCCCTTCGGAAAGTGGTTTTGACATTCCTTTATTTGATTCCATAATCATCGTATGTAACTACTTGCAAGTGAGATTAAGATGGATTAAACATAGCTACAAGGAAGATGCTTTATTAGAGTCTATACTATGAAGTTTGTCGAAAACTTTTAGCGACGAATCATCCTTTGTATGTTTTATCATCCATGTCGGTTTTTCCTTTTTGAAAAACTCATCCATACCTCTTAGGTTTTACCCTTTTAGGTAACCAAAGTCTATACTTGGTTTTAGACATGGATTCCATCTCATATCTCATGGCTCTTAGCCATTTCTCGAATTTTGGGCTAACCATTGCTTTCTGATAAGACCTAGTCTTTATCTTGATCCGAAAAGAAGAGTGTTTCCATGTACGGATAGTGAGAAATCCATATTTCTCAAGTATATGGTATTCTCTTAAGGATCAACACAATGGTTGTGTTTTATTCCAATGTTCCTTGATCATTTGTGGAACATTCTCAATCTTTGGTTCATAAATTTGTTGTCTAAAATTTCTTCACATTCCAAATTCCATTTTTTCCTTTTGTGAGAGGTAATCTCTTTCGAGAGAAACTCTCGTTTGAGCAACAAACATTTTGTTCTTGTCAAAAAATGAAATCCCTTAGTGATAAGTATTCTCTTTCGAGATAAACTATCGTTTGAGAAACAAATATTTTGTTCTCGTTAAAGTTGAAGAAATAATATCCCTTTGTGAGAATTAATCTCTTTCAAGATAAACTCTCGTTTGAGAAACAAACGCTTTGTTCTCGTTAGGATAAACAACAAATGGAGTTTTTAAGGTTCAAACTTTGTAAACATTTTAACATGTAAGTAACCTTAAAACTTCAAAGGTATTCTAGAACAATTCTTAGTCCATATCTTATATGACGTTTCAAAGAAAAAACACGATTAAGTATGAGAGTTGTTTTTCTAGTGTGTAAAGAAGTAGAAAATGACTTGTTCTGAATCAAAACATGTCTAACATATTTGATTCTCTTTCAAAGACTTTTCGTTCCACTTGTGGGATTTAATTATGGGACAATCCCATATTCTTTGAAAGTTCATCAAACTTTAAATATTCTTGAATTTGATCTCATCAAATTACCTTAATACTTTTATGAGTTTGAGATTAGTCATTTGTTTTATTTATCTTATAAATATTATTGATTTGATTAGTTTAAAGATCATTGATTCGTTGTGCCATAAGAGATTAAAAGAATAACATTTATTTAAATAATCTCAAAATTAAAATATCTTGTCCTTACAAGATAACTAAAACTTAGGCACAAAATAATAATTTTAAAAACTAAAACAAATCTATTTAAGCAAAAACACATGTCCTAATGGATGATGTAGCAACTCTTGCTTTATTTCCATTCGCAGGTCCATGTCTATTCTGATGCCTTCTCTTTAGAAGCCTCTGAGGTTGATGCCTCACTCGTTTTTTCTTTCTTGACTTCTTGTAGGTGTGTGGGGCAGTTTCTCTTCCAATGTCCGGTCTTGCCGCAATGGAAACATTTTACATCCTTCTTGATTCCCTTCTTAGGTTTCAATGCCTCCTTTCCATCGGTTTTGGTCTTACCATCACCTTTAGACTTTGCTGCCGATTTACCTTTCTTCTTGCCCTTGCGGACCATCAGAACATGTTTAGGTCTTACCTTCTTCAGGTTGATTTCAGCAGTTCTCAACATGCCGAGCAACTGTGGCACCGTCTTGTTAATTTCATTCATATTGAAATTAAGGACGAACTGATTGAAACTATCTGGCAACGATTGCAGGATGACATCAGTATCTAATTCGTCTTTAAGCGGAAAGCCGAGCTTCTCCAACGTTTGGATGTAGCCCATCATTTTGATGACCTGAGCTCCTACGGGAGATCCCTCACTCATCTTGCATTGAAACAGAGCTTTAGAGGTCTCGTACCTCTCTTGATGAGCTTGCCCTTCATAAATCTCCTTGAGATTTTGAATCATATCATAAGCTACCATGTCCTCATGTTGCTTCTGAAGCTCAGGGGTCATGGAGGCAAGCATAAGACAACCGACATCCAGCATGTCGTCCACGTGTTTCTTAAACTTGTCTTTGTCAGCTCTGGAAGCAGTGGCAACCGGTTCATCAGGAACAGGTTCTTCAATGACATATTCCTTCTTTTCATGTTTGAGAACAAGTCTCAAATTGCGGAACCAGTCAAGGAAGTTTATGCCATTCAGTTTATCCTTCTCAAGGATAGATCGCAGAGGTAGAGTATTATTTGCCATTAATTCTACAACAAAGAAAATATGTTACATAAGTTTTACTAAATTTTAAATTTTATAGATAGGTCTTTACTATAAATTTACTTCCACTATTTTCTTCAAAATTAAAAACCCTCTAGTTTTAATTTCGGAAAAACGTTTCGATAGTTTTTCTAGTGAGTGAGGATCCGTATTTCACTATTCCTAAATCAGCTTTGGCCAGTCTTTTAGGAAATGGTTATTTAGGTAAGTAACACCTTACTAATTACATCTCATGTAATTCCTCATCTTTTGGCGAACAACTCTTGTTCTTTAAATCATCTTATGATTATCCAAAACTTTTAACCACTAGGTTTTCTAATCCTATTAGAACAACCCAGCTAAGTCAATACCAATATCTCAATCGGCGAATATCACTAGCTTATTCTTCGCGTTTAACTAAGATAGATAAATGTGACATTGCTTTGGCAAAGCTCACATTATATCGATCGAAGCTTTAACGAGGGTAAATATTGGATGGTTAAAACAGACTAGGAATAATAGTGAGGGATTTACTTAATTATCTCATCATTTTAACATTGATCCTATCAATAGAACTATGTTTAATCATGCTTATAAAACATCCATTGCATCACATACAAGGTAAATATAAGCGGTAAATAAATATGCAATGATTATAGCCCTTCTTAACCTAAGGCGACCCGTCCCAAGCCAATGGGAGGACCATTCTACTGAAGATAGAATCTGTTTCTGAAACGCCCGGTCCACCAGGGAAGGCCCACCATGCTGCTACCTTGGTCCTTGCTTTAACTCCATGAGTATTTACAATTTTCAGAAACTTGCGTTACATGCGAGGGAGTGAGATGAGAAGAGAAGTACAATAGAAGATAGAGAAAGGCAGGACACGCAGGCTGTATTTATTAAATCTAAAACTATAAAGGCTATGGGCTATAACCATGCAAAACAAACACCGTGCAATCTAACATGCATTTCAAACATTGTGCGAACAAAGTAACGACGTGTTTACGGAGTTTTAAACTGATTATCCCTATGTTGCGGTTAATGGGCCAAAGAAGGATCACGAGGTTTCATAAACCATTTGCGTTAACTAACAAATGCACCAGGTAGGTCAACATGAAAGAGAGGCGGCGCACTAGGCACACTTAAGTACCAGGTCTTTGATGATGCCAATCCTAGACATGCATTTTTCATAACGTCTAACCATAACTCTTATGGATTCACCGTGAAAGATAGTTTGATAACTTTTATCAAATTAGAAGCTCTTTTAGAGATTTCATAAATCTATGAAACTACGAACAACTACTTGTTCTCTAGACTAACTATTAGTCTCAACATGTTAACATTTAACATTGAAGCAACCTAACATAGTTATGATTAACTCTTAATCATTCAGTGATAATCGAAATAAGTCTTTATTAGGTGTGATACAATAAACAATAAATATCTAAATTGAATCAAGCAGTATGCATCTCATACATAAACATCACCCAAGAATTTAAGTCCAAATTTGTATGATACAAGTGGGTCTGATACCACTGTTGGATCACATCGGCACACCCCGTGGCGCAGCGGAAAAATTAATCTGACGTAATCCAGCTAGGATCCATATACAGGAACGAATCCATGGTGAAAAGATGAAGAGTCGCCTTTTAAAACTTTGGAAACTGGAGAACTGACGGTATGTCGGAATAACCACGTCAAGTAAAACCGGAATCGTCACAGGTTCGCAACAACCTCTACAGAGTCCACCCGAACAAAACGAACAAAGTTTCTGCCTCCCTAACACTTAGGGATAAATTTCGATAGGTTTGAACACCTTCCAGGGAGAAGTCGAAATCCCTCTAGGGATTCCTAAGGAGTCTGAAATCGACTAGGAGTTCAACCGGGACTTGCAATCGAGCAAGGGAACCTTCAGGGATTTGCCAGGGGGCAAGTAGAACACCAGAAAAATATCGAACAGCTTCTCAGAGAGCTTTATAGGATATGTCGAATTCCAGTGGGGAATCCCTAGGGGTGTTGTCGAAATCTTCAAGAGGAGGAAGAGGGGGATGATTTGGTTGCTAGCCCTTGTCCCTTTAAATAGTATTCAGGGACTTAATTCTAGTTGAATATCTTAAATCCAAGTTCAACCAAAATTCATAGAATCTAATTTTACTTGAAATTGGTTTATATTAAATATACATTATATTTAATAATATTAAATGAAATATATATATTTAATTATGTAGAACCTTATTCAACATAAAACATGGATTTAAATATACATTATATTTAATCCAAATATATATATTTTTATTATATAGAATCTCATTCTATCTTTACTTGGATTTAAATATATTTAAATATATATTTTTAATTATGTAGAATCTAATTCTACAGAAACTTGGAATTAAATATACATTATATAAATTCTAAATATATATTTAAATTTCTAGAATCTTATTCTATAATATTTAAGTCTCTAAATATTTTCCATACTCTAAATAATATTTGATAAATACAATATTTATCCAATATTATTCCCATTTAAGGGAGTTGCCGATTTCCCCTATCCCATAGGGGATTTTCGGCAACCTCTCTAAAATAAGAAGTTTGGTTTCCAATTTTTGTTTGTTTCATTCGAAGAGTGTGACCCTTGTAGGTTCATGCAACGTTAGCAGCAAAATTAGAACTGTTCTAATTTTACAAACAATGAGTGGCATCTAGCAATACATCATTGCTACCTAAGTTGCATGAAGTCATGGTTTGACTTTCCTAATTCCTGAATAAAATTCCTTTATGTATTTCATCCTTTTGTCCTTTATATCTTAGATGAACACAAGTCATGGGTTAGTCACACTGGCGTTGTCCATCTAGTGTTTATTGATGTCTTGAGTAGATTATGATAAACGAATCTATATGATATCTCATATCATAATATTCGAGCATGGCCATGTATTTTCTAATCTCACTCAATCAAGTGGCCGAAGATATTTCTCCCATTATGTAGGAGGGACAAATCCTTTCTTGATCAACCATATTTCACTACATAGGTAATCACGTATCCAATCATCAGTCTTTATAATGTAGTCAGTTACGATACATGTTTGACTATGTCAAAATACGTAAATCTTTATGTTGAAATCATGTTGATCTCAAGTATGAGGATTATACATATGTTTATCATGAGCAATGTTGTGACTGTCACATAATTACCCAAGAAACATGCTCATAGGGGGTCAATCCAGTATGTTGTTCTCTAACAAATACTTATGTGTTGATTTTGACATCTCTATGTCAATGACAACACTTGTTATCAATCAACCACATATTAGTCTTTATATATTATCATTGTCCATACCCGTAATAATATTCGACTAAGGATCCTATTTAACAATAATCGTATTATTGTATGGACATTATTATCCAATGGTTAGTTTGATGAACAGAAACATACCAAATGATAATAACGGCAATGCCATTACTTGATAAATCTAGTAAAATAGTATGTCTATTCAATCATCTTATGATTGGTCTTTGGGCATACTCCAACATGATGAACATATAATGGTTATTCGCATGGGTACGCCTTTCTCTCGCAAAATTATTAATTAGCGTGCCTTTTATTATTAATTCTCGATAATTATTCCGTATTTTTTTGAATAGGCAACACACACCGAGTAGAGCTAGTTGAGGAGCTGCTAAAAGAGTTGAAAGTTAGAAATCAATATAGATATAACTATCTTCTTGATATCCCGAGGGAGAAATGGTTGCGATTTTATGATGGGATCGTCGATATAGTCACATGACGACGAACTTGGCTGAGGCAATCAATTTGTCTCTAAAGGGAACACATCATTTACCAATCACATCAGTTGTGAATGCAGCATATTACCAATTGGCTACCCTTTTTGCAACCCTCAGAAAACAAGCTACGAACTGGATGGCAAGTGGCCACAGGTGCCATCTAGATCTCTAGCAAACATTTTAGATTTACCGTGTGCAAGAAAACGCGATGGGTGCCACATGCTTCTGTCGTCACGAACATCGCTTTATGGTTACTGATTTTTCACGACCGCTTGAAGGAACTATGCACCACAACTACGTTGTTAATCTACAAGAGAGAACATGTGATTGCGGAGTATTCCAAACATTCAAGTACTCGTGTGCGCACGCCTTCGCTGCATGTGCATCCATTCATTTTGACGCAATGACACTCGTTAATCTTGTATACAGATTTGAAAACATTTTCAATGTATATCGATCCGAGTTTCCTCCGATCGGAAATGAACATCATCGTGATGTGGTTGAAAATGAACCTAAGATACAGCCAAATGAATCCCTGCGACGCAACAAAAAATGTCGCCCAAAGTCAAGCAGTATTCATTGTGTCGAGGATATGGTTCCTCGAAAACGAACCGGTCAACCTAAGTTGTGTGGAATTGTAGGAACCCTGGACACGACATCAGAAAATGTCCTTCTAGGACCTGCCCTCAAATCAACTCATTGTAATTGTAACTCTAATGTTTAAATCCTAAATAATAATATCAACCTCCGAAACTACGTTTTCTATGCACCATTGTAAACATGTGTTCTCGTACTACCAAGTGAAAATTAAATAACAAAAAAACCACGACCATACACTAGAGCAACAAAATCGACTAAAACATGAATACTAGCCCATGTTTCCATTTTCTTAATGTAAAGGAATACACTAAGATAACATTTTAACACAATTTCTACATCCTTTAGGATGCCTTATATGCGCCAATTTCTGCACTATTGTAAACATGTGTTCCTGTACTACAACGTGAAAGTTAAATAACAAAAAAATTATGAAATTACCACAAAAATCAACTCAAACATGACTACCGACTCATGTTCCCATTTTCTTCATGGAAAGAAATGTGGCAAGGTAGCATTTTTAACACGATTATACACCGTTTCGGATGCGTTATATATACCGATTTTCACACCATTTTTAAGAGATACATCACTACTATGAGACAAAAATAAAGTGTTATTCATACGAAAAAGATATCATTAGGGATATGTAGGCCCTACCTTCCTACTCGCTAGGTTTACATTTTTTGGACATGAAAATCTAGTCGTTATTCAATTCTTTTGCCAAGGAGGCTGAGCTTTAAAGTTCAGAACACTTCTTAAATAAAATAAAGAGGATAGAATACAAAAAGATTCAGAAAAGGCAGCATGGACCTGTTTTTAAGGATGGAAATCCTCTATCACTTTTTGGTGCTCCTACATATGCTTTTACGTTCAAAATTAATTTTAAGGGTTAGAGTTTAGGATTTTAGGTTAAGGGTTGTGGTTAGGGTTTAGAGAATTTAAGGTAGGGTATATTTTTAGGGTATAGGGTGTAGAGTTTAGGATTTAGAATTTAGGGTTATGACTTAGAATTTAATTTTGTAATATTTTTTAGTGTTGGTACATATGTAGAGACACCGAAAAGGGCAGACGAATTTTATCTTGTTTTCAATAGCTCCGTGTTGTTGATTTCTCATTGTTACAATAATGTGCACGGGGGCTTTTTCTGTTGTGTGAGCAAGTGCAAAAAATAAATGTGTTTGGATATTATTAATAAAAATTTGGAAAAACTACATATTTAGTACACTACCTATGCTCGAGTTATTATTTTGGTATTTGACCTACGCTCGATTTAAAGTTTTGGTATCATACCTATTTTATCTAGTAAAATGGTATCTAATGTTACGCTTTTTATTTTGTTTTGGTACCCACCATTAAAAATTGACTGGAATATGATGTGACTCATTTTTAATTGAGGTAATTACAGTTTTAGTCTAAAATACTTGTATATTTATCAATTCAATCCATTCCCCAGAGCGCACATACTTTATGAGAAATACTGCAGTTGTAGCACTTACAAATCACGTTGTCAATCAAAAATTGAAACCAAATCTGAGAAATAACATCCCCTTTCATATCTATAGTATTGTCGGATCAGAATTTTAAATATCAGAAATTCATCCCTTGAATTCAAACATGAAACATTGAAAAAAAAGGATAAATGAGTAATACAAAATACCAACACACGTTCAAATCAAACACCTTTTTACGCAATTGCTGCGAGAAACCAAAACAAACTTTATCACCTAACAAAATTTTGTTCCAACAAAATCCGAGAATATCTCATTCTCCTAGGAAAATGACTTAAAAATCGATTGTAAAACACATCAAGTTCAGTATACAAACTGAAACAAACAAGCAACACAGAAAAAAGTTCTTAAACATCACCAAATTGCATGCATCAATCCTTTCATCCACTTCAACTCCAAATTGCATTTATTCAGAAGGATAGGACAATTGTCCCTAAACAACTCAACCAAGATTTACTCTCACACGAGACGCCACGGCAATAGCAACAATACATGAACTCTCAAACGATGAAGTGCAAACGACAGATGATTAAATCGACGGAAAAAAGAGGGGTTGGTGTTTTTAGCGAAGAATAAAGAAAAAAAAGAGAGGAAATTTATAGTTTTAACCCAAATATTTAAGATGATGATTAAATTGATAGAGTTTGGACCAAATTGATAAAAATATATAAGATTTTGGGACTAAAATTGTTAATATCCCAATTAAAAATGAATCAGTAGTAGAATAATAACGCGGACGGACCCATAACTGTATGTTAGGGGGCGAACCTATAAAATATAAAATTCTAAGGGGGTGATCTTATAAAATTTTAGGGGGGCAAAATTATATTTTCATTAGGAAATACATAGAAATTTTTTTTTAAAAAAATTATAGATTATATGAGAATTTCAAATTTTTAGGGTAGGCGGCTACCCCCTCCGGTCCCCGTCTAGATCTATATCCCTAGTAACGCGAGCATAGGTGGGTACTAAATATTTAGTTTTCCCTAAAAAAATGATTATATAGTGTATGTTTGTTGGAATCGAGTATCAATGTTAGATATGGATGTTCATGTTTGTTTGATGCAGATAGATTCAACTTTTCTCTTCATTTTTTTCATGTATTTGGAGATTTGTATCTGTATTTTTTAGATAATTCATTATGATGTTGATTATTTGGTAATGTTTTTAGCATCTTTATATGCTGCCTTTTCAGCTTAATTGACTGGGAAACTTGTGCAATTTATGAATTAGATGCTGACGGTTTTAAGTTACAGAAAAAAAAAAAAACATGAACCCTAATCAATTTATGGTATTACACCATATGCACATTAGGATGTTTAGATAGCCATTGAAAACAATGTTGTGGTAGAAACGAAATAATACACAACATAACAAAGTGATTGTAGAAACAAAGTTCCTGTTGCGCCTAGGGATTCAAATAGCAGCTGTTATATAATGGTGGCGGGTTGGTGGCACCGTCTGAAATCGCTATTATAAAAAATAACGATTTACAATAACCAAAATAATATTCGTTATATACTCAATCGCGATAAAATACCACGATCGAAAACGCACGCACGTTATTGATATCTCGCAAGGCCCGTGAGTTTGATGTCGTTTGTGCAAAATGGTAACCATATCTCTCCAACCTAAACATAGACTACGAAAACTGGGGATTGTATCCTTCATTACTTGAGAGGTTTGTGGTATTTAAGAGGATGTTTAATTAAAAATATTTAAAAATTTTAAAATTATAATACAAATATTTTAAATTTTTAAATAGACCAAATTAAAATTTTTAATATTTTGAAAGATTATTTATCAATTTTTCAAAATTTTGCTTCCACTAACCATTGACGTCGGCCCCGTGTATAGGAGTGTGACTATATGTTTCGTAAACTCTTATAAAACTCGGTTAAATCTGATAAACTAGAATATTTATATCATATTTATGTTGTTCTTATCTATTAAAATATTGTATATTTTAATAATTTTAATAAATTGACTTCTGTGATATAAGTAATAGTCTCATTGTTTTAATACTTAGGTGGCATTGAAATTTCGTTTGTTACATTGCATTAGAATATCATGTTTGAACCTTGCATTTTCTCCTCATTATAAAAGGGTAATTATTTGATACATTGTTAGTAAAAAAAAATTCACAAGCGGGCTTCTAAAGTTAACACGTATCCCTTTCACATGCCCCAACTTCTAAATTCTAAACCAAGCTCTAGACTTTAAACTATAAACTCTATTCTCAAACCTTAAGACCTAATAATAACAAACACTAAAACTCTAAATCTAACTCTAAACTCTAACTTCTAAACTTTAAAACCTAGACATTTGTGAAAAACAAAATTTTCACCGTCGGTACATAAAATATTTTCCATTATAAAAATACAACTTGTGTGATATAATCTTGTGATACATTTTAATTACTATTTCATGTTATATGTGAATACTTTCGATTAAATCTCTCAACGACTAAGTTGATTTATCAAAAAGTATGTTGTGTAATTTGAGTTACTATTTTTATAATTCAACTAAGTTTGAAAAATCAAAATAATTATATACTCTGTCTTTTGACACGTTCTCTGCTTCTTAGCACGCCTTTCTCCTAATTTTCCTTTCTCCGGTACTCTTGATCTCTTCTACGCAGATGGATCCTTCTTTGGAAAATCTCTCCATTACCGACGATGAGGATGAGGTTATATAATTGGGTGAAAATCCTCAAACAACGAGGATGAGGTTATATAATTTGACTTACTATTTTGTGGGCACTTTCCTCACTTCGAGTGTTGTTAATTTTCAATCAATGAGGAGAACTTTGGCAAGTGTTTGGTACCGCATCAGAGGTATCTCTATATCAGATCTTGGCGATGATCAATTTCTATTTCTTTTATACTATGAGATTGATGCGGACATGATTGAAAGTGGTGGTGCATGGAACTTTAACACTCACCTTCTTATCCTTCAAAAACTTAAGGAGAGTGAGGATCTTACAACAATGCAGTTAGGCTGGGTGAATTTCTGTGTTTTGGTCTACGATTTGCCACACAGTTTTATGTCTGAACTTTAACACTCACCTTCTTATCCTTCAAAAACTTTGTGGGCGTTAATTTTTTTTTTTTTTGATCTAAGAAGAACAAATATTCATTTAAACAAAAGAAAGACCTTACAAGAATAAAAGCATGGAGAACCATGCAAACAACCAAACAAAAACAAACAAAGACCTACAGACAAGGCCATCCATCCCACTATTCAATCTAACAAGGTAAGTCAACTCTTGGTTTTCCACTTGGGCTTTCTAAGTCACCTATCCCACTATTTTCCACGCAACAAGCCCATTTTGACATTGGTATGAGAGAAGAAGAGGATGACAGCCCAATCATGCATCATGATGGAATTAAACGTCCTCGTACTCAATCTACTGCTTTAGAAGTTTCTTCTCCCTTGGATTCTTCTGATGCGTCTGGTGGTGTTCAAGTTCTCGCCCACTCCATATCGACAGGTCTATCAAATCAGATCAGCTGGCCTCAATGAAGCTCCTCAGTTGAAACGCCCGGGGTTTGAGAAAATCTCTGACTATAAGGAGGCTTCGCCATTTCATGCGAAGAGTTCGAAGGTCTTGTAGATTCCCAAATGGAACAGATGTTGAGTGTGACGGTCGTAGTGGAGATCTCTCTATTGGACGGAATGATAATTGTAGGATTACTCTACATTTTTTCTCTCCACAAAATATTGATTGTTTGGTTAATGATGATTCTGATGGTAAGACTTGAAGATGCACTGGATTTTATAGTGTACCAGAGGAGAGATTTCAAAAAGCTGCTTGGAATTTATTACGACATATTAGTGACTGTCTGAATGTTCCTTGGATGGTTATTGGAGATTTTAACAAGTTGTGTTACTCATCGAAAAGCAAGGGGGTCTCCTACGTAGTGAAAGACAGATGCACGGATTCCGAATGGTCCTATTAGATTGTAGCTTGATGGTATGGGCTATGCCAGGAAATGGTTCACATGAGAGAAAGGTCGATCTCAGGCCAACTATATAAGAGAACTACTTGATAGGGGTGTCGCGAACGATGGCTGGTTGGAGTTATTTCCCTTGTACAGATTGGAACATTTGTCAGACTCATTTTTCTGTAATCTGAGAGTGTCAGCTACCAATACATGGCACTTCAAGTTTGAGGCCGCTGGGTTACTTGGGGAATCATGTGCATGGAAGTCTTTCGTTTTTGGAATCAAGCAATTGGTCCGGTACCACACAAATTGAAATTTGTGAGCCGTGGCTTAGATTCTTGGTTTGCGAATATCAAAAATAACAAAAAGATAACTTAGAATGAGCTATAGGAGCACCTCTCTTATTTAAACAATGATTTTCCCTCAGATGAAGTTCTCGGCAAAATTGGCTCTAAATATTGAGGCAGACAAGGAGGAATTATACTGGGAACAACGAGCACGTGCGAATTGGCTTAAGGACTTGGATCGAAATATGACTTTCTTTCATCGTTTTGCTTCTTACAAAAAGAGGAAGAATCGTATTACAGCTCTGAAAGGTGTTCGCAGGACCTCTCATTCCAACATTGAAGACTTATTGGATATCACCATTGAAGACTTTCTTTCATCTGTTGTGACCTTACACCCATGAAGAGGTAAATTTTGCTTTAAAATTAATGAGCCCCTTAAAGGCCTTTGGGGAAGATGGCTTGTGAGCTGTGTTTTACCAACGTTTCAGGCACGTTATTGGCAATGAGGTTTCGACTTATTGCATATAAACATTGACTGGGATTCATGACATCACTGAAAAAGATCACACTTGGATTGTCATAATTCCAAAGGTGAATGATCCGCAGCATATGAGTCAATTGGGCATCAGCCTATGCAACGTTCTGTATAAAATTATCTCGAAGATGGTTGCAAACAGACTCCATTCATTCTTCATCTCTGTATTGACAAAGCACAAAGCGTGTTTTCCTTGGGCGATTGGTCACAAATAAAATGCTTGCGACGTATTAAACTCTCCATTTTCTGAACAATAAACAGACAAGCAGAGAAGGTTTTTTCACTCTTAAACTCGATATGAGCAAGGCGTAAGATTGAGTTGAGTGGCGTTTCCTTGAAGCTATGCTTTTACAGTTGGGTTTCTCTTCGCAATGGGTTTACTGTGTAACGAACTACATCAAATTAGTCTGGTATTCAATGGTTATCAATGGTGCTGTTGGTTAATCTTTCTAGCCCCATGGAGGTCTTCGTCAAGGGGATTCATTAAGCACCTACATGTTTCTTATATGCAACGAAGGTTTATCCTCCTTAATTTGCTCAGCTTCTCTACAGGGTTTGTTGAAGGGGCTGCGAATAAACAAATATGCCTTTTGATCACTCATTTACTCTTTGCCGATGACTGCCTTATTTTTTGTTAGGCTACTACTTTGGGGGTGAGTGCTATTAAGAATCTGCTGGACACATATGCGAACTGCTATGGGTAGTTAGTAAACTATGATAAGTCGGGGGCCTTCTCCAGTACTAATGTTTTGGATGATAACAGAACTGATGTCTGCCAGATACTTGGAGTTCGACAAATTTCTAATGTCGAGAAGTATCTAGGTTTGGTCTCAATAATTGGTTGCAACAAGAAGTATGTTGTTCGCGATATTAAAGAACAAGTTATGAAGAGATCAAATAATTAGATCCACAAATCCCTTTCATTTGGAGGACGTGAAAGTCAGTCCTTCAGGCAATTCTCACATACGCCATGTTTTGCTTCCTTCTCCCTAGTATCATCTATAAAGAACTAGAAGCATTGATGGCAAGGTTATGGTGGCAAAAATTAGTCGGTAAAAAGGGAATTTATTGGTGTAATTGGCTCACCCTAAGTCAACTAAAGAAGGAAAGGGTATGGGCTTTCGTGACATGTCGAAGTTTAATATTACTCTTTTGGTGAAGCAAGGGTGGCGTCTCATTGAAAATCTTGGTTCCTTTGTGGCTAGATTGTTTCAGGACAAGTATTTTCGTACCTCTTCTTTCATTGAGTCACCTCTAGGCTCCAACCCCTCCATGTTCTGGAAGATTATTTGGTGCGCCAAGGGACTTCTCAAGTCTAGTCTATAGTGGCATATAGGGACAGGGCTAAATGTCTATATTTGGTCAGATTTTTGGCTCCCTACTCCAAAAAAAAAAAAAAATGGTTTCCTCTCCCCCAGGTTTCAGGGGTAGAAAAAGTTAGTGATCTCATTATTCTAGACACTCACAGTTGGAATGTTGAACTCATCTCATCAATTTTTAATTAAAATGACACTCGACTCACCCTAAGCATTCCCGTAGTCGATAAACTAGTCTGGTGCGGAGAACATACTGGTGTTTATTCTGTCCGTAGTCGATATAAGTTGCTCATTGGCCCTGTTGACATCGACTCTACGGAAGCTTATGCCTACAAACAACTTGAACAGTTAAACTCTCATGCCAAAATTCGCATATTGATTTGGAAGAGTATTCGTAACAATATTCATACTTTTCATAATTTATGCATAAAGAGAGTTTTTTCTAATCCGATTTGGCCCAGGTGTGTAACTCATGTTGAAGATACTCGGCATGTTTTTCGAGACTGCAATTTTGCTACAGAAGTATGATCTCAGTTACAAGTGGGTTGGCCCCCCACCGTTTCGACTCTTGGGTTCGTGGAATGGCTTTTTCAAATAAAAAAGGAAATCATACCTATCATAATCTGGGGTCTTTGGTATGCACGCAACAAGCTGATTTATGAAAGGAAATTACAAATTAAGTGTGGAAATGAGTGTTACCTTCATTAGGGGATTCAACCTTCAAATTGGGAATTTATCTCCAGCTCCGGTCCTGACTGTATCTCCCGCTCCACCGACTTGGTCTCCTCCTTCACCTAATGTTGTCAAGATCAATGTGGATGCTGGGCATTCCCTCGCATTGAAGATAGTTGCTTCCGGAGTTGTTATTCGCGACGATCAAGGTTAGGTGTTGGGCTCTTGTTCCAATGTCCAGCACTCATTCTCCTCGGCGTTCATGGCAGAGGCTGTGGCGGTCTTGCACGTCCTTGAGTTCGCAAAGGATTTGAGTTTCCATCGTGTTGTTCTGGAAAGTGACTCAAAGATCGTCATTGAGAAGCTACAATCATAGGGAGATGACTTTTCAGTTCTCCGGAGGACAATCTGGGACATCTCTAACTTCTCTAAAAATTTCTTAGAGTGTTCATTCAGGTTTATACCTCGAAGTAGCAATCAGGTGGCGCATGCATTAGCAAAGTAGGGTCTTACAACTTTTGTTGACTGTTTCTGGATAGAGGAGGGCCCTCTGATTGCTCAATCGCTGCTGGACAATGATCGTCATTTTATTGATCCACCATAGCTTGAAGTTCTTCTCCCGTTTCTTTTGGGATTATTATCATTATCTTCGTGAAATCACCAAGTCTTGCTCCCTAAAGATTATCAAGGTTCTGCCCAAGAGACTCATGTCGTTTGCTTTAGTTTTTAGTTCTTAATCTTCTTGTTTTGTTAACTGATTATGTTCCGTAATTTATTATCTTTAAACTTATTATTTTTCAATAAAAAAAAAGAAGTTAATTTCTCAAGTTAAATTGAAATCAACTTAGTTAAAAAGGATTAAAATAACTTGACTTATAAAGGATAATAATTATTATTTTAAGGATGTCTAGAGTGAGATCTCGATTGAGGTATTGAAAATCAACTAACATTTGGCTGTAATCTAGTTGGTCTAGTTGGAGTCGTTCAGGTATCTGGAGATGGGGTTTGATGTTAGGTGTGATTTGCATAGGTTAGCTGCGAAGTAAGGTGGAGGAGTAAGCTGTTTGAGTCTAGTTGAACTCTAATTTGTGTTCATCGAGTTGTTTTATTTTGTTTCGTTTTGTTTAGTATATGAAGACTGTAAGTGTGTTGAGAGCAGGTGTGGTGATCTTGCAAACGTTTAGATGACTTCTGGTGATAAGTTGCAATCAGTTAAATATTGTAGATTTGATAGATGTCCTTGAGTGTCGCTTTTGGTGGACTTTCGACAGTCTTGCGCTATCACAAGGTGGTAATTAGGAAGTCCTTTTAATATGTAAGAGGATTTACTAAGAGGTGTTTGTCGAGTTGCTTGTAGGAGGATCTAAGGCGACAGTAGGAGGGTGTTTTGACTGTTGTTGAAACTAAAAGATTTGTGGTGTGTTTCTGCTGTGAATTAACCAAATTTTAATGGCTTGTTTGCTTTATTCTTTTGTCCTTGTGTCACCGTGGCACTCTTGTAGGGTATGGAGCTTCAAGATTCTTTTCAAGGTAATTGGTTGGTAGCGTCATTGGTATCTCTACCGCAGATCCTACTTATGGAGCAATTGAATTTTCCGTGTTGTTTTAGTATGGTTATCATATTGAGTGCTAAGAAAATTGTGATGCCTCTAGAGAAAGTTTACTTGTCTTAAGGGTCGATAGAGGCGATGGCAGGACCAGGTAGCTTTAGTCCCAATTTGATTTGTTTTGGGTATATTATGTACCGTGTTACTAATTGAATTGTTTTGGGTGTAATTTATACCTTGTTGTATGTACTTATTTCTTTTCATTTAGGCATTGATGAGACACTCAATATAGGTATTAGATTTTTTTACCCTATAATAAAATCTCAATTTCTAAGTAAAAATTATTTTTTAAAATAAAAAATTAAAAGAATTAATTGAGATTTGAACACACGACCGATTTTTTCATGGGAAAATAGTTTATGTAGTAGTAGTGAAAATTTTACTTTCACAAGCGCATAATCTCTAGGTTTAGAGATTATAATTTAGTGTTAGGGTTTTAGAGATAAAAAAAATTTCACGACGATACATTAAATAATTACTTTTTTATATATTGTATCATTCCACCTACAATCATTTGTTGGGATTATTTTACAAATATATTTTATATAAAATATTTGTTTTATGTTGGCCATGTTTGGTAAAAAGCAGTTTGGGCAAAAATTAAAGGTTTGAGGCATAATTAGAGGTTTGACTAGTCAAATCCGTTAATATTGTTGTTTGGTGAATAACGGATTGGAAGAGCGGATTAGGGTGAAACTACTAATTTTGAAAAAGCTCCTAATAGGAGCCTTTTGAGATTAGAGGTTTGGTATTAGAGTTGTAAAGACTCTTTTACCCTTACCAATTACCAAAAATATCCAAATAACCTAAATTAAATATTTTCTCACTCTATTTATAAGTTAATCCTATTTATTTTTTCTTTTTATTATCACATATTTATATGTGTATTTAAATTTATTAATTAATTAAATTATATTAAAATAATTATATAAATAATAAATTAATATATAAATCATTTGAATATGTTTAGAAAAGTTATATTAAAATAATTTTATAGATCTAATTAATATTAATTAGATACAAAATATCGATAACTAATAAACTATTCAAACAAGTATTAGATATAATTATGTCATTATATGTCATTTTGTTTGTTTAAATAATCTAACAGCTATCAGCTATCAGTTAATTTTATCAAACACTTTTATACAATCAGCTAATACAATCTGCTAGTCAAATCAGCTAATGCAATCAGCTATCAGGTATCAGCTAATATAATCCGCTATCAGCTATCCGCTAATTGTCAAACAGGGACGTTGTTAATATATCTATACTATTTATTAAATTTCTTATTAAATTGGTGTCATGAATTATGCAAATAGTTTTAAGGTGATTACACTAGTCAAATCAGCTAATGCAATCAGCTATCAGGTATCAGCTAATATAATCCGCTATCAGCTATCCGCTAATTGTCAAACAGGGACGTTGTTAATATATCTATACTATTTATTAAATTTCTTATTAAATTGGTGTCATGAATTATGCAAATAGTTTTAAGGTGATTACACAGTCTGTTCATATTTTATCTTTTCACATTTATATAAATATTTAAATAAAAAATTTGAATTGGTACAAACGCATGGTCAAAAGTTTTTTTCATGCCTTTTATAACTCTAATTACAATTACTTGTTGTAATAATTTTTATATATAAGTCTTATATATATATAAAGTATGGATAATTATTTGATACATTAGAGGTAGAAACGTTTAATTTCCACAAGCGTCTTAGCTGTAGGGTTTAATGATTCATTTTAAGGTGTGTAAGGTTTAGGGGTTTATGTTTAGTAGTTTATAATTTATGGATTGTGATTATAATTTAGGGTTTATAGGTTAAAATTTAAATCCTTAACATATTACCCTAAACCTAACCTCTAAACCCTAAATTCTAAACCCATATACCTAAAACCTAGATCCTAAATTAAGTTTCTAAACCCTAAAATTAATGCGCTTTTGAGAACTAAATTTTTTTACCACCAGTGTATTGGAAATAAATGTTTAAAGTATATATTCTTCTATTTGAACTCTTAATCGAGTCTAGTGTCATTGATTAACCATGTATTAACTCTTGAAAACTACTAAATAGTTATTATTTAAGGGTATATTATATATAATTTCAGTGTTGATTTACCTTTTCATTCTTCGTATTCTTTAACATAACTAATAAAATTTATTATTTTAGATTTAATACCAGACTAATAATAGATTTAACTACAATATTTTTATTGATCTACCTATGATAATTTTTTATTTAATTTTCAAAAAAATTGTTTCACATATAATAATTTTTATTTATTTATTACACAAATTAGTTAAAAATATAAATTATTTTTAAAAACTTATGTTTCATTATAAAAATAGACATTGTTCACATGCATATGCGTGTGTCTCAAACACTAGTACATATAAAAATATTTGAATGAATTTGGTGTCACTTAATTCATGCATGTAAAATTCAAAATATAAAATAAAAATATGGATTTATAAGAGTATAATAGTATTTTTATTTTAATTATACTAATAACTTAAAATAAATTAATTTATAAATTTAAACTACTTGTATTTTAATTTGGGATTATTTATTGCATAAAATTTTATTTATTCAAAAGTTTTATAGTATTCTTCACCAATTAAATTTTCTAGCAATATGTAGTTATCTATTCACAAATTTTTAAAATCATAATTTAAAATATTTTATTTGTATTTATTTGTTGAATTCTTTTAAAATATTACTCATATTTTATTCAATATAGTAAATGTTGCATGGCTTATATTATTTATACAAATCATACGGTCCATTAAAAATATTTCTCTAAATTGTGAAAAATTATTAAATTATTTTTTTTGAAATATAATTTCTTAATAAATTACATTTATCTGAAAAATAAAATTATTTTTAAAATAGAATAATTTTAAAAATAAAAATATTTGAGATCCACTAATTGGCCTAGTGATTAAGGATACTCATATTGCCTCATCTTGTATGAGTCCGAATCATGACATAGAAAAGTAATGTCTCCCTATTTAATTAAAAAAATTAAAAATAATAATTCAATTAGAAATAATAAATTATTAAAAAACTATATGTTTGTTATGAATATTTATATATGTGGATGTCTATCATGATTAGAACTTTATCTAAGAAGATTGATTTACTTTATCATTAGGAATATTATCTCATTTAATTAGAGTTCAATGTAATATTAACTTTTATGCCTATAAATAGATGACTTGATGAAGGCATTGTACACAAGTCTATATTTGAGAATAATACAAATCTCCCTCTTTCTCTCCTCTCTTTGTTCTTCCATTCTTGTTCTTTGTTCTTATTATTGTTCTTTGTTATTTTATTCACAACACGTTATCAGCACGACTCTAATCAACCGAGGTCTTCATTGTTTGGATCCAAAAGAAGTTATTGGAAAGAATTCGATTCTAGGATAAACCAAAGATAAGTTTTTTTCTCTCTCTTCATTCTTTTAAATTACCGATTGTTTTTTCTTTATATTTTAACTTAGATTTTTTTTTTTGAAAAGATTGGAAGTATGTTTGATTTTATTCGAACATTGGAAAGAGATAAATGTGTGGCTTCTCACAAACCAAAAGACGAATCGAGAGTGACGAAGAGGTTGTGTTTGGTGTAAATTACGTGTGTTTTCTCTTGTTCCTAAAAGGGTTAATTAGCGGTATGCTTATTCATACTTTTACTTATATGATTATATTTGGTATTTTTCATATTATTATTTATGTTATTTTATTTGGTAAAAGTTAGTATTTTTAACCGTGTTTTGAGTTTTATATGATATGCTTAAATGGCTTGGAAAGAGATGTGATATAAAGGGACTGTGAGAATCTATCTCGATCATATGCTATGTCTCCATTGTCCACGAGAGAAAAATCAATATCAGTAAATTTTGGTTTTATTTTTATTCTTTATATTATTATTTTAAAGTGCGATAAATCATGATGATTTTGAATTTACATGAAGATTATTATAAAGTCTATATTTGCTCGAAAGCAATATTTTTTCTTCATCGAAAAACTCGACCATAGACTTCTCCCAATTTCAAGTTACGAAAATTCGTCTTGATCCAAAAAGTTTTATGGGAGGCATTCCTTGAAGTGAATGCAAAGCATGATGTTTATTCCATGCGATTACCAATGGTGGGGCATTCCATGAAGTGAATGCAAAGCATGATGTTTATTCCATGCGATTTGTAACACCCGGGTTTAGGGGTTAGGTGAAAATAATATTTTAATATTATTTGGGCTCGGTTTTATAATCAAAATGATTCTTTAAAAAAAATTTCTGGTTCAAAATAAATACTTGAAATGGGACCAAATTGATTTAATTGCAAAATGAAGAGCTATTTTAAAAACAAGGGAATAGCCATTCATTAATGGCCTTTTTGTAATTTACCCCTTTTCTAATTTAAATCCCCTTTATACCATAAAACACCCATCCTTCCTATTCACTCTCTTCTTCACCAACGGGAAACAAAGAACTCACTACCCAAACACTATTCCATTCAAAAGCTCCTCCATTTCAACTCCATCCTTGAAAGGTAATACCATTTTTGACTTCCCCTCATCTCCCTCTCCCTAAAAGTACCTTTTATTTTGATTTTCATGAATGTTTTGGAAAATGGGAGTTTTGAAGGATTTGATTAAAAATGGTGTCTTTATGATGTTAAGAGAAATGTTTTGATTTAATATGCTTAGTTATGGTATATAGAGGTCAAATGGTATATCATATGTGAATTTCAAATGATTTTGGGCAATTTTCAGAATTGGGTTTCAAGGGGGTTTTTGGAGGGTTTTAAAGTGGTTTTTGGGGTAGTTATGTGTTGGATTTTGGGGGCTGGTGTTAGTATGATATATGAGGGTTACTTTGGGTGTATTTGATGGTTGTTTGGATGCTTGAAATAGAAGATTTCAGTGGGTTTTAGGGGCTGCTCGGGAATTCTGTTTTGGGCTTGTTTTTGAGTGTTGGATGCTTGAAAATGTTGATCCGGGTTAGTTTCGATGATGAGATATTGATTGTGAATGTTTTGTTTGTGTTTGGGAATGATTAGAATCGGGTTTGGACATCGGTGAAGCATCGGAAGTGAATCCGGGAAATTGAAGGGGTCGCTTGCTTGGTCTTTGAGCTTGGAAGCTTAGGTGAGTGGTTAATCGTTTTAAATGGTTTTAAAATAGTTGGTTCGAGTATATGGACTAGGTTGGGCTTGGTAGACCCACCTAGAGTTAGGGTTAGGGTGGTAGCCTAACCCTAAACTTGATCTAGAGCCTTTGGATGAACTCATTTATGTGGTTGTGTATGTCTCGTATGAAATGTGATATGAATGATTGTGTATATTGTATTATACATGTGAGGCGAAATATGACTTGTGATGCTTGAGACATGCATGATGATGGTTGTTGGTGAGTACGTGCTAAGCACGGAAATGATTGGAATGAGTAATGTGAAATGAGTAAATGTTGGCACTAGTATACTTGAATACAAATGATTGATCATTAGGATGTTAGTGTGTACACATGAGTCAAAAGTCGCGCGTGGCCTTGGTGGCGTTGAGTCACCAAGGAGGAGTACGGGTACGCCCGGAAATTGTATTTAAATATAGTCGGTGATGAGTGGAATCCCATCGACGGGGCGTGAGGATGAGTGGAATCCCCTCCGCGAGACCGGTGATGAGTGTAATCCCACCGTGAGGTAATGTGGTTGTTGGATGTGAGTTCCAACATGTCTATCCGCGTATTCGGGTCATAGCTAGGTGCCAATGTTGTTTGATATGTGAATCAATGTGTTGAGGTTTATGATCTATGATGAGATGCTTGAATGTGATTACATGTATTGTAGAGTTGAGCTTATGATCATGGCATTTATATTGTATATTGCTCATGCATCTTTATCTTGTGGCTCTTGTGGATCCTTGGTATATTTGTGTAATGCCTTGGCTAGACCGTGCTCGGACCCTACAATGTTGAGGTTTGTCTTTAGAGCTTACCCTCACTAAGCATCATTGCTTACGCTCTCCTTGTTCAACATTGCAGATCCTTAGTTCGCGGGTTGCTCGAGCAAGTGGAGGGCCTCCAAGTGTGGTTGTTAGCCTTGAGTACTTCAAGTATGAGTTTTTACTGTTGAACATGTAATAGTTTGAGCAATGGGACATGTGTTGTTTTGATGGATAGTTGTTAGTTGTTTAGGAGCTTGTTTTGACTCCTTGATATCTTGCTTTTGTATGGCTTGTGTGGCCATGTTGAATTGTAACCCATGCCTAAATTGCTTACTATGAATGTTAGCCTTATGCCTTAGAGATTGCCTTTATGTTTGAATGTTGTGGTATGAATGCATGTTTTGTGGTGTCTTGCCTTAGTGTTTAGACTCGTCTAAATCTTGTTAAAGCATGCTAATATAGTTGGGTTGCCTTAAGCTTAATTGTTATAGTGTTGTAGAGTGTTTTGGGGCACCCTTGTGTCTTAAAACAGCCAAAACGAATCTGCAGGCAGGGGGCGTTTCGGAACGGGCCACCCTGTTCCGATACGGTCCCTTTGCAATTGGCCTGCCGTTTCGAAACAGATGGGGGTCGTTTCGGAACATTTTTGCTACTGGAATTTTGAGAAATTGGCGAGATAAAGGCGTTCCGAAACGAGTCTTTGATGTTTTGAAACGGTCAAATATCGTTGACCACGAGAAGTTGACCGTTTGGGTCGTTTCGATACGGGTCACCCCTGTTTCGAAACGGTCACCCTATGGTTGACCCTGGCCTGTTGACTAAGTCAAGGCGTTTCGGAACACCCTAAGGGCGTTTCGAAACAGCCTGCTGTAAAGGGCTAAAATGAGCTGTTTAATGTATTGGCTGATTAGAGTATGTTACATTGTTTGTATTTTCCGCTGCTGTGCTTCATATAGGATTTAATTATGCCTATAGATAAGATAAAATAAAAAGGAAATTTTCTGGGTCGTTAACCTAGGGGAAGCCTTAACGGGTTTCGCTTCGGTTTTCCCCGTGTGGCCCACTCGGATCGGTCATCCGACCAGACCGAGACGAGGGGGTTACACGATTACCAATGATGGGGCATTCCCTGAAGTGAATACAAGCATGATGTTTATTCCATGCGATTATTGGAAATGTTTCATTCCTTGAAGTGAATGCAAACATGGTAAATCATTATTCAATTAGAGACATAATTTCAATATAATCCAAGGAGGTTTTTAAAGGACCTTGTGGACTGGTTTAACAATGCTGCGTACGAGGATTAAATCTTTGTTCTCTGTGATAAGGATATGTGAAAAAGGTTTCAAAGGCCCACTAGCTCTAATCCATTCCCTGAAGTCCATGTGAGATTATATTATAGAAAGAATAAAAGCCACATTAGAAGTTGTGGTCGTGATCGAGGCTATGAATATAGACATGAAAAATATGGTCATTTTAAGAATACTTATACCCACCGGTAGTGAGGTTATAAGGATGACAAGAGTGATAAATATCATTATATTGAAGTAAAACTCTTCTTATTACCAATGCGATGTTATAAACCATTGGTCTCGTACGTGTTGTATGTTGAAAATAAGAATCATTGAATGATAAAGGAAAGAAAATAGAAACAAATTTTGTTTGCGAAACATGACGAAGATGATACTGGTCCATTTTTATTTGGACATTGTTAGTCCAACTCATTTGGACGTTGTTGATTTCCTTATAACCCTCGAATGGAATAAATCATCTTCTAATTATTCTTATAACTTTGAAGAGAATTAATTACGTTTATTTACTTTATACATTAATTATTTACATTTTATATTTATATTCATGTTAATATTTATATTTATATATTATCATATTATTTATTTTGTTTAACATGATTACTTATCAAATATAATTTATGGTGACGATTTATGCTTAGTAGAAGCATAAGATATATTTTTCCATTTAAATGCAAGGGGAAAATGTGAGTACTATATCTCAAAGTACTAAAAGTATTGATGCTCCAGAAGAGCAATAAGTTCTTGAGAGAAAACACATTATGGAAAGTGCATAATTGCGAATATTGCAATAATTACCGCTAATGGTAATAATATCGTCACCACTAGAAGTGAAAATTTTAAGAGAGCAATATGAGTTCGCAAAATATTCTTTTTGGAATTATAGATAACATATGTTATCAATTGGCATTTGAAATAAGCCAATATGGATATAAGTTCTGGTAGCCAAAAAGTCAGTTGAAAGCTCTAGAAGAGCTATATATTGCTACCAAAAGATAATTTCAATTGAAAGCTCCGAAAGAGCTAAATATATTCATATTTAAAGGAATAATTTTGATGGTCGTACTAGACATGTACGAGTGAGATTGAATTACATGTTATGGTAAACAAGAAGTTTACAAATTCAGAGATATATACATACATATATATATATAGTTGGCATGATCGGTTAGACCATCCTGATCAATAATTGTGCAGAAATTATTGAGATTTACATGAACATGTATTAAAAGAACCTGTAGTTCTTGTGGTGCTTATTCTCAAAGGAATTGATTAAATTCCACTTATTAAAGAACGTGAAGTTCTTGTGTTGCTTAAAGGAATTGATTAAATTCCACTTACTAAAAGAACCTAAAGTTCTTGTGTTGTTTGTTCTCAAAGGATATAGATGATCCCACTTACCAAAAGAATTAGAATTTAAAGTTCTTGTACTGAAGTTGAGACTGTATGTCTTGCATATCTGAACGAAATATGGGCCCATATATCCACAAATGTGGAAAGTTTTATATGATTTTAGTAGATGCATCTACATTGTTTTATCGACTTACAACCAGAAGTTTGTGAGATTGATTCTAAAAAGATTCAGATTATGCAATTAGACTATTCGTCTTGAAAAGTTAATGGGTTTATAATTTAGGCTATATCGGTTGTTTCAAAGCCTATTGATAATGAAAAATATGGTTTAGCAAAATTTTAATTAGATGCCTCCTATTTAATAGCTAAGCTGTGAGAACAAAACATTTATTATTTATATGGTATTTTCATATAGCAACACTTATACGCATCAAGCCAACGAGTTATAATAAACTCTCCATTATGATTTGACTTTTGGTCAGAAGTCATATTTCCCATTTTTGAATTTTTGAATGTGCGATATATAGTTGAAGTGCTCCACCATAACGCACAAAATGGGCAAGTAAAAAGGGTTGAGAATATATATTGAGTACGAGTCTCCTTTTATGTTTAAATTCTTAAACATTAATTGGAGAATCATTTATGACATGATTTTTCTCAACATCAGGGGGAGATAATAATCAGCTGGATAGAGGAAAATGAATTATCATTATCTAGATCCTCGTATATGAACTAGAAGTTCATAAAATAATTCATGTTATTACATGTCAACTGCCAGACATATTTACTGACCTAATGAGAGTAATTAAGTCTCATATACCAGCTGAGATGCTCTAAGTTTAAATTACATCATAGAGTGAGAGAATGTAAATCATGCCTGAAGCATGATAGTTGAAATGGTTCCAATGATCAAAATTCTCGTAAATAGAAAGTAATATGAGATGGTCATATATTGCAGGCGAGTGCTCCTAAAGAGACCCAAGACATAACTAATAATAAAACTCTTGATGAGTTTCAAGTACCTGAAATAAAGATTGAAATCTTGAAGAGATCTCGATGAGTTATGTCATTACGAGAATGGAACCAGAAAATTGGAAAGTTGTCGACAACGATTTTACAAACAATTTTACATAAAATACTTCTATAGAAGTAAAGAAAGAAATCGAGGATCTTGTATAAAATCTATCCAGAAGTATAGATATTGAATTGGTCGATGTTGAAAGACGCTTTAAACTTCTAAAATAGAAGTATTTGGACCAGTAGTCCAAACACCTAAAGGTGTAATTCAAGTGAGGCACAAATAAGTAGTCGTAAATACGACTTGAACTATGATTTATGAAAAGTTTTAATTACTTCATGGTGGATGCAATTACTTTGGCGGTTATGAAAATTTTACATGCGTCTAATTATTTGTGGATCCATATTTATCCTTGAAGGATCTAAAATGCTATAAACATTTGGAAATTTCCGAGGAAATTTATTTAGACATGTCTCATGAATATTTTGGCGCATTTGGTATAATCGCCTTAGTGAATACTAATTGAGAAAATACTATAAGAATGATCAAATTTCCTTATGTATTTTATAAAGGAGTTTGGATCAAGATCCATTATGATAATTTTAGAACTCCTTAAGAGCTTCAAATTGGAAACTCATGAAGTACTTTCAATACAAGTACTTGAATCTTGACATCAAGTTTATCTCGACCTGAAGATCGAGCATTTTTATATATTTCTTTTGTGTATGAATAAACATAAGCTGAAAGAATCTTAAAGAAGATTCAATATGAATAGAGCATATCTATTGAGTATCCCAATAGTTGTAAGATTGTTAGATGTGAATAAAGATAATTATATATTTTCTTGGTTTTGAAGCACCATATATTAGTTGGTCAAGCAATATCCATGGATATACAAAGATCATTACATTTAGATCTTTAAACATTCGTTGATGCCTCCTCAAATGTCGTAGAAATAATTGTTATGCACGAGGCAAGCCAAAAATGTGTTTGACTAAGATCATTGACCCAACATATCCAAAAGATATGTGAATTTACTTTTACAAGATATGATAAAAGCTACCTTGTGTGAAGATAATGCAAGATGTATATCTCAGTTTAAAAGTGGATAAGTTTCATCCCTCACGATCTTTAGAAAAATAATATTCAAGATTGAATTATGAAGATTCAAAGATTTTCTGTGATGTTTTCATGAGGGGGAGTAAATACGCGTTGCACTCTTTTTCTCTTGACCGAGGTTTTGTCCCAATGGATTTTCCTCGTAAGGTTTTTAATGAGGCAACATGTTATGCGTATTAAAGATGTGTGTACTTTTTCCCTTCACTAATGAATTTTTTCCCCACTGGGTTTTTATCTTGGTAAGGTTTTAACGAGGAACATTATCTACATAGACATCCAAGGGGGAGTGTTATGAATATTTATCTATGTGGATGTCTATCATGATTAGAACTTTATCTAAGAAGACTGATTTACTTTATCATTAGGAATATTATCTCATTTAATTAGAGTTCAATGTAATATGTACTTCTTATGCCTATAAATAGATGACTTGATGAAGGCATTGTACACAAGTCTATATTTGAGAATAATACAAATCTCCCTCTTTGTCCCGTCTCTTTGTTCTTCCATTCTTGTTCTTTGTTATTTTATTCACAACAATATTTTATTATAAAAATAGATACTGTTATTTTTACATATCAACTAGGCAAATGTTATTATGCGTCTTAAATACTAATTATATAAAATTTATTATTTTCATATTAAACTTTTCGACAATGTGAAATAAAAAAAATCCAAATGAGAGTTTGTTTAATGTATTTGCCATTTGTTATGATACTTTTCCTTACTCATTCCAAACTGTATCTTTAGCCTGCATTTACTTGTGGGTCCCGATATAGTTGGGGTTCAAGGGTTACGTTTTGATTTTTTTTTCTCCATTCAAATGATATGGCACTATTACAATTATTGAGTGGTCCAATTTGCCTTGTGTTGCCTTGCATGTTAGTTGAGTGGATTGTCCAACCAAATACTAGGGTAAAAAGGTTCTTTTACCATGTCGGTGATGTGTCATACATCAATAAAATTATCCGTTTGATATTGAGTAATTGGTCTAGTGATTATTGATGCTCGTTCGTTTCATTTTTTATGTGGGTTCGAATCCTAAAATTTGTGTTAGAAATATTATCGTAATACTACTTAATCAAAAAAATAGCAGTTTCCAATTACTGAAGATGGTAGTGAGTTCTTGCATTTTTTATAATCATCGGTTCCATATCAAGTACCGTAAAGATTCATTATGATATTGATCCTTCCAACCTAATTTACCATATTCATATTAACATATTTAAACCATTTAATCTTACTTAAATGATTTAGTGTTTTATCTCACTAAACTAACTATCCGTAAACATCCTTTCCTTAATGTTTCATCCCTCTATCATACAAAGGCTAGATAGATATTGGAAGGAAAATGAAATGTGTGCGTGGTAAGATATTAGTTGAAAAATTCGAGGAACTCATCTTCCACCTCATTGATCTTGATTTATGAGGTAAGGTTGAAATTAGTCGGGAGTCTAAAGAACGGCAAGTTAAATTACGGCTAATAAATGACCGGTTCTTATAATCATTGGATGAATGTCTTCTTTAAAAATTTTAATTTTGACCATTAGATCAAGAAAATAAGTGTGTAACCGGAAGTGTGTTGTCGGAAAGTTAAAAAACACGGAACTTAAAATGTTACTCACCAACCTGAATGTTACCAAAAGATATAACATTTTAAGTTGACATGGTAAGTGTCAAAACTTACTAACAAGTATCAAAACTTACCATAATATGTACATTTTAGGTTGGAAAGTTTCGAAACTCAGAACAAGGTTTCGATACTTGTTGTGAAGCCTAAAATGTAACTAATATGGATAATACTCTCGGTTGAAATGATACAATCTTCTGTAAGTATTGAAACTTCCAACTAAGTTTCAATACTTGTCGTGAAACCTAAAATGTAACTAGTATGTATAATATTTTAGGATGGAATGACAATTTTTTTTTGTGAGTTTTGAAACTTCCGACTAAGTTTCAATACTTGTCGTGAAATCTAAAAAGTAACTAGTATGTATACCAATTTAGGTTGGAATGAAAAAAAATGTGAGTTTTGAAACTTCCGACTAAGTTTCGATACTTGTCGTGAAATCTAAATTGTAACTAGTATGTATAACATTTTAGGTTGGAATGACAATTTTTTGTGAGTTTCGAAACTTCCAACTAAGTTTCGATACTTGTCGTGAAATGTAGATTGTAACCAATATGCATAACATTTTAGGTTGGAATGCCATTTTTTTTTTGTAAGTTTCGATACTTTTCGTAAAACCTAAAATGTATCTACTATGTATAACATTTTAGTTTGGGATGACACAATTTTTTTTTGTGAGTTTCAAAACTTCCGACTAAGTTTAGATACTTGTCGTGAAACCTAAAATGTAACCAATGTGTATAACATTTTATGTTGGAATGACCATTTTTTTTGTAAGTTTCAAAACTTCCGGTTGCAACCTAAAATATTACCTAATATTTAGGTCGAAGTCTAACCGAGTTTCAAGTTCTTTAATTCTTTAATTGTAATTTTGTTAATTCCGAATTAAAGCTAAAATTTTCTATTGGGTAATGAAGATTTCTTAGAGTATATAAGTAATCGAAACTTGATTTTAACAAATTAAACCCATAATTAGGTATTTGAAGAAATAACTTATTTTCAAGTTCTTTAACTCTTTAAATCTAATTTTGTTAATCCCGAACTAAAGTTAAGATTTTATATTGGGTAATGTAGATTTCTTAAAATATATGAGTAATCTAAACTTGATTTTAACAAATCAAACTCGGAATTAGGCAATTGATGAAAGAAATAGCTTATGTTCAAGTTCTTTAACTCTTTAATGGTGATTTTGTTAATTCCGACCTGAAACTAAGATTTTTTATTGGGTAATGAATATTTCTTAGAGTATATGAGTAATCTAAACTTTTTTTTAACGATATAAACCTAGAATTTGGTAATTGACAAAAATTGTAATATTGCTTTTAAGCTAGAATTCTTGATTTTAGTAACACTTGGATCAAAGTTTCGATACTTGTCGTGAAATATTTTTATTCTGAGACGATCAAATATCATATAACAATTTAGGTTGAAGTGAGTAAAATTTTAAGTTTCAACCTAAAATATTATACAAAATCATAACAATTTAGGTTGTAATCTAAAATGTTATCAATTTAAGTTGCAACCTAAAATGTTACCGATACATATAACATTTTAGTTAGGAAACTTAAACCTGAAATGTTACCCAAAATCATAACAATTTAGGTTGCAACCGAAATTGTTACCAATATATATAACAATTTAAGTTGCAATATAAAATGTTACCAATACATATAACATTTTAGTTTAGAAACTTAAACCAAATCATAACAATTTAGGTTGCAACCGAAAGTGTTACCAATATATATGGCAATTTCGGTTGCAATCTAAAATGTTATCAATTTAGGTTGCAACCTAAAATGTTACCAATACATATAACATTTTAGCTTGAAAACTTAAACCTGAAATGTTACCTAAAATCATAACAATTTAGGTTGCAACCGAAATTGTTACCAATATATATAACATTTTAGGTTCGTAACCGGGTAAAGAAAAGAAACGGCCACGCCATATATTAGCCGTATTTTAACCTGCCGTACAACAAACCTACCCCAAATTAGTCGCACCCCACTTTTATCGGTAAATCACACTATAATTATTTTTATTACCACACTATTATTATTTTATTTATTACCACACTATAGTTAACCAGCACAAGATGTTACGCGGTGATTGTTTATTTCAATTTTATAGAGGTGAAATTCGATCTTTATTCATGAAGATAGATCGTATTTTATTATCAGTCGTTTATCCTTTTTATTAGATCACCCGCAACGAAAAATTTTGCTCACTATTATCGATAAAGGATACTTTATTATTGTTAAAAAATTCCAATATAATTATGGAAATTTAAATGTTAGAGAGTGATCAAATTTTATTTTTTCTCCGTTTGGTTGTGGTGGCGGGTGTCGATAGTTGGAGAAGTTGTAGGGGAAGCGAAGGAAATTCCATTGGCTTCTCTGGCAGTAACTTTCAAATAAATTTTGGAACTTTGATTCCCTTTGTTGAGCAGTTAAGAAGTACAGTCGGAAGGAGGTACGAGGGGTGTCTATCACAATATCATGGATAGAAGGAGAAGAGGCATAGGGAATAGCAGAAGGTGCAAGTTGATCATATCCTTTTAACTCCTCCACTTGTGATAGAAGCAAACCTGTAACACTCGGGTTTAGGGGTCGGGTGAAAATAATATTTAAATAATATTTTGAGTCTCGGTTTTCTAATTAAATAATAAAATATTTTTCATGGGCCTCGGGATTTCAAAATGGTTAAGGCTATGTTGGGACTATCTCTTGAGTCCAAAATCTATGGACTTTAAGAGATGTGGGTTTGGCCATTCATTAATGGCATTTTAGTAAATATTTGGTCTTCCAACTAAAACCCATTTTAGTTTTATTTCATTATAATTCAAATAAACAAAAAATCCCATCTTCTTCTTCTTCTTCATACCAAAACCAACAACAAAGAGGCCTCCCCCTCCATTTTCACTATTCCATTTCATCCCACCTTCATTTGAGCTCAGTTTTGAAAGGTAACTACATTTCCGACTTGCCCTTATCTTCATCTCTTCAAAAGTACAAGTAGTTTTCATTTTCATCCATGTTTTGGAATTTGAGTTTTTGGAGGATTTGAATAAAAATGGTAACTTTATTGTTTTTAACTTGAGGTTTTGATTTAATAATGTTAGATATGAAGTTTATGAACTAAATGATCCAACATATGTGATTTTTACTTGGTTTTACAAACATTCCCGGATTTGGGTTTTGTGGGGGTTTTTGAAGGGTTTTGGAAGAGTTTTTAGGGTTGTTTTAGGTTGGAATTTGTTGGTTGAGGTTAGTACTATAGTTGGGGGTTGTTTTGGAATCATTTGGAAGTGTTAAAAGTGTTGAAATCATAGGTTTTGGTTGAGGGTTGTTGGCTGCTCGAAATTGTAGTTTTTGGGGGTTGTCCATGGCTTGAATTGTTGTGTTTGATGCTTGATTAGTATTTCGGGTTGTCTACATTGATGTACGAGCTGATTTGAGGTTGTTTGGATTGTGTTGAGTTGTTTAGAGACAAGGACTTGTGTTGGTGAAGCATCAGGAGTGAATCCGGAAGCTTGAAGGTGTCGGTTGCTTGATAGTTGAGCTTGGAAGTGAAGGTGAGTGGTTTAATGTTTTCAAAATGGTTTGAGTATTTGGTTCAAGTATGTGGACTAGGTTGAGCTTGGTAGACCCACCTAGAGTTGAGATTATAGTGGTAGCCTAATCCCAAGCTTTAGTTAGAGACTTTGGTTGCACTCTTTAATGGTTGTATATGCCTCGTGATGATTGTGTTTATGATGGTTGTGTATAATGTATTATACATATATGTTGAGGCATGATATTGATGCATTGTGATATGCATGTGGATTGTTCATGATTGTGATCATGGTGAGTACGTGCTAAGCACGGAAGTGATATGAGATGTTGTGGATTTTGTTTAATATTGGCACTAGTATACTTGGGTACAAATGATCGATCATTAGGATGTTAGTGTGCACACGTGAGTCAAATGCGTGCGTGGTCTTGATGATGGTAGTCATCAAGATGGAGTACGAGTTCACCCGGAAATTCTTCTTGTATAAATGATAGTCGGTGATGAGTGTAATCCCATCGACGGGTCGTGAGGATGAGTGGAACCCCCTCCGCGAGAACGATTATGAGTGTAATCCCAACGTGAGGTAAAGTGGTTGTTGGATGTGAGTTCCAACGTGTTTATCCGCGTATTCGAGTCATAGCTAGGTGCCAATATGAATTGATATGTGTATCAATAAGTTGTGGAATGTGAATCTTATTTGGATTGTTTTATGTGCTTACATATGTTGTGGATTTGAGCTTGTTGAGCATGGCATAAAATTGAATATATGTTCATGCATCGTGTGTTTTTGGCTCATGAGGATTGAAGGTAAATCATGCATTCTACCTTGTTGTGCTCGTGCTCGGACCCTGCATTGTCGAAGTTTTTTTTAAAGAGCTTACCCTCACTAAGCTTTATGCTTACGCTCTCTTTTGTTCGACAATGCAGATCCTTAGTTCATGGGTTGCTAGTGCAAGAAGGAGCCTCCAAGTGTGTGCTTTGTGTTGCTAGTTAGCTATCAAGCATGGACTTTTTAGTTATGATGTAATGGTCAAGCAATGAGACATGTATATGTTGTTTGAGCCTATTGAAGTATGTTGATGTTGGTCGCTTACAAGCATGTTAGACTCCTTTTATATGCCACGTGGTTGAGTGGCTTTTGGTTGCCTTGAATGATTGTGAACCATGCCTATTTTGCCTATCTTATTTGTCTAAGTGTTGACCTTGTTGAAGCATGCTATCTTTAAGGCCATATTTAATCTTTGAATGGATGTCCTACCATGTAACCTTGTGTTTTACGATGTATGTTGCTATAGGGTGCATGCCTCTAGAATGTACTTGTATGATTTGTATGCTTCGTGTAGTCGTTTTTGACGTTTGGGATCAATTGGAGATGTCTAAAATTGATTGTGGGAACTTGCAGACAGCAGGTGTTTCAAAACGGGTAGAGTCGTTTCGAAACGGGTGTGGCTGTAGGGTCCCCCGTAACGGAACTCGTTTCGATACGTTTTGGCCACTGTGAGCCCCTGTTTCGAAACAAGTTTCGAAACACTTTTGCCACTGGAATCGCCTGTTTCGAAACTGGTATCGAAACGGCAAGACAAAACGAGACCATGTTCCGAAATGGGGTGGATGCGTTTCGAAACGGGCATCTGGCTTTTTAAACTGGGCTCGTGTTTCGAAATGGGCTTTGACTGTTTCGAAACACAAGCCTATTTTTGGGCTTTTTGACATCTCTGAAGGGTTCCAAGTGTTGGGCTTAGGCCCTGTTTGCTGTTGGGCTTCCGCTTAGGTTTAATTGAGGTATTTAGATAAGATAAAATGAAAAAGTTTTTCCTAGGGTCGGTAACCGAAGTGGAGCCTTAACGGGTTTCATCTCGGTTATCCCCGTGTAATCTGCTCGGACCGGTCAAGCGTTCGGACCGGGACGAGGGGGTTACACTTGTTGGTATCAGAGCCTAAGATTTTCGAGACCTTGGGCAGGTAAGTGAGGTAAGTTGTGTTTTATGTTAAAAATGCACGGTGTTTGCTTGCCATGTAAGCATGTTTGCGTGTTTATCATGTATCCTTGTTGTTATGCTAGAAGCATGATGTTTAGAGTCCCATTGCTACTATTACATCGGTAAAAGGAGTTTTTTTTACAGTGAGGGAACATACTTGAGCCACTTGGAGCCCTTGCCTTGCTAACCCTATCTTTTGTGTTTTGTTGTTGTGTGTAGTTGTTGTTTGTGAGCACGATGTCGAGGCCGAGAGTGGTTCGTCAGGAACCACGAATTGCGGCTCCTGTTGATAAGCCGATGGTTGGGGTTGAGGCTCATGTAGGAGAGCCTGCTGCTGCTGCTGAAGTTGGAGCTCCACCACCACCACCACCTCCTCCGCCTGGTGGGGGAGGCGAGGCTGGAGTCGAGGGAGAGGAACCTCAGTTTGGCCAAGGTGGCCAAGGTCCAGCTGGAATAGATATGGCTCCGCTTCTGCAAGCTATAGCGGGAGCATTTCAAGCCGCAGTTACCAGGGCTCAGGCTGCAGCTTAGCCTAGAGGGGATGATAACAGTTTACCGTTGGAGAGGCTCCGTAGCCTCGGGGCTGAAGTGTTTAGAGGGTCTACACCCGAGAGATCCGAGTTATGGTTAGAGAAGACCGTTCGCATCTTAGTTCAGAAGGGTTGTGTGGGTGCTCGCAGATTGGGCTGTGTGATCTCTTTGCTTCAGGGTGATGCCTACACTTGGTGGGTCACCATTACTGCTGGAGTTCCAGAGGCTGAGATTGGATGGGACTTCTTTGAGTCTGCTTTCCGGAAGAGGTACTTGGGTCCGAGGTATTTAGACGAGAAGAAGCAAGAGTTTATGGACCTAGTTTAGGGAGAGGCTTCTGTGACTGACTATGAGATCCGTTTTGTTCGTTTGAGTCAGTATGCACCAGAGTTGGTTTCGACTGAGAGGGACCGTTGTAACCGTTTCAGATATGGGCTGCATGAAGAGGTTAAAAGGTATACGTTGGCTTCTGATTACTCAGAATTTGATGTCTTGGTTGCTAGTGCCAAAGACATTGAACATAGCTTGGGGTTGACCAAGCGTTATAGAGGATCTAGTTCGGGTAAGAGGAACAATAACTTTGACCGTGGGGATGCCAAGAGGCATAGAGGCGGTGGACAGCAGTTTGACCATAGACGTGGCGGTGGCCACCATGGTAGAGGCCACCAGGGCCATAGGGGAGGAGGGTTTTTGCCCGAGTGTGCACGATGCGGGAGACAGCATACGGGCGAGTGTTGGGGTAACTTCCATGCCTGTTGGAACTGTGGTTCGAGGGACCACTTTAGATGGGAGTGTCCGCATCAGGCGGCACATGCACCGAACATTGCACATGCTCCTGCGAGGGCCAATGATTTTCAGAGAGGCCGTGGGCGCGGTCGTGGCTACTTCCAGCCTAGGGCTGATGCTCCTAGGGTAGATTCTTAGAGGAACCTTGCTCATGTTGTAGCCGTACAACCATAGGTAAGAGGACCAGCGAGGGTTTATGCTCAGAGAGAGGCCGGGAACGACACTGATGTGGTAACAGGTTATTTTGAGTTACAGTCTATGTGTTTGCTTTCTTTGGTTGATTCGGGTTCTACGCATTCCTACATTTTGAGTGAGCATGCATAGAAGTTAGAGATACCTGTTGAGATCTTAGATGTAGGTATGCACGTGACTAGTTCTTTTGGTGAGACAATTGTAGTTAGGTGTATGTTTAGGAGGTGTCCGCTGAAGATTCAGGATCATGTGTTTCCCGTTGATATGATGGAGCTTCCTTTTTATGGTTTTGATATTATTCTGGGTATGGACTGGTTAGTTGAACACCGAGCTAGTGTGGATTTTGAAACGAAGAGGATTTCGTTGAAACTTTCTGATGACTACGAGGTAGTAGTAGTAGGCGAGAACATTAAGTTCTTGTCTAACGTTGTGTCAGCTTTAGAGGCTCATAGGTTGTTGGATTCCGGATGTGGGGCTTACTTAGCTTATGTGATGAATCCGAATATGAGTAAGGCTAGACCGAAAGATATTAGAATAGTTTGTGATTTTCCGGATGTGTTTCCTGAAGAGTTACCAGGTTTGCCTCCTGACAGAGATGTTGAGTTTGTGATTGAGACCGTTTCAGGGTCTACTCCAGTTTCGATAGCTCCGTATCGTATGGCTCCGAAAGAGTTGAAGGAATTGAAGAGTCAGTTGCAAGAGTTATTAGACCGTGGTTTCATTAGGCCTAGTAGCTCTCCTTGGGGTCCTCCTGTGTTGTTTGTAAAGAAGAAAGATGGCAGTATGCGTATGTGTATTGACTACAGGCAGTTGAATCAGTTGACTGTGAAGAACAAGTATCCGTTGCCTCACATAGATGATTTGTTTGATCAGTTGAGAGGTGCTTCAGTGTTCTCGAAGATAGATTTGAGGCCAGGGTACTATCAGTTGAAAGTGAAAGAGTGTGGTGTTTCGAAGACAACTTTTAGGACTAGATATGATCACTATGAGTTCCTTGTTATGCCGTTTGGGCTCACGAATGGGCCTGCAGCATTCATGGATATGATGAACAGAATTTTTAGAGACTATCTAGACCGTTTTGTAGTTGTCTTCATAGATGATATTCTTGTGTACTCGAAATCAGAAGAAGATCATGATGAGCACTTGAGGTTTGTGCTACAGAGATTGTTGAGCAATCAGTTGTATGCGAAGCTTAGCAAATGTGAGTTCTAGATTTGAGAGGTTGTATTTCTTGGCCATGTTGTTTCGGCCGAAGGTATCCGTGTTGATCCAACGAAGATTGAGGCTATTGTTGGGTGGAAACAACCTAAGTCTGTGACAGAGATTAGGAGTTTCCTAGGATTAGCCGGTTACTATAGGAGATTTGTTGATGGTTTCTCTAGGGTAGCTGCTCCTTTGACTAAATTGTTGCAAAAAGGAGTTAAGTTCGAGTGGTCAGATTCAAGACAGAAGGCCTTTGAGAAATTGAAAGAAGCTTTGACAAATGCTCCAGTGCTAGTGCAACCAGTTTCAGGTAAAGAGTTTGTGATCTATAGTGATGCTTCCTACATAGGTTTAGGTTGTGTCCTAATGCAAGAAAGAAGAGTTGTTGCTTATGCTTCAAGACAGTTGAAGGTTCATGAGAAGAACTATCCTACTCACGATATTGAGTTAGCCGCAGTTGTGTTTGCATTGAAGATTTGACGTCAGTAATTGTATGGTGAGAAGTGTATAGTTTACACCCATCATAAGAGCTTGAAGTATTTGATGACACAAAGAGAGTTGAACTTGAGACAGAGAAGATGGCTTGAGTTGTTGAAAGATTATGATTTGACCATTGAGTACCATCCGGGTAAGGCAAATGTAGTAGCCGATGCCTTGAGTAGAAAAGTTGCAGTTGAGTTGCGAGCTATGTTTGCTAGATTGAGTGTATCCGATGATGGTGGTTTGATTACTGAGTTGCAAGTGAAGCCTTATTTGTTTCAGTTGATTAGAGAGAAGCTGTTGCAAGATATGTCTTTGGTTCCTCATGTTCAGGACATAGCCGAAGGTAGACCGACCGAGTATAGTTTCAGTGGTGAAAATTTGTTGTGCTTTAGAGATAGAGTTGTGGTACCGGAAGATGTTGAGTTGAGACGTCAGATTCTAAGTGAAGTACATTCGAGTCCTTTCTCTATGCATTTGGGTAGTACCAAGATGTACCGTGACTTGAAGAATGATTACTTCTGGGTTGGTTTGAAGAAGGATGTAGCCGAGTATGTGAGCCGTTGTATGGTTTGTCAGAGAGTGAAGGCAGAACATCAGGTTCCTTCAGGTTTGTTACAGCCTTTGAAGATTCCGGAATGGAAATGGGAGAGGATCACCATGGACTTTGTGTCGGGGTTACCGTTGTCTCCTTCGAAGAAGAATTCTGTTTGGGTGGTAGTGGATAGGTTCACTAAGTGTGCTCACTTCTTAGCAGTGAACACTAAGGATTCTTTAGACAAGTTGGCAAACTTGTACATTCGTGAGATTGTGAGACTTCATGGAGTTCTGAAGTCTATTGTTTCATACAGAGATCCGAGATTTACTTCGAGGTTCTGGGGTTGTTTGCATAGTGTTCTAGGTAGCCGTTTTCATTTCAGTACTTCTTATCATCCGCAGTCCGATGGACAGTCAGAGCGAGTGATACAGATTTTAGAGGATATGCTCCGTTGTTGTGTGATTGACTTCCAGGGTTCTTGGGAGAAGCACTTACCTTTAGTTGAGTTTGCTTATAACAACAGTTATCAGGCTAGTATCCAGATGGCTCCCTATGAGGCTTTGTACGGTAGATGATGTAGAACTCCGATATGTTGGGCTGAAACGGGTCAGAAATTATTGCCTATGCTAGATTTGCTTAAGGGGACTACCGACAAAGTGAAGTTGATTTGTGACCGTTTGAAAGCAGCTTCCGATCGTCAGAAGTCTTATGCAGATTTGAAGAGAAAAGAGATCGAGTTCTCCGTGGGTGAGAAAGTGTTTCTAAAAGTATCTCCGTGGAAGAAGGTGATGAGATTTGGCCGGAAGAGTAAGTTGAGTCCGAGGTTCATTGGTCCGTATGAGATTGTTGAGCGGATTGGGCCTGTAGCTTACCGTTTGAGATTGCCTTCTGAGTTAGAGAAGATGCATGATGTCTTTCATGTGTCGATGCTTAGGAGATATAGGTTAGATCCTTCTCATGTTATACCTGTTGAGGAGATAGAGTTAAATCTGGATTTGTCGTATAATGAAGAGCCTGTTGAGATACTTGCTTCTGATAGCAAGGTGTTGCGTGGCAAGACCATAGAGTTGGTCAAGGTGTTGTGGAGACATAGAGGTGTGGAAGAGGCCACGTGGGAGAGGAAAGCTGATATGCTTGAGCAGTTTCCATTCTTGTTTCCGTCAGGTAATTTCGGGGACGAAATTCCTTAAGTGGGGGAGAGTTGTAACACCCGGGTTTAGGGGTCGGGTGAAAATAATATTTAAATAATATTTTGAGTCTCGGTTTTCTAATTAAATAATAAAATATTTTTCATGGGCCTCGGGATTTCAAAATGGTTAATGCTATGTTGGGCCTATCTCTTGGGTCCAAAATCCATGGACTTTAAGAGATGTGGGTTTGGCCATTCATTAATGACATTTTAGTAAATAGTTGGTCTTCCAACTAAAACCCATTTTAGTTTTATTTCATTATAATTGAAATAAACAAAAAATCCCATCTTCTCCTTCTTCCTCATACCAAAACCAACGACAAAGAGGCCTCCCCCTCCATTTTTACTATTCCATTTCATCCCACCTTCATTTGAGCTCGGTTTTGAAAGGTAACTACATTTCCGACTTGCCCTCATCTTCCCCTCTTCAAAAGTACAAGTAGTTTTCATTTTCATCCATGTTTTGGAATTTGAGTTTTTGGAGGATTTGAATAAAAAAGGTAACTTTATTGTTTTTAACTTGAGGCTTTGATTTAATAATGTTAGATATGAAGTTTATGAACTAAATGGTCCAACATATGTGATTTTTACTTGGTTTTACAAACATTCCCGGATTTGGGTTTTGTGGGGGGGTTTTGAAGGGTTTTGGAAGAGTTTTTAGGGGTTTTTTTAGGTTTGAATTTGTGGGATGAGGTTAGTACTATAGTTGGGGGTTGTTTTGGAATCATTTGGAAGTGTTAAAAGTTTTGAAATCATGGGTTTTGGTTGAAGGTTATTGGCTGCTCGAAATTGTAGTTTTTGGGGGTTGTCCATGGCTTGAATTGTTGTGTTTGATGCTTGATTAGTATTCCGGGTTGTCTACATTGATGTACGAGCTGATTTGAGGTTGTTTGGATTGTGTTGAGTTGTTTAGAGACAAGGACTTGTGTTGGTGAAGCATCGAGAGTGAATCCAGAAGCTTGAAGGTGTCGGTTGCTTGATAGTTGAGCTTGGAAGTGAAGATGAGTGGTTTAATGTTTTCAAAATGGTTTGAGTATTTGGTTCAAGTATCTGGACTAGGTTGGGCTTGGTAGACCCACCTAGAGTTGGGATTATAGTGGTAGCCTAATCCCAAGCTTTAGTTAGAGACTTTGGTTGCACTCTTTAATGGTTGTATATGCCTCGTGATGATTGTGTTTATGATGGTTGTGTATAATGTATTATACATATATGTTGAGGCATGATATATATGCATGTGGATTGTTCATGATTGTGATCATGGTGAGTACCTGCTAAGTACGGAAGTGATATGAGATGTTGTGGATTTTGTTTAATATTGACACTAGTATACTTGGGTACAAATGATCGATCATTAGGATGTTAGTGTGCACACGTGAGTCAAATGCGCGCGTGGTCTTGATGATGGTAGTCATCAAGATGGAGTACGGGTTCGCCCGGAAATTGTTCTTGTATAAATGATAGTCGGTGATGAGTGTAATCCCATCGACGGGGCGTGAGGATGAGTGGAATCCCCTCCGCGAGAACGGTGATGAGTGTAATCCCACCGTGAGGTAAAGTGGTTGTTGGATGTGAGTTCCAACATGTTTATACGCGTATTCGAGTCATAGATAGGTGCCAATATGAATTGATATGTGTATCAATAAGTTGTGGAATCTGAATCTTATTTGGATTGTTATATGTGCTTACATATGTTGTGGATTTTAGCTTGTTGAGCATGGCATAAAATTGAATATATGTTCATGCATCATGTGTTTTTGGCTCATGAGGATTGAAGGTAAATCATGCATTCTACCTTGTTGTGCTCGTGCTCGGACCCTGCATTGTCGAGGTTTGTTTTTAAAGAGCTTACCCTCACTAAGCTTTATGCTTACGCTCTCTTTTGTTCGACAATGCAGATCCTTAGTTCGTGGGTTGCTAGTGCAAGAAGGAGCCTCCAAGTGTGTGCTTTGTGGTGCTAGTTAGCTATTAAGTATGGACTTTTTAGTTATGATGTAATGGTCAAGTAATGGGACATGTATATATTGTTTGAGCCTTTTGAAGTATGTTGATGTTGGTCGCTTAGGAGTATGTTAGACTCCTTTTATATGCCATGTGGTTGAGTGGCTTTTGGTTGCCTTGAATGATTGTAAACCATGCCTATTTTGCCTATCTTATTTGTCTAAGTGTTGACCTTGTTGAAGCATGCTATCTTTAAGGCCATGTTTAATCTTTGAATGGATGTCCTACCATATAACCTTGTGTTTTATGATGTATGTTGCTATAGGTTGCATGCATCTAGAATGTACTTGTATGATTTGCATGCTTCGTGTAGTCGTTTCAGACGTTTGGGATCAATTGGAGATGTCTAAAACTGATTTTGGGAACTTGTAGACAGTAGGTGTTTCGAAACGGGTAGATTCGTTTCGAAACAGGTGTGGCTCCAGGGTCCCCCGTATCGGAACTCGTTTCGATACGTTTTGGCCACTGTGAGCCCCTATTTCGAAACAAGTTTCGAAACACTTTTGCCACTGGAATCGCCTGTTTCGAAACTAGTATCGAAACGGCAAGGCAAAACGAGACCCTGTTCCGAAACGGGGTGGATAGATTTCGAAACGGGCGTCTGGCTTTTTAAACTGGGCTCATGTTTCGAAATGGGCTTTGACTGTTTCGAAACACAGGCCTATTTTTTGGCTTTTTGACATCTCTGAAGGGTTCCAAGTGTTGGGCTTAGGCCCTGTTTGCTGTTGGGCTTCCGCTTAGGATTAATTGAGGTATTTAGATAAGATAAAATGAAAAAGTTTTTCCTAGGGTCGGTAACCGAAGTGGAGCCTTAACGGGTTTCATCTCGGTTATCCCCGTGTAATCCGCTCGGACCGGTCAAGCATCCGGACCGGGACGAGGGGGTTACAAAACCTGGGACTCCTGCATGGGAACAAAGTGCGGTGATCAAGTTTGGAAAGGGTAGACCATTAGATTTACTTATTGTGGTTGCTCCCTCCATAATGGCTGCACGAATCAACTGCGCTGGGAATAAGTTACATCCATGGACAAGGGAATCCAAAAGAAGCAACCGTCAGAGAGAAAAAAGTTTCCTGATTGCGGGTAGGTAAGATGCGATTGCTGATTATATGGGCCTAAAATCTTGAATCAGGCTTCAGTTGCCGCCATTGCACCATTCTATCAGGGCCCTAGCTAGCCCATTTTGTTTCAGGTACACAAAGTTACCACAGAATCGCATCATATTTAGCATCGGTGGCTGGGTTTGTAGTGTGGAACTCCTCATGATTATCAGAGAATTTATAATGGCGTTTTATTGTATCATTTGAGAAATCCACAAATTTTCTCCGAACTTGCACCTATTTTTCTCTGTCGCAGCCTACGTGGGTGTAAAATTCTTATACCTAAGAGACATTGATGTAGCATGGTTGTTTCTGAATCACATATAGCACATGTGGATCAAATCAGAGCTTATACGTGAAGGTGAACTCCAACCCTTCTTCTTTAAGGATCCCATGTTTGTTGATTAGTTCATACCATTGTTGTAGTGATTGTGAAAGAAGATGAGTGGCATCTGCATATGGCGAAAGTGTGGTTTCTGGGAAGGCAGTTGGTTTATTGGAATGGACGTCATCTGAGATAGAGTTGGAGGTCGAGGAACTAGTTGCCATTAAAAACAATAGAAGGTGTTGAATCTCTTGGATACCGAATAAGCAGGGAAGCACTCCTCTTGTCGTCGTGGTTGTATATGAATGTTGTGGGAAGCTACAGAGCGAGCCTATTTTGTAGGCAATGAGAGGGTCATTAAAGCTGTAACCCCCTTACCTGGCCTAGACGCCTGACCCGAATTAAGAAGATTACACGGGGAAAACCGAAGCCAACTCGCTAATGCCAACCTCGATTAACGATCCTTTTTTTTTCTAGATGCATTTTTAGTACTATTTGTTCAACAAATCACTTAGAAGGAAACAACACATCGATCGGAGTTTGTTTAGGGGTTCAATTGCGCAAGTTACACGTTTAAGGACTAAACTGTAATTTTAGCAAATTACAGGGACCAATCCAATTTTAAGATTATTATCCATTAATTAGTCATGAAACATGTTTCCATGTCAAATATCATCACAAACGGACCATCCAAACTCATCCAATTGCACATACAACATTCAAGGACCAAAATGAAACTTTTCAGACTTTAAAAGATATTTTTAACTGAAAACAACGGTCGAGTATCAGTATCACTGAGGCCTGTATCGATACACGGGAAGACAGTAGCTCAATTGGGAAAAAAGTATCGATACCCTTCCCCGCGTATCGGTACGCCCTTCAAAGATAGCCCAAGTGTATCGATACGCGGGCAAATCGTATCGATACCCCTGTGTTGTTTAACCTGCAAAAAGCCTTTGAGTATCGATACTCGAACCCGAGTATCGATACACATACCAAATAGGCTTCACAAACAATCTCCAAAATGCATTTTAATCAGCCAATCATGCTCAATCATCAATAGATAAACATCCCTAAGCATATACTACATGTCAATCATCCTTAAATGCAACTACAAGGGTTTTACCAAACCAACACATGTAATTCTAGTAAACTATAGCATGCATCTCACGAGCAATACCATAAAACATACGAAAAAGCATCATTCTTCCTTGCAACATATAATGGCCATTTTACAAACCCAAAAAGACAATCAACATATCTCAACAGGAAGTTCTAAAACAAATCTCCCAAACCGAGGTTCTTTCCCCATTGCCAAAATCTACTTATTTAAAATCACCGAAGTTCATACTTGAGTTTGAGTGACAAATTAGGTGCTTTCACTTGGTACTCCCCAGCCCTCAAGCTTAGTTATCTGCATTGTTGGAAAAAAAGGAGAGTAAACACTCTTTCTTAGTGAGGGAAAACTCAAAACACATCAATAATGCAGTTTTTAAAACACAAGTTGAAACCCTATCATGCTCAATCTCAATTCAAACTTTCAAAACTAAAGCAAACCATTCTTCAACCATGTTCCACATGTATCATTAACCACATGCATTGTTCACAATGCAAATCCACATTAAGCCTCACTTGCTTAATTCACATGCATAGATTTGTCCTATGCAACATCTCATCATCAAGCATCCCATGCAAAATAATCCATTATGCATTCATTATAATCATGATACATGGGCAACAATAAACACATATATTGACTTACAACATCCCGGCATAAGCTCACCCTATCCGTTGTGATAGACTCACCTCTATCACTTTTACAAACAATATCGGATACACGGACTTGTATAGGCTCACCCATATACTCAATGATGGCTTAGCTCCATCTTAATGGCTACAAATGGAATTAGGCTCACCCCTAACCCATAGTGATAGACTCACCTCTACCACCCGCAATAGGCTCACCCCTATTACGTAACGTAGCTAGACACACGTACGATTTATAGATTATAGTGCACTCACATCCTATTGGTCGACCAACGTATCCGTATATTAAAAATAGATCATTCACTTGCCAATATACCCATAACACCATGTTAACTCACTGCTTACAATGCATCATTAAAAATCATCTTATATCCCAAAATTAAACATGTTTTTAAATAGAAAATACCATCTCATACAAGATCATATCATCTTGAATCAAACCAAACCATTTCATGGGATAAACACAAGCAAAACCATGCTTAAAACCATGCATAACACTGAGTAACAACCATTATCAAAACATGAGCATTATAAACCATGGAGTCCATTTCAAACTAAAATCCGAGAGTTCAAGTAACCATACTTACTTCCGAGATTAGCTAAGCGTTTCAAGCTTACACTAACCTCCCAACACCTCGCATCCAAGCTTAACAAAGCTTTAAAACACATTTACTCACCGATACGCGAAACTTCATGTGCCAACGCGAAGATCACTCGCCCGAAGCTTCCAAAAATTGCTTCGCTAGCTTCCGGATCAATATCCCCTGCTTTTAGATCATAAAAAACAGAGATCCAATGCATTAAAATGCATTCTAACTCCAGCAACTAAACACAAACTAGTTGCCCAGCAAAACAACATCAATTTACCCATCCAAAATAACCGAAAACTCATTTGATTGCTTTCTAAACCATGCCCAGCCAACAATCAACACTTCCAAACATTAATATTCATCAAATCACACCCAAAACACCCTAAACCCTTCCTTATATCTCCAGCAATCATTTAACCATCAAATCACTTCAAAAGCACAACTAAAACTATCATAAAACTCAAGGATCTCAAGGATTTCGGGATCTAAATCATTAAAACTCTTTTTTAACATAATAATCACCTAAAAAGTCAATTATAACCCATCTAAAATAGAGCTCGTCAACAACACCTTCGAAAATCAAGAATTAAACCTTAGTTTTGCAAGATTTTGATCTTAAATCAAAACTATATTCAAAACTTAGTTAAAAACAACAATTGAGAGTAAAAAATCTTGGGAATTTTAATAAAGAACCTTTATTAGAGGTTGAGAACGGGATTTACCTCCAATCCTTGCTTTCCTTAAGATTTGACAAGTTTTGCTTCACAATTCTTAAAGAAATTGAAGAGAAATCTTTAAAATGGTTATGAGATCAAAGTGAGATTGTTTGGGAGAAAAGAAATCTGGAGAAAATACTTTAGAAAGGAATTTTGCTGAAAATGAAGAGTGAAAAGTTAGTTACGTAAATGAAACTTCCAAATTTATGATTTTATTTAATAAATAAATAAAATCCCCTTTTTAAACAATTACTTAAAATTCATTTAAAACACATGTCAAATTAAAGAAAAGGTGTAATTGCACAAAAGCTCCCTAAAGATTCTAAGATTTTGACTCCTCTTTTGAAATTTGTATTTTTCCACAGTTTTAAAACTTTATATTTTGGTCACTGCTCAAAATGTACCACTTACAAAACTCATCTTGTAAAATTGATTTGACCAACCTCTTAAACATGATTTTAGAGGATTTTAGAAATTTTTATCATATTTTTATCCTATACCGAGCCTTGATTTCCCTGAACCACCTAATACGATTCGAACCGTTTTCGACCGGCCCGATCCGATGTCTAAAACACCTAGGACCAAAACCAGGATGTTAATGCAGCAATGAAAGACGCGATTGGGGTTCTGCGTGGGGAACACATTGAGGTTGCGCTTGGGAAGTGTAACTAATAGGAGGAAGAGATAGATTAAAGCCTAAACCCTCTCTTGTCTCTGTACTGGCCACATACATGTTCTTGTAGGAGTGGAATTTTGTTGGCGATCAATATTTATCCAAAAGATTGAAAGACCCTTCCCTTCCTTATTGTTTTCTTGATAGCGATCAAATTAAAACAATTTAAAGAAAGCATGAAATTTATTCCTAAAATAATAAATTAAACTTACGTAAAAATAAACGTAGAAATTAAAAATACAAACAATTAAAAAGGGATAGAATTGGTTGTGTTAATCATCTAATAACGGTGAAGGGGATTTATCACGAAGGACTGGTGCTCCCTTGAATACCTTCATCCATTGCAACGTCTAGGTCAACTTTCCTAGATATTGATCCAAGAATTGCAAGGGCTAGCATTCCAGTGAATCATCCAATATGAGGTAAATATGTCTGTCATGCTATTCGATGATCTCTATGTCATCAACAGCCTTCACAATCAGATGGAGTTTTCGCTGTGGTGCTACCAAGCTGCTCTGGTTGTATACAAGTAAAACCTTACACATACGCAAAGTAGGACTTATGTTCTTCAAGTCAGCAATGTTCCAACCAAGAGCTTTCTTATGTTTAGCAAGAAAAAACATTTAGCAGTTTAGCTTCTTGGTAAGGTTTTAAGCAAGTAGATATTACAACCGGTAGTGTATTATTCTCCCCTAAGAATGCATACTTGAATTGAGGGGGGAAGAGTTTTAAGTTCAAGTATTGGTGGATGTTCTAGTAATGGTTTGGGAGATTTGAACTCAACATAATCCAAGGTTCAAAAAACATACTGATGCTAACGTAAAAGTGCCCCGCAATAGTGCAAGTGTGCACGTCTCAAGTAATATAATGATAGTATATCGAGTATCGTCCCCACAGGGATTGAGCTAGCCTTTTGGTCTTCCTTCCTCGCACTGCAAAACAATTAAAATAAAAACACAGATGAGTTGGGTTGTTGAATAAATTAAAACACTAAAACTAAATTAAGCCAGAAAATAAAGTAAAAGAGAGAATCAAGTTAAGAGAATGGGCCAGATTGGAATGCGGCGTAGCGTGGAATCCGATTGACTTGTCTTTGTTCTTGAATGCAGCAACACAAAACTGCCGTGGCAGTAATTTAAGTCCCTACCGTGGCTACAAAGGTTGAGTCTCTGCCACGATAATCTCTTGCTCTTGGGCAGTGATGAGTAGCTAGTTTGATCAATATTTTCATGCTAATTATGCTCAATTGGTTGCTTTGTGGTACTGAATTGTGGCTCATTACGTGATTTACTGTGCAGGACCTCGCTGCTGTGAAATACTACGAAAAAAGGCTGAAATCTACAAGTTTTCTGGATTCATGGCCGAATTAGTAGGCATGAATTGGGGCATGAATGCACTAACTCGGCGACACGTCAACAGCACATGAGGATGACGTCAGCAACAATGATGATCAGATGATGACGTGGCGGTAGAAGTGAAAGCTTATTAGGATATTCCGATAGCTTATCGGATTCAGGATGATAGCTTATCGACCATATTTGGATAAAAACTTGGGATTTATCTCTTTTATTTAATTTAAATATTTTTATAGGAATTGTCTCTTAAGATTTATCTTTTGTAATTTGAATTTATTTATCTCTTATCAGTTAGGTAATTCCTAGGGTTTTAGACTAGTATAAATATCCCCCTTGGGGTAAGACTCAAAGCATCTCATATCTCATCATTTGTTCTTCACTTGTCTTCACTTGGGTTTTATAAAATTTCTCTTTTAGCTTTCTATTTTCTTTACTTTATTCTCTTTTGAAAATGATGCTAAGCATGGTTAATTCAATAATCATGCTCGGCTAAATCTTTTTTAAGCCAAAGGCTTAACCAATGACACGTTCACAAGGTGAGGTTTGAAACAACACTTCAAATATTTCGGAAGTCTTTTCTCAATTTCTTCGAACTTCGTTCTCAAATTCAAAATGATTTTTCAACCCAAAGATTGACCTTTGTCAAGAAATTGTTTTGATCTATCTAGTGGGAGGAAGGATCAGTTATGGAAACAAGTCCGACTTCCAGGGATCACACTTAGTAAATTGTTTACTCAGGGAAATTGAGATCGAACTATTTTTATAGAAATAACATTTCGATTCGGTTATGAGCTTAAAAGACTTTGTTTTCTCAATCATTGAGTTGGTTTAAACAAATACTTAAAAATGAAACTAAAAATTGAGTTTTGGAAATTCAGTTTACAAAAAAAAAACTCAAGGATAGATCCTTGTTGTAATTTCACCGACAATATTTCCGAAGTTAAAAATCTTTACCAAGGAACTGAGTAGAACGAGTCAACGCGAAAGCCCGAGGCTGAAAATCTCTATATTTACTTTCAAATCATTTAAAATATTTATGTACTCTCTTAAACAATTACATTTCATTGCAAACAAACCCCCACCTAAATCACATCAACATAGCTCCATCAACAACTCTTGGTTCAGAAACTACAAAAGCACGACAAGGAAAGTTCTAAGTCCCTGTGGGTTCGACTTCTACTTCCCTATCTACATTTAGTTTCTTTATTTATTTTATTATTCGGAAGAAAGAAATTATATATTATTCTTGACAAATAAACGACGCGTGTCAAAATTGGCACTGTTTCCGGGGACTTCGGCAACTTTTACTGTTTGTTTTTGATTGTTTATGACCAAGAGAAATCCAGGAGAATAAATTGAAATCATTCCGGAAATTGAAGCATTTGCGAGATGACAAAACGCACAACAAAATGAGAGAAGCAATATAAGTTGCGTCAACAACGATTCCAACAAGATCTCGAATCATCCCAACCCGAAACACACTTTGAAGAACGAAACCAAATGGGAGACAACAAACAAACGATCCATCAACTGATCAGGGCACTAGATGACAATTAGCTCTTGTGCATAACCTTCTCAAATCGTGCAACGTCATTTCAACTAAAAACGGGCTTGATTCATCTCCTACCAACCTTCCACGGTTTGCCCAACGAAAAACCCACACAAACACCTTAAAGAGTTCCACATGGTTTGCTCAACAACGAAACCACTAGGAGTATCTGAGGATCAAATTAAACTTTGCTCTTTCCCTTTTCTTTATCTGATATTGCTAAGGATTGGCTTTATGATTTACCTTCTAACTCAGTTACTACCTAGACTGAAATGGCTCGCTTGTTTATTGTCAGGTTCTTCCCAGCCGCTAAAGCAAGCGAAATGAGGCGAAATATTCTAAGTATCCGACAAAAGTATACCGAAACACTTTATGAATATTGGGAGCGCTTCAAGAAACTATACACAAATTGCCCACAACACGGTTTGTCAGATCAAACACTTATTCAATATTTTTATGAAGGACTAACCCCTACAGATATGAAAGTAGTTGATGCAGCTATCGGAGGATCCCTAGTCAATATGACTCCAACGACAGCAAGGACATTTATTTCAACCATGGAAACCAACTCACAACGCTTCTACCAACCGAGTGAACCATCTCGAAGAGTTAATGAGGTAGATACCGTTTCATTAGAAAGCAAGATTGATAAATTAGTTGACATTGTTCAAACTTTGGTTGAAGATAGAAAGATTGTTTCTAGGCTTTGTGGGATATGCACAAGTCTCGAACACCCAACGGACTGTTACCCGATGATCCAAGAAGAAGACAATCAACAAGTGAAAGCAATGGGGAACTCTCTGGGATCCCATAAAAAATAGTATTACCCTACTGACAATCAAGGGTGGAGAGACAAAGGGTTTGTACAGAACCAAAGACAACAATATCAGCAAAGGCAGCCTAACCAATAGTTTCAACAAAAGTCAAACCTAGAGTCCATTTTAGAGCGGTTGGCTATGTCTCAGGAAAAATTCCAAAACCTCACGGAGGCCCATTTTCAAGAGATGGACAAGAAAATAAGTCAGATTGCCCAAAAATTAGGAAGAATGGAGTCACAAGGGAGGTTACCTTCTTAGTCGGAGTCTAACTCTAGAGAAAATGTAAGTGCAATTACTCTCCGTAGTGGGACCGTTATGGCACCGAAAGAGCCACCAAAAGACAATAATCCACCCATGAAAGAAGGTAACGAAAAACAAGGTAACCCTTTACCACAATCTCCTACTCATTCGCCACCCCTTGTAGTTGCACATCCCTTCCCATCACGATTGGTAAAACGTGACAAAAAAGCCGAAGAGAGGGAAATCATTGAAGTGTTTAAAAAAGTTCAAGTAAACATTCCCCTCTTAAAAATCATTCGACAAGTTCCAAGGTATGCTCGTTTTCTTAAAGAGCTCTGCACAACCAGGCGAAAATTCACCGGGCACGAAAAGGTAAACATGCAATGTGCGATCTTGGAGCCTCTATAAATGTAATACCACTTTTTGTTTATAAAAAAATTACTAACGATCCTTTAAAAGAAACCAGGGTTACAATACAGTTGGCGGATCGATCGATCATCTACCGAGAAGGAGTGTTGGAAAATGTTTTGGTAAAAGTAGATGTTTTATTCTTTCCTACAGATTTCTATGTGAAAGATATGGCTCATGATAGAACAAACACTTGCTCCGAAGTGTTGTTGGGACGACCATTCCTTAGCACAACAAATACGAAAATAGACGTGAGGAGCGGTCTTTTGTCAATGGAATTTGATGGTGAGGTCGTAGAATTTGATGTTTACAAGGCAATGGAACATCCGGATTCTATGGAAAATGTTAGCTTCGTTTGTGTTTATGAACCTGTAGTTGATGATTTTGTGAAAACCAATTTATCTAATAATTCGTGCAGGAAATACGAAGGGCGCGATGAAAAAATTAGGGAGTTGGAAAACACTTCATTTGTTCATCCTGATCTACACTAAACTCCCTCCAAAATTAAAGATTTCCCTTCCATTTTACAGGCACCATATATTGAGTTAAAATTACCGCAGGATAAATTGAAGAGTAAAAAAGAATTTTTTTCAGGGAAAATAAAGAAATGTCACTGTCATAAAATTTCTCGTAGGGAAATTCTTAGTTGGATTAAGCGCATAAATTGAAAGGAGTATTTGTCGCAGTGTCTATAGTCTGAGCGACACAGGTCGTCGAGCTAACGACGTTAAATAAAGCGCTATATGGGAGGCAACCCATTTCTTTTCTTTTCTTTTAATTATTTTTAATTGAATATTTTATTTATTTATTTATTATTATTATTATTTTATCTTATTTCAATTTTCTTTAAATTTATTCCTATCATTTTATTTCAAATTTATTTTATCTTCTCATTTTATTTTTCTGATAATCCATTGCTAATTGATTTTTTGGTTGAATATGTGTAAGAATTTAAAACACCGTGGCAAATCCCTTGGACCATGGCTTATCATATTATCCCAATCTCGAAAAAAATCATCCCTTATCACTTTGTTTTTCTTGTTTAAATCCAAAATCATTTCTCTTAATTTTTAAACCACATCCCTTATCCTTATTTTAAAAATAAATTTTCTATCACGTTTGATAAAGAATTTTTTTAAAACAAATTTAAAAAAATATGGGAAAATTTTATTACGTTTTTAATTAGGATTTAGTTCCCTTATTCAGATTTTTTTAAAAAAACCAAATTTTAAATTTGACTTATATTTAAATTTTATCCCCTTATCAAACGTGATAGCCCATCCCCTCTTTTCTCTTTTTATTTTCGTTAAAATATTTCCCCCACCAAACTATCATTTTCATCTCCTTCAACCTAGCTAACTAGTCACAATTCTTCTTCTACAACCTCAACATTCGACCAACCCCTTCAACCGCCGCCATGGTCCGCACTCTAGAGCAAGCCCGACACCCATCATCCTTAGCGATCATCAAAGGATAGCGCCACCACAACTATTTCAGGGAGCTCTTACTTTCCTTCTCTTTTTACTTTTAGTTTTGATATACATTTTGGGACAAAATGACTTAAATGAGGGGGAGTAATAATTTGACCCAAATTCTTTTTCTTGCTTATTCGTTTGGTTATTCTCTGGTTCTCTTAATTTTTTTGCCATTGATTCGATTTTTTTATCCTCTATTTTACCTTGTCCTTTTGATGCTATTATGATTTTATATCTATTTTGTTAGAAAGGCTAGATTGCACTTTAGACCATGGCATGATTATTGTGTTTCATGAAATTTCTTCATAATTTGATTCTTTATGTCAAACTAGTCTTAGGGTTAAGTAACTTGTTTTGAAATACTTGTCGAAATTTCTTTTCATAAAAGCTAGAGGTGCCTATCACTGGCTCTAGCCGGAAAAAATTAAGAAAAAGCTAGAGGTGCCTATCACTGGCTCTAGCAGAGAAAAAAATATAAAGCTAGAAGTGCCTAAAAACTGGTTCTAGCAAGAAGTGAAAAAAAATGAAAAATGCCTCATGTTAACAGTGAAGACTAGGTTTCATTTACAAGTTTATGATATACTTTGCCTAGGTTGGCTTAACTTATTTTGTTGGAATGTTTGTAATAATTTTTCCATTTATCTATTGGTTTCTTTTCTTTCTTCCATTTATAGATATTTCATCATTTTTGCACATTAAGGACTTTGTGAAATAGAGGATGAGAACATGAGATTCAATAGTTTAAATTTTTGATACTTGAGTACAAGCATCGAATAAGTGAGGGGGAATTTGATGAGTAGCTAGTTTGATCAATATTTTCATGCTAATTATGCTCAATTGGTTGCTTTGGGGTGCTGAATTGTGGCTCATTACGTGATTTACTGTGCAGGACCTCGCTGCTGCGAAATACTACGAAAAAGGCTGAAATTTGCAAGTTTTCTGGATTCATGGCCGGATTAGTGGGCATGAATTGGGGCATGAATGCACTGACTCGGCGACATGTAAGCGGATGACGTCAGCAGCACAGGAGGATGATGTCAACAACAGTGATGATCGAATGATGACGTGGCGGCAGAAGTGAAAGCTTATCAGGATATTCCGATTGCTTATCAGATTCGAGATGATAGCTTATCGACCAGATTTGGATAAAAACTTGGGATTTTCTATTTTATTTAATTTAAATATTTTTAGGAATTATCTCTTAGGATTTATCTTTTTTAATTTGAATTTATTTATCTCTTATCACTTATGTAATTCCTAGGGTTTTGGACTAGTATAAATACCCCCTTGGAGTAAGACTCAAAGCATCTAATATCTCGTCATTTGTTCTTCACTTGTCTTCACTTGGGTTTTATAAGATTTCTCTTTTAGCTTTCTATTTTCTTTACTTTATTGTCTTTTGAAAATGATGCTAAGCATGGTTAATTCAATAATCATGCTCGGCTAAATCTTTTTTTAAGCCAAAGGCTTAAGCAATGACGCATTCACAAGGCGAGGTTTGTAACAACACTTCAAATATTTCGGAAGTCTTTTCTCAAATTCTTCGAACTTCGTTTTTAAATTCAAAATGATTTTTCAACCCAAAGATTGACCTTGGTCAAGAAATTGTTTTGATCTATCTAGTGGGAGGAAGGATCGGTTATGGAAACAAGTCCGATTTCCAGGGATCACACTTAGTAAATTTTTTACTAAGGGAAATTGAGATCGAACTGTTTTTATAGAAATAACATTTTGAGTCGGTTATGAGCTTAAAAGATTTTGTTTTCTCAAACATTGAGTTGGTTTAAACAAATACATAAAACTGAAACTAAAAATTGAGTTTTGGAAATTCAGTTTACAAACAAAAACTCAAGGATAGATCCTTGTAGTAATTTCACCGACACGATTTCTGAAGTTAAAAATCTTTACCAAGGAACCGAGTAGAACGAGTCAACGCGAAAGCCCAAGGCTGAAAATCTCTATATTTACTTTCAAATCATTTAAAATATTTCTTTATTCTCTTAAACAATTACATTTCATTACAAACAAACCCCCACCTAAATCACATCAACATAGCTTCATCAACAACTCTTGGTTCAGAAACTACAAAGGCGCTACAAGGAAAGTTCTAAGTCCATGTGGGTTCGACTCCTACTTCCCTATCTACAATTAATTTCTTTATTTATTTTATTATTTAGAAAAAGGAAATTATATATTATTCTTGACACGTAAGCGACGCGTGTGAGGTAGATGCTGTTAAGGTTCAGCAAAGCGTCCTTGAATGAGTCATCCTTATCTCTAAGCTCGGAACACTGTTGATGGATGAACTATGACCATACCTCTCGGCGTAAACCAAAGACAAACACTAACCAATCACACGCTTCTCTTAGCCGCTAAAACTCTTAACCTATCTCTAGGCCGAGTTAGTTAACACCATGTGGGATGAAAACCGTTCTTAATCATTTCGTGAGTTCAACTCTCTTGATATTGAACAAATAGATAATCTCACAAACTCTCTCTCGATAAGTATGCAAGAATGATTAAAGTTAAGAATAAACAAACCTTAACATAATTGCATTAAGAACTTAAACAAAGTACAATAATCTTGACACGACTACTAAACAAACTAATCTTGACCCTAAGGAAAATTAGAACATGATGAATGGAAACAAAACACAAACTAAATCCTAAGCTCTCTCTCTTTGATTGTTCTCTTGGTGATGGCGGCAAGCCTCCTTTTATAGGGGAAGGTGTAGGCACAAATCCTTCTTGGAGAGGAAGTTAAGTTGAACTTGGACTTAAGTTTATTAAAGAGATGAATCTCTTTAATTTAATATATTATTTACTTTTGGCCAAAAGTCCAACTTTATCATTCCTTCCATGTTTTTTCTTCTTCTTGAGCTCGACTACCACGCAAAGTGTGTAAAAATATATGGCATTGATACCTCTACAAATCGGCTACCACTTTGCCTATTTTGCCCTTCGGCTGGTTGAATAGTACACGACCGCGACATGGCATTCTGCTGCCTCGGCATGGGTCTGTGACTGGTTATGCTCTGCAAGGCTTGGTTAGCTTCCCTTTCCTTCATTGCCCTCACGGCATCTCCTGCCCTGGCAGTGTGCAAATATGCAAAAGCACCAAACATGCATCAAACAATACTTTTTTCATAGAATAAACAAAATATAAGGATCAAAGGCATAAATGATGAAATTAATGCATGAAGGGCCATAATGCAGCTCAAATAGGTGTAGGTTGAGTGATAATTGCCATGAAAAAGGGGTAAAAATATAGGACTTTTAGGCACTTATCACACCCCCAAAATCGAACTATTGCTTGTCCTCAAGCAATGCAAACCATCAATTGCCAAACCTTAATTTTTATAAACCGCCTCCTTGGTCTTACTTTTCCTTCTCACTCCAAACATTAGCAAAGAATGCTTGGTCCTTAAATCTTTAGATACCTTAGTAATTCCCTGGAATCAAACTATAAGATTTGTGAGTGTGTGCATGCATTGTGAACAAGATGATTATAAGGGTTCTAAGCAAACACTTAAGCATTAACCTACTTAACTTGGGTATATTCTTTTCTTCTCTATTTTTATAAACATTCTAACCTACTAGAGCCAGTTTCGGGCGCCTCTAGTGATTAGCCTAGAGCCGGTTTCGGGCACCTCTAGCGCTTCCTTAAGCTAGAGCCAGTGTTAGGCACCTCTAACTTTTTACCCAAAATTCTTTCTAAGCAAGTCTATGCCCTTAGTGTACTAGAACTCCTTAAATCATACAAGTCACAAAGGTGTTTTTGTAACCCCCTCGTCCCGGTCTGGACGACTGGCCGGTCCGAGTAGGCTACACGGGGAAAACCAAAATGAAACCCGCTAGGGCCCCACTTCGGTTAGCAACCCTAGAAAATTTCTTTTAATTATTATCTTGTCTAAAGGCATTCATACATCCTATGCGTGACACGACAACGGAAGGACAACAAGCTATGCGAACAACCAAGCAACCAATTTAAAAGAGTCCATTTTAGTTTATTCAGCAGGCTGAATCAATACACTTGAAGAGGGTATCGATACGCCTTGACCAGGTCAACAACCTATAGTTAACATAGGGAGACCGTATCGGTACACTGGTTGACCGTACCGATACGCCCTCACTAGTCAACTTCTCACGGTCAATGATACAAGACCATATCGATACACCCTAGACCCGCACCGATACGCTAAAATCTCGTCAAAATCTCAGATCTCCAGTGAGCTTTTGGCGTATCGATACACCCCTGTGTATCGGTACGCTCGGCTTAAACTGAGCCCCAAGGTGTAGGACCGTATCGATACGGCCCTTAGGCGTACCGATACGCCCTGCACTGCAAGACTCAATTTAGCTGCTAAGGACTCCAAAACACAACTCTAGATGCAAATTAAGACTCGCCTAGGCACAATCAAGCATACATACGACATTTACAACCAAGATTTCAGCATACGAGGCATTCGAAACGAACAAGGATCATACATTCAAGGATTCAAGCACTTACTCAAAAGGAGACACACTTAGAATTTATAAGATTTCATGCTTTAAACAACCATACATAAAGCATTCATAGATCATGATCATAGACTCTCATACACGAGCAATTTAGCAACAAAATAGGCATGGTCCTCAATCCACGACATAAAAGCATAACACATCCAATCATAACATCAACAACTCCACATGCTAGAACATCAACAAAATCAAACTAAGGAGTTTGACACCAACTCCTACAAGTCTACACCCCCATCATCTAGGCATTATTACAAATACGTAAATCATACTTGAGCTACTTTGAGAACTCCAAAAGCTCCTCTCTTGCCCACTTGCCTCCCGAACTCTAGCGATCTGCATGTTAGAAAAGAAGGAGAGCGTAAGCTAACTAGCTTAGTGAGAGAAGCTCTAAAATTCAACAAGCATGCAGTTTTCAAAACACTTTTCATAATTGACAATAAATCAATGGATGCATGAATGATTATCACAACAAAACCACACATGGCTTGCACATGCACAACCAACATACACACGGTGGGACTACACATTACCATTTCGACTAGTAGTTTTCCAATGGGACTACACATCAAAGTACTCTTCTACTAGTCACTACCGGTGGGAATACACATCACCGTAGTTAAGACAACCATCACGTGAGGCTCGACTTCTACACGACTACACAACAACAATGATGTAAAACAACTCGAGATGCACATGATACCACAACATATATCATTCATCAACATATAACAAGGATGGAGGAGTAGTAACTTACCCTCGGGTTTAGGTGAACCCTCTAGGTCCCACCCAAACCCCCAAGAGTTCCATTTCAAAAACAAATCAAAGGTTGACATTTCTACTCACCGTTGCTACCCAAGAGAAGGCCGAAAACCAAGCTCAAGTCTCCAAATTCTCCGGATTCGTCCCCGAAGTTTCACCAACAAAATTCCTTCCTTCTAATCATCCCAACACAATTAAAATAACCACAAATCAGTCCACAATTCAATGTAGTCAAACCGGAACACAAAACAAGCACAAAACACATGATTTCAACCAAAGACAAATCCCAAATTCCTCATTCCCGAGCAGCCCCTAAGCACAACCTAAAACCAATGATTCCAACACTTAAATTACTCCCCAAAGCCTCCAAAACAACCCTTACATATAGCCTAATCATCAGCCATCAAATTTCCACATTTAACACCCCCAAAACTCAACCTAAACCCCTCCAAAAACCCCTCAAAAACCCAAATTCGGGAAACTCTATAAAACTATGTAAAAATCAAGTATGTTGTACCTTTTAGGATGTAAATATCTTGTCTAACATTAATAAATCGAAAACTTAAGTTAAAGACAATAAGGATAGCATTTTTTAATCAAAAACCCCAAAACTTCAAATTTCAAAATCATGAACAATAATGAAAACTAAAGGTACTAACTTGTAGAGGGAAAGGAGGACAAGTCAAAAATGGTTTTACCTTTCGAAAATCACCAACAAAGAGCAAGGGAGATGATGAAATAGTGATTTGGGTAAGGAGAGCTCTAATGTCGTTGAGTTTGAAATGGGAGTGAGGAAGAAGATGAGCACATGGTCTTCTTCTTTTGTTTTTGTTTTATTTTACCAAAGAAATCATATTTACCATAATGCCATTAATGAAATGGCTAAAACTCTCATCTCCTAAAGTCTATGGAATTTGGACTTAGAAGATAGGCCCAACATAGATTTTAATTATTTTGCAAACACAAAGCCCATAAAAATATTTTATTATTTTAATTATGAAACTGAAACCCGAAACATTATTTTAATATTATTTTCACCCGACCCCCTAACCCGGGTGTTACAACTCTCCCCCACTTAAGGAATTTCGTCCCCGAAATTACTTGACGGAAACAAGTACGGAAACTACTCAAGCATGTCAGCTTTCCTTTCCCACGTGGCCTCTTCCACACCTCTATGTCTCCATAACACCTTGACCAATTCTATGGTCTTGCCACGCAACACATTGCTATCAGAAGCAATTATTTCAACTGGTTCCTCGTTGTAAGATAAATTCGGATTCAACTCTATCTCTTCAATGGGCATAAAATGAGACGGATCTGATCTATATCTCCTAAGCATTGACACATGAAAAACATCATGGATCTTCTCTAACTCTGAAGGTAATCTCAAACGGTAAGCTATTAGCCCAATCCGCTCAACTATCTCATACGGACCAATAAACCTCAGACTCAACTTGCCTTTCCGGCCAAAACGCATTACCTTCTTCCACGGAGATACTTTCAGAAACACTTTATCTCCCACAGAATACTCTACCTCTTTCCTCTTTAAGTCGGCATAGGACTTTTGTCGATCTGAAGCTGCCCTCAAACGATCACATATCAACTTCACCTTCTCGGTGGTACCCTTAAGCAAATCGGGCATCGGTACAAGTTTCTGTCCGGTTTCGGCCCAACAAATCGGAGTTCTACACTTCCTACCATACAAGGCCTCGTACGGAGCCATCTGAATACTCGACTGAAAACTGTTGTTATACGCAAACTCTACTAACAGTAGATGTTTCTCCTATGACCCCTGAGAATCAATGATACAACATCTCAACATATCTTCCAACACCTGAATCACTCTCTCAGACTGACCATCTGACTGCGGGTGATACGAAGTGCTGAAGTTCAACCAAGTACCCAAGGCTCGATGCAAACACTCCCAAAATCTAGTTGTAAACCTCAGATCTCGGTCTGACACAATCAATTTCGGTACCCCATGTAGTCTCACTATCTCACAGATATACAGATCGACCAACTTGTCTAAAGTATAGGTGGTATGAACTGGTATGAAGTGGGAACTTTTAGTAAACCTATCCACTATCACCCACACGAAATTCTTCCTCGAAGGAGTCAACGGTATCCCTGACACAAAGTCCATGGTGATACGTTCCCCCTTCCATTCCAGAATCTTCAACGGCTGTAACAAACCTGAGGGAAACTGATGCTCGACCTTGACCCTCTGACAAACCATACACCTACTTACAAACTCGGCCACGTCCTTCTTCAAACCAACCCAATAGTACTCTTCTTTTAACCCTTGATACATCTTCGTGCTACCCTGATGCATAGCAAAAGGACTATTATGAGCTTCATTCAAGATCGTACGCCTCAACTCGGCATCCTCCGGAACCATTATCCTATCCTTGTAACATAGGATCCCATTCACACCAAAACAATACTCGGTAAGCCTATCTTCGGCTATGTCTTGCACGTGAGGTGCCAAAGACTCATCTCGTAACTGCTTCTCTCGAATTAACTGAACTAACGAGGGCTTAACCTGAAGCTCGACTATCAACCCACCATCCTTAGACACACTCAACCTCAGAAACATAGCTCGTAACTCAACAGCCACTTTTCTACTCAAGGCATCGGCCACTATGTTTGCTGTTGCGTGTAAAAGAGTCTATCGCAATAGAGTGCAAGTGTACACGACGAAAGTAGTAAAGTGATACACGAAGTATCAGATGTCGAATCCACAGGGATTGGAAATAGCCTTAACCTTTGGTTGCTGCACAAGAAAGAAGATAATTTTAATTGTTTATAAGGGAATAATAAAGAATACTGAAGATAAAAGATTAAGAGATTCAGGGTAGAGAAATAGGCCGATATTGATTTGCTTAGTAGTGTAGGTGTTGCATTGTCTAGGACTTTCAGTTCTGTCGTTGCTTCTATCGCGGCAGCGGTCTGTTGTTGTCGCGGCAGCGATCACACAACTCTGTTCTTCAAGCTTTCCAAGAATCCCTGTTGTGACTCGTCCTATCCCTAGGTCCAAGTCTGTCGATGAACACGTCTTTGATGATACCTCCCGACGTGAATCGAAGGATGAACACCGATGTTGTTGAATTCTTCCTTAGCCACATAACCTCGTCCTATCCCTAGGTCCGAGATAGTTCAACCATAAACTGGAGAACCCGTACTTATTCCTTCCGTATACTTAACTCTCCCGATATTAAGTAAATGTATAATCTCACAATGCTCTTCCGATACTCTTGCAAGATGTTGAAAACCAGAATAAGCAAACTTGAAGTCTATTTTATTGAACAGAAAAAATCCTAAAACAATGCAATCCTTGCAACTACTTTACAGAATCAACCCTTAGCCCTATGGGAAGTTTAGAACATGATGAGAAAAGGGAAAACGGCTAGGGTTTAGGGGAAGAAGGCTAGAGAATAAGATAGCCTTCCCTAGGTCGAATTACATGCCTTTATATAGGCATTGGGTTCAAGTTTTCTAATATGGCAAGAATACAAGTTTAAATTAAAGTACAACTCTATTAAAGACTAAATCTTCAGAGTAGATGTCTTTAATTCGTCCTCTTTCCTTGCCTTGAGTTTCTTCCTTGAACTTTGGGCTTGGCCTTCATTCTGATCTAGGGCTCGGAAAAATATAGGAGTGCTCCACGACAGACCGACTTAATTTCCTCTTTCTGTCGAGCTCCACTTCACTTTTTCCCTTCAGCATGGATGTCGTCATTGGCTGCCACAGTAGCGGCCATGGCAGCATCCTTCTTCTCGACAGCAGTCCTGTGTTCCAGTTCTGCTTCTCCACTGCCATGCGTCTGCTACAACAGCTACCTCCAAAAGTAACCAAAATCAGTAGCAACTATGCCATTTTATATAATTGTGATGTATAAATAAAATCTATCCTAAATGCAATGAATTATGCTTGAATGTAGCAGAAATATGGGTTAAATAGGGGGCAAAAAGTAGAACTTTTGCACACTCAACACATCCCCAAACTCAAGTTCTTGCTTGTCCTCAAGCAATTAAGACCTAAAAATAAAATAATTTTTTTTTATTAGCTTAAAACAGTGAACTTTGCCTTACCTACCATTCATGCCCTATTGCGAACAACACCCTGTTGGATAATTCAGGATTCATTCGGAACCTTGCTATAATTCTCGTGTTGTGTGTGCATATTTTGTGAACAATTATATGCCTAGACTCCGTTAGTTTACTAGAATAGCTAAGCCACTCACTTGCAGTTTTATGCCAACTTTCATTTTTTTGAGACAATTCTTAGGCTCCTTTAGTTTTCTTCTAAGACTCGATTTTCTTTTCTTAATTTAAGTTTGACTAGAGCCTGTTTCGGGCACCTCTAGTTAACTTCCTAGAGCCGGTTTCGGGCACCTCTAGGTGTATTGAGTCTATTTTTTCTTAACTTCTTTTCCTAGAGCCAGTGTTAGGCACCTCTAGGGGCAACTCAAGTGTTTAAGCTTTTTCCTATTCTAGTTTACTAGTAGAGTTCTAGACAGTATAAGAGTCACAAAGGGTGTTTAAGGATCATAACTATAGTAAGACTCTAAACTGCTCCTAAAAATATCCTAAAGGCACTGCCACGAAAGAGGCTGTCACGGAAGGTAAGTTCAGTTCAAAGACTTAAGCCATTTTTTTGACAAAAATAAACTTAAATAATAATTAACACTTAGACAAAATTTTGAACCTAAAAATATTTCATATAACTAGAGCGATGCCACCCCCAAACTCAAGGGTTGCATTGCCCTCAATGCATGATGACAGAAAAATAAAAACAGAAAAATAAAAAAACGTCACAATTATAACAAAATAGCAGACAACAAAGATAAGATAAAAACTTAAATTTAAGTGTTGTTGTCGCTGCTGCTGCTGCTGTTGATCTGGATCTTCCGGCGGGCAGTGACCTTTATCGTTGGTGCCGGCGGATGACTCGGAGAGGTGGAGGCAGTCTTTTTCTTGGCTTCCCTCGGGGCTGGAGGCGAGTAGGTGAAATCTGGGGTAGTTTCTCCAGCACTTCAACCTCCTCGGAAGAGATGCTGCTGCTGCTGCTGTCCGACTTCCCTTGGCCGGATGGTCCATCACCGGTGTTGGGCTTCTGCCGCTTCATCTGAGTGAATTCTTTGCACAGGTTCCTCTTGACAGAGGGCTCACCATCATATTCCTCCCAGATTGAGGAGGAGGAAAAACTAGTAATGAACTCGTCAAGGTCGGACGGTGGCTCTTTACGCTTTTCACCTCTGGCGGAGGCAGTGGCGGTCTGGCTGCCACCTGCAGCTGTCGTGGCCGGGGTTGGAGTGGACGCAGCAGAGGGTATTCTCGGTGTGGCAGCAGGGGTCAAGGTATGGGCAGGTGTGGGTGAAGCAAAATAATGATCGGGGAACACAAGGAATTGTACATCTGTAAAATTTAAATTGCTTTTAATGAAATGTACCGTGGCTGTTGTGAAGTCGCGGACAAAGCTCATCAGGCCCAGCTCTCGTTCCTCTATTTTCTGCAGGGTGGCTAGGATTTAAGTGGAGGAGTCTGCTGGGGGAGCTGCTGTTGTAGGCTGCTGCTGCTCGGCGGCGGCAGGATCGGTCTGGGTAGGCTCTGCTGGCTCTTCTCCCGCTGCAGACGGATTGAAACAGAAGATTGGTGTGGTAGCTTTCAGCTCCATAAAACTGAAGATATTTCTCTTCGTCCATCCTTTACCTCGAACCTTGAGATCTTCAGCAATTTCAGGGACGTTCGACCACGACGGATTTCTGTGATGAGGTAGGGGAAGACAAGGGGTCCCGATGGCCGAAGTGCACAGTCCAAAATCCCTCCCGAATATAGCGGCCAACATTAATGGGTCTCTCGTTTAAAATAGAATGGACGAGAGCTAACATGGGTTGATCCACTGTGCTGTTGTGCGAGGAAGGCATAATCCTCTTTTTCACGAAGGCGTTCCATAGTTTTGCCTCGGGAGTGAGTCGAGCTCGTTTCACCGTCCGTGGGTGCTTTGGGTCTGTATTCCACTGGGTCCCTTCCTCTGTCAGCTCTGCCATGACAGCATCATAGTCCTCTGCTGACATGCTTTCCAAGAACCTTTTGTGTCCGTCTTCCTTCTCTCCGACGTAGATGCCATAGAGGGTATTGATGTATTCCGGCTCAAAAGAGACTTCCTTACCACGCACTGTGACGGTCGTTATGTCCTTGCTGTCAACGACAGCGTAGAATTCTCTGACCAGAGTGACATTTATTTCCTCAGGTTGGGCAACAAACATCTGCCATTGAAGTGCTCTGATCTTGCGAGCGATGAATGGTTCGAGCCCAAGGTTCTCCGTTTGTTTGGTGTAGATAAACCCCTTCTCCTCCCACATCTCTCTTTTCTGGAAGGAGGTGTAGTATCGGTCATTGGAATCTACGGTGGCAAAGCGGTTTGGGATTCTGTCATGGCGGGGAGTGGCTCCTGCTGTGGTAGAGCTTGAGGTAGCACTTCTCCTAGTGTTTCTGGTACTCATAGTTGCAAGACTGTAGAAATGAAAGAAAATTTAAATCTATAGAGAAAGCAAGTAGAGAGAGTAAAAGTGGAGTGAAAAATGAATAGTAAAACGGGGTTTATATAGATGAAGAGGTTGCTACCCGTTGGAGCTGTAACGGGGCCAGCTGTTACGCGGTTTCTGACGCGTCTGTCATGCGTTTTCGCGTCTGCTGCGCGTCTGTTACGCGTTTGCGTGTCTGCCGCAATAACATGTTGACAGGCTGTATTTTCCGCGTCTGTCGCGACAGCTGTGACAACAGACTCCTCCTTTGGGATTTTTGGGCTGCTGGTGAGATGGTGGGCTAGTTCACTTCTTCTCCTCTCATTGTCTCATTTATTTCCTAAAAATAATTAAAACAAAAACTTATTTTTTAAAAAATAACATAATTCTAATTCCCCAATATATATATATATATATATATATAATAGTAATAAAAATAAAATTAAGTTAAATTAGGGATGCCATGAGGGGCATCTCCTAAAGTAACCACTTCCTGCATTCTTGGGGCTTCAGTCCCTTGATAATGCTTCAGTCTCTATCCGTTGACTTTAAATTGGTGCCCGTCTTTTAAGGATTTGATCGTGATGGCACCATGAGGAAAAACTTGCACAACTTGAAATGGGCCGGACCATCTAGATTTCAGCTTCCCTGGAAAGAGTTTCAACCTAGAGTTGAATAACAACACAAGATGGCCTGGGCAGAACTATCGTGGCAGCAACTTTTTCCGTGCCATCTCTTTGTCTTGTCCTTGTAGATCCTTGCGTTGTCATAGGCCATTGCTCACATTTCTTCTATCTCATTCAAGTCAAGTAACATTTTCTGTCCTGCCTTTTCTAAGTCCATGTTCACTACTTTGATGGCCCAATATGCTCTATGCTCTATCTCAACAGGTAGATGGCATGTTTTTCCATATATCAGCCGGTAGGGTGACATTCCCAATGGAGTTTTAAATGTTGTTCTGTAGGCCCAGAGTGCATCATTGAGGAGTAAGGACCAGTCCTTTCGAGTTGGTTTAACTATCTTCTCAAGAATATTCTTTACCTCCTTGTTTGATATTTCGGCCTGTCCATTGGTCTGAGGGTGATAAGCTGTTGCGATCCGATGCTTAACACCATATTTCTTTAAGGCAGCAACCATTACCATATTGTCGAAATGTCTCCCTTCATCACTGATGATCGCCTTAGGGATGCCAAATCTGGAAAAATGTTCTTATGCAGAAATCTCTGAACAGTTTTGGCATCGTTTTTTTGTGTGGAGACCGCTTCAACCCATTTGGACACGTAGTCCACTGCCAGGAGGATATAAAGATTCCCACATGATGCTGGGAACAGTCCCATGAAATCGATCCCCCAAACATCGGAGATCTCGACTTCAAGGATGTTTTGCAGCGGCATCTCATATCTTCTTGAGATGTTTCCAGTCCGTTGACACTTGTCACAGCCCTTGTAGAATGCTTGGGCATCCTTGAACAGTGAGGGCCAATAAAAACCAGACTGCAAAACCTTGGCAGCAGTTTTATTACCACCTAAGTGTCCTCCATATGGTGAAGCATGACAGTGATGTACCACAGCTTCCTGCTCATCCTGTGGTACACACCTCCTGATGATCTGATCTGCACAATGTTTGAAAAGAAGAGGTGCGTCCCAATAATAATGCTTAACATCATTTTGGAACCTCTTCCTAGCTTGATAGTTAAGTTCAAGAGGAAATATTCCGCTAACTAAATAATTAACGAAATCAGCATACCAGGGGAGTTCGGAAAACTTACCTGCCGCCATGGCTGTCGCGGCAGTGCTTGTGGCAGCGAAAAGCTTCTCGTCAGGGAAGGTCTCCAGTATGTGTGTCTTGTCTATTGGCAGACTCTTTCCCCTCTCTAGTCTTGACAAGTGATCAGCAACTTGGTTCTTTGTCCCTTTTTATCTTTGATTTCAATGTCGAACTCTTGCAGCAGCAGAATCCAACGAATCAGTCTGGGCTTTGCGTCTTTTTTAGCAAACAAATACTTCAGTGCAGAGTGGTCTGTGTGAACCACCACCTTCATTTCGAGTATGTATGAACGAAACTTGTCAATCGAGAACACCACTGCTAACAGTTCCTTCTCTGTTGTGGTGTAATTCACTTGGGCATCGTTGAGTGTTTTGCTAGCGTAGTAAATTACGTGCAATAGCTTGTCCTTCCTCTGCCCAAGTGCTGCCCCTACAGCGTAATCACTGGCATCATATATAATTTCGAATGGCAACTTCCAGTCTGGTGGCTGTACGAATGGGGCGGTTACTAGCTTTTCTTTCAGAATTCTGAATGCCTCAGTACATTCAGTATTGAAGTCAAAGGGATGATTCTGCTCTAGTAGGTGGCATAATGGCTTGGTGATCTCCGAAAAATTTGCTATAAACCTTCGATAGAACCCAACATGCCCTAAAAAACTCCAAATTCCCTTGTCTTTGGTGGGTGGCGGCAATTTTTCAATCAGCTCAATCTTTGCTCTGTCGACTTCTATGCCGCGACAGCTTACCTTGTGGCCTAGGACTATCCCCTCTTCCACCATGAAGTGACATTTCTCCCAGTTTAATACCAAGTTCGCTTTCTCGCATCTTTTGAGCACTTTCTGTAGGTTGCCTAAGCAGCTTTCAAAATTATCTCCAAAGACAGAGAAATCGTCCATAAATATCTCCAGGAAATCCTCCACCATATCGGAGAATATCGCCATCATACACCTCTGGAAGGTTGCTGGTGCATTGCAAAGTCCAAATGGCATTCTCCGAAAAGCGTAAGTACCGTATGGGCAAGTGAAAGTCGTTTTCTTTTGATCCTCTAGCGCGATGGCTATTTGGTTGTAACCTGAGTAACCATCAAGAAAACAGTAATAAGGCTTTCCCGCTAATCTATCAAGCATTTGATCAATAAAAGGCAGGGGAAAGTGGTCCTTTCGGGTAGCTTTGTTAAGCTTCCGGTAGTCCATACAAACCCTCTAACCGGTCACAGTCCTGGTTGGGATTAATTCATTTTCTTCATTGGTCACCACGATTATTCCTCCTTTCTTAGGAACGCACTGCATTGGGCTCATCCACTTACTATCAGAGATGGCATAAATTATCCCAGCGTCTAGCCATTTGATAATTTCTTTCCGGACCACTTCTCGCAAAGCGTCATTCAAACGTCGTTGGGCATCAATGGTCAGCTTATGATCATCCTCTAAGAGAATTTTATGCATGCATAGTGCCGGACTGATGCCTTGGATATCAGCTATCGTCCATCCAATAGCCTTTTTGTGCTGCTACAGCATCCCTATCATCTGTTGTTCCTGTTCCTGCATCAACTTGGAAGAGATGATTACAGGCAACGTATCATTTAATCCAAGAAAAACATATTTGAGATGCCCTTGCAGGGGCTTAAGGTCTAGAATAGGTGGTTCTACAGTTGAGGGCTTTTGGTTGATATGTTCATTCGAGGTATAGTTTAAGGGCTCGAATAACTTACCTGGACAATTGCCTATCCAGTTTACCTCCTCATGACCTTCAGTGTCAGATATGTCAGAATCTGAGGAGTTGCTATCGTCGTCGCTGCCGTGACAGTCTTCCAGATGGTTGCTGTAGCAGTGACCAAACTTGATGTCATGGCAGCACGACCTGATGCAGGGTTGATCAAGGACTACTTCAGTTATAGCCTTACATTCTTCTTCTGCATCAGCGTGTGCAGAATAGTCATGCATCCTTCTGTCATTTTAACCGTCTCAAATTCCCCAAGTCTGGATTTCTTTGACATAGCATCCTTGAGAAATTTGGGATAACCGGGCATCTCCTTGATGGCATCTAACAGCGGAATATTAATGTGGACCTGCTTAAAAATATCATAGATCTTCTTAAGCTGGAACTCCTGTTTTTGATTCTGTAGTCGCTGTGGAAAAGGAGGTGGAGGACTGTTATCTTCAATGCGTCCTTCCCACGGTATTCGGATCTGAGGAGGCTTAGGTTCTTCATCCTTCTCCTCTGTCCCTTCTGCTGTCGTGACAGGTGTGGCGGCATCAAGCTGTTTATCGCCTTTCGGGGCAGTATTCACGGCAGTTGATTCTAGGGCTGGTTCCTTAATTTGTTCAACTTTCTTCTCCTGCCCTGGTAGTTGCTTCCCACTCCTAGTTGTGATAGCCTTGCACTGCTCATGTGTGGGTTTTCTAGCGACGTCAGTATCGCTAGGGAATCCTCCGTTCTGCCTTGGCATAATATGTTGAGAAACTTGACCCATCTGTGTCTCCAGTGATTTTAGAGTAGCTTCATGGTTAGTCATTCGCATCTCTATTTTATCCATGAAAGACTCAGTCTTCTTGACGAAGTGATCCATGTTTGCTATGTAGGTTCCTGTCTGTGACATAAATGTGGCCAAGGTCTGCTCCAGTATACTAGGTGTGGCTGCTGGAGGCTGTTGCGGCTGTTGTTGCGGTTTCTGCCGTGTCATAATTCTAGGTGCCTCTGATTTTGAGTGTTCTGTACTTGAGGATTTAAGGCGTTGTTAGGGTTGCTCCAAGAGAACTTGGGGTGTTTTCTCCAGTTGGGATTGTAATTGTTGGAATTGTAGTTTTGCTTGTTATAGTTTCCAACATACATCCCTTCCTCTGGCTGTAACGGGCAATCTTCCGAACTATGATTCCCACTGCACGTTCCACATACCTCTTCTGCAGCGTAGACCGGTTGTGAATCTTTCTTCAGCAAGTTTTCTACTACTTTTATGAGATACGCAACTTGTGTCTTTAGGGAATTATCGGCTTCGTAATCCTTCACAGCTAGTACTCGTTTACCTCTCCTCGATGTGGGAAATTGCTCTTCATTCTTTGCCAAATTCTTTAACACTACCATGGCTTCATCCGGATCTTTATCCAACAGCAACCCATTGGCTACTGAATCGATTCTCATGCGAGTCTGTAGGTTGGCAGCATTGTAGAATTTGATGACTTGATTCCAAACTGGGAATCCGTGCATCGGGCAATTTCTCAGAAGAGTAGTAAACCTGTCCCATGCCTCGTGCATTGGCTCGTCATCCTCCTGCTGAAAAGTAACAATTTCGTTATGTAATCTCTCAGATAAGTGGGAAGGATTAAAACGAGATAAAAATTCACGAGTTAAATCTGCCCAAGTTCGTATTGAACCCGTCGTTAGTTTGTTCCACCATGTTTTTGCTCTATCCCTCAATGAATGAGGAAATAACTGAAGTCTCAGTATCTCTGGATTTACACCTGGTAGTCTAAACGAACCACATATTTCTTGGAACGTTTTTAGATGTTCTCTAGCATCCTCTGTAGCTGTACCACTAAATTGGCCAACGGAATTAATCATGTTGAACATCACAGGTTTCAGCTCGAAGTTTTCAGCTTCCATGTCTGGCAGGGTGGTCTCCAGTTCAACATGATCATTGATCATGTAATCACGGCAGAACCGGCGTGCGGCCCCAACAGCAGGAGGATCGGAAGGTTGTCCGTTTCCTCCATCTCCGATAGGATCGTTAGGATCTTGAGGATTCCCTTGGTTGTTCCTCCTATCTTCGTGTCTTCCGTTCACCATTGCTTCTAACAGTTCCTCCAGGTACTCGTTTCTTTCTACTAAGAGGCGGACTCATTTCTCGAGGTTGCACGTTCGTTCGATTTCATGGTCTAATTTGTGCTCAGGTTCTTTCCCTCGTTGAGATCTGCGCATAAGCAAACAAAAGACCTTGTGAAAAGCACATGGTGAACAATCCAAATTAAAACAGAAAAAATTAAAAAGAAAATGTGCAGTAAAAGTAAGGGTAAAAATATGTTGTCAGTCCCCGGCAACGGCGCCAAAAACTTGTTGCGTGTAAAAGAGTCTATCGCAATAGAGTGCAGGTGTACACGACGAAAGTAGTAAAATGATACACGAAGTATCGGATGTCGAATCCACAAGGACTGGAAATAGCCTTAACCTTTGATTGTTGCACAAGAAAGAAGATAATTATAATTGTTTATAAGGGAATAATAAAGAATACTGAAGATAAAAGATTAAGAGATTCAGGGTAGAGAAATAGGCTGGTATTGATTTGCTCAGTAGTGCAGGTGTTGCTCTGTCTAGGACTTTCTGTTCTATCGTCGCTTCTGTCGCGGCAGCACCTGCGGCGGCAGCGATCTGTTGTTGTCACGGCAGAGATCACACAACTCTGTTCTTCAAGCTTAGCAAGAATCCCTGCTGTGACTCGTCCTATCCCTAGGTCCAAGTCTGTCGATGAACACGTCTTTGATGATACCTCCCTGCGTGAATCGAAGGATGAACACCGATGTTGTTGAATTCTTCCTTAGCCACTTAACCTCATCCTATCCCTAGGTCCGAGATAGTTCAACCATAAACTGGAGAACCCGTACTTATTCCTTTCGTATACTTAACTCTCCCGATATTAAGGAAATGTATAATCTCACAATGCTCTTCCGATACTCTTGCAAGATGTTGAAAACCAAAATAAGCAAACTTGAAGTCTATTTTATTGAACAGAAAAAAATCCTAAAATAATGCAATCCTTGCAACTACTTTACAGAATCAACCCTTAGCCCTAGGGGAAGTTTAGAACATGATGAGAAGGGGGAAAACGACTAGGGTTTAGGGGAAGACGGCTAGAGAATAAGATATCCTTCCGTAGGTCGAATTACATGCCTTTATATAGGCCTTGGGTTCAAGTTTTCTAATATGACAAGAATACAAGTTTAAATTAAAGTACAACACTATTAAAGACTAAATCTTCAGAGTAGATGTCTTTAATCCGTCCTCTTTCCTTGCCTTGAGTTTCTTCCTTGAACTTTGGGCTTGGCCTTCATTCTGATCTAGGGCTCAAAAAAATATAGGAGTGCTCCACGACAGACCAGCTTAATTTCCTCTTTCTGTCGAGCTCCACTTCACTTTTTCCCTTCAACATGGATGTCGTCATTGGCTGCCACGGCAGCGGCCATGGCAGCATCCTTCTTCTCGACAGCAATCCTGTGTTCTAGTTTTGCTTCTCCACTGCCTTGCGTCTGCTACAACATCTACCTGCAAAAGGAACCAAAATCAGTAGCAACTGTGCCATTTTATATAATTGTGATGTATAAATAAAATCTATCCTAATGCAATGAATTATGCTCCAATGTAGCATAAATATGGGTTAAATAGGGGGTAAAAAGTAGAACTTTTGCACACTCAACATTTGCCTTACCCGGATGGTACTCTATTGTGAGGTCATAATCCTTGAGAAGCTCTAACCACCTACGTTGCCTGAGGTTCAACTCCCTTTGAGACATCAAATACTTCAAACTCTTGTGGTTGGTATACACGTTGCACTTCTCACCGTAAAGATGGTGTCTCCAAATCTTCAATGCGAACACCACTGCGGCTAGCTCTATGTCATGAGTGGGATAATTCTTCTCATGAACTTCAACTGTCGCGAGGCATATGCTACCACCTTACCTTCTTGCATAAGCACACAACCTATCCCTACGTAGGATGCATCACTATAAATCACAAGTTCTCTCCCCGGTTCAGGCTGAATCAAGATAGGAGCTTCGGTAAAAGCTTTCTTCAATTTCTCAAACGCTTCTTGTCTTGCATCTAACCACTCATACGGAACTTTCTTCTGTAGCAACTTAGTCAAAGGAGCAGCTATCCTAGAAAACCCCTCAACAAACCTTCTATAGTACCCCACCAAACATAGGAAACTGCGGATTTCTGTCACTGACTTCGGTTGTTTCCCATTTACTATAGCTTCTATCTTCTTGGGATCCACACTAATCCCACTAGCCGAGATCACGTAACCTAGGAAGACTACCTCCCTAATCCAAAACTCATATTTTCTTAGCTTGGCATACAACTGATTCTCTAGTAGGGTCTGAAGTACTAACCGCAAGTGCTCATCATGCTCCTCCTCGGTCCTAGAGTATACCAAGATGTCGTCTATGAACACCACCACAAACCTGTCCAAGAACTCATGAAACACACGGTTCATCATATCCATGAAGGCTGCTAGAGCATTAGTCAACCCAAAAGGAATCACCAAAAACTCATAATGCCCATAACGTGTACGAAAGGCCGTCTTCAGTATGTCCACATCCTTTACCTTCAACTGGTAGTACCCGGACCTCAAGTTAATCTTCGAAAACACAAAAACACCTCTCAACTGGTCTAGCAAGTCATCTATCCTAGGCAAAGGGTATTTTTTCTTCACTGTCACCTTATTCAACTGCCTATAATCTATACACATCATCATGCTACCATCTTTCTTTTTCACAAACAAGACTGGAGCACCCCACGGGGAAATACTAGGCCTAATGAAGCCCCTATCAGTCAACTCTTGAACCTGTGTCTTCAACTCTTTCAACTCTTTCAGTGCCATTCTATACGGAGCAATCGACACTGGTGCAGAATCAGAATACGTCTCAATAGCAAACTCAACTGCTCTGTCTGGAGGCATACCCGATAACTCTTTCGAAAAAACACTCGAAAAATCACATATTGTTCTGATGTCCTCAGGTCTCACCTCACTCATATTCGGATTCATTACATAAGCCAAGTAAGCCTGACACCCCGAACTCAACAACCTCTGAGTTTCCAAAGCCGAAACCACATTGGACAAGAACCTGACGTTCTCACCAACTACCACAACCTCAAAGTCATCGGTACGCCTCAAGGAGACTCTCTTGGTCTCTAAGTCAACCCTAGCTCTATGCTCTACAAGCCAATCCATGCCCAAAATCACATCAAAACCGTAGAAGGGCAACTCCATCATATCGACCGGAAATACGTGGCCCTGAACCATCAAGAGACACCTCCTATACACTTTCCTAGCTACCACTGTATCACCAAAAGAGCTAGTTACATGTACACCTACCTCTAACCAATCACATGGTAACCCTAATGACCTTGCGTGCTCACCCAAAATATAATAATGTGTTGACCCCGAATCTATCAAAGAAAGCAAACTCAAAGACTATAATGAGAAATTACCTGCAATGACATCAGTGTCATTCCCAGCCTCCCACTGAGCATACACCCTAGCCGGTCCTCCTCCCTCGGGCTGGACTGCTACTACATAAGCCAAGTTCCTCTGACCCTCATTCATTGGCTGAAAGTTTCCGCGACCGCGCCCACGGCCTCTTTGATGCTCAAAGCCCCTAGCCGGGTGTGGACAGTCACGCCTCAAATGGTCTCGGGAGCTACAGTTCTAACACGCTCCATAAATACCCATGCACTCGCCCTGGTGGCGTCTCCCGCACTTAGTGCACTCCGGAGTGTGCACAACAGATCCTTGGCCCTGACGGCCCTGACCATAGTTACCACCTCTATGTCTCGAATCGGGCTGGTACCTTCTATCCCTATGCCTCTTGGCATGATCTCTATCCCAGTTCGCAAGTCTCTTTCCGGAATCGGATCCACTAGCTCGTGCACTAGAGCCCAAGTTCTGCTCGATATCCTTGGCCCTAGAGACCAAAACATCGAACTCAGTGTAATCAGAGGCAAGCATGCAGGTCTTCACATCTCTAGTCAACCCATATCGAAAGCGCTCACACCGATCCCTCTCATTAGGGACCAACTCAGGTGCATACTGGCTCAATCTCACAAACTGAACCTCGTACTCAGTCACAGTCCTATTACCCTGAACCAAGGCCATAAACTCTCTCTTCTTTTCATCCAAGTACCGAACTCCAAGATACTTCCTCTTGAAAGCATTTCTGAAGAACTCCCACGTGATATCCGCTTCGGCCATCCCCGAAGTAACAATGGTCCACCAAGTATAAGCGTCCCCCTGAAGCAAGGAGACAATGCAACCCAACTTACGGGCGTCTGAACACTCCATTTGTCCCAAGATGCGAGTAGTACTCTCAAGCCACCCCTCCGAACCCTCGGGAGTCAACCCACGAAACTCAACTGCCCCCAAATTACCGAGCCTCTCTAAGGATAGACATGTCCCCGCAGCCTGAGGTGGTGTTGTAGCTTGCATACCGGCCAAAGCTGTCTGAAAAGCCCCGGCTATGGTCTGAATCAAATGGGTAATGTCCGCGCCCGCTAGACCCTGACCCTCCTGAGCCCCAACACCTCCAACATTAGCAACAGCCTGAGGCCCATTACCATCACCGCTGACTTGAGCACCAACCTGAGGCACATCACCTTCACAACCCACTCCATTACCACCGGCAGCAGGAGGAACGGGAGGCTCACCTCTAGGTGCCTGGCCACCCGATCTAGGTCGCCCCCTCGGTCTCACCATAGCAAAATAAGATCTAAAACAATAAACACACAACAAACAAGAAACATTATGTTAGCAATGGGCAAGGATTTAAGTTCTCAAGCTCATCAAACCAAAACCATTTTCTTTTTATTTTGACAACAACGCCTAACAATGGGGACATTTGACCAACCCTCAAACAACAACAAGGTCATTAAAGCATGCATTCATACACCGTGCTATCAACAGACTTCAAGCATACATAGCAAAACACTCACCGAGATACAACAACACATGACACATTAACTTACCTCACTCACCTGCCCGAGGTCTCGGAAACCTCAGGCTCTGATACCAGCAAATGTAACCCCCTCGTCCCAGTCTGGAGGACTGGCCGGTCCGAGTAGGCTACACGGGGAAAACCGAAATGAAACCCGCTAGGGCCCCACTTCGGTTAGAAACCCTAGAAAATTTCTTTTAATTATTATCTTGTCTAAAGGCATTCATACATCTTATGCGTGACACGACAGCGGAAGGACAACAAGCTACGCGAACAACCAAGCAACCAATTTAAAAGAGTCCATTTTAGTTTATTCAGCAGGCCGTATCGATACGCTTAAAGAGGGTATCGATATACCTTGACCAGGTCAACAACCTATAGTCAACATAGGGAGATTGTATCGGTACACTGGTTGACCGTACCGATACGCCCTCACTAGTCAACTTCTCATGGTCAACGATACAAGACCGTATCGATACACCCTAGACTCGTACCGATACGCTAAAATCTCGTCAAAATCTCAGATTTCCATTGAGCTTTTGGCGTATCGATACACCCCCGTGTATCGGTAAACTCGGCTTAAACTGAGCCCCAAGGTGTAGGACCGTATCGATACGGCCCTTGGGTGTACCGATACGCCCTGCACTGCAAGACTCAATTTAGCTGCTAAGGACTCCAAAACACAACTCTAGATGCAAATTAAGATTCACCTAGGCACAACAAAGCATACATACGACATTTACAACCAAGATTTCAGCATACGAGGCATTCGAAACGAACAAGGATCATACATTCAAGGATTCAAGCACTTACTCAAAAGGAGACACACTTAGCATTTATAAGATTTCATGCTTTAAACAACCATACATAAAGCATTCATAGATCATGATCATAGACTCTCATACGCGAGCAATTTAGCAACAAAATAGGCATGGTCCTCAATCCACGACATAAAGCATAACACATCCGATCATAACATTAACAACTCCACATGCTAGAACATCAACAAAATCAAACTAAGGAGTTTGACACCAACTCCTACAAGTCTACACCCCCATCGTCTAGGCATTATTACAAATACGTAAATCATACTTGATCTACTTTGAGAACTCCAAAAGCTCTTCTCCTGCCCACTTGCCTCCCGAACTCTAACGATCTGCATGTTGGAAAAGAATGAGAGCGTAAGCTAACTAGCTTAGTGAGAGAAGCTCTAAACTTGAACAAGCATGCAGTTTTCAAACATTTTTCATAATTGACAATAAATCAATGGATGCACGAATGATTATCACAACAAAACCACACATGGCTTGCACATGCACAACCAACATACACACGGTGGGACTACACATCACTGTTTCGACTAGTAGTTTTCCAATGGGACTACACATCAAAGTACTCTTCTACTAGTCACTATCGGTGGGACTACACATCACCGTAGTTAAGACAACCATCACGTGAGGCTCGACTTCTACACGACTACACAACAACAACGATGTAAAACTACTCGAGATGCACATGATACCACAACATATATCATTCATCAACACATAACAAGGATGGAGGAGTAGTAACTTACACTCGGGTTTAGGTGAACCTTCTAGGTCCCACCCAAACCCCCAAGATTTCCATTTCGAAAACAAATCAAATTTTGACATTTCTACTCACCGTTGCTACCCAAGAGAAGGCCGAAAACCAAGCCCAAGTTTCCAAATTCCTCGGATTCGTCTCCGAAGCTTCACCAACTAAATTCATTGCTTATAATCATCCCAACACAATTAAAATAACCACAAATCAGTCCACAATTCAATGTAGTCAAACCAAAACACAAACCAAGCACAAAACACGCGATTTCAACCAAAGACAAATCCCAAATTCCTCATTCCCGAGCAGCCCCTAAGCACAACCTAAAACCAATGATTCCAACACTTAAATTACTCCCAAAAGCCTCCAAAACAACCCTTACATATAGCCTAATCATCAACCATCAAATTTCCACATTTAACACCCCCAAAACTCAACCTAAACCCCTCCAAAACCCAAATTTGGGAAACTCCATAAAACTATGTAAAAATCAAGTATGTTGGACCTTTTAGGTTGTAAACATCTTGTCTGACATTAATAAATCGAAAACTTAAGTTAAAGAAAATAAAGATAGCATTTTTTAATAAAAAACCCCAAAACTTCAAATTTCAAAATCATGAACAATAATGAAAACTAAAGGTACTAACTTGTAGAGGGAAAGGAGGACAAGTCAAAAATAGTTTTATCTTTCGAAAATCACCAACAAAGAGCAAGGGAGATGATGAAATAGTGATTTGGGTAAGGAGAGCTCTAATGTCGTTGAATTTGAAATGGGAGTGAGGAAGAAGATGAGCACATGATCTTCTTCTTTTGTTTTTGTTTGATTTTACCAAAGAAATCATATTTACCATAATGCCATTAATGAAATGGCTAAAACTCTCATCTCCTAAAATCCATGGAATTTGGACTTAGAAGATAGGCCCAACATAGATTTTAATTATTTTGCAAACACGAAGCCCATAAAAATATTTTATTATTTTAATTATGAAACCGAAACCCGAAACATTATTTTAATATTATTTTCACCCGACCCCCAAACCCGAGTGTTACAGTTTTAAAGTTCTAATCTTATAGTATGATCCTAAGTTTTCTTCCTTAAGCATCCTAAAATTAAAGGCTCTAAAATGTTCTAAACTATGGTAAGAAGAGAGAGTTTTAATGCCACATAAGAAGATTTAATTAAAATTTAACTAAGGTAATTGATAGAAAGTACTGCCGAGACATAAGCAAAATTTGGTTAAGGCAATGTAGTTAAAAAAAATTTGAACAAGTAAAAGAACATAACTGCATGGCAATTATATTATAATGCTGCGACATGGCCTTGCCTTGGCAACTAAACCTACTCCCCCAAACTCGAATCAAGCATTTCCCTCAATGCTTACATTGCATACAATAAGATAGGAAAATTTAGCACATAAAAATTTTAAGGGCATTAAAAATAAATGGCGTAAAGAAGAGGAATTTAGATGGATGGTGACTTGGAAGATTCATCTTCCTCGTTACTTTCGCTCTGCAATATCAGCCTCTTCGGTCTGGATGACGTGTGCTTGACTCATTTGGATTCACGGGGTGGCTGGATGCGTGATGGTGGGGTGGGCTTTGCTACCAGCGTCGTGACCTCCTTATCTTTTGAGTATGGGTAGATTTCCTCCACGGTTTCTACCTTGTGTTTTAGTTCCTCAAAGACTCGACTGATAGAATGGGTGGTGTCAGACCAACTGGAGAAGGCATGGTATGGAGATCCGACAGGTGTGTCCAGGCCAGCCTTGCACTTGCCTTTGTGCGTTGCGGCATAAGGAGCATCAGATGCCACGACAGTGGGTACTTGGGATGTCAGGGCAGTGGCGGCGACTGGGGTTGCTTCTTCTTTGTGCTCAGGGGCGGCGGCGGTGGTGAAGACATCAGGGAAGGGTGGAAACTGGATTGTCTGGTCTGGGAACTTCTTCTGGATCAACTGTATAATTGAGGCATGGAAGTCCCTCGTGTGCGCCATTAACAGTTGTTGGTGTTGGTCCATTTCCTCCAGCTTTTACAAAATTTGCTGAAGGTCTGTTGCTGTTGCGTGTAAAATAGTTTATCGCAATAGAGTACAAATGTACACGACGCAAGTAGTAAAGTGATACACGAAGTATCGGATGTCGAATCCACAGGGACTGGAAATAGCTTTATCCTCGAATTGCTGCACGAGAGAGAAAGAAGACAGTTTAAATTGTTGGGAATTGATATTGGAGAATACTGAAAATAAAAGATTAAAAGGTTCAGGGTAAAGAAATAGGCCGGTATTGATTTTCTCGGTAGTGCAGGTGTTGCACTGTATAGGAACTCCTGTTCTGTCGTCGTACCTGTCGCGGCAGCAATCTGTTGTTGTCGCGGCAGTGATCACACAACTCTGTACTTCAAGCTTGGCAAGAATCCTTGATGTGACTTGTCCTATCCCTAGGTCCAAGTACTGTTGATGACACTTCTTGGATGATACCTCCCGGCGTGAATCAAAGGGTGAACACCAATGTTGTTTAATTCTTCCTTAGCCACTTAACCTCGTCCTATCCCTAGGTCCGAGATAGTTCAACCATAAACTGGAGAACCTGCACTTATTCCTTTCGTATACTTAACTCTCCCGATATTAAGTAAATAAATAATTTCACAATGCTCTCCCGATACTCTTGTAAGATGTTGAAAACCAGAATAAGCAAACTTGAAGTTTAATTTCAATAAAAAGAAAATTCCTAAAAACAGTACAATCCTTGCAACTACTTTACAGAATCAACCCTTAGCCCTAGGGGAAGTTTAGAACATGATGAGAAGGGGGAAAACGACTAGGGTTTTGGGGAAGACAGCTAGAGAATGAGATATCCTTCCCTAGGTCGAATTACATGCCTTTATATAGGCCTTGGGTTCAAGTTTTCTAATAAGGTAAGAATACAAGTTCAAACTAAAGTACAACTCTAATTAAGATTAAATCTCTAGAGAAGATGCCTTTAACTCGTCCTCTTTTCTTGCTTTGGGTTTCTTCCTTGAACTTTGGACTTGGCCTTCATTCTGATCTAGGGCTCAGTAAAATATAGGAGTGGCCCACAACAAACTAGATTAATATCCTCTATTTGTCGAGCTCAACTTCACTTTTCCCTTCACCATTGATGTCGTCATGGCTGTCACGGCATCATCCTCCTTCTTGACTCGAGTCCTGTGTTCCAGCTCTGCTTCCTCACTGCCCTGAGTCTGCCACAGCAGTTACCTGCAAAAACAGCCAAAATCAGTAGCAACTGTGCCATTTTATATAATTGTGATGTATATGTGAAATCTATCCTAAATGCAATGAATTATGCTTGAATGCAGGAGAAATATGGGTTAAATAAGGGGTAAAAAGTAGAACTTTTGTACACTCAACACACCCCCAAACTCAAGTTCTTGCTTGTTCTCAAGCAATTATGACCTAACTAACTAAAAAAAACTTTTTCTTTGGCTTAAATCAGTGAACTTTTCCTTACCTACCATTCATGCCTTATCGCGAACAACACCTTGTTGGACATTTATGGACTTATTCGGAACCTTGCTATAATTCTCGTGTAGTGTGTGCATGTTTTGTAAACAATTATATGCCTAGACTCTTTTAGTTTACTAGAATAGCTAAGCCACTCACTTGAATTTTTATGCCAACTTCATTTTCTTGGAGGCAATTCTTAGGCTCCTTTAGTTTTTTTTCTTAGACTTGGTTTTCTTTTCTTAATTTAAGTTTGACTAGAGCCTGTTTTCGGGCACCTCTAGCTAACTTCCTAGAGCCGGTTTTGGGCACCTCTAGGTGTATTGAGTCTAACTTTTCTTAACTTATTTTCCTAGAGCCAGTGTTAGGTACCTCTAGGGGTAACTCAAGTGTTTAAGCTTTTCCTATTCTAGTTTACTAAGAGAAGTCTTGACAGTATAAGAGTCACAAAGGATGTTTGAAGATCAGAACTATAATAAGGCTCTAAACTGTTCCTAAAAATATCCTAAAGGCACTGCCACGACAGAGTCTGTCACAGCAGGTAAGTTCAGTTCAAAGACTTAAGCCAATTTTTTTGACAAAAATAAACTTATATAATAATTAACACTTAGACAAAATTTTAAAACCTAAAAGACACTTCATTACTGGAGGGATGCCACCCCCAAACTCGAGGGTTGCATTGCCCTCAATGCATGATAACATAGATGAAAAAGAAACAAAACAAAATACATCACAAATTAAATAAAACAGTAAGACAACAAAAATCAGATAGAAACTTAATTTGAGGAGTTTTTATCGCTACTGCTGCTGCTAATCTGTAGCTGTCGGCGGGAAGTGACCTTCATTGTGGGTGCCAGCATAGTGCTAGGAGAGGCGGAGGCAGTTTTCTTCTTGGCTTCCCTTGGCGGCTGGATACGAGTGGGTGAGATCCGGGGTAGCTTTTCCAGCACTTTTACCTCATCTTCTGAACTGCTGTTGCTGGTGCTACTACTGCTGCGGGCAGACCTGCCCTGGCCCGATGGTCCTTCACCAGTTTGGTTGGGCTTCTGGCAGATAGAGGAAGAGGAGAACCCTGCGAAGTAGTCGTCGTCGAGTTCTGGCAGTGACTCCTTTCGTTTCTCACCTCTGAAAGAGGCAGTGGAATTGTGGCTGCCACCTTCAGCTGTTGCGGCCGGAGTTGGAGTAGATGCAGCAGATGGTGTTTTTGGTGTGGCAGCAGGAGTAGGAGTAGGTGTAGGGGCAGCAAAGTAGTGCTCTGGGAAGGCAGAAAATTGTACATTTGCAAAATTTAAATTATTTTGAATAAAATGTATCGTTGCTGCCGTGAAGTCTCTGATGAAACTCATCAGACCAAGCTGTTGTTCCTCCATCTTTTTGAGTGGAGGCGTCTGCTGGAGGGGCTGCTGCTGCTCTACTGCGACAGGTTCTGGCTGAGTGGGGCCAGCTGGCTCCTCTGCTGCGGCAGACGGGTTGAAAAAGGAGAGTGGTGTGGCTGCTTTCAATTCCATTAGGCTAAAGATGTTGCGCTCTGTCCATCCCTTCCCTTGGACTTTGAAATCCTCGGGGATTTCTGGAACGTTGTGGCCTCGGCAGATCTCGGTGATGCGGTACGGGAAGACAAGAGGTCCCGACGGTCGGAGGGCACATTCCAAAATCCCTTCTCCTATATACCGGCCAAAATTTATGGGTCTTTCATTGAGAATTGAATGGGCGAGTGCTAACCTGGTTCGGTCGACCGTGCTGTTATGAGAGGAAGGCATGATTCTCTTCTTAACGAAGTGGTTCCATAGTTTGGCCTCGGGAGTGAGTTGAGTGCGTTTCACCGTCCACCGATGCTTGAGGTCGGTGTTCCATTTTGTCCCCTCCTCCGTTACCTCTGCCATCACAGCATTATAGTCTGCCGACGACAAACTCTCGACGAATCTCTTGTGTATGTTCTCCTTTTTGCCGACATAGATGCCATAGAGGGTGTTGATGTAAGCAGGCTCGAAAGTAACTTTTTTACCTCGCACTGTCACGGTCTTGGTATCCTTGCTGTCGACAGCAGCGTAAAATTCCCTGACCAGCGTGACGTTCATCTCTTCTTGCTGGGCAGCAAACATCTGCCATTTGAGGGCCTTGATTTTTCGTGCAATGAAAGGTTCGAGCCCGAGGTCTTCCATGCGTTTGGTGTAAAGAAACCCTCTTTCTTCCCACATCTCCCTCTTCTGGAAGGAGCGGTAATATCTTCCGGCGGTGTCGGTTGAGGCAAAGCGATTGGGGATGGCACTGTGCCTGGGTGTGCTGGCTGCTGCAGTAGGGCTGGAGGCAGCACTTCTACGAGTTTGTCTGGTAGTCATAGTTGCAAGGTTGTGGAAGATAAAAGAAATTTGAGATCTAGAGAGAAAGTAAGTTGATAGAGTAAAAGTGAGGTAAAAATGAATAGTAAATACGGTTTATATAGATAAATGGTTTTCTGCTCGTTGGAGCTGTAACGACAGGCGCGAATAACGGGGCCAGCTGTTATGCGGTTTCTAACGCATTTGTCACGCGTTTCCGTGTCTATTGCGCGTCTGTTACGCGTTTGCGTGTCTACCGCGACAGCGTGGTAGCAGGCTATATTTTCCACGTCTGTCGTGACAGCTGTTGACAGGCTGTGACGACAGCCTCCTCCGTTGGGCTTTTTGGGCTGCTGTTGAGATGGTGGGCTGGTTCACTTCTTCTCCTCTCATTGTTTCCCTTATTTCCTAAAAATAATTAAAATAAACCATAGTTCCTAAAAATAAAATAATTCTTAATTCCTAATAATTAAATCAAAGAAAAATAAAATAGAAAAAATAAAATTAAGTTAAATTAGGGATGCCTCGAGGGGCATCTCCTAAAGTAACCACTTCATGCATGCTTGGGGCTTCAGTCCCTTGATAATGCTTTAGTCTCTGTCCGTTGACTTTGAATTGGTGCCCGTCTTTTAAGGATTTGATCATGATGGAACCATGGGGAAAAACCTGCACAACTTGGAATGGGCTGGACCATCTAGATTTAAGCTTTCCTGGGAAAAGTTTCAACCTAGAATTGAACAACAGCGCAAATTGCCCTGGGAAGAACTGTCGTGGCAGCAATTTCTTGTCATGCCACCTCTTGGTTTTGTCCTTGTAAATTCTTGTGTTGTCGTAGGCCATTGCTCGAATTTCTTCAATTTCATTCAAGTCGAGCAGCCTCTTCTGTCCTGCCTTATCTAAGTCCATGTTTACTGCCTTGATAGCCCAGTAAGCTCTATGCTCAATCTCAACAGGTAAATGGCATGTTTTTCCATATATCAACCTGTAGGGTGACATTCCCAGTGGTGTCTTGAATGTTGTTCTATAGGCCCATAGTACATCATTGAGGTGGAAAGACCAGTCCTTTCGAGTAGGTTTAACCATCTTCTCAAGAATGTTCTTTGCTTCCTTGTTGGATATTTCGGCCTGTCCATTGGTTTGAGGGTGATATGTTGTTGCAATGCGGTGCTTTACGCCGTATTTTCTTAAGGCAACAACGATTACCCTATTGTCAAAATGTCTCCCTTCATCACTGATGATCGCCTTAGGTATGCCAAACCTGGAGAAAATGTTTTTCTGCAGAAATCTCTTGACAGTCTTGGCATCGTTTTTCTGTGTGGCGGTCGCTTCAACCCATTTAGATACATAATCCACTGCCAGTAGGATATATAGATTTCCACATGATGCTAAGAATGGTCCCATGAAATCAATACCCCATACATCGAAGATTTCGACTTCTAAGATGTTTTGCAGTGGCATCTCATGTCTTCTTGAGATGTTCCCAGTCCGTTGGCACTTGTCACAGCTTTTGTAGAATGCTTGGGCATCCTTGAATAGTGAGGGCCAATAAAATCAGATTGCAAAACCTTAGCAGCAGTTTTGTTTCCACCCAAGTGTCCTCCATATGAGGAAGCATGGCAATGGTGAATTACAGCTTCCTGCTCATCTTGTGGTACACACCTCTGAATAATTTGATATGCACAATGTTTGAAAAGAAAAGGTTCGTCCCAATAATAATGTTTTGCATCATTTTGGAACCTCTTCCTTGCTTGGTAATTAAGTTCAGTAGGTAGTACTCTGCTAACTATGTAATTAACAAAATCAGCGTACCAAGGAAGTTCACTAAACTTACCTGCCGCCATGGCTGTCGCGGCAGTGCTTATGGCAACAAACATCTGCTCGTTAGGGAGAGTTTTCAGTATGTGGGTCTTGTCTGTCGGTAGACTTTTTCCCATCTCTAATCTTGACAAGTGGTCTGCAACTTGGTTTTCTGTCTCCTTTTTATCCTTGATTTGAAGGTTGAGCTCTTGCAGCAGCATAATCCAACGTATCAGTCTAGGTTTTGCATCTTTTTTAGCGAACAGATACTCCAGTGCTGAATGGTCTGTATGGACCACCACCTTTGTTCCAAGTATATACGAACGGAACTTGTTAATCGAGAACACCACTGCTAAAAGTTCCTTTTCTGTTGTGCTGTAATTTACTTGAGTATCGTTTAGTGTTTTGCTAGCGTAATAAATTACGTGAAACAGCTTGTCCTTCCTCTGCCCAAGTGCTACCCCTACTGCATAGTCACTGGCATCACACATAATTTCAAATGGCAAACTCCAGTCTGGTGGTTGTACAATCGGGGCTGTTACCAACTTTTCTTTCAGGATTCTGAATGCCTCAGTACATTCAGTATTGAAGTCAAAAGGGTGATTCTGTTCCAGTAGGTGGCATAAAGGCTTGGTAATCTTCGAAAAATTTGCAATAAACCTTCAATAAAACCCAGCACGCCCTAGGAAACTCCGAATTCCCTTGACTGTGGTGGGTGGCAGCAGCTTTTCAATCACTTCTATCTTTGCTCTGTCGACCTCTATGTCGCGACAGCTTACCTTGTGGCCTAGGACTATCCCCTCATCCACCATGAAGTGACATATTTCCCAGTTTAATACCAAGTTCGCTTTCTCGTATCTTTCGAGCACTTTCTGTAGGTTGCCTAAGCAGCCTTCAAAACTATCTCCAAAGACGGAAAAATCGTCCATGAATATTTCCAGGAAGTCTTCCACCATGTTGGAGAATATCGCCATCATACACCTCTGGAATGTTGCTGGTGCATTGCAGAGTCCAAGTGGCATTCTCCGGAAGGCATAAGTGCCGTATGGGCAAGTGAAAGTCGTTCTCTCTTGATCCTCCGGTGCAATAGCTATCTGGTTATAACCTGAGTAACCATCAAGAAAACAATAATAAGGTTTCCCCGCTAATCTATCAAGCATTTGATCAATAAAAGGTAGGGGAAAATTGTCTTTCCGGGTAGCTTTGTTAAGCTTCTGGTAATCCATACAAACCCTCCAACCGGTCATAGTCCTGGTTGGGATTAGTTCGTTCTCTTCATTGGTTACCACGGTTATTCCTCCCTTTTTCGGAACACACTGCACCGGGCTCACCCACTTACTATCTGAGATGACATAAATTATCTCGGCATCAAGCCATTTGATAATTTCTTTTCTCACCACTTCTCGCATAAAGTCGTTTAAGCGTCTTTGGGCATCAATGGTCGGCTTATGATCATCCTCTAGGAGAATTTTGTGCATACATAGTGCCGGACTGATGCCTTGGATGTCAGCTATCGTCCATCCAATAGCCTTTTTATGCTGCTGCAGCATCCCTATTAGCTGTTGTTCCTATTTCTGCATTAACTTGGAAGAGATAATTACGGGCAACATATCATTTAAACCAAGAAAAACATATTTAAGCTTCCCTGGCAGGGGCTTAAGGTCTAAAACAGGTGGTTCTACAGTTGAAGGCTTTTGGATTATGTGTTCATTCGAGGTGTAGTTTAGGGGCTCGAATAACTTACCTAGACGATGTCCTATCCAGTTTACCTCCTCATGACCTTCAGTGTCCGATATGTCTGAATCGGAGAAGTTGTTGTCATCATTGCTGCCGTTATAGTCTTCCAGATGGCTGTTGTGGCAGTGACCAAATTTAATGTCATGGCAGCTCGACCTGATGTAGGGTTGGTCAAGGATTACTTCAGTGATGGCCTTGCATTCTTCTTCTACATCAGCATGTTTAATCGCTTGGAGAACATTGAGCTTAATCTCTTGATCGTTTACTCTCATTGTTAGTTCTACCTTTTCTACATCAACCAGTGATCTGCCTGTGGCTAGGAAGGGTCGCCCCAGGATGATTGGTGCGTTCTCATCTGCTTCACAGTCTAAAACAAGAAAGTCAGCAGGAAAATGAACTTATCCACTCTTACCAGGATATCTTCGATCTTCCCTTCTGGTTGTACGTAAGTGCGGTCTTCCAGCTGCAGCATAATTGTCGTGGGTCGTGCTTGTCCAATACCTAATTTCTGAAACACAGATTTTGGCATTAAATTAATACTAGCACCTAGATCACAAAGTTCCTTACCCACGAATTTGTCACTAATTATGCACGGTATGATGAAGCTCCCAGGATCCTTCTTTTTCTGGGGTGGATAGCTGTGCAGAATAGTCATGCATCCTTCTGGCATTTTTATCGTTTCGAATTCCTCAAGTCTTTATCTTTTCGACATAGCATCCTTGAGAAATTTCGCATAACCGGGCATCTGTTGGATGGCCTCTAACAGCGGTATATTGATGTGAACCTGCTTAAAAATATCATAGATCTTTTGAGCTGGTACTCTTGTTTCTGCTTTTGTAACCGCTGTGGAAAAGGAGGTGGAGGACGGTAATCTTCCAATCATCCTTCACATGGTATTCGGATCTGAGGAGGCTTAGGGTCTTTAGCATCTTTGACTTGCTTCTCTGTCCCTTCTACTGTCGTGACAGGTATGGCGGCAGCAGGTTGTTTATCTTCTGCTGGGGCAGTGTTCGCGGCAGATGTTTCTAGGGCTGGTTCCTCAATCGGTACAGTTTTCATCTCCGGCCCTGGCAGTTGTTTCCCACTCCTAGTTGTAATGAATTTGCACTCCTCATGTGTTGGTTGTCTAGCGACCTCAGTATCGCTAGGGAATCCCCAGTTCTGCCTTGGCTTAATATGGTGGGAAACCTGACCCATCTGTGTCTCTAGCGATTTCAGTGTAGCTTCATGGTTAGTCATTCTCATCTCTGTTTTATCCATGAACGACTCAGTCTTCTTGACGAAATGATCCATGTTTGCCATGTAAGCTCCTGTCTATGACATAAATGTGGCCAATGTTTGCTCCAGTATACTAGATGCGGCTGCCGGCTGCTGTTGCGGTTGCTATCGTGTCAGGATTCTAGGTGCCCCTGGTTTTGAGTGTTCTGCACTTGAGGATTCAATGTGTTGTTTGGGTTACTCCAGGAGAACTTGGGGTCTTTCCTACAGTTGGGATTGTAATTGTTGGAGTCGTAATTTCTCGGCTTGTTATAGTTTCCAACATACATCCATTCCTCTAGCTGTAACGGGCAGTCTTCCGAACTGTGATTCCCACTGCAAGTTTCACATACCTCTTCTGCAGAGTAGACTGGTTTTGAATCTTTCTTTAGCAAATGTTCTACTGCCTTTGTGAGGTACGCAACCTGTGTCTTTAGGGAATTGTCGGCTTCATAGTCTTTCACAACTAGCACTCGTTTACCTCTCCTCACTGTGGGAAATTGCTCTTCATTCTTTGCTAGATTTTTCAACACTACCATGGCTTCGTCTGGATCTTTGTCCAACAACAGTCCATTTGCTGCTAAATCTATTCTCATCCGAGTGTGTGTGTTGGCAGTATTGTAAAATTTGATGACTTGATTCCATACGGGCAATCCGTACATCGGGAAATTCCTTAGAAGAGTGGTAAACCTGTCCCATGCCTCGTGCATTGACTCATCATCTTCCTGTTGGAAAGTAGCAATTTCATTACGCAATCGCTCAGATAAATGGGAAGGATTAAAACGAGATAAAAAATCACGAGCGAGATCCGCCCAAGTTCGTATTGAACCCGGCGTTAGTTTATTCCACCAAGTTTTCGCTTTGTCCCCCAGTGAATGAGGAAATAACCAAAGACTCAGTATCTCTAGATTTACTCCTGGTAATCTAAACGATCCACAGATTTCTTGGAACGTTTTCAGATGTTCTCTGGCATCCTCTGTAGCAGCACCACTAAATTGGCCATCAGAATTGATCATGCTGAACATCACAGGTTTCAGCTCGAAATTTCCAGCTTCCACGTCTGGCAGGGTGGTCTCTAGTTCCACATGATCGTTGATCATGTAATCACTGCAGGACCGACGTGCGGCCACGGCAGCGGCAGGCTGTCCATTCCCTTCATCCACGAGAGGATCTTCAGGATTCCTCGGGTTGTTTCCCCCGTTATGCATTGCTTCTAACTGTTCCTCAAGATAATCGTTTCTGGCTATCAAAAGGCGGACTCGGTTCCTGAGATTGCACGAGCGTTCGATTTCAGGGTCTAGTTTATACTCAGGTTCTTTGCCTCGCCTTGATCTGCACATAAGCAAACGAAAAACCTCGTGAAACGCAAAGGGTAAACAGTCCCAATAAAAACAGAAAAATTAAAAAGAAAGTGCAGTAAAAGTAGGGTAAAGATATGTTGGCAGTCCCCGGCATCGGCCCCAAAAACTTGTTGCGTGTAAAATAGTCTATCACAATAGAGTGCAAGTGTACACGATGCAAGTAGTAAAGTGATACACGAAGTATCGGATGTCGAATCCACAGGGACTGGAAATAGCTTTATTCTCGAATTGTTGCACGATAGAGAAAGAAGAGAGTTTAAATTGTTGGGAATTGATATTGGAGAATATTTAAAATAAAGGATTAAAAGGTTCAGGGTAAAGAAATAGGCCGGTATTGATTTGCTCAGTAGTGCAGGTGTTGCACTGTATAGGAACTCCTGTTCTGTCGTCGTCCCTGTCGCGGCGACACCTGTCGCGACAGCAGTTTGTTGTTGTCGCAGCAACGATCACACAACTCTGTACTTCAAGCTTGGCAAGAATCCCTACTGTGACTTGTCCTATCCCTAGGTCCAAGTATTGTTGATGACACTTCTCGGATGATACCTCCCGGCGTGAATCAAAGGGTGAACACCAATGTTGTTGAATTCTTCCTTAGCCACTTAACCTCGTCCTATCCCTAGGTAAGAGATAGTTCAACCATAATCTGGAGAACATGCACTTATTCCTTTCGTATACTTAACTCTCCCGATATTAAGTAAATAAATAATCTCACAATGCTCTCCCGATACTCTTGTAAGATGTTGAAAACCAGAATAAGCAAACTTGAAGTTTTATTTCAATGAACAGAAAATTCCTAAAAACAGTACAATCCTTGCAACTACTTTACAGAATCAACCCTTAGCGCTAGGGGAAGTTTAGAACATGATGAGAACGGGGAAAACGACTAGGGTTTTGGGGAAGACGGCTAGAGAATGAGATATTCTTCCCTAGGTCGAATTACATGCCTTTATATAGGACTTGGGTTCAAGTTTTCTAATAAGGTAAGAATACAAGTTCAAACTAAAGTACAACTCTAATTAAGATTAAATCTCCAAAAAAGATGCCTTTAATCGTCCTCTTTTCTTGCTTTGGGTTTCTTCCTTGAACTTTGGGTTTGGCCTTCATTCTGATCTAGGGCTCAGAAAAATATAGGAGTGGCCACGACAGACCGGCTTAATTTCCTCTATCTGTCAAGCTCCACTTCACTTTTCCCTTCACCATTGATGTCGTCATGGCTGTCACGGCAGCGTCCTCCTTCTTGACTCTAGTCCTGTGTTCCAGCTCTGCTTCCTTACTGCCTTGAGTCTGCCACAGCAGCTACCTGCAAAAACAGCCAAAATCAGTAGCAACTGTGCCATTTTATATAATTGTGATGTATATGTGAAATCTATCCTAAATGCAATGAATTATGCTTGAATGCAGGAGAAATATGGGTTAAATAAGGGGTAAAAAGTAGAACTTTTGCACACTCAACAACTGCTGTTGGGGCGTGCGTCTGAGGCGTCTCTGAGATAGTTGTCGTGGCTGCTTCCCCGACAATGCCTTGCATTGGAGTGGTCTGAACAGGATCGGCTTTGGTGATGTGGCATGAATTCATCAACCTCGTCGACGAGTACTTCCTTCTCTGTGCAAAGGTCGGTGATTAGCGATGCAATGTAAAGCGACCCCTTGTCCTTTTGAGCGCATTTGTAGATTTCCTGACAGATAAGATTGCCAACATTAATTTTTCAGTTATGCATAATAGAATGGATTAGAGCGAGCCTGGGCCGAACAATAGCAGTGTTGTGTGAGGTCGACATGAGGCGGTGGTTGATGAATTTGTTCCATAACTTCGCTTCTGGTCTGAGGCTTCGCCTTTGGACCGACCCTCGGTATGCCCCAACCTCCCATTTCGTACTGGCATAGCAAAGCTCCTCTTTAATCCGTTGGTAATCTTCTTCTGTGAGTGCCTCCAAGACCTCCGCGTGCTCGTCCATTTCAATGTGCATGCCATAAAATTGGTTTGTGGCATCGGCATCAACCCTGATTACCTTTCCTTTTACGTGTACGAACAACGTATCGTCACTAGGCCTGGGCATAAAATTCTTGAACTATGGTGATGTTGGCCCGTGCAGTTGGTCGATATCGTAGTTAGGTTCGTCGGAAGCTTTGAATCCATGTTCTTCCCACACTTACCGAGAGAGGAAATATTTCTTGAATCGATGTTCGACTCTCGGTGGTGCAAAACGGGTGTAAGTTTGTGCCGCGACAGTGCTAGAGCTTTCTCCTCTGATTGCCATTTGAAATTTGAGAAGAGTTGAGAGTAGTTGTTCGAGAGTAAAAGGAAATAATAAGCTTTGGAGATTTCAAGGTAGTAGAAGATAATGTTAAAGTGAAGCATAATGGAGAATAGTAGCCTTTATATAGAGCTTTGGCACATAATGTCGTTGGAGTGCAATTCTCGGCCGCTACACTTCTAGCCGTTATGATCTATTTTCTGCCCGTTAAAAACTAGCTGTTGAGGCTCTTGCGATTCATTGGGCGGCAAATGCCGCGGCAGCTAACGGTTTTCTCCTAGCCGTTTGTTCATCTCTTTTTCCTTTCTTGTTCTCCATCCTAAAAATAATAAAAATAAATATTATTCCTAAAAATGTAGAAAATTGCAATTAACTAAAATTGAAAACTGTTAACTTAAAACTAAAAAAAACTAAAACTAAAATAAAAAATTGAGAGAAAAGATTAGAACACTAAAGGAGTGCATGTGGATGCATCTCCTAAAGTGTTTATTTCCTTATCCCTCATCACATAGGCTCCCTTTTGAGGTAGCAGTTGGTATCCAGGATCTCTCGTTAATGTACCGCGGCAGTTGTCCTGGCTGAGTCCAACGTGTTCGCCGCGGCCTTGTACAGCTTCTATGCCGGGACAGGTTGGTTCTTCGTTAAGGCTTGGTTTCCTTGTGGCCTGGAGTGCTTGACATTTTTCTGAATCCTCAGCATGTTTCCTTGCGTTTAGTACGCGGAGTTTCACATGCTCGTCGTTGATTCGCATTGTCAGCTCTCCATTCTCAACATTGATTATCGTCCTCCCGGTAGGAAGGAATGGTCGTCCCAGAATGAGTGGTGCTTTCTCATCTGCATCGCAATCTAAAATGAAGAAATCAGTAGGGAAAATAAATTTATTCACTTTTACCAGTATATCTTAAATTTTTCCTTTAGGTTGCACATGGGATCTATCAATAAGCTCTAGCATTATACTTGTCGGTCTGTGTTGGGTCACGTCGGCACGCCCCCGTGGCACAGGGGAAAAATTAATCCGACGTAATCCAGCTAGGATGCATGTACATGAACGAATCCGGGGTGAAAAGATGAAGAGTTACCTTATAAAACTCTGGAAACTGGAAAACCGACGGTATGTCGAAATAACCACGTTAAATAAAACCGGAATCGTCACAGGTTCGCAACGACCTCTACGGAGTCCACCCGAACAAAACAAACAAAGTTTCCGCCTCCCTAACACTTAGGGAAAAATTTCGACAGGTTTGAACACCTTCCAGGGAGAAGTCGAAATCCCTTCAGGGATTCCTGAGGGAGTCTGAAATCGACAAGGAGTTCAACCGGGACTTGCAATCGAGCACGAGAACCTTCAGGGATTTGCCAGGGGGCAAGTAGAACACCAGAAAAATATCGAACAGCTTCTCAGAGAGCTTTCTGGAATATGTCGAATTCCAGTGGGGAATCCCTAGGGGTGTTGTCGAAATCTTCAAGAGGAGGAAGAGGGGTGATTTGGTTGCTAGCTCTTGTCCCTTTAAATAGTATTCAGAGACTTAATTCTAGTTGAATTCCTTAAATCCAAGTTCAACCAAAATTCATAGAATCTAATTCTACTTGAAATTGGTTTATATTAAATATACATTATATTTAATAATATTAAATGAAATATATATATTTAATTATGTAGAATCTTATTCCACATAAAACATGGATTTAAATATACATTATATTTAATCCAAATATATATATTTTTATTATATAGAATCTCATTCCATCTTTACTTGGATTTAAATATATTTAAATATATATTTTTAATTATGTGGAATCTAATTCTACATAAACTTGGAATTAAATATACATTATATAAATTCCAAATATATATTTAAATTTCTAGAATCTTATTCTATAATATTTAAGTCTCTAAATATTTTCCATACTCTAAATAATATTTGAAAAATACAATATTTATCCAATATTATTCCCATTTAAGGGAGTTGCCGATTTCCCCTATCCCATAGGGGATTTTCGGCAACCTCTCTAAAATAGGGAGTATGGTTTCCAATTTTTGTTTGTTTCATTCGAAGGGTGTGACCCTTGTAGGTTCATGCAACGTTAGCAGCAAAATTAGAACTGTTCTAATTTTACAAACAATGAGTGGCATCAAGCAATAAATCATTGCTACCTAAGTTGCATGAAGTCATGGTTTGACTTTCCTAATTCCTGAATAAACTTCCTTTATGTATTTCATCCTTTTGTCCTTTATATCTTAGATGAACACAAGTCATGGGTTAGTCACACTTGCGTTGTCCATCTAGTGTTTCTTGATGTCTTGAGTAGATTATGATCAACGAATCTCTATGATATCTCATATCATAATATTCGAGCATGGCCATGCATTTTCTAATCTCACTCAATCAAGTGGACGAAGATATTTCTCTCATTATGTAGGAGGGACAAATCCTTTCTTGATCAACCATATTTCACTACATAGGTCATCACGTATCCAATCATCAGTCTTTATAATGTAGTCAGTTACGACACACGTTTGACTATGTCAAAATACGTAAATCTTTATGTTGAAATCATGTTGATCTCAAGTCTGAGGATTATACATATGTTTATCATGAGCAATGTTGTGACTGTCACATAATTACCCAAGAAACATGCTCATAGCAGGTCAATCTAGTATGTTGTTCTCTAACAAGTACTTATGTGTTGATTTTGACATCTCTATGTCAATGACAATGCTTGTCATCAACCACATATTAGTCTTTATATATTATCAATGTCCATACCCGTAATAATATTCGACTAAGGATCCTATTTAACAATAATCGTATTATTGTATGGAAATTATTATCCAATGGTTAGTTCGATGCACAGAAACATACCAAATGATAATAACGGCAATGCCATTACTTGATAAATCTAGTAAAATAGTATGTCTATTCAATCATCATATGATTGGTCTTTGGGCATACTCCAACATTCTCCCACTAGCACTAAGACCAATCATTCTCGTATCTAATACGATATGGCTTAGTGTAACTGACATGCTTATGCTGTGTCAAAAGCTTTGTCAGGGAGTTGACAAAGTTATCAACTTTGTGCGTATGTTGCATACTTTCACATCTCCAAGATGTAAGTACTTTAGAATATGTTTGGATTTATTGATGAGATCTGGGTCTTATTTGCTTATGCAAAGGTTCCATCATAATAGAGTTATGTAGCATCTAATATGGTGGGAACAACCCTTAGTTCATAAGCGAACCCTTTAGATCCAAACATCCTTCTTTATTGCTATGTCGATTGTAATACATTCAGCCTATGTTGTAAGGTTAGATATTGTCTCATGTTGCTAACTCGCAGTATCTTTTATTAATGCAAAATGGATTGCGATCTTTAGTTCCTTTTGATGAGTATGTCATCTACATACAATACTTAGGAAAGTAACAATGCTCCCAGTAGCTCTTTTGAAAACAAGACTCCCCTTTGTTTCTAGATAAACCAAACCTTTTGATTGTATCTTCTGAAACGAATATCCCAAATTCGAGAAGCTTGCCTTAGTCTACAGATAGACCTTTGTAGCTTACATACCTTCCAAGTGTTTACTGGAGTGACAAAACCTTTTGGATGTGTCATGTACACATCTGTTTCAAGTTTTCCCTTAGGAAAGTGGTTTTGACATTCCTTTATTTGATTCCATAATCATCGTATGTAACTACTTGCAAGTGAGATTAAGATGGATTAAACATAGCTACAAGGAAGATGTTTTATCATAGTCTATACTATGAAGTTTGTCGAATACTTTTAGCGATGAATCATCCTTTGTATGTTTTATCATCCATGTCGGTTTTTCCTTTTTGAAAAACTCATCCATACCTCTTAGGTTTTACCCTTTTAGGTAACCAAAGTCTATACTTGGTTTTGGACATGGATTCCATCTCATATATCATAGCTCTTAGCCATTTCTCGAATTTTGGGCTCACCATTACTTTCTGATAAGACCTAGTCTTTATCTTGATCCGAAAAGAAGAGTGTTTCCATGTACGGATAGTGAGAAATCCATATTTCTCAAGTATATGGTATTCTCTTAAGGATCAACACAATGGTTGTGTTTTGCTCCAATGTTCCTTGATCATTTGTGGAACATTCTCAATCTTTGGTTCATAAATTTGTTGTCTAAAATTTCTTCACATTCCAAATTCCAATTTTTTTCTTTTGTGAGAGGTAATCTCTTTCGAGAGAAACTCTCGTTTGAGCAAAAAACATTTTGTTCTCGTTGAAAAATGAAATCCCTTAGAGATAAGTATTCTCTTTCGAGATAAACTATCGTTTAAGCAACAAATATTTTGTTCTCGTTAAAGTTGAAGAAATAATATCCCTTTGTGAGAATTAATCTCTTTCAAGATAAACTCTCGTTTGAGAAACAAACGCTTTGTTCTCGTTAGGATAAACAACAAATGGAGTTTTTAAGGTTCGAACTTTGTAAACATTTTAACATGTAAGTAACCTTAAAACTTCAAAGGTATTCTAGAACAATTCTTAGTCCATATCTTATATGACGTTTCAGAAAAAACACGATTAAGTATGAGAGTTGTTTTTCTAGTTTGTAAAGAAGTCGAAAATGACTTGTTCTTAATCAAAACATGTCTAACATATTTGATTCTCTTTGAAAGACTTTTCGTTCCACTTGTGGGATTTAATTATGGGACAATCCCATATTCTTTGAAAGTTCATCAAACTTTAAATATTCTTGAATTTGATCTCATCAAATTACCTTAATACTTTTATGAGTTTGAGATTAGTCATTTGTTTTATTTATCTTATAAATATTATTGATTTGATTAGTTTAAAGATCATTGATTCGTTGTGCCATAAGAGATTAGAAGAATAACATTTATTTAAATAATCTCAAAATTAAAATATCTTGTCCTTACAAGATAACTAAAACTTAGGCACAAAATAATAATCTTAAAAACTAAAACAAATCTATTTAAGCAAAAAACACATGTCCTAATGGATGATGTAGCAAATTTTGCTTTATTTCCATTCGCAGGTCCATGTCTATTCTGATGCCTTCTCTTTAGAAGCCTCTGAGGTTGATGCCTCACTCGTTTTTGCTTTCTTGACTTCTTGTAGGTGTGTGGGGCAGTTTCTCTTCCAATGTCCGGTCTTGCCGCAATGGAAACATTTTCCATCCTTCTTGATTCCCATCTTAGGTTTCAATGCCTCATTTCCATCGGTTTTGGTCTTACCATCACCTTTAGACTTTGCTTCCGATTTACCTTTCTTCTTGCCCTTGCGGACCATCAGAACAGGTTTAGGTCCTACCTTCTTCAGGTTGATTTTAGCAGTTCTCAACATGCCGAGCAACTGTGGCAGCGTCTTGTTAATTTCATTCATATTGAAATTAAGGACGAACTGATTGAAACTATCCGGCAACGATTGCAGGATGACATCATTAGCTAATTCGTCTTTCAGCGGAAAGCCGAGCTTCTCCAACGTTTGGATGTAGCCCATCATTTTGATGATGTGAGCTCCTACGAGAGATCCCTCACTCATCTTGCATTGAAACAGAGCTTTAGAGGTCTCGTACCTCTCTTGACGAGCTTGCCGTTCATAAATCTCCTTGAGATTTTGAATCATATCATAAGCTACCATGTCCTCATGTTGCTTCTGAAGCTCAGGGGTCATGGAGGCAAGCATAAGACAACCGACATCCAGCATGTCGTCCATGTGTTTCTTAAACTTGTCTTTGTCAGCTCTAGAAGCAGTGGTAACCGGTTCATCAGGAATAGGTTCTTCAATGACATATTCCTTCTTTTCCTGTTTGAGAACAATTCTCAAATTGCGGAACCAGTCAAGGAAGTTTATGCCATTGAGCTTATCCTTCTCAAGGATAGATCGCAGAGATAGAGTATTATTTTCCATTAATTCTACAACAAAAAAATATGCTACATAAGTTTTACTAAATTTTAAAATTTATAGATAGGTCTTTACTATAAATTTACTCCCACTATTTTCTTCAAAATTAAAAACCCTCTAGTTTTAATTTCGAAAAAATGTTTCGATAGTTTTTCTAGTGAGTGAGGATCCGTATTTCACCATTCCTAAATCAGCTTTGGCCAGTCTTTTAGGAAATGGTTATTTAGGTAAGTAACACCTTACTAATTACATCTCATGTAATTCCTCATCTTTTGGCGAACAACTCTTGTTCTTTAAATCATCTTATGATTATCCAAAACTTTTAACCACTAGGTTTTCTAATCCTATTAGAACAACCCAGCTAAGTCAATACCAATATCTCAACCGGCGAATATCACTAGCTTATTCTTCGCGTTTAACTAAGATAGATAAATGTGACATTGCTTTGGCAAAGCTCGCATTATATCGATCAAAGCTTTAACGAGGGTAAATATTGGATGGTTAAAACAGACTTAGAATTATAGTGAGGGATTTAATTAATTATCTCATCATTTTAACATTGATCCTATCAATAGAACTATGTTTAATCATGCTTATAAAACATCCATTGCATCACATACAAGATAAATATAAGCGGTAAATAAATATGCAATGATTATAGCCCTTCTTAACCTAAGGCGACCCGTCCCAAGCCAATGGGAGGACCATTCTACTGAAGATAGAATCTGCTTCTAAAACGCCCGGTCCACCAGGGAAGGCCCACCACGCTGCTACCTTGGTTCTTGCTTTATCTCCATGAGTATTTACAATTTTCAGAAACTCGCGTTACATGCGAGGGAGTGAGATGAGAAGAGAAGTACAATAGAAGATAGAGAAAGGCACGACACACATGCCGTATTTATAAAAACCAAAACTATAAAGGCTATGAGCTATAACCATGCAAAACAAACACCGTGCAATCTAACATGCATTTCAAACATCGTGCGAACAAAGTAACGACGTGTTTACGGAGTTTTAAACTGATTATCCCTATGTTGCGGTTAATGGGCCAAAGAAGGATCACTAGGTTTCATAAACCATTTGCGTTAAAGAACAAATGCACCAGGTAGGTCAACATGAAAGAGAGGTGGTGCACTAGGCACACTTAAGTACCAGGTCTTTGATGATGCCAATCCTAGACATGCATTTTTCATAAAGTCTAACCATAACTCTTATGGATTCACCGTGAAAGATAGTTTGATAACTTTTATCAAATTAGAAGCCCTTTCAGAGAATTCATAAATCTATGAAGCTACGAACAACTACTTGTTCTCTAGACTAACTATTAGTCTCAACATGTTAACATTTAACATTGAAGCAACCTAATATAGTTATGATTAACTCTTAATCATTCAGTGATAATCGAAATAAGTCTTTATTAGGTGTGATACGATAAACGATAAAAATCTAAATCGCATCAAACAACATGCATCTCATACATAAACATCACCCAAGAATTTAAGTCCAAATTCGTATGATACAAGTGGCTCTGATACCACTGTCGGGTCACGTCGGCACGCCCCGTGGCGCAGCGGAATAATTAATCCTACGTAATCCAGCTAGGATCCATGTATAGGAACAAATCTGGGGTGAAAAGATGAAGAGCTACCTTTTAAAACTCTGGAAACTGGAAAACCCGACGGTATGTCGGAATAACCACGTCAAGTAAAACCGGAATCGTCACAGGTTCACAACAACCTCTACGGAGTCCACCCGAACAAAATGAACAAAGTTTCCGCCTCCCTAACACTTAGGGATAAATTTCGACGGGTTTGAACACCTTTCAGGGAGAAGTCGAAATCCCTCCAGGGATTCCTGAGGGAGTCTGAAATCGACCAGGAGATCAACCGGGACTTGCAATCGAGCAAGGGAACCTTCAGGGATTTGCCAGGTGGCAAGTAGAACACTAGAAAAATATCGAACAGCTTCTCAGAGAACTTTCTGGGATATGTCGAATTCTAGTGGGGAATCCCTAGGGGTGTTGTCGAAATCTTCAAGAGGAGGAAGAGGGGTGATTTGGTTGCTTGCTCTTGTCCCTTTAAATAGTATTCAGAGACTTAATTCTAGTTGAATTCCTTAAATCCAAGTTCAACCAAAATTCATAGAATCTAATTCTACTTGAAATTGGTTTATATTAAATATACATTATATTTAATAATATTAAATGAAATATATATATTTTAATTATGCAGAATCTTATTCTACATAAAACATGGATTTAAATATACATTATATTTAATCCAAATATATATTTTTTTATTATATAGAATCTCATTCTATCTTTACTTGGATTTAAATATATTTAAATATATATTTTTAATTATGTGGAATCTAATTCTACATAAATTTGGAATTAAATATACATTATATAAATTCCAAATATATATTTAAATTTCTAGAATATTATTCTATAATATTTAAGTCTCTAAATATTTTCCATACTCTAAATAATATTTGATAAATACAATATTTATCCAATATTATTCCCATTTAAGGGAGTTGCCGATTTCCCCTATCCCATAGGGGATTTTCGGCAACCTCCCTAAAATAGGGAGTAGGGTTTCCAATTTTTGTTCGTTTCATTCGAAGGGTGTGACCCTTGTAGGTTTATGCAACGTTAGCAGCAAATTTAGAACTGTTCTAATTTTACAAACAATGAGTGGCATCTAGCAATACATCATTGCTACCTAAGTTGCATGAAGTCATGGTTTGACTTTCCTAATTCCTGAATAAACTTCCTTTATGTATTTCATCCTTTTGTCCTTTATATCTTAGATGAACACAAGTCATGGGTTAGTCACACTTGCGTTGTCCATCTAGTGTTTCTTGATGTCTTGAGTAGATTATGATAAATGAATCTCTATGATATCTCATATCATAATATTCGAGCATGGCCATGCATTTTCTAATCTCACTCAATCAAGTGGCCGAAGATATTTCTCCCATTATGTATGAGGGACAAATACTTTCTTGATCAACCATATTTCACTACATAGGTCATCACGTATCCAATCATCAGTCTTTATAATGTAGTCAGTTACGACACACGTTTGACTATGTCAAAATACGTAAATCTTTATGTTGAAATCATGTTGATCTCAAGTCTGAGGATTATACATATTTTTATCATGAGCAATGTTGTGATTGTCACATAATTACCCAAGAAACATGCTCATAGCGGGTCAATCCAGTATGTTGTTCTCTAACAAATACTTATGTGTTGATTTTGACATCTCTATGTCAATGACAATGCTTGTCATCAACCACATATTAGTCTTTATATATTATCATTGTCCATACCCGTAATAATATTCGACTAAGGATCCTATTTAACAATAATCGTATTATTGTATGGACATTATTATCCAATGGTTAGTTTGATGCACAGAAACATACCAAATGATAATAACGGCAATGTCATTACTTGATAAATCTAGTAAAATAGTATGTCTATTCAATCATCATATGATTGGTCTTTGGGCATACTCCAACAGTCTGGCCGTCTCAATCCCCAATTTTTCGAAGACCGACTTAGGCATGATATTTATGCTTGCCCCTAGATCACAGAGTGCCCTCCCCTCGTAATGATTCCCGATTGCGCATGGTATGAGAAAGCTTCCGGGATCTTGTAACTTAGGTGCTGCTTGGTCATGTAACGCGGCCATGCATTCCTCTCTTACGGCCACCATCTCGAATTCCTCAATCCTTTTCCTTTTTGAAACGATGTCTTTGAGAAAATTGGCATAGTTTGGGATTTCCTCGATTGCCTCCACCAAAGGTAGATTAATGTGTACCTATTTTAGGATGTCTAGGAACTTCTTAAACTGGTACTATTGCTTTTTTTGTTTCAGCCTTTGTGGGAATGGTGGAGTAGGTACGCTGTTTTTGGGTTCTGTCATGGGTGCTGCCACAAGTTCTATCGGCGCAACACTGTTCTTGGTTGTTGTCGCGGCCTCATTTTCTTTGGATTGTGTTGTGACAGTTGACTCCTTTGGTTTCTTCTGTGATGGCTGCTTTTTCTAAGGCCCCTCAAGTTGGATACCACTCCTGGTGGTTACGGTTTTGTACTGTTAATACGATGTCCCCTTAGCGGCTTCAGTGTCATTGGGAAAACCTCCTACTGAACTAGTGTTCAGAATCTGTTCGATCTGCCCCACTTGTGTTTCCAGGGATTTCAACGTTGCCTCATTGTTCTGCAGCCTCATCTCAGTCATGTCCATAAAAATTTCAGTTTTTTTTATAAACTTGTTAGTATTAGCCATATATGCACTAGTTTGAGTCATAGAAGCATGAAGAGTGTCTTCTAGGGAACTAGACTGCATTGGTTGTTGCGGCGGCATGTGTTGTTGCTGCGGCATGTTCTACCGAGGCATGCTTTCTTGGAATCCTACTGCTGGAGCATTCTGATTTTACGGATTGAGTGCACTGTTGGGGTTTCTCCAGGAGAAGTTGGGGTGCTTTTTCCAGGCTGGGTTATAGTTGTTGGACATCATGTTGTGGTTGCGATGGAAATTTCCAACATAGCAGGCCGACTCTGGGTTCTGTGGGCATTCAGAAGAGACATGGTTGCCTCCACAGTTTTCACAAAATAAATCCATTACCTTGACTTCATGGTGATTGTTTTGCGATTGCATATTCAGGACCAACTTTGTCAATGTGACAATTTGAGATGAAATTGAGTTCGAGGACCCTATTTCGTTTATTGTGGGTTGGTGTCAGATTCCTCCTCGTCTAGCCGTTGGGAACTGATAATCATTCTTGGCCGTCCTGTTCAAAATATCCATTGCCTCTTCTAGCTCTTTGTCTAGGAGTATGTCATTTGCCGAGGCATCGAGCATCATCCTAGTTGTCGTGTTGACCTTGTTATAGAACATAGTCACCTGCATCCATAATGGGAATTCGTGCAAGGGGCATTTGTGTAACAGCTCTTTGTATCACTCCCAAGCCTTGTGCATGGATTCATCGTCACCCTATCGAAAAGAAGTGATTTTGTTATGCAATCTATCAGTTAAATTTGTAGGTTTAAAACGTGCTAAGAAATCACGACATAAATCATTCCATGATCTAATTGATCCTGCTGGAATATTGTTTAGCCAGGTTTTTGCCCTATCCATTAGTGATTAGGGGAACAATTTTAATCTCAAAATATCCTCATGCACTCCCTGTATTTTAAACGAATTGCAAATCAGGAGGAAGGATTTGAGGTGATGTCTGGCATCTTCAATTGTTGAGCCGCCAAATTGCCCCCTGATATTGATCATGTTGAACATCACGGGCTTTAGTTCAAAGTGGGCGGCCTCAATCTCCGGTGTAGCAACTCCTGGATTTTTTCTGTTCAGGTCCTCTTCAAGGTAGTCTCGGATAGTTGGGTTTTGTACTGGTGCGAAGTACAATGGTGGGTTGTCTACATTGCATGTTGGGATATTCTGCTGTTCATCGGCAAGTTGCTGCCCGTCGGCAGGTTGCTACCCAATTGCATTATTTACCGGGGCACCTTGGTTGTTGGCTCGACCTCAGCCTCAACCTTCAGGTTCCTGCATTGCGGCTACGATCTTTCGTCTAAGCTTTAGGTAAGAGCGTTCGATTTCTGGATCTAAGTCTCGCAATGGGCTGCTTGGGTTCGCTCTGGTCATGCACCAAAACAAAACCAAGTTTTATTAGTACTAAAATATAAACTAAAAAAAGAGTGCTAGAAAATAAAAACAAAAGTTGCCAATTCCCAGCAACGGCGCCAAAAACATGATGCTCGCATAAAAGTGTCCCGCAATAGTGCAAGTGTACGCGTCTCAAGTAATATAATGATAAGTATAACGAGTATTGTCTCCACAGGGCTTGAGCTAGCCTTTTGGTCTTACTCCCTCGCACTGCAAAAAAATTAATGTAAAAACAGAGATGAGTTTGGTTGTTGAATAAACTAAAACATTAAAACTAAAATAAGCCAGAAAATAAAGTAAAAGAGAGAATCAAGTTGAGAGAATGGACCGGATTAGAATGCATCGTAGCGTGGAATCCTATTCACTTGTCTTCGTTCTTGAATGCAACAACACAAAATTGTCGTGGTAGTAACCTAAGTCCCTGTCACGGCCGCAAAGGTTGAGTCTCTGCCACGACAATCTCTTGCTCTTGGGCAGATGCTGTTAAGGTTCGGCAAAGAATCCTTGAATGGCTCCTCCTTATCTCTAAGCTTGGAACAATGTTGATGGTTGAACTGTGACCATACCTCTCGACGTAAACCAAAGACAAACACCAATCAATCACACGCTTCTCTTAGCCGCTAAAACTCTTAACCTATCTCTAGGCCGAGTTAGTTAAAACCACATGGGATGAAAACGTGCTTAATCGTTTCGTGAGTTCAACTCGCTTGATATTGAACAAATAGACAATCTCACAAACTCTCTCTCGATAAGTATGCAAGAATGATTAAAGCTAAGAATAAGCAGACATTAACTTAATTGCATTAAGAACTTAAACAAAGTACAATAGTCTTCGCACGACTACTAAACAAACTAATCCTAACCCTAAGGAAAATTATAACATAATGAATGGAAAGAAAACACAAACTACATCCTAAGCTCCCTCTCTTTGATTGTTCTCTTGGGGATGGCGGCAAGCCTCCTTTTATAGGGGAAGGTGTAGGCTCAAATCCCTCTTGGAGAGCAAGTTAAGTTGGACTTGGACTTAACTTTATTAAAGAGGTGAATCTCTTTAATTTAATACATTATTTACTTTTGGCCTAAAGTCCAACTTTATCCTTCCTTCCATGTTTTCGTCTTCTTCTTAAGCTTCTATTTCCACGCAAAGTGTGTCAAAAAATCCGGCATCTAAAGCTCTACAAATCGGCTACCACTTTACCTATTTTGCCCTTCGGCGGGTTGAATAGTACACGGCCACGGCATGGCATTCTACTGTGTTAGACTTATTTTGATTTTGATGTAACTAAAAGGATTAACTTGTAAAAATTTGTAAACTCTATATTCGATTTAGATTTGTCAAATATAATATTTTTAACTTGAACAATTTTTTCCAAAAGGTTGAAATTAATACCTATATGGTTTTGTCTCTAAAAAAGTCAAAATAGTGCATTTTTAAGTAGAGGTTTCGAACCATCTAGGTGGTTTCGATACCATTATGGTAGTAAAGCTTGGAAACCTAATTTTGACTATAGGTTTCAAAACCTCCTTAGTGGTTTCGAAACCAGGGCTTGTAACGGCTAGTTTTTCGGTTTAAATTTCTCCTAGGTTTCGAAACATCTTCAATGGTTTTGAAACCACTATGTAGGTGAGCATTTAATGCTCGATTTTAATGGCTTCCAACAGCTCCAAAGTCCCCCCAACGACTCCCAACGGTTCAAGAGCACATAAAAGAGGTCTAAAAACTGTATTCAAGTAACAAGAAAGTCTATACAAATTTTCAAGCTTTCAAGAGTCCATTTTGTGCTTAATTTTCAATCTTTCTTGTAAAACACTAGAGTGTTCTTCATTGTAACTCTTTTGCTAGTGTTTCTTTGGGAGTGTGAGAGAGCTTAATATTTGCAAACACATTCCTAGTGAGGATTTCCTAGTTTGCTTATTTGTATTTGTTTTGGGGAAAAGATTCAATACACTTTGGGGTATAAGTCTATTGAATTGTGTAAGGTTACTCCTTATACTTAAATGAATGACAAGTTAGTAGATTTGTGGAAAATCCTTAGTGTGGTCACAAAGGTAGTGGATGTAGACTCCAATTAAGGGAGTTGAACCACTCTAAATCTCCTTGCAATTTCTACCTATGAAATAAGTGTCCACCGTTCTTTCAAAAATCCAATTCACCCCTCTCTTGGATTTAAATCGATTGATTGCCACTCTCATCGTATTGCCTCGACATGGGTTTGTGACTAGTTCTACTCCGCAAGGCTTCGTTAGCTTCCTTTTCCTTCATTGCCCTCGCGGCATCTACTGCCCTGGAAGTGTGCAAATCTGCAAAAGCACCAAACATGCATCAAACAATACATTTTTTGTAGAATAAACAGAATATAAGGAGCAAAGGCATAAATGATGAAATTAATGCATGAAGGGCCATAATACAGCTCAAATGGGTGTAGGTTGAGTGATAATTGCCATGAAAAAGTGGTAAAATATAGGACTTTTGGGCACTTATCACATACCTGGTTGGGTAAGCACAATATTGGAATGTTCAATCTCAACCTTACCTTCTTCATTAGCTTCACGAATGACCTCATCAAATTCAGCTTGCTCTGTGGTGGTAAGCACATTACTGCAACACATCTCGTGAAAACTTTCTTCAACCAAGGCTTCCTCATTTTCTACAAGCTGGCATTCTTCGTAGTCATCCACGTACTTGAGTGTGTTTAAGTCGTTAAATGTGATCTTTTGGTCATTCATCTTCATGGTGAATTCACCTTTTTCACAATCAACTACAATTCTCCCGTGGCTAGGAATGGTCCCCTCATAGTAATAGGAGAATTCTCATTAGCTTTGCAATCGAGGATAATAAAGTCTACCGGGAAGACAAACCTATATACCTTTACCAGAACATCTTCAATTCTGCCCTTGGGTCAGATTTGAGATCGATCGACCAACTGAAGGGTAACTGATGTGAGCACTACTTTTCCAACCCCTAATCGTTTGAACACAAATTTTGGCATCAAGTTAACACTTGCACCGTTATCACATAAAGCACATCTAGAATAGTTGTGACCTATAGAGCATGGAATGGTAAAACTGCCAGGGTCCTTCATCTTGGGTGGCAAATTACTTAGCACAGACACACACTCGCACGCAGTAGCAACAGTTTCAACTTCAGCTACCATCCTTTTCTTTGTCACAATCTCTTTCAGAAACCTTGCATAGATCGCCATCTGATCAATGTCCTCTAGGAGTGGGATATTGATGTGCAATTATTTGAGCATATCCAGGAACTTCTGGTACTGGACATCTTATTTCTGAGCTTTCAATTGATGTAGGAATGGAGGTGGTGGTTTGGGCTCATCGTGTGGTTTATTGGATGTAGGAGCATCCTTAGTATCATCTTCCTTGCTATCAGAAACAAGGCCACTCATTGTATCCGACACAGGAGTTGGTTCCTTAGGTGGAGAAGCATCGGTGGGTGGCTTGCTTGGGGTGGAATCTACTGAAGAGCCTCCTCCAAACTTGGCTTCTGTCTTTAGTTGTGTGCCACTACGTAGAGTGATGGCATTGCATTACTCTGCATTAAAGGCCTTAGTGACTTCATTATTGTAACGCCCCGGTTTTGGGCTTAGGAGTTTTGGGCGTTGACCGGTTTGGTCAAAGTGCTGTTCGAATCTAAAAAAGGTGAAGTTAGGGAAGCCTAGTTCGGTTTGCATTAAAAATATGGAAAAATGTTCTAAAATCATCTTTTAATATAATTAAGTGAACTGTGAAATCAATTTTGGAAAATGAGTTTTGGAAGGGTGACATTTTGGCTAGTGACCAAAATGTAATTTTTGAAAGTTTTGTGACTGTTTTCGAAAGGGTTGAAACTTTGAATCTTTAAGGAGCTATTATTCCAAAAGTAGTTTCTCCAGATTTTCTAAGATATTTTAAGCTATATTCTGATTTTAAAACATATCAAAAGAGGAGGGAAAGCCATTTTGGCCATTTTGATAACTAACTTCCTATTTTCTTTTCTCTCATTTTCTCTCAACCCAAACACTTTCTTTCCAGAGAATTGTTTCTGATTTTCTCACGTAAATCTCTCCTTTCAACTCTCTTTTGATTCCTAATCATCATATCTACAAAACCTCACCATTTGCTACTTGATTCATCAAGGTTTTTGATTCCAAAAAAAGAGGAGAAACTCAAGTTTGGAGGTAAGAACGTCCTTCTCCTCTAAACTATCAGTTCTTTACTGAAATTCCTAAGTTTTCAATCCTTAATTGAGGTTTTATTAAAGGCTTTTAAGTTGTGAAATGGATCTTGGCTTATAATGCAAGATTTGGTGATTTTTGATGATTTTCGTTTGATCTGTTAAATCTGTGATTTGAGATGTGTTTTTGATGTTATTTGAACTCTAAATTGATAAGGAATTGAGTTTTGATTGATGCAATCCCGGATAGGTTGGGTTTCCTAAGTTTAGCTTGTGATTCTTGTTTGTTTTTGAGGTGATCTTGTGGATCTGGTGTTGCTGGAGGTATAAGGATGTTATTAGGTTCTTTTTAGATGTTAAATGATGTTAAAGGATGTTAGGTTTTGATGGTTTTTGGCTGGGCTTTGTTGAGAAGTGGTTTGGATGCATTTTCGGTTGTGTTTGGTGGCCGAAAATGGAGTGTGGATGAGAGCAGCGAGTTTAGGTGCTTTCATTGAAGCAATTAATGCATGATGATGCATTAATCCTCTGCTTTGATGTGTTGAAACAGGGGAGGCGTCTTTGGATCCAAGAGTTGTTGATCCGGAAGCTTGATTTGGTGCTTCGGCAAGAGGCGAAGTGGAATCGGTGAGTGAAATTGGGTTTTCGGCTTTGAAACCAATGTCTTGGGAGCTTAGTTTAAGTCTAAACAACTTTGCTAAGCTCAAGTGTAAGTTTTCGGAAATACTCTCTAGTGGTGGCCATGATTTGATTGTTGTGCAATGTGGTTTATTGCATGTTTTAAACTCTATTTTGAAAGCATGATTTAGCATGGTTAATGCTGTTTTTGTAAGCCATATGTTGAAGGAAGCTCAAGGTAAGAGTTCCTTGTTTTTGAACATTGATTAAATGTGGTTTGATGCTTTTAAATGCATGATGAATATGGCTTGGTTTAATGCTTTGAAACAGTGGATAAATTGATGATAATGATGTATATTGGCAAGTGATGTTTTGAAAAGGTTAAGGTCACTAAGGTGGTTAAAAGTCCTTGAGTGAGCCTTGTTTACTTAAGAACATCAAGGTGGTTAAAAGTCCTTGGATGATTCTTGCTACAGACACAAAGGTGGTTAAAAGTCCTTGTGTGGTCCTTTCCATGGTGTTTAAAAGTCCATGGGCCAAGGTGTTTTAAAGTCCTTGGGGCCAAGGTGTTTAAAAGTCCTTGGGGTGAAACTTGATACGGACACAAAGGTGGTTAAAAGTCCTTGTGTGGTCCTTTCCATGATGGTTAAAAGTCCATGGGCCAAGGTGTTTAAAAGTCCTTGGGGTGAAAGTTGATGAACTTGTTTTTAAAGAAATGGAACTTATCACTTGTGGCCAATATGACATGTTATGATATGAAGCATGAGATGCATGTTTAAGTATGCTTTTGAGCATGTGTATATGATGATTTGAAGCATGATTTATAAAGTGTTTTATAAATGCATTATTGAATGGTTTTATTGAGCATTCCTCACTAAGCTTTTGCTTACACTCTCTTTGTTTTCTCAAATCAATAATGCAGACCATTAAAGTACTTTGAGGGCAACAAGGAAGGCAAGCATTCAAGTGGAAGTAAAGCTCAAAGTATGGAAGGTTTTCTTAAGTGCATTTAGCTTTTGGTAATTTGGCAATGGGGGACCTATGTGTATGTTTTGGGAGATGTTTTGAACTCCCTAAGTATTTTGAATGTTGTTGAGAATGCTGGTTTTTGTGGTTGGCCATTATATGCTTGAATTGGAAGTTTATGCTTGAATTGTTGCTTGTGTAGGAAGCATGCCTATAGATTTGGGGCTTTTCACATATGTTGATGTTTTGATGAATTGTTGATGCAAGTATGTCTCATATATGTTGAATTGCATGTTGGTAAAGTTTGGTGGCATTTGGAGCCTGATTGGATGTTTAATTGCATGTTTAAGTATGCATTTTGGGGTAGTCTGTGCAGGGTGTTTCGGAACAGTACCTACCGTTTCGGAACGAGTGCCTTAAACAAGCCCAGGCGTCCGAAACGGGAGGGACCGTTCCGAAACGGTTGGCTACTGCCAGCCCGTGTTGCGGTACGCGTTGCGAAACGGCCCCGCATTTCGAAACGGGCTCTGCCTGTTTCGGAACGGGTGACCGTTAGGGGCTGACATTGGCAGTTAAATGTTTTGAATTGTTTGCATTTTGGTCCTGAATCTTGTTTGTGCAATTGTATGAGTTTGGGAAGTCCTTTTGAGCTGAAATTTCACAGATAAGCATGAAACCTGATTAATTTCAAGTTGGTAACTTTAATTTGGGTTAAGTCCTCATATATATTAGAAATTACAATTTGGTCCCTAAAGTTGTAATTTGTTCAATTGGGTCCCTGTTTGATCTCTGATGTTTATGATCTTTGAGTATGTTGTTGTATGATCATATCTAAGGATTAATATGCATCTAGACAAGTTTAAAAAGAAAAAAAAGGGTCGTTAATCAAGGTTGACTTTCGGGTTGACTTTGGTTTTCCCCGTGTGACTTTCTTAATTCGGGTCAACCGTCTAGGCCGGGTTAAGGGGGTTACATTTGGTGGTATCAGAGCTGAGTTCTCGAGTAATTGGGAATGAATGTGTGCATGATTGAAGTATGTATGCCTTGTATGCTTGTTGATCGAAAGCATGTTTAGTGGCTTGTGATTTGGATGCAATTGAGATGTATGCTGTGATGTAGCATGTTGTGGGTACCCATTGCCAAATAAAAGCTAATGAAATGGTGTTGATTTTGAATGAAATTGAGCTTGAATACTTGGATTGCTTACCTTGCTGGGCCTGACTTCGTTTTATTTGCATTGTGATTGCATGGTAAAAGTATGGCACCACGTAGAGAGTTACGAGGTAATGTGCGAGCTGCGGCTCCTAATGAGAACGAGAATGAGGAAAACACGGGTAGTGCGGTGATACCTCCTCCTCCACCTGGTGGTGGTGCTGAGGGTGAAAGAGCTGAAGTTGCAGCTGGAGCTGCTGGACCAGAGGTTGGTCAGGGGCAAGCTATGCCTGATATGTCTATGTTGGTACAAGCTATTGCGGGTGCTTTCCGAGCAGCAGTAGCTGGAGCTCAAGGAGCTGGGTATCAGGGAGATGCTGGAGTTAGACTACCTTTGGAGCGTCTGCGCAGTCTTGGTGGGACTGAGTTCAGGGGTATGTCTGCTGAGAGTTCTGAAGCTTGGCTAGAGAGTACCAAGCGAATCTTGGGTCAGATGAGCTGCACGGATGTGCAAAAGCTGGGTTGTGTTGTGTCCTTGCTGCAGGACGATGCGTATACGTGGTGGACGACCACCATAGCTGGGATGGTTGAAGCTGATGTGACTTGGACATTCTTCCAGAATATGTTCAAGCGGAGATATCTTGGTGTGAGATATCTTGATGAGAAGAAGCGTGAATTCATGTCTCTTACCCAAGGGAGCATGAGTGTGGCTGAGTATGAAGTGCAGTTTGTGCGACTCAGTCAGTATGCACCTGAGCTGATACCTGATGAGCGGGCAAGGTGCGAGAGGTTCCGTTATGGCTTAGTGACGGATGTGAAAATGTATGTGCTGGCCACCGAGTATGATGATTTTGATGTGTTGGTGGGCCGAGCCAAGGACATTGAGATGAACTTGGGTTTATCTGCGAAAGGTGCTGGAGCAAGTTCTGGTAAGAGAGCTGCTGAGTATAGTTCCGGAGGTGGACGGAACAAGAGGGGACATGATCAGAAGTATCAGTCTTCAGCTAAGAGAGGTGGTGGTGCACCTGCTAGAGGAGGCAATGCTAGAGCTGATCCGAGTGCTTGTTGGATCTGTGGTTCACGTGGTCACATGAAGCGTGACTGTCCTCGTGCTGTGAGAGAGGTGCAAGCTCCTGTTGCGGCAGCTGGTAATGGGTGCTAGAATTGTGGATCCGCAGACCATTTGAGGCGAGATTGTCCTAGGTTGGCTGGTGATCAAGTGCGTGCTCCTGTTGTTGCTACACCGCAGAGAGGTCGTGGTCGCGGCCGTGGTAATTTCCAGAGGAGAGAGGAAGGTGGTAGTGGAGTGGCCCATGTTGTGGCTATTCAGCCTGAAGGTGGAGGCCAAGCGAGGGTGTATGCTCAGCGTGAGGGGAGGAATGATGCGGATGTGATTGCAGGTACCTTTACTTTACAATCCTTGTCATTGCTTTCTTTGATAGATTCTGGATCTACGCATTCATACATTTTGCGTGAGCATGCTGAATTGCTTGGTTTGCCTGTGGAGTCTTTGGATGTTGGTGTTCATGTCACTAGTTCTTTTGGTGAGACTGTTGTGACTCGAAAGCTTTATAGAAGGTGTCCCTTGGTTGTTCAAGAACATGTTTTTCATGTTGATCTTATGGAGTTGCCCTTTTATGGTTTTGATGTAATCCTTGGTATGGATTGGCTTGCTGAGCATCGTGCTGTTGTGGATTGTGAAAACAAGCGAGTTTCGCTTAAGCTTGCGGATGATTATGAAGTTGTTGTGGTTGGTGAGAATGTGAAGTTTCTTGCCAATGTGGTGTCTACCTTGGAGGCGAGCAGGATGCTGAGGCAAGGTTGCGAAGCCTATCTAGCTTTTGTGATGAATCCTAGCTCTAAAGAGTTGAGGGTGCAAGATATCAGAGTTGTGAAGGAGTTTCCTGGTGTTTTTCCTGAGGAGTTGCCTGGTTTACCTCCTAACCGCGAGGTGGAGTTTGGAATTGAGCTGTATGAGAATACAACTCCCGTGTCCATTACTCCCTATAGAATGGCACCTAAGGAGATGAAGGAGCTGAAGACGCAGTTGCAAGAGTTGCTTGATCGTGGTTTCATCCGGCCGAGTGTGTCACCTTGGGGAGCACCGGTCTTGTTTGTGAAGAAGAAGGATGGCACTATGAGAATGTGCATTGATTACCGTCAGCTGAACAAGTTGACTATCAAGAATCGGTATCCTTTGCCGAGGATTGATGATCTCTTTGATCAATTTCGGGGAGCTGCTGTGTTCTCTAAGATTGACTTGAGGTCAGGGTATTATCAGTTGAAGGTGAAGGATGTGGATGTGCCTAAGACAGCTTTCAGGACAAGGTATGAGCATTATGAGTTCCTTGTGATGCCGTTTGGGTTGACAAATGCTCCTGCTGCTTTCATGGACATGATGAATCGTGTGTTTCATGAATACCTGGACAAGTTCGTTGTGGTATTCATTGATGATATCCTCGTGTACTCGCGTACTGAGGAGGAGCATGAAGAGCATTTGAGGATTGTTCTGCAGGCCTTGTTGGAGAATCAGCTTTATGCTAAGCTGAGCAAGTGTGAGTTCTGGTTAAGGGAGGTGGTATTCCTTGGGCATGTGGTTTCTGCCGAGGGGATTCGTGTTGATCCTCAGAAGATTGAGGCGGTGATGAATTGGAAGGTTCCTAAGTCTGTTCATGAAGTTCGTAGTTTCCTCGGTTTGGCAGGATACTACCGGAGGTTTGTGGATGGTTTTTCCAAGATTGCTGCACCTTTGACAAAGTTGTTGCAGAAGGATGTTAAGTATGAGTGGACGGAAGCGAGACAGCAGGCTTTTGAGAAGCTTAAGGCGGCTTTGACGCAAGCTCCTATCTTGGTTCAGCCTGAATCAGGGAAAGAGTTTGTGGTGTATAGTGATGCATCCTATGTTGGTTTGGGGTGTGTGCTGATGCAGGAGGGTAAGGTGGTGGCTTATGCATCGCGGCAGTTGAAAGTGCATGAGCGTAATTACCCTACGCATGATATTGAGCTGGCTGCAGTGGTTTTTGCTCTGAAGATCTGGAGACATTATCTGTATGGTGAGAAGTGTACTGTGTACACAGATCACAAGAGTTTGAGGTATCTGATGTCTCAGAAGGAGTTGAATCTTAGGCAGCGGCGTTGGTTGGAGTTGCTCAAGGATTATGATCTGACGATTGAGTATCACCCTGGGAAGGCTAATGTTGTGGCGGACGCCTTGAGTAGGAAGGTGGCTGTTGAGTTGAGGGCTATGTTTGCCAGTTTGAGTATTTCGCGTGATGGTGGTCTTGTGGCTGAGTTGCAAGTGAAGCCATCATTGGTTCAGTTGATCAAGGAGAAACAGTTGTTGGATGATTCCTTGGTGTCTCATGTTCAGGATATCGCGGAGGGTAGACCTTCGGATTTCTGCTTTAATGATGATGGAGTGTTGTGTTTTGGGAGTCGGATAGTGGTGCCTGCTGATGTTGAGTTGAGGCGTGCTATTCTGACTGAAGGTCATAGTAGTCCTTTTGCTATGCACCCTGGTAGTACTAAGATGTACCGTGATCTTCGTGATGAGTACTATTGGGTGGGTTTGAAGAAAGATGTTGCGGAGTTTGTTAGCAAGTGTATGGTATGTCAGCGAGTTAAGGCTAAGCATCAGTTTCCTTCAGGGTTGTTGCAACCGTTGAAAATCCCTGAATGGAAGTGGGAAAGGGTTACCATGGATTTTGTATCTGGTTTACCTTTGTCTCCCTCGAAGAAGAATTCTGTTTGGGTGATTGTGGATCGCCTAACGAAGTGTGCGCATTTCTTGCCTGTGCATACTACGTTTTCTTTGGATAAGCTTGCGGAGCTGTACATTGCTGAGATTGTGCGGCTGCATAGTGTGCCAAAGTCGATTGTGTCGGATAGGGATCCGAGGTTCACATCGCGGTTCTGGCAGTGTTTGCATCAAGCTCTGGGTACAAGGTTGCATTTCAGTACATCCTATCATCCTCAGTCGGATGGTCAGTCTGAGCGAGTTATCCAGATTTTGGAGGATATGTTGAGGTGCTGCGTGATTGAGTTCCAAGGTTCTTGGGAGAAGCATCTGCCTTTGGTTGAGTTCGCTTATAACAATAGTTATCAGGCAAGTATACAGATGGCACCTTATGAGGCTTTGTACGGGAGGAAGTGTAGGACTCCTCTTTGTTGGGCTGAAACTGGTCAAAAGTTGGTTTCGATGCCGGCTTTGTTGAAAGGGACCACAGAGAAGGTAAAGCTCATTTGTGAGTGGTTGAAGGCTGCCTCTGATCGGCAAAAGTCTTACGCGGATTTGAAGCGTAAGGAGATAGAGTATGCGGTGGGTGACCGTGTGTTCTTGAAGGTTTCGCCTTGGAAAAAGGTGATGAGGTTTGGCCGGAAGGGTAAGTTGAGCCCTAGGTACATTGGACCATATGAGGTGGTTGAGCTGTGGGTCCTGTTGCGTATCGGTTGAGGTTACCTCAAGAGTTGGAGAAGATTCATGATGTGTTCCATGTTTCTATGCTCCGGAAGTATAGATCTGATCCTTCGCATGTGAAGCCTGTGGAGGAAGTGGTTTTGAATCCGGATTTGACCTATGATGAGGAACCGGTGAAGGTTCTGGATTCGGATAGCAAGGTTCTTCGTGGCAAGACCATTGAGTTGGTGAAGGTGCTGTGGAAGCATAGAGGTGTTGAGGAAGCCACGTGGGAGCGGAAGGAAGACATGCTGAAGCAGTTTCCTTATCTCTTTCCTTCAGGTAAATTTCGGGGACGAAATTTCTTAAGGGGGGGAGAGTTGTAACGCCCCGGTTTTGGGCTTAGGAGTTTTGGGCGTTGACCGGTTTGGTCAAAGTGTTGTTCGAATCTAAAAAGGTGAAGTTAGGGAAGCCTAGTTCGGGTTGCATTAAAAATATGGAAAAATGTTCTAAAATCATCTTTTAATATAATTAAGTGAACTGTGAAATCAATTTTAGAAAATGAGTTTTGGAAGGGTGACATTTTGGCTAGTGACCAAAATGTAATTTTTGAAAGTTTTGTGACTGTTTTCGAAAGGGTTGAAACTTTGAATCTTTAAGGAGCTATTATTCCAAAAGTAGTTTCTCCAGATTTTCTAAGATATTTTAAGCTATATTCTGATTTTAAAACATATCAAAAGAGGAGGGAAAGCCATTTTGGCCATTTTGATAACTAACTTCCTATTTTCTTTTCTCTCATTTTCTCTCAACCCAAACACTTTCTTTCCAGAGAATTGTTTCTGATTTTCTCACCTAAATCTCTCCTTTCAACTCTCTTTTGATTCCTAATCATCATATCTACAAAACCTCATCATTTGCTACTTGATTCATCAAGGTTTTTGATTCCAAAAAAAGAGGAGAAACTCAAGTTTGGAGGTAAGAACGTCCTTCTCCTCTAAACTATCAGTTGTTTACTGAAATTCCTAAGTTTTCAATCCTTAATTGAGGTTTTATTAAAGGCTTTTAAGTTGTGAAATGGATCTTGGCTTATAATGCAAGATTTGGTGATTTTTGATGATTTTCGTTTGATCTGTTAAATCTGTGATTTGAGATGTGTTTTTGATGTTATTTGAACTCTAAATTGATAAGGAATTGAGTTTTGATTGATGCAATCCCGGATAGGTTGGGTTTCCTAAGTTTAGCTTGTGATTCTTGTTTGTTTTTGAGGTGATCTTGTGGATCTGGTGTTGCTGGAGGTATAAGGATGTTATTAGGTTCTTTTTAGATGTTAAATGATGTTAAAGGATGTTAGGTTTTGATGGTTTTTGGCTGGGCTTTGTTGAGAAGTGGTTTGGATGCATTTTCGGTTGTGTTTGGTGGCCGAAAATGGAGTGTGGATGAGAGCAGCGAGTTTAGGTGCTTTCATTGAAGCAATTAATGCATGATGATGCATTAATCCTCTGCTTTGATGTGTTGAAACAGGGGAGGCGTCTTTGGATCCAAGAGTTGTTGATCCGGAAGCTTGATTTGGTGCTTCGGCAAGAGGCGAAGTGGAATCAGTGAGTGAAATTGGGTTTTCGGCTTTGAAACCAATGTCTTGGGAGCTTAGTTTAAGTCTAAACAACTTTGCTAAGCTCAAGTGTAAATTTTCGGAAATACTCTCTAGTGGTGGCCATGATTTGATTGTTCTGCAATGTGGTTTATTGCATGTTTTAAACTCTGTTTTGAAAGCATGATTTAGCATGGTTAATGCTGTTTTTGTAAGCCATATGTTGAAGGAAGCTCAAGGTAAGAGTTCCTTGTTTTTGAACATTGATTAAATGTGGTTTGATGCTTTTAAATGCATGATGAATATGGCTTGGTTTAATGCTTTGAAACAGTGGATAAATTGATGATAATGATGTATATTGGCAAGTGATGTTTTGAAAAGGTTAAGGTCACAAAGGTGGTTAAAAGTCCTTGAGTGAGCCTTGTTTACTTAAGAACATCAAGGTGGTTAAAAGTCCTTGGATGATTCTTGCTACGGACACAAAGGTGGTTAAAAGTCCTTGTGTGGTCCTTTCCATGGTGTTTAAAAGTCCATGGGCCAAGGTGTTTAAAAGTCCTTGGGGCCAAGGTGTTTAAAAGTCCTTGGGGTGAAACTTGATACGGACACAAAGGTGGTTAAAAGTCCTTGTGTGGTCCTTTCCATGGTGGTTAAAAGTCCATGGGCCAAGGTGTTTAAAAGTCCTTGGGGCCAAGGTGTTTAAAAGTCCTTGGGGTGAAAGTTGATGAACTTGTTTTTAAAGAAATGGAACTTATCACTTGTGGCCAATATGACATGTTATGATATGAAGCATGAGATGCATGTTTAAGTATGCTTTTGAGCATGTGTATATGATGATTTGAAGCATGATTTATAAAGTGTTTTATAAATGCATTATTGAATGGTTTTATTGAGCATTCCTCACTAAGCTTTTGCTTACACTCTCTTTGTTTTCTCAAATCAATAATGCAGAACATTAAAGTACTTTGAGGGCAACAAGGAAGGCAAGCATTCAAGTGGAAGTAAAGCTCAAAGTATGGAAGGTTTTCTTAAGTGCATTTAGCTTTTGGTAATTTGGCAATGGGGGACCTATGTGTATGTTTTGGGAGATGTTTTGAACTCCCTAAGTATTTTGAATGTTGTTGAGAATGCTGGTTTTTGTGGTTGGCCATTATATGCTTGAATTGGAAGTTTATGCTTGAATTGTTGCTTGTGTAGGAAGCATGCCTATAGATTTGGGGCTTTTCACATATGTTGATGTTTTGATGAATTGTTGATGCAAGTATGTCTCATATATGTTGAATTGCATGTTGGTAAAGTTTGGTGGCATTTGGAGCCTGATTGGATGTTTAATTGCATGTTTAAGTATGCATTTTGGGGTAGTCTGTGCAGGGTGTTTCGGAACAGTACTTACCGTTTCGGAACGGGTGCCTTAAACAAGCCCAGGCGTCCGAAACGGGAGGGACCGTTCCGAAACGGTTGGCTACTGCCAGCCCGTGTTGCGGTACGCGTTGCGGAACGGCCCCGCATTTCGAAACGGGCTCTGCCTGTTTCGGAACGGGTGACCGTTAGGGGCTGACATTGGCAGTTAAATGTTTTGAATTGTTTGCATTTTGGTCCTGAATCTTGTTTGTGCAATTGTATGAGTTTGGGAAGTCCTTTTGAGCTGAAATTTCACAGAGAAGCATGAAACCTGATTAATTTCAAGTTGGTAACTTTAATTTGGGTTAAGTCCTCATATATATCAGAAATTACAATTTGGTCCCTAAAGTTGTAATTTGTTCAATTGGGTCCTTGTTTGATCTCTGATGTTTATGATCTTTGAGTATGCTGTTGTATGATCATATCTAAGGATTAATATGCATCTAGACAAGTTTAAAAAGAAAAAAAAGGGTCGTTAATCAAGGTTGACTTTCGGGTTGACTTTGGTTTTCCCCGTGTGACTTTCTTAATTCGGGTCAACCGTCTAGGCCGGGTTAAGGGGGTTACAATTATCACTAGATAATCTGCCTGGTGGTCGCGCTTTCAAATGGACTGCTTGATCCTGCAAAATAACTCGGGCAATTTCCATAAAATTTTGGTAAGAATTATTAAAAGAATTAGAATTGGAGTTAGAAGCTCCATGGTTCTGCCTCTGAGTCTTTTGTTGGAATCTAAGAGGTTTGGTTGCAGCATTCTGTTGTGCACCTAAATTACCCTTATTACCTCCCCATCAAAAATTTAGATATTGCCGCCACCTTGGGTTGTAGATATTGGAGTAGGGATTGTTGTTTCAGTTGGTGTTCCCTACGTAGCATCCAGATTCTTGTTGCTGGGGGTACTCACTCGATTGATGTTCCCCAGCACAATGCTCACAAATATATTGTATGATCTTTGCCTCTTGGACATTGGATGGCATTTACATGTTCTTGAGCAAGTTTGTGATTATGGAGAGCTGAGCCGCTACAGCCTAAGAATCATCTAACTTGAGTGTTCCATAAGGTTTAGGTTCGGGCTTCAATCTACCTCTTGGGAACTGGTAGTCCGTGTTGGCTATCTGGTCTAAAACGTCAAAGGCCTCATCAGGTTCCTTGTCAAGCAAAGTTCCATTGGCCGACGAGTAAATCATCATCCTAGTAGGTGCATTGACGCCATTATAGAATGTCATGGCCTGTAGCAAATCATAGAATCCAAGGATCGAGCCCTTGCATAGCATATCTTTGTATCTATCCCAAGATTCATACATATATTCATCATCATATTGTTGGAATGAGAAAATGTCGCTCTTCTTTTGATTGTGAACATTCGGTGGATCATATTTGTGTAGAAACTTGTTGCACAAGTCATCCCAAAATGTAATAGATCCTGAGAAACAAGTCTTCAACCATGCACTGGCTCAATCTCGCAAGTAGTAAGGGAATAACTTGAGTCGCAAAGCATCAGTGGGAATCTCTGGAGTTAAGCATGTTGAACATAACGAGCCTTAGCTCAAAGTGAGCCGTCCTGAGATCTGGTACAACTATAGATTGGTTGAGATTGTTGATAACAGGCTCGATATGCATTTTGATGGGCCTTCTAGGACTGGAAGGTGGTGGATCCTCATGTCGTATTTGGCCATTATTTTGGACCGCTCCAACAGCTCATTGTCCATCGAATGGTTGTACACCTTGATTACGCATGTTCTTAGAGTCTTCTACTTTGTTATTATTCACCATATTCTTTTTCTCTCGGCGTAGATTTCTTAAAGTTCTTTCGGTCTCTAGATTGATTGGAAGAATAGGTTGTGTTGGACCTCCTGGCCATGCACTGGAATGCACCAGAGAAAGAAAAAGAAAAAATTAAATACAGATAAAATAAAGTTCTAAGCGCAATTACAACATAATTAACAATTGCCAATCCCCGAAAACGGCGCTAAAAACTTGATGCTTGTCGAATAGTGATGCACTTTAGAGTAAGTATACTCGTCGAATCAAGTAATAAAGTGATGAGTAGAGTGTCGAACCCAAAAAATATTGGATCAATAACTATGAATTTATCGAACTTAAGAATTTGTTTGCAAGTAATGGTGATTATTGATTTAATTAAAACTAAAGATAGCTTTGACTAAGACGAACATCTGCGGAAAATAACAGAGAATCATGAAAGCAAGGATTATTGCTAAGGATATATGCTTGATTACTTATTAAAATGCTATCACGACTGGCAATACATGTCTACGTAAACCATTTAGATCTTTATCTACTTGACAGGATTTTCTAATGAACTTCTTACTCTCTCGATGCGTAGAAGTTAATAATATTGCAGCTAAGGTAATACATGTGTGCGTGAACCCTAACAATTTGATATCTCTTAAAGAGCATGTATTTTCCCTCGATATATAGGTCTTATTGTCCCCATATTGGCATCCATTTTTGCATTTTCATGTCTATTCCTACATATTTTCTAACTTAGTTTCAATGGCTCGTATTTTTTATCTTTTTGCCTTATTGTCGCTGCAATACTAATGTCCCTCCAGAGGAAGTTTTCACCACTACAGCCAATTTGACACTGCATCTGCCAGATGTCTAGTCTGCTTGAGGATAAGAACAAATATGCCAGATGTCCAGTTTGTTAAAACATTTTTACGATGCTGAGCACGCAAATAACCTACATGACAGGTGTCCTTCCTCTGGTGGCCTACATAAGGACTATTTTTGAGGAAAGAGAAAGTGACGCTATTCCCATTTTTTGCATATCATCTTCAACTTCCGAGCTTTTATCCTCCTTCCATGACGGCTTAAGCTTATTTTTTGGAGATCCAAGACAAAGTGGCAGATTTATCCGAGGTAAAGAGGTGTCCTTCCTCTGGTGGCCTATATAAGGACTATTTTCTACGCAAATTTATATGACCCCTCCCTAAAACTTGTTTTTGTTAGAGAATATTCTATTCCTTGGAGTGCCTCTTTTATTAACACGTTATATAACATTGTTGTGGGTGTGGATGAACATTTTCTGTTTGTGGCTGAATTAACTTATAAGAAACTCACCCTTTTAGTAGAGGATTTATGTATAGCAGGTACAGTATGGTCGGGGACCAATGCTGGGAATTTCACCATGCTTAGGAAGTACTTTACCTTGCCTACCAAAGTTTTGTTTCAATTTATCAATTCCAGACTGCTTCCCTTCACCCATAGCACAATTGTGTCCCTCGATAGAATGGGCCTGATACATTCTTCATCAAAGGAAGGAAAATCGTTGTGGGGGCAGTAATCCACAAGGAGATAAGGGGATTTGTGGAGAAGAAGATTGGCATATTGGCTTTTCCTTATCTGATAATGCAGCTTTGTGAATCAAAGGGGCTAAAACCCCGTAAAAATGAGGAGAAAATTAACAAGGGCCCATCAATAAGGTTGATGTTGAAAGGATGATTCGGGCTTTTGAAGTCCCTACACCATGCCAGGGTACTACATCTAGGGAGGAGAAGGGTAAAATTAAAGTGGACATTCCACCAGAAAATGTCTCGACAAGTGAAAAAGTCTGGCAAAAAGTTTTGAAAATCGAGGACAAACTCGACCTAGAGATGAGTAAACTGGGAGTTGTTGCGGCCACTATACAAACCATGGATCTGGCACATAATCTCTTCTATGCCTATGTGAAGACGTGGTGCAAGTCTGTCACTAAAAAAGTCCCAACAAAGTCAGTAAATTCCCCTTACAATGTTAGCGAAGCTAGTGACCACCATTAGAGGAGCCATCGAGTAAAGTCGTCAGGGATTGCTTGTTTAACTTGAACATCCCTACGGATGTTGATGCCATACCCACTACTGATAAGGAAGATGAAGTCCTTGTCGAGGACGTTGACGAGAATAAAGAGAAATTTTTTGATGTTGAGAAGGATTTGGTTACACCCAATAGTATGGAAGCAACCACAAAATGACCTGAGATGAACACCTCCCCAAAACACCATATTCCATTGTTTTACACTGGGGATAAACACCTCCCCAAAACACATCCCAATTATCATAACCACAAGCCCATGCATAGCATGAACTCAAGCAACATTTTCGTAAATCACATGGTATTCTCATGGGACAAAAACAACATGCATTTGATGAACAACCACAGTTGAAAAACATTAATAAAAAGATATGTTCATGATCATAATATAATCAAAACGTAAAATGGCAAAAAAAAGCCAAAACAACACAAACTTACTCTTGGGATTGAATTGGCCTATCGGCACAACCCAAACTCCCAAAATACTTCTTCAACCTTGTTAAACCATTAAAATCATTGCCACTCACCATCGATTACCAAAATCAAGCTGAAACTCTTTTCTAGTTTCTGGTTCGCCCACAATTTAGTCCAACAATTCCGGATCTTCAACTCTTGCTTCTAACCAACCCAAAACAAAGGATTAGAGATATTTTCAACACTCTAACTTGCTAGAAAACAAAGATTCAACAACCCATCCAAAACACCTATCGAAACATTTCTGAAACTGAAAACATCAGAAAACTCATTTCGGGCAACCTCCAGCAAAACCCAGCATTAGATATCATTAAAACACATGAATAAACATCTAAAAATATCAACCCAACATCAAAATATCATCAACTATCGATTTACCACAAAACTCACCCAAAAACTCACTTTTCACACTTCAAGCTTCAATACCAAACCTAATTTCCGGATTCCTATCATTCACCCATCATCTCAACACAATAACCACATCAAAATAAATTCAAAGCCATCATCAAACCCAGCAACAACAGATCCTACTCAAGATCTTACCCCAAATACTCATTTTAGCCAATTTCCATTAAAGTCACTTTAAGAAAACATAATCTTAGTAAATAAAAAATCAAAGCATAGGAATATCATTAAAGAACCTTACATTAGAGGAGAATTACGTTGCTCACCTCCAATGATAGCTATTTCCCCTTGTTAAGCAAAAATCCCTTGAGAAAACAATAGGTCAAGCTTGGGTTGTTAAAAAACTAAAGTAAGAGAATCATTTGGTAACATTAGATTGATAAGAAATCACTTTTACCTTGAGAAAATCAAGCCCAAAGTTTGTTTGGCTGAAGAAAGAAGATGAGAACACTAAAAATGAAGTTTTAACGTGAAATGAGGAAATAAGAGAAAACCTTTTTTTAATTTTGATTTTGATTTTAATTATAAAACCTTTTTAAAATATTTGAATAGTAAAAATAAAGGGGAAATAACTATATTGGCCCAGCCAATTTAGCTACTTAAAGATTCTATGTTTTGACTTTTTTACAAAATAGTCATCAAAACATATTTTGCAATCTTTACATTTTGGTCACTAAACCAAAATGTCATGGTTTGGAAAACGTTTTTCCAAAATTATTTTTAACAAAGCCTTATACATATTTATTAAGGATTTTAGAAATTTATTTCACATTTTTCCGGCCATCCGAAGACCACTTTCCCTCAACTCAGCCACAACTCCCAACACCTACCTTTTGGACATCGAAACCTTACCGAATCTTCTAAACCTAAAACCGGGGTGTTACAACTCTCCCCCAATTAATAAATTTCGTCCTCGAAATTTATCTGGTGGAAAAAGGTGCGGAAACTAACGTTTTATGTCGTCTTTCTTCTCCCAAGTGGCTTCTTCAACGCCTCGGTGTTGCCACTTCACTTTGACTAACTCAATGGATCTACCACGCAAAACTTTGATGTTTGAAACTAATATCTCAACCATTTCTTCATCATACGACAAATCTGGATTCAATTCAATTTCTTCAACAGGCGTTATGTTCGACGGATATGACCTATACATCCGAATCATTGAAACATGGAATACATCATGAATCTTCTCTAATTCCGGAGGCAAACTCAACCTATAAGCAACAGGACCAACTCGTCCAACAATCTCATACGAACCAATGAATCTCGGACTCAGTTTACCTTTTCTACCGAATCTCATCACTTTTTTCCATGAGGATACTTTCAAAAACACTTTCTCACCCACAGCATACTCGATTTCTCGGCGCTTCAAATTTGCATAAGATTTCTTTCGATCAACTACTGCTTTCAAGTGGTCACATATCCTTTAAGCATAGCAGGTAATGATACCAATTTCTGACCAGCTTCTGCCCAACAAACAGGAGTTCTACACCTGCTACCATACAAAGCCTCGTACGGTGCCATATGAAAATTGGTCTGATAACTTTTGTTGTAAGCAAACTTGACCAACGGTAGGTGTTTCTCCCATGAGCCCTGAAAATCAATAGTACAACAGCGCAACATATCCTCAAGCACTTGTATTACCCGCTCTGACTGACTATTTGACTGAGGATGATACGAAGTACTGAAATTCAATCGGCTACCTAAAGCATTATGCAAACAACTCCAAAACCTCAATGTGAACCTTAGATCTTTATCCGATACAATCGACTTTGGCACACCATGCAGTCTCACTACCTCACGGATATACAAATCAGCTAATTTATCCAAAGAATCAGTCGTGTTAATAGCTAGGAAATGTGCACACTTGGTGAGTTGATCCACTATCACCCAAACTGAATTCTTTCGCGATGGAGTCAACGGTAAACCTGTTACAAAATCCATAGTTATTCTCTCACATTTTCATTCTGGGATCCGTAAAGGTTGTAATAATCCCGACAGAAACTAATGTTCGGCCTTCACTCGCTGACAAACCATACATTTACTCACGAATTCAGCTACATCCTTTTTCAAACCAACCCAGAAATAATCATTCTTCAAGTCTTGGTACATCTTCGTGCTACCCGGATGCATAGCAAACGGACTAGTATGTGTTTCACTCAAAATGGTGTGTCTCAAATCAGTATCTTCAGGCACAACAACTCTGTCTTTGAAACACAAAACATTATCGTTACTGAATTTGTACTCAGTCGGTTTACCTTCCGCAATATCCTGAACATGTGGAGCCAAAGAACTATCTTGCAACTGTTTCTCACGGATCAATTGTTCTAGTGATAGTTCCACCTACAACTTGGCGATCAATTCACCATCACACGATAAACTCAACCTAGCAAACATCGCTCAAAGCTCAACTGCCAGTTTCCTACTCAATGCATCAGCTACAAAATTGGCTTTACCTAGATGGTACTCGATAGTAAGATCATAATCCTTCAATAATTCAATCCATCTACGCTGACGGAGATTCAAATCTTTTTGAGACATCAAATACTTCAAACTCTTGTGATCTGTATACACTGTGCATTTCTCACCATACAAATAGTGCCTCCACACCTTCAAATAAATACAACGGCGGCTAACTCAATATCATGTGTGGGTTAATTCTTTTCATGAGTCATCAACTGTCTCGACGCATATGCAACAACTCTCCCATCTTGCATCAGCACACACCCTAAACCTACATACGATGCATCACTGTAAATCACATAGTCTTTCCCTGTTATCGGTTGCACTAATACGGGTACTCTAGTCAAAGCCTCTTTCAAACGATCAAAAGTCATCTGCCTCGCTTCTGACCACTCATATCTGACATCCTTTTGTAACAATTTCGTCAACGGAGCAGCTATCTTCAAAAATTCTTCTACAAACCGATGGTAGTAGCCCGTTAAGCCTATGAAAATACAAACCTCAGTCACAAACTTCGGTTGCTTCCAATTCACAACAGCTTCCACTTTCTTATGATCAACTCTAATGACATCAGTTGATACAACATGACGTAGAAAGATTACATCTCTAATCCAAAACTCGCATTTGCTCAACTTCGCATACAACTGATTATCTACCAAAGTCTTCAACACAAGTCGTAATTGTCTATCATGGTCTTCCTCAGTGCGCGAATAAATCAATATATCATCAATGAACACCGCAACAAAATGATCTAGAAACTCATGAAACACATGGTTCATCATGTCCATGAACACGACTGGTGCATTAGTCAATCTGAACGGCATCACCAAAAACTCATAGTATCCATAACGTGTACGAAAAGCTATTTTCAGTATGTCCTGCTCCTTCACTTTCAACTAATAGTACTCGAATCTCAAGTCTATCTTCGAAAACACTGACGCATCTCGTAACTGATCAAACAAATCATCTATTCTCGGCAACGGATACTTGTTCTTCACACTTAACTTATTCAACCGACGATAATCAATACACATACGCATACTTCCGTCTTTCTTCTTAACAAACAGTACTGGTGCGCCCCAAAGTGATATACTCGGACGGATAAAACCATGATCTAATAATTCCTGAAGCTGAGTCTTCAGTTCTTTCAACTCTTTCGGAGCCATCCGATACGGAGCAATCGACACAGGAGCTGAATCAGAATACAACTCAATATCAAACTCTACTTCTCTATCAGGTGGCAAACCAGGCAATTCTTCTCAAAAGACCTCAGGAAAGTCACAAATTGTTCTAATGTCTTTTGGTCGGACCTTACTCATATCTGGATTCATCACATAAGCTAAGTACGCTTGACATCCCTGATCCAGTATTTTCTGAGCCTCTAGAGTAGAAACTACGTTGGATAATCCATTCCCAAAATCACATCAAACCCGTAGAACGGTAATTCTATCATGTCAATAGGAAACATGTTACCCTAAACCATCAACGGACACATGCGATACATCTTTCTGACCACTATTGTCTCACCAAAAGAACTAGTCACACTCATCCCCACATCGAGAATCTCACACGGTATGTCCAAAATGTTAGCATGCTCACTCAGAATATAAGAATGTGTAGAACCAAAATCAAACAGCGAAAGCAATGTCAAAGACTGTAACATGAAATTACCTGCGATAACATCGGTGTCGTTCCTGCCCTCTCTGTGTGCATACACTCTCGCCGGTCCACCTCTCACAAGCTGAATTGCGACTACATACGCCACATTCCTCTAACCATCATTTTGTGGCTGAAAATTCCCTCGGCCGCGCCCACGGCCTCGCTGGTACTCGGCAGCTCGTGCCGGTACCTGACCACCTCTAGCTAGTTGAGGACAATCTCCCTTTAAATGATCCTTCGATCCACACTGCCAGCACGTACCATAAGTTCCCCAACACTCTCTCGGATGAGATCTACCACACTTTGTGCACTCGGGTGCATGGTGAGCAAAACCTTGGCCTAGATGGCCATGCCCGGGATAACCACCCTCACGTCTATGGTCAAAATGTTGCCTCTTGTATTTGTGCCCCTTGGCACGATCACGATTCCACTCCGTAGGCCGTTTCCCTGAACTAGACCCGCCTCCTCTAGGAAACAAACCAAGACTATGCTCTATATCCTTGGCTCGAGCAACCAACACATCAAAGTCTATATAATCGGCAGCCATCATGTACATCTTTACTCCTTCAGTCAAACCATACCGAAGCCTCTCACAACATTCCCTCTTAGTGGGAACCAGCTCGGTCGCATACTGACTCAGTCTCACAAACTGAACCTCATACTCCGAAACAGTCATGCTTCCCTGAACCAAAGCCATGAACTCTTGTTTCTTCTCATCCTGGTATCTCGGCCCATATACTTCTTTCGGAAAGTAGAACAGAAGAAATCCCAAGTGACATCAGCAATAGCCATACTCGCGGTGATCGTAGTCCACCAAACAAACGCGTCACCCTGAAGCAGAGATACTACACAACCAAGCTTCCTTGCATCACTGCACTCCATCTGACCCAATATCTTGGTAGTACTTGCTAACCACGCCACAGCTTCATCGGGCGATAACCCACGGAACTCTACTCCACCCAAAACTACGGAGTCTATCGAGGGGTAACTCATCCCTCTAACCATGCTGCGGTGCAGCCGCCTGTAACCCAGCCAAAGCAGACTAAAAAGCCCCAGCAATGGCCTGAATCAAAGGGCTCATATCAGCTCTGGCCTGTCCTTGGCCACCACGAGGCTCCTCACCTCGCCCATCTACTCCACCAACTGGAGGAGGAGGTAAATCTCCCTCTTAGGGATGCCCGGCATCCTCAACTGGATCCTCCAGTGGCTCACCACCCATCTGACCTCTTCTAGGTCTAGCCATGATAAACAAATTCAATGCTACAACAACAACATATGTGACAAAAGGAAATGATTCGGCTCAGAAAGGTCAAGGGTCCAAGGTACTCAAGTATTTTACAAAAATCTCTCAATAATAGTATGTGGCAAAGGGGTACCTTAAACAGCAAGCTACCTCAAACAAGCAAGCAAACACCACAACAACCATACTTACCTTACTTACCTTTTCGGATGCACAACAACCAACGCAAGCCTTTCCGAAAAACCCCGCTAACATGGCTCTGATACCAACAGATGTAACCCCCTAGACCCAGCCTAGCCACCAAACCGTATCGAGTGGATCACACGGGACTAACCAAAGGAAGATCTGAAGATTTCTCGGTAATTATTAACCCATAACGCGTTGATTATTATCTTTTCTAGATGCTCGAATTAAACCTTATATTAGAGAACAGACGGCAAAAGAAAACACGGCAAAACGAACATTGATCGATCAAACGAGCAACCAGGGACCAAAATGCAAAACTAGTATAAGACATGGACCTATGATGTAATTAAGGTGATCACTTTGCAATTAGTCTCATTTCATGCTTCTATTATGCTGAAATGCAACACAAAACAAGCCCACAATCAACCACAATTGAAAACACAACAAACTATAACCAAAACGCAAGAAAAGATAACTTCAAAGATTCTCTTAACTAACTTCCAACGTACCCTATTTTGGAACGCTCACGGCCGTATCAGAACAGGGCTGCACAGTGAGCTTTCATTCCGCAATGGGTTGGACTCGTTCCGGCCCTGAAAATCTCATTTTGATACTTGTTCTGAAACGCCAAGGCCATAACAAGGGATGTTCCAAAAACTTCGAGCCCATTTTGAAACGCCCTGCTGCAGTAATAGAAAAACTACAAGCCAAGCATCTCCAATGTTACTTTCCTTGGTTCCAAACAACATATCCAACAAGGAAGCAGGAAGGGAAGCATACAAACATCAAGATCAAACAATCAAACATACATATGAGCAATAGAACTAAACATAATTCAAATACGATTAAGACAATATGCTTCAAGAACCAAACATTAAGCAAAAACAAGGTACAAAACCAAAACCGTAAAGCTGAAGGGATAAACAAGCCAACAAAGACAAAACAACATGCTCACATCACAAGGAGTTTACAAAACACTCCTAAAACATAAACAAGGTTTATCCTCATTTCCACACACTATTATCTAAGCAATGCCATACTTGAACTTGAAGCGGACGCTTGGATCACTTCCCTTGCATCGTTGCCTTCCAAAAGATTTACGGAGCTGCATTATTGGAAAAGAAAGTGTAAGCTACGAAGCTTAGTGAGCGGGGCTCAAAACCAAACTACAACAGTGCAGTTTTGAAAACCATCTTCAAGGGAAATCAAACAATTTCTTAAAATCACTTTCGCAAATCATTTCCTTTCAACAAACCAACCTAAATCAAATATAAGCAATTGCAACAACACATGTCATAGGCACAAAACATGCATAAACCATATGTAAACCAAGCCTATCGACTCCAAAACAACTCACATGCATCAAGCACAAATACATAACCATATGAGTTTACCAAGATCATATTAAAACCATAAGCGAACGAGTATATCGACATCATTGACACGTTGTTCGGATAAGCGGACACGTCGATGGCCCAACCCACATCAAGTCACATGGTGAAACAACCCTCACCACAATCTCATTTCAGCCGGGATGCCACAACCCGCATTGCCCGTTGGTAATAGCACAACCCCTACCACTCGCATCACAATAGCAAAACCCCTATTGTGAAACCGAAGAATTTACCTCACGCACGAATTTTATAATTATAGTGCACTTCACATCCTATTGATCGATCAATCTATCCTATATCAAGATCCACATGTGTCAATTTACTCATCGCAACATCATATTCCACTATTTTACACCGGGCATAAACACCTCCCAAAAACACATCCCAATTACCATAACCACAAGCCCATGCATAGCATGAACTCAAGCAACATTTCCGTAAATCACATGGTATTCTCATAGGACAAAAACAACATGCATTTGATGCACAACCACAGTGGGAAAACATCAATAAAAATATATGCTCATAATCATAATATGATCAAAAAGTAAAACGGCAAAAAAAGCCAAAACAACACAAACTTACTCTTGCGCTTGGATTGGCCTATCAGCACAACCAAAACTCCCAAAATACTTCTTCAATCTTGTTAAAGCATTAAAATCATTTCCACTCACCAGCGATTACCAAAATCAAGCCGAAACTCTTTTCTAGCTTTCCGGTTCGCCCACAATTGAATCCAACAATTCCGGATCTTCAAATCCTGCTTCTAACCAACCCAAAACAGAGAATTAGAGATATTTTCAACACTCTAACTTGCTAGAAAACAGAGATTCAACAACCCATCCAAAACACCTATCGAAACATTTCCAAAACACACCGAAAACATCGGAAAACTCAGCTACAATAGATTCAACTCAAGATCTTACCCAAATGCTCATTTTAAGTCATTTTAGCCAAATTCCATTAAAGTCACTTTAAGAAAACATAATCTTAGTAATTAAAAGAATCAAAGCATGGGAATATCATTAAAGAACCTTACATTAGAGGAGAATTTTATTTCTCACCTCCAATGATAGCTATTTCCTCTTGTTAAGCAAAAATCCCTTGAGAAAATAATAGATCAAGCTTGGGGTTTTAGAAAACTAAAGTAAGAGAATCATTTGGTAACATTAGATTGATAAGAAATCACTTTTACCTTGAGAAAATCAAGCCCAAAGGATGTTTGGCTGAAGAAAGAAGATGAGAAAACTAAAAATGAAGTTCTAACGTGAAATGAGGAAATAAGAGAAAACCTTTTTAAAATATTTGAATAGTCAAAAATAAAGGGGAAAATAACTATATTGGCTCAGCCATTTTAGCTCCTTAAAGATTCTATGTTTTGACTCTTTTACAAAATAGTCATCAAAATAGATTTTGTAATCTTTACATTTTGGTCAGTAAACCAAAATGTCATGGTTCGGAAAACGTTTTTCCAAAATTGTTTTTACCAAAGCCTTATACATGTTTATTAAGGATTTTAGAAATTTATTTCACATTTTTCCGACCATCCGAAGACCACTTTCCCTGAACTCACCCACAACTCCCAACATCAGCCTTTCGGACCTCGAAACCTTATCGAATCTTCTAGACCCAAAACCAGGGTGTTACAATTGTTGTTCTTAAGTATAGTTTAGGTTACATTTAGTAGGTAACATACACAAAATAGCATAGATTAGATTATATGCCTTGTTTGATGAATTTAGTTAAATTTTATACATATGGTACTGCTCAAGTGCGTTTTCTCCCTGTGTGTAGGTACCCGCCCAGACAGATGTCGTCGAGGCAGCAAAGAGGGCAGATGAAGAGAAAGCTGGGAGCTGAAGGAGGAAGCTATTGGAACGTCAGGAGAGCTGATCGAGGATGAACGAAACAGAATGCAAAGTTGTGCCAACATTTGCGCACCGGTCCATATCCCCGTTGAGGCAATCAACTACTTGCCGTCGAGGCAGCACTACAAGGAAGAATGGAAAAATGCAAAGTGGTATGCGATAGAAAGAGCTCATCAAGCTCGATTTTTAGAGACCACTTACACGTGTATTGGAGCCCAGCAGACAAAGATAAGTCAAGTTGAATAAAAGTCAAACGGGAATCTAGGAGTATTTAATGATATTTTAATGAGTTGTAAACATACTCTACCTAGTATTTCTACCCTAAACCGACTTAGACCTAGGCTGCTACCCTGTATATATGTAATCGACTTGAAGGAGAGAACACAATTAAGATTAGAGAGAAACTCCTTCTTGTCGAAACCCTTGTGCCGTCAAAACCCACAATGTTCTAAACCTTCCCTAGGGCTAAGGGTTGGTTGTGTAGTAGTTGTGAGAGTCTTGTTGTATTCGTTTAGGATTTCAGTTTTGCAATAAAATTCAAGGTTTGTTTACTCTTGGTTCTTCATTGTCAAATTCTTTATCGGGAGAGAAGAGGGCTTCAATCTATTTGTTCAATATCGGGAGAGTTGAACTCACGAAACGAGTAAACATGGTTTTATCTAACCATAGGGTAAAGCTACTTTGGCTTAGGGATAAGTTAAGAAGTTCAGCGGCTAAAAGAGGATCCACAATCAGTTGGTGTTCGCCCTTAGATTCACGCCAGGAGGTATCATCCAAGACGTGTTCGCCAATAGTACTTCAAGCTTCGGGAGAAGAGGGAGCCATAGAAATGAGCCTTTCCGAACCTTGAATCATCACTTAAGTGCCCATGCGATCTCACACATCTCTACTTAGGCGGGTGCCTGTCGCGGCATACTTGTGGGCGGTGGCTGAATTTGTTAAGTTGATCAGCAAAATTGTGCCGAGACAGTACATCAATTCTCCACACTACGAAACATCCAATATCAGCCCATTCTCTCACTCTAATATCTCAATTTACTTTAATGGTTTTTGTTTTAGTTTCAATGAAACCAACTCCTAATATCTGTGTTTTTATTTTATTTGTGCAGAGAAGTGAACTCCGAAAAGCTGTCACAATCCCTGTGGAGACGATATCTTAAATACTATAACTTGGCACCGTGTATACTTACACGCAATTTGCGCATCACTTTTGCACGCAACAAGTTTTTGGCACCGTTTCCGGGGATTGGCGTACAACTTTTTGTTTTTATTTTTCTGAACTTTTCTTTTTTCGTTTAACCCCTTGGTTTCCTTTGGTTTATGACCAGAGCCAACCAAAAATCACCCTTGCGAGAATACGATTCAGAGCCTGAACGTAATGCACGTAGATTGAAACAAGCAAACAAAGAAGCCATGGGTGATCAAGCAAACATCCAGGACCAGCAACTACCACCGCCCCCAGGCGACAATGTCGCGACAGGCAATGACAGGCAACTTCCTGCCGTGTAACGCCCCGGTTTTGGGCTTAGAAGTTTTGGGCTTGGACCGGTTCGGTCAAAGTGTTGTTCGAATATAAAGGAGTGAATTTAGGAAAGCCTAGTTCGGGTTGCATTAAAAATATGGAAAAATGTCCTAAAATCCGCTTTTAATATATATAAGTGAACTGTGAAATCAATTTTGCAAAATGAGGTTTGGAAGGGTGACATTTTGGCTAGTGACCAAAATGTAATTTTTGAAAACTGCGTGACTGTTTTAAAAAGGATTGAAACTTTGAATCTTTAAGGAGCTATTTACCCAATGGGAGTTTTCTCCAGATTTTTTTTAAGATATTATATGATTAATTAAAGGTTTTTAAATAAAACAAAAGTGGAGTGAAGATATTTTGGCCATAACTAACTTTTCTCTCAAATCTTCCATTTCTATTTTCTCTCATTTTCTCTCAAACCAAACACCTTTTCTCCAGAGCTTTTCTCTCTGATTTTGTCACCTAAATCTATCATTTCAACTCTCTTTTGATTTCTAATCATCTCTTCATCAAAACCTCACCATTTGCTTAGTGGAATTTTCAAGACTTTGGTTCCAAAAAGGAGAAAACTCAAGTTTGGAGGTAAGAACGTCCTTCTCCTCTGAACTCTAAGTTCTTTACTGAAATTCCCAAGTTCTCAATCCTTAATTTGTGTTTTATAAAAGGTTTTATTGATTTGTTCTTGATCTTGGCTTTTAAATGCAAGATTTGTTTGATTTTGGTAAAATTTCGTATGATCTGTTAAAGCAGTGATTTGAGGTGTGTTTTTTATGTTAAATGAATGCTAAATTGATTAGAAGTTGAGGTTTAATCAATGCAATCCCGGATAGGTTGAATTTCCTAAGTTTAGCTTGTGTTTTTGGTTGTTTTTGGTGTGATCTTGTGGATCTGTTATGGCTGGAGGTATAAGGAAGTGTTGAGATCCTTTTTGGATGTTAATTGATGTTTAAGGATGCTTAGATTTGATAGATCTTGGCTGGGTAATGTTGAGGGGTTGTTTGGATGCATTTTCGGTTGTGTTTGGTAGCCGAAATTGGAGTGTGGATGAGAGCAGCGAGTTTAGATGCTTTCATTGAGGATATTAATGCATGATGATGCATTAATCTACTGTTTTGATGTGTTAAAAACAGGAGAGTCTTCTTTGGATCCAAGTGGTGTTGATCCGGAAGCTTGATTGGAGTTTCGGCAAGTGGCGAAACGGAATCGGTGAGTGGATTTTGGTTTTCGGCTTTGAAACCAATGTTTTGAAGGTTTGGGAGCTTAGTTTAAGTCTAAACAACTTTGCTAAGCTCAAGAGTAAGTTTTCAGAAAAACTCTCTTGTTGAGGAACCATGTGATGGTTGGGTGCAATGTGATTGTTTGCATGTTTTAATCCTGTTTTGAAAGCATATCTAGCATGTTTATTTGCTGAGATTATAAGCCATGTGTAGAAGGAAGCTCAAGGTAAGAGTTCCTTGTTTTTGGACATTGTTTAAATGTGGTTTGATGCTTTAAAATGCATGATGTTTATGGCTTGGTTAAATGCTTTAAAACAGTGAAATATTGATGATAAATGATGTATATTGGCAAGTGATGTTTTGAAAAAGGTTAAGGTCACTAAGGTGGTTAAAAGTCCTTAGGTGAGCCTTGAAGGTCACAAAGGTGGTTAAAAGTCCTTGTGTGAGCCTTGTTACTTAAGAACATCAAGGTGTTTAAAAGTCCTTGGATGATTCTTGTTGAGGACACAAAGGTGTTTAAAAGTCCTTGTGTGGTCCTTGTCATGGTGTTTAAAAGTCCATGGGTTGAGGACACAATGGTGTTTAAAAGTCCATGTGTGGTCCTTGCCAAGGTGTTTAAAAGTCCTTGGGGCCAAGGTGTTTAAAAGTCCTTGGGGTGATACTTGCTAAGGTCACAAAGGTGTTTAAAAGTCCTTGTGTGGTCCTTGTCATGGTGTTTAAAAGTCCATGGGTTGAGGATACAATGGTGTTTAAAAGTCCATGTGTGGTCCTTGCCAAGGTGTTTAAAAGTCCTTGGGGCCAAAGTGTTTAAAAGTCCTTGGGGTGATACTTGCTAAGGTCACAAAGGTGTTTAAAAGTCCTTGTGTGGTCCTTGTGAATTATAAGATCACAATGGTGTTTAAAAGTCCATGTGTGAGTCTTATGTTAATCATGTTTTGAAAAGATATTAATTATCACTTGTGGCCAATATGACATGATATTGATATGAAGCATGTATTGCTTGTTTTAAAATGCTTAGGAGCATGTTCAAATGTTTCTTGAAGAAAGATTATAAAGATGTTTTATAATTGCATTATTGTGTGGTTTTAATGAGCATTCCTCACTAAGCTTATGCTTACGCTCTCCTTTTTCTTAAACCAATAATGCAGAGCATTAAAGTGCATTTGAGGGCAGCAAGTTGGTGAAGAATCCAAGTGGTGAACAAAGCTCATGTATGGTGAACATTTTCTCAAACTATTAGCTTTTGGGTATTTGGCAATGGGGAACCTATGTTGTTGTTTTGGGAGATGTTTTGGACTCCCTAAGTTGTATAAATGTTGTTATCATTGTTGGTTCTTGTAATTGGCCATTATGGGTTTGAATTGATGGTTTGTTGCTTGAATGGGTTGCTAAGTAGGATGCATGCCTATAGATTTGGGGTTTTTCATATTTGATGCAATGTTGATGTTTGGTTGTTACAATTAGGTTCATGGTATGTTGTATGACTTGCTGGTAAAGTTTGGTGGCTTTTGGATGATGAGTGATAGGCTAATTGTGCAATTAACCATCTGTTTTTCTGCAATCTGGGCAACCTGTTTCGGAACAGGTGCTACCGTATCGGAACGGGGGCCTGAAATAGCGTGGGCGTTCCGAAATGGTAGGGACTGTTTCGGAACAGATGTGCCACTGCCAGACCTGTTTTGGAACCTGTTGCGGAACGGTCCCGCATTTCAGAACGGGTCTTCCTGTTTCGGAACACCCGACCGTTGGGCACTGAAATTGTTGGTTATATGTTTTGTTATGTTTGCGTTTTGGTCCTGAATCATGTTTTTGCAATTGATTGAGTTTGTGGTGTCCGTTTGAGCTGGAATTTGACAGACAAGCATGAAATATGACTAATCCCATATTGGTAACTTAAAAGTGGGTTAAGTCCTTGTATTTCCAAAATTTACATTTTGGTCCCTAAAGTCTTAATTTGTTCAAATTAAGTCCCTGACGTTTTTCGTCTGCGATGATCTTTGAGTATGATGTTTGTATGAACATAACTAGGGTTGATGTGCATCTAGATAAGATTAAAAAGAAAAAAAGGGTCGTTAATCAAGGTTGACTTTCGGGTTGACTTTGGTTTTCCCCGTGTGATCTTCTTAATTCGGGTCGACCGTCTAGGCCGGGTTAAGGGGGTTACATGCCGCTCGGCGGTTAGTTAGAGACTACCTAGAGGAAGATCTTAGAAGGCTAAATTCTGGCATAATTGATCCTGAAATAGAAGCGGACCACTTCGAACTCAAACCCGTATTGTTCAACATGTTGAATACGCTTGGACAGTTTGGAGGTTCTACCACCGAAGATGCCCGCCAGCACATGAAGTCTTTCCTGGACATCTGCAAGTCCTTCAAAATCCATGAAGTTCATCTAGACGTGTTGCATCTCAGATTATTTTCCTATTCATTGAGGGATAGGGAAAAGACGTGGTTTAACAGCCTACCATCGGAGTCCAATGAATCTTGGACAAAATTATGCAGAGATTTCTTAGCTCGCTTTAATCCTGTCAATTTGACCAATAAACTGTGGATTGACATCACTACGTTTCGACAGGCAAATGATGAACCAATGTACGAGGCATGGCCAAATATGACTATCAGTTTCCTAATGCCCGCTGAAGCGGCAGAAAAAAGCAGGCCACGGCAAACGAGCTAGGAACATCGGATGCACTCGTAGCACAAGTCGCTCGGTTGACGAAGATGGTAGAAGCGATGCAAGGGCAGAACAATACACAACAAGTCAAAGCAATTGAAGCCTTTTGCGACCAATGTGGGGGAGACTACGATTCATCTGAATGCCAACAAAGGACAGAGACCAGCTACTTTGTAGGAAACTTCAACAAGAACAACAACCCCACATCAAACAGCTACAAACCTTGTTGGAAGAGGCACCCAAACTTCTCATAGAATAACCCCAACAACGCTTTGAATCCAGCTGCTCAGACGAATAAATCACAAGGATTTCAGTAGACGATGCTGCGGCAGCAGCCGCAGCAACAGGTAGCACCCAGTGCCTTGGAACAGACTCTACGTGCCTTCATAACTCAAAGAGGTGCCTATATATCCAACATGGATTTATTTGTTAAAAAGACTAAGTCTTTCATAGCCAGGACCGAGATGAGAATGCAGAATCATGAGGTAACTTTAAAGTCACTAGAGACTCAAGTGGGACAAAATGCTCAAGTTTTGAACACCAGACCTATGGGAGGATCGCCCAGTGATACTGAAGTCACAAGAAAACTCACTTACGAGCAATGTAAGACCATCAATTCAGTCACCCGGATGGAAGCAAGCAAGCCCACCACGGTAGACCCAAAACCATCCGCCCCGGCAGGCTCTCACAATAACACCGAGAAATGTGAAGATCATGCACAAAAGCTGAAACACCAGAAGTAGGATCACCAGTTCAAAAATTTTCTGGACATTCTCAAGCAAGTGCACATCATTATACCCCTAGTGGAAGCCATACAACAAATGCCTAACTATACAAAGTTTCTGAAAGATATGGTTTCCAAACAGAAAAGAATCAGGGAGTTTGAAACGATAGCCATGACGGAAGAATGCACGGTCATGCTGCATAACAAAACACCGCCCAAACTAAGAGATCTAGGCAGTTTCCTCATACCTTGCGCGGTTGGGAGCCAATAAGAAGGGGAGGCCTTATGCGACCTTGGGGCAAGCATCAATGTGATGCCCAAAGAGGTATTTGAAAAACTGGGAATTGGAAGAGCTAAACCCACCACCTTCATACTCCAGCTAGTTGATCACTCTTACGTGCAACCATAAGGAAAGATCGAAGACATCTTAGTAAGAGTAGACAATCTTATCTTCCCAGTAGATTTCTTAATTCTGGACTGTGAAAGAGACAAAAAAGCACTCGTCATCCTGGGAAGACCATTCCTAGCCCCAAGCAAAACTCTAATTGATGTGGAGAATGGCGAGCTTACTATGGTGGACAACCGAGAAATTAATTGAATGTCCTGCAACACTTGAAGAAGGTTGAAGAAAAAGAAGAATACCAAGACATCCATGATTCGGCAGACACCGAACCTAGCATTAAGCTAGAGCACTACAGCCACAACCGCCCGGGCGGGCAACTTGGCAGCCCAAGGATCGAGAGAAACACAAGGACCCGCCCTGGCAAAGGGTGAAGCAGATACTGCAGCAGCCTAGGAAGTGGTTGTGTTGGGAAATGCATCCAGATGCATTCCCAACATAACTTAAATTTTCCCTTATTCATTTTATTTTTATGTTTTAGGATTTAGATTTTTATTTCTTGCATTTTAGGAATTAGATTTAATTTTCTTATTCGTTTTATTCTCAAATAAATTTTTATATCAGTTTTTTAGGAGAGACAATAACCTAAAAGAACGGAGAAGAAGAAAGCTCAAATCCATAAATCATCTCAATCTCGCCCGCCAAGACTGTCGCGGCAGCAGATGTTGCTTCCCGCCAGAACTAGCCGTTCGCAGAAGCCCAATTCGTTCCAACGGCTCTCTGCCCGAGCAACGTCTGCCTCGGCAGGCGAAACGACAGCACTCTTCCTCTATTTAAACCCTCTAATTTTTTTACTATTCACTCTTCTTTACTCTCTTTTGCTTATTGTCTCACGGGATTTTCTTTGCTTTCAGTCTATTTCTTTTCTTTTTCCACAGTTCTTTTGTTCAAGCTCTCACAACTCTCTCGCACACGAAAAAAATGCCCAACCAAAGAATGGCAAGAACCCCCCGCTGTCGTGCTGCCTAGGCATAGTCGAAGGAATCCCTTCATCGCTTCGCCATACCAGAAATCAAAGCCCGACACTACAAAAGATTTAAAGAAAGAGCGGTATGGGAGGAGCAGGGATTCTTCTACAAGTCGAGAAAGAAATATTTGGGGCTCGAAAAATTCATCTACTCCAAGATCGAGCATCAACGGTGGCAAATAATTGCCCAGCAAATCAAACCATGGTGCGCGAGTACTATGCCCATGGGCCAACGGAGGACGTGCCAACAGTCAATGTTCGTGGGCGGTCGGTTTTAATCGACGAAGACAAGATCAATCTCTACTACGGCCTCCAAATCCGTGAAGACTAGCACGCGGAGTTCCTTGCATCCCTCACACCAGACGGATATGAAGTAATAAAGGAAGAATTGTGCGAACCGGGGACGGTTTGGAACGAGGGCAAAAATAGAGGCACCGTCAACTGACAAAGTTTGCTGCCCGAGGTAAAGCTTTGGAACACATTTGTGAAGAGGCGGTTGCTGCCCACAACCCACAACTTCACCGTCGACAAACCAAGATTGGCGCTCATCCACTCCATCATCAATAAAAGGTGCGTAAATGTGGGTTCGATTATTGTGAACGAAATTTACGAGTGTGAGCAGAACACCAAGGGACAACTCTACTTCCCCAGCCTTATCACAGTAATGTACGAGAAGGCAAATGTGGAACCCGCCCCAACCAACACCATGACCGCAGATCGAATCAAAAAGAAGAGGGAAATAATCCTTCAGAAAATGGAGATCACAGCCGCCACCCCAGAAAACTTTGCCCCGGCATCGGAGATGGGCAGTCAGCAGCACTTTCAGCAACCTACCCCGGCAACCACCACCGGCGGCTTAGTAGTACAACTCGATCGAATAGAACGCCGCCAGCTAGCCTTCATGGTATATATTCGGGACTACAATAACGCAACCACATCCGCCATCAAAGAAAAGTTCACAGCGGTGGTCTTCTCAACGTTCCCTATCGAGATATTTGCCACGGCAGCACTAGACACAACTATCGCACCTTCTATCTTAGTAGCACATCCGACAGGCTCCGCAACTCCGACCGCTCCCATATCAAGCGAGCTTCAAGCCTCCAGAGCTGCCACGGTCACCGAGGTCCTCTCTAGCTCTGACAACCAAAGAGACACGGCGATAGCTTCCATCAGATAACAAGGGCAAACGTCCAGACCAACAGCCAACGCACCAAGACGATCCGACTCCAGCTACCTCAAGGACTTCCTCTCAGACGACTCCATATGACAAGACTCGGTGCACACCATTACAAGGAAGCTCGAACTGTCCTTCTCCCCACGAGCAAAGAGAACACACTCCGCCACCCAAGACTGCCCACGCGATCATACATCTCTGACGAGGTGGGCGCCTGCCGAGGCATACTTGTGGGCGGTGGCTGAAGTTGTTATGTTGATCAGCAAAACTATGCCGATACAGTACATCAATTCTCCACACTACGAAACATCCAATACCGGCTCATTCTCTCACTCTAATATCTCAATTTACTTTACTTGTTTTAGTGTTAGTTTCAATCAGACCAACTCCTAATATCTGTGTTTTTATTTTATTTGTGCAGAGAAGTGAACTCCGAAAAGCTATCACAGTCCCTGTGGAGATGATATCTTAAATACTATAACTTGGCACTGTGTATACTTGCACGCAATTTGTGCATCACTTTTGCATGCAACAAAAATCTCAAAATTCCAGTTAAGGAAGGTGTTATCAGCTTCTAAGGATCTAAATTTTGTGGTAAGGATCACTAAGTTTGGTGATGAAAGAAAGACATAGGTTTTGTGAGGGGGTTTCTGAGGGGAGGATTAATAGAGGATTTAATCTCGTTTTCTAACCTTGTTGTTATGGGTTGTTACCCTTTCACTTCCTAGAAGTTGTAACTCGTTTTACAACTTTCTTGTGAAGTGAAAGAAGTTGGAAATTCTTCCAAGGAGCTTGGGCAGAAGAAGGTTTGGGGAGCTTGGCTAAGAGCTTCTTTTACAGCAAGGAATCAAGGTTAGTACACTACTAACTCCTATGCCTTCATGGGCATCATAAATTTGATTGCTTTGTTGTTTGATGTGATGTTATGGTTGTTTGAGTGTTTATAGACGTTTAATGGCATAATCCAGAATACATGTTAATAACTTGTAAAAATGGTAGTAAACCACCCTAAACACTCTCATAAGATGTAGGATCGAGTTTAGAGGTTAATAGTTGTGATTCGAGGGTTTGGTAAGCGATTTCTTGAGCCTAGAAAGCCAATTTTGGACTTCGATATCGGTACGCGGGGAGGCAGTGCTGATACCCTAGTATTCTGGGTTTAAGAACATTGTTCATTAAAGAGCAAAGGAGAAACCAAAGGTTTTCTCACTAGTTTTGGTAAAACGATGGTGATGAGAAAGATCCGAATTGAGGGTTTAACTCGCGATAGAAATATGAGCTCTCCAATGTCCTCATATAGTGACACGGACGGCAAATGAATGTTGGTCAAAGTGTCAATCTGAAACCAAAGAAGGGGGCTTGAATATCAAGTGAGAGCGAGACAAAGAGCGGTTGCAAAACACCAAGAATCTAAGAGGTTGCTCACAAACGAAAAGGAGTTATAAATACCCATGGTTTTGGGTAAAATCGTAGGATTAGGGCTTGATTAAATTTAGGCTCGCATTAGGGCACTTAAACCTTACCCACTTCACAAAACAGTCTCAGAATTCCCAATTAGGCCATTAAATAATAATCAAATGGCAATTTGGTCCATTAACAAATTAGGGTTTTTAAATTAGAAATTCCAAAATTTTAGGGTTTCTAAATTAGGGATTGTAAAATTAGGGTTTATTGATTTGGAAAATTTTTGGGTATTACAACTCTCCCTTCCTTAAAAGATATTTCGTCCTAAAAATTTTCAGACTAAACAATATATCCCAAAACCGAATGACACATATTCATTCTTACTTATTTTGAATTCATAATTAAAAGTAGAACTGAACACATCATAAATGTACATGTTATGTCCTCAAATGCATCCCATAATCATCACGAACTCTGGTGACATATACTAAACTTGGTCTTCTAGTGTCGAATCTAGTTGATCTATCACTCTAAGAAGGTTTACCTATACTAGCATTTCCCAGGGCGACATGCCTGCCACAAACTCTACTTGCAACAGATACAAGTGTAGATGACTAAAACTGGTCCTGCAAAACAGAAGTAGTAGGAAGACGTGGACAATTTCTTAGGTAATGATCCTGAGAACCACATCTAAAACGCCTTCCTTTCTTCCATCTACACTCTCAGTTATGCTTCTTGTTACAATAACTACCTACATAAATAGGGCAAGGAACTTTTGAACTACTCACGCTACTAGCCGAAATTGTCGATATTGTAGGTATCACACTACGATAACTCTGATAATCAAACTCATCCATAGCCCTCTTTCCAGACGGGTTGACAAAACTTGGTTGGACAATTGTGTCTGGTTACTTCCTAGATTCATCATTATTTTCAAGTTACTCATCTTTCATGAATGCATTCCTCCTCTTAGCAATCTTAGCTTGACTAACCAGGTCATTGATCACCTTATCCCAATACGTAGCAACATCTTTTTGGATCGATAGACGAATTCTATTCGAAAAACAATCACACATATCTTTCTCAATCATAACTAACCCAAAAACACATTTGACCAGCCTCAGAAACTATATCTCATAGTCTTTAACTGTCATATTATTGTGCTTCAAATTCATAAAATCATCTCGACACTTTTCCAGGTACTCCGCACCCACATATCGATCCTCAAATGACTTCTAAAAATACTCCTATGTAATCTGACTAGATGGGACAATATCTACCACTGACTCCCACCAAATTTGTGATTCACCCTCCAATAATGATACTATGGCCCTTAACGTTTGATTGGCAGGGTAAATCATCTCAACAAACAACTGTTGTAAATTCTTCGCCAATACTCTACATCAGTTGGATATGTACCAGTTCTACCCTCAAACATATTCATCCCAGCAGCTAAAAATTCTATAGATATGGGTTTCCTCGAACCCTCTATCTGACGAAGATATGCAACACCTCAGCATCATATATCACATTCTAATTTTCTATCTGATCAACATAAGGAAAATGATCACTCTCAGAAGCGGCGTTTACACCTCGGCCGGCACCAATCACAAAAACTAAAACTCTTACGTGGTGTCATATCAATCTATCTATAAGGCAATAACCTAGAGTAAAATTCGGTAATAGAGTCTCAAATTCAAAACACATTAAAAAAGGCAAGTGAAAATCAAGCGAAACTGTAATAAGTTTTTAGAAAATTCTCATTTATCCCAAAATATTTTAAATGCATGAAGAAGTCGAAAAGTTTGTAAAAATAACCATTGTGAGCCTCATAGTCCAAGGGTTGAACTCATGTCTAATACCACTAAATGTAAACCCTCTAAACCCTGCTTAGAAGAAGATGCTGAATTTTGGATGTCATCGTTAAAAAATTGTCCCTCAAGTAATAAATCCTTGCTTAGAAAAAAATGCCGAATTTAGGATGTTACCGTTGAAAACTTGTCCCTCGGGTAATAAATCTTAGGTATAAATATTTTATAAAATAAAAATAATTATTAAATAATTATTATCATAAAATACCACAATTATTTTATGATACTTAATATTAAAACATGTTCTAATTAATCAATAAAAACATTTAAATTAAAATCCAAAAATGCAAGCAGAAACATAATCCCAAAATATAATATCTTAAAGTCTAAATTATATAAATGCCCTAAAACATTAAATAATAATCTGAAAGTCTAATTAAACTAGTTCATACTGATGATAAAATATCCGAGTAAAATGTGAGATGTTCCAAGTATCGAGTCACCTAAAAATCTGTATACCTGAAAGAAAAACTATGGGGAGTAAGCTAAAGAGCTTAGGGTGTCTAAATTAAGTGCAAGTAACCACAAAACAAAACAATATTTTTGTTTTCTGATAAATTCTTTTGAAAACACATTAAATCTGAATCGTAATAATATGATGTTCAATGCACATGAAAACACAATACCCAATCTCTGTTGCACCTTCCGAAGAGTAAAGTTTCTTAGAACCACTCTCTAATTACACCATCCGAAATGGAGCTCGGCCCGAAAGGTAGAAACACTGATCCAAAGTGGAATTTGACCCGAAGGGTGAAACCACTAAACTTCCCTCATACAATCTCAAGCCATGTACACACAATGGTATCATGCTAATTTGAAAATCTAAGTCTCAACCGAAACTCGAATTATTAAAATTAAAGTTGCACAATTCTATAAATTCGATGATTTACAATTTTTCAAATTTGATATTATATAATTCGGTAAATCTAATTTTTCAGTTAAATCAAAATATGACATGTTATTCGTGATATTTGGAAATTTTCATCAATCACAACAGAATAATGCACACAAAATGTATACAAACATTTATTTATAGCACCGGAAGAAACACACCTTAAGCGGTCAATATCTTTATCATCGAAAAGGACGCTTCTCACGTTTAGACCTACAACTTGGTCTAACTGAATTAGAGCCTACGAGGTAAAACTCTTTATTAGCATCTGATGCTATCACTAAGCCACCAACTAAAAACCAATACTAATCTAAAGAAATACTCACACGTAAACATCGAAGAATGTGCACGGTTGGACAGAACATAACTCGTCAGCTTCAAAGTCGATACATAAACATGAGAATAACTCTGTTGGGTTGATAGCACGCTCGAATCGATCACCGAAACCGTCAAGGAGGGTTGTTTTTGTTTGGTGGTTGAATTGGCTAATATCAAAAAGAAAGTAGACAAGTGACACAATGATTTTAGAGTGGTTCGGTCTTCTAACAAGCACCTACATCCACTACCTTAGCACACCACTAAGGATTTCCCAATTCACTCAACAATGAATTCGTCCCCTTTTCCGGTTTAGGAGGAAACCGTTACAACCCTATCTTTTGGACTTGGCTAAGATAGAACCAACTCTAGTTTTTCTCTCAAGGCTAAACTAGAACCTCTCCTTTTACAAGGGTTTTGATTGGTAAACTAAAATACCTCTCTAGGTGGGTGTTTACACAAGTTAAGCTCACAAGAGTACAAGGATTTACAATTAAGCACTCTCTCTAAAGACTATGTACAAGAGAATAGTAAAATTAAGACTTAGACTTTAATTCTCTTGATCATGTTACTTGGATGTAGTCACTAACCTTCTTCAAGTGTTCTAGCCTTCAATTTATAGTCCCAATTGAGTTTGTGACCGTTTCTAGCCGTTGGGGATGTTTTGGAGCCGTTGAGGACTTTATTTCCCTTCATAAATGCTGTTCTGCAGCAAACGGTATCGATACACGTGGAACGGTATCGATACGGCCTTCATAGGAACTAGCCGTTGGGCTCTTGCCTGCATAGGCGTATCGATACGCTTGAGGGCGTATCGGTACCCTTTGACATTTAAATGACCGTTGGGAAATAGTCGTTGGGGTAGTTAAAATGGGATCGGTACGCTGACGTGGCGTATCGAAACGACCCCCTCCGTATCGATACACTAAACCCTCGTATCGATACGGGTTTTGACAGTGGCCAAACCAGGGCAAAATGGTATCGATACTGGTACAACGGTATCGATACTGGTACTTTGAAATCACGAGTTTGGCTATTAAAAACATGAAAATTCTTTGTCAAAAACCTCTTAAAATACCTCAAACATAATTTCAAGTTGTTTGGACTTAAAAACAAGTTTTAAATTCTTTTCAAATTAGTCCAAAATATTTTTCAATTATTATATCAAAACATTAGTTCTACAAACTCGAATCAAACCATATTTAATTCCTTTGAAATTACTAAGCACAAATTGATTGCAAATAGCAAAACAATGCTTTGGGTTTCGAATTTAACGAAACGGGCAACCAAATTGGACTTAAGATGTTAAAAAGGTAAAGATAAAGGACGTCCAAAAAAATCAACTTTAGTAAACTTTGATCAAAGTTAAGTGGCTAAAGTCAACTATGACGGAAGGTCAACGAGTCCGGTCTACTAGTCATGTCCATGGTCAAAACCTATTTGAGTCGGTTCGGTCTGGTTCAAAAGGGCAGGTCTGGTTCGCATCTAGTTCGGTTCACAATCTGATTCGGGTTACTCTGCTCACTGGTCCAGTTTAGACAATTCGGTACAAGCTCATAGGTCTGGATCGGTTTTCAAACCTGGATCACATACCCACACGATTTGGGCTCAAAGGGATATGGGCTCTCACAATTTTGTCACTCGCACTACTGGGCCAGATGGTTTAGACTAGAACCCATCCATACATATAACACACACAACATAGCCAAACACTGACAACCCAACCCCTTTTCTTGGGATGGAAATCATCTGCCCCCAAAGTATGCCCCCATTTGTGCCCCCACTTTAAAATAGTGGGTTTAGGGTTTAGAGTTTGGGGTTTAAGGTTGGGGCTTATGGTTAGGGTGTAGGGAATTAGGGGTAGGGTGTATTTTTTAGGGTTTAAGGTTTGGAGTTTAGGATATGAAAATTAGGGTTATGGGGCAAGATTTAATTTTTAAGTATTTTTAGGCAGGGGGCATAGAAGGAGGCATAGTTAGGGGGCAGAAGATTTTTACCCCTTTTCTTGTGGTCTGATAATTAGGGTTTGAGAACCCTTAAAACGGCGGCAGCGGCTAAAGTACGAACGGCGGTAGCGGTGGCAGGAGATGAACGATGGCGGCACAATAGAATGATCAGGACAATGCAGCTTGCCAGCGACTCTAATGGTGACCAAAATGGTCATTCCGGCAAAAACCCAACAAAGAGGGGAGATTAAAAAAATACAACCCAAACAAAGAAAGGTAAAGAAAAAGAGCTTGCATGGAGAAACCAAAGGGTTTCTCACCGGTCGCCCAATGCCGAACGGAGGAACAAGGGCGGCGATGCAAGGAGAAACCAAAGGGTTTCTCAACGGTTCTAGAAAAATGGGTGACGGCGAGCAAGATCTGAATGGAGGGTATAACTCGCAATAGAAAGAGGAGTTCTCCCATGCCTTCATATCGCGAAATGAAAAGCGAACGGAGGCTGGTTGAAGTGTTGATCGGAAAACAAAAGGGGAGGGCATGAATATCGAGTAAGAGCGACACAAAGAGCGACTGCAAAACAACAAGAATCTGAAAGGTTGCTCACAAACAAAAAAGAGATATAAATACCTATGGTTTTGGGTAAAATCGTAAGAGTATGGCTTGATTAAATTTAGGGTTTGCATTAGGGCACTCAAGCCTTACCCATCTCACAAAATTGTTCCCGGAATTCCCAATTAGGCCATTAAATAAGAATTAAAGCTTAATTTGTTCCCTTAAATAATTAGGGTTTTCAAGTTAGAAATTTCCAAATTTTAGGGTTTTTAAATTAGGGTTTATTAATTTGAGAACTTTTCGAGTGTTACACCCAAGACATAACGAATAATAAAACTCTAAAAAAGTTTTAGGTACATGAAATAGAGATTGAAAAGAGATCTCGACGGGTTATGTCAATACGAAAAAATAATGGAATCGAAAAAGAAAAGTTGTCGACAAAAAATTTACATATTGTATTTCTGTAGAAGTAAATAAAGAAAATGAGGATCTTAGATATTGAAATAATTGACCAATGTAGAAAGACGCTTTGAACTTCAAATTGGAAACTCATTAAGAGCTTTCAAAGCATTTGATTATTTAAAAAAATATTTGAGAAAAAGAATCTTGAGATAAATTTTTATCTCGACCAAAAGATCGAACACTTAAATATGCGTTTTTGCCTATGAATTGATGAAAGTTGAAAGAATTTTAAATAAAATTTAATATGTATAAAATATATCTACTGAGTACCTTAATAATTGTAAGATTGTTGGATGTAAATAAATTTATCTGTGAAATAAAGATAAACAAATATTTGGTCTAAAAGCACCATATATTAGTTGGTCTAGAAATACCAGCTAAATACTACAAATATCATTACCCTTAGACCTTCAAACATTACTCAATGTCTCCTCAAATCTTGTGGAAATAATTGTTATGCACGAGTTAAGTCAAAAATGTGTTTGAGTAAGACCAGTGATCCAACATATTTGGAAGATATGTGATTTACTTTCACAAGATAAAATATAATCTATCTTGTGCAGAGATAATGAAAAATTTATATCTCAACCGAAAGGTGGATACATCCAAGATGAAAAATTGAACATATTACTCCAATGTTTCATCCCTCACGATCTGCAGAAAAAAAATATTATTCAAGATTGAATTATGAAGATTCAAAGATCTTATGTGATGTTTTTATGAGGGGGAGTAAATACGTGTTGCACTATTTTTCCTTTAACCAGTGTTTTTCCTAATTGGTTTTTCTAATAATGTTTTGAGGTAACATGTTATGCGTATCAAAGATGTGTACTCTTTTTCCTTCACTAATGAATTTTTTTGTTCACATTGAGTTTTATCTTAGTAAGGTTTTAATGAGGCACATTATATTCATACACATCCAAGAGGGAGTGTTATCTACTTTGAGGATAAATACAAACAATAAAACATAATTAAAATTAAGATTAAAATTATTTTTTAAAAATATTTTTTTTTTGTAAAAGCTTATAACTCATCTCCAATATTTTTTAAAAAATATAACTTAAAGGAGAATAAAAATGCAATATATTTCTCAATTGTTTTTGTTGAAACTTGTAAGAGAAATTTATTTTAAATAAACAAATTTAAATTCACATTTTTTACTTATATTTTTTATAAATCAATTAAGTTATAGATATAAAATTAATTTTTGAAGGAAATGTTTTGATTTTATTTAAATAAAGATATAGATAATAAAAGAAGTTTTAAAAATAATAAAAAATAAGATTTTAAAATTATATATATGAGTTATATTAGATAATTTTGTACTAATGTGCTATTTATATAGGCTCATCCGATGATATTTTTTTAGATTTCTCATTGTTTTGTATCAATCGATTCAGATTAGTTAGCTAGTGAATTAGATATGAATGATTGAACAAAATAAACCATATGATTTATTGGTGGTAAATAAAATTATGCATTATCCATACCATCTAAAATTCTAATTTTATCCTAAAAATATTAATTCTAATTTTTCTAACTTTAAGCAGTTTATTCTTTTTAAATTTATTATTGATAAGTTTTTTTTATAAATATTTTAGAAACTTTGACTGCTGTAATTTTAAATATATCTTTATAAAGTTTAATTAATAAAAATATTTAAAATAATAAATATCAAAGTTTAAAAATTTAACCTCTAACAACCAACAATCAGTTAGTCTAACGGGATGAGACACTAGGTCGCTAAAGTAATGTCACTTATTTGAATCCTGGCATGTGAATAAAGAAAACTGAATTGGGAGGATTCACTTTAACCTAAATTTGGTTGGATACGAGTGATTAAACAAAAAAAATAACCTCTAACAATTTAATTGTAATATATTTTATAAAATTAATTTTTTGACTGATGTGTCACCCTGTCAATGTTAGTTGACTAACAATTTTCATCTACGAAAGGTTCACTTTGACCTAAAATGAAACATTGAAGGTTAAAGTGCTTAAAAATTAGTCAAAGTAATTTTCCAATCAAACGTTAGGTGGCATTTTTCGCCTATAGTTTTACATTTAGTAACATTCTTAATCACATACATAATCTGCATAGGATCAATTTAATCCATCTATTATTTAATAGATTAGTTAAGTCCTTACACTAATAGAATTCGTAAAATAAATTAATTTTAATAAAACTAATATTCATTGTTTAAAAAATACCATTTACTAGTATTCATAATTAATTAATTTTAAAGCGTTTGTGGTACTACAATTATTTTTTTAGAGTTAACTATAAATAAAAATAGAATGCTTTTTTTTTAAAATAAATATTAAAGGATAAAGTATATAAATGGTCCCTAAACTAAATAAAACTAATATTTTTGCCAATAAAATTTTAAAAATTATAAAATTCTCATTAAAATTATAAAATTGTTACAAAATGAATAATGAACTTATTGCAATGTTATAAAAACTATAGTCAAAATTTATTGAATCGTTATAAGATAGTTCTTAAATTTATCAAAATTTATAATGTATAGTTTTATTTTATAGTATTTTAATGAATTTAATGTCATTACTTTCGAAACAAAAAAAAATACTTTTCATTGATTTAGTGAACAATAACTTTAGTCTTTTCTTTCTGTTCTTTCCTGTTCTCTCATCCTCGGAACCTGCTTCAAGCAGAAAAAACATAAATTGATATTATTTATATAATAAAATATATTAAATTAATTTTAACTGTAATTTGATATATATATTATTTGTGTTAGAAACAAAATAAAAATATTAAGTTGATTTAGTGCTTAAGAGTTTATGGTAATTTTTAACGATTTCAAGTTTAAGTCTCATTCAGTGTAATTTTTTTTTCGCATTTTACTCCAACAAGTTCATGTTGTTTGGACCCTTTAGCATCAAAATAGTTGTGATATATTTACAATCATAACTAAAGTTTAGGGTTAAAATTAATCAATTAAAAGTTCGATGCTAAAAATAAATTAAGCAAAATGATAAAAGATGCCCCCAACGTTTGCATTTTTTTTTCATTTGGCCTGCTATTCTTTTTTTGTTCAAATATGCCCCAAATGTTTGCTTGTTTTGTCATTTGCCCCCTATTCTTTCTTTTGGTCCAACTATGCCCCAACGTTTCATTCATAGTCCAAATATGCCCATGTTGGATGTAAACTTTCAATCAACTGACGGTCAACGACTTATAAATTTCTTTTTACGTGGCATCAGCATATCTTAATACGTGGTAAGTCCAGTCAGCATTAGCTGTTGAACGTGAGTTGACTGACAGTTTCCATCTAACGGGGCATATTTGGACAAAATTGAAACGTTGGGGGGCATATTTGGAATACGAATAAAATGTTAGGGCATATTTGGACCAAAAGAAAGAATATGGGGCCAAATGGCAAAACAAACAAACGTTGGAGACATATTTAGACCAAAAAATAAAGGATTAAATGACAAAATATATAAACGTTAGGGGCATCTTTTGTATTTTGCCAATAAATAACATTATAGTTTGATGGTACATATTGTAGTTTACCTTAAGCTTATTGTCATCTGTCATTACTTTGGAAACAAAAAAAAATACTTTTCAATTGATTTAGTGAAAAATAACTTTAGCCTTTCTTTCTGTTTTTTTTCCTGTTCTCTCTGCCTTGGAACCTGCTGCAGGCAGGAAAAAAAACATAAAGATTTATGTACACGTGTGTAGTAGCTGCAGAGATGTTAATGTGCGCCTCACTGTAGTGATAGTCACTTCGAATAAACGATATTCCTCACACGTGTGAAGATTTCAAGAATTTAGGGAAGTAAGAATCTATTCATGTTGTATTCGATGATAACCTCCTTCCTAGGAAGGATTCTTGTGATGATGATGATGTAGGAATCATAAATTCCTTTGATGGAGGACAAACTTCAAAGGAGGATGAGATTCCAACAAAAGAAGAGGACACACAAGATCCACCTCTTGAAGCCTTGAAGGACTTGGCTCTTGAGGAAAAGGAAGTGAGCTACCCAAGGGAGTTGAACTATGTCAAAGATGGTGAAATCTTGGGTGATCCATCCAAGGGGGTAACCACTCGATCTTCTCTTAGATTAATGAATCTTGTTGCATTTATCTCATGCATAGAGCCTAAGAATATTAAAGAAGCATGGAAAGATGACTTTTGGATTATGGCTATGCAAGAAGAGTTAAATCAATTTCAGAGAAGTAACGTTTGGACATTAGTTGATAGGCCTAGTAATCAATCTACCATAGGAACTAAATGGGTCTTTAGGAACAAGCTAGATGAGAGTGGTAACATTGTAAGAAATAAAGCTAGACTAGTAGCACAAGGTTACACTCAAGAAGAGGGAATAGATTTTGATGAAACCTATGCACCCGTAGCTAGAATGGAAGCCATTAGGATGTTGCTTGCATATGCATGTTATCATAATTTCAAGCTTTTTCAAATGGATGTTAAAAGCGCATTTTTAAATGGTTTTATAAATGAAGAAGTGTATGTGGAACAACCACCGGGTTTTGAAGACTCAAAATTTCCAAATCATGTTTTCAAACTTACCAAATCTCTTTATGGTTTAAAACAAGCTCCTAGAGCTTGGTATGAAAGACTTTCAAACTTTTTAATTGAAAAAGGATTTGAAAAAGGTAAGGTGGACACTACACTTTTTATAAAAATGTATAAAAATGACATCTTAGTAGTTCAAATTTATGTTGATGATATTATTTTTGGTTCTACTAATGAGTGTCATTGTCAAGAGTTTGCTAAGTTAATGCAAGGTGAATTTGAGATGAGCATGATGGGGGAGCTCTCATTCTTTTTGGGACTCCAAATCAAGCAAAAGAAGGATGGCACCTTCATCAACCAAGCAAAATACATAAAGGATATGCTCAAGAAGTTTGGCTTGGAGAATGCAAAGCCTCAAGCCACACCTATGAGCTCATCTACAAAGCTTGACAAAGATGAAGGAGGTAAGTGTGTTGACTCTAAGCTTTATCGTTCTATGATTGGATCATTGCTTTACCTTACCGCAAGTAGACCAGATATCTTGTTTAGTGTTTGCTTATGTGCTAGGTTTCAAGCTAGTCCTAGAGAGTCTCACCTTATAACCGTTAAGAGAATCTTTAGGTACCTTAGAGATACTCCTTGTTTAGGTCTTTGGTACCCTAGAGACTCTACCTTCAATCTTCATGCTTACTCGGATGCGGATTATGGGGGTTGCAAAATCGATAGGAAAAGTACTTCGGGAACTTGTCAATTCCTAGGTAGTATGCTCATATCTTGGTTCTCTAAGAAACAAAATAGTGTAGCCTTATCTACCACCGAAGCCGAGTACATATCCTTAGGGAGTTGTTGTGCTCAAGTCCTTTGGATGAAGCAACAACTCTTAGATTATGGAATTAAAGTTGAAACCATACCCCTAAAATGTGACAACACTAGTGCAATATGTCTAACAAAAAATCCCATCCAACACTCTAGAACCAAACACATAGAAATAAGGCATCATTTCATTAGAGATCATGTCCTTAAGGAAGATGTGGTTATAGAGTATGTAGACACCTTAAATCAATTAGCGGACATATTTACAAAACCTTTAGACAAAGAGCGTTTTTGGTCCCTTAGGAGAGAGTTAGGTCTAGCTAGCCTATCTTAACCTTTTAGGACCTTTTTGTGCTTAAATATGCTTGATTTTGTGAAATTGCATGTTTATATGTTGTAACTCTTGAAAATATCCATGCCTATAGTTAGGGGGAGTATGCTTCTATTAAAATATGCTTAGAACTGTTCATTCATCATTTGCATACTCTTAGGAGATGTGAAATTCGAGCCTATGGTTGTTCTTAGAACTAAATATGCATTTCTGGGCATATGGTATCGATACGGATATATGCGTATCGATACGTGTTCTTCATTCATTTTCCCAGAATTCATTTTGCTTAAAAGGGTATCGATACGATTAAACCCATATCAATACGAGCTTCAAATCGTTTCGATACGGACCTCATCCGTTTCGATACGATTCTCCAATGGGCATTTTTAAGGAAATGACGTTTCTACCCCCGTATCGATACACCCTCAGGCGTATCGATACTCGATTGCGCAGACAGCTTTTAATAAGGCATTTAAAGAGTCCAACTTTTACCAAAATTAAAAATCTTCAAAACCTAAAAACCCTAGCCGTTTTTGCCTATAAAAAGGCTCTTCCTCCTTCATATTTTTCACACCTCAACTCAAATCTAAAAGAGTTTTTCAATCAAGCAAAGCTTTGAGCTCTCTCTCATAACAATTGTGCTAGATTTTCTTCAATCACTCAAGTTTCTATCAAGGTAATCCTTTCTTTCTTTTTCTTTTTCAATTTTTTGTTGTTTTGTTTTGTTGTTTTGTTTCATCTTTTTATCAAAACCTTTGTTTCTTCAAAACTTTTCTTCAAATTTCTTAAAAAAAAATTACCTTGGTTTTTACTCAAAATTGAAGAAATATTTTTGCTTAATTTCTCTTTTAGATCATGGCACCAAAGGAACCATCGAGGAAGCGTACAAGGGTTTCTCAAACCGGTGAATCATCCAATCTTGGAATGGTTGCTCGTCCGAACTACACTACCATTTATGAACAATCCTTTGAAACTCCCACGGGTCTCCCATATTTTCGTCAATTCGAGAATTACAAGATTCGTGCGGAAAGGGTAATATCCATTCCTTTTCTCAACTCGGAGCGCTTTAAATTTGAATATCTTCCTTTGCTTCGTCGTTGGAATTTCATGGAGTTTCTATCTATTCCCGGTTTTTATTATCGTCTTTTGGTTTTGATTTTCTACTCTAATGCCAAATGTATTTCTCGCAATGGGGAAGTTGTCGCCATTAGCTCCTATCTCATGGGAAAGAAATTCATCATTGATGTCAAATCTATTTGTGAAGTTTTTAAGTTAGAGGATGAAGGCCTTGATGATGAGAATGCTTTGGTGCATGTTCTTAGTGGCTCCGTGACCGCCCTAAATGCTCAAGATCGGATCCTCCATTTGATGGTGTGTTGGTGGTTTCGTCCCTCCGGAGGAAAATACTCTACCATCCGTCAAGTGGGTGATTTTTGGATCCGTTGCTTCCGTGAGCGAAAACGCCCAAATCTTGCTCGAATTATGTTCAGTGAAATCGTCTATCATGTGCAAAATCGTCACACCTCTCTCATCACCTCTTTCATCTACGATACGGCTCTAAGTTATTTCTTTGTGAAAAAGGATATTGATTGCTCTTTTGACTTCCCAACTCCCCTTACCGATCCCATTGATGAGCGATCTCTTGCACGGGGTAAGTTCCATTATTTTAATGGAAATTGGTTACGTCTTTCCGAGCTACCACTCGAGGCCGCAGCCGTATTGGAAGAACCTCAAGCTCCTCAAGCTCCTCAAGCTTCTCAACCCTCCATGGATGCTCTCATGACATTCCTCAATGAGCAATTTACCGGGTTGCGCACGGACATGGGAAATCGTTTTACCGCCCTTGAAACAACCTTTGATACAAGGATGACGAGCATGGAGAATCGCCTCACATCCTTTGAAAGCGTCATAATTCTCTGAATATTTCTCTCTCCGCTTTCCATGATGAGTGGCGCAATAGCATGAGGGATAATGATCCAATGGGAGTTGATGATGAAGATGATGAGGACGACAAAGACGATGCCTAGACGTTTCTTCTTGCATCTCATGCATATCATTTAGGATTTTCTATTTTATGCACCTTTGCTTTATGTTCTTAGGACTAAGTTTATTATTAAACCTATGCTTTGATTTTCTGCTTTTGTTTGGATTTTAAGGATTGATGTTATGATGAATAATATAAGTGTTGCTTACTTATACCTTTGCCTATGTTTATGCACTTAATTGTCTCAATTTTTTTTGATCTAACAAAAAGGGGGAGAGAAACTAGCTCAACACTTCAAATATTTTGATTTTAACTCAAAGGTTACCAAGCTTATATTAAGGGGGAGTTAACTTTATAAAGATTTTTCAAAATGTCAAAAATTTTAAGTTTTAGTTTTGTTATATCAAAAAGGGGAGATTGTAAAACCTATGTTTGATTTTGATATAATTAAATCTTTAAGGATCAATTTGAAAAACTTAAAATTGTTTTATAAGTCCCTTAATAAGTTTTAAATCACCAACTCTTTAAAACTGATTTGAAAAACTCAAACTCAAAATATTTTCTAAGTGTTCCAAGGCCAAACTATTGAAAAACGTCCAGGTGTATCGATACCCTTCCAAGCGTATCGATACCTTTTTACAAAAGTTGGCTACTGGAGGGAACACGTATCGATACGGCAAACCCTCGTATCGATACGCCCCTGTGTTAAAGTCTAAAGAGTTTGAATGGCGTATCGATACGGCAAACCCTCGTATCGATACGACCTTAATAATTTTTAAATATAAGTCAGTTTAAATTTTGTGACCGTTGGTGTCAGTTGGTTGGTAACCGAATTTTAAATGGTCGTTGACCCGTATCGATACGCCAAACCCTCGTACCGATACAGAATTCGACAGTGAGCTAAGTTGAGAAAAAGGTATCGATACAGCAAACCCCGTTTCGATACCCTGTACCGATACGCTTACGTGCGTATCGATACCCCTTATTTATTACACACAACGGCTCTTTCTTTTCTGAGACAGGTATCGATACGGCTTCCCGAGTACCGATACGCATAGCTGCAGAAGTGCATTTATGGTGGTAAGAGAGGGTTCCAACGGCTCCATTTATGTTCCCAACCACCCAAACGGCTAGAAATCAATGAGGAGGTATAAAAGAGACATCCAAAAGCATCAGCAACAACTATTGATCCTCAAGAAAACATTCATACATCAAATCCAAGCAATTGTGCAAAAATCCCATATTGTCTAGAAACCCCAATTGTAATTTTCATTCTTATCTTGTTCAATTGGGTTGAGTGCTTGTAATTGGGCTACTATTTGTATTGAGAGATACTCTATTTAGCCATCAAATTCTTTGTTACCTTGTTGTGAGGATTGGGTTAAATTTTGGGTAGAAAATTTAACCGAAATTGTAAGGGTTGCCTCCTTAGCCTAGAAAAGGGGAAGAGCAATTAGTGGAATTCTTGTAAATCCTTAGTGAAGCTAAGGTAGTGGATGTAGAGTTCATTTGGAACTTGAACCACTCTAAAATCCATTGTCAATCTTTTTATTTTGCAATTTCCACCAAACAAACTTTAAATTTCCAATTCACCCCCCTCTTGGTTCATATCGATCTTTCGATCCACTCAACAGATGGATCACCCAAGATTTCACCATCTTTGACATAGTTGAACTCCCTTGGGTAGCTCACTTCCTTTTCCTCAAGAGCCAAGTCCTTCAAGGCTTCAAGAGGAGGATCTTGTGTGTCCTCTTCTTTTGTTGTTGGAATCTCATCCTCCTTTGAAGTTTGTCCTCCATCAAAGGCATTTATGATTCCTACATCATCATCATCACAAGAATCCTTCCTTGGAAGGAGGTTATCATCGAATACAACATGTATAGATTCTTCTACTACTAAAGTTCTTTTGTTAAATACTCGATAGGCTTTAGATGTCAAAGAGTACCCTATGAAAATAGCTTCATCACTTTTTGCATCAAATTTACCTAAGTTGTCTTTTCCATTATTTAAAACAAAACACTTGCAACCAAAAGGGTGAAAATAGCTAATGTTAGGCTTTTTAGATTTTAAAATCTCATAAGGTGTTTTCTTTAAAATTGGCCTAATCATTACTCGATTAACAATATAGCAAGCGGTGTTTGTGGCTTCCGCCCAAAAATATTTAGGTAAATTATTTTCACAAAGCATAGTTCTAGCCATTTCTTGCAAAGTTCTATTTTTCCTCTCAACTACCCCATTTTGTTGAGGAGTTCGAGGAGCCAAAAAATTGTGACTAATACCATTTTCATTTAAAAAATCTTCAAACCCTAAATTTTGAAACTCGGTTCCATGATCACTTCTAATATGTGAAATTCTAAGTTCAAGGTCATTTTGGGTTAGTTTTGAAAATGTGATGAATTTTTCCAAAGCCTCATCTTTAGTACTTAAAAATAGAACCCAAGTAAATCTAGAAAAATCATCAACAAGTACAAATGCATAAGACTTACCACCCAAGCTCATAGTCCTAATTGGCCCAAATAAATCCATATGGATTAGTTGTAAACATCTACTTGTAGAAACATTATTAATGGGTTTAAAGGAAGACTTGTGTTGTTTACCCTTAGAGCATGCATCACAAATTTTATCATTTGAAAATTTTATCTTGGGTAAACCTCTAACTAGATCAAGGGAAACTAGTTTTTCTAAAACACTAATACTAGCATGTCCTAGTTTCCTATGCCACAACCATGCATCATTTTCATTTTGTGCTACTAAGCATGCATGAGATGTATGAATGTCATCTAGATGCACCATGTATATGTTCCCTATGCGATGACCTATGAGCATAATATTATTAGATTTAATGTCTACATTTTTGCATCCATTTTTATCAAATAAAACATTAAATCCTTTATCACACAATTGACTTATGCTCAATAAATTGTGTTTAAGACCATCGACATACAAGACATTTTCAATGAGAATAGTAGAGTGATAACCTATGGAGCCAATACCTTTAATGTGGCCTTTGGAGTTGTCACCAAAAGTCACAACTCCTCCACTTTTTGGCTTTAGATCCATCAATCTACTCTTGTCTCCGGTCATATGCCTTGAGCATCCACTATCAAGGTACCATGAGTTTTGACTTTGTGCTTTGGCCTTGTAGAAATGCTCCCCCTACAAACAAAGATATTAAGCTTTTATTTTTGGTACCCAAATCATTTTGGGTTCATGAGTGTTAGCTCCCAAAACCTTGGTTCCCTTAGGAATCCAAGATGACATAGCAATAATGTTATTAAATTTTACAAGTTCCTTAAGAACCCATACACTTCTAATTCTTTTAGTTCTTCTATGTCTAGGAAGACTACCTTGTTTGTAGTTATTAGCCCTTTTCTTAAGTTGGTTTGTTTTAGAAGATTCACCAATTTCATGCTTCATACTACCAACATTTTTAAAGGACTCCTTGAGCTTGTTAAGCTCATCTAACCCCTTTTGGTGTTCACTATTGCATTGAGATAAAAGATTATTAAGATCAACATTTTCATCTTGAAAAATTTAAGTTAATCTTTCAACCCTAATATCTTTTTCTCAAATTTTGAATTAGCTTGAGAGTGTGAGTCATTTTTCTTATTTAGCTCCAAAATGATTTTCTTATTCCTAATGACCGACTCTTTATATTTCTCAACTAATTCTTCATAGACCTCTTGTAACTCATCATATGCATCATTTAATTCATCATATGTAAAATCTAAAGATGATGAGTTAGAGGTTACCATGGAGGAATCTTCCTCAAGTGTCATGAGGCAAAGGTTGGCCACTTCTTGTTCGTCATCCTCCGATGACTCCTCATCACTCCAAGTAGCAAGCTTGGCTTTGAGCTTCTTCTTCTTCTCAAAGCCCTTCTTCTTGAGTTGAGGGCACTCTGAACGTATGTGACCGGGTTTATTGCACTCAAAGCAAATGATTTGATCCCTTGCTTCTTTTTTGTTCTTACCTTTGAAACCCATCTTTCTTTGAATTTTTCTTCCACGATTGGACCTCATGAATCGAGAGAACTTCTTGGCTATCATAGCCAATTCTTCAAGGTCATCCTCCTCACTAGAAGAGCTTTCCTCAAGTAGTGAAGCTTTAAGAGCTATTCCTATCTTCTTCTTCTTTTCAACTTCTAACTTCTCTACTCTCTTCTCTTCCTTCTTCTTCTCTTCTTCCCTTCCTTGTTTCATAATCTCATAAGTGAGTAGAGAACCTACTAGCTCATCAAGCTTTAGAGTCTTCAAATTTTTAGCCTCTATGATGGCGGTTCTCTTCCCATCCCAAGATTCGGGAAGTGAATAAAGTAGCTTCCGGACAAGCTTGTCTTCCGGTATGATCTCTCCAAATCCTTTGAGCCCATTGACTATTATGGAGAAACAATCAAACATCCTAGACACCGTCTCATCGGGCTCCATCTTGAAATTTTCGTAACTAAGATTGAGAATTCCAATCTTAGTTTCTTTGACATCATTGGTTCCCTCATAGGTAGTCTCAAGAGTGTCCCACACTTTTTTGGCACTCTCAATGGATGACACTTTAGAATAGATGTCCGGACCGAAAGAACAAAAGAGCATGTGGAGAGCTTTGTCATTTACTTGAATCTTTCTCCTTTCTTCCGCACTCATCTCCACCTTTTTCTTCAAAACCATCTTGCCTTCACTATCTTGCTTCAATGAAATATAAGGGTCATCTTCAATGACATCCCAAACTAAGTAGTCATTGAACTTGATGAAGAGACGCATTCTATTCTTCCAAAAAGAATAGTTGTCACCATTGAAGAAGGTAGGCTTTGTATTGGATTGAGACTCATACATGCCTGAACCGGAGGTAGAAGCCATGGCTTGATTTTTTGTTGATCTCACTCTTCCTATGAACTTCTCTTGTGGTTGTGAATCCTTCAAAGAACCTGGCTCTGATACCAATTGTTGAGTGGATCGATTGAATGATCAAGACCAAGAGGGGGTGAATTGGGATTTAAAATCTTTGTGGAGTGAAAGGGCAATTTAAAAATGAAGAACAAGAGATTTTAGAGTGGTTCAAGTTCTCCAAATGAACTCTACATCCACTACCTTAGCTACCACTAAGGATTTCAACAATTCACTATTTGTTCTTCCCCTTTTCAAGGCTTAGGAGGTAACCTTTACACAACATGTCAAATTTTCTACCCAAAATTTGACCAAACCCTCACTAATAATCAAAGAAAAAATTAGACAAGAAGTATATCTCTCAAATACAAATTTGTCCCTAGAAGTACAACACTCAACCCAAATTTGAAGATAAAATAAGAATTGGATACAACACAATTTGGGAATTACAAGAGATTGGAAATTTAGCACACTTGACGTTGGATTTTTGCTTAAATGTTTGTCTTTAATGCAATAGTTGTTGCTGGCCATCAAAGAGATTCAATTTATACCTCCTCTATTAATTCTAGTCGTTTGGGTGGTTGGGGAATTGAATAGAGCCGTTGGAACCCTCTCTTACCACCATAAATGCACTTCTGCAGCTATTCGTATCGGTACTCGGGGAGCCGTATCGATACCTGTTTCAAAAAAGAAAGAGTCGTTGTACACAATAAATAGGGGGTATCGAAACGCACGTAGGCGTATCGATACGGGGGATCGAAACGGATGGGACCGTATCGATACCTTTTTCTCGACTTAGCTCATTGGAAGTTTCCGTTTCGATACGGGGGTTTACCGTATCGATACGGGTCAACTACCAATTTAAAATTTGGTTACCTAACAACTGACACCAACGGTCGAAAATATTTAAAACGATCTGAATTAAAAATTTGTTAAAACCGTATCGATAAAGGTGGATCCGTATCGGTACACCATTCAAACTTTTTTAGATTTTACAAAGGAGCGTATCGATACAGATTGAATCTGTTTCGATACGGTGTTTCGATACGGTTAAGGGCGTATCGAAACGATCTCCTCCAGTAGCCAACTTTGCAAAAAAAGGTATCGATACGGCTGGAAGCGTATCGATACACCTGGACGGTTTTCAATAGTTTGGCCTTGGAACACTTAGAAAATATTTTGAGTTTGAGTTTTTCAAATCAGTTTTAAAGTGTTGGTGATTTAAAACTTATTAAGGGACTTATAAAAACAATTTTAAGCTTTTCAATTTGATCCTTAATGATTTAATTATATCAAAATTAAGCATAGGTTTCACAGAGTGTAAATGGGACCTCCAAGCATCAAGTAAAGGCTAATGCTTCAATTGTCAATCAACAAATGATCAAGAATTGTCTTTTTACTTATATTGTCATTTCTTTGTATAGACAAACAGTAGTGAGCCAAAATTGTCAAATTTGCTCAAGTATTTTAGGTTTTGGGTGAGTGCTTTATTGAGCAAACAAATACCTATTAGAGGGATTTAAGTTTGCATATTTCTTATCTCTTGTAAAGAGGGTTTGATCAAGGCTTTGGGTAGAAAGCTTGATCGGTATATAAGGGTTTCCTCCTAATCCTAGAAAATGGGACGAATCAATAATGGATTGATTGGAAATCCTTAGTGGGAAGCTAAGATAGTGGATGTAGACCTTGGTTAGAAGGTTGAACCACTATAAATCATCTTGTCATTTATCTTTTTAAGCTTCCACACCACAATCACCCAATTATCCAACTTCTCCACACTTGGCGAGCAAGAACAGTTGAAGGAATCGAGCCCTTCACAACTCAACAATCGGTATTAGAGCTTGGCTCAATTGAAGAGGATTAACATCCTATTGAGTAGATCCAACAAGCTCGATCATCATTTCACACAACCGGCACAATGGCGCAATCCATCGACAAACCGCACTTCTTTGACGGAACTCACTATGCTCATTGGAAGACAAAGATGAAGTTCTCCATTAAGTCAAGAGACTACAAGCTATGGGACATAGTTGAAGATGGTCCGTTCGTGCCTCAACGAAGCAAAGCGGAATAGAGTGCCGACGATCGCAAGAAGATGGAGCTAAATTGTAAAGCCTTGCACATCCTCTTTTGTGCATTTGGCCCAACCATCTATGAGAAGATGTCTTCTTGTGAGAGTGCCAAGGAGGTATGGGACAAGCTTGAAGTCACATACGAGGAACCAACGAAGTTAAGGAGACCAAGATTGGGCTCCTCACCTTAGAGTATGAGAACTTCAAGATGGATCCGGAAGAAGACAACGAGAAGATGTTTGATAGGTTCTCCACTATCACCAATGGTCTCAAAGGCTATGGAGAAGCCATCCCGAAAGAAAAAGATTGTCCGAAAGCTCATCTACTCACTTCCCGAGTCATGGGACTCAAAGAGGACCGCCATCATCGAAGCCAAGAACTTAAAGACCTTGAAGCTTGATGAACTCTTGGGGTCACTCCTCACTCATCAAATCATGATGAAAAATAAAGAAGATGAGAAGAAGAGGGAAGAAATTAGAGCTATGGGGGAGAAGAAGCTCAAAGGGCTTGGCATCAACACTAATGTCATTGCTCTCAAGTCCTCCACTTGTTATCATGTAGATTCTAGTGAGGAGGAAAGTGAAGATGAAGAGATGGCCTATCTCTTCAACAAATTTGCCCGGTTCATGAAGAGCGAAATGGAAAATTCCAAGCATGAATCGAGGAAGAAGATGAAGGAATCCCACAAGTCCAACAAGAGGGGATCATCTTCAAAACAAGCATATGTGGCCACATGGAGCGATGAAGACTCCACCGATGATGAAGTAGCCCACCTATGCTTGATGGCCCTCAATGAGGGGGAGGTAACTTCTAACTCATCTATTTCAAATTCATACACATTTGATGAGTTGCAAGATGCCTATGATGATTTGCTTTTGGAATTCAAGGCATCATTTTCCAAGAAAAAAAAGTTGATTTCAAAAATAAAAATTGAGAATGATTTGCTTTCCAAAACAAATCTTGAACTTGAAACAAAATTGAAAGATTTTGAACAAAAATGTTTTGATTTACAAAATTTGCTTCTTAAAGTTGAAAATGAAAAAAAAATGATTTTCAATGAACTTCAAAAGAAAAATGATTTTGGAAAATCAAATTTTTATGTAAGACAATCTAGTGCCCCTAGATTTGTAAAAGGAAAATGTTTTAGAAGTGTTTGGGTCCCAAAATGACTTAGCACTTCAATTAAAAAGGATGACATTGAAAAATGGATTCCTAAGGGGACTAAAGTTTGTGCTACTAACGTCTATGGATCCAAAGCAATTTGGATACCAAAAATCACTTGATTGTCTTTTTCTAGGTGTGATGGAGAGTGGTCAACAAGTCAAACTTTGAGGGGGAGCTCCATGCACACAAGGAAGAACACTTGAAGAAGGAAGGCTTCACATCCTCCCTTGAGTTCAAGTGTTGGTAAAAACCTAGTTGCTTTATTTATTTAATTTGATTTATTTTCATTTCAACTAGATTATGATCATATATGTTGAACTAACTTTCTTATGATGCTTTGAGTAAGGGGGAGCCATTTCAAAACCAAAAATTCTTATTTTTCATTTTTTTACCTCTATTGTTATTTTGAACTTAAAGGTGTTTAAATTCTTTTTTATATAACAAAAAGGGGGAGAAATGTGGTTTGAAAAATTGAATTTTCAAATGAATAAGGGGGAGCTTTAATTGATTTCAAATCTTAATCTCTTGTTCACAATTTTTTTAACTTAAAGGGGGACAACCCAAACAATTTTTCAAGTTGGTTTTATTATATCAAAAAGGGGGAGATTGTAGAACTAGTGTTTTGATATAATAATTGAAAAATGTTTTGGACTAATTTGAAAAGAATTTAAAACTTGGTTTTAAGTCCAAACAACTTGAATATATGTTTGAGGTATTTAAAAAGGTTTTTGGCAATGTTTTTATTGATTTTAATAGCCAAACTTGACTTTTCAAAGTACTCGTACCGATACGGTCCAACCCGTATCGATACCTTTTTCGCCCAGTTTGGTCACTGCCAAAACCCGTATCGAAACAGGCTTGGCCGTTTCGATACGGTGAGGGATCGTATCTATACGCCTAGTCAACGTACCGATCCCATTTTAACAACCTCAACGGTCATATTTCCCAACGGTCTTTTAAACGTCATACCGTACCGATACGCCCTCAAGCGTATCGATACGCCTAGGCTGGTAAGAGCTCAACGGCTAGTTTCTGGTGAAGGTCGTACCGATACGGGTCCAAGCGTATCGATAAAGAAGGCTGCAGAACAACATTAATGGTGGGAAATAAAGTCATAAACGGCTCCAATTCATCCCCAACGGCTAGTAACGGCTACAAACTCATTAAGGAGTATAAAAGGGACCTCCAAGCATCAAGTAAAGGCTAATGCTTCAATTGTCAATCAACAAATGATCAAGAATTGTCTTTGTACTTAAATTGTCATTTCTTTGTATAGACAAACACTAGTGAGCCAAAATTGTCAAATTTGCTCAAGTGTTTTAGGTTTTGGGTGAGTGCTTTATTGAGTAAACAAATACCTATTAGAGTGATTTAAGTTTGCATATTTCTTATCTCTTATAAAGAGGGTTTGATCAAGGCTTTGGGTAGAAAGCTTGATCGGTGTATAAGGGTTTCCTCATAATCCTAGAAAAGGGGACGAATCAATAATGGATTGATTGGAAATCCTTAGTGGGAAGCTAAGGTAGTGGATGTAGACCTTGGTTAGAAGGTTGAACCACTATAAATCATCTTGTCATTTATCTTTTTAAGCTTTCACACCACAATCACCCAATTATCCAACTTCTCCACACTTGGCGAGCAAGAACGGTTGAAAGAATCGAGCCCCTCACAACTCAACACAACCGAAAGGTGGATACATCCAAGATTAAAAAATTGAATTACTCCAACATTTCATCCCTCGGGATCTGCAGAAAAAAATATTATTCAAGATTGAATTATGAAGATTCAAAGATCTTATGTGATGTTTTTATGAGGGTGAGTAAATACGTGTGCACTATTTTTCCTTTAACCGATGTTTTTTTTCTAATTGGTTTTCCTAATAATGTTTTGAGGCAACATGTTATGCGTATCAAAGATGTGTGTACTCTTTTTCCTTTACTAATGAATTTTTTTGTTCACATTGAGTTTTATCTTCGTAAGATTTTAATGAGACACATTATATTCATACACATCCAAGAGGGAGTGTTATCTACTTTGAGGATAAATACAAACAACAAAACATAATTAACATTAAGATTAAAATTATTTTTTTTTTAAAAAATATTTTTTTTGTAAAAGCTTATAACTCATCTCCAATATTTTTAGAAAAATATAACTTTAAAGAGAATAAAAATGTAATATATTTCTCAGTTATTTTTGTTGAAACTTGCGAGAGAAGTTTATTTTAAATAAACAAATTTAAATTCACATTTTTACTTATATTTTTGATAAATCAATTAAGTTATAGATATAAATTTTTTTTGAAGGAAATGTTTTGATTTTATTTAAATAAAGATATAGATAATAAAAGAAAATTGAAAAATAATGAAAAATAAGATTTTAAAATCATATATATGAGTTATGTTAGATAATTTTCTACTAATGTGCTATTTATATAGGCTCATCCGATGATAATTTTTTTAAATTTCTCATTGTTTTGTAGCAATCGATTCAGATTAGTTAGCTAGTGAATTAGATATGAATGATTGAACAAAATAAACCATATGATTTATTGGTGGTAAATAAAATTATGCATTATCCATACCATCTAAAATTCTAATTTTATCCTAAAAATATTAATTCTAATTTTTCTAACTTTAAGCAGTTTATTCTTTTTAAATTTATTATTGATAAAGTTTTTTTTAAAAGAAAATATTTTAGAAACTTTGACTGCTGTAATTTTAAATATATCTTTATAAAGTTTAATGAATAAAAATATTTAAAATAATAAATATCAAATTTTAAAAATTTAACCTCTAACAACCAACAATCAGTTAGGTCCCTAAAGCAATGTCACTGATTCGAATCCTGGCGTGTGAATGAAGAAAACTGAATTGGGAGGATTCACTTTGACCTAAATTTAGTTGGATGCGAGTGATTAAACAAAAATAAATAACCTCTAACAATTTAAGGATAAATATTCTATACACAGGCGGTGGAAATTGAAAGTTTCCACAAGCGCCTTAGTTTTAGGGTATAGGGAGTTAGTTTAGGGTATATGGTTTAGGAGTTTAGGTGTAGGGGGTTAGAATTTAAGGATAATTGTTTCAATTTAAGGTTTAGGGTTATAATTTAGGGTTTATAGGTTAAAACCTAAATTCTCACCATATTACTCTAAAAACTAAACCCTAACCTATAAACCCTAAATTCTAAACCTAAACCATAAATTGAAACCACCATGCCTAAATTCTAAACCCTACCCCTAAACCCCTAAACCCTATACCCTAAATTAATTCCTTATACCCTAAAACTAAGGCGCTTGTGGAAACTTTCAGTTTCCACCGCCAGTGTATAAGATATTAATCCACAATTTAATTGTAATATATTTTATAAAATTAGTTTTTTGACTGATGTGTCATCCTGTCAAATGTCAACGTTAGTTGACTAACAATTTTCATCTACGGAAGGTTCATTTTGACCTAAAATGAAACATTGAAGGTTAAAGTGCTTAAAAAAATTTGCCTGACAGTTTCCATCTAACGAGGGTATATTTGGACCAAATTGAAACGTTGGGGGCATATTTGGACCAAAAGAAAGAATAGGGGTCAAATGATAAAACAAGCAAACGTTGGGGTATATTTGGACAAAAAAGGAATAAGAATTAAATAACAAAACATGCAAACGTCGGGGCATCTTTTATCATTTTGCCAATAAATTAACATTATAGTTTGATGGTACATGTTGTAGTTTACCCTAAGTTTATTGTCATTACTTTGGAAACCAAAAAAAAAATACTTTTCATTTATTTAGTGAAAAATAACTTTAGCCTTTCTTTCTGTTTTTTTTCCCCTGTTCTCTCAGCCTCGGAACCTGCTGCAGGCAGAAAAAAACATAAAGATTTATGTACACGTGTGTAGTAGATGCAGAGATGTTCATGTGCGCCTCACTGTAGTGATAGTCACTTCGAATAAACGATATTCCTCACACGTGTGAAGATTTCAAGAATTTAGGGAAATAAGACATAGATTGCAACTGTAACATATCATCTTCCAGCATTAAGTAAGGAATAACTGGAAATAAAAGAACATGGAATTTTGTAAATCTGGAAATATTAACAAAAAAAAAGACCTTTTAATTTATTTGGTTTCTGTTTTGATTTTGGAATTAGTTTCCCTTTCTTTCTGAAACCTAAAGCAGCAAAGATTTTACAATATTCAAACATAACATAACCTATTGAAGAGCTTAAAAAAACCTTTTGTTTATTTAGTTCGGAAGCACGTTTACATCTGAATTCTGAGCTCATGTTTTTGAAGTTACACCGTAGCCCGTAGGCTTTGTTGAGATCAATGAAGAGATCGTATATCATTTCATTTACATATTAAAATATACCGAAGATAGTAAATCTAAGTTGTTAAAGCAAAAGGAAGAAGATGAAGAAGAAGAAGAAGCTAAGATTTGGTGTGCAGCGCTAGCCCTAGGAATTACATAATGGCCTGCACAGGTGAGAAATGATTCTTTTTATTGATTTTTCTGGTTTAAATCAAGACTTATTAACCAAATCATAGCTACAGATGTAGATCCAGACTCACATGGTCTTGCAAGCTAGGTTTTGATTCATAAACGTACCGGCTCTGGGAAGTACTCGAACCACCACCACTACCAACCTGCGACGGCCTCAGTGCATCACAGGCAAACAAAGGCAATGGATCCGTTGGTGAACGGCTTCGAATGGTCGCTGGAATTCTCCATAACCCCAAAGGGCTGCCGTTGATAGGTGGCTGGGGAAAGGAGCTGCGGTGGTTCCCGTGAAACCTACTGCTACTAGTATTAATGCTGTTGTTCCATGAAGGGTAAGTGGGCATAGCTGGTAGTGTTGGAGCGGAGCCTAGCCTGTATCCATAAATATGAGCGTCGTGCACCATCGCGGAGTGAAAATGAGCTCGTTTGGCATGTTGGCGTTCTCTTTTGTGAGCGTTTTGGTGACCGCCTAAAGCTTGGGAAGTGGGGAAGTTTCTGCAACAATAGTGACACTCAAATCTCCGGGTGTTATTATCTCCTCCATTGCTCTGGTTGTCTTTGGATGCATCTTCGTCGTTGTTGTTGTTGTGAGGTGCGTGTGAGTCGGAGTTGTCGCCGCCGACGAATTCCTTGCCGAATAAACGAATAGCCTTTTCTTTGAGGGGAGCAGGACGGAGGAAGGGAAGCTGAGAGAAGGTTTGAACGTTCATGAATTCATGAGTTTCCCTTTCAGTACTGTTCTCCATGAAGAAGAGAAAAGGGAGGGTAGGGATGAGGGGGAGAGGTGGGGCCTATAAAGAGGGGAAATGGGAAGGAGAGGAGGCAAAGGCAAAGATCTGAGAGTGAAACTTGTGCTCAGACTTCAGATGAGATGAGAGTGGCTTTGTCAAATGTTCTATCTTCACCGTTTTGCTCATCTTACGAAACTTTGCTACACCTCTTGCATTCTCAAAATTTTATTCTCTACATATTGGTGTTAGAATTAGAAAATTCTAATTATAATGTCAAATTTTTGAAAAAAAATAATACTATCAAGTTTAAATTATGATGTCAAAATCTAAAAAACGATATAAATGTTCTTTTAAAATAATATTAAATTTAAGCTTAAGGGCATAAAAAGACTTTAAATTTTTGGGGAAAAAATTAATGAAGTCTCTAAATTTTCTTACATTCAATTAAGTTATTGGACCAAGGAATTTAATAAATTAACCATTTGAACTAAGAAATTGAATCAATTAAGTCATTTGATCAATTTTGACCATTAAATCTTGATAGTTTTTTTTTTCTCTAAACATTACAGGCACGAGATACATTACAGTTATATCATGTTGCATTTAGATTTTTTTTTCAAAAAATATTTTTTTATAAATTTTATAAGTTTTTTAGATTGTTTTGAACTTTCGAAGAATTTTTTAAATAAATTTTTTTTTGAAAATGTCAAGTGGAAACAGTATGACACAACACACTGCACCAACATATCCAGAAAACTATCAAGATTTAATGGTCAAAATTTTTTAAAGGGCTTAATTGATTAAATATTTTGGTTCAAGAGCTTAATTGGGTACAAAAATTTTCAGGGGCTTAATTAATTTTTTCTACAAAAGTTCAAAGGCTTCTGAAACCCTTATGCCTTAAATTTATTTATTAATATTTTATATAAATTTTTATTTTTAAATTTTGAGTTGTCAAGTGATACTGAATTACACATTTAACTCTATTATGCTCTAGTTTTAACATCATTTTTGAACCGGTGGGTTTAGTTTAAGATAGTTCTTCTACGCTCGACAAGCAACGACGAGCACCACTATTGACGAGCACCGATGAGTACTGATAGATTGTTTTATAAAATTTTTAAATCCAAAGTACTTTATGCATAATTATAATTTTTTTTAAAAATTAAAAATATAATTTAATTAAAGTATTTTTTAGTTTTAAATTTATTTTAAATATTATTAATCAAAACAAACTATCAGTAAATCAAAAAATCCTAAGTTTTTTTTTCTTTGAAATTAACCCGATTGCCGCCGCACCCATCGCCAACCACCGCCGTCGCCAACAACCTTTGCTGCCACTGACAGCCACCACCACCGTCGTCAACAGCCGCCGCCAGTCCTAATCCTTCGTTGCAATTAGGTAATTTATCCCCGATTTTTGAAACTCTAATTATCTTAAATTTGATTCGATTTAAGTATTTTTCACTTAATTTTCATTCAGTTTATCCCCAAATCCCAAAATCAGTTGCAGCAATCAAAATTTGTTTATTGATTCGCAAAACAAGGCCGGTTCGAACCCCTAAAAAGTGTAGTTCGTTGCGCGTACCGATACGGTAAGAATACCGTACCGGTACACAGGGGCTAACTGTACCGGTACGCTAGGCGTAACGGTACAGTTTTTGGTCACTGAAATTTTTTGTTTTGCAAGCGTACCAGTACGGTACAATTACCGTACCGGTACGCTTGGAATTTTTGGTCACTGAAATGTTTGGGCTTTTCATGTTTTAAGTACGGTGCATGCTTCTTGTGGTTTTATTTTTACCTTTTTCTTAAGTTTCATTAGATTTAATTTTGCTTTCATTTACTTGTATTAAATTGTAGGTTTTTTCGAGATGATTGATATCGAAGACATCAAAGATCTAGAAAAAATTGAAGCTACGAAGTTCGAGCCTATATCGAGGACAGAGAACGTGGACTTAATTCTGAAGAAGAAGAATAATATGATCATGATGTTGACGATGCAAAACAAATAGATGATGAGAAGACCCTTGACTATTTCATTGACGAAAGCATATGGGATAAGATTGGTAAAGAATTAAAGGATTATGATGAGACTGATATGAGTATGCTAAAGTGGAAAACTTTAGATGACTGCGTTGAATTTTACCATACCTATGCTAAAGTGAAAGGGTTCGGAGTTCGAGTTGACCAGACAACGAAAAGTAGAGCTACAAATTAAATAATTGCAAAGAAAATGGTGTGCCGTAAGGAGGGACATAGAGACGAAAAGTGGTATAACTTGCCAAACAGAAAACGTCTACAAAGACTGGACATTAGAGTTGGTTGTGGAGCATTTATTAGATTTAAATTAGACGAACGCCATCATTATTGGAAAGTTATGAAATTCCAGGAAGAACATAATCATGATATGGTTCACGCAACACATGTTGCATATATCAAGTATGTAATTTTTAATAATAATTAAATTCATAGATACTAAATTTTAGCTGATTATATATATTTAATGATTTTTTATTTATTTTAGGTCATTCCGAAAAGTCAGTCAGTTAGATGAGCTGAAGATAAAGAGCATGTACCACTCTAGAATTACTCCAAGTAGGATAATGCAAGATTTCGTGAATGAAGCTAGTTAAATTCAGAATGTTGGTTTTCTACCCAAGGACTTGTACAAATATCTAGATAGAATTAGACGAGAAGAAGTCTAAGATAGTGACGGAGAAACAGTGATGGCATATTTATATGGGAAGCGAGAATCTGATCCTTTCTATTTTGTTAGGCACACGAGAGATGAATTCGAACACTTAGAGAAGTTGTTCTGGTCCGATGGTGTATCACGCGCCGATTATAAACAATTTTTTCATGTACTTGCATTTGATACAACTTACAAGTGTAACGCATACAACAAACCGTTCGTTGTTTTGGTTGGTGCCAATCATCATCGAAACACAGTTCCATTTAGATGTACATTGATTGTGAACGAGAAAGAGGATACATGTGTGGGGGTATTAGAACAGTTGATCGAAGCGAGAGATGGGTACAAACTGCTTACTGTTATTACTGATAGAGATAAGGCTATGGCAAATGCCATTTCTCGAGTACTACCCGGGGCAAAACATAGATTGTGTTTGTGGCATATCATGAGGAACGTGCTTTCTCATATAGAACAAGATTTTCTTGATGTCTTTATGAGATGCGCTGACATGTGTAGAACGCCATCTTATTTTGAAAGTGTCTGGAAAGAACTAGTGGAAAAGCACAACGTTCAAGGAAAAAATGGGTAGAGGAATTATATGAAGATAAAGAGAAATGGGCAGAAGCATATTTGCAAGGATACTTTTATGCAGGTAACATTATATACACTTTAATTTAATATATTATTTATTGTATCTAACACAATTAATAAATATTTTTTGTGTAAAACAATGAGAACTACTCAATGGTGTGAATCAATGAATAGAACACTGAAAATTTGGTTGGACAAAAAGGTGATGTTGTACCGATTCGTTGAGAACTACCATAAACACCTGCAATCTCTAAGATAGGAGGAGTCTCATCAAGATTACAAATCAATGGATGAAGAACCGTATTGTGACGGTGTGTTGGAAACTCTCAAGCGCAATGTAGTCAAGGTATATACACGAAATTCTTTTGCTACATTGTGCAAAGAAATGTCGCATGAGAGTTATTATTTGGTAAAAAAAATGAATTTCGGGATGAGTGCATGTGTTATTGGCTAGAGCATGTTGAAAAGGAGAAGTGATATCTTGTACTTAGAAATATGACACATGATACCATGTACTGTTGCTGTATAAAGTTGGAGTCTTTTGAATTTCCATACCGCCATATGTTTGTCGTGTTGAAATAATAAAAGGCTAAGGAAATACCACAAGGTTGCATAATGAAATGATGGACTATCTATGCAAAGAAAGATGTTGGACTTGAAAATAAGAATGTAGATTTCGAAGATAATAATCCAGAGCTTTAGTCAACTGTATAAACCATGAAAAAACATTAAGATATCGATAGTTAAACACTATTCATATATTAGTTCCCATAAATGAGTTAAGGACTTACTATATTTTCTGCAATCTTTTTACGTGCTCTAGTAACACCAAGAGAGTCCAAAACATAATTATGTCTCTCAACAACATCAACAACTAATAAAAACCAATGACCTTTTGCATCATATAAAGGCACATATACCTGCGAAATCATGTAAGTTCAAAATCACTGCCAACTACATAAAAATAAACTACAAACTGTAAATATACATGCTCAACATTACTACTATAAGTAGGCATAAAGTCATCTATCCAGCGGGTATGAAATTTGAAAAGACTATGTTGTAATCCCGCCTTCTTATCAGGTGAAAAATCTTGAATCAAAGTTTGCGACAAAAAAAAAATTAGATAATATCATCAACTAAAAACAATGTTATTTCTAGGTAGCCCATAAATATATTTTTTTACCTAAAAGGACAAAGGGAGATATAACTTTTTTTGGCATTGGCTCTTGTCTCAAACGCAAATTGTAGACATAGATTTCGATGAACTATTAAATATTAAAAACAAAAAATTAGTAATGTTAACAACAAACAAAATAAAAAAACTTTATTATAACATGTTACATTACCCAATCAGATAACCACTTTTCTGAAGAAAAAAAAAACAGTGCGAGCATTGCCAACGTCCAACGGATTGTTTTTTGCCATGTAAAGAGTCATGCTTGTATCATCCCAAATATTCATGCAAACTCTGGTTTCTTCAGGCGTTAAGTACTTCAAATATTGCTTGTACGCATCGCTTATCCTCGAATTTTCCTTACGTCCTTATACTAACATATCACCTGGCTTAAAACAATACTGCATGAAATACATTAATTAAACTCTTACAAATGATAATAACCAGAAAATTACATGTTGATATTTATAAATAAATTTTTTTGTAGAACCTAAACCTTTTTTCCTTAAATTTTTTTGAGCAGGTAGGATCAAATCTTTCAATTCTTCTTCACTATCAACTTCATAGACATTGTTCTTGTTCCCAACCTACGTAATTAAAGAGTAATTGATCACATATGTAATTCAAATGACATATTTGTACATTATTTCTTTTGAATTTACACCCTACAAAGAAAATATTTTTTTTCTCATTACCACCTCATTTTTTTGGGAGCATCAACCTTGCATGTTTCTCCACTATCTTGCAAAGTAGTATTTTTTGCCTGTTATCATATGTCAAATATTAGTTTTAAGTAAAATATTCTAAATAACAAATAAAGAATTATTTATACATACCTTTGTATTCACTCTAGAAGTTCGAGCTCTTTTTTTGATGTCATATCTTTCAACTTCAGATCATCTGTAACATCAGAACGTGCAGTCGAACATCTCTTTGACAATGACTTCTGACCGTTAGACATTTTAGGCCATATTTTTTTACTTATTGAAGTTTCTTTCAACGTAACTAGTTGACTAGAAAATCGTTGGGGACTAAATTCAAATTAAAAAAAAATCGCTCGGAATTTCTGGAAAAACCATCCCTATCAGTCTTGATTTTGTCTTCTGAAATAGCTTCAACTTTGCTTTTACCACTACGTTTTAATGAGGGAGAATAATCCATATCACAATTAATAAATTGAGACATAATCGGTATTTTAATACCACTCACGGTTTCTTCCTTCATTGCCCGACAGTTAGTTCTTCCCCGTGAGATTTATTCTCTAAACCATCAGCATTCAATGGCTCGTTGTATAAATTAATATCTTTAGGTATACTCTTTAAATCATCTCCCTCTAATGATTTATTATGTACAGCCTCTTTTTTTAGTGAATCACCATCTTGTTTTGAGCATTTTACATTGCTCGCTGCTAAAGTGGACACTAATTTCTCAAATTGGCCACTTAATTTCTTAAATTTACCATTAAAATTTTCAAAATGGGAATTCATTTTCACAAACTCCTTTTCAATATTTTGCACATATTGAATGAGTGTCTCGAACTTTTGATCACTCTGATAAGGAGTGCTTATGTTTTTCTCAAGTACAACTCCACGCTTTTTCTATAAGTACATAAAACACTAATCTCAACAAAAACTATTTAAGACAAGCATTGAAAGTTCAAGTAATTATAATAAATGTACCTCGGTGTTTGTCTTCCTCGAACACATGTCGATATGACGCTTGCACTTCATCATTGTTGTATCTTGTTTCGAAGGCGTTAAATTTAGATCCATCATCTACATCAAAGAGGTTAATTTTAAGTAAGAACAATTTGCAACATTTGAAGCTAGCGTACTGGTACGCTATCAATACCGTACTGATACCGGTTTGGTACTAGTAACTTATCGGTACGGTAAAAATATCGTACCGGTACTACACGATATCGCTGAAAATCCAGTGACCAAAAAATGTATTGGTACACATACCATACCGATACAGTAATATCCAGCGTACCGGTACACGTGAGAGTATCGTACCGGTACGATAAGTTATCACTGAATTTCCATTGGCTAAAAACTGTATCGGTACACATAGCGCATCGGTACGATATTCCCACGCGTATTGGTATGCGAAGAATACCGTACCGATACACGCGACGAATAACAAAATTGGGGGTTTCGAATCGGCCATTAATTTTACGAATAAATCAAAAAAATTGGCTTGTTGTAACTGATTTTGAGGTCTTAGCAAAGACGTTGGGGTTCTCAATACATAAGCCAATTAACATAATTTTGGTTAGAGTGATGATTAGGGTTTCAAAAATTGGGGATAAATTACCTAATTGCATCAAAGAATTAGGACTGGCGGCGACTGTCGGTGACGGCGGCGGCAAAAGTTGTCGGCGACAATAGCGGTTGGCGGTGGGTGCGGCGGCAATTGGGTTAATTTCAAAGCAAAAAAAAACCTAGGATTTTTTGTTTTGGGATTGTTCATTTTGATTAATAATTTTTAAAATAAATTTAAAACTAAAAAAACACTTTAATTAAATTACACTTTTAATTTTTTTAAAAAAATTATAATTACGCATTAAGTACTTTGGATTTAAAAATTTTATAAAATAATCTATCAGTGCTCATCGGTGCTCGTCAATAGTGGTGCTCGTCGTTGCTCAACAAGCGCTATAGAATTTTCCTTCAGATCATTAGATTTGACTAGAAACAAGAGTCAAATTTTATTAACTTACTTGTACGATGACAATTAGTAACTCTTTTTTAAAACACTTAAACTTAGATTATTAATGTTATATTTTTTGTGTGCTTAGTATAGAAATTTTGTTTAATTATTGTGTACATTTGAATTGATTTATTTAATATGGTTGAGTTAGACAACAAATTAGTATAGACTCAAGATGAATTAATCTTAAATCCATTTACAGATTATATTTATTTGTGATGCTCAAAATATATTTACCTTATTCATAGTAGATGTAGAACTATGTATATGTGACTTAAATGATTTGATATATCAAGAATCAATGCGTCTCAAGGTAGTAAGCTGACGGTTGATATGTTGGATATGCAACGAAGGACGGAGCCAGGATTTGGGGTTGGAGAGTAAAACATAAATGTTTGAAAGTGGGGGGGGGGGCAAATTCAGAAATAAACCAATTTTTAAAACAATTTAAATAGGAGAACAAAAATAAAAAAAATATTTTTTTCGGAAGTAGGAGCAATTGCCTCTCCCTGTAACCCCCTCATCCCGGGCTAGACGACAGACCGGTCTGAGCAGGTTACACGGGGAAAACCGAAGCGAAACCCGTTAAGGCTCCACCTCGATTAGCAACCCTAGAAAATTTCTTTTAAACATTATCTTGTCTAAATGCTTTAATACATCTTATGTGTTAGGACACGCAGTGGAAAGGACACACGGTTACCAAACATACAAAACAAGCAATTAAACAACCCATTTTAGCCTTTACAACAGGCCGTATCGATACTCTAGAGTATAATATCGATACGTCTGGACTTGGTCAACACCCCCAAGTCAACCCAGGGAGACAATATCGATACACTGGTTGACCGTACCAATACGCCCTCAACGGTCAACTTCTCACGGTCAAACAACAAAGACCGTACCGATACACCCAAGACCCGTACCGATACGCCAAAATCTCATCAATTTCTCAGATTTCCAGAGAGCTTTTGGCGTATCAATACACCCCCGTGTACCGGTACACTAAGCTTAAACTGAGGCCCAAAGTATAGGACCGTATCGATACAGCCCTTGGGCGTATCGATACACCATGCACTGCAAGCCTTAATTTAGCTGCAAAATTCACAAGGACTTAACTCTAGATGCAATTAACGACTCGATTAACAACATACCAACTCTCATACAACACTAGGCAACCATGAATAAACATACAAAATGATTTAAACAATCAACAGAGCATCATACACCAAGATAAGCATACTTAGAAGAAACATGCATTCAAGCATACATAAAGAGTCTATTTAGCCAAAAGATACATACTTTTAAAGTAAACACTTACACATTCAAGAGGCAAGGTTACATGCTTTCAGAACAACACACAACTACCTCAACAACATGGTTTACAATCCATATCATAAAAACATAAACATGCTTCAACGTTTGAAACCAACATAAGGAGTCTATCAACGCTCCTACAAAACACGTAGCATTCCCATTGCTTAACTACCATATTATTTACTAAACCATACTTGAGCAACTACCACAAGCTTGGATGCCCTTTCCTTGCTCCTTGCTAACTCCACGCTAATGATCTGCATTGCCGAAAACGAGATCGTAAGCTAGAAGCTTAGTGAGGGTGCTCTAAAACAAAAACAACGACAATGCAGGGTTCAAACATATCATCCTTAAGACAATTTACAAGATTACATATGCACCAATATAGCAACATAGCTAACATCACGAGAATGCATGAACATGACATCTTACCTCATGTTATGCCCAACAAGATAAAAGAATTATCTTAACAACAACCACACATGAACAAGTATATTGACAACTATTAGCTTACTCGGATATGCGGATAACTTCCGTTGGAATTCTCACCCCTAACGTACTCAATAATAACATTACCTTCGGTGGGATTACACTCATCACTTGTCCTTGTATGAATGGGATTGCACTCATCATCACATGCCCTTACGGATGGAATTCCACTCATCATCATGTAATAAATAATTTTCGGTGGAATATTACTTCATCGTACTCCTCCTTGATGACTATACGTCACCAAGGCCACATGCGAATTTGACTCAACCGTGTGCACACTCATCCTAATGATCGATCATTTATACCCGGTAATTAACTAGTGCCAATCATACTATACAAGTCACACCATAATAATCCATCATGCATTTCAACATATCAACCACCACATACATCAATGTATATAACAACATGTATAAACAACGCATACTTCACAAGTCCACATTATGCACATTAAGCAAAAATCATAAAGCACGCAAGAGATTAAGCTACCAACTTAACATCTACCTTGGATTGGCCTACCATGCACAATCCAACACCACAACCATACACTTGAACCAATTTAAAACCATTTTAAATGATTCCACTCAGCACACTTCCTTAAGCAAACTGAGAAAAGCCGAATCAAGCCTCCACACTTTCCGGAATCGAACCCGAAGCTTCTTCGACGGTTTCCCTTGATTCTAACCAATCAAAAACAATACATTACTCAACCAAAACATCACAAACACTGTCATAACCCCAAACTACAACCACAAGCCAAATTCCACAATTTCAAACCATAAACCAACCCAAGAATCCTCATTTTCGTACTCCCCATCAACCCATCATAAAACCAATGATTCCAACACTCAAAACACTATTAAACACCCTCAAAACAACCTTATAGTATCACTATAACACCAGCCCAACTCCCCTTCACAAAACCACTCCAAAAACTCAAGTTTTGACCCTTTTAAAATACCCACAAAACCTATTTCGGGATTCTTGATAAAACCCCACCATTTTGAGATATAATGTACCTTAGGGCAAGATTAAATCATATCTTAACTCTACAAATAAAAAGCAAATCGAAAAGCCATTAAAGTTTCATCATTTTCTTCAAAACTTGAAAACTTGAAGAACTATAAAGATGGTGCTTTTTAAAATCTAAAACCATGGAAATGTTCGGAATAGAGAGGAGAAGTAAAAAATGTGCTTACCTCGTTGAAATCACTTGAAATGATTAAGAGCTTTGATGGAATAATGATAAGGGGTTTGAGAGGTTTTTGACGTGAAAAATCTTGAAGGATGAAGATGATGAAAATATTTCAAAACCCTTTTTTACTCATCTTTTCCCTTTCATTTTAAAAATTACCAAATTGACATTAATGAAAGTCAAACCTTTTTAAAATAAAACCAAAATCCATTTTAATTAAAACGAGTCCAACGACTCAAATCCGATTCACACACTCAACTCCCGACCCCTAAACCCGGGTGTTACACTCCTCACCTTTTAATAGCTTCGTCCCTGTATACAACTCATATATGATATAGTTGCATTTATAGACATGAACCATATCTCGTTTAAAGAGTAAAAGATATATTCTTAATGATATTGTATGATTTATGGAAACGAAATATGATCATAAGTCATTTGTCTAGGATGAGTAATTCAATTATTACTTTGTTTAATAATCATTTCCATCATACTATCTACAATGAAAAATTAAAATAATTGATTAAAATAGGTGAATTAATAAAACTTAAAGGGATCACAAGCATTATATGAAAGTAATATATTTTGATAAGAGAATTCATGTTTTCATGGATTTACTCTTTATGGTAAGAGAATTCATGTTTCCATGGCAAAGTTTAATACAAGGAAGTATTTTTGGAAAAAGAAGAGAAAAGAGCAAGGTCGACCCTCAAAACCGAGCTGTAGTCCAAGAGAAAAAAACCGTTGAGGAGAATAAGGGACATGGTAGAAACCCGACTATTAGCAAGCAAGGGAAAGAAGAGTTTGGACTATCCAACAAAGGGAAACTTAGGAGGTGCTCAGGGCATGTGAAAAATGAGGACCTTTGGAAGTTTAAGAGGTGCTTGGTAGGGAGGATGGCTTCAGTTTGTAGTGTGAAGAGTATAATGTTGAGTTTGGATAGTTGGGGTTTAGGGGAGATAAGTGTCAAAAGGATGGGTGGAAAACTTTTCCTATTATCTTTTGAGAATGAAGATCTTTTTATTATGCTTGAAGATGTTAACTGGTCTTATTTGAGAGAGACATTTGAGGAGGTGCAGCCATGGTCAGAATCTATCAAAGAGGATGAGAGATTAACCTGGATCGAAGTGTCAGGTCTACCATCACATTGTTGGAATTATGAAACAATCAAAAGATTGACTGCTCTGTGGTGAAACTTTGAAGCTGTGGGTGAAAACTTCAATTGAGTAAAGGACTGTGAGAAAGTTGCATTCCTTATTTCTACTAACCATGCAAAGAGAATTGAGGAAGTGGTGGAGGTGGATGTAGGTTATATAATTCATGTCGTTAGAGCCTTTGAGCTTGGATTCTCAGATGAGTCAGCTAGCGTTTTAAGGACAGACCTTAAAGAGAAAATTCGAGGTAAGCCTGGAAAATTATTTGTTGATAGCTCGTCAGACTCTTCGTCCAGCTCTGGTCAGAGTGGGCTGCCGGAGATGAGGCCGGAGAACAAACCGATTGAAGAAGACATATCATTTAACCTCATTGGGGAAGGAGGCATTAAAGATGACCATCAAACAGATACGGAGCCCAAGAGATTTATTGGGGAAATTGACATAAAGGGCATGGAGCATGCCAATTCCATGCAAAATATTAATGAGCAGGTAAAAGGGTATGGAAAAATCATTATGGAGCAGAACGAATGTTTGCCAGGTACAGTGTCGCAGATGGAGAAAAGTTGGGCTGACGTGGCAAAGATGGTTCTTGAGCCTGTGGATGTTGGGCCTTTCGTGGTGGACAATAATATTTCGGATCAGGCTAGGGTTGACTTGAGAAGTATGGGGCTCCTCCCATCAGGTAACCCAAATACTATGGATGGTAATTAGAAGACCAATGAAGAGAAATCCAATTGGGAAAAGGAAGTAGACAAACTGAATGGGGAAAAGTCACGATATCGCAGAAGCACTGTTAGAGTGATAACCCTTAGAGAAGGTGATAAAGCTTGGAATTTCTTACCGGAGCTAGTAAAAAGAAGCGCAAAAGAGAGAAAGTATTGCTCCCTTAGTGATTTTCAGGATGAGACTCTGTCTACGTTAGAAAGGAAGAAAAAGGATCGGGCATTTAGAAGGGAAAGGAAGAAGTCCAAATCGCAGGAGTTTTCTAAGCTCTCAGGGCATTCCCTTTCGGACTAGGATCTGGTGACTCGGTGGGATTATTTTACTAAGAAAGCAAGGAAAGCAATTAAACTGGGGAAGAAGCTAGGGATTCAATTCGAAGGTGACGAATATCATGCAGTTAGGGATTTTGCGCTATTGGAAAAAGCAAGTTGTTGAGTTTGGTTTAAACGTGTGATAAGGGGATGAGGATCCTAACCTGGAATTTTAGGGGCTTAGGATTCAATTCGAAGGTGACAAAGATCATGCAGTTAGAGGTGTTTTATTTTTGTTTGGGGTTCCGATTGGTCATGGTAGACTTAAAGCTTGTTTGGGTGAATGTTTCGATGATAAGTCTAAACTTGCTTATAGCAAATAGAGGTTGCAGTTGCTTATAGTTTCGGGTGCTTGAGTTGCACAAAAGTTTCTTGACAAGTACGACGCCTTTTTTCTAGTTTATTTAAAGTGGGGCAATGTTGTTTGAGTTTTGTTAAAGGAGATCAAGCTTGCTTAGAATGAATCCATGAGTTGGTTGCTAAGTTCATTTGTTGGCCTCATGTTGGATGTTTTCCTTATTGGCCTTGCACGCTTTTACAAGACATAATTCTTGAAAACTTGAGGGTAGATAGTTGTATTCCTGGGAGTGCATTGTTTTGTTATTAGCTAATAGTTATTTGGAGAATGTATGAAGGTGTGTTAGTAGGGTACTTGAAACAAGGCGTCTTCTTTTTGCAAGTGCTTATGCTTGAGAGAAGGATTGTTGATCTCGAGGATCTTGATAATGAGATAAGTCTCGATATTGACGGTAAGTTCCTTATGGTATTGAAGAGTTGGGGTGGTTGCGTGTATGTTTCTGTAACCCCCTCGTCCCGGTCTGGCTGGATGGCCGGTCCGAGTGGGCCACACGGGGAAAACCCAGTGAAACCCGTTAAGGTTCCCCCTCGGTTAGCAACCCTATTTTTTTTCTTTAATTTAATCTTGTCTAAAGGAATATTAAGTCCTAAGTGATTCACAACAGCGGAAGGCATCCAAAAAGATCACATTCGAACCCCGACCATACACGCTTAGTCCATTTTAAGCTTACAGGGCAGACCGTATCGGTACCCTAACTAGGGGTATCGATACGCCCTGACCAGGTCAACCCAGACAGTCAACTCGAAGAAGACCGTATCGATACAACCCTTGAACATATCGGTACGCCTTCTTCAGTCAACATCTCGTGGCCAACGAGATAAACCCGTACCGATACGCCCCAACACCGTATCGATACGCCAAAAACTCCCCAATTTCTCAGAATTCCAGTGACCAAAAACCGTATCGATACACCCCCGTGTATCGATACGCCCATCCAAAACTGAGCTCTGCAGGCAAGACCGTATCGATACGGGCCTTAGGCGTACCGATGCGCCCTGCTCTGCAATTCCACAATCTTGCACTAGGTGACCTCAAACACGACTCTAGATTCATTTTTGGACTCCCTTAAGCATATACAAACATACATACATCAAACCACAATCGGGATTTAACATGCGAGGCATTTAATCTAACGGAAATCATACTAATCAAGACTTCACTCAATTTCACCAAAAGGGGAATACTTAGCAAGCCTAAGGCATCACACATTTGATATTGAAGCTTTAAGGCATTCATGGGCCAACAACATACATATTTAGGCATGTTCACATAAGCAACATAACAAGCATAAACCGCAATCCATGAAACAAAAGCATAACACAACCATAAGTTTAACATGCTTAACATAAATTCCTAAGGAGTTTGACACCAACTCCTAAACTCTATACCCCATCGTCTAGGAATTATTACAAAATGCAAACCATACTTGAACTAGCTTGAGAACTCCAAAAGCACCTCCCTCGCCCGCTTGCCTCCCGAACTCTAACGATCTGCACGTTGGAAACAAAAAGAGCATAAGCCAACTAGCTTAGTGAGAGAGGCTCTACAATTCACAACATGCAGTTTTCCAAAACATGATTTATATGCAAGAAAGCAATGGATGCACGAGGGTCAATCTCAACAACAACACGTGGTTTGCACAAGCACAACCAACATACACATACGGTGGGACTACACATCACCGTTTCGACTAGTGGATTTCCAATGGGACTACACATCAAAGTACTACCCTACTAGTCACTACTGGTGGGACTACACATCACCGTAGTTTAGACCACCATCACGTGAGGCACGAACTCAACTCGACTACACAATTAACAACTCAAAATGCACTTAATGATCATGACATATAAGCATTCAACATATCACGACACCATGGGAGTAGAGAGGCTTACACACGGGTTTAGGTGACCCCTCAAGGTCCCACCCAAACCCCAAAAGGATCTATATCGAGCACAATGCATAAATCAACAATTCTACTCACCGTTGCTACCCAAGAGAAGATCGAAGACCAAGCTCAAGACTCTGAAATCCCCAGATTTGTCCCCAAAGCTTCTCCAACAAAATTTCTCGTTTCTAAACATTCCAACACCAAGTAAACAATCCCAAATCAGTCCACATTCCAAAATAGTCAACCCGGATTACATACCAAGCACAAGACATCAAATTTTCCATTGAAAACAACTCAAAATCCATAATCCCGAGCAGCCCCTAAACTCACCCTAAAACCAATGATTCCAAACCTTAAATTACTCCCTAAAGCCTCCAAAACAGCCCTTACATGTAGGCTATCCATTGGTCCTCTCATTTCCACATAAAACACCCCCATATCTCAACCCAAAACCTCCCAAAAACCCAAATCCGGGAATAAGCATAAAATTCTTTAAAAAATACATATATCGATTCCCATGGACTACAAACAACCCCCACACCAACAATAAACCAAAATCTTTAGTCAAAGGCCATAAAGGCATCATTTTTATCCAAAATCCTTAAATTTCCAAATCTAAAAAACATGTATAAAAATGAAAACAAAAGGTATCAACTTGTAGGGAATAACAAGGGTAAGTTAAAAACGTGTTTACCTTTGCGAAACTCTTCAAAACGAGCAAGACATGGGATGGAATAGTAACCTATGGAGAGGGGGGTTTTTTGACGTTGGAGAGGAATAGTGGAGGGGGAAGAAGATGACTCTAATAAAACATTATTTTAGGTTAGTTTAAAATCAAAGGTCCAAAGACCTAAATGCCCTTTAATGAATTAAAATAACTACAATGGATGACACCCATGGCTATTTGGGTTTATTTTAAAATGGTCCAACTAAATTTTATTTGTCTTAAAACCCGAGGCCCAAACCATTATTTTATTATTTAAAAATTTAGAACCGAAACCCGAACCATTATTAAATTATTATTTTCACCCGACCCCCGAACCCGGGTGTTACAGTTTCTTGCTATATTACTAGCAGTCATGGTCTTGGCTATGTGAGATCTTGTGATTTTTAGTTTATGGCCCTCTTGTGGCTTTCAGTTAGATTGTGTGTAAAGTAGTTCGGTGTGAGTGAGTGGGATTAAGTTTAATTTTCTTGAGTCAGTTTGGTTACTTTGGGCGAGGTGTGATCTCCCTGTTTTTGCTTTAAGAGGAATCTTTGGGTGGCTGTTGTTTTATGATGTTTTGGATTTAGTTTTCTTGCACCATTCTTTTTGTTGTGTTATTTTTTGCTGTTGGAGTTTTGGGTTTGTAGAGGCGGTGATGATTTTCGAGGTATGAGGCTATGGAGTTGGGGTGGTCGTTTATTGTTGAATTGACAAAATTGGTTCGCTTTTTATGTATTACACAGATCCCAAATGTTCCTAAAGGGTGCTTTGGTTGGTGGCAAATTGCTGGTAGTTATTGCTTCTTCTTTTAATCTTCTTTGTTGGGGTTGTTTGGGGTGTCTATCAGAATCGATCTTGGGTTTGGAGTGTCAATTTTGTTAGGTGTTTGTAATGGTGTTTTATTAGGTCATGTTGTTTTTTGGTAGCTCATCGATTTTTGTTGATTGGTGTTTGAGGCGAGTTGGATTTATTATGTTTTTTCGTATTTACCTAGTTGGGTTGTATTCTTTTACTTCAGTTAAGTTTATGGAGTTTTTTAATAAGGCACACAACTAGGTTTCAAAGGTATGTAATATCTTTTATCTATAATAAAATAATTTTTGCTGAAAAAAAAAAGTCGTTAGACAAAAGTTACAAATAAACTCAGCTTTCTTTTTTTGACCAAAAAAATAAACTCAGCTTTCAGTAGTTTTATATTTTAGTGGAATGATAATGTGACTTAGGTAATCATGTGATTAAGCCTGCAATTCAGGCACGTTTCATATTTGTGGTTGGATTGAACTGAGAGTAGTTCTACTATTCTTGTTTTGAATGATTTAATGTTTGCTACATAATATCATGCTCTATTTATATTCAACTTGCATGCTTACTTGCTTTATATATATTTTTTTCGATAGTTTCGTAACTGAACTTTTTAAAGCCCGCCTTTCAATTATTTGTCTTCGCAGGTTAATAGGTTTGAGCTGCTTGGGATATCGACACAATATTAGAGAATTTCAAAAGCATTATTTCAGAGTACTATATTTATTTATTTAGTGGACATGTAGGTCACAACGCCTCATATTCATATTTGAGTATGAAATTTTTGAATTTTGTTTTTGGTCTTTGCAAATGTTTTAATTAAACATATTTTTAAATTAGTTTAATTTATATTTCCAAATTGTTAAACAAATTCTTTGATTTTTAATTATGAGTCGCTCTTGTTATTCAAATATGACGCATTGAATCGGATCAAATCATTCTTACTTGGTCTAGGATGTTACCATAATTAATTAAACGTATTAACTTTTTTAGCATAGTTAAACTATCCATAATTTCTTCTAATTCTTAAATAGATGACAAATAGATTAATATATTTAATCCCACTATCTCTAAAAAGTATCAAACGAACTTGATTCAGTCAATACATCAATTTCTATAAATAATACATTGAAATAAATTATAAATAATACATGATATTTTTCTTGATTAAGCCATATATGATATACTTGAGAAAAAAAAAACATATATGATACATCAATCTCAAATAAATAAACACATGTTCACTTCTTTTCAGTACTTATTATGATGTTAACAAGAGAGCCAGTTATCAATTCTAAAATTTGACAGCTTATTGAAGATACAGGCAAAGCTTCAGCTTCGATATTTATTGTGTATGGAAAAGCAAACATCAAACCCTAGCTATTGTTGTTCATGCTATTTAATAGCTTAAGTTTTGAAATATATATATATATATTTTTTTTTGTATCCCCCCTCCATATTGGTGCACGCATTGCCTCTCCCATTGATTTGACTTTCTTTGTAACTAATTCTATGATAAAAATAAGAATATAAGTATTTTTAATTACTTAATTATTTAATTAATTTAACAATTTAAAAAATATAGTGAAAAAATAGTCTGCTAAAGAGATCAATTGTGCTCATTTTATCATTAAATATATAAAAAAATCTCTTAAATTTGTTGTAAATTGACAAAAATTTAAATCGACAATATATGTAAGGGAAGCAAGAAATTAATAGATATGGACCTGGGTGGATCGTGGATCGTGTAAAAACTTTATTAATAAAATAAATAAGAGGGAGAAATATATCAGAAATGAACAGCATGTCATAATTGCCACATTTTCAGATCATTGTTATTTTCAGTGAATCCTCTAATTCTCATGTATTATTATGTCAAAAATATATTATTATTATTATTTTTTGCAGAGATAGCGAACCTTTTCATCTTTATATATATATATATATATATATATTATTTAAAAAAATCTGTCTTTTCACCCAAACCCTATATTGTACATGTGATCCATCCTTCCATCAGTCAACACCACATTTATAACTTCGTAAAAGAGAAATGAGCCAAATTTCTTTGACTTTATTGCTAACTATTTATGAAGCTAATTTATATTGTTACTTGTTAACTTTATTATTTTTTAGCAAGTACGTTTAGCCGGTTGGTCAAGCTGTTCATTTTTATTTTTTCATATTCCCTTAGGTCACGGGTTACAAATACGATCATATCCCTATATATATAGGGATATGATCCAATTACACAGTGTAAAACTCTTTAAGTTTTACACGTTTTTTAGATCGTTGGATGAATGAAACGGATGGATGAGATTAACAGTATAATATGTGAAGATTATCACTTGGGAAAAAAAGTAAGGAGTTAATCTCAGTCATCCATTTCCCCCATCCAACGATCCAAACAACGTGTAAAACTTAAAAAGTTTTACATTGTGTAAGTTGATCCTAACCCATATATATAATGTCACAGGGCTAGATTTTTGCTTGCCAAACCGTGCGGGCCATAGTCTCTATCTCGGTCGAAACGACGGCTAAGTCACCCTAAACACTCTAAGTAAAAGAACTTAGAAAAACGCAAAAACAAAAGAACGAAACTGATGGCAAGTAAAGTAAAAAGAGAAGGCTTAGAGTGAATGCTGGTTTGTATTCAATCTAAAGTGAAGTGTGTAAAATGAAGTGGGGGTGAGCCTCCTTTTATAGCTGAAGCCCCGTACAATCAATGGTTGAGATTACATTACAATCAATAGTCCAGATCTGAGCCTATCTTATCTACATCTCTGTTTGAATTTTAAACAAGAGATAATGTTGGATTTAATTACAAATAATAAGAGTGATAATTACAATGGCTTATCAGATTTCACCATGGTAATTACTATGCCTTGTCTAATTCACCTTGGTAACTGGCCAACTTTTATGGGTCATCTGGCAAACCCAAAAATGCTGCAAAGGTAGTCTTGGGCTGCCTCCAATGCACTTGTCTCAGTCGCGAGCTTGCGGTACGTGACATTCTCCCTCATTAGTTCTAGCGACGCCCTCATCGCGAGGCTAGAATTGAACTGGCCGGTCTACTCTTAGAATTTCCATAAGGCTTCGCCAGGTTCCCAACTCGGAATTGGGCATTGGTGTCCTCCCACAAGGATTGCTCGCATCGGCTCATATTGTCTTGTAACATCTTGCTCGCCATCAAAGCGTACATCTTGATCATAAGAGTCATCTCTTACAAGTTGTGATTCGCCTTGCCTCGGACCCTCTTGATCCCTGATCAAAGGCTTGGTCACCACAATGTTGAACACATGATGATCTCGCAGAACTCTGAAAGGCCTCTTGTGTTCTCGCCAAGTCTTTGAACTTCCTGAAGGGTTAGGTTTTCCGCACCCTACACCCCACAAATGCGGAAAATCAAACTGAAAACCACTCATAGTGTGTTTGAGATGTACTTCTCTCAAAATACTGTCAGCGCCATTCACTCTAAAGTGAATCAACCCATCTTTCTCTGCGATGTTTGATGCCTCGGGCATTGTCCCTTCTTCTCTTACGAAGTCCAATGCCACATTCACCTCGCCCAAAGGTGATTCTCCAACGGGTTTCATGCCCCCAAGTGGCTTCGGCAACTCTTGACCCTCCAAGGTAGTGTCCTCAATAATAGCCTCCAAAGTGATGTCTCATTGGCTCAGAGCATCCTCGACAAGCTGAATGGAAGTCAACGTCTTGGTTCCTTTCCCTTTGTCTCGACAAATGGGCACGATGCATTGTTGTTTGGGATCCAAAATGCAGACAACGTCGACACAAGGAAGAATTAGAGCATCTACACGGTCAAGGAAACTTAGCCCCAAAACAAAATCAAAGTCATCTAGATTGATTACCTTGAAATTTTCCTTGCCCTTCCATTCACCAATCTGCAGCTCAACTTTCCGTGCCTCCCCAACAATTGGAACTGCCTCGAAATTCACAGTCTTGATCTTACCGGTTGACCCTTCAACTCTAAGACCAAGTTTTTCAGCAACCTTCCTAGACATGAATAGATCGGTTGCCCCGGTGTCTACAAGGGCATTCATCGATCGTCTTGCAACGTTGATGTCGACAAACATCATCCCTTTCTGCGCCCTGGCAAAACTCAATATCATTGAACCAAGTTTCACAACCTCACTACTCTCGGGCTTGTTTTCTCCCTTGGACGGCTTGACTTGATTTGGCCTATGTGGCCCATTGTTTTGGTGACACTTTAGCTGTGCCTCCTCAACCCTCGACTTGACTGCCTTAACACTGGCAATCGCACAAATCCTCATAGGCTTCTCTTCTGGTTCGTCCTCCTCATGAGTGATGGCAGCGATTTCATCCTTCTATGGACAATCCCTCGCCAAGTTCCCTTCGGCATGATAATTGTAGCACCTAATTGGCCCCTTCTCGTCCCTCTGTTGACGATAGTACTTGGGCTTACCATTCCCACTCGATGGGTTCTTCGCGCCCCTCAAATCTCTATCTGATCTGAACGACTTCTCCTCTTCTTCACCATTACCTTGGTACTTCAGTCTTGGTTTGGAGTGGTCATGCTTCTTGACCCCAATCTCAATGACTGACTCGGCAGCTGTCAAAGTAGTGAAGAGTTTTGTCACTCCCCGTTGCCTTAGCTCATTCTTCGCCTATGTTTCTAACCCATCCATGAAGGTGAAGAATTCATCTTCCTCGCTCAAACTCAACACTTGCAAACTAAGCTCAACAAACTTTCGGACATGGTCTCTCAATGACCATGCATCCTCTTGCTTGAGACTCCTTAGCTTTGACCGTGCCTCATCTTTGACATATTGTGGATAAAACTGCTCTTGAACTCATATTGGAACTCCTTCCAAGTCTCGATAGTAGCATCCCCACGCTTAACATCTTCGCACCTACATCACCACCACGTTTGTGCAAGACCAATTAAGTAAACACTAGCAAAGCTTAACTTTTTGGCCTCTCCCTCGATGCCCATGGCTTTGAAGTATTGGTCCATCCCCCAAAGGAAATTCTCCACCTCCTGGGCGGACCTTGTCCCCTTAAATTTTTCTGGTTTGGGGATATCACCCACAGCTTTGGGTGTTGCAGTCGTCATGCTATTCCCAATCGCAACCTTCAACACGAGCAACTAGGTCTTGAGCAGCCCCACTTCCTTCTTCAGAGCATCCTCGTACTCGGAATTCTTTGCCTTGAGCTCATCGACCTCTTTCCTTAGAGATACCTCTATAGCCTCTAAGGAATCGCCATGCTCGACCATCTTCACATCCAACCCATTAAGAGGCTCTTGAACCTCTTTTTGGATCCCTTCCACAGACTCGAGCTTCTCAAGATCCAACAAACCTAGCTTCTCAAGGTCTACGGACTCTAGTTGTTCCATCACCACCTTGACCTCCGCCATGGATTCCTCATGTTTGGTGACCTTACCTTGGATCAATGTGATTGCATCCTTCAATGATCCTCGCTTGGCTTTCTCAGCTTGGGTCTCAGCACCCTTCTTCACTGTCGTGCTTTCTCCATCACGTGCCATCTTGATCCAGCAAAATAATCAACAAAACTCACTCTGATACCACTTATCATGGGGCTAGACTTCTGCTCGCCAAGCTGTACGGGCCTTAGTCACTTTCTCGGTCGAAATGACGACTGAGTCAAACTGAACACTCTAAGTAAAAGAACTTAGAAAAGTGCGGAAACGAAAGAACGAAAGCGATGACAAGTAAAGTAAAAGGGGAAGGCTTAGAGTGAATGCTGACTTGTATTCAATCTGAAGTGAAGTGTGTAAAATGAAGTGGGGGTGAGCCTCCTTTTATAGATGAATCCCCCTACAATCAATGCTTGAGATTACATTACAATCAACGATCCAGATCTGAGCCTACCTTATCTACATCTCTGTTTCAATTTTAAACAAAAGATAATGTGGGATTTAATTACAAATAATAAGAGTGATAATTACAATGGCTTATCAGATTTCACCATAGTAATTACTATGCCTTGTCAAATTTACCTTGGTAATTGGCCAGCTTTCTTAGGTCATCTGGCAGGCCCAAAATGCTACAAAGATAGTCTTGGGCTGCCTCCAATGCACTTGTCTCGGTCGCGGGCTTGCGGTCCGTGACAATATATATATATATATATATATATATATATATATATATATATTAGTCTAATGAACATATTGCACTTTAACCTCCTAACATTCATAAATTAATTACGAGTTTACGACCCCTCAATAAAAATTATGGTTTCATCCCAACCCTTGTATACATCGTAGGGTATAAACAAATAGGGATGTGAAATCAGGTAATCGTTCAGGTTTCAGGTCAGGTCAAGTCAAATTAAATTAGATACGAGTTTTGTCAGGTCAATTTAATGGTTCGACTCAGATCAGGTCATTATCATGTTGATTTCAAATCAGATTGAATTCGGGTTCGGGTCGGGTAAATTTCAGTTCAGGCAAAAACGGTTCGGGTCAGAATTAGTTAATTAACGGGTTAATTCAGGTTCGGATGGACTTCAGGTCGGGCCACGTTCAGGTCGGGTCACGTCATTGGCGTATAAAATCAGGTCGGGGAATATTGATTTCAGTTGAAGTTTAAGTTGGGTCTTACCGTGTACAGACAGACTTCAGTATGGTAATTCTGGATAAATTTTAGATAAAAATAAAAATTTAGGGATTAATATGAACCAAAATATCCCTTAGGATGCCGAAATATTGTACAATTAAAAAATATATAATTATGACTAAATTGAATTAAATTAAAATTTAAAAGTGAATGTTAGGACTAAAATGAAAATTTTAAACAAGTGAGGACATAAAAGGTAATTAACCACTAAGAAAAAAAATTAGGAGGCAAATGCCAAATGGCCAATTAATTATTGAATCAAATTTAAAAAGATTCTTTTTGTATTTTGAAGGGAAATGACCTAAAAATTAGAGGGCTTAATTCAGTCCAATTTTTTGTCATTCCCCCTATCAATTTTTTTTCATGATTTTAATTAAGGTGAAACGGTTGGAGGGAAAGTTTCTCACCCGCGTGGGTTTTTAGGTTAGGATAAATTGTTTTTAGCCATTCTAACTTTAGATGTTTTTATTTAATTCCCAAATTTTTACTTTTAGGTTTTAATTTAATTCAATTATGTCCTAATTTAAATTAATTCAATTGAAATTTTACATTTAGTTTTAGAATTCTTTTAATCATGTCCGTGATTTATGCTTCTAAGTTTTAATTTAGCTCAATTAGATCCTAAGTTTAATAAGTTAATTCAATTTGAACATTATTATTATACCATATAAATTTTAATTTAATATAATTATCCACAAATATTTGATTTGGATGTAAATATGTAATTGAACACATGAAAGTAGAAACTTTAATTTAGTTCAATTGTACACATGAAGCTTTGATTTAAATATTTAGTCAAATTCAAATGCATAAATTAGCAAGTCGAATCGGAATTAATCTCATAAATCAATAACTCTATACTAAAGCATAAGCCATTAATACTAAACCAAAAACCAAAAACGTTGAGGAATCAAAATTAATCTCACAAACCAATAACCATAAGTTAAATCATAAACCATTGATACTAAACCCTAAACTTTAAAGAATCCAAATTAATCACATAAACCAATAACCCTAAACTAAACACTAAACTAAATCATAAATCTTAAAGAATCAGAATTAATCTCATAAACCAATAACACTAAACTAAATCATAAACTGTTAATATTAAACCATAAATCATAAAGCTTAAGGAATTATGTTGACAACATTTAGATATTTAATAGAGATTTTAAATATTTTTATATACTATAATTTATAAATATAAAAAAGTAAACATATTAATTTAATGATCATAGTTGATCATGTACCTTAAATTGTGAAGATGCATTTTGTCACACTATAATATAATAAACTTATAATCTTACAAATGCATCAATTGTAACTTATTAGTTATTACAAGTCAGGTAAATATCAAATCAGTTCAATAACAAGTCATGTCATTTACATGTTGAGTCAATTACCGATCAGGTTTATAACATGTCAGGTTAATAACAAGTCGGGTAATAACAGTTATTTACTAGGTTAATCTCGGTTCATGTTCATATCATGTTGGATGCAGGTCGGGTTCGGTTATCACATTATCAAGTTGAATTCGGGTTCAGGTTGTTCTGAGGTCGGGTCAAGATCCAAAAGTCTTAGGTACAACTCGGGTTCAGGCCAACACCAGTTCAGACTCGAATCGTTTTCGGATTACCACCACCTCTGGTCACAAGCAGTTTTGATTCAAGTTGGTTTTAGCCAGTTTTGCAGGTCGAGTCAGCTTTTTACATCCCATAAACAAAAGACTAAAATCATTGAATCGGGTAGGACCATAAGTGCAACAAAGCCTTCCTATCATTTGTTTAAGGCTATTGCATTTTTAAGGTTTTGAATCTGAGACCTCGATTAAGTTGGAACAAATCATGCCAACCAAATAGTTGAATATATAATCGTATTGCATCTGTTATATAATATTTATTTCCATTTCCTTCTTTCTCATCAACACAGATGACTCAATGATTTAAGCGGTTATGTAAAAATTATTTAAATGAGGCCCTCTATTTTTTAATAAGTGCTTGTTGAGTGCGTGATATGTTCATTGTTAAATAAAAAATTTAGTCTAACAAGACTCAAATACATGAAGTACAACATCATTTTGTTTTTCCACTAGTCTAGAACTAATATTTCGCTTTTCTCTTGCAAGCATTTAACTTAACTCAGTTTGAACTCTTTTTCTTGAAGATGCTTCAACTTATTTTGCATTACTCCCTAAAAGTACTTTTAAAAAATAGAGCTCTATGTAGTCGCTTTTATTGTGCATGTCCAAAACTATTACTACTCACCAACCTTGTGAAAAATAAAGACAAAGAAAGGCCTGGGGCAACTAGGCAAGGAAATGGCACCGAGGTCCGTAAATCTCTCTCCAGGACCAGCCGAGAGGATGTATTAGTTGGAGCTGCTTCATTGTATAGATATTGCCTTTGTTTTATATCAATATGCTGCACCATTCTTCAAATAAAACCAAGTGGTCCTCCAGAAACTTTTAACCAAATTTACACCAATGGAGAACCTTTTTTTTCTTTCTAATCATCTCCTATCCACACCCTCTCCACTCTATTCTTCTTCTTAGATTTAATCTGCGATACAAACGCGTTTTTGATTGTTTCGTGTTTATCATCGTACGCCAATCAAAATAGAAAAATTAGGGTTTAAAAAACCAGTGAATTTACTAATTTGTATATACAAATAATATTAAAATTTCCATCAAAATAAATAAAAACGGACAAGTGAGGAAATCTATCAATTAAATAATTTTTTTGTCATATATAGATAAAGAGGGATATATGGTAGTAGTAATTTACGTTGTAGGTGGGATTTGGAAATGAGCTGAAAAGAGGGTGTTTCTTCAGTAATACATGTAAGCTTTTTGCATGATGGATGCATATATCTTTTGAAAATAGTAAGTTTAATGATATTATTTGCGTTATATGACTCATTTCTGCAAACGATAGGAACTGCTTTTATCGGTGTGCATGCTTGACTCTTTCTAAAAATTATGCTCAAATCCCCTAATCTGCCTTCATAATTCTACCTTTTCTTTGCCATATTCCTATGCATACCATTATCTTCTTCCTTTTTAGTTTTTTCTCCTCTCTCTCTCCTCTCTCTCATAATTTTTAGGGTTTTGTCACCAAGTTGAGAGCTTTTCTTTTTTTCTTGGTTGAACTCTGTTTATTTAATGGAAGTAATACCCCTTCTTAATTTAAATTATTGTTGCGGTCGTATTTTTGATCTCAACATTTTTGTAGTTGTAGACAAAATACATGCTATTGTAGTCATTGCAGACTATTATTTTTTTATAATAAATGTTTCAGACAATGCCGCTACTGTTATATAGCGTCTAATATTACAGTAGCGAACCGCTAATTGAATTCATGTATTGAATCACGTAGATACATAGTGTAGAGTGTGGACCCCTTTTTCTCCCACCCAACATGCTCTAAATTCAAAACCCCCTTTTTATATAGAAAAATTCCAACTTGAAAATAAGTAAAAATGGTTCAGATGATGGAATTCAAAGTTAATTTTTTTACACTTTTCAACCATAACAACCAGGTTTCATTCTTGCAGACAACTTCTTAGCCACTAAAGTCATGGTCATAGAGTTTGAGGCTTGGAAAGGGACCATTTTCAAGTTGTTTTGCTATTTATTTTGATGTTTGGGGGTTCAATACCAGAATACAAATGCAACACCTATCTCATAAGATACAAAATACGTGATGTGGTATCTAAATCCTCCTCTAGAGGACAGACATTATTTTAGGTTAGGGTGGCAATTTTTTAAAAAGTTATATTAAAACTTTAGAGTGTGCGAAATTAAAAAAATTTCAAGAGTGATGTTAGGAATTTGGTATGCGACAAATAATTAAAGCGATAACAACATAAAATAAGGCACGCATAAGAGACGAGATTTAAAGTGGTTCAACCTTGTCTACCTCCACGGATGAGAGAAACGAATAATCTACTATCAACGTAGAAAACACGAAGAGTACAAATACATGATATCTCATGTAATCACATTACTCGATATATATATAGAACTAAGTGTTTTGATATAATATTAGAAAAATATTCTGGACTAAATTGAAAAGAATTTAAAATGTATTTTAATAAAAAAATAACTTGAAAATATGTTTAAGAGTTTTAGATGGCTTTGGAATGATTTAAAATGTATTTAAAGTAGTCAAAACTGTGCTTTTCAAGTACCCGTACCGATACGGTCTGATACCGTACCGATACGCCCCAGGGTTTCAACTACAATATTTTTCTAGTAGCAAAAACCCGTATCGATACGCCTTGCCGTATCGATACAGTATGTCTTGAAATACCCAACGGCTAGTTTGCGTACAGATACGGTTGTATCGCGTACCGATACGCCTAACTAACCCCAACGATCTTTTAAATTACAGGACCGTACCGATATGCTAGCCAAGCGTATCGATACGCCCCAGCTGAAGTGCTCAACGAATACTTCCTTATCGGGACCGTATCGATACGGTTTGAGTAGTATCGATACGACAAGCTGCAGAACTGCATTTATGGAGGGAAATAAAGGCTCCAACAACTCCAAAACAACTCAAACGGTCCTCAACGACTACAAACTCAATTAGGAGTATAAAAGGGACCTCAAAGCATCAAGAGAATACTAATGCTTCAATTGTCAACAACTATATGACGTCAAAATTGTCTTAGAGCTTATTTGTACATTTTCTTGTATAGACAACACTTGTGAGCTTAATTGTCAAATTTGCTCAAGTGTATAGGTTTTGGGTGAGAGCTTAAGGTTGCAAACAAATACCTATTATAGGGATTTCAAGTTTTCTTAGAATTTCTCTTGCAAGAGAGTGTTTGATTAAGCTAATGGTAGTTAGCTTAATCGTTGTAACGGTTTCCTCCTAAGCCGAGAAAAGGGGACGAAATTATTAATGAATTTGTTTGAAATTCTTAGTGGGGAGCTAAGGTAGTGGATGTAGGTGCTTGTTAGAAGGCCGAACCACTATAAATCCTTGTGTCCAATTCTTATTCTTGACCTCCCACTAAAACACCTAAAAACAATCTTCTCTACACTTGGCGAGATAAAACGGTTGAAGGAAATCGAGCACGAAAAACACAACAATTGGTATCAGAGCTTGGCTCAATTGAAGAGGATTAACATCCTATTGAGGTGATCTGGCAAGCTCGATCAACATTTCAAACAACCGGCTCAATGGCGCAACCCATCGACAAGCCACCTTTCTTCGACTGGACCAATTATGCTTATTGGAAGATGAGGATGATGTTCTCTGTCAAATCCAAAGACTACAAGCTTTGGTATATCATTAAAGATGGCCCGTTCGTACCAAAAGGAAGCAAGGCGGGGTGGAGTGCTAGCGATCGTAAGAAGATGGAGCTAAATGGCAAGGCTTTGCACTTCATCTTTTGTGCACTTAGCCTCAATATATACGAGAAGATGTCTTCTTGCGAGAGTGCCAAGGAAGTTTGGGACAAGCTCGAAGTTACATACGAGGGGACAAACGAAGTAAAGGAGACCAAGATCGGCCTCCTAAACCTAGAGTATGAAAACTTTAAAATGGATCCGGAAGAGGACATTGAGAAGATGTTCCATCGATTCTCTACTATCACCAATGGACTCAAGGGTAATGGAGAAGTCATCCAGAAGAAAAGCTTGTCCGAAAGCTTATCTATTCTCTTCCTGAGCCATGGGACTCAAAAAGGACCGCCATCATCGAAGCAAATGATTTGAAGACCTTGAAGCTTGATGAACTCATGAGGTCACTTCTCACTCATCAAATCATAAAGAAGGATAAAGAAGAGGAGAAGAAGAAGGAAGAAATAAGAAAGATAGGGAAGAAGAAGTTCATGGATCTAGGCATCAACGCGAGTGTCGTTGCTCTCAATTCCTCCACATGCCATCATGTAGAACTAAGTGAGGAGGAAAGCGAAAATGAAGAGATGGCCTATCTCTTCAAGAAATTCACCCGATTCATGAAAAGCGAGATGGACAAATCCAAGCATGAATCGAAGAAGAAGATGAATGATTCCCATAAGAGCTATAAAAAGGGATCATCTTCAAAGAAAGCATATGTGGAAACATGGAGTGATGAAGACTCCACCGATGAAGATGAAATTGCCAACCTATACTTCATGGCCCTCAATGAGGGGGAGGTAACTTCTAACTTATCTATTTCAAATTCATATACATTTGATGAGTTACAAATTGCCTATGATGATTTGCTTTTGGAATTTAGGCATCATTTTTGTAACACCCCAATTTTGGGCTTGGAAGTTTAGGGTCTGAACCGGACCGATTTAAATTACGGTTCGAATATAAAGGTGGCTTTTAGGGAAAGCCTAGTTCGGGGATGCATTAAAAATATGGAAAAATATCTAAAAATCCTCTTTTATTATATATAAGAGAGTGGTGAAATCAATTTTACAAAATGGGGTCTAGAAATATGACATTTCAAGTTAGTGACTAAAATGTAATTTTTGAAAAGTTGGTGACTGTTTTAAAAGGATTGAAACTTTGAATCTTTAAGGAGCTAATTTACCCAAGGGAGAGTTTCTCCAGATTTTTCTTAAATTTTAAAGACTCATTTAATGTAATTTAATAAAAAGAAAAGAGGGAAAAGAGATATTTTAGTTTCATAACTAACTTTTGCCAAAATTTTCCCATTTCATTTTCTCTCAATTTTCCCTCAGCCAAACACATTTCCACATCCATTTTTCCTTTGATTTTCACACCTAAAGTTGAGATTTCAATCTCTAAATGATTTCTAATAATTTCTACACCAAATCCTCATCATTTGCTTATTGAATTTTCAAGGATTTTGGCTCTAAACAAGGAGAAACTCACATTTAGAGGTATGAATGTCCTTCTCCTCTAAATACTCAGTTCTTTACTGAAATTCCCAAGTTCTCAATCCTTAAATTGAGTTTTATTAAAGGTTTTAATGTTGTGTTCTTGATTTTGGCTTAAAATGCAAGTTTTGGATTTAATTTTGAAGAAATTCGTAATAGATGATTGGGCTCTGTTTTGAGATGTCTTTTTGATGTATTTTGGATGTCTAAATAATGTGTAATTGAGGTTTAATCAATGCAATCCCGAATAGGTTGATTTTCCTAAGTTTTGACTTGAGAAAATGGTGGTTTTTGGGGTGATTTTGATGTTCTGCAATAGCTGGAGGTATAAGGACGTGATTAGGTCCTTTTTAGATGTTAATTGATGTTTATGAATGATTGGATTTGATGGATCTTGGCTGGGTATTGTTGTAGAGGTGTTTGGATGTGATTTCGGTTGTGTTTGGTAGCCGAAATGTGAGTTTTGATGAGAGTAGTGAGTTTAGGTGTTTTGGTGGAAGATTTTAATGCATGATGATGCATTAATCCATTGCTTTGATGTGTTTAAAACAGGGGAGACATCATCGGATCCTTGTGGTGTTGATCCGGAGGCTTGATCGGTGTTTCGGCAAGCTTGCGAAACGGAATCGGTGAGTGAAGTTTGGCTTTCAGCTTTGAAACCAATCTTGGAAGGTTATGGGAGCTTAGTTTAAGTCTAAACAACTTAGCTAAGCTCAAGAGTAAGTTTTTCGGAGAAACTCTCTTTTTGATGAACCATGAGATGGTTGAATGCAATGTGTTTATTTTGCATGTTTAAATTCTGTTTTGAAAGCATATTTTAGCATGTTTAATGCTGGTTTTGTAAGCCATGTGTTGGAGGATGCTCAAGGTAAGAGATCCTTGTTTTGGACGTTGATAAATGTGGTTTGATGCATAGTGTTGCATGTTTATGTAATGGCTTTGATTAATGCTTTAAAACAGTGGATTGTTGATGATAATTGATGTATATTGGCAAGTGATGTGTTGGTTTTAAAGTACTTGAATCGGATATAGTTAGCCGGCTATAGGATTGGGTGCACCGTGAATAAAGTCGCCTTGGATGTTGAGGGGGTTGTGATTGTACCGTAAACTCCATCCAAGAACACTAACGAGATGTCTAAGATCATAATGGTGGTTAAAATGCCATGTGAAGATCTTGTGTTGTGTGTCCCGTGTTCTCGTTAGTGATGTTATACAACTACCAATGAGTGATGTGGAGGGGGTTGTGATTGTACCGTTAAACTCCATCACGGGTGTTGAGGGGTTGTGATTGTACCGGTAAACTCCACCTTGTGTGTTTGGTAGTGTGTATGGAGCGTATGGGAAAATGCTTGTAATCCGCGTATCCGATTGTGTTTTGAGTTGAAAATGGTTATGGATTATCACTTGAAAGCCAATATGACATGTTGATGTATTGAAGCATGAGATGCTTGGTTTGTATGCATAGATGCATGATAAATGTTGTTTTGAAATTAAAGGCCTTGGAAAGGTGTTTTTACAAATTGCATTATTGTGTTGTTTCATTAGAGCATTTCTCACTAAGCATATGTGCTTACGCTCTCTCTTTCTTGAACCAATAATGCAGAGCATTGAAGTTCTTTAAGGGCAGCAAGGAGGTCAAGGATCCAAGTGAAAGTCTAATCACATGTATGGTGACTATTTTCACAACACTATTAGCTTTTGGTATTTGGCAATGGGAACCTAGATTGAGTTTTTGGGAGATGTTTTGGACTCCCTAAGTTTGGTTTAATGCCTATGTTGATGTTTGAAACATGTAAATGGCCATTTGGTATTTGTTTTGGTGATTTGATGATTGCTTGCTTTTCATTATAGGATGCATGCCTATAGACTTGAGGTTTTTCCTAAATGATGCTTTGATTGAGATTTGATGATGCAAATATGTCCCTTTAATGTTTGATGAGTTTTTGGCATGTTGTGGAAGTCATATGTATGTGTTTGATGGGTCGGAAGTGTGAAAAACAGACCTTTCTGCTGTTTCTGGGTAGGGTGTTTCGAAACACCCTTGCCTGTTTCGAAACAGGTGCATATTTTGGCCCGGGTGTTTCGAAACGGGCAGAGGTGTTTCGAAACACTTTGGCTACTTCCAAGGGGTGTTTCTGAACGGCCTAGACCCGTTTCGGAACACTTGACCGTTGGGCACTATTTTGAATGGTTTTGAGGTTTGCAAGCTTTACGTTTTAGTCCTGATTTTTGTATGTGCAATTGCTTGAGTTTGAGATGTCCGTTTTAGATGAAATTTGGTAGAGAGGTATGAAACATGACTAATTTCATAATGGTAATTTAAAAATTGGTAAAGTCTTCCAAATTTCCAGATTTTACATTTTGGTCCCTAAATTTGTATATTGTGCAATTGAGTCCTTTATTGTTTTCCGATTGCTGTGATTTTTGAGTATGTTTATCTCAAGAGTACACCTAAGGTTAATATGCATTTAGACAAGGTTAAAAAAAGAAAAAAAAGAAAAAAAAAAGGTCGTTAATCAAGGTTGACTTTTAGGTTGACTTTGGTTTTCCCCGTGTAATCTTCGTAGTTCGGGTCAACCGTCCAGGCCAGGCTAAGGGGGTTACATTTGGTGGTATCAGAGCTGAGTTCTCGAGTATTTGGGAATGGTTATGTGGGTGATATGTGTATGATTGCTTGTATACTTGTTGAGTGAAAGTATGATGTATGAATTGTAAAAATGTTGCAATTGTGGTGTATGCTGTGGTGAAGCATGTTAGAGGGACCCATTGCCATATCAAAGCTAATGAAATGATTTGTTTTAATTGGAAATGAGCTTGAGCACTTGGATTGCTTACCTTGCTGAGCCTGACTTTGTTTATTGCATTTGTGATTGCATAGTATAGTGAATGGGACCTCGTAGAGAGACGAGGATTAATACGCGAGCTATGGCTCAAAATGAGAACGAAGAGAATGCAGAAAATGTAGTGGATTTACCTCCTCCACCCGGTGGTGGTGGTGCTGGGGGTGAGGGAGCTGGTGCTGGTGCTGGGGTCGCTGGACCTGAAGCTGGGCAGGGGCAAGCTGCTCCTGACATGACAGTGCTGATTCAGGCTATTGCTGGAGCCTTTCAGGCGGCGGTAGCTGGAGCTCATGGAGTTGGGCATCAGGGAGATGCTAATGTTAGACTACCTCTGGAACGTTTGCGCAGTCTGGGAGGGACTGAGTTCAGGGGTTTGTCTGCTGAGGGTTCCGAGTCTTGGTTGGAAAGTACCAAGAGAATTTTGGGACAATTGAACTGCAATGAAGTGCAGAAGTTGGGCTGTGTAATATCATTGTTGCATGACGATGCGTATACCTGGTGGACAACTGCTATCTCCGGAATGGAGGATGCTGATGTGACTTGGACGTTCTTTCTGAACGCGTTCAAGAGGAGGTATCTGGGTGTGCGGTACCTGGATGAAAAGAAAAGGGAATTCATGTCTCTTACTCAAGGGAGCATGTCAGTGGCTGAGTACGAGGTTCAGTTTGTCCGACTCAGTCAGTACGCACCTGAGCTTATCCCTGATGAACGAGAGAGGTGTGAACGTTTCCGTTATGGTTTGGTGACGGATGTAAAGACCTATATGCTGGCTGCTGAGTACACTGACTTTGATGTGCTGGTTGGTAGAGCAAAAGACATTGAGTTGAATTTGAGTTTATCTTCTAGAGGAGCTGGTCCTAGTGCGGGCAAGCGAGCTGCTGAGTATAGTTCCGGTGGCGGACGGAACAAGAGAGGACGTGATCGGAAGTATCAGTCTTCAGCTAGGCGTGGTGGTGGAGGGCAAGGTGCGCCTGTTCAGGGAGACAGGGCGAGAGCTGATCAGAACACATGTTGGACATGTGGATCGCGTGGTCATCTGAGGCGTGATTGTCCTCGAGCAGCGAAGGAGGTACATGCTCCTGTTGTGGTGACTGGTAACTCGTGTTGGAACTGTGGATCGGCGGATCACATGAAGAGAGAGTGTCCTCTGTTGGCCGATAGTGGTCAGGGACGTACTCCTGGAGTTGTTGCACCACAGAGAGGTCGTGGGCGCGGCCGTGGTAATTTCCAGCGTAGAGAGGATGGTGGAAGAAATGTGGCTCATGTGGTAGCTGTTTAGCCTGAGGGTGGTGGTCAGGCCAGAGTGTATGCTCAGAGGGAGGAGAGGAATGACACGGATGTGATCGCATGTACTTTCACTTTGCAATCCTTGTCATTACTTTCCTTGATTGATTCTGGATCTACACACTCATACATATTGCGTGAGCATGCTCAATTGCTTGGTTTGCCTGTTGAGTCTTTGGATGTTTGTATGCGTGTAACTAGTTCTTTTGGTGAGACTGTTGTGACACGAAAGCTTTATAGAAGGTGTCCCTTGGTTGTGCAAGACCATGTTTTTCATGTTGATCTTATGGAATTGCCTTTCTATGGTTTTGATGTAATCCTTGGTATGGATTGGCTTGTTGAGCATCGAGCTGTAGTAGATTTTGAGAATAAGCGAGTTTCGTTGAAGCTTGCGGATGATTATGAGGTAGTGGTGGTTGGTGAGAATGTGAAGTTTCTTGCCAATGTGGTGTCCACTTTGGAAGCGAGCCAGATGCTGAGGCAAGGTTGTGAAGCCTACCTAGCCTTTGTGATGAATCCTAGCTCTAAAGAGTTGCGTGTGCAAGATATCAGGACTGTGCGAGAGTTTCCTGGTGTGTTTCCGGAGGAGTTGCCTGGATTGCCTCCTAATCGCGAAGTGCAGTTTGGGATTGAGCTGTATGAAAACACGACTCCAGTGTCCATTACTTCTTATCGAATGGCACCTAAAGAGTTGAAAGAGCTGAAGACGCAACTTCAGGAGTTGCTTGATCGTGGCTTCATTCGGCCGAGTGTGTCACCTTGGGGTGCACCGGTTTTGTTTGTGAAGAAAAAGGATGGCACTATGAGAATGTGCATCGATTACCGTCAGCTTAACAAGTTGACTGTCAAGAATCGGTATCCATTGCCGAGAATTGATGATCTTTTTGATCAATTTCAGGGAGCAGCTGTGTTCTCTAAAATTGACTTAAGGTCTGGGTATTATCAGCTGAAGGTGAAGGATGTGGATGTGCCAAAGACAGCCTTCAGAACGAGGTATGGGCATTATGAGTTTCTTGTGATGCCGTTTGGTTTGACGAATGCTCCTGCAGCTTTCATGGAAATGATGAATAGAGTGTTCCATGAATACTTGGATAAACTTGTTGTGGTGTTCATTGATGATATTCTCGTGTACTCTCGTACTGAGGAGGAGCATGAGGGGCATTTGAGAATTGTGTTGCAGGCTTTGTTGGAGAATCAACTTTATGCCAAGCTGATCAAGTGTGAGTTCTGGCTTAGAGAAGTTGTGTTTCTTGGTCATGTGGTCTCTGCTGAAGGAATACGTGTTGATCCTCAGAAGATTGAGGCAGTGATGAATTTGAAGCCTCCTAAGTCTGTTCATGAAGTCCGTAGTTTCCTTGGTTTGGCGGGGTACTACCGGAGGTTCGTGGATGGGTTTTCAAAGATTGCTGCACCTTTGACAAAGTTGTTGCAGAAGGATGTTAAGTATGAGTGGACGGAAGTGAGACAACAGGCTTTTGAGAAGCTTAAGGCAGCTTTGACGCAAGTTCCTATCTTGGTTCAACCTGAATCAGGGAAAGAGTTTGTGGTGTATAGTGACGTGTCCTACGTTGGTTTGGGATGTGTGTTGATGCAAGAGGGTAAGGTGGTGGCTTATGCATCGCGTCAGTTGAAGGTGCATGAGCGCAATTATCCTACGCATGACATTGAGTTAGCTGCGGTAGTTTTTGCTTTGAAAATTTGGAGACATTACATGTATGGTGAGAAGTGTACTGTGTACACGGACCACAAGAGTTTGAAGTATCTGATGTCTTAGAAAGAGTTGAATCTTAGGCAACGATGTTGGGTGGAGTTGCTTAAGGATTACGATTTGACGATCGAGTACCATCCGGGTAAAGCTAATGTTGTAGCGGATGCCTTGAGTAGGAAGGTAGCAGTGGAGTTGAGGGCTATGTTTGCCAGTTTGAGCATTTTGCGTGATGGTGGTCTTGTGGCTGAGTTGCAAGTGAAACCATCCTTGATTCAGTTGGTTAAGGAAAAGCAGTTGTTGGATGATTCCTTGGTGCCACATGTTCAGGATATGGCAGAGGATAGGCCATCGGATTTCTGCTTTAATGATGATGGAGTTTTATGTTTTGGAAGTCGGATAGTAGTGCCCAATGATGCTGAGTTGAGGCGTGCTATTCTGACTGAAGCTCATAGTAGTCCTTTTGCTATGCACTCTGGTAGTACTAAGATGTATCGTGATCTTTGTGATGAGTACTATTGGGTGGGTTTAAAGAAAGATGTTGCTGAGTTTGTAAGCAAGTGCATGGTATGTCAGCGAGTTAAGGCTGAGCATCAGTTTCCTTCAGGGTTGTTGCAACCGTTGAGGATTCCTGAGTGGAAGTGGGAGAGGATTACCATGGACTTCGTGTCTGGTTTGCCTTTGTCGCCATCGAAGAAGAATTCGGTGTGGGTGATTGTGGATCGCCTGACGAAGTGTGCGCATTTCTTGCTTGTGCATACTATGTACACTTTGGATAAGCTTGCGGAGCTGTACATTGCTGAGATTGTGCGGCTGCATGGTATGCCAAAGTCGATTGTGTCGGATAGAGATCCGAGGTTTACATCGCGTTTCTGGCAGTGTTTGCACCAGGCTTTGGGTACACGGTTGAATTTCAGTACATCTTATCATCCGCAGTCGGATGGACAGTCTGAGCGTGTTATCCAGGTGTTGGAGGATATGTTGAGGTGCTGCGTGATTGAGTTTCAGGGTTCTTGGGAGAAATATTTGCCTTTGGTGGAATTTGCCTATAATAATAGTTATCAGGCATGTATTCAAATGGCACCTTATGAAGCTTTGTACGGGAGGAAGTGTAGGACTCCTCTTTGTTGGGCTGAAACAGGTCAGAAGTTGGTTTCGATGCCCGCTTTGTTGAAAGGAACCACCGAGAAGGTGAAGCTCATTTGTGAGCGATTGAAGGCAGCTTCTGATCGGCAGAAGTCTTACGCGGATTTGAAGCGTAAGGAGATTGAGTATGCGGTGGGTGACCGTGTGTTTTTGAAAGTTTCGCCTTGGAAAAAGGTGATGAGGTTTGGCCGAAAGGGTAAGTTGAGCCCTAGGTACATTGGACCATACGAGGTGATTGAGCGTGTGGGTCCTGTTGCGTACAAGTTGAGGTTACCGCAAGAGTTAGAAAAGATTCATGATGTGTTTCATGTTTCTATGCTTCGGAAGTATAGATCGGATCCCTCTCATGTGATGCCTGTGGAGGAAGTGGAGTTGAATCCGGATTTGACCTATGATGAGGAACCGGTGGAGATTCTGGATTCAGATAGTAAAGTTCTTCGAGGCAAGACCATTGAGTTGGTAAAGGTGTTGTGGAAGCATCGTGGTGCTGAGGAAGCCACGTGGGAGCGGAAGGATGACATGTTGAAGCAATTTCCGTACCTTTTTCCTCCAGGTAAATTTCGAGGACGAAATTTCTTAAGGGGGAGAGTTGTAACACCCCAATTTTGGGCTTGGAAGTTTAGGGTCTGAACCGGACCGGTTTAAATTACGGTTCGAATATAAAGGTGGTTTTTAGGGAAAGCCTAGTTCGAGATGCATTAAAAATATGGAAAAATATCTAAAAATCCTCTTTTATTATATATAAGAGAGTGGTGAAATCAATTTTACAAAATGGGGTCTGGAAATATGACATTTCAAGTTAGTGACTAAAATATAATTTTTGAAAAGTTGGTGACTGTTTTAAAATGATTGAAACTTTGAATCTTTAAGGAGCTAATTTACCCAAGGGAGAGTTTCTCCAGATTTTTCTTAAATTTTAAAGACTCATTTAATGTAATTTAATAAAAAGAAAAGAGGGAAAAGAGATATTTTAGTTTCATAACTAACTTTTGCCAAAATTTTCCCATTTCATTTTCTCTCAATTTTCCCTCAGCCAAACACATTTCCACAGCCATTTTTCCTTTGATTTTCACACCTAAAGTTGAGATTTCAATCTCTAAATGATTTCTAATCATTTCTACACCAAATCCTCATTATTTGCTTATTGAATTTTCAAGGATTTTGGCTATAAACAAGGAGAAACTCACATTTAGAGGTATGAACGTCCTTCTCCTCTAAATACTCAGTTCTTTACTGAAATTCCCAAGTTCTCAATCCTTAAATTGAGTTTTATTAAAGGTTTTAATGTTGTGTTCTTGATTTTGGCTTAAAATGCAAGTTTTGGATTTAATTTTGAAGAAATTCGTAATAGATGATTGGGCTCTGTTTTGAGATGTCTTTTTGAGGTATTTTGGATGTCTAAATAATGTGTAATTGAGGTTTAATCAATGCAATCCCGAATAGGTTGATTTTCCTAAGTTTTGACTTGAGAAAATGGTGGTTTTTGGGGTGATTTTGATGTTCTGCAATAGCTGGAGGTATAAGGACGTGATTAGGTCCTTTTTAGATGTTAATTGATGTTTATGAATGATTGGATTTGATGGATCTTGGCTGGGTATTGTTGTAGAGGTGTTTGGATGTGATTTCGGTTGTGTTTGGTAGCCGAAATGTGAGTTTTGATGAGAGCAGTGAGTTTAGGTGTTTTGGTGGAAGATTTTAATGCATGATGATGCATTAATCCATTGCTTTGATGTGTTTAAAACATGGGAGACATCATCGGATCCTTGTGGTGTTGATCCGGAGGCTTGATCGGTGTTTCGGCAAGCTTGCGAAACGGAATCGGTGAGTGAAGTTTGGCTTTCAGCTTTGAAACCAATCTTGGAAGGTTATGGGAGCTTAGTTTAAGTCTAAACAACTTAGCTAAGCTCAAGAGTAAGTTTTTCGGAGAAACTCTCTTTTTGATGAACCATGAGATGGTTGAATGCAATGTGTTTATTTTGCATGTTTAAATTCTGTTTTGAAAGCATATTTTAGCATGTTTAATGCTGGTTTTGTAAGCCATGTGTTGGAGGATGCTCAAGGTAAGAGATCCTTGTTTTGGACGTTGATAAATGTGGTTTGATGCATAGTGTTGCATGTTTATGTAATGGCTTTGATTAATGCTTTAAAACAGTGGATTGTTGATGATAATTGATGTATATTGGCAAGTGATGTGTTGGTTTTAAAGTACTTGAATCGGATATAGTTAGCCGGCTATAGGATTGGGTGCACCGTGAATAAAGTCGCCTTGGATGTTGAGGGGGTTGTGATTGTACCGTAAACTCCATCCAAGAACACTAACGAGATGTCTAAGATCATAATGGTGGTTAAAATGCCATGTGAAGATCTTGTGTTGTGTGTCCCGTGTTCTCGTTAGTGATGTTATACAACTACCAATGAGTGATGTGGAGGGGGTTGTGATTGTACCGTTAAACTCCATCATGGGTGTTGAGGGGTTGTGATTGTACCGGTAAACTCCACCTTGTGTGTTTGGTAGTGTGTATGGAGCGTATGGGACAACGCTTGTAATCCGCGTATCCGATTGTGTTTTGAGTTGAAAATGGTTATGGATTATCACTTGAAAGCCAATATGACATGTTGATGTATTGAAGCATGAGATGCTTGGTTTGTATGCATAAATGCATGATAAATGTTGTTTTGAAATTAAAGGCCTTGGAAAGGTGTTTTTACAAATTGCATTATTGTGTTGTTTCATTAGAGCATTTCTCACTAAGCATATGTGCTTACGCTCTCTCTTTCTTGAACCAATAATGCAGAGCATTGAAGTTCTTTAAGGGCAGCAAGGAGGTCAAGGATCCAAGTGAAAGTCTAAGCTCATGTATGGTGACTATTTTCACAACACTATTAGCTTTTGGTATTTGGCAATGGGAACCTAGATTGAGTTTTTGGGAGATGTTTTGGACTCCCTAAGTTTGGTTTAATGCCTATGTTGATGTTTGAAACATGTAAATGGCCATTTGGTATTTGTTTTGGAGATTTGATGATTGCTTGCTTTTCATTATAGGATGCATGCCTATAGACTTGAGGTTTTTCCTAAATGATGATTTGATTGAGATTTAATGATGCAAATATGTCCCTTTAATGTTTGATGAGTTTTTGGCATGTTGTGGAAGTCATATGTATGTGTTTGATGGGTGGGAAGTGTGAAAAACAGACCTTTCTGCTGTTTCTGGGCAGGGTGTTTCGAAACACCCTTGCCTGTTTCGAAACAGGTGCATATTTTGGTCTGGGTGTTTCGAAACGGGCAGAGGTGTTTCGAAACACTTTGGCTACTGCCAAGGGGTGTTTCTGAACGGCCTAGACCCGTTTCGGAACACTTGACTGTTGGGCACTATTTTGAATGGTTTTGAGGTTTGCAAGCTTTACGTTTTAGTCCTGATTTTTGTATGTGCAATTGCTTGAGTTTGAGATGTCCGTTTGAGATGAAATTTGGCAGAGAGGTATGAAACATGACTAATTTCATAATGGTAATTTAAAAATTGGTAAAGTCCTCCAAATTTCCAGATTTTACATTTTGGTCCCTAAATTTGTATATTGTGCAATTGAGTCCTTTATTGTTTTCCGATTGCTGTGATTTTTGAGTATGTTTATCTCAAGAGTACACCTAAGGTTAATATGCATTTAGACAAGGTTAAAAAAATAAAAAAAAGAAAAAAAAGGGTCGTTAATCAAGGTTGACTTTCGGGTTGACTTTGGTTTTCCCCGTGTAATCTTCGTAGTTCGGGTCAACCGTCCAGGCCGGGCTAAGGGGGTTACAATTTTCAAATAACAAAAAAGTTACTTTTAAAATTGAAAAAGGAAAATGATTTGCTTTCCAAAACAAATCTAGAGTTTGAAGAAAAACTTAAAGATTTTGAACTTAAAGTTGTAGATTTACAAAATTTGCTTCAAACAATGGAAAAAGATCGTCAAAATTTGCTTTTCATTGAACTTCAAAAGAATTTTTTTAGGAAAATCAAAATTTGATGTTAGACAATCTAGTGCCCCTAGATTTATAAATGAAAAATGTTTTAGAAGTGTTTGGGTCCCAAAAGGACTAACCACTTCAACTAAAAAGGATGAAATTGAAAAATGGATTCCTAAGGGGATTAAATTTTGTGCTACTAATGTCTATGGATCCAAAGCAATTTGGATACCAAAAATTACTTGATTGTCTTGTTTAGGTGTGATGGAGAATGATCAACAAGTCAAATATTGAGGGGGATCATCATGCACACAAGAAAGAACACTTGAAGAAGGAAGGCTTCACATTCTCCTTTAAAGTTCAAGTGTTGGTAAAATCTAGTTGTTTTCATTTATTTGATTTGATTTTTTTTTTACATTCAACCCGATAATCATATATGTTGAACTAACACTCTTGATGATGCTTTGAGAAAGGGGGAGCCAATTTTAAAACAAATTTTTTTTAAGTGTGTCAAAATTTTAAATCTCCTAAGTTTTTTTGAGCCTAAAGTCTTTTTAAATTCTTTTTGATATAACAAAAAGGGGAAAATGGTTTTATAAAATTGATTTTTCAAGCGAATAAGGGAAGCTTTAATTTTCATTCAAATCTTAAATCTCTTATTCAATTTTTTAAAATACTAAGGGGGATAATCCCAAATAAATTTTCAAGTTGGTTTTATTATATCAAAAAGGCGAGATTGTAGAACTAAGTGTTTTGATATAATATTTGAAAAATGTTTTCGACTAAATTGAAAAGAATTTAAAATGTATTTTAATAAAAAACAACTTGATAATATGTTTAAGGGTTTTACATGGCTTTGTAATGATTTAAAATGTATTTAAAGTAGTCAAAACTGTGCTTTTCAAGTAGCCGTACCGATACGCCATAGGGTTTCAACTACAGTCATTTTCCAGTAGCCAAAACCCCTACCGATACGCCTTGTCGTATCGATACGGTATGTCTTGAAATAGCCAACGGCTAGTTCACGTACAGATACGGTTGTATCGCGTACCGATACGCCTAACTACCCCCAACGATCTTTTAAATTGCAGGATTGTACCGATAGGCTAGCCAAGCGTATCGATACACCCCAGCTGAAGTGCTCAACGGTTACTTCCTTATCGGGACCGTATCGATACGGTTGGAGGATTATCGATATGCCAAGCTGCAAAACTGCATTTTTGGAGGGAAATAAAGGCTCCAACGACTCCAAAACAACCCCAACGGTCCTCAACGGCTACAAACTGAATTAGGAGTATAAAAGGAACCTCCAAGAATCAAGAGAAGACTAATGCTTGAATTCTCAACAACTATATGATGTCAAAATTGTCTTAGAGCTTATTTGTACATTTTCTTGTATAGACAACACTTGTGAGCTTAATTGTCAAATTTGCTCAAGTGTATAGGTCTTGGGTGAGAGCTTAAGATTGCAAACAAATACTGTTGAGTTGATCACACAATTGCAAATGGCCAAGAGGGGGTGAATTGGCAATAAAAATTTGGTAGGTGATAATATGGAAAAATAAAATGTGACACAAGAAGTTAGAGTGGTTCAAGTTCTCCAAATGAACTCTACATCCACTACCTTAGTTCCCACTAAGGATTTTCAACCAATTCACTACTTGAATTCTTCCCCTTTTCTTGGATGAGGAGGTAACCTTACAAATTGATTAAGCTTTCTACTCAAAGCTTAATCCACTCACTTTTACAAAGAGAGGTTTTTGGTAAACTCTACAAATTCCTCTCAAAGGATAATTGTTTACCCAATTACAATTTTACACTCCCCAAACTCACAATAAAAAGATAACAATTAAGAACACAAGAGTTTGGTACAAGAATTTGACTATAAGGGTGCACAGTTTGGATTTGAGTGCTTTGATGATGCTTGTAGGTTCAATAGTTGTTGCTTGTTCAATTGAGACTTGTTTTTATACCCTTGTATTGAATTCTAGCCGTTTGGGTAGTTGGGATCATTAATAGAGCCGTTGAGAGCATTTTTCCCGCAATAAATGCAGCTCTGATGCCTACCGTATCGGTACGGGTAGGGGGCGTATCGATACCTGTATCAAAGAGGAAAGAGTTGTTGTGAGTAAAAACATCGCGTATCGATACGCTTAGAAGGCGTACCGGTACAATTTTAAGGGGCGTATCGATACGGAAGGGTGTATCGATACGAGATTTACTCACTGGAATCCCAAGTTTGGTTTTTATTAAAATCTTATCGATACGCATACTTAGCGTATCAGTACGGTATAACGGTCGTTTAAAAATTGGGATACGAACCAACTGACAAGACAACGGTCGAAAATTAAATGCAAAGATTTTGCAAAGATAAGCTTATCGTATCGATACGGTTGCAAAGTGTATCGGTACGGTATCTTTGAAGGTGTTGCCCAGATGAATATCGTATCGATACGAGGTAATACCGTATCAGTACGCTATGTCCATTAAAATTCCAGTAGCTAAAAACCACATCGATACGCCTAAGGGTATCGATACGCCTGGGCGTTTTTGTGTAGTTTGGCTTGAAAACTCATAGGAAAAGACTTAGAAAATTTTAACATTTTAAGAACTTGTCTTGATATATTATTTTGTTTAAAATACTTGTTAATAGTGAGACTTTAAGGAGTACTTAAAAATTTATTTTTTTGCAAATTGGTCCATAAGTTTAGATGTTATATCAAAATCAATTTTGGTGTCATAATCTCCCCCTTTTTGATATAACAAAACCATACATAAATTTTTAAGTTTTTGAAACTTTTGAGAAACTTTTTCCCCCTTAATTTAAGATGGATTTTCAACATAAAAAACTGACTCTATAATCCTTCTCCCCCTTTTTGTTAGATCAAACATAAACACAAGGATAATAGCAACAATTATATCATAAAAGTCAAAGCAAACTTCAAATTAAAGCAAACATAATAGTTCAAATGAAAATTCAAAGCAACATAATAATCCAAACTTAGATCCTAAAACATAGATAAAAGGCATAAAATACTAATCATAGGTGCATAAACTAAATGTCATGAGATGGTATGCAAAAAGTACTCGTCCGCCTCATCATCATCATCTTCCTCGTCTTCTTCATCTACATCGTCCAGAGCGGGTTGATTCCTCCTATTTTGGTTGAGCCAAGCACCATGGAAGGCGGTGGGAGAGATATCCATGGAGTTTTGTTGAAGAGCTATGGCTTTCATTTGATTCTCCATACCTTTGACGCGATCTTCCAAGGAGGTGAATCGAGTGTCAATTGTGGTAAACCCGGCTTCCATGTTAGTGAATTTCTCATTGAGGAATGTCATGAGGGTGCCCATGGAAGAGGACTCAATCAGAGCTCGTTGAGAGCTTGAAGAAGCATGAGGAGCATCAACCGGAGCATCTTGTTGAGGAGCATGAGGGACACGAACCCATTCATTGTCAACATAAGAAAAGTGGGCACGAGATAGAGAACGCTCATCTATGGGTTGGCCAAGGGGTTCGGGATAGTCATAGGAACAATCAATTTCAAGGGAGTGGAGGAGGTGACTCAACGCCGTAAAATAGTAAAAAGATTTGACTTGTTCGGTGTGACGGTGTTGGACTAGATAGATAAGGTCGGTAAACATAATTTGACAAAGATTTGGACGGTGACCCTCCCTAAAGCACCTAAGCCAAAATTCATCTACTTGACGTATAGTGGAAAACTTCCCTCCCAATGGACACAAAAACCAAGTAATGAGAATATGAAGAATACGGTCATGAGCATTTAAGACTTTGACTGAGCCTAAAGGACCCGTACCTAAGGACTTCTCATCATCAATTCCTACGTTTTCAAAACCAAAAGCTTTGCAAAGAACCTCTTGATCAATTTTAATGGTTTTGCCCATAACAAATGACTCGATAGCAATGACATGTTCTCTAGGTTCATCATGAACACATATAGCATTTGAAAAGAATATGATGACCAAATTCCTATATAGAATAGGAGGAATGCTTAAAAAGGTTAGAAATTTCCATTGCTTAATTAAAGAGAGGTATTAAAATTTGAAACGGGCAGAGTTTAAAAATGGTATAGACACAATGTGTTCTTCCCTAAGGGTGAAACCTTGAAATAGTTTATAACGAGACATATCGGATGGGTCGGGAAAACTACATTGGATAATATAAGGGAGATTAGGTTTAGGGTTACCCTCTTCATCCTCACTAGGATCGGAAGTTGCAAGCTGACGTTTAGCTCTCTTTTTCGGTGCCATAACCCTGAAAACACATCAAAACGATTCGAAAATGTATGCAATTAACATCTTATTCAAACCAATAAATTCTAATAATTCAAGATAATTGTAAAAGACAATTTTATTTTAAAAAGATATATACATATTTTAGAAAGAGTTTTTTTAAAAAATAAAAAAAACAGATTAAAAATAAGATTAGAAAATATATTCGAATGAATTTTTTTTTGATTTTTGAAATTTTTTGATGAAAAGGTTGAAACCCGTGTTATAAATGTATGCTTTGTACAAAAACTAAGTTGAAACAATTATAAAAATCAAACGAAAATAAAAGAAAATAAAAGAGAAGTTTTATACCTTGAATTGTTAGATTGGATGAATGTGTTGATGTGAGTGCACTAGATTGTTGACAAAGCTTAGCTTTGATGTGGATATAAAAAACCCTCAACAAATTTTGAAGTTTGATGGAAAAAATTGAAGGATTGAGGGGGGTTTTATAGAGGTGTGCGACTAGGGTTTTAAGAGAAAAAAGATGGGTTTTTAATTTTTGAAGTATTTTGTAAAAGCAGCACTAAATAGCCTCTCGGTCGAGACCGTATCGGTACGCTTGTATAGCGTATCGATACGCTTTTGACCTAATTTTTTATTTGGCGTTATTACCATATCAATACGCGGGACCGTATCGGTACGTTTTGACTGCATTACTTCCCTTGACTTATCCGTATCGATACGCGGGGTCGTATCGATACGCAATTGTTGTGTAAGATGTCCCTTTGATGAACCCGTATCGATACGCTTCAGCCGTATCAGTACACTTTTACCAGATAAGGCATTTTTGACAGATTTAAGTCCAAAAATCCAACTTTAAACGTCTTTAAATGCATGTGAATGACATATGAACAAGTTTTAATGGCTAAACTTAGTGTATACTCCCCCTAGCAACATGCATAGAAGCAAAAAGGGTCAAATTAACACAAGCATGAATCACAAACATTTTCAAGCAAATTTTTGACATTTTTGGACCTAGAAGGGGTCAAGAAAGGCTAGTTAAACCTAACTCTCTCCTAAGGGTCCAAAAAAGCTCTTTATCTAAAGGCTTTGTGAATATATCCGCTAATTGGTTCAAGGTATCAACATACTCTAAAACAACATCATTTTTCAACACATGATCTCTAATGAAATGATGTCTAATTTCTATGTGTTTGGTTCTAGAGTGTTGGATGGGATTCTTAGTGAGACAAATGGCACTAGTGTTGTCACACCTAAGAGGTATAGTTTCTACTTCAACACCATAATCTAAGAGTTATTGTTTCATCCAAAGGACTTGACCACAACAACTCCCTAAGATATGTACGCCGCTTCGGTGGTAGATAAGGCTACGCTATTTTGTTTCTTAGAGAACCAAGATACGAGCATACTACCTAAGAATTGACATGTCCCGGAAGTACTTTTCCTATCTATCTTACAACCCCCATAATCCGCATCCGAATAAGCATAAAGGCTAAAGGAGGAATCTTTAGGATACCAAAGGCCTAAGTTAGGTGTGTCTCTAAGGTATCTAAAAATTCTCTTAATGGCAACTAAGTGTGATTCTCTAGGACTAGCTTGAAACCTAGCACACAAGCAAACACTAAACATGATATCCGGTCTACTTGCGGTAAGGTAAAGCAAAGAACCTATCATGGATCTATAAAGCTTAGAATCAATACACTTACCTCCTTCATCTTTGTAAAGCTTTATGGAAGAGCTCATAGGTGTGGCTTGAGGCTTTGCATTCTCCAAGCCGAACTTTTTGAGCATATCGTTCACGTACTTGGCTTGATTTATGAAGGTGCCATCTTTCCTTTGTTTGATTTGGAGTCCTGAAAAGAATGAGAGCTCCCCCATCATACTCATCTCGAACTCACATTGCATTAGCTTTGAAAATTCTTTGCATAACATTCTTTAGTAGAACCAAAAATGATATCATCAACATAGATTTGTACTACTAAGATGTCATTTTTATATCTTTTTATGAAAAGTGTAGTGTCCACCTTACCTTTTTCAAAACCTTTTTCAATTAAAAAATTTGAAAGTCTCTCATACCAAGCTCCAGGAGCTTGTTTTAAACCATAAAGAGCTTTAGTTAGTTTGAACACATGATTTGGAAATTTTGAATCCTCAAAACCCGGTGGTTGTTCAACATACACTTCTTCATTTATAAAACCATTTAGAAAAGAACTTTTCACATCCATTTGAAAAAGCTTGAAATCATTATAACATGCAAATGCTAAAAGCATCCTAATGGCTTCCATCCTAGCTACGAGTGCATATGTTTCATCAAAATCAATTCCCTCTTCTTGGGTATAGCCTTGAGCAACAAGCCTAGCCTTGTTTCTCACTATATTACCATTTTCATCTAGTTTATTCCTAAAGACCCATTTAGTTCCTATAGTAGATTGATTACTAGACCTTTCAACTAATGTCCAAACTTTACTTCTCTCAAATTGATTTAATTCCTCTTGCATGGCCAAAATCCAAAAATCATCTTTTAAAGCTTCTTTAATATTTTTAGGCTCAATGCATGAAAGAAATGCAACATGGTTCATTAATTTGAGAGAGGATCTAGTAGTTACCCCCTTGGATGGATCACCCAAGATTTCACCACCTTTGACATAGTTGAACTCCCTTGGGTAAGATACCTCCTTTTCCTCAAGAGCCAAGTTCTTCAAGGCTTCAAGAGGTGGATCTTGTTCATCTTCATCTTTAGTTGGAATCTCATCCACATTTGACATTTGTCCTCCATCAATGGCATCAAGAATTCCTACATCATCATCATCACAAGATTCCTTCCTTGGAAGGAGGTTATCATCGAAAACAACATGAATAGACTCTTCTACTACTAAGGTTCTTTTATTAAATACACGATAGGCTTTAGAGTTTAAAGAGAACCCTAAGAAAATAGCTTCATCACTTTTAGCATCAAATTTACCTAAGTTTTCTTTACCATTATTCAAAACAAAACACTTGCAACCAAATGGATGAAAATAGCTAATGTCAGGCTTCTTAGATTTTAAAATCTCATAAGGAGTTTTCTTCAAAATTGGCCTAATCATTACTCGATTTATAATGTAGCAAGCGATATTTGTGGCCTCCGCCCAAAAATATTTAGGTAAATTATTTTCACAAAGCATGGTTCTAGCCATTTCTTCTAAGGTTCGATTTTTCCTGTCAACTACCCCATTTTGTTGAGGAGTGCGAGGTGCGGAAAAATTATGGCTAATCCCATTTTCATTTAAAAACTCTTCAAAACCTAGATTTTGAAATTCGGTTCCATGATCACTTCTAATGTGAGAAATTTTAAGTTCAAGATCATTTTGAGTTATTTTAGAAAATGTGATGAATTTTTCTAAAGCCTCATCTTTTGTACTTAAGATTAGAACCTAAGTAAACCTAGAATAGTCATCTACAAGTACAAAGGCATATGATTTACCACCCAAGCTCATTGTTCTAATAGGCCCAAAAAGATCCATATGAATCAATTGTAAACATCTACTAGTAGAGACATCATTAATGGATTCAAATGAAGTTCTATGTTGTTTACCCTTAGAGCATGCATCACAAATTTTATCATTAGAGAACTTAAGTTTGGGTAAACCTCTAACTAGATTAAGGGAAATCAATTTTTCTAAAACACTCATACTAGCATGTCCTAATTTTCTATGCCAAAGCCATGAGTCATGTTCATCATGTGCAACTAAGCATGTATGAGATGTATGGATGTCATCTAAATGCACCATGTAAATATTGCCTATTCTATGTCCTATGAGCATTAATTGATTTGTTTTAACGTTCACAATTTTGCAACCACTTTTATCAAATAAAACATTAAAACCCTTATCACATTATTGACCAATGCTCAATAAGTTGTGTTTAAGGCCGCTGACATACAAAACATTTTCAATGAAAATAGAAGAGTGATTACCAATGGAGCCTATTCCTTCAATGTGGCCTTTGGAGTTGTCACCGAAAGTTACCACTCCACCACTCTTTGGCTTTAGTTCCACGAATCTACTCTTGTTACCGGTCATATGTATTGAGCATCCACTATCAAGGTACCATGAGTTTTGGCTTGAAGCTTTGGCCTTGTAGCAATGCTACCCCTACAAACAAAGCAATTAGGCCTTGATTTTTGGTACCCAAATCATTTTGGGTCCATGTGTGTTAGCCCTCAAAACTTTGGTTCCCTTTGGGATCCAAGAAGCAATAACATTCATGTTATTAGAAATAATGAGTTCCTTAGGAACCCAAACACTCCTAATCCTTTGACCTCTAGATTGCTTATGAAAATTTCTTTGTTTAGGAATAAAATGTTTTCTTTTTACATATTGGGATTTAGAAGAATTTCCCTTTTCAAAATGGTTTTTCCCAATAGCAATAGATGTTTTAAGATTATCCACTTCCTTTGTGTGATAATCTTGAAAATCGGAAAGAAGTTTTTCAAGTTTAATATTTTTCTTTTTAAGATCATTTGAAAGATTTACTAAGTACAAAACCTTCTTTTCCAATTCAGAGTTAGTTTTTGAAATAGATTCATTTTGAGTTTTCAAATCAGAAATGTTTTTCTTGTTTCTCAAAATAGACTCCTTATATTTTCCAACTAACTCATCATAAACCTCCTGCAATTCATCGTAAGCATCTTGAAGTTCATCAAAGGTAAAATCAAAATTAGATGAGTTAGGGTTTACCTTTGGTTCATCATCAATGGCCATGAGACAAAGATTGACCACTTCCTCCTCCTCCTCGGATGACTCCTCGTCACTCCAAGTTGCTACTTGATCTTTGAGCTTGTTCCTCTTCCCAAAGCTCTTCCTCTTCAATTGAGAACATTCGGAACGGATATGGCCGGATTTTTTGCACTCATAGCAAATGATTTGGTCCTTCTCCTCTTCTTTACTCTTGCTCTTGAAGTCTTCTTTTCTAATGAACTTTCTCCCACGGTTGGACTTCATAAAGCGAGTGAATCGTTTGGCCAACATAGCCATCTCCTCATCTTCATCTTCGCTAGAAACGCTTTCATGGTATGAAGCTTTAAGGGCGATTCCAATCTTCTTCTTCTCAACCTTCTTCTCCTCTATTTTCTTTTCTTCTTCTCTTCCATTCCTCATGATCTCATGAGTGAGTAGAGATCCAACAAGAGCATCTAGCTTGAGAGTCTTCAAATCTCGAGCTTCAATAATAACCGTTTTCTTGCTATCCCATGATTCCAGGAGAGAGTACAACAATTTCCTCACTAGCTTGTCTTCGAGGATGATCTCACCGAAACCCTTCAATCCGTTGACAATGACCGAGAATCGATCAAACATCTTGGAAACATTCTCATCGGGATCCATTTTGAAATTTTCGTAGCTTAGATTGAGTAGCCCAATTTTTGTTTCCTTGACATCGCTAGTTCCCTCATATGTTGTCTCGAGGGTGTCCCAAACTTCCTTTGCATTCTCGATCGAAGACACCTTGGAGTAGATATCTGGACCAAGTGCACAAAAGATGACATGAAGAGCTTTATCATTTACTTGCATCCTTCTTCGACCGTCATTTCGGCTTTGACCTTTGGGACAAGTCTTCCTTCACCATCTCTCTTCATGGGTATGAATGGACCTTCTTCAACCACATCCCACACCATGTAGTCGGTAGACTTGATGAAGAGCCTCATCCTATTCTTCCAATATGGGTAGTTATCCCCATTGAAGAATGCTGGCTTGGTAGTAGATTGAGACTCGTAGAGGTTGGAGTTGGAGGTGGATGCCATTGCTTGACTAGTTGTTGATCAAACTCTCCTAGAATCGACTCAAGAGGGTTGTAATCCTTCCAGTGAGTGTAGCTCTGATACCAATTGTTGAGTTGATCACACAATTGCAAATGGCCAAGAGGGGGTGAATTGGCAATAAAAATTTGGTAGGTGATAATATGGAAAAATAAAATGTGACACAAGAAGTTAGAGTGGTTCAAGTTCTCCAAATGAACTCTACATCCACTACCTTAGTTCCCACTAAGGATTTTCAACCAATTCACTACTTGAATTCTTCCCCTTTTCTTGGATGAAGAGGTAACCTTACAAATTGATTAAGCTTTCTACCCAAAGCTTAATCCACTCACTTTTACAAAGAGAAGTTTTTGGTAAACTCTAAAAATTCCTTTCAAAGGATAATTGTTTACCCAATTACAATTTTACGCTCCCCAAACTCACAATAAAAAGATAAAAATTAAGAACACAAGAGTTTGGTACAAGAATTTGACTCTAAGGGTGCACAGTTTGGATTTGAGTGCTTTGATGATGATTGTAGGTTCAATAGTTGGTGCTTGTTCAATTTAGACTTGTTTTTATACCCTTGTATTGAATTCTAGCCGTTTGGGTAGTTGGGATCATCAATAGAGCCGTTGAGAGCATTTTTCCCGCAATAAATGCAGCTCTGCTGCCTACCGTATCGGTACGGGTAGGGGGCGTATCGATACCTGTATCAAAGAGGAAAGAGCCGTTGTGACTGAAAAAATCGCGTATCGATACGCTTAGAAGGCGTACCGGAACGGTTTTAAGGGGCGTATCGATACGAGATTTGCTCACTAGAATCCCAAGTTTGGTTTTTATAAAAATCGTATCGATACGCATACTTAGCGTATCGGTACGGTATAACGGTCGTTTAAAAATTGGGATACCAACCAATTGACAAGACAATAGTCGAAAATTAAATGCAAAGATTTTGCAAAGGTAAGCTTATCGTATCGATAAGGTTGCAAAGCGTATTGATACTGTATCACTGAAGGTTTATCCCAGATGAATATCGTATCGATACGGGGTAATACCGTATCAGTATGCTATGTCCATTAAAATTTAAGTAGCTAAAAACCATATCGATACGCCTGGGCATTTTTGTGTAGTTTGGCTTGAAAACTCATAGGAAAAGACTTAGAAAAATTTAACATTTTAAGAACTTGTCTTGAGATATTATTTTGTTTAAAATACTTGTCAATAGTGAGACTTTAAGGAGTACTTAAAAATTTATTGTTTTGCAAATTGGTCCATAAGCTTAGATGTTATATCAAAATCAATTTTGGTTTCACAAATACCTATTAGAGGGATTTCAAGTTTTCTTAGAATTTCTCTTGTAAAAGAGTGTTTGATTAAGCTAAGGGTAGTTAGCTTAATCGTTGTAACGGTTTCCTCTTAAGCCGAGAAAAGGGGATGAAATTCTTAGTGAATTTGTTTGAAATCCTTAGTGGGGAGCTAAGGTAGTGGATGTAGGTGCTTGTTAGAAGGCTGAACCACTATAAATCCTTGTGTCCAATTATTATTCTTTACCTCCCACTAAAACACCTAAAAAATCCATCTTCTCCACACTTGACGAGCTAAAACGGTTGAAGGAAATCGAGCACGAAAAACCCAACAATATATATATATATATATCAAAACCCGATGTAACCAAAATACTTTTCCCAACGTCCATACAATACTCATCTCTACAACATAGCCGTTATAGTTACAGTGATCCTAAAAGTGGTTACACCTCTCCAAATACATAGCCGTTATAATTTAATTATATATATTTATTTGGTAGGAGTATTTGGGTTTTACATAATAGATAGTATATGGAGGGGCGCGAGTGCGAATTCTAATGTTGTGAATGTAGAAAACTATATTGAGAGGGTTGTTTTCATATTGGATCTGCAAAACTCAATTTGAATTAGTTAGCCAATGACTCAATTATCGATTGTTAAACAAAAAAAACTGAGGGTTGAAGCATGAGGGGATTAGTGGGTCATGTCTCTAAAATATTGAAAATTTTAAATTTCAAATTAAGATAATGATAGAATTGTTTTTGTCCCCAAAATATATAATTTTATTGTTGGTCCCCATAAATTCAAAAATTTTAAAATTCTTTTACAACAAATAATATTAAGTTCTGGTTTTGACTATATAAGTTTATAATAAACTAACTGATAAATTTTAGCTACTCACATGTCTTAATTTAAATAAAGACAATGGAATTATATTATTTATTTTAAATAAACTTATTTTCTAATTCAATTCTACCATCTTTCTAATTTCAAGTTTAAATTGGTATGAACCCAACGAGTGGTCCCAGTAGAAAAGAGGATGTAATTCTTCCTAGGAGACTCGGGTTCAATCCTCTTTGTCTTCAAGATGTGTTACACATCAAAGGGTTAATGTAACCCCCTCGTCCCGGTCTAGCCAACTGACCGAACCGAACGAGTCACACGGGGAAAACCAAAGTGAAACCCGTTAGGATCTCACTCCGATTAGCAACCCTATTTTTTTCTTTAATTTATCTTGTCTATATGCTCTATTTGATCCTATGTGAGAAAAGAAAATAGCGAAAGAGCAAACATGGATACGAACCAAGCATACCAGACATTAAAAGATAGGTTTTTAGCCATTTACTTTAGGCCGTATCGATACCCTCCAAGGCTGGTATCGATACGCTCCCAACGATCAACATTCCCAACTTAACTTCAGAGGACCGTATCGATACACTCAGGCCCGTACCGATACCTTAAATTTCTCGTCAAATTCTTAGATTTCTAGTAGTAAAAATGGTATCGATACGCCTTCCCGTGTATCAATACTCTTGGCTTAAAGCATGAAGATCGTATCGATACGACACCAACCGTATCGATACCCTTGACTCGACAATGCTGAAATTTACTAGTTTAAGCCAAAAAAAAGCAACACCATAACACCAACTTAAGACCTCTAAACATGCATACATACACGAGCCAACATAGAGCAACCATCTAGAGGAAAACAGATCCTAATAAACGATAAATAGGCATTCAACCAATAAGAGATAAGAAGCAAAAATAACCCAACCATTTGCCAAAAAGGCCAAAAATCCATACAATCCAAACTTAGGCTTACAAACATGAGAAACTATTTAGACATGCCTCAACAAATATGTAAACATCAACACATCAAGCCAAAAGATGAAGCTTAGCATCCTTAAAGAGGTTAAAAGCCAACACATGCATACTTCAACACTTTAAACATGTTAACAACATTAACAAAAGCAAAACATAAGAGTTTGGACACCAACTCCATATCAACAAGTCTAGCATTCCCATTGCCTAAGCATTATTACAACTAAAAAAACCATATTTTGAGCTAGCAAAGAACTCCAAGAACTTCTCCCTTGCCCCGCTTGCCTCCGAAGCTATTAACAATCTATATTGTTGGAAAAAGAGAGCGTAAGCCTAAAAGCTTAGTGAGTGGAGCTCTAAAACATAACAACAACAATGCAGTTCAAAACATATATATTGTTTTAAAACAAAACCATTTAAGAAGGAGGTGCGATAAAATGGAAACATAGACAAAACATGGCATGCACATGCATAACCATTCCCGGTGGGACTACACATCACCGTACACAACAACTAGCATATTTCCGGTGCGACTACACATCACCGTACTCATCTACTAGTCACTTCCGGTGGGACTACACATCACCGTATTCAACAACAACTAACCATCACGTGAGGTTTGACAACAACTACAACAACACAACAACATTAAAAAGGGAGGCAAAAGCATTGCATAATTCACACCACAACATAATTAAACTCATAAGCCAACAATTCACGAAACGAGACGAACTTAGACAACTTACACTCGGGTTTAGGTTGGCCCCTAAGGCTCCATCCAAACCCTAAGAAAGCTCGTTGAGCAATTAAAGCTTCAAAACAATTTCCACTCACCAGCCAACGTACGGAAGATGATCGAAAAGTCGTTTCAAGCTTCCTCAATACCCGGTGTTGCGTCCAAAACCATTTCCCTTGCTTCTAACCATTTCAAACCAAAGTATCAATACATATTCTAACACCAAAAACACACTGAAAAGCAACATTCCATCAATCGACACATTTACTCAATCAAAACAAAGTCGAAATCAATCGAAACATTGCTAAAACATCATCCATACACAATCTGACTTTACCCAGCATTTTTAACCTTCAAAATTCACCAATTAACATCTAAAAACACCCATCTTAGGTCCGTATACCTCCAGCCCTCGTTTTACCACAAAACTAAGCCAAAAACACCACTTTTCACCTTCAAAACTTATCCACTGCTCCTAGTTTCGGGTTTTATGGGTTTATGCTACTTATTAACATTATTTAGCATCCAAAAATAGTTCAAAAACATCCCATTAAAAACACATACGAAAATTTCATAAACCCATCTCTTTTCCATCAAAACTTTGGAACCCAAAATGAAAAATCAAAGTTTTGTTAAGATTTCAAAAAGATAAGATTTAATAAATAAAAGTCAGGGTAAAAGTGATGATTACCTTTGAAAATCTTCTATGAAAAAACCTTTGAGTCAAGGAAGAGATGGTAAGAAGCTTTTGGGAGAAAGTTTTGAGCTTTTAGGTTTTTGGAATAAAGATGACTTTTCAAATCCCAAAATACTTTTTCAAAATTTTATTAATGGCGTTATCGTAAATAATGACACTTTTATAAAAACCAGCATTTTAATTTAAATTTAACCCAAAATTAGTCCTAGATCAAAATCGATAACTCTCGCGCCCAAAACCGGAGCGTTACAGTTAAGAAAAGTATGAACATATACTACATTGTAATCACTTTAAGACTATTCAAAAAAAGTTTAAATTGGTATTAATTTTGTACTTTATCACAAACTATTTTAATACCCATGCAATAATTAAGTTTTCCCTTGTATTAATACTTATGTAACCCTACATAAGTGAATATACTAAAATTTTATAAATAAATAATGAAAATATATTAAAATTTATTTATGCTAAATAATAATAAATATAATTATATTTATGCAACAATAATAAAAACAAAATAAATATTTATTAATTTTAAAAATATTTTTTAATTATGTAATAAAATATAAGTTTGTTAATTTAATATAAAACAAATTTTTTAATCAAATCAAATTAATTTTTTTTTCTTCGAAAAAATGGCCTGGTAAAATATAGTTTTGTTAATTTAGTATATAATAATTTTTTAACCATAAAAAATAAATTTTTTCCAAAAACTGGCCTGGTAAAATATAAGTTTGTTAATTCGATATATAAGAAAATTTATATTTTTTAAAATTGTTCTGTTAAATAAAAAAATCATAATAAAGTAAGAAAATTGGTTGTTAAAAATATTTTTTTAAGAAGTTGTCAGCCTTGAAAATTGATTAAAATCTTTCCGACTAAGAAAAATTTCAAAAAAGTAGACCACCTAATTAATGTGCGTTTATTGAATCTTTATAGGCCTATACCCTAAAATCATCAATATTTCCTCATAAATATAAATTAAGAAAAAGAAGTAATTGTCGTAATATCATTCCTGGCTTCCTGCCTAAATTTATAAGAAATCCAAAGAGTTCTTATCTCTACTATTGTTGTTACCTAAATTAAAACAGTTGGCCAATATTCAGTCACGATTGTTAAAGTGATACTAAATTTTAGCTCCTGATGCAATAAATGTGGGAGATATTAAAAGTGCAGGAAGAACTATGGAAGCTTGATTCACACGGCAGTGAAATTCGGAAATAGATGGAATGATGATCTGAAGAAGTTGAAGTGGTTGTTTTTGACCATTTCCTTAAACATTTCAGCTGTAAAAAACGGAAATGGTGAAATATATTCAATTTGGGTTTCAAGAGAATTTCAGCTGCATATGCGAGCAAATGAAGAGCCTTTTTCAATGGAGGAAATCAAAGATGCAGTGTGATCGTGTGATGGGTCAAAAGCCCCTGGCTCTGACGGTTTTATTATGACCTTCTATAAAAAAATGTTGGGGGTGACGTGAAAGGTGACTTGTTTCGACTCATGGAAGCTTTCTTCAACACAGGTAAACTCTCACCAAATGTAAACACGTCATTTATAGCTCTTATACCAAAACTGAATAATCACGTGAAAGTGTCGGAATTTAAACCAATTAGTTTGGTTGGTTCGATCTATAAGATATATAGTTACAGAAGTGTTCACGAGAGGTAATGGAGGATATCATAAGTGACACGCAATGTGCTTTTCTAAAAGGGAGACAAATATTTGATGGCATCCTAGTGGCGAATGAAATTATTCAAACTATGGAAAATGGTGAAAGTGGTACAAGAGGGGTAGTGCTTAAGATAGACTTCTCAAAAGCATATGATTGTGCAAGATGAGAGTTCTTGGATATGGTCCTTGCGAAGATGAGATTCAGTATTAAGTAGAAGTGGTGGATTTGAGAATGCATCTCCACGATAATAGTGTTAGTTTTGGTGAATGGATCTCCTACTAAGGAGTTTAGAATGAGGAGAGGACTAAGACAAGGTGATCCTCTCTCTCCATTCCTATTCATAATAGTCACAGAAGCTCCCCATTTGTTATTGATTAAGCCTGAAGAGTATGGTGTAATTGAAGGGATAAATGAAGTCATACCAAACTAGTCTTTCACACATATTCAATTCGCTGATGATACAATATTTTTCATCAAACCAGTGGAGACGTACTTGTTAGAAATGCTGGTGGAGAAAATTCGAAAGTTTTTTCACTCATTTTCTACAGATTTAAGATGGTAGTTACATGATTTAAATACTCATATACTGCATATTTAATCACTCATTTAATGCATATTAATATGACTGTTACGCGATTTAAATATTACATAATATGATCATTAGAAACAAATTAATTTATTTGTCATTATTATTGTGAGTGATTTGTCGATTTTACCCCATCTTTCAGAGTAAAAATAAAATGCTTCAGATTCACTTTTAGTGTATCTCAAAAGCATTCCCATGTGTTTCATGCTACATAAAAGAGAGGGGCAATACCACTTTGTCCAACTTCAAAATTCGCTTCTACGAATTTTGAAGGCGCTGTGTTAACCTCGTAGGGCATCGTCCAGTGCATCGATTACACCAATCGGGGCAAATTTTCTTCTAAGGCAGTGGTCATACCACGACACAACAAATTGTCCCATCATTTTCAATTTGCTTTATCACATCCAATCAGTGCTAAAGATTTTATTTCACAATTATATTTCCAACAATTCAAAAGTAAATTCTACTACTATTGAAACGTAGTTGAAATTTAAAACAAATTCAGCTTTTGAGAAAGCTCTCTCACTAATATGCACACGATAAATCGTCAATGTGAATGTGACATGGTTGTATGAATTGTGTTTTGAGATGGTTGATACAGTTAAATTTTTGGATGCCTTACAAAAAAATTGGGTTACCTTACCGAATCAATTTTGGGTTGCCTTATTATTGCGTGTAAAAGTGTCTATCGCAATGTAGTGCAAGTGTACACGACGCAAGTAGTAAAGTGATACGTAAGTATCGGATATCGTCTCCACAGGGACTGGGCTAATAGCTTCAACCTTAGTTTTCTGCACGAAGGGGAAAAGAAAGAGTTTAAATGTTTGTCACGAGATAATAAAGAATAGTGAAAATAAAAGAGTAAAGAAATCAGGATAGAGAGAATGGGCTGGTATTGATTTGCTCAGTAGTGTATGTGTTGCAAAGTCTAGGAATATCTGTTCTGTCGTTACGCCTGTCGCGACAACGGTCTGTTGTTTGTCGCGGCAGCGATCACACAACTCAGTACTTCAAGCTTGGCAAGAATCCCTGTTGTGCCTTGGCCTATCCCTAGGTCCAAGTCTGTCGATGAACACGTCTTGATGATACCTTCCGGCGTGAAGGATGAACACCGATGTTGTTGAATTCTTCCTTAGCCACTTAACCTCGTCCTATCCCTAGGTCCGAGATAGTTCAACCATAAACTGGAGAACCTGTACTTATTCCTTTTGTATACTTAACTCTCCCGATATTAAGTAAATGAGTAATCTCACAAAGCTCTCCTGATACTCTTGCAAGATGTTGAAAAACCAGAATAAGCAAACTTGAAGTTTATTTTATTGAACAGCAAAATTCCTAAAACAAATGCAATCCCTGCAACTACTTTACAGAATCAACCCTTAGCCCTAGGGGAAGTTTAGAACATGTTGAGGAAGGGAAAATGACTAGGGTTTTGGAAAGAAGGCTAGAGAGTAAGATATCCTTCCCTAGGTCGAATTACATGCCTTTATATAGGCCTTGAGTTCAAGTTTTCTAATATGGCAAGAATACAAGTTTAAACTAAAGTACAACTCTATTAAAGACTAAATCTTCAGAGCATATATCTTTAATTCGTCCTTCCTTCTTGCTTTGAAGTTTCTTCCTTGAACTTTGGGCTTAGCCTTCATTCTGATCTAGGGCTTGGAAAAATATAAGGGTGTTCCACGACAGCCCGACTTAATTTGCTCTTTCTGTCGAGGCCCACTTCATTTCTTCCCTTCACTATCGCTGTCGTCCTTGGCTGCCACGGCAGCGGCCATGGCAACATCGTCCTTTTCGTCTGCAGATCCAGTTCCAGCTCTTTTTCTTCACTGCCCAGCGTCTGCTTCTCCACTGCCCTCCATCTGTTACAGCAGCTACCTGCAAAAACAACCAATTACGGTAGAAACTGTGCCGTTTGATATAATTGTGATGTGTGAATGAAATCTATCCTAAATGTAATGAATTATGCTTGAATGCAACAAAAATATGGGTTAAATAGGGGGTAAAATATAGAACTTTTACACACTCAACACTTATCGAATAAATTTTCAGTTTCCTTATCGAATAAATTTTGGACGTCTTATCGAATTAAATTGCCTTTATGGGTGTTAATAATCTCTTTTAATGAGATTAATGGAATTTATAATTCCTTGTGACACTTTCGATTTTTTAACGTCTAGCAAAAATTCGATGAAGGAAAAAAACTCACGAATAAATATCATATTTATTTAAATATCGAGGTTTTGACAATCAATAAGAGAATGACTGAATAATCAGTTGGAAATTACAATGTTTGTTTAAAGTCAAACAGTTGTTTTATGGCTTTGAGAATCGATGATGAGTTTCTTTATGATGATTTTTCAATCTCGATATCACGAAAGGAAAAATTTTGATTGAGAGGTATGTCGTGATATTGGACTTTCGCAGTACCTTGTCCAGATGAGTATTTTTTAATACTCGATAAGTGAGATTTTAATAGCTTTTAAATACGAATATAGTTGAATGTTAAGAAGCTGATTGGCTCAAGAATTCGTTGGCATAAATTCTATTATGGAAACTAAAATTCATTTATTATCCTGCGGTCCTAGAGAGATACTGTGATGCCAAATGGGCAACCAACAATGATAAGGTAAGCTCTACGAATGAGTATGAGAAAATATTGTTGGATTAAATGTTCTTCAATCATATATCCTTATCAAGGTGTTGATCAAATTCTCACAATCTGCGAAATATTCCTAGATGGCTTATTGGAAAGTATTGTGATAGAATAAAATGTGCATGTCTAGGATTAATTTTATGATAAACTTGGTATTTAAGTGTTTTGTAACATCCCTTCCCCGGCCTGGTAAAGAATCGGTTCAGAGTATGTTACCGATGTTCAATACGAAGATCAGTGCAATATTTCTTTATAACATTTAGGGACTAAACTGCAATTTTAGTAATTTATAGGTCCTTACTAGAAAGTAAACTTATCAATATGAAACTAAACCTACAAACATTGAGCATGTAAGTTTTCATCCCAAACAGAGATCATTTAACTAGTTAATTAAGCCATTTAATAAACAGTGACCATTGTGTAATTTAACAAACTTATTCAATTTGGCCATTAACAGAATTACCTGTATCTGTATCGATACTCGAAGGGGTCATACCGATACGCCTATGTCATGACTGTTAAAACGATTAAGGTTCAGCGAAGCCGTACCGATACTAGAGGTATTTGTATCGGTACAGAGTGTCCATTTTAATTTAAGAATTTTAGTAACGAGAATTAGTACTGGTACAACCTTAGCGTATCGGTACAAAAAGACAAGTATCGGTACACTATGAAGCCGTACCGAAACCTTTTTACCATCCAAATTTCAGTGTTGAATTTCCATACAAAAACACTCATAGTGGTATCGGTACGCCTGTACGATAATGACCAATAGCGCACACTTGTATCGATACGCCGTCACCCGTATCGATACGCCCTACACTGTAATTTTATTTTTAGTCTGGTTTTCAAGCATTTTGACTGTAACGTCCCGAATTTGGGCTTAGGAGTTAACCGGGCTCAGCTAAGCGGTTTGCGCGGGTTAGACTAGTTTCGAGAATAATTTGAAATAAATAGTTTTTGAGGGAGAAAAAATATTTTAAACTCCTAAAATAATATTTTGAAGGTTTTGGAGAATTCAATTTGATAAAATTGGACTGATTTAATTGGTATTTTGAAAATGGTGACTAAATCGTAAAAATTGCAAAATATGTTTTAATGACTAAATTGAAAAGAGTCAAGACTTAAAATCTTTAGGGAGCTATTACACCAAGGTGTTATCAGCCTTTTCTCTTGTTTTGGTATTTTTAAAAAATTTAATTAATTGATTTATTAAATGAGTTTTGATAAAAAAGATTTTAAAAGGCTAAAACATTTTCTTACTTAACTTCTTTTCTCTCAATTTTTTCTCTCAACTTTACCATCAGCCAATCTATTTTCTCATCACTAAAATCTCAAGAAATTTATTTCTTTTCACCCACTTTTGATTTCTAAATGGTTCCCGTGGATTTCTACATCAACTAGCTTTGTATTTCTTGAAGGTTTTCATCTAAATCATTACCAATCAAAGGGAAAAACTTGTTAGTGGTTATATTTCTTTTCTCTCCTTTAAACAAAGGAAAATTCTACAACGTGCGACGAACACCGATGAACACCACTAATGATGAACACCGATGAACATCATTAAATTAAATAATAAAGATTTAAAATTTTAAGGACCCATAATACAATTAAGAATTATTTTTAAAAATTCAATTAAATTATTTTATATATATATTAAAATTTTATTTTTTAATAAGGGTAAACTATATATTTAGTACCTCACCTATTTTCGTATTTCTATTAAACCCTCATTATTTAAATATTATTTTAATTTGACCCTATTATGTATAAAAAAATTAATTTAACCCTTAACCATCAACCTAAAACCCTAAACTATTAAACCTTAAACCCTTAAACTCTTAAACCTATACCCTAAACTATATACCATTAAAAATAATTTCACCATCACCGATTCAATTCAATTCAATGAATTGTTGAATTCTCCTAAAAAATTCAATTCAATTATTCAATTCAATTAATGAACCACATAAAGAATAGAATGAGAAACAATTGTAAGGAAAAAATGAAATGCATATTTGATTTCGTAATATTCCTGCTAGCAGCTGTATCCGAATTAAAAAATAAAGGTTCAATCAAAATAACAACATCAAAAGCTAACATTAGTTCCTTGTCGAATTCCAAGCTAGTTAAATATTAGAGCAGAATCCAAGCGGGAGACACACCCCAATCCATAAATTTCGGGCCTACGCCCATGCATTGTCGTCCTGCACCATTGTCGCAGGCCAGCCATTTTTGGGGCAGCTTGAGCTTGGTCACCTAGTAGAGTTTCCATATACGACAACAAGGATCACAGAATGAGTGAAACAACGAGCAAACATTGTCTATAATTCAAAGAAAAATAAAACAACCAATGTTGCAAAGCCTTCGGGTACAAACCCAAAAAATGGCAGGACAAGAACAAAACATCAATTTTTGAACCAATGCTGCAAACACTGTTGGCCTCTCAAGCAAGCGTGATGGCTTGTCAAATTCTTTTGCCCTTTCTGTGTTGTTCAAACAAGAACAAGAACAAAACATCAATTTTTGACAATTCTCACATCAACAATGGTCATGAGAAAACAGTTAGAGATAGAGAAGCACGCACCCGCATCCACGACCAAAACCTTGTCACAGTCCATGACCGTGGGTATTCTATGAGCAATGCTGATAATTGTGCAGGCTGCAAACTCTTCACTTATAATCTTTTGTATTACGGCATCGGTTTGTGAGTCAACCGATGCGGTGGCCTCGTTCATGAACAAAAGCCGACTGCGATTAAGCATCACCCTCCCCAAACATAAAAGCTGCCTTTGCCCCACGCTCCAATTGTCGCTATTGTCGACCACTGAAAAACACACGATTTCGGTTATTCTCAGGCACCATTTCAATCAATGCACTCAAGACTTGAGAATCACTTACCTAAAGAATCGAGTTTATACAGTTTCGATGCCACCACATCTTTAAGTATGCATCGCTCAAGACTCTGCAAAAATAGCAAAGAGAAAGAAAAATAAATGAAGTGGCTCATGTTGTTGCTTGGAATTAACATGTTTTACCTTCCAAATCTCTTCATCTGAAAACTGTCCTACAGGGTCAATGTTGCTTCTCACAGTTCCTTAAAAAAGAATAGGTTCTTGAGGGATGATGCCGAAGCGTGACCTAAGATCATGCAGCCCTAGCGTGCAAATATCTACCATCAATGATTATTTTCCCTCCCGTCGGTTCAACCACTATAAACAAAGACAATTTATTGAATTGAATTGAATCGATGATGGTGAAATTAAACAATTCATTGAATTTAATTGAATTGAATTTTGATATATATATATATATATATATATATATATATATATAAATAAAATAATTTAATTGAATTTTTTAGGAGAATTCAACAATTCATTGAATTGAATTGAATCGATGATGGTGAAATTATTTTTAATGGTATATGGTTTAGGGTATAGGTTTAAGGTTTAATAGTTTAGGGTTTTAGGTTGATGGTTAAGGATTAAATTAATTTTTTTTATAAAGAATAGGGTCAAATTAAAATAATATTTAAATAATGAGGGTTCAATAGAAATACGAAAATAGGTGATGTGCTAAATATATAGTTTACCCTTATTAAAAAATAAAATTTTAATATATATATAAAATAATTTAATTGAATTTTTAAAAGTAATTCTTAATTGTATTATGGGTCCTTAAAATTTTAAACCTTTATTAATTAATTTAGTAATGTTCATCGGTGTTCATTATTAGTGGTGTTCATCGGTGTTCGTCGCACTTGGTAGACTCATCCTTAAACAAAGGTCCTTTATTGAAATTTCCAAGTCTTTGATTCTTTTATTTTAGTTTTTAATTTGATTTGATAATTACTTGGTAATATCTTGATTTAATTGAGTTTTATTATGGGAAATTAATCTAATTATTTATTTTTAAATTTGGATTTTTGATTGGAGTAATTGACTAAATATTTAATTAAATTATTAGATTACATGTTAGATGCAACATACATGTTTAATGAAAGGGTAAACTACTGCAGGGGTCACTTTCGTTTCCTGTTTGTACAGATTTAGTCACCACTTTTGAAAAGTGCCAATAAGTGGTCATCTACGTTTTCGATGTGTAAAGACTTGGTCACTCCGACGTTATAGTTCGTTAGTCCCCTAATGGATTGCTGATGTGACAGACGAAAAAATAAGGATAAATTACTGCAATAGCCATTAAAATTTATCTCATGTACATTTTTTCTCCTCAATTTAAAAAAGTAAACATTATAGTCACTAATAAAAATGTTTCTTTATAATTTCACCCTTAAATTTTTAAAAATTCATTTTTCAATCCTAAAACATTACAATCAATTAGTACAATAATATTATAAATGCTTAGATGAAAAATAGGTGCCCAAAGTATACCCTTTGAAATTTAGGTGCCCAAATTGCTCCTATTTGATAACTCGAACTTAAAAATTTAATCCACTAACTACTAAAAAATTCGAGTTATTGGAATTTCTATTTTATAATTCAAACTTTTTTTTTAATTTTTGAGTCGAGTTTATGAAATTATGAGTCGAGTTTTTTCACATCAAACCAAAAAATTTACCAAAAAATTATGAGTCGAGTTTAAATTGGAAATACACTTTTTTATTAAAATTAAAATGAATTTAAATTTACCAAAACCTGTAAAACAATCTAAAAGTTTATTATAAAACCTATTGAAGAAAAGGAGGCTGAGATCGGAAATGGCCACTGGAGCTGCTGGTGGAGCGCCGCTCGTATCATCGCAACTGCAGCTGCGCTTTACACGGCTTAAAGGCTAGTGTTTGCTCTTCCGTTTGTTCTCGCACGAGGAAGATTTCTTTTACCAAGAGAAAGACGTGGAATGATTGTTCCTTATCGATGGCCAATTCCCGGTTCTCATCTCGATCTCCCGTCGGAAACATGGAATCCAAGACATCAATGGAGTTTTGCGACGTAAATGATGATCGGAATATGTAAGAGGTTAGGAGATCAGAGTTTTGATTTCTTTTTTTCCTATTTTAGATGGGATTAGATCAACATTCTTTCAGGCAAAACATTCCTGTAAATCTTATTCAATTTATTCTACTTTTTGCAAACGATTCTCATCAAAAACAAACAGTGAGTCGCCGTTTAATTCTCTCATTTCGTCCAAAATTTGTTCATTTACAACAGATCTGAGGCACCTTATATATACATAGATCTGTATTCATTTTAACATTTTGGTGAATTTATGAATCAACGGATGAGAAAAAAACCCTGGATCTGATAACATTTTGCTCCAATTACCTTCATTACTATTGAACAAATTCATTTCAAATACTTAGGGACCATTAAATCATGATTCATTCACAATAATAAACTAAAAAGTTTATTTCCAATTACCAAAAAATTATGAGTCGAGTTTAAATTGGAAATAAACTTTTTTATTAAAATTAAAATGAATTTAAATTTACCAAAACCTGTAAAACAATCTAAATTTTTTTGGTTTGATGTGAAAATACTCGTAATTTCATAAACTCGACTCAAAAATTTAAAATAAATTTTGAATTATAAAATAGAAATTCCAATAACTCGAATTTTTTAGTAGTTAGTGGACTAAATTTTTAAGTTCGAGTTATTAAATAGGAGCAATTTGGGCACCTAAGTTTCAAAGGGTATACTTTGAGCACCTATTTTTCATCTAAGCATTTATAATATTATTGTACTAATTGATTGTAAAGTTTTAGGATTGAAAAATGAGATTTTTAAAAATTTAAGGGTGAAATTATAAAGAAACATTTTTATTAGTGACTATAATGTTTACTTTTTTAAATTGAGGAGAAAAATGTACATGAGATAAATTTTAATGGCTATTGCAGTAATTTATCCTTAATTTTTCGTCTGCAACATCAGCAATCCGTTAGGGGACTAACGGACTATAACGTCGGAGTGACCAAGTCTTTACACATCGAAAACGTAGATGACCACTTATTGACACTTTTCAAAAGTGGTGACTAAATCTGTACAAACAGGAAACGAAAGTGACCCCTACAATAGTTTACCCTTAATGAAATGCTTATAAGAAAGTAATAAAAAAAAAATCAAGGTGGTACGAATGGAGCTGGACGCTTGTCGTGGGTTTTCTTTTCGCACAAAACGTGCGCTGGGGTGCGGCACTTTGTGCCCAGATTTGTTTAAGCCAATTTGGCTGTAGCAAATTAAAAAAAAATGAAAAGAGGGAAATTAAAGGTGTGGCGTGAAATTTTTTTTTAAAGGGGATTGGTTCCCCTGCTGCCGTATATAAATATATATGTTCGTAACATTAATGAAAAAAAAATTAGGAAAGAAAATTAAGAATTGGTTCGAAAATTTGTGATGGGTGCTATAATAAATTGTTTATTTTGATGGGGTCCAATTTATATTGACCCTTACATTTTCTTATGAAAGTTGGCGAGTGTTCGAATATTTTTTGGTAGGCGTTGAAGCGTTGGGGTCGAGACGTTGTCTTCGAGGCGATATCAAGTTGGTGAGTAGAAATGATTTTAAAAGCTTTTCAAAGGTTTGAAAGTAAGGTTTGAGGGTTTAGATTAAGCTTGAAACGCTAATCTAAGCTCGGAAGTAAGTACAAAAGATTTCGCTCTCGATTTTAGGTTTCCATTATTTTAATAAATTCATGCTCATGTTTTGAAAATAGAATTGTTTTACCAACTGTTATATGCATGTTTTGGAAGTGAGAAATGTTGCATATGTTTATGCGTTGATAGTACATGTGTTTAGAAAGTGGTATGCGACATGTTTGAGAAAATGCCTAAATACACAATTTAATGTATTTGAGATACTTTGATAGAAATTGGTTTGAATGATGCATATGAAAAACAGTGAGGTAACCTGATTTAAAAGTGTATATTGACAAAGTGACGAGACTTGATATTGTCGGATATAATTGGTCGACCAATAGGATGAGAAGTACACTATAATATAAAAAATTCGTACGTGAGACAAATTCATCAGTTACACAATAGGGGAGATTCTATTCTGTTGCGAGTGACAGAGGTAGATTCTATCACCAACGAGCACTGGGGATAGTGCCATCCCGACCAAAGTGAGATAATGGTGAGGGTAGATTTCACCATGTGACTTGATGGGGATAGATTCCATCAAGGTGTCCGCACATCTGAGCATTTATGGATATGGGTAGTACTATCCAAAGATGGGGTAGATTCCATCTGTGTTACTTTTAATGCCAATATATGAGATTACATGTATCATGGTTTTTTACTGGCTTTGTATATTGAAATTTTACTGGCTTTATGATGTACAAGCACGAGAAGCTTGCAATGGGTTTTGCATTGTGGTAAATGCATGAGATTGGTGATACATGACTTAGAAATGATTATCGGTTTTACTTTGAAAGTGATTTAAAGCATGTGTTGTATTTGAGCATGATGAAAATTGATTTTTATTTGAAAAATGGTTTTAAAACGCATTGTTGTTGGTTTTTAATTGAGCGACCCTCACTAGGCATTTATGCTTACGCTCTCTTTTTCCAACAATGCAAAGAAATAGCTTGGTTGTGGCAACAAGGAAGCGAGAGAAGATTCCAAGGGTATTTCATAGCTCAAGTTTGGTTTATATTTACAAAATAGTAATAAGTGGAAATGGGAGGGTACCTATATGTTTTGGGAGGTTATGTTTGAAACTCCCTAGTTTGTGGCAAATTTATGTTGCCTATTTGGACTTGTAAATGACCTTTACATGTTAGTATTTGGTTTGGTTTGCATTTTGAACTTTATGTGGTTATTTTCCTAGGAAGCATGTGTATAGATTGTCATCTATGATTGTGTTTATGTTGAATGCTTGGTTTGGTGACTAACACCTTTGGAACTATGTTGCAAATGGTTGAGTTTATGTTAGAAGCATGTTAGAATGGTTTCGAATAATTTCTAGTATGATAGAAGCATGTTGGAATGGTTGAGCTTATGTTAGAAGCATGTTAGAATGGGTTTATTAGTTACTTGTTATCTGTAAGTTTGCTGTTGTTACATTTTGACCTCTGAATGTTAAGAATGTAATTGATTGAGTTTGGAGTGTTGTTTTAAGTTTGCTTTTGACATGCAAGCTTGAAATATGACTAATTAAGGATTGATAATCTTGATCTGGCCCAATTCTTCAAATTTATCTGATTTTACAAAATGATCCCTAAAACATGTTTAGAATAAATTAAATGTTCAATTAACCTCTTTCGAGTCATAACTTTATTTGCTATGAGCATGATCACCTTAGGATTCGTTAAGAGCATCTAGACAAGATTCAAGAAAAAAATAGGGTCATTTATTGAGGTAAATCTTCACCGGTTTACTTCAATATTCCACATGTAACTCGTTCTAGTCGGTAAAACGTTTAGACCGAGTCAAGGAGGTTATATTTGTTTGTATCAGAGCCAGGTTTAAGAAAAATTGGGAGGTAAGTTGGTTGAATTATCAATGTCTGAATGATTTCTTGATGTTTTTTATGCACGGTGGTTGCTTATGTTATGTTTTAACCATTGATTGATTGTGTGCTATGCACGGTGTTTGATAACATATGTTGTTGATATTACGTCATGTATGGAGGAGAGATATTGGGGTTCCTATTGCCTTATTACTATTAGTATAAAGAGATATTTGTTTTAAAACTTGAGCATCTTGGAATCTTGCTTCGAGTTGGCCTAATTGTTTTAAGGTTGTATTTTCATGCTATAATTTTATTTGTTTTTGAAAATGGAACCGAAATGAGAGCTTGGAAGACTAGTAATGTCGGGGAGAAGTATGCCGATAAGAATGGTATTTGATCTTGAGTTGACTTGGTCCGCGATCAAGAATTGTCAGAAGTGATCCCCGAACTTGAGTGACTTAGTCCTCGTTCGCGAGATTATATATGGTGTTGGGTCAGGGCAGCATGTTTAAATTGGGAAATGAGATTCAGTTTGTAAGGATGTGCTAGCATACACCATAACTGGCTACCGATGAACGCAAATGATGTGAGCGTTTCGACCTGGTTTGGTTAAGGCAATGTGTAAAATGAGAACGTGGTTGTGGGAATGTTTACTTTGGAGTTCTTTTCTTGTAGCCTCAGCGCGATAATTAATGATAATGGTGTTGCTTTGATTTAGTATTTAGGACGAGTAGATGATCAATGTCCTATTGGCATTTGAGGTTACGAAGAGACAAGTATTCTGAGAATACTTGGGGTTTAAGTTTAGCAAGAGTGGTAGCGGTTTCGTGTGCAATGATGCACCGACGTGAATCTTTAAGGTGATGTTTAAGGTGATTTATGGAGGTTGGAGTTTGTAGTACGAGGTCTTTTCTGAGATTAGTTGTTGCTAATGAAGTTTATTGAGGAAATTTTCTTAGGTTGTCACGCTGTTGGTGAAGTTGCAACATTAGAGATGCCTTGACAGTGCATGGTTATGTGTTTGCAGTTGATATGATTGAGTTTCGTTTCTATGGTTTTGATGTTATCTTGGGTATGGATTGGTTGACGGAACACAAAGCTGTGGTTGATTTTGAATCTAAGCGAGTTTCTTTGAAGCTTGCCGATGATTATGAAGTTGTGGCAGTGGGTGAGAATGTCAAGTTCTTATCCAATGTTGTTTCGTCTTTGGAAGCACAAAAATTGTTCGAGGTTGGGTGTTAAGCATACTTGGCGTATGTTATGAATCTGAATGTGAAGGAGGCACAACCCAGGATATTCACATCATTTATGATTTTCTAGGAGTGTTTCTAGAAGAGTTGTATGGTTTACCGCCGGATAGGGAAGTAGAGTTTTGTATTGAGACGTATGCGGATACGGCTCCGGTGTCCATTGCTCCGTATCGCATGACACCTAAAGAGTTGGAGGAGTTGAAGAAGCAACTTTAGGAGTTGTTGGACCGTGGTTTCATTTGTCCTAGTGTTTCGCCTTGGGGAGCACCTGTGTTGTTTGTGAAGAAGAAGGATGACACTATGAGAATGTGAATTGATTATCGGCAACTGAACAAATTGAAAATTAAGAATAAGTATCCTTTGCCACGGATTGACGATCTTTTTGATCAATTTTGTGGTGCAACGGTGTTTTCTAAGATCGATTTGAGATCATGACACTATCAATTGAAGGTGAATAATAGAGATGTACCGAAGACAACTTGTCGATCACGTTACGGGCACTATGAGTTTTTGGTGATGTTGTTTGGGTTGACAATTTCGCCTGCAGGTTTCATGGATATGATGAATCGGGTGTTCCATGAATTCTTGGATCAATTTGCAGTGGTGTTTATTGATGATATCCTTGTGTATTCTCGTACGGAGGAGGATCATGGTAAGCATTTGAAGTTTATTTTGCAAGTCTTGTTGAATAATCAGCTTTATGCTAAGTTGAGTAAGTGTGAGTTTTGGAGTAAGGAAGTGGTTTTCCTTGGTCATGTTGTATCGGCTGAAGGAATTCGTGTAGATCCAAAACAGATTGAAGCGATTGTAAATTGGAAACAACCTAAGTCGTTGATAGAGGTTCGTAGTTTCTTAGGCCTGGTAGGATATTATCGTTGTTTTATGGATGACTTTTCAAAGGTTGCTGCTCCTTTGACGAAGTTGTTGCAAAAAGATGTTCGTTTTGAGTGGACGATAGCTAGACAACAAGGTTTCGAGAAGTTGAAGGAAGCTTTGACGCAAGCTCTCATCTTGATTCAACCTGAGTCAGGGAAAGAGTGTGATCTATAGTGATGCATCTTATGTTGGTTTAGGGTGTGTGTTGATGCAAGATGGTAGAGTTGTGGTTTATGCGTCTAGGGAGTTGAAGGTTCATGAGTGCAATTACCGTACTCATGATATAGAATTGGCTGCAGTGGTGATTGCGCTAAATTTTTGGAGGCATTATCTTTATAGTGAAAAGTGTGTAGTATATACAGACATAAGAGTTTAAAGTATTTGATGTCGCAGAAGGAGTTGAATCTTAGGCAACAAAGATGGTTGGATTTGCTTAAAAATTACGACTTGATGATAGAGTATCACCCTGGAAAGGCCAATGTTGTGGCTGATACTTTGATTAGAAAGGTGGTTGTAGAGTTGAGAGCGATGTTTGTCGATTGGATGTGTCGCAAGATGCCGGGTTGGTTGTTGAGTTGCAAGTGAAGCCTTCTTTGGTGCAGATGATTAAAAAGAAGCAGTTCCTGGACAATTCGTTGGTACCTCATGTCCAGGACATAGCAAATGGTAATCCAGCAGAGTTTTGTTCTTGTAACACCCTGGTTTTGGGCCTAGATGTTTTAGACATCGGATCAGACCGGTTGGAAACGGTTCGAATTGTGTTAGATGGTTTAGGGAAATTAAGGATCGAGAAAGGATAAAATTATGAAAAAATTGCTAAAATCCTCTAAAATCATGTTTAAGAGGTTGGTCAAATCAATTTTGCAAAATAAGTTTCAGAAGTGGTACATTTTGGGTAATGAGCAAAATATAAAGTTTCAAAACTATGGAAAAATGCAATTTCAAAAGAGGAGTAAAAAATCTCAGAATCTTTAGGGAGTTATGGTGCAATTACACCTTCCTTAAATTGACACGTGTTTTAAAACGATTATTAGATGATTAAAATAAAAAAGGAATTTTATTTTATTAAATTGTTAAAATAGTTTAATGAGAAGTTTTTCATGTAACTACCTTTCATTTCAGCAAAACCATTTTCTCAAATCTTTCTCCAGATTTCTTTTCTCCCAAACACTCTCTTTGATTTCGAAATCATTTTCAAAGATTCTCGTCAAGTTCTTCAAGGTTTGTGAAGGAAAAACTTGTCAAACTTGAAGGAAGGCAAGGATTGGAGGTAAATCCCATTCTCAACCTTCAATCTAGGTTCTTTAATGAAATTCCCAAGATCTTTGACTTCTAATTGTTGTTTTTGGCTGAGTTTTTATTATAGTTTTGATTTAAGATCAAAATCTTGCAAAATCATGGTTTAAATCTTGATTTTCGAAATGTTATTTATGAGCTTTGTTTTGGATTGATTTTAATTAAGTTTTGAGTTGATTATTATGTTTAAAAAGGGCTTTAATAATATAAATCCCGAAATCCTTGAGATCCTTGAGTTTCTTGATGGTTTTAGTTGGGTTTTTGTGGTGATTTGATGATGTTAAGCTTGCTGGAGGTATAAGGAAGGGTTTAGGTTTCTTGAAGCATTTTAATGCATTTGGATCTCTGTTTTGATGATCAAAAACAGGGGATCTTGATCCGGAAGCAAGTGAAGCATTTTTGGAGGCTTCACAAGGGTGGTCTTCACGTCGGCGAGCGAGGTTTCATGTATCGGTGAGTGGAAATGGAATTTCCAGCTTTGTAACACTTTGAGCGTGGTCTTGGGAGCTTAGTGTAAGTTTGAAACACTTAGCTAAGCTCAAGAGTAAGTAAATCGAAAGTTTCTCTCGAAATGTGCTATGTTTTTGTTAGAAATACACTTGAATTAAATGTGGTTTAATTACTATTTTAAAGCATGTTTTTGAGCATTGACGATCCTGGTTTTTAATGCCATTTTGTTAAGGATGCACTTGGTAGGCGATCCTTGGATTTATGAGATTTATGCATTTGAGCTTAAGCATGTTTATGCTTGTGAAAATGGCATTGTGATTTATGCTTGTAAAATAGTGGAATAATGATGTTAAATGATTATATTGGCAAGTGATGGAAATGGTTTTTGATTACTTTAATCGGATATAGTTAGTCGACTATAGGATTGGGTGCACTGTGAATAAAGTCACCTTGGATGTCGAGGGATTCTGATTGTGCTGTAAACTCCATACAAGTACCCTAATGATTGAGGCTAAGATCACAACGGTGGATGGTTTAATCTCGTGTGTGAGTCTTATGGTTTGTGTCTCGTACTCTCGTTAGTGGAATTATACAACTACCGATGAGTGATGTTGAGGGATTGTGATTGTGCCATTAATCTCCATCACGGGTGTTGAGGGGTTGTGATTGTGCCATTTATCTCCACCTTGTGTAGTCTGGTAGTGTGTATGATGCGTGTGGGACAACGGTTGTAATCCGCGTATCCGATTGTGTCATTTGTGTTTTGGTGTTGATATGGTTTGAGAATTGATCACTTGCGAGCCAATATAATGTTGTTGATTAATGATTTAAGCATGAGATGCTTGAGAACTATGCTAGAATGCATGTGATTCTTGGTTTAAGCATGAGCAAAGGGATTTTTGTTGTTATTTTAATGATGCTATGAGCATGTGGTTTTAAAAGTGCATTGCTGCTTTAATGAGCATGTTTTAAAGGAAGGCATATGTTGTTAAATGATGATGTTTTGGTTTTACAAAATGTATTGATGAATGTTCGTTTTTTAGCGGTCCTCATTAAGCTTTATGCTTAAGCTCATTTGTTTCATCAATGCAGAGAATTGAGTATTAGAGGCAGCAAGAAAGCAAGGGTATTCCAAGTATCTTGGGTAAGCAATGTATGTGGTTTTACTTTAGTGTAATAAGAGGCAATGGGTGGGATTTTGTGAAACCGATAAATTGATTTTGATATAACTAAAGAATTTAAGGACTAAATTGAAAATGAGAAAACAAATTTTTAAGTCCTCAAACCTCTCTATATGCTTAAAGGAAAATGGCTAAGTTAAAAACGTAATTTGTCAAAACTTTCCTAAGTGTTCTTGAAGCCAAAACAGTGATTTTTGAGTCACCGTTTCGTAACGGCCTTAGGCGTTCTGGAACACTTTTGAAACTGTGAACCTGTGTTTCGGAATGTGTATCAAAACGATTTTGAAACTGTGAATCTTTGTTTCAAAATGGCATTCAAGCCAGATTTCAAAAATATGACCATTGAAGTTTTTAACTGATTTTAACTAATTTTATACTGATCGTTAAGGCGTATCGAAACACCTTCAGTCTGTTTCGATATGAGCTTTGACAGTGGCTAAATGTTTCGAAACTTGTTTCGAAATGGCTCTTAGCGTATCGAAACGATCGTAATCGTTTTGGTACGGGCTCTTTAATGCACCCCAATGACTCTTTCTTTTTTGGTTTGTTTCGAAACAGGATCAGGCGTTTCAAAATTGGTGGTTGCAGACTGCATTTATAGAGGGAAGATAACATCCCCAACGGCTCTATTGATGAATGCAACAACCACAACGGCTAGAATTCAATGAGAAGGTATAAAAGGGACCTCTAAAAGCTTCAGCAACAACTATTGATCCAAAAGCAAACATCCAAACATCAAATCCAAGCATTTGTGCCTAAATCCCATTATTGTCTTGTAACCCCAATTGTAATTTTAATTCTTATCCTTTCAATTGGGTTGAGTGCTTGTAATTGGACAACTTTGTGTATTGAGAGATACTTGTTTTAGCCAACAACTTCTTTGTTATTCTTGTGTGAGGATTGGGTCAAATTTTGGGTAGAAAATTTGACCGATATTGTAACGATTACCTCCTTAGCCTAGAAAAGGGGAAGAACAATTAGTGGAATTGTTGAAAATCCTTAGTGAAGCTAAGGTAGTGGATGTAGAGTTCAATTGGAACTTGAACCACTCTAAATTCCCTTGTCTACCATTTTTATTTGTCAATTCCACTGCCAAAAAGTTTAAAAACCCAATTCACCCCCTATTGGTTTATATCGATCATTCGATCCACTCAACAATTGGTATCAGAGCCTACCTCTTTGAAGGATTAACAACTACAAGAGGAGTTCCTAGGAAGAGTGTGATCATCCAAAAATAAAGACATGGCATCTACCTCCAGATCTAGCATGTACGAGTCTCAATCCACTACAAAACCGCCATTCTTTAATGGTGACAACTATCCATTTTGGAAGAACCGGATGCGCCTCTTCATCAAGTCCAACGATTACTTGGTTTGGGATGTCATTGAAAATGGTCCCTACATTCCATTGAAGAGAGACGATGAAGGAAAGAAGGTTCTAAAGTAGAAGATTGAGATGAGTGAAGATGAGAGGAAGAAGATCCAAATAAATGACAAAGCTCTTCACATGATCTTTTTCTCTTTCGGTCCCTATATCTACTCCAAAGTCTCATCCATTGAAAGTGCCAAGGAAGTGTGGGATACTCTAGAGACCACTTATGAAGGAACCAATGATGTGAAGGAGACCAAGATTGGAATTCTCAATCTTAGTTATGAGAATTTCAAGATGGAGCCCGACGAAACGATGTCCAAGATGTTCGATCGCTTCTCAACCATCGTCAATAGGCTTAAGGGCTTTGGAGAGACAATCCCGGAAGACAAACTTGTCCGGAAGATACTCTACTCACTTTCCGAATCTTGGGATGGGAAGAGAACCACCATCATCGAGGCTAAAAACTTGAAGACTCTAAAACTTGATGAGCTTATGGGTTCTCTCCTTACTCATGAAATAATGAAGCAATGAAGGGAAGAAGAAAAGAAGAAGGAAGAGAAAAGAGTGGAGAAGCTAGAGGTAGAAAAGAAGAAGAAAATGGGAGTGGCTCTCAAAGCTTCATTACATGAGGAGAGCTCTTCTAGTGAGGAAGATGATTTAGAAGAATTGGCTATGATAGCCAAAAGATTCTCACGATTCATGAGGTCTAATCGAGGAAGGAAGATTCAAAGAAAGATGGACTTCAAGGGTAAAAATAAAGAAGAAGAGATAGATCAAATCATTTGCTTCGAGTGCAAAAAGCCCGATCACATTCGTTCGGAGTGCCCTCAATTTAAGAAGAAGGGCTTGAAGAAGAAGAAGAAGCTCAAAGCCAAGCTTGCTACTTGGAGTGATGAGGAGTCATCCGAGGATGACAAACAAGAAGTGGCCAACCTTTGCCTCATGGCACTTGAGGAAGATTCCTCCATGGGGGAGCATTGCTACAAGGCCAAAGCACAAAGTCAAAATTCATGGTACCTTGATAGTGGATGCTCGAGGCATATGACCGAAGACAAGAGTAGATTCATGGACTTAAAGCCAAAAAGTAGAGGAGTGGTGACATTTGGTGACAACTCCAAAGGCCACATTAAAGGTATTGGCTCCATAGGTAATCACTCTACCATTCTTATTGAAAATGTCTTGTATGTTGATGGTCTTAAACACAATTTGTTGAGCATAAGCCAATTATGTGATAAAGGATTTAATGTCTTATTTGATAAAAATGGGTGTAAAATTGTTGACATTAAATCAAATAATATTATGCTCATAGGTCATCGCATAGGTAACATTTACATGGTGCATTTAGATGACATACATACATCCCATGCATGTTTAGTAGCTCAAAATGAAAATGATGAATGGCTATGGCATACGAAACTAGGACATGCTAGCATTAGTGTTTTAGAAAAATTAGTTTCCCTAGATCTAGTTAGAGGTTTACCCAAAATTAAGTTCTCAAATGATAAAATATGTGATGCATGCTCTAAGGGTAAACAACATAAGTCATCCTTTAAATCCATTAATGACGTTTCTACAAGTAGGTGTTTACAACTTATTCATATGGATTTATTTGGGCCTATTAGGACTATGAGCTTGGGTGGTAAATCTTATGCATTTGTACTAGTTGATGATTTTTCTAGATTTACTTGGGTTCTATTTTTAAGTACTAAAGATGAGGCTTTAGAAAAATTCATCACATTTTCAAAATTAACCCAAAATGATCTTGAACTTAGAATTTCTCATATTAGAAGTGATCATGGAACCGAATTTCAAAATTTAGGGTTTGAAGAGTTTTTAAATGAAAATGGTATTAGCCACAATTTTTCGGCTCCTCGAACTGCTCAACAAAATGGGGTAGTTGAGAGGAAAAATAGAACTTTACAAGAAATGGCTAGGATCATGCTTTGTGAAAACAATTTACCTAAATATTTTTGGGCGAAAGCCACAAACACCGCTTGCTACATTGTAAACCGAGTAATGATTTGGCCAATTTTAAAGAAAACACCATATGAGATTTTAAAATCTAAAAAGCCTAACATTAGCTATTTTCATCCATTTGGTTGCAAGTGTTTTGTTTTAAATAATGGAAAAGATAACTTAGGTAAATTTGATGCAAAAAGTGATGAAGCTATTTTCATAGGATATTCCTTAAACTCTAAAGCCTATCGTGTATTTAACAAGAGAACTTTAGTAGTAGAAGAATCTATACATGTTGTATTCGATGATAACCTCCTTCCAAGGAAGGATTCTTGTGATGATGATGATGTAGGAATCATTAATGCCTTTGATGGAGGACAAACTTCAAAGGAGGATGAGATTCCAATAAAGGAAGAGGATACACAAGATCCACCTCTTGAAGCCTTGAAGGACTTGGCTCTTGAGGAAAAGGAAGTGAGATACCCAAGGGAGTTCAACTATGTCAAAGGTGGTGAAATCTTGGGTGATCCATCCAAGGGGGTAACCACTAGATCTTCTCTTAAACTTATGAACCATGTTGCATTTATCTCATCCATAGAGCCTAAAAATATCAAAGAAGCATTAAAAGATGATTTTTGGATTTTGGCCATGCAAGAGGAATTAAATCAATTTGAGAGAAGTAATGTTTGGACATTAGTTGATAGGCCTAGTAATCAATCTACTATAGGAACTAAATGGGTCTTTAGGAACAAACTAGATGAGAGTGGTAAGATTGTGAGAAATAAAGCTAGATTAATAGCATAAGGTTACACTCAAGAAGAGAGAATAGATTTAGATGAAACCTATGCTCCCGTAGCTAGAATGGAAGTCATTAGGATGTTTCTTGCATATGCATGTTATCATGATTTCAAGCTTTTTCAAATGGATGTTAAAAGCGCATTTTTAAATGGTTTTATAAATGAGGAAGTGTATGTGGAACAACCACCGGGTTTTGAAGACTCAAAATTTCCAAATCATGTTTTCAAACTTACTAAAGCTCTTTATAGTTTAAAACAAGCTCCTAGAGCTTGGTATGAAAGACTTTCAAACTTTTTAATTGAAAAAAGTTTTGAAAAGTTAAGGTGGACACTACACTTTTCATAAAAAGGTATAAAAATGACATCTTAGTAGTACAAATTTATGTTGATGATATTATTTTTGGATCTACTAATGAATGTCATTGCAAAGAGTTTGCTAAGTTAATGCAAGGTGAATTTGAGATGAGCATGATGGGGGAGCTCTCATTCTTTTTGGGACTCCAAATCAAGCAAAGGAAGGATGGCACCTTCATCAATCAAGCAAAGTACATCAAGGATATGCTCAAGAAGTTTGGCTTGGAGAATGCAAAGCCTCAAGCCACACCCATGAGCTCATCTACAAAGCTTGACAAAGATGAAGGAGGTAAGTGTGTTGACTCTAAGCTTTACCGTTCTATGATTGGATCATTGCTTTACCTTACCGCAAGTAGACCGGATATCTTGTTTAGTGTTTGCTTGTGTGCTATGTTTCAAGCTAGTCCTAAAGAGTCTCACCTTATAGCCGTTAAGAGAATCTTTAGGTACCTTAGAGATACCCCTTGTTTAGGTCTTTGGTACCCTAGAGACTCCACCTTCAACCTTCATGCTTATTCGTATGCGGATTATGGGGGATGTAAAATCGATAGGAAAAGTACTTCGGGAACTTGTCAATTCCTAGGTAGTATGCTCATATCTTGGTTCTCTAAGAAACAAAATAGTGTAGCTCTTTCTACCACCGAAGCCGAGTACATATTCGTAAGGAGTTGTTGTGCTCAAGTCCTTTGGATGAAGCAACAACTCTTAGATTATGGTATTAAAGTTGAAACCATACCCTTTAAGTGTGATAACACTAGTGCCATATGTTTGACAAGAAATCCCATCCAACACTCTAGAACCAAACATATAGAAATAAGGCATCATTTCATTAGAGATCATGTCTTTAAGGAAGATGTTGTTATAGAGTATGTTGACACCTTAAACCAACTAGCAGACATCTTTACAAAGCCTTTAGATAAAGAACATTTTTGGTCCTTTAGGAGAGAGTTAGGTCTAACTAGCCTATCTTGACCTTTTAGGACCCTTTTTGTGCTTAAATTGCTTGATGTCTTGAAAATGCCATGTTTATGTGTTATTACTCCTAATTCCATCCATGCTAATAGTTAGGGGGAGTATTTCTTTTATACATGTCTTTCCTGCTCATTCATGTCATTCATGCGAATTAGGACTTCATAAAATCCATTTTTCTGCAATTTTAGAGCCTCATCCGCACTTCCAGGCCCAGGTGTATCGAAACGGATCCAACTGTTTCGATACGGGTGCCTTAAAAATTCATTTGAGAGAAGGGTGTTTCGAAACGCCGTCAAAGGGTTTCGAAACGTTTTTGCTACTGCCAAGGGGTGTATCGAAACGTGTTTCGATACGAGTCAACGTGGGATTCGATACGGTCAAAGCCGTATCGGAACGGTCAGCTGGACTTGAAACGTCAGTCAACGTTCGGTGCCCGCGTTTCGAAACAGTCTAAACCTGTTCCGAAACGGGTTTGCGGACAGCTTTAAAGAGGCCTTTTAATGTTAAAGTTTCACTTTAATTAAAATTCCTTCAAAACTGTAAAAACCCTAGATCGATTTTTCCTATAAAACCCTCTAAACCTAATTGTTTTTCATCAAATCTTGAGAGCTTTTACACTCAAACACAAGTCTAAGCAAGCATCAACAATTTTGTGCAAGTTTTTCCATCTATTCATCCAAAATCCCAATCTAAGGTATATTTTCATCTTTTTCTTTTTCCTTAAATTTGTATTCGAATCCTAGGTTAGAAAATTTTAATTTTGTATAGATTATGTGTTTTGCTACTTAGGTTTTTCAAATCTTGTAAATTTTTTTAAAAATCTTAAAAATTTTTATTCGAATATATTGTTTTTGATTCGTATTTTTTCTGTTTTTTTTAAATTGTTTTCTCTTAATTTTTTTGTTTTGTATCTATGTTCTTAAAATTTGTTTTACACCTAAGTGGGATTTACCTTTGGATTGAATTAAGGATTTTCATGCATACACTTCAATTTTTTTTACAAATTGCATGCTTTATGTTTTTAGGATTTTTCAATGGATCCCGCTAACAAGAAACGTAAGGCACCTCAATCGGGTGAAGCTTCAAACCAAGCCGCTATCCGTCCCAACCTTACTCAAAATTTTCTCAAGAGTCTCAAAACTCCCGCGATGAAGGATCGTTTCGCTTATGTTAAGGAGATTGCAGTTCGTCGTGAACGTGTTGGTCACATCTCGTTTCTTAACTCCGAGCGCTTTCACTTCCGTTATCTCGACCGTTTACAAGAATGGGGCTTCATTAGTTTCTTGAGTATTCCGGACATTTGCTACAAGCACATGGTTCTCATCTTCTACTCGAATGCCCAACTTATTAATAATGAAGATAACTCCGAAGTTGTTGGCATTGACTCTCTTATCTTGGGGAAGAAGATTGTCATCGACATCCCTTATTTAGAGGCTACTTTTGGTCTTAAGAATGAAGGAATCGAGAATGAGACTCATTTTGGTTCTCACACCGGTTCCGTGCTTGCCTTGGATGCTCATGATAGGTTCCTCCACTTGATGATCTCGTGGTTTATTCGCCCCTCCGGAGGTAAATTCTCTCACGTTCGTGAAGTAGATTATTTTTGGCTTGAATGTTTTCATCGTAGAGAGCGCCCAAATCTTGTTAAGATTATGTTTGCCGAGATGGTGAACAATGTGAAACTTCGTGAGACCCGATGCTCTCAAATCCTTCACATATGTGACTGTTTTAAGTCATATCTTTGGCGTGCTTAAACTTGATTGCACTTATGACTCTCCGGAACCCCGTAAGCAAAAACTTGGTGAATCTTCTCTCCGCAAGTCCGATTTTCATTACACCCTTGGTCGATGGGAACGAGTTGATAGGGATGCACCTGCACCTCAAGTTGAACCTCAACTACAAGCTTCAAGTCCTAACAATGAAGCTCTTATGGCTTTTATCACGGAGCGGTTCAACACAATGGAGGCGGGTCTTGGTACTATCAATAATCGCTTGCAATCCGTGGAAAATCGTCTCACCTCTCTTGAGAATCAACATCAATCCATGGACTTATCATTCTCCACTTTTTATGGTCAATGGATGGCTTTTCGTCGCTCTCATGCTAGGGACGATGATGATTCCTTGGATGGTGATGGTGACAACGACGAGGCTTAGGATTTTCATGGCATATCATATTAGCTTATCATATTAGGACTAAGTTTGCATCTTTATTTCCTTTATGTTTTATGAACCTATGCTTTGATTACTTTGTTTGGGATTAAGCTTTGAACCTTATTGTTTAAGTTTTATGTTTTGGATATTTGAATTCTATGAATCTATATTATGTTGCTTATTGCCTATTGTTTTTAACCTTGTTTCTTCTCTTTGAGCCTTGTTTATTATTTTTGATCTAACAAAAAGGGGGAGAAGTAATCTAAGAGCCAAATTTCGTTTTATGTGTTTTAAGTTTTTTTTAGTTTTAAAACTTGGATTTAAATCTTTTTAAAACTTTAAAACCCATCTTAAATTGAGGGGGATTTAGAATGTATTCAAGATTTTCAAAACTCTTAAAAATTCTAACTTTGGTTTTGCTATATCAAAAAGGGGGAGATTGTGAAACCGATAAATTGATTTTGATATAACTAAAGAATTCAAGGACTAAATTGAAAATGAGAAAATGAATTTTTAAGTCCTCAAACCTCTGTTTCGGAACTTTTCTAAGTGTTCTTGAAGCCAAAAAAGTGATTTTCGAGTCACGGTTTCGGAACGGCCTTAGGCGTTCTGGAACAATTTTGAAACTGTGAACCTGTGTTTCGGAACGTGTATCGAAACAGTTTTGAAATTGTGAACCTTTGTTTCGAAACGACTTAAGAACATCGAGACGGTTTGACCCGTTTCGATACGGTAGTATCGAAACGACCTCAAACGTTTCGAAAAGACATTCAAGCCAAATTTCAAAAATATGACCGTTGAAGTTTTTAACTAATTTTAACTAATTTTATACTGATCGTTAAGGCGTAACGAAACACCTTCAGTCCGTTTTGATACGAACTTTGACAGTGGCTAAATGTTTCGAAACGTGTTTCGAAACGACTCTTAGTGTATCGAAACGATCGTAACCGTTTCGGTATGGACTCTTTAATGCACCCCAAAGGCTTTTTCTTTTTTGGTCTATTTCGAAACAAGATCGGGCGTTTCGAAACGGGTTGTTGCAGACTGCATTTAAGGAGGGAAGATAACATCCCTAACGGCTCTATTGATTAATGCAACAACCACAACGACTAGAATTCAATGAGAAGGTATAAAAGGGACCTCTAAAAGCTTCAGCAACAACTATTGATCCAAAAGCAAACATCCAAACATCAAATCCGAGCATTTGTGCCTAAATCCCATTATTGTCTTGTAACTCCAATTGTAATTTTCATTCTTATCATTTCAATTGGGTTGAGTGCTTGTAATTGGGCTACTTTGTGTATTGAGAGATACTTGTTTTAGCTAACAACTTCTTTGTTATTCTTGTGTGAGGATTGAGTCAAATTTTGGGTAGAAAATTTGACCGATATTGTAACAATTACCTCCTTAGCCTAGAAAAGGGGAAGAGCAATTAGTGGAATTATTGAAAATCCTTAGTGAAGTTAAGGTAGTGGATGTAGAGTTCGATTGGAACTTGAACCACTCTAAATTCCCTTGTCTACCATTTTTATTTGTCAATTCCACTACCAAAAAGTTTAAAAACCCAATTCACTCTTGGTTTATATCGATCATTCGATCCACTCAACATATTTCTACTCTTGGTTTTGTTGGTGATGTTAAACACCTTGAGCATGTATGGTTTATGTTTTTGGACATGTAAATGGCCTCTAATTGGTTTATGTTCTTGCTTATAGTGTTTTGAGTATGATACGGCTTATTGTCTTAAGCATGCTTGAGTAGCTAATAGTTCACCATGTTTTGATGTGCTTGATGAGTATATTATGCTGTTTGTTGATGCTTATATGTTTGATACGTTGTTTATAGCATGGACGTATGTATTAAACATGTTTTGATGTTGTTAAATGTGTTTGAATGGCTGTTGTATGTACAAGTCTGGTATGCGTATTTGGTTCTTGATTTTTGTATGTTCAATTTGATGAGTTTGGATGACCTGTTTGAGATGAAATTTGACATATTGGCATGTTACATTACTAATTAAGGATTGGTAACTTTAAAATCTGGAAATTCCCTGTAATTCTTAGAAATTACAGTTTAGTCCTTATAGTTGTGTTTTGAGCAATTGACACCTAATTGAATTCCGATCGCTGTGCCGGTTTCGCCTAATCGCTTTGCTGAACATATAGGATAATAATATGCATCTAGAGAAGATAAAAAGGAAAAAAGGGTCGTTAATCGAGGTTGACTTTAACGAGTTGACTTTGGTTTTCCCCGTGTAATCTTCTTAGTTCGGGTCGGGCGTCTAGGACGTGCTAAGAGGGTTACATTTGTTGGTATCAGAGCCAAGTTCCAAAAGAATTGAGGATGATGGTAAGTGAAATTGGAATGTTTTGATGTTTGATGCAATGTTAAATGGCATTTTGTTTGAAAAAACATGTTTTTAGTCGAATGTTGGTGTTTATGCCATGCTTTGTTATTATGAATCACATGTGAGATAAATATGATTGTATGTTGATGTTGAGGATGATGTAAAGCATGATAAATATGATATGCTATGGTATGCTATGTTATGCTTGGGGGAAATCGGGGTGCCCATTGCCTTATTACACTAGTTAAATGTTTTTGTGAACTTGGATCCTTGCTTGATGCTGGCCTAAATCATGGTTTGATTTGTTTTTGTTGTTATGGCTTGTAAAAAATAGCATAATAGGTCCGAGGAGAGAGCTTAGGTCGAACACGATTGTGCCTGCGGCTGAGTAGGGCAATCAGGGGGTTGAGAACCCAGCTGATGAGACTTTACCTACGGCGAGCGAGGTTTCATGTATTAGTGAGTGGAAATGGAATTTCCAGCTTTGTCACGCTTTGAACGTGGTCTTGGGAGCTTAGTGTAAGTTTGAAACACTTAGCTAAGCTCAAGAGTAAGTAAATCGAAAGTCTCTCTCGGAATGTGCTATGTTTTTGTTGGAAATGCAATTGAATTAAATGTGGTTTAATTACTGTTTTAAAGCATGTTTTAGAGCATTGAGGATGCTGGTTTTTAATGCCATTTTGTTAAGGATGCATTTGGTAGGTGATCCTTGGATTTATGAGATTTATGCATTTGAGTTTAAGCATGTTTATGCTTGTGAAAATGGCATTGTAATTTATGCTTGTAAATTAGTGGAATAATGATGTTAAATGATTATATTGGCAAGTGATGGAAATGGTTTTTGATTACTTTAATCGGATATTGTTATCCAGCTATAGGATTGGGTGCACCATGAATACAGTCGCATTGGATGTCGAGGGGTTGTGATTGTGCCGTAAACTCCATCCAAGTACCCTAACGATTGAGGCTAAGATCACAACGATGGATGGTTTAATCCCGTGTGTGAGTCTTGTGGTTTGTGTCCCGTACTCTTCTTAGTGGAATTATACAACTACCGATGAGTGATGTTGAGGGGTTGTGATTGTGCCATTAGTCTCCATCATGGGTGTTGAGGGGTTGCGATTGTGCCATTTATCTCCACCTTCTGTAATCTGGTAGTGTGTATAAAGCGTGTGGGACAACACTTGTAATCTGCGTATCCGATTGTGTCATTTGTGTTTTGGTGTTGATATGGTTTGAGAATTGATCACTTGCGAGCCAATATAATATTATTGATTAATGATTTAGGCATGAGATACTTGGGAACTATGCTAGAATGTATGTGATGCTTGGTTTAAGCATGAGCAAAGGGATTTTTGTTGTTATTTTAATGATGCTATGAGCATGTGGTTTTAAAAGTGCATTGATGCTTTAATGAGCATGTTTTAAAGGAAGGCATATGTTGTTAAATGATGATGTTTTGGTTTTACAAAATGCATTGATGAATGTTTGTTTTTTTAGCGGTCCTCACTAAGCTTTATGCTTACGCTCATTTGTTTCATCAATGCAGAGAATTGAGTATTAGAGGTAGCAAGAAAGCAATGGGATTCCAAGTATCTTGGCTAAGCAATGTATGTGGTTTTACTTTAGTGTAATAAGAGGTAATGGGTGGGATTTCTACTCTTGGTTTTGTTGGTGATGTTAAACACCTTGAGCATGTATGGTTTATGTTTTTGGACTTGTAAATGGCCTCTAATTGGTTTGTGGTCTTTCTTATAGTTTTTTGAGTATGCTACGACTTATTGTCTTAAACATGCTTGAGTAGCTAATATTTCACCATGTTTTGATGTGCTTGATGAGTATATTATGCTATTTGTTGATGCTTATATGTTTGATAAGTTTTTTATAGCATGAACGTATGTATTAAGCATGTTTTGATGTTGTTAAATATATTTGAATGGCTGTTGAATGTACAACTCTGGTATGCGTATCGATACTAGGGGAGGATTATCGATACACTAAGGCCAAATTCAGGCTTTTCAGCTTAGGTGTACCGATACGATATGTCCGCGTATCGATACGCTTAGGCAAAAGTTTGAAGGCCGTATCGATACGGGCTCGAGTGTATCGATACCCTTTTGCCAACTTTGGCTACTGCCATTTTGCGTATCGATACAGGCTAAGGCGTATCGATACGGGTCGTTAAAATTCAGTTAAAAGAATCTTCTTAAGTTTGGAATTGTTGCGTTTTGGTCCCTGATCGTTGTATGTTCAATTGGATGAGTTTGGATGACCCGTTTGAGATGAAATTTGACCTATTGGCATGTTACATGACTAATTAAGGATTGGTAACTTTAAAATCTGGAAAGTCCTTGTAATTCTTAGAAATTATAGTTTAGTCCCTAGAGTTGTGTTTTAATCAATTGAACCCCTAATTGAATTCCGATCGCTGTGCCGGTTTCGCCTAATCGCTTTGCTGAACATACAGGATAATATTATGCATCTAGAGAAGATAAAAAGGAAAAAAGGTCGTTAATCGAGGTTGACTTTAACGAGTTAACTTTAGTTTTGCCTATGTAATCTTCTTAGTTCAGATCGGGCGTCTAGGCCGGGCTAAGGGGGTTACAATTTTAATGATGATGGAGTTTTATATTTTAAGAGTCGAGTAGTTGTGCCAGAGGATGATGAGTTAAGGTGCACTATTTTGACTGAAGCGCATAGTAGCCCTTTTGTTATGCATCCTGGTAGTACTAAGATGTATCGTGGGTTGAAGGACGAGTACTATTGAGGTAGCCGAGTTTGTTGGTAAGTGCATGGTGTGTCAGCGAGTTAAAGCTGAGCATCAGTTTCCTTTTGGGTTGTTGCAGCCATTAAGGATTCCATAATGGAAATGGGAGAGGATTACCATGAATTTTGTATAAGGTTTGCCTTTGACTCTGTTAAAGAAAAATTATATTTGGGTGATATTTGATCGTTTTACGAATTTTGTGCATTTCTTGCCTGTGCATTTTACGTATACATTGGATAAGCTGATGGATTTGTACATCTGAGCATGTTATTCAAGTGTTCGAAGATATGTTGAGATGCTGCATCATTGATTTTCAAGGATCTTCGGAGAAGCACTTGCCTTTGGTAGAGTTTGCTTATAATAACAGTTATCAAGCGAGCATTCAAATGGCTCCTTATGAAGCTTTGAATGGTAGGAGGTGTCATACGCCTCTATGTTGGGTGGAGGTAGGCGAAAAATATGTTTCTTTGCCTCATGTGCTAAAGGAGACTAACGAGATGGTAAAGCTTATTAGTGAAATGTTGAAAGCGGCTTCGGATCGGAAAAAGTCTTACGCAGATTTGAAGTCTAGAGAAATTGAGTATGCTGTTGGTGATAAAGTGTAACACCACAATTTTGAGCCTAGATGTTTTAGGCATCTCTTTAAGTTGGTCAAACCTAGAGTTGGAGCTTCGAGTCTTTAAGGACGATTTAGGGAAATCATGGTTTGGGATAAGGTAAAAATATGGGAAAATGTTCTAAAATTATCTAAAATTCACTGATTTCTGCTGATAAATTCTCCCCTTTTTATACCACACAAGAAAAGAGGATTAATGCATCACCATGCATTAAAATCTCTAGCAAACAAAGCTACCCCGCTGCTCTGCCCAAAAACACCAAAACACATATCCAAAACAACTAAAAACACCTTCGATTACACTACAAACTCAAACCAGACAAAATCTATCACTTTCATCCATTTTTAATCATCAATCAACATCTAAAATCAACCCAATTACATTCTTATACCTCCAGCAACTTAGATTTCACACAAACACCACAAAACCCCAAATCTAACAACCTAACAACTAGATATCCATCTTAATTCGGGATTTATATGATCAAACCTCTTTTAACATTATTTAACATCCAAAACGTGCTTAAAATTAATCATAACTCAGCCAAATTAGATCCAATATGAAAATCATTCAAAATCATCATTTAAGCTTGATTGAACCACTTTTATCAAATTAAACATGAAATCTTGTTAAGAAAACATAATTGGAAAGTCAAATACTTGGAAATTTAAATAAAAAACCTTGATTAGATTAGTTGAATGAAATTTAGCTCTAATCATTGCCTATTCCTTCTATTTGTAAGATTTGTTGAAAACCTTCAAAGATCCTTTGAGACAAATGAAGAAATCACCAAGGAAATCATTTGCCAAACAAAAAGAATTGCAAAGATGAAAAAATCTAGAGGTTTTGAGAGAAAGGAGATGTTTGGTTGATGAGAAAAGAGAGAAAATGAAAGTACGTCAAAAATGATTTATAAAACTAAATCTCCTTTTTAATAAAACTCTTTTGAATCTTTTAATTAAACCACAATTAAAATGTGATCAATTAAAGGAAAATGTTGATTACTTTTAACTTAGCTCCCTAAATATTCTAAGCATTGGTTCTCTTTCAAAACAATCATTTAAAAATAGTTTTCTATTTTTACATTTTAGTCACTAAACTAAAATATTGACCTTCCAAAAATCATTTTCCGAAATTGGCTTTACCTTTCCTTAATATGTATTTAAAGAGAATTTTAGGAATTTTTTGCATAATTTTATCACATCCCGAACCAAGTTTTCCCTGAACCAACCCCAAACTAACCCGAATCTTTGATCTAGGTTCATCGGACCATAAACCACCTTTAAACCCTAAAGGCCCAAAACCGAGGCATTACAAAAAGTTAATTGTTTAAAACAACAGTTAACTCAATTTCAAGCCGAGGTAGAAGCGAGAGAAGCTGAGAGAAAAGCTGAGAAAGAAAGGAGGGATGCTGAGATAGCAGCGAGAGAAGCTGAGAGAGAAGCAACATATCAGAATCTCCAAAGAGAATTTCATGAAATGATGGCGATGTTAAGGCAGAACCAACCAAAGAATCCGACATCTTAGTTGATTTTAGGTTCGTTCATGTGTGAATTCAAATGAACAATGTTGAACTAAATTTCAATTTAATATTGAACTATATTTCACTTTAATGTTAGACTTGAATTTGTTTTTTGTTGCTTTTACTTATGTTTTGTAATTATTTTTTAAAGTTGTTTTTTTAGCTCCACAAGTGTTTTTAGCGGCGCTAAATAACGCCGCTATATGGCTAAAAAACGCCGCTAAAAACTTGTTTTGCTATAGTGAGGTGAATTTTAGACTGAGAATTGGAATTAAAAAAATTAAAAGATGACATGAAAAAAAAAGATTTTACTCATTTTAGGGATTAAATTGATATAATATTAAAATGATAGATTTATTTTTTGAATTAGAACCAAATTAAAATAAAGTATAAAGATTGAGGGCTAAATTTGTTATTATTCAAATTTTATTAATTGTCATGTCGTTGTTAATCTTTTAACAAGAACATGCAATTTGTTATTTGGGTAAACTATTGTAATGATCACTTACGTTTAGTCAGTGTACACTCTTGCTCACCGAATTTAAAAAATTGAACATTTTGGTGACTTACGTTTTCGTTGTGTAAACTTTTAGTCATTCAAACGTTTAGTTAGATGATCATTTTGTAATTTTAATAGTCAAAGGATTCAATAAAAGACGCTCTATAATCAAGTGACTGTTTAAGCAGTTTACCATTTATTTTAAGATTCTTTAAGCCAAATCACTATCATGTTAATGGATAAAAATCCTATGCCCCTTTCGGTGCCCCTACTTATGCCCCAACACTAAAAAAACACAATAAAATTAAATTTCAAGCCCTAACCCTAAATTCTAAATCCTAAACCCTACACCCTAAAAAATACACTCTACCCTAAATTCCCTAACCCCTAACATAAAACCCTAAACCCTAAACATAATTTTAAGTGTGAAGGCATAAGTAGGGGCACCGAAAAAAGGTAGAAGATTTCATCCTCATGTTAATACCACATCAACATTTATAATATTATTTTAATTTTTATAAAAAAAGAATCTTTGGTTATTAAAAAATATGATTTACGGTACTCTTTTAGTTTTTTTCCTTTCACTTGTCTTTTATATCTCTGTATCTTAATATTTGGTCATTTTCTTTATCAAAAAGTTAATGACACAAGTAATTTTATTAGTTAGAACGTGAATAGCGCGGTAAGGAGGGCTCATTGTATTATTTCTCGAGTTAAAAAATTCAGCATTGTAAGTTTAATAATCTTTGAGGAGCTCTTGTCCCCCGTAGAGATTTTTTAATTTTTGTTCCTTTATAATTTCTTTTAAAATTTCGATTTATAATGAATTTATCTCTGTCTTTTAGAATTTATGTTTGGCCCCCGTGCTCCACCCTAAATTCTAACTTCATCCCTGAATCATATCGCACAACCTTAGTTAAAAAATCATTAAAAGATTGTAAGTTTAAGAATCCAAGTTGAAGAATTCAATATTAGTTTAAAAAGTTTACAACAACTCCTTTTAAGTGTGTTGCAGAAGATGCTTCGGAGTACTGCTTCTAAAGATGATCGTATGTTGCAGAAGAACCGTTGAAGAGATGGTGATTTTAACGGACTAGAAGTCTAGACTTATTACCTCTACTGCTGTGGCTCATTCAACAAACTGTTCCAAAACGAGACTGATGCCATGAAGAATAGCGCTATTACTTAGGGACTAGCGAGTAGGGATGTAAAAAGTTGATTCGACCTGAAAACCCGACTGAAACCTGCTCGAGTCAGAACTTGATTTGACATGAGAATTCGATGACCCGAACTTGATCTGCAACCGACTGTTGTTGACCCGAACTCGAGTTGGACGTGTTACTGTAGTAACCGAACCTGACCTGCATCCGACCGAGAAAGACCTGAACCCGAATTTGAAATGTTATTGTGGACCCGAAACCCGACCTGCACCCGACGGAAACGAACCCGAACCCGAGACCGACCTAAAAAATAACTGATATTACCCGACCTGTTTAGAACCGACATGTTGTTAACCTGAACTAATATTGATCTGCCTTGATATTTACCTTACCAGTAATTTCAGGAAGTCTATAATTTGATAATTTTCAAGAGAAAAGTGAGAATTTATTATATTATAGTGTGAGAAACTAATTTTTCAACCTTTAAATCATTAATTATTAATTTTTTATTTAAAATCTTTTTATTAAATCATTTCATTATTGATTGTTAATTTAATAAATTGTATATAAGAATATTAGATTATGAATCATTTTTACCTAATTTGTCATTGGTTTAACATGTAAAGGATCTGATATTTACCTAACTTGTAATCACTAATAAGTTACAATTGAAGAAATTATTAACTTATGAATTTATTATATTATGATGTGACAAAATACATTTCATAGTTTAAGATACATGATTAAGTATGATTATTAAATTAATATATTTATTTTTAGGAAAATACTTTGATGCACAAGCTTGTGTAAACTTTACTTTACACAAGCCCTTTAATTTTAGGGTTTAGGGTTTAGGGTTTTATGTTAGGGTTTAGGGGTTTAGTATGTAGGGTATATAATTTAAGGTTTATGGTTAGAATTTAGAGTTTAGGGTTTAGGGTTTACGTTGCTAGGGTTTGTAATTTAGATTTTAAATTTTATAAAAGGATTGTGTAAAAAAAAATTACACAGCTTGTGCATCAAAATAAAACCCTTATTTATATATATATATATATATATATATATATATATATATAAATCATAATATATAAAAACATTTAAAAGTTGTATTAAATTAATAACTTGTGATTAATGAATTTGAAAGAAATTATTTAAAATTTGTTAATTATAATCATTATAATTAAAAATTAACTTTTTATATTAAGTATATCATCATATTAAAAAATAACATTTTATATTAAATATATCATCACATTAATGTAAATATATATATATATATTAATGAATATACATATATATGTATAATGTATTAATGTATATACATATACATATATATATACACACACATTAATACATACTAAATCCTAAACCCTAATACACCTACATATATATTAATACATGTACATATACATACTAAAACTTACATTCTAAACCCTAATACGTACATTCTACATATATGTATTAATGTATATATATATATTAATGTATTTATATGTATTAATGTATATATACATATACATACTAAACTCCAAACCCTAATACATAATACATACATATTATATATATATAGTAAAACTTATCTACATACATGAATATTATTTTTAGTCAAACTGATCCCTATTCTTTTTTGTTTGTAATTTAGTCCAATGTTTATAATTTTAATTTAATATCTTTGTTCATTATAGTCCCTAAAACTTTATTTTTATTCCAAATTGACCCCTATTCTTTTTTTGTTTGTAATTTAGTCCAATGTTTATAATTTTAATTTAATATCTTTGTTCATTATAGCCCCTAAAAATTTATTTTTATCCCAAATTGACCCCTATTCATTATTCGTTTGTAATTTAGTCAAGTGTTTATAATTTTAATTTAATATGTTTGTTCATTATAGTCCCTAAAACTTAATTTTTATTCCAAATTGACCCCTACCCTTTTTCTTGTTTATAATTTGGTCCAATGTTTATAATTTTAATTTAATATATTTGTTCATTATAGTCCTTAAAACTTTATTTTTATTCTAAATTGACCCTTGTTCTTTTTTGTTTGTAATTTAGTCCAATATCTATAATTTTAATTTAATATCTTTGTTCATTATAGTCCCTAAAACTTTATTTTTATTCCAAATTGACACACATTATTTTTTTTTGTAATTTAGTCAAGTGTTTTTAATATGACATTTTTATTCATGTTAGTCCCTAAAATTTTATTTCTCACAAAAATTGACCCTTTTTAATTTATAATTTTTTAATTTACTCTAATATTTTAGAAATGAATCATTTGATGATATTTTTGTTCGTTCTATTGCCTAATATCTATTTTTAATGTGATTAGTGTTCGTGAAAGGCGTTGAATAATTACCTCGAACTTGATGACCAACCCAAATTCTATCGACTATTTGTAACAAACACAAACTTAATACGAATTCAAAACTTGAATTAACCCGACCTGAAATGAACTCGACCTGAAATGAACCTGACCTGAAATGAACCCGACCTGAAGTCTACCCGAACTCGAATTAACCCGTCAATTAACCGTTTTGACCCGACCTGAAATGTACCCGACCTGAAATGAACCCGACCTGAAACTGACCCGCACCCGACCCAAATCGAGTCAAAATAGAAAAATGACCTGAAATGACCTATATCTGATTTGACCCGACCTGAAAGTCTGAAACTGTTGAGTGGATCGTAGAATTGATTTAAGCCAAGAGGGGGGTGAATTGGATTTTTAGAAATTTTGGTGGTGGAGTGGAAAATAAAAATTTGCTAGACAAGAGATTTAGAGTGGTTCAAGTTCCAATTGAACTCTACATCCACTACCTTAGCCTCACTAAGGATTTTGCAACAACTCCACTAGTTGATCTTCCCCTTTTCTAGGCTTAGGAGGAAACCTTTACAAAGTAGTCAATTTTCTACCCAAAAATTGACCCAATCCTCACTCAAAGATTACAAAGAAGTTTAAGGCTAATAGCTAGTATCTCTCAATACAAATGTAGCCGTTTTTACAAGCACTCAACCCAATTGAACAAATAAGATTGGAATTACAAGATTCTACAATTTGGATTTACAAGAAAATATGGGATTTTAGCACAATAGCTTTGAATTTGATGTTTGGATATTTCTTTTTGGATCAATAGTTGTTGCTGGTGCTTTTAGAAGTCCCTTTTATACCGTCTCATTGAATTCTAGTCGTTGGGGTTGTTGTCTTCATTATTATAGCCGTTGGGATGTTATCTTCCCTCCATAAATGCAGTCTGCAACTACCCGTTCCGAAATGCCCGACCCTGTTTCGAAACAGACCAAAATAGAAATAGCCGTTGGGGTGTAATAAATAGGTCGTAATGAAACAGACACGAACGTTTCGATACGATAAGAGCCCGTTCTGAAACGTGCTAAAGCCCGTTTCGAAACGATTTGCCACTGTCAAAACCTGTATCGAAACGGCTTAGAAACATTTCGATACTCTTTAACTATATCTTAAAAAATTAGTTAAAATTTCAACGGTCATATTTTGAAACCAAGTTTGAAATTCGTTTTGAAATGTTTGAGGTCGTTTCGATACAGCCGTATCGAAACTGTTCAAACCGTTCTGTTATTCTTCATCCGTTTCGAAACACAAAGACCTGTTTCGATACACCCGCATCGAAACGGGAAAGCTAGTTCCGAAATAGAGGTTAACAGTTTCAAAACGTTCTGAAACGCCTAAAGGCCGTTCTGAAACGATGACTCGAAAATCAATGTTTTGACTTGGTAAACACTTAGAATTTTTTTGATAAGTTCACGTTTTGACTTGGACATTTTTCTTGAAACACATAGAGAGGTTTTGAGGACTTAAAAATTCATTTTCTCCTTTTCAATTTAGTCCTTAATTCCTTTGTTATATCAAAATCAATTCATTAGTTTTACAATCTCCCCCTTTTTGATATAACAAAACCAAGTTTGAATTTTTAAGAATTTTGAAATCTTGAAGACGTTCTAACTCCCTTTCAATGTAAGATGAGTTTTAAAGTTTTGAAGAGATTTAAAAATTCAAATGTTTGAAACTTAAAAATGTTTGAAACTCAAAACTAACTTAAAAATTTGGCTCTTATATTACTTCCCCCTTTTGTTAGATAAAAAAGAATAATAATCAAGGCTAATCATGAGAAGAAACAAGGTTAAAAGCAAGAAACCAAACAACATAATATAGATAGAATTAAGTTCAAGAAATAAATAATCAAACATAAATACTTAAAGCAATAGAGTTTAAGCTCAATCCCAAACAAAATAAGCAAAGCATAGGTCTTTAAAACATAAAAAAATAGAAAGGTGCAAACTTATTCCTAATATGATAGACTAGTATGATATGCAATGGAAATCCTAAGCCTCGTCATCATCGTCACCACCACCATCATCAAGATAATCATCATTGTCTTTAGCTTGAGCACAACGATAGTTCCTCCAATCACCATAGAATGTGGAGAAGGATAAGTCCATAGATTATTGTTGATTCTTAAGAGCGGTAAGACGATTCTCATTTCCAAGAACATGATCCTCCAAGGATTGCAAACGAGTGTTGATAGCACCAAATTTCAAAGCCATGTTCGTATCAATCGAGTTGAACCACTTGGTAAGAAAAGCCATAAGTGGCTCATTGTTAGAAGCCGGAGCTTGAGGTGAAGGCTCAACTTGAGGTGTCGGAGCTCGCCTATCAACACGAACCCATTGGCCAAGAGTATAGCGAAACCTGGACTTGATAAGAGGAAATTCACCAATCTTTTGCTTGCGGGGTTTCGGAGAATTAAAAGAACAGTCAAAATTGAGAGAAACAAAGACATATCTTAAAACAATCCCATAAGTGAAGGATGTAAGTGCTTCGGTTTCGCAAATCTTCACTTGATGGACCATCTCGGCGAACATGATTTTGACCAAGTTCGGGCGTTGGGCTTTGCGAAAACACTCCAACCAAATGTAATCAACTTGACGAACGTGGGCAAACTTACCTTCTGAAGGGCGGATGAACAAAGAGAACATCAAATGGAGGAACCGGTCATGAGCATCCAATGTGAGAACAGATCCGTGTGAGCACCAAAGTGGTTCTCATCCTCAATGCCTTCATCTTTGAGCCCAAGAGCTTTCTCTAAAACAGATATATTAATAGTGAATTTTCTGCCCAAGAGGCACGACTCAATGCCAATCACCTCGGTATGATCTTCATTATCAATAAGAACGACATTGGAGTAGTATAGTAGGACCATATGCTTGTAGACAATATCTGGAATGCTCAAAAAGGCCAATAAGCTCCATTCTCGCAAAAGAGCTAGATAGCAGAATTCAAAGCGCTCGGAGTCAAGAAATATGATATCCACAACACGCTCTCAGCGAACGGCTAATTATTTGATAACTTTGAAACATTCCTTAGTCTCTTGATTCCGAAGACTCTTTTGAAAAAGGAGAGTGAGGTTAGGACCGATGTTCGCCTAGGTTGAAGCTTCACCCGTTGGAGTCTTGCATTTCTTGTTAATGTTTTCCATGAAATTCCTAAAAACATAAAGCAAGCAAATAAAGATTTAAATGTATGCATGTAAATCCTTAATTCAATCCAATGAAAAATCCCATTAAGGTTTTAAAGAAAAATACTTTAAAAACGTATATACATATATAAAAAAATTGAAGACGAGAACAACTTTTGAAAAACAATAAAAACAAATATATTCGAATAAAAAACTTTGAGATTTTGAAATTTTTTTACAAATTTTGAAGAACCCAAGTTACAAAACATATAAACAATACAAAACTAATATTTTCTAACCTAAGATACGAATAAAATCAAAGGAAAAAAGAAAATGATGAAAATACCTCAAAAAGGGATTTTTAGATGAATGAATGGAAGAAATTGCATCAATTTGATGAAGCTTGCTTAGACTTTTGTTTGTGAGTAAAAGCCCTCAAGATTTGATGAAAAACAATGAAGTTTATAGGGTTTTTATAAGGAAAAATTGGGTTTAGGGTTTTTAGGGTTTTTAGGAGTTTTAATGAAAAAAAACTTTAGCAATTAAAGCCCTTAAAAAGCTGCCTGGATACGCATTTCGGAACATGCACGATCGTTCCGAAACGAGCGTACTGAAACGTTGACTGACGTTTCGAATCATGTTGACTGTTCTGATATTACTTTGACCGTATCGAATCCCACATGGTAACCCGTATCGAAACGCTTTTGGGCCGTTTCGATACAATTCTTGGTAGAGGCAAAACGTTTCGAAACCCTTTTTGGGCGTTTCGAAACACCCTGGTCATAAACCATTCTTTTAAGGCACCTGTATCGAAACAGATTGACCCGTTTCGATACGCCTATGCCTAGAGGTGAAGACGAGGCCCTAAATTGCAGAAAAAAATGAATTCTAATAAGTCCTAGATGCATAAATGATATGTATGAGCAAGAGAGACATGTAAAAACATAAACATACTCCCCCTAACTATAAGCATGGATGAAATTAGGATTAAACCACATACGTATGGCATTTTTTCAAGAATTCAAGCAATTTAAGCACAAAAAGGTCCTAAAAGGTCAAGATAGGCTAGTTAGACCTAACTCTCTCCTAAGGGATCAAAAACACTCCTTATGTAGTGGTTTTGTAAAGATGTCTGCTAATTGATTTAAGGTGTCTACGAACTCTAAAACAACATCTTCCTTAAGGACTTGATCTCTAATAAAATGATGCCTTATTTCGATGTGTTTGGTTATAGAGTGTTTGATGAGATTTTTGGTTAAGCATATAGCACTAGTGTTGTCACACTTAAGGGGTATGGTTTGAAATTTAACACCATAATCTAAGAGTTGTTGCTTCATCCAAAGGACTTGAGCACAACAACTCCCTAAGGATATGTACTCGGCTTCGGTGGTAGAAAGAGCTACACTATTTTATTTCTTAGAGAACCAAGATATGAGCATACTACCTAAGAATTGGCAAGTGCCGGAAGTACTTTTCCTATCAATTTTACAACCCCCGTAATCCGCATCTGAATAAGCATGAAGGTTAAAGGTTGAGTCTCTAGGGTACCAAAGACCTAAACAAGGAGTATCTCTAAGGTACCTAAAGATCCTTTTTACGGCTATAATGTGAGACTCTCTAGGACTAGCTTGAAACCTAGCACACAAGCAAACACTAAACAATATATCCGGTCTACTTGCAGTAAGGTAAAGCAATGATCCAATCATAGAGCGATAAAGCTTAGAGTCAACACACTTACCTCCTTCATCTTTGTCAAGCTTTGTAGATGAGCTCATTGGCGTGGCTTGAGGCTTTACATTCTCCAAGCCAAACTTATTGAGCATATCCTTGATGTACTTAGCTTGATTGATGAAGATGTCATCCTTCATTTGTTTAATTTGGAGTCCCAAAAAGAATGAGAGCCCCCCATCATGCTCATTTCAAATTCACCTTGCATCAACTTAGAAAAATCTTGACAAAGTAATTCATTAGTAGAACCAAATATAATATCATTAACATAAATTTGAACTACTAATATATCTTTGCCATTGTTTTTAATAAAAAAATGTTGTGTCCACCTTTCCTTTCTCAAAACTTTTTCCAACTAGAAAACTTGAAAGTCTTTCATACCAAGCTCTAGGAGCTTGTTTTAAACCATATAAAGCTTTTGACAATTTAAAAACATGGTTTGGAAAAAGTGGATCTTCAAAACCAGGTGGTTGTTCCACATACACTTCTTCATTTATGAAGCCATTTAAAAATGCACTCTTGACATCCATTTGAAAATGCTTGAAATTATGATAACATGCATATGCAAGCAACATCCTAATAGCTTCCATTCTAGCTACGGGAGCATAGGTTTTGTCAAAATCTATTCCCTCTTCTTGAGAGTAACCTTGAGCAACTAGCATAGCTTTGTTTCTCACTATATTACCACTCTCATCTAGTTTATTCCTAAATACCAATTTAGTTCCTATAGTAGATTGATTTCTAGACCTTTCAACTAATGTCCACACTTTACTTCTCTCAAATTGATTTAACTCATCTTGCATGACCATAATCCAAAAACCATCTTTTAAACCATCTTTAATATTCTTAGGCTCAATGCATGAGATAAATGCAACATGATTAAGCATTTTAAGAGAAGAGCGAGTAGTTACCCCATTGGATGGATCATCCAAGATTTCACCACCTTTGACATAGTTGTACTCTCTTGGGTAGCTCACTTCCTTTTCCTCAAGAGTCAAGTCCTTCAAGGCTTAAAGAGGTGGATCTTGTGCATTCTTCTTTAGTTAGAATCTCATCATCCTTTGAAGTTTGTCCTCCATCAAAGGCATCAAGGATTCCTACATCATCAGTATCACAAGATTCCTTCCTCAGAAGGAGGTTATCATCGAAAACAACATGAATAGATTCCTCTACAACTAAAGTTCTTTTGTTAAACACACGATAGACTTTAGAGTTTAAAGAGTAACCTAGAAAAATAGCTTCACCACTTTTTGCATCAAATTTACCTAAATTGTCTTTTACATTATTCAAAACAAAACACTTGCAACTAAAAGGATGAAAATAGCCAATGTTAGGCTTTTTAGATTTTAAAATAGGCCTAATCACTACTCGGTTAATAATATAGCAAGTGGTGTTAGTGGCTCCCGCCAAAAAATACTTAGGTAAATTGTTTTCACAAAGCATAGTCCTAGCCATTTCTTCTAAAGTTCTATTTTTCCTCTCAACTACCCCATTTTGTTGAGGAGTTTGAGGAGCTGAAAAATTATGGCTAATCCCTTTTTCATTACAAAATTCATTAAAACCCACATCTTATAATTCCGTTCCATGATCATTTCTAATATGTGAAATTTTAAGTTAATTTTGAAAATGTGATGAAGTTTTCTAAAGCCTCATCCTTGGTGCTTAAAAAGAGAACCCAAGTATATCTAGAGTAATCATCAACAAGCACAAAAGCATATGATTTTTCACCCAAGCTAGTTGTCCTAATTGGCCCAAATAGATCCATATGAATTAATTGTAAACACCTACTTCTAGAAACATCATAATGGATTTAAAGGATGATCTATGTTGTTTACCCTTAGAGCATGCATCACATATTTTATCATTTGAGAACTTGATCTTGTGTAAACTTCTAACTAGATTTAGGGAAACTAATTTTTCTAAAACACTAATGCTAGCATATCCTAGTTTCCTATGCCATAATCATGCATCATTTTCATCTTGAGCAACAAAAGATGCATGGGATGTATGAATGTCATCTAGATGCACCATATATATGTTACCTATGTGATGACCAATGAGCATTATTTTATTTGATTTAATGTCAACAATTTTACACCCAATTTTATCAAACAAGACATTAAACCCTTTATCACACAATTGACTAATGTTCAATAAATTGTGTTCTAAACCATTGACATACAAAACATTTTCAATGAGTATAGTAGAGTGATTACCTATGGAGCCAATACCTTCAATGTGGCCTTTAGAGTTATCACCAAATGTCACTCCTCCTCCACTTTTTGGCTTTAACTCCATGAATCAACTCTTGTCTCTGGTTACGTGCCTCGATCATCCACTATCAAGGTACCATGAGTTTTGGCTTTGTGCTTTGGCCTTGTAGCAATGCTCCCCCTACAAAAAAAAAGATTTAAGCTTTGATTTTTGGTACCCAAATCATTTTGGGTCCATGAGTGTTAGTTCCCAAATACTTGGTTCCCTTAGGAATCCAAGGTGAAATGGCTACAATATTGTTAGAAACTACAAGTTCCTTAGGAACCCATACACTTCTAACCTTTTTGTTCTTATGATACTTATGGGAGCCTCTTTGTTTGTGGTCAACAAAGTTTCTCTTCACATGTTGGGATTTTGAAGAAGATGCTTTTCAAAACCGTTTTTCCCAACATTTGTTAGAGAAGCTTTGAGTTTACTCACCTCCTCTTGGTGGTAAACATGGTATTTTTCAAGACGGTCATTTAAATCATCTGATTTCTTTTCAAACTCATTTGAGGAATTTTGTAAAACCAAGACCTTCTTTTCTAATTCCGAGTTGGTTTTAGAAAGGGAGTCATTTTGAGTCCTTAAAACCGAAATCATTTTCTTATTTTTTAAAACCGACTTCTTCTATTTCTCAACCAACTCATCATATACCTCTTGCAACTCATCATAAGCATCTAGAAGTTCATCATAAGTAAAATCAAAAGTAGATGAGCTAGAGGTTACCATAGAAGAATCCTTCTCAAGAGCCATGAGGCAAAGGTTGGCCACTTCATGTTCCTCATCCTCGGATGACTTCTCATTACTCCAAGTAGCAAGCTTGGCTTTGAGCTTCTTCTTCTTCTTCTCAAAGCCCTTCTTCTTGAGTTGAGGGCAATCGAAACGTATGTAACCTGACTTCTTGCACTCAAAGCAAATGATTTTATCCCTCTCTTCTTCTTTGCTTTTGTTCTTGAAGTCCATATTTCTTTGGAATTTTCTCCCCGAGTTGGACTTCATGAACCGTGAGAATCGTTTGGCTATCATAGCCAATTCCTCAAAGTCTTCCTCCTCACTAGAAGAGCTCTCCTCTTGTAGAGAGGCTTTGAGAGCAACTCCTAGCTTCTTCTTCTTCTCTACCTCATGCTTCTCTATCCTTCTCTCTTCATTCTTCTTCTCTTCCTCTCTTCCTTTGTAACGCCCTGATTTTGGGCCTAGATGTTTTAGAGTTTGAATCGGGTCGGTTGAGAACAATTCGAATCTTTAAGGGAGATTTACGGAACACCTAGTTCGCGATGCTTTAAAAATATGGAAAAATATCTAAAAATCCTCATTTAATATATGGATGATTATGGTGAAAACAATTTTACAAAATAAGGTTTGGAAATATTACATTTCGGTGTAGTGACCAAATCGCAATTTTTGCAAACGTTAAATAGTGACTGTTTTGTAAAGGATTGAAACTTTGAATATTTAAGGAGCTAATTTTACAAAAATGTTTTTAATCAGATTTCTCCTTATTTTGGGTGTTTTTAATAATGTTTTAATTAAGGGAAATAAAGTTAATTAAAAGGAAAACCCATATTTGACTTTTCATAACTACCTTACGTCAATTTTCTCTCATTTCATTTTCTCTCAATTTCTTTTCAGCCAAACACATTTCCTCCATCAATTAGCCTCTGATTTTCAATCCTTTTGATGAGATTTAAATCTCCTTTTGATTCCTAATCTTTTCCTCACCAAATCCTCTTGTTTTCACATTGGATTTTCAAGAAAACTTGCCCAAATCAAGGAGAAATCAGTTGAGTTGCTTTAATGTTAGAAACATTAAATGGTGGTAAAACTCAATATTCTTGGAGGGATCTTGATGATTTTCGTAATTCTTGGTTAGGCTCTGTTTTGAGGTTGTTTTCTAATATATTTTGGATGATATTTGATGTTGAGAATGAGGTTTTAACAAAAATATCCCGAATAAGTTTGAGTTCCTAAGTTTGAGATGCTAGATTTGTGGTTTTTGGGGTGTTTTTGATGATCTGTTGTTTCTGGAGGTAAAAGGTCAGGTTAATGTTGCTTTTTGATGTTAATTGATGTTTAGAAAAGGTTAGAATTGATTGATCTTGGCTGGCCTTTGTTTGGTAAATGTTTGGTGATATTTTCGGTTATTTCGGATAGCCAGAATGCTTGTTTTGAGGGGAGAAGCGGGTTAGAATGAATGGCTGGTGATTTTAATGCATGGTGATGCATTAATCCTTTGCTCTTATGCGTTAAAAATAGGGGAGAGTGATCCAGAAGCAATCGAGGTAGCGTAGAAGGTTTCAGACGTTTAGTTGGCTCATCGGCTAGCGTAGTGTTGTGTATCGGTGAGTGAGAACATGTTTTCCAGGTTTGGAATGATTTTGAAAAGAGGTTTGGGAACTTAAATCTAGGCTTGAAATGCCGGTTTAAGTTCGGAAGTAAGTGAAGTGGATTTCTCTCTCGATTTGAACTATTATTGTTTTGAAAAATATCAAAATGGATTTTGATGTGATTGGTTGGCAATATGGTTTGATTTTCTGTTGAAGCATGGTCTTTAAGCATGAGAGTTGGTTATCAAACTTGGTTTGGTGAAGGAAGCATGAAACTAATGTTCCTTGAGAGTATGTGTTGTTAATTTGTGTTTTAAAGGCATGGTTTAATATTTTGGCTTTGATGGTGTTGCATGCTTTCAAAACAATGGATGTGTTAATCTTTTTAATATGATATATTGGCATAGATGATGAGAAGATTACCAGATATAATTGATCGATCAATAGGATGTAGAGTGCACTATAAACAAAAATTCGTACGTGCTCTTGGGATTCATTCCAAAGAGAGAGACCGATGAGGGGCATTCCATCAGAGTAGGACTTGGTGAAATACCCAAGCTTAATGGCATTGAATGGTACCGCCATGAGAAACCGGTGATGGGCATTCCATCGGAGTAGGACTTGGTGAAAGACCCAAGCTTTATGGCATTAGATGTTATCGCCATGAGAGAGCGATGATGGGCATTCCATCGGAGTCAGACTTGGGGAATTACCCAAGCTTTGTGGTGAAGGTAGGTACCGCCATGAGAGTCCGGTGGCGAGATCCCATCGGGGTAGGACTTGACCTCGAGTCAAGCTGTCTGCATATCCGTGTAAAATAGAATACGCAAATGCCAATATATGAGAATGAAGTGTGTATCACATGTACTAATGCTTTAAACATTTTTATGCCATGAGAAATGCATATTAGATATTGAGATTTTGAAATGCTTTTGTGTATCAAGCATGTGTGGCCTTACCATGAGATTTGCATAGGTTGTATGCATGAGATAGCTAGATGGTACATGTGGTTTTTGAATGGAGTTTGCTTATGCAAATGAGCTTTTGAGTTTATGAAATGCTTTTGAGTAACCAGCATGTGTGGCCTTGCTATGAGTTTTGCATTGGTTGAATGCATGAGATAGATAGATGGTATATGTGGTTTTTAAATGGTGTTTTGCTTTGAAATGATTTTCAAGCATGAGAAAGGAATAGTATGAGGTGTAATTGGTTTCCAAGAAAATTTGGTTTAAGCTTGCATGAAGGGTTTATGCATGAGAAGGTTTAAATGGAGGTGATTACAAGAATGTTATTTGTGTTTGAGTTGTTAATTGCATTTGAGTTTAATGTTGATTTATATGTCAAGCAATGCATGACTTAAGGGAATGGTATTTCAAATGAAGTTCCCAAACAATACATTGGTTTATTGAGGTGTGATTGCAAATAAAGAATGTTTTATGGTTTCGCTGCATTGATGGTGATTTTGGGTTTGAGCTTTCCTCAATAAGCATTATGTGCTTACGCTCAGTTTTGTCCATCAATGCAAATAATTGAATTTGGGACAACAAGAAGCAAGGGATTCAAGAAGAGCTCCACTTGAGAAGTATGTTTGTTTATAGCTATAGATATGAAAGGCAATGGGGGGAGAATCCTTTTCTTTGTTGTGTGATGAGATTGTTTACCATGGGTAAGATCGGTTTATGGTTTGATTCTTGTAGATGGCCATTATGTGATGTTTGGATCCTCATTTTGTATTTTGGAATTGCTATGCTTTATGATTAAAAGTGTGTTCTCTCTAGTTATATGAGATAAATGAGTTGACGTGCTTAATGCTTGCAATGCGTCTGCTTTTGGTTTAATATGATAGACTTGATGCTTTAACATGTTGTGAATATGTTGTGGTTTGAGTTTTGACATGTTTGGATGTATTTGATTATGAAAAGATGTCAAAAACCAGAATTTTTTGCTGTTGCAGGGCAGGGTGCATCGAAACACCCTTATCTGTTTCGAAACAGGGCCCCGAAATGGCCATGGTGTTTCGAAACGGGTGAAGGTGTTTCGGAACTCTTTGGCTACTAAAGAGACTTGTTCTTATACTGGTCTCGAAACGCACCCGAGTACCAAAACAGTCAACACTATTTCGATACGGGCGTTTTGGTACGAAGGTCAGCGTTCCGGAGCGGTTGACCGTTGGCCTGTGCATTTGAATTTTTCAGGTTTTCAAGTTTTACATTTCAGTCGTGAATGTTGTGCTTTCAATTGCTTGAGCTTGAAATGTCCCTTTAAGCTGAAATTTGACAAAGGTGCATGTATAATGACTAATTTCATAATGGTAAGTTTAAAAACTGCAAAGTCCTTATATTTTCCAAAATTTATAGTTTGGTCCCTAAAAGTGTAATTTATACAATTGAGTCCTTAAATGATTTCTGATTACTGTGCTTATCTCTCCTATGTTTTCCTGAGTAATCACCTAGGCTTAATGTGTATCTAGAAAAGATAAAAAGAAAAAAAAGGTCGTTAATCAAGGTTGACTTTTGGGTTGACTTTGGTTTTCCTTGTGTAATCTTCATAGTTCGGGTCAAACGTCTAGGCTAGGCTAAGAGGGTTACATTTGTTGGTATCAGAGCCAGGTTTGCGAACATTTGGGGTGACGGTAAGTTTGTGGTAAGTTTTGGATGTCTGTTTTGGTGTGTGGTTGAAAGACGGTTGTAAATATATTTTTGAGTGAAATGCTGATGTTTGTATTAAGTTTGATTGTTATGAATCATATGCGAGTTAATGTGAACATGTATTGATGTTACGATGATGTTGTGAGCTGATTTTGAATAATGAAAATTATGATGAGTGTGATATGTTGCTATTATGCTGTTGAAGGTGAATGTTGTTTGATGAGAGCATGATTGAGTTTTGTTGATTGATATGCTCGATGTTTGTGATATCAATGATATTATTGGTTATTATGATATGTGGGAAGGGAAAATTCGGGATACCCATTGCCTTATTATTATAGCAAGTGTGTTAAGTTGGAGTTTGAGTCTTAAATCCTTGCTGGAAACTAGCCTGACCGTTTTGTTTGTTTTGTGTCATTGTCTTGTTAATAATAGCACAATGGAATCGATGAGAGAATTGCAATCGGGTACAATTGTTGCTGCTTTAGAGTAGGTTGTTGGGAGGTGGAATTCACCATATGGTGAGAGTGTATCGTTTCAGTCGTCAATGCATGGAGTTGAGGCGGTAGGGCAAAATGAGAGGGCTGGCCCTGCGATGAAAGATTTATCATATGTGGTTCAGGGGATATCGAGAACATCTCAGGTTACGCTGAATGCAGGGTTTGTTATGTGCCGGCTGTGGGGCAGGCGAGTTTGTCAAAGCAACGTCTACATGATTTAGGAGCTGTTGAGTATCATGGTTCGACGCCTGAGGTGTTCGAGGCTTGTTAGCCAGTATAATTCCGATTCTGGATTGGAAAGGGTGTGACAACGCCTGCAAACTGGGAAGTGTTGTCTGGTTAATGTTGGAGGACTCTTGTGTTTGGTGGGCATCTGTGTCGGTGGCAACGAATATCCATGATATAGATTGGGAATTCTTTTTATCTGCCTTTAATAGGAGATATCTTGGAGATAAGTTTTCAGGGGTTAAACGACGTGTGAGTGTGGCTTTAGTTTATAATGGTGAGGAAAATACAAGAAAAAGAGCTGTGAGTTCTAGCCTCGAGAGTGGGCAGCGTAAGAGACTTTGTGACAAAAGGATTCGTCTGAATCAGAGGTTTGGTGGTGGTGCTGATGTGGGTCAAGTGCAGCTAGATCAAGGAGTAGTAATTCGGTTACCGGAGTGCGACCGTTGTAGAAGGCGTCACGTCGGGGTTTGCTGGGGTGTTGGAGCTTGTTGGAACTGTTGTTCAATGGAGCATGTGAAGCGGAATTGTCCTCAAGTAGTGAGATCAGCTTCAGTGCGTGTAAATGAGTCTCAAAAGGGTTGTGAGCGCGACCGAGACAGAGTTCGGAGGTGGCAAGAAGGGCAAAGAGGTGCGAGGTGTATGGAGGTTGAATCTTGTTGGAATTATGGGTTTGTTGGACATTTGAGGCGACATTGTCAGGAGTTAGCTCGGGTGGTCAAGGTGGGATGTTTGTTGAAGCTTCTTGCGAGCGTGAGGGTGGTCAGGGTTCTTTACAGCAGGGAGACTATGATGATCTTAAGGTGATGGTTGGTGCTGCGGTGGTGCGGCCGGAGGATGGTGGTTCTACGGGGAAGAGGGCTTGTTTGTTGAAGCTCCGGGACTATGATGTGATTGCAGGTATTTTTACTATGCAATATTTGCCATAGTTATCTTTGTTTGGTTCTGGTTTTGGGTTTTCTTGAGTAGTAGATAGGGTCTTATAGTTAGTGAGTTGGGTAGTAACTGGTGTTGTATTTGAGAGCAACATTAGTAGCGAGGAGTGTAATAGTTGGAATAGTTTGATGTTAGCGAGTTGTTAGAATGGTGTGACTGGAAAAGTTGGAAGTGGGATAAGAGGTTGTTCTTGGGCGGATTATGAGGACGTTATTGGTAAGTGTGAACCGACATACATGCAAAGTAAAAATCATTTGTTATATATTATATATGTTGGTACATGCATACATATGACATGACATTAGAGGTTTGCATACATGTACACAGGCATTGATAAGGGCATATAGGTGACCATGCATACAAACGTTCACACTTGCGAATAGCAAATTGGATCCGGTAGTGTTGTGGTAGGACTAGGGTAGTTTGTGGGTTTAAGGTGCTATTTTGGTGCAGGGTAAATGCTAGATATGAGGGTAAGTAGTAAACAAGTTGCTGGTAGTAATAAGTGGGGTCTATCCTGGTTGGTAAGAGGAAAGGTGTTTTAAGAGTTTTTGGGCGGCGAGGTGGTAAGGAGGTGATCGTTTGGGGTTAGAATCGATCGGGGTTGTTGGAGGTGTAGTTAAAAGTATTTTGGGTATAGTAGTTACATGTAGTAGTTTATTTGTGTTGGACGGTTGTTGTAGGTTCGCGGATGTATTCATGAAGTGTTAATGCATCCTTTTACAGATGGTTACAATAAAATGGTTGTTCTAAGTGGGTGACGGTTCAGCAGTAACCTTAGGGGAGTTGGAAGGATGTTCTGATGGGAGCTTTAAATGAGGTTTGGCTTGGGATGAGTAGAGGTTTCATGGTCTTAGTATGTATTGTATATGTATGGAATGGGTGGCCAGGTAAATTGAAAAAGCCGTAGTGTATGTGTTCGGACATTTGTAAGTGTTGGGAATGAATTTTGTGTGTGGTGTGTTACAGTTGTCCTTGGGTGAGGGTTAAGAATTGTCGTGAGTGGTGTCCAGGTAAGATTAGTATCATAGTCAAAGCTTGAAAGGGGAAAGGTAATGTAAGTTCAAAGGCCATTGTTAGTTTGGCTGGGTCTTTGTGAGAAGGTGGTTTGTTGGCTGAGTATAAGTAAATCTTCCTTGAAACAGTTGGGGTAGGAGAAGCAACTGTTGGAGATAAGGTTGGGGTCTCGTGAGAAGGATTTTCGGATGTTGTGTGGGTAGATTTTTTGATGAGCTGTTGAGGTAAGTGATGGTAGTTGATGTGAAGGAATGTTGTTAATACATTGGGGAACGTGAGTAAGCAGTTGTTGCGTAAGAAATTTTTGCTTGTCGTGGTGATCTTCGAGCAGGAGTTGAGCGGGTTGTAAGAGGCTTTTGGAAAGTGGAGTGGGCTGTAGATCACATGGTGGCTTGAGAACGGATGGTTGGTGATACCGTGTGTGTGGTGTTAAAAGAGTTATGAAGGAAGGTGGAGTGTGTTGCAAAGGTTTAAGAGTTCCTTGGGTTGTTGGAAGTCTTGCACCGTGAGTGGTGATGTTGAAGTTGGGTGTAGGGTAAGTTTAATCTTAGGGTTTTTGGATCGTGGAGGTTAAGGAGTGTGTTGATTTCGTTGTGTTTTGGTTGAGGGTGTTTTCCGTGATGGTTATGTCTCTTGTGCTTATGTTGCGTTTTGTTTTGGGAGGTTTTGTATCGCGCTTTCTTCACAAGTTGAAATTTCGAGGACGAAATTTCTTAAAAGGGGGAGAGTTGTAACGCCCTAATTTTGGGCCCAGATGTTTTAGAGTTTGAATCGGGTCGGTTGAGAACGATGAGAATCTTTAAGGGAGATTTAGGGAACACCTAGTTCGGGATGCTTTAAAAATATGGAAAAATATCTAAAAATACTCATTTAATATATGGTTGATTATGGTGAAAACAATTTTACAAAATAGGGTTTGGAAATATTACATTTCGGTGTAGTGACCAAATCGCAGTTTTTGCAAAAGTTAAATAGTGACTGTTTTGTAAAGGATTGAAACTTTGAATCTTTATGGATCTAATTTTACCAAAATGTTTTTAATTAGATTTCTCCTTATTTTGGGTGTTTTTAATAATGTTTTAATTAAGGGAAATAAAGTTAATTAAAAGGAAAAACCATATTTGACTTTTTATAATTACCTTACGTCAATTTTCTCTCAACTTTTTTTTCAGCCAAACACATTTCCTCCATCAATTAGCCTTTGATTTTCATTCATTTTGATGAGATTTCAATCTCCTTTTGATTCCTAATCTTTTCCTCACCAAATCCTCTTGTTTTCACATTGGATTTTCAAGAAAACTTGCCCAAATGAAGGAGAAATCAACCATTAGAGGTAAGCTTCGTCCTTCTTCTCTAATGATCAGTTCTTTACTGAAATTCCCAAGTTATCAATCCTCTGTTAATGATTTTTGAGTTTCTTTAATGTTAGAAACATGAAATTGTGGTAAAACTCAAGATTCTTGGAGGGATCTTGATGATTTTTGTAATTCTTGGTTAGGCTATGTTTTGAGGTTGTTTTCTAATGTATTTTGGAAGATATTTGATGTTGAGAATGAGGTTTTAACAAAAAAAATCCCGAATAGGTTTGAGTTCCTAAGTTTAAGATGCTAGATTTGTGGTTTTTGGGGTGTTTTTGATGATCTGTTGTTGCTGAAGGTATAAGGTCAGGTTTATGTTGCTTTTTGATGTTAATTGATGTTTAGAAAAGGTTATAATTGATTGATCTTGGCTGGCCTTTGTTTGGTGAATGTTTGGCGATGTTTTCGGTTATTTCGGATAGCCGGAATGCTTGTTTTGAGAGGAGCAGCGGGTTAGAATGAATGGCTGGTGATTTTAATGCATGGTGATGCATTAATCCTCTTCTCTTATGTGTTAAAAATATGGGAAAGTGATCCGGAAGCAATCGAGGTAGCGTAGGAGGTTTCGGACGCTTGGTTGGCTCGTCGGCTAGCGTAGTGTTGTGTATCGGTGAGTGAGAACGTGTTTTCCAGCTTTGGAATGATTTTGAAAAGAGGTTTGGGAACTTAAATCTAGGCTTGAAACGCCGTTTAAGTTCGGAAGTAAGTGAAGTGGATTTCTCTCTCGATTTGTGTTATTATTGTTTTGAAAAATATCAAAATGGATTTTGATGTGATTGGTTGGCAATATAGTTTGATTTGTTGTTGAAGCATGGTCTTTAACCATGAGAGTTGGTTATCAAACTTGGTTTGTTGAAGGAAGCATGAAACTAATGTTCCTTGAGAGTATGTGTTGTTAATTTGTGTTTTAAAGGCATGGTTTAATATTTTGGCTTTGATGGTGTTGCATGCTTTGAAAACAATGGATGTGTTAATGTTTTTAATATGATATATTGGCATAGAAGATGAGAAGATTACCAGATATAATTGATCGATCAATAGGATGTAGAGTGCACTATAAACGAAAATTCGTACGTGCTCTTGGGATTCGTTCCAAAGAGAGAGACCGATGAGGGGCATTCCATCGGAGTAGGACTTGGTGAAATACCCAAGCTTAATGGCATTGAATGGTACCGCCATGAGAAACCGGTGATGGGCATTCCATCGGAGTAGGACTTGGTGAAAGACCCAAGCTTTATGTCATTAGATGTTATCGCCATGAGAGAGCGATGATGGGCATTCCATCGGAGTAGGACTTGGTGAAATACCCAAGCTTTTTGGCGAAGGTAGATACCATCATGAGAGTCCGGTGGCGATATCCCACCAGGGTAGGACTTGACCTCGAGTCAAGATGTCTGCATATCTGTGTAAAATATAATACGAAAATGCCAATATATGAGAATGAAGTGTGTATCACATGTACCAATGCTTGAAACGTTTTTATGCCATGAGAAACGCATATGAGATATTGAGATTATGAAATGCTTTTGTGTATCAAGCATGTGTGGCCTTACCATGAGATTTGCATAGGTTGTATGCATGAGATAGCTAGATGGTACATGTGGTTTTCGAATGGAGATTTTCTTATGCAAATGAGCTTTTGAGTTTATGAAATGCTTTTGAGTAACAAGCATGTGTGGTCTTGCCATGAGTTTTGCATTGGTTGAATGCATGAGATAGATATATGGTATATGTGGTTTTTAAATGGTGTTTTGCTTTGAAATGATTTTCAAGCATGAGAAAGGAAGAGTATGAGGTGGAATTGGTTTCCAAGAAAATTTGGTTTAAGCTTGCATGAAGAGTTTATGCATGAGAAGGTTTAAATGGAGGTGATTACAAAAATGTTATTTGTGTTTAAGTTGCTAATTGCATTTGAGTTTAATGTTGATTTATATGTCAAGCGATGCATGATTTAAGGCAATGGTATTTCAAATGAAGTTCCCAAACAATACATTGGTTTATTGAGGTGTGATTGCAAATAAAGAATGTTTTATGGTTTCGCTGCATTGATGGTGATTTTGATTTTGAGCTTTCCTCACTAAGCATTATGTGATTACGCTCCTTTTTGTCCATCGATGCAGATAATTTAATTTGGGACAACAAGAAGCAAGGGATTCAAGAAGTGCTCCACTTGAGAAGTATGTTTGTTTATAGATATAGATAATAAAGGCAATGGGGAAATCCTTTTCTTTGTTATGTGATGAGATTGTTTACCATGGGCAAGTTCGGTTTATGGTTTGATTCTTGTAGATGGCCATTATGTGATGTTTGGATCCTCATTTTGTATTTTGGAATTGCTATGCTTTATGGTTAAAAGTGTGTTCTCTCTAGTTATATGAGATAAATGAGTTGATGTGCTTAATGCTTGCAATGCGTCTACTTTTGGTGTAATATGATAGACTTGATGCTTTAACATGTTGTGAATATGTTGTGGTTTGAGTTTGGACATGTTTGGATGTATTTGATTATGAAAAGATGTCAAAAACCAGAATTTTCTGCTGTTGCCGGGCAGGGTGTATCGAAACACCCTTATCTGTTTCGAAACAGGGGCCCAGAATGGCCATGGTGTTTCGGAATGGGTGAAGTTGTTTCGGAACTCTTTGGCTACTGGAGAGACCTGTTCCGATACTGGTCTCGGAACGCACCCGAGTACCGAAACAGTCAACACCGTTTCGATACGGGCGTTTCGGTATGAAGGTCAGCGTTCCGGAATGGTTGAACGTTGGCCTGTGCATTTGAATTTTTTCAGGTTTTCAAGTTTTACATTTCATTCGTGAATGTTGTGCTTGCAATTGCTTGAGCTTGGGATGTCCCTTTCAGTTGAAATTTGACAGAGATGCATGTAAAATGACTAATTGCATAATGGTAAGTTTAAAAACTGCAAAGTCTTTATATTTTCCAAAATTTATAGTTTGGTCCCTAAAAGTGTAATTCATGCAATTGAGTCCTTAAATGATTTCCGATTGTTGTGCTTATCTCTCCTATGTTTTCTCGAGTAATCACCTAGTCTTAATGTGTATCTAGAAAAGATAAAAAGGAAAAAAAGGGTCGTTAATCAAGGTTGACTTTCGGGTTGACTTTAGTTTTCCCTATGTAATCTTCATAGTTCGGGTCAAACGTCTAGGCCGGGCTAAGGGGGTTACATCCTTGCTTCATGATCTCGTGTGTAAGAAGAGACCTAACAAGCTCATCGAGCTTCAAAGTTTTCAAATTCTTTGCTTCAATGATGGTCGTCCTCTTACCATCCCAAGACCCTGGGAGAGAGTATAAAAGCTTCCTCACTAGCTTATCTTCGGGAATTACTTCACTGAATCCTTTAAGGTCATTGACAATGATAGAAAACCGATCAAACATCTTTGAGACGCTCTCATCAGGGTCCATCTTAAAATTCTCATAGCTCAAGTTTAGCAACCCAATCTTCATCTCTTTCACATCACTAGTGCCTTCATAAGTCGTCTCCAAAGTGTCCCAAACTTCCTTTGCGCTTTCGATAGATGAAACCTTTGAGTAGATATCCGTACCAAGTGCGCAAAATATGATATGTAGAGCTTTGTCGTTGACTTGCATCTTTCGTCTATCTTCCCCGGTCAACTCCGACTTTACTTTCGGAACTAGTCTTCCTTCATTGGTTCTCTTAACCAGAATGTAGGAGCCTTCTTCCACTACATCTCAAACCATGTAATCCGTTGACTTGATGAAGAGATGCATCTGATTCTTCCAATATGGGTAGTTGTCCCTATTGAAGAAGGGTGGTTTAGTGGTTGATTGTGACTCATAGAGGTTGGAGGTTGAAGTAGATGCCATGGCTTGTCTTTAGAATAGATCACACTCTTCTAGAAACTCCTCTTGTGGTTTTTAATCCTTCAAAGAGGTAGGCTTTGATACCAATTGTTGAGTGGATCGTAGAATCGATTTAAGCTAAGAGGGGGTGAATTGGATTTTTAGAAATTTTTGTGGAGGAGTAGAAAATAAAAATTTGCTAGACAAGAGATTTAGAGTGGTTCAAGTTCCAATTGAACTCTACATTCACTACCTTAGCCTCACTAAGGATTTTCCAACAGCTCCACTAGTTGATCTTCCCCTATTCTAGGCTTAGGAGGAAATCTTTACAAAGTGGTCAATTTTTCTACCCAACAATTGACCCAGTCCTCACTCAAAGATCACAAAGAAGTTTAAGGCTAATTGTTAGTATCTCTCAATACAAATGTAGCCCTTTTTACAAGAACTCAACCCAATTGAACATATAAGATTGGAATTACAAGATTCTACAATTGAGGTTTACAAGAAAATATGAGAATTTAGCACAATAGCTTGAATTTGATGTTTGGATATTCCTTTTTGAATCAATAGTTGTTGTTGGAGCTTTTAGAAGTCCCTTTTATACATTCTCATTGAATTCTAGCCATTGAGGTTGTTGCCTTCATTATGATAGCCGTTGGGATGTTATCTTCCCTCCATAAATGCAGTCTGCAACTACCCGTTCCGAAACGCCCGACCCTATTTCGAAACAGACCAAAATAGAAATAACCGTTGGGGTGTAATAAATAGGCCGTACCAAAACGGACACGAACGTTTTGATACGATAAGAGCACGTTCCGAAACATGCTAAAGCCCGTTTTGAAACGATTTGCCACTGTCAAAACCTATATCGAAACGGCTTAGAAGCGTTTCGATACGCTTTAACTATATCTTAAAAAATTAGTTAAAAGTTCAACGGTCATATTTTGAAACCAAGTTTGAAATTCGTTTCGAAACGTTTGAGGTCGTTTCGATACAGCCATATCGAAATTGTTGAAACCGTTCCGTTGTTCTTCATCCGTTTCGAAACACAAAGACCTGTTTCGATAGACCCGTATCGAAACGGGAAAGCTAGTTCTGAAATAGAGGTTAACTGTTTCAAAACATTTTGAAACGCCTAAAGGCCGTTCCGAAACGGTGACTCGAAAATCACTGTTTTGACTTGGTAAACACTTAGAATTTTTTTGATAAGTTCAAGTTTTGACTTGGACATTTTTCTTTAAACAGATAGAGTGGTTTTGAGGACTTAAAATTCCATTTTCTCTTTTTCAATTTAGTTCTTAATTCCTTTGTTTTATCAAAATCAATTCATTAGTTTTACAGAAACCCATCTGATTACCTGTTTTTACATCCCTACTGGCAAGGGTTATGACCTTATAACATCTGCCTTATTATTTATCACCCAATAAAATGTAAGTTTAAGTGTCAAATAAATCCTCAAACTATACTATTTTTTTAGATAGGTGCTAAAAAAAATTTCGGGCCAAGCAGGTTCCTAGCGTTTTCAAAGTTAACCGTTTAGGTGCCCCGCTGTTAACTTACTTTAAAAAATCCCTATATTTACCAAAATTCACAAAATAACCCTAAAATCCCTGAATCCTTAAATTTGGTCATTGTCGTCGCCATTCATCACGTTGCAACCGACGTAATGAAGCATTCTTCTCTTGCCGCAAGACTCGAACGTCATTCCTCGGCCGATCAGCCGCCATTTCCCTCAATCGTTTTCATTTTCTTTCGTGAGTTCGACTTTATTTTGACAATAGATATGTCGTCTGTCGACTATTGACGACGGGAGAATGGGGAAATGATCGCGAGGTCCAGTGACGGAAGTGGTGGGTACACCAACGTCGATTGGCGGCGACAATGACTGGAATCGAGATTTGGGACTTAAGAATTTAGGGATTTGGGGACTATTTTGAGGATTTTTTAAAATTTTAGAATAATTTTGAAAATAAAACATACCATGTGTCATGTTTTTATTAGTTAACATAATTTTTTAACGACTGTTAACGACATGGCACCTAAATGAAAACGTTAGACACCTATTTGGCCCGAAAAATACTTTGGGCGCCTATTTGGCGAAAAGTATAGTTTGGGCACTTATTTGACACTTAAGCTTAAAATTTATATAAACCTTGCAGATAAAACTGTTTAAATATGAGCCACCTAGAGAGTACACTATCTCCTTCCCCACAGCCATTGAGGTCCTTCCTTGAATTTAAAATTTGAAAATTTTTAAGTTAAGAGAGTGATAAAACCGCTCTTTAACCTCTAAAAAAATATATAATTCATTGTTAACGCCCCCTAAATTAAAACTTTTAATAGTCTTTTGTTAGAGTTTGTGATCTGAATTGAATTAGATTTTGATTTAAAGAGGCAAATTTAGTTTGAGCAGATTAATTATTTTCATTAATTAAAATTTGTAAACCTAGTTCTAATAGATTTTCTTACACACAAGTTTCCTCTGTGATAAAAGGGGTTGATCATTTGGTTCAGAGGATCCAACTATTTTGCCTTCAAGTACGGAAAATGAGTTTTTAAAATGCAAACACGATTATACTTAATTTAAAGAGGCTTAACTAAGTTGTGTTTTCACTAGATTTTCACTTATCATTATAAAAAATAATAATAAAAATAAAACATTTAAAAAAACCCATTTTAAATAAAGGTCCCTTCCAAAATAAAAAGAACCCAAAAGTTCATCTCAGTAAAGCTCATTTCTAAACTCATTTAAAAAAAATCAAATAAAAGTCCAAATCTTAAAAAAAATAATAAACTTATTTTGTTTTAAAAGCCCATTCAAAAAAACCTTTGAAAGATAGCCCAATAATAAAAATAAACAGCAAAAAAAGGGAAAAATAATAAAGGAAAAAATAGTAAATAAAAAAACAAAAAAAGAGGAACCAGCGCGCGTCACGCGCCTAGCGCGTGTGAACACGCGTGTGGGCTGGTTCCCCAAAACCTCAGTTCGCGCCGCTGCTGGAGGCCGTCCACAGGCCACGACTGTCGACGCCGTTGGAGCCGATTGACGCGTCTCGCCGTCGCCGACCTAGCGGAACCAAAGCCGCTTGCCGCCGTCCACCGTAGCCGTCGGAATCTGCAAAAAATAATGGAAAAGGGTTAAAATTAGGGCTCGAATCAAAGGAAAAATTCAACCCCAAATTTGAATCAAAACGGATGATTTTCTTGATTTGTAAGCTCAAGTATAAACCCGCCAAACCCCTGTTTTCAACACACACTTGGAGAGCAAAAAAAATAAAGCTAAAAAAATCCAAAAATCCTTAAAAACTTCTATGAGTTTGCTGAATTTTTTTTGGAGTGAAGTTCGAGTTTTGGGCTATTTTCCGAAAGCGTTTTGAAGCAATTCGAGAAGAAGATCCATTCAAGTTCATCATTTTCTTTCGGTAAATTTCTCTTTCTTAAGCTTTTCATTTAAAAAAAAAATAATTTCTTCTTGTTCTTGATTGAATTTTATTTTCTTGTGTTGTGTTTGTTTTTAGGTTGTGTTTGTTGAAGTTGGAAGATCATTTCTTGGATCCGGTAATAATTCCGTTCTAGATTTTTGTTTATTTTTTAATTTAATCTTTAAAATTCTTGCATGTTTAAAAAATATTGTTTTTTAAAACTTTGATCTTAAAAATGAAATAGTTGAAACTTAAAAATGGTTTTGATCCTTTTAGATTTATGAATAAAAATGAATTAATGTTTGTTTAAAAAACTAAAATCAAGGGGTTTATTTAGAAGATAATAAATCATGGATAAAAAAATAAAAAAGGGCTTAATTTGTTAGGAAAAATAAAAGTGGGTTTCGAAATATAAATTTTAATAATTTATAGTTGTTAGATAATTTAAAGAAAGTTTTTTAGAAAAAGTAAATAAGGGCGTTTTTAAGAAAACAAATAATAAGTTTTTTTTTAAAAAAAGGAAAAAAAATAAAAGATAGAATTTTAAAAAGGGTTTTAATAAAAGTTTAGAATTTTAGGAGAATAAAAAGTTTTAAAACATGAAAAAATCTTTTCTAAAAGGTTAGCTTAAAGGTCTTAAAAAATTTCAAAGTCATATTTTAAGAAAAGCTTTTATTAAAAAAAATAATGAGTAATAATAACCTTTAAGGTTTTAAAAGAAAATCTCCTTTTTGAAAATAAAACAATAAAAATGTAGGAAATCAATAAGATTAAAAAGCAAAATGTCAAAAAGAAGGGTCTTGGTTTTAAAGTAAAAAAGAAAGAGAAAAGAATAAAATATTTTCTTTTAAAGAAACAATAAAAAATAAAAAATAAACACAAAAGAAAAATCCAAGTTTCTTGTTTGTTCTTTAGAAATAGGTCAAAATTTAGGACTAGGTTCTAAAAGGTTAGATAGAGACGTGTTTGTAGAAAGATTTTCTTCACAAAAAATCAGACACACTTAAACAAACTCAAACCCTCAATTAGGAATTAAAGACTTAGATCTTTTTAGGATTTAAAATAATCAAACCTAGAATGAATAAAAAATACTCAACACATTGAATTTCCATGTAGTTTGAAATGTGAAATTAATTTAATGTAGTGTCTTATCAAACGGGAATGACGGGTTAGCGCCAGAAATGTTGGTGGTGATTAAAGTTCATCTCTCATGCGATAAGGCTGTTAAAATAGACTGATATTCATTAATCAGACAAATAAAGTCGAACCTTTGTGAACTTGCAAATTCCAGTTTTGAAAACGATTTTAAAATCAATTAGGTACCAATTTTGGGCGTTGTGGGGTTGCTAAGCCTTCCCCACACGTAATCGACCCCTAAACCCGTTTTCTAGTTTCCATAGACCAAACTGTTGTTTTATTAAAACAAAACGTTTTATTAAAATGACCACGTTTTAAAGTGATCCAATCACACTTTTCAAAAAAGATTGGTGGCGACTCTGTGTGTTTTTAAAAAGTTTTCTAAAAAGCCGAAGCCCTTCCTTTTAAAAAAAGGGTTGCGACAGCTTGGCGACTCTTCTAGGGACAATCTTTGTTTTTAAAAACAAAGAGGGTCAGGCCACAAATTTATTTTAAATGGTTTTCAAAAAGGTTTTTTTTATAAATATGGAAATTGCAAGTTCACAATAGGTTTAATTTATATATCGGTTTAAGTGAATATAATTCTATTTTACGCATTTAAGACTTAATTTCAAGCTATATTCCCGAGCTTTGTCCCGTTCGTTTAAGTGGGGGGAACATGCTTTGCTCATGTAAGAATATTGATTCTTCGTTTGAGCCTAGCAAGTACCTTAGAGACTCATTCCCTTTGTCTTCGTAAGAATATTGATTCTTCGAGAATGCATCGATGGTGAGTCCTCCTGAGTTGAACTCGATTCATTTGAAGCCTGTGATGGGTGAGAATCGAGGGCCTTGCTACCCTTAGTATGGGACAGCAAAGACAGCTCAGGTACCCTTTTAGAACCGAACCAAGTTTGAGAATCTAGAGCCTACCCCAATAGAGCCATGCGGAAAGCCTAGGGTGTTGAGTCTGGTCAAAGTCGCAAGAATAAACCGTGGAGACATGTCCTAGAATGTTGGAATAGCTGACCAGAATTATTATGCAATTAAATTATTTTGGATCTTTTAGGTTTTATTTCTGTTTTTTTTTTCAAAAGGAGTACTAACCTTTTTGTGTGTGAGTTTTGTTTTGTTTTTGCGGCATATTTATTTTTGCATGCATCCTATATTTGGAAGGGGTCGTTTCTAAAGCATGTTGCTCAATCAGAAAAAGCTTCTGCCATAGATGGAAGGTTCCTAAGGGAGGAAGACAACGCGCAGACAATGAGAATTTATCGAATGATCACGCGGAGGAAACATCGAAGTATGCTCACATCAGTGCCAAGCAGAATACCAAAAGTCGCATAGCAATAGGACCACTTCGATGGTCCAACCAAGCAGAATTTGAAAATGATCTTTGGTCTACTCGACTTAGGGGCAACGTCAAAAGGACCCAGGAGCGAGACAAGTTTGATAAGAGCATCACATCTTAAATTGAAGACGTGGTTAAGCCTGTGACGTCAAGAAGCTACATTTCTTTGCCCCCCACGTCAGATCGATAAGGAAGGTAGGACCAAGGCACGAAAGATTGATCAAAGAAATAAGTGCTCAGGGCGAGACATATTCGTAGGACATTCGTCATGCAATGGAAGCTACGTCTGGCGCAACACCTTAATATAATTGATGACCCTTCGTCTGCATTCATTCTTCTGCATACATACATTTGCTTCCATGCATTTGTTTTTTTGTTTGCATTAAACAATGTTTTGATCATTGCATCTACACATGCATAATAAAAAGATTAATTTTGGGAAATTTCATTTAAGTAGAAAAGATCACGCGCAAAAACGACTTGAGCCATGAACACTAAGGAAAGATTGACAACTCTGGAAGCAAATTAGAAGAGCATCCATGATAAGATTGAGAAAATGGAAAATGATTTGAAGAAAGAGATTGAGATATCGCACTGGAAAACAGTCATCCAAATCCCAGCCATGTTTGGGTTCAAAGACCTAGAAGCGAGAGAGCACACCAAAACTTTCCCGAGGATGGCTTTCGTACATTCACAGATGCAAAAGGAAGTGGATTCACCTAAAATCAAGATCTCACCCCATTTTTCTTTTGCCCGTATTGAATTAATAGACAATACCGATGAGGTTCGCAGACACGAGGTGCCTAACTTCGATGAAGTAACGGACAAGGCAAAGGTCAAGAAGAAATGGGAAAACCGCTACAAGAAGTTGGAGGAAATGATTAAATCTTCTCAAGGAAAAAAAATTATGGTGGCATGGATGCTAGAGATTTGAGTCTAGTATCTGACCTGGTGGCTCCTCCAAAGTTCAAGGCTCCTGACTTTGAAAAGTATAATGGAACTACATGCCCATTGCACATTTGACCATGTACTGTCGGAAAATGTCACCACATTTAGAGAAGTTGCTGATTCACTATTTCCAAGACAGTCTATCTGGGTCTGCTATCCGATGGTATGATCAACTGAGTCGGGTTAACATACGCACTTGGAGAGATCTGTTAAAAGCTTTCCTCAAACAGTACGAGAATGTGACAGACATGGACCCAAGCAGGATCACACTACAGAATATGGAACAAAAGCCCAATGAGAGCTTTGGCCAGTATGCCCAAAGATGGCGAGATATGGCAGCCCAAGTACAACCTCTATTGTTAGAAAATGAGGTTACTCCAATGTTTGTGGAGACTTTAAATGGTCCCTTCTATGACTACATGTTAAATCACGCCACCGAAGGTTTTGCAGACATGGTCATGAATGGAGAGTTGATATTGGCAGCCATCAGAAGTGGAAGACTCGAGAGAGAAGAAGATGGTGAACGCGTTTAGAGTTTCATCACGAAGTCGATGGAGGCAAGATTGGCTGGAGTTCATGCTTTCCTGGAATAATGCTTAATTTTCTCCAAACAGTTGGGATCATGCATAGAACTAACCCTTTTGCTTTTGCCCGCGAGCATTAGGGATCCTTTGTAAGGGCTTCTATGTCAATTTATTTGTTTAAAGATGCATTTTGTTTTCAAGTGGAAAACATTTCTCATTTTTGTTTCATCCTTTTCCCTTCTTTTTATTCTTCATCCATTTCTTTTCAAGCATACATCTTCTTTACAGAGTTCCTATTATTGATTGTATGAATGATTCTCAAATCTAATCCCAAGATAGAGAGGCAAAATGTGTGTTCAAGTTTAATATACAAATTTTGAGTGAATTTACCTCTCAAATAGCTGTTAAGGTCCTTGAATGAAGTGATAACGCTAAAACATCTACCAACTAAAGATTGCTTCTCTTCGACGGTATTTGTGTGTGAAATGACATTTGTCATTCCTTCATTTTCCTTCACGAATATGAAAATAAAAAAAAATCCATTTGTTGTCCCCCTTTGAGCCTGATATTATTTTTCTTGTGTTTAAACCATAACCAAAGATCACTCCCCACACTAGGGGACAAAATGATGAAAAGTGAAAATGAAACAAGACAAATTAAGTAAATTTCCTAAATTTTAAAAGAAGAAACAAAAAGGAAAAAAAGGAATGTAACGCCCTGGTTTTGGGCCTAGATGTTTTAGACATCGGATCGGGCAGGTCAGGATTAGTTCGAATCTTTTTGAGTGGTTCAGGCAGATCAAGGTTCAAGATAGGATAAAAATGTGACAAAATTGTTAAAATCATCTAAAATCATGTTTAATTGGTTGGTCAAATTAATTTTACAAAATGGGTTGTGGAAGTGGTACATTTTGGGCAGTGACCAAAATGTAATGTTTTAAAACTGTGGGAAAATGCAATTTTCAAAAGAAGAGTCAAAATCTTAGAATCTTTAAGGAGCTTTTGTGCAATTTAACCTTTCCTCAATTTGACATGTGATTTAAGTGAATTTTAAAATAATTGATTAAAAAGGGATTTTATTCATTAATTAATAAAATAGTAAAATGAGAAGTTTTATTTTACGTAACTAATTTTTTTTCAACTCTCATTTCAGCCAAACACATTTCCCAATCTCTTTTCTCCAGATTTTATTTCTCTCAAACTCTCTTTCTCATTTCTAAACTCATTTCTAAAGATTCTTCATATTTTTCTTCAAGATTTTGAAAGATAAACTTGTCAAATTGCTAGGAAGGCAAGAATTGGAGGTAAATCACGTTCTCAACCTCTAATCAAGGTTGTTTATTGAAATTCCCAAGATTATTGACTCTTTAATGATGATTTTGATTGAGTTTTAATGGTAGTTATGATTTGAGATTGAAATCTTGTAAAATGATGCTTTAATTTCCAATTTTTGTAATGATTATGATGTGATATGTTCATGATTGGTTTTATTCAAGTTTTAAGTTAATCTTGATGTTGAAAATGAGTTTTGACAATATATATCCCGAAATGTTGGGTCACATCGGCACGCCCCATGGCGCAGCGGAAAAATTAATCCGACGTAATCCAGCCATGATCCATGTACAGGAACGAATCCGGGGTGAAAAGATGAAGAGTTACCCTTTAAAACTCTGGAAACTGGAAAACCGACGGTATGTCGGAATAACCACGTCAAGTAAAACCGGAATCGTCACAGGTTCGCAACGACCTCTACGGAGTCCACCCGAACAAAACGAACAAAGTTTCCGCCTCCCTAACACTTAGGGATAAATTTTGACAGGTTTGAACACCTTCCAGGGAGAAGTCGAAATCCCTCCAGGGATTCATGAGGGAGTCTGAAATCGACCAGGAGTTCAACCGGGACTTGCGATCGAGCAAGGGAACCTTCAGGGATTTGCTAGGGGGCAAGTAGAACACCAGAAAAATATCGAACAACTTCTTAGAGAGCTTTCTGTGATATGTCGAATTCTAGTGGGGAATCCCTAGGGGTGTTGTTGAAATCTTCAAGAGGAGGAAGAGGGATGATTTGGTTGCTAGCCCTTGTCCCTTTAAATAGTATTCAGAGACTTAATTCTAGTTGAATTCCTTGAATCCAAGTTCAACCAAAATTCATAGAATCTAATTCTACTTGAAATTGGTTTATATTAAATATAGATTATATTTAATAATATTAAATGAAATATATATATTTAATTATGTAGAATCTTATTCTACATAAAACATGGATTTAAATATACATTATATTTAATCCATATATATATATATTTATTATATAGAATCTCATTCTATCTTTACTTGGATTTAAATATATTTAAATATATATTTTTGATTATGTAGAATCTAATTCTACATAAACTTGGAATTAAATATACATTATATAAATTCCAAATATATATTTAAATTTCTAGAATCTTATTCTATAATATTTAAGTCTGTAAATATTTTCCATACTCTAAATAATATTTGATAAATACAATATTTATCCAATATTATTCCCATTTAAGGGAGTTGCCGATTTCTCCTATCCCATAGGGGATTTTCGGCAACCTCCCTAAAATAGGGTGTAACCCCCGTAGCCCGGCCTAGACGGTTGACCCGAACTACGAAGATTACACGAGGAAAACCAAAGTCAACCCGAAAGTCTACCTTGATTAACGACCATTTTTTTTCTTTTTAAACTTGTCTAGATGCACATTTAACCTAGGCATACTCTTGAGATAAGCATACTCAAAAATCAAAGCAATCGGAAGATGATAAGGGACCCAATTGCACAAAATACGAAATTAGGGACCAAATTGTAAATTCTGAAAATTAAGAGGACTTTACCAATTTTTAAGTTACCATTATGAAATTAGTCATGTTTCATGCCTCTCTGCCAAATTTCATCTCAAACGGACATCTCAAACTCAAGCAATTGCACAATCAAGAAACGGGACTAAAACGTAAAGCTTGCAAACCATCAGGTGTTCAGAAACGGGTCTAGGCCGTTCAGGAACACCCCTTGGCAGTAGACAAAGTGTTCAGAAACGGGCTAGGCCGTTCAGGAACACCCTAGCCAAAACAAGGGCCTGTTTCGAAACAGGCAAGGGTGTTTCGAAACACCCTGCCCAGAAACAGCAATTTGGCCTGTTTTAACACCTTTAAACCCCATCAAACATGCTCCAAACCATTCCACAATAAATCAACAACATGACAAACATCAAACCTACCAATTTGCATCAAAATCTAGATACAAAACCACCCCTAGATGCACCAACTCATTCAACACATCCAACACTCAATCATGCTTTTCAAACAAGAAGCATAGCATAACAACTTAAGCATAAGAAGATTCAAACGTTGCAAGCTTACACCACATAGTTCAAAATCATAAACCATACTTGTCCAACATATACAATCTCATTAGACATCAACATAAGAGATTCTTCCCCCATTGCCTTTATTATCTATAGCTATTAACCGAGACATACATCTCAAGTGGAGTTCCCCCTTGAATCCCTTGCTTCTCGCTGCTCCAACTTCAAATGTCTGCATTGATGGACAAAAAGGAGCGTAAGCACATAATGCTTAGTGAGGAATGCTCAAAACCAAAACACCATCAATGCAGCGAGTCATAAAACCACTTTTAAAAGCAAACTCGATTCGATAAACCAAAGCAAAGTTTGAAAACCCTTTTCAACATCATGCTTTAAAATCATGCATTGCTCAAACTTGAAAACCAACCCTTAGCTTAGGAAGCTAAGTTAACCCTTTTCAAAACATAAACTTGCAATACCATCAATTTAACCATTCCATGCATGAACATCATATGCAAGGTTAAATTCAAAACCTTGGAAATCACTTCCACTTCACATCATATCTTTCTCATACTTGAAAACCATCTTTAAGCAAGAAACCTTTTAAACCATTTACTCATTCAATCAAACATGTGCATTTAGCAATTGCAACATATGAACCACATCATCAAAATTTGCATCACATGCCTTTAAAAACAAGTCTTAGCAAGACTTCAATGCACTAAAGCGATTTCATGCACACATGCACCATTCTCAATAGATAATCAACACTTGTTCAAACTAACAAGTAAACTTGCAATCATAGTACATTACACACTTCTCATGCAACCATGCATCATTTCAAGCATCTCATGCCTCATTATAATCAAGAACATTATATTGGCTTCCAAGTGATAAACCATATCCACTTTTCAACTCAACAACCAATCGGATACGCGGATCACAAGCGTTGTCCCCACGCTTCATACACACTACCAATCCAAGGTCCCCAAATGGAATTTTAACCACCATTTGACCTTACAATACACAAGGTCCTCTTATGGAATTTTAACCACCATATGACCTTAACATTCACAAGGTTCCCATATATGGAATTTTAACCTCCATATAACCTTAACATGCACAAGGTCCCCCATATGGAATTTTAACCACCATATGACCTTAGCATCACCGATTGGTAGTTGTATAACATCACTAACGAGATCCGGGACACCCTACAAAAGATCCACACATGGACTTTACACCACCATTGTGATCTTAACAAGCACAAGGTCCTCAAATGGAATTTTAACCACCATTATTACCTTTGCTTACCCAAGGTCCTCGAATGGAATTTCAACCACCATTATGACCTTAACCATCTCGTTAGGATACTTGGATGGAGTTATCGGTTCACTCTTAACCACTCCACATCCAAGGCGACTTTATTCACGGTGCACCCAATCCTATAGCCGGCTAACTATATCCGATTCAAGTAACAAAGAACCACTTACATCACTTGCCAATATAACCATCTTACCACATTAACCCAAAGTTTTACAAGCATAACCAAAATGCAAAAACCACCATTTACCATCATCAATCCACTGTTTTAAAGCATTAGACAAAGCCATTAAACAACATGCAACACCATGCATCAATTTCACAATTCCAATATACAAAACCATGAATCTCTTACCTTGAGCATCCATCACACATGGCTTTCAAAACCATCATTAAACCATGCTAAAGTATGCTTTCAAAACAGAATTTAAAACATGCAAATCACATGCATTGCATCCAACAATCACAAGTGCTTTAAAACCAACTCATACACAATCCAAGTGAGAAATTCCATTTACTTACTCTTGAGCTTAGCAAAGTTGTTTAGACATATACTAAGCTCCCAAAACCTTCAAAACCTTGGTTTAAAAGCTGAAAACCCAACTTCACTCACCGATACACAAAACAAGGCTAGCCAACAAGCCTTCCAAGCATCCGAAACCTTCCACACCACCTCTAATGCTCACGGATCAATCTCCCCTGTTTCAAGCACATAACATCAGAGGATTAATGCATCATAATGCACTAAAAACACCAGCAACACAACTAAACTCGCTGCTCATCACAAATCCAACATTTCGGCTACCAAACACAATCGAAATCACCACCAAACACTTCCGAAACTTAACCCAGCCAAGATCCATCACTTCTAACCATTTTTAAACATCAATTAACATCCAAAATGATCACAAACACGTCCTTATACCTCAAGCCATAACAGATCACCAAAATCACTCCAAAAACAACCAAAAACTCAAGCAAAACTTAGGAAATTCAACCTATTCGGGATTGCATTGATAAAACCTCAATTTCTCGTCAATTTAACATTCATTTAACATCAATTTGACACCTCAAAACACAGCCCAATCAGATCATACGAAATTTCAACAAAATCAAGCAAATCTTGCATTTAAAAGCCAAGATCAAGAAACAAATCAATAAATCCTTTTATAAAACACAAATTAAGGATTGAGAACTTGGGAATTTCAATAAAGAACTTAAAGTTAAGAGGAGAAGGACGTTCTTACCTCCAAACTTGAGTTTTCTCCCTTTTTGGAACCAAAATCTTGAAAATCCAAATAGCAAATGGTGAGGTTTTGTTGAAGAGATGATTAGAGATCAAAAGAGAACTGAAATGTGATATTTAGGGGACAAAATCAGAGGAAAAGCTCTGGAGAAAAATGTGTTTTGTTTGAGAGAAAAGATGAGAGAAAAAGGAAAATGGAAAATGGAAAAGTTAGTTGGAAATGGCAAAATATCTTCCCTCCACTTTTATTTTATTTAAAAACCTTTAATAAATCATTTAATATTATAGAAAAATCTGGAGAAACTCCCATTGGGTAAATAGCTCCTTAAAGATTCAAAGTTTCAATCCTTTTTAAAACAGTCACACAGTTTTCAAAAATTACATTTTGGTCACTAACCCAAAATGTCACTCTTCCAAACCTCATTTTGTAAAATTGATTTCACCTTTCTCTTATATATAATAAAAGAGGATTTTATAACATTTTTCCATATTTTTAATGCAACCCGAACTAGGCTTTCCTAAAAATCACCTTTTATATTCGAACCGCAACCCGACCGGTCCGGTCCAAACCCAAAACTTCTAAGCCCAAAACCGGGGCGTTACAACTCTCCCCCCCCCTTAGGAAATTTCATCCTCGAAATTTCAACCGGCGGATAGAGCGCAACCAAACTTCCCAAAACAACCCACAAAGCAACACAGGAGACTTAACCACCACTGAACACTCTCATCACAACTTCACCCAAACTCAACACCACCACATACTGTTCACAAATTCCAGAACACTCAGATGTTAACCGCATCTTAACTTTTCACACTTCCAGACTGCTCATAGCCCCAACAACAACCTGAAGAACTTCCAACTTTTACAGCATACAACACTTTAACTCATAACCAAGAACCAACCATGGACTTTTAAACACCATGTTGTTCTTAACAAGAATCATCCAAGGACTTTTAAACACCTCGATGTTCTTAAATCACAAGGCTCACACAAGGACACCAACCAAATCCGTTCAGCCACCATGTGATCCACAACCTTCACTACTTCTAAAACTCCTTGCAGAACTACTCAACCACTTCCAAAGACTACCACAACAAGCAAAAATTCATAAGCATCAACTGCTTACCCAAACTTCTCCACGTAAAGCTGACATTCCTTCACATCTGCCGTTATCATTATCATAACGATTCACTAGGACTACTCACCTAACATCCGAAAATCACATCACAAGACCCCAACCTTGACTCCGCCAGCCGTTCCTTACACCACCAGCTGACTTCAAAAGGAATTCACTTATTCCCAACCAGCCCACCACTTCTCACAAGAACCCGTCCAACCAACAATGGCCTTCGATCTTTCACTGCCTTTCCACTTCAAGCTTTGACCACAACACTTGCCTTATTAGAACATCACTCAACATACATCTCAAGATTACGAAACTTCTATTCTCCCAGGCTAACCCTTTTCTACAACCTTCAACACAACATCAATGCCAAGTTACCTCAGCACTCTGAAACACAACCACTAACCCGCAACATCACTTAACACCAAGGAACCACCACTTCAACTAGCCATTCAAAACCACCTGATCGGTTCTGACTTCAACCAGCAATCTCCTCACCGCCACGCCACTAAGCCCATTAAGCAGCAAACACTTTCCCTCTACCAACATGCTATACCACACTCACTCTTACTAACAGCTCGCTTAATACCCTCCACAACTTCTAACATTTCCTAGCACCAAAACAACCTCTAAAAACCCATCATCCAACCTAACTCTATCACAACACTAACAGACTCGATTAGTTATTAGCGAGTGTGAACGTTCGTATGCATGGTCACCAATATGCCCTATCAATGCCTGATGTACATGTATGCAAAACCTCTAATGTCATGTCACATGTATGCATGGACCAGTACATATATAATATAGCATATAACAAATGATTTTAGCTGTGCATGTATGTCGGTTCACACCCACCAATAACATCCTCAGAATTCGCCTAAAAACAATCTCCTACCTCACTTCCAACTTGTCTAACTCCATCATTCTAGCAACCATTATCCACAAGATACTCACTAAAGCCCTCTTCACACTAAAGTTGTTTTCAAAACAACAACAACTACTATCCCAACAAGCTAGCAACGAGACCATACCCACTACGCAAGGAAAGACCAAACTGAAACCAAACTATGATAACTAGGCAAAGGTTACTTAGCAAGGTTACCTGGAAACACCTCACTGCCCCCGAAGCTTCAACAGACGAGCTCTCTTCCTCGCAGAACCATCATCCCCCAGCCGCACCGCTGCAGCATCAGCTAACACACTAAGGTCATCACCATCTCCCCGCAGCAAAGCACCCTGGCTATCCCGAGCCAACTTCAAACAATTACGCCTCATATGTCCAACAGACCCACATTTCCAACAGATTTCATTTCCCAAACTCCTCACAACTTTCTGCTCTTCCTGCCACCTTCGAACTTTGCCTCGGCCGTGCCCACGACCATTCAGAGACCCTTTTGCTACCACTGAAGCTGACTTTACCACAAGAGGACAATCTCGCTTCACATGCTCTTTAGAACCACAGTTCCAACAAGCACCTGCGCCCCAACACCCTCCAACATGGCGCCTTCCACAACGACCACACACCGGTAACCGAGCTTCCACTCCTTGTTCAAGCAGCACTTGCCCCAGATTTGCACTACCTTCACATTGCTCAACCCTTGGGAATTTCCCTCCAAGATACCTTTCATAAAAGGCAGACACAAAGAAGTCCCAATCAATGTGGTGGATGTGCGATGCTACTGCCACCAATGTCCACCAGGCACAAGCGTCCTCCAACATCAATGAGACAACACTTCCCAGCTTACAAGCATAATCACAACCTTCCCGATCCAAAATCAAAACTACACTGGCTAACCAGGCCTCAAACGTCTCAGGTGTCGAACCATGATACTCCACAACTCCCAAATCATGTAAACACTGTTTCGACAAACCCGCACATCCCACGGCCAGCACATCTATAGGCCTCACTTTCGCCACAGCCGGAGATGTTCCCAACACCTCTTGAACAATAGGTGATGAACTCTTCATCACAGAACCAACTTCTTCCTCCTGCCTCACCACCTCAACACCAGGCACAGAAGACTGAGACGAAACACCTCCACAAAAAGGTGAATTCCACGCCTTAACAACCTGCCCTAAAGCATCAACCATCTCACCTAACTGCCATTCTTTCATCGATTTCACCATGCTATTAGCAACAAGCAATCACAACAAAACAAACAAATCAATTAGACCAGCTTTAAGCAAGGATTCAAACTCCAACTCCAAAATAACACAATAGCTATAATAATAAGGCAATGGGTATCCCGAATCCTCCCCCTTTTACATGACATAACAGTCAATAAAAACATGGATATCACAACATCAAGCATATCAATCAACATATTCGATCATGCTTTCATCAAACAACAGCCACTCATAACAGCATAGCTTCATCAATAACATACCCATTACACTTTCATCATTCATAAAAACCAGCTCATAACACCAGCACAACATCAGCACAAATCCACATGAGCTCAATAAAGATTCATAACCAAAAGCATGCTAAGAACATCAATACTTCACTCAAAAACATGCATTTCAACCACACATCAGCAAAAACATCATACACATATTACATCAATTTACCGTTTTCCCCAAGCATTCGCAACTCAGCTCTGATACCACCAAATGTAACCCCCGTAGCCCGGCCTAGACGGTTGACCCGAACTACGAAGATTACACAGGGAAAACCAAAGTCAACCCGAAAGTCAACCATGATTAACGACCCTTTTTTTCTTTTTAAACTTGTCTAGATGCACATTTAACCTAGGCATACTCTTGAGATAAGCATACTCAAAAATCACAGCAATCGGAAGATGATAAGGGACACAATTGCACAAAATATGAAATTAGGGACCAAATTGTAAATTCTGAAAATTAAGAAGACTTTACCAATTTTTAAGTTACCATTATGAAATTAGTCATGTTTCATGCCTCTCTGCCAAATTTCATCTCAAACGGACATCTCAAACTCAAGCAATTGCACAATCAAGAAACGGGACTAAAACGTAAAGCTTACAAACCATCAGGTGTTCAGAAACGGGTCTAGGCCGTTCAGGAACACCCCTTGGCAGTAGCCAAAGTGTTCAGAAACGGGCTAGGCCGTTCAAGAACACCCTAGCCAAAACAAGGGCCTATTTCGAAACAGGCAAGGGTGTTTCGAAACACCCTGCCCAGAAACAGCAATTTGGCCTGTTTTAACACCTTTAAACCCCATCAAACATGCTCCAAACCATTCCACAATAAATCAACAACATGCCAAACATCAAACCTACCAATTTGCATCAAAATCTAGATACAAAACCACCCCTAGATGCACCAACTCATTCAACACATCCAACACTCAATCATGCTTTTCAAACAAGAAGCATAGCATAACAACTTAAGCATAAGAAGATTCAAACGTTGCAAGCTTACACCACATAGTTCAAAATCATAAACCATACTTGTCCAACATATACAATCTCATTAGACATCAACATAAGAGATTCTTCCCCCATTGCCTTTATTATCTATAGCTATTAACCGAGACATACATCTCAAGTGGAGTTCCCCCTTGAATCCCTTGCTTCTCGCTGCTCCAACTTCAAATGTCTGCATTGATGGACAAAAAGGAGCGTAAGCACATAATGCTTAGTGAGGAATGCTCAAAACCAAAACACCATCAATGCAGCGAGTCATATAACCACTTTTAAAAGCAAACTCGATTCGATAAACCAAAGCAAAGTTTGAAAACCCTTTTCAACATCATGCTTTAAAATCATGCATTGCTCAAACTTGAAAACCAACCCTTAGCTTAGGAAGCTAAGTAAACCCTTTTCAAAACATAAACTTGCAATACCATCAATTTAACCATTCCATGCATGAACATCATATGCAAGGTTAAATTCAAAACCTTGGAAATCACTTTCACTTCACATCATATCTTTCTCATACTTGAAAACCATCTTTAAGCAAGAAACCTTTTAAACCATTTACTCATTCAATCAAACATGTGCATTTAGCAATTGCAACATATGAACCACATCATCAAAATTTGCATCACATGCCTTTAAAAACAAGTCTTAGCAAGACTTCAATGCACTAAAGCGATTTCATGCACACATGCACCATTCTCAATAGATAATCAACACTTGTTCAAACTAACAAGTAAACTTGCAATCATAGTACATTACACACTTCTCATGCAACCATGCATCATTTCAAGCATCTCATGCCTCATTATAATCAAGAACATTATATTGGCTTCCAAGTGATAAACCATATCCACTTTTCAACTCAACAACCAATCGGATACGCGGATCACAAGCGTTGTCCCCACGCTTCATACACACTACCAATCCAAGGTCCCCAAATGGAATTTTAACCACCATTTGACCTTACAATACACAAGGTCCTCTTATGGAATTTTAACCACCATATGACCTTAACATTCACAAGGTTCCCATATATGGAATTTTAACCACCATATAACCTTAACATGCACAAGGTCCCCCATATGGAATTTTAACCACCATATGACCTTAGCATCACCGATTGGTAGTTGTATAACATCACTAACGAGATCCGGGACACCCTACAAAAGATCCACACATGGACTTTACACCACCATTGTGATCTTAACAAGCACAAGGTCCTCAAATGGAATTTTAACCACCATTATTACCTTTGCTTACCCAAGGTCCTCGAATTGAATTTCAACCACCATTATGACCTTAACCATCTCGTTAGGATACTTGGATGGAGTTACCGGTTCACTCTTAACCACTCCACATCCAAGGCGACTTTATTCACGGTGCACCCAATCCTATAGCCGGCTAACTATATCCGATTCAAGTAACAAAGAACCACTTACATCACTTGCCAATATAACCATCTTACCACATTAACCCAAAGTTTTACAAGCATAACCAAAATGCAAAAACCACCATTTACCATCATCAATCCACTGTTTTAAAGCATTAGACAAAGCCATTAAACAACATGCAACACCATGCATCAATTTCACAATTCCAATATACAAAACCATGAATCTCTTACCTTGAGCATCCATCACACATGGCTTTCAAAACCATCATTAAACCATGCTAAAGTATGCTTTCAAAACAGAATTTAAAACATGCAAATCACATGCATTGCATCCAACAATCACAAGTGCTTTAAAACCAACTCATACACAATCCAAGTGAGAAATTCCATTTACTTACTCTTGAGCTTAGCAAAGTTGTTTAGACATATACTAAGCTCCCAAAACCTTCAAAACCTTGGTTTAAAAGCTGAAAACCCAACTTCACTCACCGATACACAAAACAAGGCTAGCCAACAAGCCTTCCAAGCATCCGAAACCTTCCACACCACCTCTAATGCTCACGGATCAATCTCCCCTGTTTCAAGCACATAACATCAGAGGATTAATGCATCATAATGCACTAAAAACACCAGCAACACAACTAAACTCGCTGCTCATCACAAATCCAACATTTCGGCTACCAAACACAATCGAAATCACCACCAAACACTTCCGAAACTTAACCCAGCCAAGATCCATCACTTCTAACCATTTTTAAACATCAATTAACATCCAAAATGATCACAAACACGTCCTTATACCTCCAGCCATAACAGATCACCAAAATCACTCCAAAAACAACCAAAAACTCAAGCAAAACTTAGGAAATTCAACCTATTCGGGATTGCATTGATAAAACCTCAATTTCTCGTCAATTTAACATTCATTTAACATCAATTTGACACCTCAAAACACAGCCCAATCAGATCATACGAAATTTCAACAAAATCAAGCAAATCTTGCATTTAAAAGCCAAGATCAAGAAACAAATCAATAAATCCTTTTATAAAACACAAATTAAGGATTGAGAACTTGGGAATTTCAATAAAGAACTTAAAGTTCAGAGGAGAAGGACGTTCTTACCTCCAAACTTGAGTTTTCTCCCTTTTTGGAACCAAAATCTTGAAAATCCAAATAACAAATGGTGAGGTTTTGTTGAAGATATGATTAGAGATCAAAAGAGAACTGAAATGTGATATTTAGGGGACAAAATCAGAGGAAAAGCTCTGGAGAAAAATGTGTTTGGTTTGAGAGAAAAGATGAGAGAAAAAGGAAAATGGAAAATGGAAAAGTTAGTTGGAAATGGCAAAATATCTTCCCTCCACTTTTCTTTTATTTAAAAACCTTTAATAAATCATTTAATATTATAGAAAAATCTGGAGAAACTCCCATTGGGTAAATAGCTCCTTAAAGATTCAAAGTTTCAATCCTTTTTAAAACAGTCACACAGTTTTCAAAAATTACATTTTGGTCACTAACCCAAAATGTCACTCTTCAAAACCTCATTTTGTAAAATTGATTTCACCTTTCTCTTATATATAATAAAAGAGGATTTTATAACATTTTTCCATATTTTTAATGCAACCCGAACTAGGCTTTCCTAAAAATCACCTTTTATATTCGAACCGCAACCCGATCGGTCCGGTCCAAACCCAAAACTTCTAAGCCCAAAACCGGGGCGTTACATAGGGAGTATGATTTCCAATTTTTGTTCGTTTCATCCGAAGGGTGTGACCCTTGTAGGTTCATGCAACGTTAGCAGCAAAATTAGAACTGTTCTAATTTTACAAACAATGAGTGGCATCTAGCAATACATCATTGTTACCTAAGTTGCACGAAGTCATGGTTTGACTTTCCTAATTCCTGAATAAACTTCCTTTATGTATTTCATCCTTTTGTCCTTTATATCTTAGATGAACACAAGTCATCACGTATCCAATCATCAGTCTTTATAATGTAGTCAGTTACGACACATGTTTGACTATGTCAAAATACGTAAATCTTTATGTTGATATCATGTTGATCTCAAGTCTGAGGATTATACATATGTTTATCATGAGCAATGTTGTGACTGTCACATAATTACCCAAGAAACATGCTCATAGCGGGTCAATCCAGTATGTTGTTCTCTAACAAATACTTATGTGTTGATTTTGACATCTCTATGTCAATGACAACGCTTGTCATCAACCACATATTAGTCTTTATATATTATCACTGTCCATACCCGTAATAATATTCGACTAAGGATCCTACTTAACAATAATCGTATTATTGTATAGACATTATTATCCAATGGTTAGTTTAATGCACATAAACATACCAAATGATAATAACGGCAATGCCATTACTTGATAAATCTAGTAAACTAGTATGTCTATTCAATCATCATATGATTGGTCTTTGGGCATACTCCAACAATCTCCCACTAGCACTAAGACCAATCATTCTCGTATCTAATACGATATGGCTTACTGTAACTGACATGCTTATGCTGTGTCAAAAGCTTTGTCAGGGAGTTGACAAAGTTATCAACTTTGTTCGTATGTTGTATACTTTCATATCTCCAAGATGTAGGTACTTTAGAATATGTTTGGATTTATTGATGTGATCTGGGTTTTATTCGCTTACGCAAAGGTTCCATCATAACAGAGTTATGTAGCATCTAATATGTTGGGAACAACCCTTAGTTTAGAAGTGAACCCTTTAGATCCAAACATCCTTCTTTATTACTATGTCGACTGTAATATATTCAGCCTATGTTGTAGAGTAAGATACTGTCTCATGTTGCTAACTCGCAGTATCTTTTATTAATGCAAAACAGATTGCGATCTTTAGTTCCTTTTGATGAGTACGTCATCTACATACAATACTTAGGAAAGTAACAATGCTCCCACTAGCTCTTTTGAAAACAAGACTCCCCTTTGTTTCTAGATAAACCAAACCTTTTGATTGTATCTTCTGAAACGAATATCCCAACTTCGAGAAGCTTGCCTTAGTCTACGGATAGACCTTTGTAGCTTACATACCTTCCAAGTGTTTACTGGAGTGACAAAACCTTCTGAATGTGTCATGTACACATTTGTTTCAAGTTTTCCCTTAGGAAAGTGGTTTTAACATTCCTTTATTTGATTCCATAATCACCGTATGTAACTACTTGCAAGTGAGATTAAGATGGATTAAACATAGCTACAAGGAAGATGCTTTATCATAGTCTATACTATGAAGTTTGTCGAAAACTTTTAGCGACGAATCATCCTTTGCATGTTTTATCATCCATGTCGGTTTTTCCTTTTTGAAAAACTCATCCATACCTCTTAGATTTTACCCTTTTAGGTAACCAAAGTCTATACTTGGTTTTAGACATGGATTCCATCTCATATCTCATGGCTCTTAGCCATTTCTCGAATTTTAGGCTCACCATTGCTTTATGATAAGACCTAGTCTTTATCTTGATCCGAAAAGAAGAGTGTTTCCATGTACGGATAGTGATAAATCCATATTTCTCAAGTATATGGTATTCTCTTAAGGATCAACACAATGGTTGTGTTTTGTTCCAATGTTCCTTGATCATTTGTGGAACATTCTCAATCTTTGGTTCATAAATTTGTTGTCTAAAATTTCTTCACATTCCAAATTCCATTTTTTTCTTTTGTGAGAGGTAATCTCTTTTAAAATAAACTCTCGTTTGAGCAACAAACATTTTGTTCTCGTTGAAAAATGAAATCCCTTAGTGATAAGTATTCTCTTTCGAGATAAACTATCGTTTGAGCAACAAATATTTTGTTGTCGTTAAAGTTGAAGAAATAATATCCCTTTGTGAGAATTAATCTCTTTCAAGATAAACTCTCGTTTGAGAAACAAACGCTTTGTTCTCGTTAGGATAAACAACAAATGGAGTTTTTAAGGTTCAAACTTTGTAAACATTTTAATATGTAAGTAACCTTAAAACTTCAAAGGTATTCTAGAACAATTCTTAGTCCATATCTTATATGACGTTTCGAAAAAAAACACGATTAAGTATGAGAGTTGTTTTTCTAGTGTGTAAAGAAGTCGAAAATGACTTGTTCTGAATCAAAACATGTCTAACATATTTGATTCTTTTTCAAAGACTTTTCGTTCCACTTGTGGGATTTAATTATGGGACAATCCCATATTCTTTGAAAGTTCATCAGACTTTAAGTATTCTTGAATTTGATCTCATCAAATTACCTTAATACTTTTTATGAGTTTGAGATTAGTCATTTGTTTTATTTATCTTATAAATATTATTGATTTGATTAGTTTAAAGATCATTGATTCGTTGTGCCATAAGAGATTAAAAGAATAACATTTATTTAAATAATCTCAAAATTAAAATATCTTGTCCTTACAAGATAACTAAAACTTAGGCACAAAATAATAATCTTAAAAACTAAAACAAATCTATTTAAGCAAAAACACATGTCCTAATGGATGATGTAGCAACTCTTGCTTTATTTCCATTCGCATGTCCATGTCTATTATGATGCCTTCTCTTTAGAAGCCTCTGAGGTTGATGCCTCACTCGTTTTTGCTTTCTTGACTTCTTGTAGGTGTGTGGGGCAGTTTCTCTTCCAATGTCCGGTCTTGCCGCAATGGAAACATTTTCCATCCTTCTTGATTCCCTTCTTAGGTTTCAATGCCTCCCTTCCATCGGTTTTGGTCTTACCATCACCTTTAGACCTTGCTGCCGATTTACCTTTCTTCTTGCCCTTGCGGACCATCAGAACAAGTTTAGGTCCTACCTTCTTCAGGTTGATTTCAGCAGTTCTCAACATGCCGAGCAACTGTGGCAGCGTCCTGTTAATTTCATTCATATTGAAATTAAGGACGAACTGATTGAAACTATCCGGCAACGATTGCAGGATGACATCAGTAGCTAATTCGTCTTTCAGCGGAAAGCCGAGCTTCTCCAACGTTTGGATGTAGCCTATCATTTTGATGACATGAGCTCTTACGGGAGATCCCTCACTCATCTTGACGAGCTTGCCCTTCATAAATCTCTTGAGATTTTGAATCATATCATAAGCTACCATGTCCTCATGTTGCTTCTGAAGCTTAGGGGTCATGGAGGCAAGCATAAGACAACCGACATCCAGCATGTCGTTCATGTGTTTCTTAAACTTGTCTTTGTCAGCTCTGGAAGCAGTGGCAACCGGTTCATCAGGAACAGGTTCTTCAGTGACATATTCCTTCTTTTCCTGTTTGAGAACAATTCTCAAATTGCCGAACCAGTCAAGGAAGTTTATGCCATTGAGCTTATCCTTCTCAAGGATAGATCGCAGAGATAGAGTATTATTTGCCATTAATTCTACAACAAAGAAAATATGCTACATAAGTTTTACTAAATTTTAAAATTTATAGATAGGTCTTTACTATAAATTTACTCCCACTATTTTCTTCAAAATTAAAAACCCTCTAGTTTTAATTTCAGAAAAACGTTTCAATAGTTTTTCTAGTGAGTGAGGATCCGTATTTCACCATTCCTAAATCAGCTTTGGCCAGTCTTTTAGGAAATGGTTATTTAGGTAAGTAACACCTTACTAATTACATCTCATATAATTCCTCATCTTTTGGCGAACAACTCTTGTTCTTTAAATCATCTTATGATTATCCAAAACTTTTAACCACTAGGTTTTCTAATCCTATTAGAACAACCCAGCTAAGTCAATACCAATATCTCAACCGGCGAATATCACTAGCTTATTCTTCGCGTTTAACTAAGATAGATAAATATGACATTGCTTTGACAAAGCTCGCATTATATCGATCGAAGCTTTAACGAGGGTAAATATTGGATGGTTAAAACAGACTTAGAATTATAGTGAGGGATTTACTTAATTATCTCATCATATTAACATTGATCCTATCAATATAACTATGTTTAATCATGCTTATAAAACATCCATTGCATCACATACAAGGTAAATATAAGCGGTAAATAAATATGCAATGATTATAGCCCTTCTTAACCTAAGGCGACCCGTCCTAAGCCAATGGGAGGACCATTCTACTGAAGATAGAATCTACTTCTGAAACGCCCGGTCCACCAGGGAAGGCCCACCATGCTGCTACCTTGGTTCTTGCTTTATCTCCATGAGTATTTACAATTTTCAGAAACTCGCGTTACAGGCGAGGGAGTGAGATGAGAAGAGAAGTACAATAGAAGATAGAGAGAGGCACGACATGCAGGCCGTATTTATAAAAACCAAAACTATAAAGGCTATGGGCTATAACCATGCAAAACAAACACCGTGCAATCTAACATGCATTTCAAACATCGTGCGAACAAAGTAACGACGTGTTTACGGAGTTTTAAACTGATTATCCCTATGTTGCGGTTAATGGGCCAAAGAAGGATCACGAGGTTTCATAAACCATTTGCGTTAACGAACAAATGCACCAGGTAGGTCACATGAAAGAGAGGTGGCGCACTAGGCACACTTAAGTACCAGGTCTTTGATGATGCCAATCCTAGACATACATTTTTCATAACGTCTAACCATAACTCTTATGGATTCACCGTGAAAGATAGTTTGATAACTTTAATCAAATTAGAAGCCCTTTCAGAGATTTCATTAATCTATGAAACTATGAACAACTACTTGTTCTCTAGACTAACTATTAGTCTCAACATGTTAACATTTAACATTGAAGCAACCTAACATAGTTATGATTAACTCTTAATCATTCAGTGATAATCGAAATAAGTCTTATTAGGTGTGATACGATAAACGATAAATATCTAAATCGAATCAAACATCATGCTTCTCATACATAAACATCACCCAAGAATTTCAGTCCGAATTCGTATGATACAAGTGGCTCTGATACCACTGTTGGGTCACGTCGGCACGCCTCGTGGCGCAACGGAAAAATTAATCCGACGTAATCCAGCCAGGATCCATGTACAGGAACGAATCTGGGGTGAAAAGATGAAGAGTTACCTTTTAAAACTCTTGAAACTGGAAAACCGACGGTATGTCGGAATAACCACGTCAAGTAAAACCGGAATCGTCACAGGTTCGCAACGACCTCTACGGAGTCCACCTGAACAAAACGAACAAAGTTTCCTTGCAATCGAGCAAGGGAACCTTCAGGGATTTTCCAGGGGGCAAGTAGAACACCAGAAAAATATCGAACAACTTCTCAGAGAGCTTTCTGGGATATGTCGAATTCCAGTGGGGAATCCCTAGGGGTGTTGTCGAAATCTTCAAGAGGAGGAAGAGGGATGATTTGGTTGCTAGCCCTTGTCCCTTTAAATAGTATTTAGAGACTTAATTCTAGTTGAATTCCTTAAATCCAAGTTCAACCAAAATTCATAGAATCTAATTCTACTTGAAATTGGTTTATATTAAATATACATTATATTTAATAATATTAAATAAAATATATATATTTAATTATGTAGAATCTTATTCTACATAAAACATGGATTTAAATATACATTATATTTAATCCAAATATATATATTTTTATTATATAGAATCTCATTCTATCTTTACTTGGATTTAAATATATTTAAATATATATTTTTGATTATGTAGAATCTAATTTTACATAAACTTGGAATTAAATATACATTATATAAATTCCAAATATATATTTAAATTTATAGAATCTTATTCTATAATATTTAAGTCTCTAAATATTTTCTATACTCTAAATAATATTTGATAAATACAATATTTATCCAATATTATTCCCATTTAAGGGAGTTGTTGATTTCCCCTATCCCGGGGGATTTTCGGAAACCTCCCTAAAATAGGGATTATGGTTTCCAATTTTTATTCGTTTCATTCGAAGAATGTGACCCTTGTAGGTTCATGCAACGTTAGCAGCAAAATTAGATCTGTTCTAATTTTACAAACAATGAGTGGCATCTAGCAATACATCATTGCTACCTAAGTTGCATGAATTCATGGTTTGACTTTTCTAATTCCTGAATAAACTTCCTTTATGTATTTCATCCTTTTGTCCTTTATATCTTAGATGAACACAAGTCATGGGTTAGTCACACTTGCGTTGTCCATCTTGTGTTTCTTGATGTCTTGAGTAGATTATGATAAACGAATCTCTATGATATCTCATATCATAATATTCGAGCATGGCTATGCATTTTCTAATCTCACTCAATCAAGTGGCCGAAGATATTTCTCCCATTATGTAGGAGGGACAAATCCTTTCTTGATCAACCATATTTCACTACATAGGTCATCACGTATCCAATCATCAGTCTTTATAATGTAGTCAGTTACGACACACATTTGACTATGTCAAAATACGTAAATCTTTATGTTGAAATCATGTTGATCTCAAGTCTGAGGATTATACATATGTTTATCATGAGCAATATTGTGACTGTCACATAATTACCCAAGAAACATGCTCATAGCGGGTCAATCCAGTATGTTGTTCTCTAACAAATATTTATGTGTTGATTTTGACATCTCTATGTCAATGACAACGCTTGTCATCAACCAAATATTAGTCTTTATATATTATCACTATCCATACCCGTAATAATATTCGACTAAGGATCCTATTTAACAATAATCGTATTATTGTATGGACATTATTATCCAATGGTTAGTTTGATGCACAGAAACATACCAAATGATAATAACGGCAATGCCATTACTTGATAAATCTAGTAAAATAGTATGTCTATTCAATCATCATATGATTGGTTTTTGGGCATACTCCAACACGAAATCCTTGAGATCCTTGAGTTTTATGATAGTTTTAGTTGAGCTTTTGATGTGATTTGATGGTTTTATGGTTGCTGGAGGTATAAGGAAGGGTTTAGGTTGTTTTTAGATGTAATTTGATGAATATTAATGGTTGGAAGTGATTATTGTTGGTTGGGCTTTGTTTAGGAGGCAATTGAATGAGTTTTCGGTTGTCTCAGTTGGGTAAATTGTTGTAGTTTTGCTGGGCAACGAGTTTGTGTTTAGTTGCTAGAGTTGGAATGCATTTTAATGCATTGGATCTTTGTTTTTGATGCTCTAAAAGCAGGGGATATTGATCCGGAAACAAGCGAAGCAATTTTGAAAGCTTCAGATGAGTGATCTTCGCGTTGGCAAGCAAAGTTTCGTGTATCGGTGAGTGGAAAAAAGTTTTCCAGCTTTGAAACGTTTTGAACGTGGTTTTGGGAGCTTATTGTAAGTTTGAAACACTTAGCTAAGCTCAAGAGTAAGTAAAGCGAAAGTCTCTCTCGGATTGTGCTATGTTTTGGTATAAAATGCACTTGATTTAAATGTGTTTTGATTACTGTTTTAAAGCATGTTTTGAGCAATGATGTTGTTGGTTTTAAATGCCATTTTGTTAAGGATGCACATGGTAAGTTATCCTTGAGTTTATATGATTAATGCAATTGGTTTTAAGCATGTTAATGTTTGTGAAAGTGGCATTGTGGTTTATGCTTGTAAAATAGTGAATTAATGATGATTGATGATTATATTGGCAAGCGATGGTAAATGGTTTTGGTTACTTTAATCAGATATAGTTAGCCGACTATTGGATTGGGTGCACCGTGAATTAAGTCGCCTTGGATGTCGAGGGGTTGAGATTGTACCGTACACTCCATCCAAGTACCCTAACGATTGACGTTAAGATCACAACGGTTGATGGTCTAATCTCGTGTGTGGATCTTGTGGTTTGTGTCTCGTGCTCTCGTTAGTGGAATTATACAACTACCAATGAGTGGTGTTGAGGGGTTGTGATCGTACCGTTAATCTCTACCACGGGTGTCACAACGGTTGGTGGTCTAATCTTGTGTGTGAGCCTTGAGTGTCCGGTAGGGTGTTTGAAGCGTTTGGGACAATGCATGTAATCCATGTATCCGATTTTGTCTTGTTTTGATATGGTTCTTGTTATTGATCACTTGCGAGCCAATATAATCATGATGCTATAATGAATTTATGATCAATGCTTATTTTGTGAAAGCATGTGATGCTTGAGTTTTATACTAGAATGTATGTGATGTTTGGTTTAAGCATGAGCAAAGGTTTTTGTTGTTGTAGTTAATGATGCTATGAGCATGTGGATTTGAAAGAGGAAATGTTGTTTTTTAAGTGCATGTTTTAAAGGAAGGCATGTGTTTACAAAGAATGATGATTCGTTTTTTAAAAGCGCATTGATGAATGTTTTGGCTTTATAGCGGTCCTCACTAAGCTTTATGCTTACGCTCATTTGTTTCATCAATGCAGAGAATTGAGAATCTTTGGCAGCAAGAAAGCAAGGGGTATCCAAGTGATTTTAGCTAAGAAAAGTACGTGTTTTCACTTTACTGTAATAAGAAGCAATGGGAGGGATTTACACTCATGGATTGTTTGGTGTTGTGTGCTGCGTGCAAAAGAGTCCTATCGCAAATAGTGCAAGTGTACACGACGCAAGTAGTAAAGTGATACTTGGAGTATCGGATATCGTCTCCACAAGGACTGGAAATAGCTTTATCCTAGAGTTGCTGCACAAGAGAGAAAAAGAGTTTAAATTGATTGTAAAGTAATCGTGAATAAGAACTAAAATAAAAGAGTAAAGGATCAAGTTTAAGAAATAGGCCGATATTGATTTGCTCGGTAGTGCAGGTGTTGCACTGTAAGAGAACTTTTGTTCTGTCGTCGTCCCTGTCGCGTCAGCAGTCTGTTGATGTCGCAGCAGCGATCACACAACTCTGCACTTCAAGCTTGGCAAGAATCCCTGCTATGACTTGTCCTATCCCTAGGCCCAAGTGCTGTTGATGAACACTTCTTAGATGATACGTCCCGGCGTAAATCGTAGGGTGAACACCAATGTTGTCGAATTCTTCCTTAGCCACTTAACCTCGTACTTATCCCTAAGCCGAGATGGTTTAACCATAAACTGGAAAACTCGTATTTATTCTGTTCATATGCTTGACTCTCTCGATATCAAACAAATGGATAACCTCACAATGCTCTCCCGATACTCTTGCGAGATATGAAAACCAGAATAAATAAACTTGAAGTTTTTATTGCTTGAACAGAATAATTCCTAAAATAGTACAATCCTTGCAACTACTTTACAGAATCAACCCTTAGCCCTAGGGGGAATTTAGAACATGATGGAGAAGGGAAAATGACAAGGGTTTTGGGGAAGATGGCTAGGAATGAGATATCCTACCCTAGGTCGAATTACATGCCTTTATATAGGCCTCGGGTCCAAGTTTTCTAGTATGGCAAGAATACAAGTTTAAACGAAAGTAAAACTCTATTTAAGATTAAATCTTCTGAGTAGATGCCTTTAATTCGTCCTCTTTTCTTGCTTTGGGTTTCTTCCTTGGACTTTGGGATTGGCCTTCATTCTGCCTCAGGGTTTAGAAAAATATAGAAGGGGTTCACGACAGACCGGCTTGAAATCCTCTATCCGTCGAGCTCCACTTCACTTTTCCACTTCACCCTTCTGTCGTCATGGCTGCCACGGCAGTGGCCACGACAGCGTTTGCTCCTCGACTCCAGTCCTGTGTTCCAGCTCTGACCCTTTGCTGCCCTGAGTCTGCCACAGCAGATACCTGCAAAAGTGACCAAAATCAGTAGCAACTGTGCCATTTTATCTAATTGTGATGTATATGCAGGAATCTATCCTAAATGCAATGAAATATGCTTGAATGTAGCAAAAATATGGGTAAATGAGGGGTAAAATATAGAACTTTTAAACACTCAACACACCCCCAAACTCAAGTTCTTGCTTTTCCTCAAGCAACTACGACCTAACTAAAAAAATAAAAACCTTTTGTTTTGGCTTAATTCAGTGAACTTTTCATTACCTACCACACATTCCCTATCACGAGCAATACCTTGTCAGGCGTTTCTGGATTTATTCGGAACCATGCTATAGTTCTTGTGCAGTGTGTGCATGTTTTGTGAACAAATTTGTGCCTGGACTCCTTTAGTTTACCAGAATAGTCATGCTTACAACTTGAGTTTTATGCCAATTCATTTTTTATGGAGGCAATTCTTAGACTCCTTTAGTTTTTTCTGACTCTTGATTTAACTGCATCTTTTATGGAGGCAATTCTTAGGCTCCTTTAGTTTTTTTCTAACTTAAGCTCAAAAAGAAATCTCCCTAAAATCAATGCAAGGTAGTCTTTTAAGCAAATGAGTCTGAATTCTTTCTTTCCTTTATTCCTTTCCTAGAGCCAGTGATAGGCACATCTAGGGGAAATCTCAAGTGGGTAAACATTCCTATTCCAGTGCAGTATAGAAGTCTAGATAGCATAAGAGTCACAAACAGTGTTGTACATATCAGAATTATAACAAGGTTCTAAACCGTTCCTAAAATTTCCTAAAGGCACTGTCACGACAGAGTATGTCGCGGCAGGTAAGTTTAGTACACAGACTTAAGCCAAATTTTTGTTTTCATTTTTTTTGACACAAAAATAAACTTAAAAATAAACTAAATATTAGACACGAATTTAAGACACAACTAACAACTTCATTAATGGAGGGATGCCACCCCCAAACTCGAGGGTTGTATTGCCCTCAATGCATGACAGAATGAAAAATAAAAGCAGAAAAACAAAATACATCACAAAATAAATAAAACAACAAAGACATCAAAATATAAGAAAGAAACTTAATTTGAGGAACTTTCGTCGCTGCTGTTGCTAATTTGGAGTTGCCGGCGGGCAGTGACTTTCATGGGAGGGGCTGGCAGTGTGCTGGGGGAGGCAGAGGCCATCTTCTTCTTTGCTTCCCGAGGTGGCTGGACACGTGTCAGTGAGATGTGTGGGGGCTTGTCCAGAACCTCGATATCGTCATCGGAGCTGCTGCTGCTGGCAGATCTGCCTTGGCCGGAGGGTCCTTCGATAGTCTCATTGGGCTTCTTCCTCTTTATTGGAGGATAGTCCTTGGGGATGTCTCGGGAAATTGATGGCTCGGAGTCAGAATCCTGTCAGACGGAAGAGGAGGAGAACCCTTCAAAGTACTTGAGGTCGATCTCCGGTATGGGGTCCTTCCTCTTTTCTCCTCTAGCAGTGGCAGACTGTCTGACGCCTTCGCCTGTCGTGGCAGGTGTAGTGTCGAAGCAACAGATGGAGTACTGGGGCTTGCAGCAGGGGTATGTGTGGGGGCATCAATGAAGTGTTATGGGAAGGAGGGGAATGACAAATGGGTAAAATGTAAATCATTATGAATGAAATTTATCGTTGCGGTCGTGAAGTCCCTCATGAAGCCCATCAGTCTGAGCTGTCGTTTCTTCATCCTTTTCAGCGTCGACATAATTTGGGTGGAGGTGTCTGCTGGAAGTGCTGCTATCGTCTGCTGTTGCTCTGCTGTGATAGGTTCTGGGGAGCTGGGGCCTGCCGTCGGCTCTGTCGTGGTAGAGGGGTTGATGTATGACAGAGGGGTGGCAGCCTTCAACTCCATTAGTCTGTAAATATTCCACTGCGTTCACCCCATTTCCTTGGACTTTGACATCCTTCTCAATCTCCGGTACATTGTGGCCCCGACAGATGGTGGTGATGAGGTAGGGGAAGATGAGGGGACCCAACGGTCGGAGGGCACACTCAAGTATTCCATCCCGGATGTAGCGACCGACATTAATTTGTCTCTCGTTTAAAATAGAATGAACAAGGGCTAACCTTGGTCTGTCGACAGTGCTGTTGTGGGAGGATGGCATGATGCGCTTCTTGACAAAGTGATTCCACATTTTGGCTTGTGGAGTCAGCTGGGTTCTCCTCACGGTCCATCGGTGTTTAGGGTTGTCGTTCCACCCTATCCTTTCTTAAGTGACCTCTGCCATGACCGCGTCGTAGTCTGCCGGTGACAGACTATTCACAAATCTCCTGTGGGTGTCCTCCCTCTTGCTCACATACAGTACGTATAAGGTGTTGATGTACGCAGGCTCGAAAAAGATTTGCTTGCCTCGAACAGTAACTGTCATGGCATCTTTGCTATCGACGACAGCGTAGAACTCTCGGACAAGGGTTATGTTCATCTCCTCGGGTTGGGCAGCAAATTTCTGCCATTGGAGGGCTTGGATTTTCTTGGCTATGAAGCTCTCTAGCCCAAGATATCCTGTGGGTTGTGTGTAGATGAACCCTCGTTCCTCCCACATGCCCCGCTTTTGAAAGGAACTGTAGTACCTTGTGGCAGATTCGGTGGAGGCGAAACGGTTAGGAATGGCATTGTGACTCGGGGTTGATACTGCTGTGGCAGAAGTGGAGGCAGCACTACGGCGGGTTTGTCTGCTAGCCATTTGCAAGGACTGTAGAAAAATGAGAAGAAAATTTTTGAGATCTAAAACAGAGAAAGCAGGTTGAGAGAATGAGAATGGGATGAAAAATGAATAGTGAGTGGGGGTCTATATAGAACGGGGATTTTCTGCCCGTTGGGTCTGTAACGGCAGGCGCGAATAACGGGGCCAACTGTTACGCGGTTTCTGACGCGTCTATCACGCGTTTCTGTGTCTGCTGCGCGTCTGTTACGCGTTTGCGTGTCTATCGCGATAGCTCCATGACAGGCTATGACGACAGACTTGTCCGTTGGGCTTTTTGAGCTGTTGTGAATGTGGTGGGCTGGTTCATTCCTTCTCTTTGCTTTGCTTCCTTTATTTCCTAAAAAATAATTAAATAAAAAACTAAATTAAAATCTTGGTTCCTAAAATTAAATAAATAAAATCTTAATTCCTAATAAATAATTAAAATAAAATAAAAACTAAGTTAAATTAGGGATGCCTTGAGGGGCATCTCCTAAAGTAACCACTTCCTGCATCCTTGGGGCTTCAGTCCCATGATAATGCTTGAGTCTCTGTCCATTGACCTTGAACTAGTGCCTATCCCTTAGGGATTTAATTGTGATGGCACCATGGCGGAAAACTTGGACAACCTGGAAAGGACCAGAACACCTAGATTTAAGCTTTCTTAGGAAAAGCTTCAACCTAGAATTGAACAACAACACTTGTTGCCCTGGGCAGAACTGTCGTGGCAGCAACTTCTTGTCGTGCCACTTCTTGGTTTTGTCCTTGTAGATCTTGGCATTGTCGTAGGCCATTGCTCGAATTTCCTCAATTTCATTCAAGTCTAGTAGCCTTTTCTATCCTGCCTTATCCCAGTCCATATTTACTGCTTTGATATCCCAATAAGCTCTGTGTTCTATCTCAACAGGTAAATGACAGGTTTTCTCATAGATGAGTCTATAGGGTGACATCCCCAATGGTGTTTTTAACGTTGTTCTATAGGCCCAGAGTGCATCATTGAGATGTAGAGACCAATCCTTTCGAGTGAGTTTAACCATCTTCTCAAGTATGTTCTTTACTTCTCGGTTGGATATCTCGGCCTGCCCATTGGTTTGAGGGTGATATGCTATTGCAATTCGGTGCTTTACTCCGTATTTTCTCGAGGCAGTAGCAATTACCCTGTTATCGAAGTGTCTCCCCTCATCACTAATTATCGCTCTTGGGATGCCAAATCTAGAGAAGATGTTCTTGTGCAGAAATCTTTGAATAGTTTTGGCGTCATTTTTCTGAGTGGTGATCACTTCTACCCACTTGGACACATAATCCACTGCCAGTAGGATATACAGGTTCCCACAAGATGCTGGGAATGGTCCCATGAAGTCGATTCCCCATACATTGAAGATTTCGACCTCTAATATGTTATGTAGTGGCATCTCATGCTTTCTCGATATGTTCCTAGTCCTTTGGCACTTCTCACAGCCCTTGTAAAAAGCTTGTGCATCCTTGAACAATGTGGGCCAATAGAGGCCGGATTGCAGAACCTTGGCAGCGGTTTTGTTTCCACCTAAGTGTCCTCCATATGGAGAAGCATGGAAGTGGTGAAGAACAGCTTCATGTTCATCATGTGGCACGCATCTCCTGATAATCTGATCTACGCAGTGTTTAAAGAGAAGAGGTTCGTCCCAACAATAATGTTTTGCATCATTTTGGAACCTCTTCCTTGCTTGGTAATTAAGTTCAGGAGGTAGTACCCCACTAACAATGTAATTAACAAAATCAGCGTACCACGGGGTTTTAGAAAGCTTACCTACCGCCATGGCTATCGCGGTAGTGCTGGTGGCAGCAAACAACTGCTCCTCTGGGAAGGTCTCCAATATTTTGGTCCTATCTGTGGATTGACTCCTTCCCGTTTCCAGCCTCGACAAGCGGTCTGCCACTTGGTTCTCTGTTCCCTTTTTATCCTTGATATCAATGTCAAACTCTTGCAGCAGCAGAATCCAACATATAAATCTCGGTTCTGCATCTTTTTTTGTTAATAGATACTTCAGTGCTGAATGGTCTGTATTGACCACCACCTTTGTTCCAAGTATGTACGGACGAAACTTGTCGATTGCGAACACCACTGCTAACAGTTCCTTCTCTGTCGTGGTGTATTTGACTTGGGTTCAGTGTTTTGCTGGCATAGTAAATCACATGGAAGAGCTTATCCTTCCTCTACCCTAGTGCTGCCCCGACAGCATAGTCACTGGCATCACACATTATCTCAAATGGAAATTCCAGTCTTGTGGCTGTACGATCGGGGCTGTTACCAGTTTCTCCTTCAGAATTCTGAATGCCTCAATACATTCAGTGTTAAAATCAAAGGGATGATTTTGCTCCAGTAGGTGACATAAGGGTTTGGTAATCTTCGAGAAATTTGCAATAAATCGTCGATAAAACCTGACATGCCCTAAGAAACTTCGAATCCCCTTTACTGTGGTGGGTGGCGGCAACTTTTCGATGACTTCTATTTTGGCTCTATCCACCTCTATGCCGCGACAGCTCACTTTGTGGCCTAGTACTATCCCTTCATCCACCATGAAGTGGCATTTTCCCTATTCAAAACCATGTTCGCCTCTTCGCATCTCTCAAGAACCTTCTACAAGTTTGTAACCCCTCGTCCCGGTCCGGGCGATTGACCGGTCCGAGTGGGCTACACGGGGATAACCGAGGCAAAATCTGTTAAGGCTCCACTTCGGTTAACAACCCGAGAAAATTTTTTCTTTAATTATCTTGTCTAGATGGATTCAATTAGACCTATGTGAGAAGCGACAGCGGAAAACAAGACTCAACGATACAAACGACACGTAATTGATTTAAACTTACCATGTATTCAAGTTAGGTTGATTCCATGCACACCCGACCAAAACACAGATAAACAAATACTAACAACCTAGCAAGAAAGCTAACATCAAACAGGGCCTAATGCCCAACACTTGAGAACCTTTAAAGATGTCAAAAGCCCACTTTTCAGGCATGTGTTTCGAAACAGACTTTCCTGTTTCGAAACACGGGCCCAGTTTAAAAAGCCAACGACTCGTACCGAAACGCATCTACTCCGTTTCCGAACAGGGGTCCATTTCGCCTAGACGTTCTGAAACACGTTCCGGAACATGCCCTTACAGTAGCCAAATCGTTTCGAAACATGTACCGGAACAGGGGTTCATAGTAGCCAAACCGTACCGAAATGCGTCCCGATACGGGTGTCCCTGGAACCACACCCGTTCCGAAATAGCTTCCCTCGTTCCGTAACGCCTGCAACCTGTGAGTTTCCAAAACCAGTTTTAATCCTCTCTAAACAATCCCAAACGACCCTAACGACTTCAAGAAGCGAGACACAACATGCAAACACAACTCTAGAGGCATACACCCTATTACTAATATGCTCAACACACAACATACATGTAAAGGCCATACATTAAAAGGATCGTGCATTCACCAAAAGAGGCATACATAGCATGCAAGGTTTTCACGCCTTAGCACAAAACATACACATAAGCATTCATGATAGGGGCAAAAGGCCAACATACAAGGCATAGGCAAGCCATAAACAAAACGTCAACACATCAAAGGAGTCTAAACAAGCTCCTAGCACAAAATAGCAACACAAATCCCCATTTCTTAACTATTAAAACAATTACTTAAAAGTCCATACTTGAGGATAGCAAAAGCACACTTGGAGGCCTTCTCCTTGCACAAGCAACCCACGAACTAAGAATCCGTATTTTCGAACAAAAGAGAGCGTAACCGTAAAGCTTAGTGAGGGTAAGCTCATAAAACAAACCTCGACAATGCAGGGTCCAAGCACGAGCAACACAACCAAGGAAGAATGCATGTTTTCTTACATTTGAAACCACAAGAGTCAAATATATATGATGCATGAACATAATATCAAATATCATGCCATGCTCAACAAGTCCATAAACACAACCATATGAAAACACATTTAACGATACATATTGGCACCTAGCTATGACCCGAATACGCGGATAACAACCGTTGGAACTCACATCCAACAACTCAACCATTACCTTACAGTGGGATTACACTCATCACCGTTTCATGCGGAGGGGATTCCACTCATCCTCACGCTCCGTCGATGGGATTCCACTCATCACTGACTAACACATAAAAGAAGATTTCCGGGCGTACCCATACTCCATCTTGATGACTACCATCACCAAGACCACGCGCACATTTCGACTCTTGTGTGCACACTAACATTCTAATTATCGATCATTTGTACCCAAGCATACTAGTGCCAATACTAACTCATTTCATTGCTCAACCTTACAACATTCTTACCAATTTCCGTGCTTAACACGTACTCACCATGATATACAATCATGCACCCACATCTCATCAAACACATGCATATCACAATGCATAAACAAAACATCATGCCTCATTATCATACATTGCCACAATGTGCATATGAGCATTAATCACAAATAACATACGAGGCATAAACACAACATTCAAAGTTCATCCAGAGGTCTTTAACTAAAGCTTGAGATTAGACTACCAATCTAATCTCAAATCTAGGTGGGTTTACCAAGCCCGACATAGGTCCACATGCTTGAACCAACATTTGAAAACCAATTTAAAATCGAAGAACCACTCACCGGACTTTCCAAACACAAGCAAACAACCGATCAAGCTCCCAACGGTTCCAGATTCGAATGCGAGGCTTCACTAACACAATTCCTTGTCTCTAAACAATCAAATACACTCTATTAATAACCAAAACAAACACAAACCACTACTGTAAACTCAGAACACCAATCAAGCTCAAATTCAAGCCAAGAACACTCTCAAAACCCCCATTTTCGAGCAGCCCATTTGCACAGCTAATAACCAACGATTCCAACACTTTTAACACACGTAATAGCTTCCAAAATAACCCCTAAACATCATACAACCATCAGCCATCAATTTCCAACACTAAACAGTCCCAAAACTCATCTTTAAAGCCCTCTAAAACCCCACTTAAACCCAAATCCGTGAATCATTATAAAACCATGTAAAAATCACATATGTTGGACCATTTGGGTTACTAAACACTTATCTAACTTCAAAGAATTAAAAGCTCGATCTAAAGGCAATAAAGTTTGGATTTTTATTCTTCAAAAAAACTCAAAACACAAAATAATGGGTTTCCATGAAAACTAAAAACATGGAGAGAAAGAGGAAGTTGAGGAGAACTAAAAAATGTTATTACCTTTTAAAAATCTTCAAAGATGAAGGGAGGAGGAGATGGAATAGTAACTTCAATGGAGGGGAGGAGTTTCACGTTGGAAATGTTTGGAGGTAGAAGATGTTAGAATTTGGGTATTTGAAATAAAAGGGATTTTATTTTACAAAGACCATGTAATTACAAAACTGCCATTAATGATAAATGGCCAGTATCCAATATTCTAAAATCCATGGAATTTTGGGTTTTAAATTAAAATCGGGTCCAACATATTAAATGAATTTTAAAAAGATAAGGGAAAACCCAAAACATTATTTTAATATTTTAAGTAACCCGACCCCCAAACCCGGGTGTTACAACTCTCCCCCACTTAAGAAATTTCGTCCCCAAAATTACCTGACGAAAACAAGTACGGAAACTGCTCAAGTATATCAGCTTTTCTATCCCACGTGGCCTCTTCTACACCTCTATGTCTCCACAACACCTTGACCAACTCTATGGTCTTGCCACGCAACACCTTGCTATCCGAAGCAAGTATCTCAATCGGTTCTTCATTGTAAGACAAATCTGGATTCAGTTCTATCTCCTCAATGGGCATAACATGAGACGGATCTGATCTATATCTCCTAAGCATCGACACATGAAACACGTCGTGGATCTTCTCTAACTCTGAAGGCAATATCAAATGGTAAGCTACTGGCCCAATCCGCTCAACTATCTCATACGGACCAATAAACCTCGGACTCAACTTGCCTTTCCAGCCAAAACGCATTACCTTCTTCCACGGAGACACTTTCAGAAACACTTTCTCACCCACTGAAAACTCAATCTCTCTTCTCTTCAAATCTGCGTAAGATTTCTGACGATCGGAAGCTGCTCTCAAACGGTCACAAATCAACTTCACTTTATCAGTCGTCTCCTTAAGCAAATCCGGCATAAGTAACAACTTCTGACCCGTTTCGGCCCAACAGATCGGAGTCCTACATCGCCTACCATACAATGCCTCATAATGAGCCATCTGGATACTAGCATGGTAGCTGTTGTTGTATGCAAACTCGACTAAGGGTAAATGCTTCTCCCAAGAACCCTGGAAGTCAATCATACAACAACGGAGCATATCCTCTAATACATGTATCACTCGCTCTGACTGACCATCGGACTGCGGATGATATGAAGTACTGAAATGCAAACGACTACCTAGGGCACTATGCAAACAACCCAGAACCTCGATGTGAATCTCAGATCTCTGTCTGATACAATAGACTTCAGAACTCCATGTAGTCTCATAATCTCGCGAATGTACAAATCTGCCAACTTGTCTAAAGAATCTGTGGTGTTCACTGCTAAGAAATGAGCACACTTAGTGAATCTATCAACTATCACCCAAACGAAATTCTTCTTCGAAGGAGACAACGACAACCTTGACACAAAGTCCATAGTGATTCTTTCCCACTTCCATTCCGAAATCTTCAAAGGCTGTAACAAACCTGAAGGAACCTGATGTTCTGCCTTTACCCTCTGACAAACCATGCAACGGCTCACATAATCGACTACATCCTTCTTCAAACCAACCTAGAAATAATCATTCTTCAGATCTTGGTACATCTTAGTACTGCCCGGATGCATACAAAAAGGACTCGAATGTGCTTCGCTCAGAATCATACGTCTCAACTCAACATCTTCAGGTACAACCACTCGGTCTCTAAAACACAACACATTCTCATCACTGAAACTCTACTCTGTCGGTCTACCTTCTGCGATGTCCTTAACATGTGAAGCTAAAGATACGTCTTGCAATTGTTTCTCTCTGATCATCTGAATCAACGAAGGCTTCACTTGCAACTCTGTAATCAAACCACCATCCCCTGATACACTCAGTCTAGCAAACATAGCTCGCAACTCAACTGCAACTTTTCTGCTCAACGCATCTGCCACTACATTTGCCTTACCCGGATGGTACTCAATAGTCAAATCATAGTCTTTCAACAGCTCAAGCCATCTTCTCTGTCTCAAGTTCAATTCTCTCTGAGTCATCAGATACTTTAAGCTTTTATGATCGGTGTAAACCGTGCAATTTTCACCATACAAGTAGTGACGCCAAATCTTCAACGCAAACACAATTGCTGCTAACTCAATGTCGTGCATAGGGTAATTCTTCTCGTGCACTATCAACTGTCTCGAAGCATAAGCAATGATTCTCCTTTCTTGCATCAGAACACATCCTAAACCTACGTAGGAAGCATCGCTATAGATTATGAACTATTTCCCTGAAACTGGTTGTACTAACACTGGAGCATTCGTCAAAGCCTCTTTCAACTTCTCAAAAGCACTTTGTCTCGCATCTGACCACTCAAACTTCACTCCTTTTTGCAACAATTTAGTCAACGAAGCAGCTAATCTAGAGAAACCATCAACGAACCTCCTATAGTAACCAGCTAATCCTAGGAAACTCCTAATCTCTGTCACTGACTTAGGTTGTTTCCACTCAAAATGGCTTCAATCTTCGTCGGATCAACACAGATACCTTCAGCTGATACCACATGGCCAAGAAACACAACCTCTCTAATCCATAACTCACATTTACTTAACTTAGCATACAACTGATTACTCATCAATCTCTGCAAAACAAGTCTCAAGTGCTCATCATGCTCTTCTTCTGATCTCGAGTACACAAGGATGTCGTCTATGAAGACAACTACAAACCGGTCTAGATAGTCTCGGAAAACTCTGTTCATCATGTCCGTAGAAGCTGTTGGTGCATTCGTGAGCCCAAACGGCATCACAAGGAACTCATAGTGACCGTATCTAGTCCTAAAAGCTATCTTCGGAACATCACATTCTTTTACCTTCAACTGATAGTACCCTGATCTCAAATCTATCTTCGAAAACACTGAGGCAACCCTCAACTGATCAAACAACTCATCTATACGAGGCAACAGATACTTGTTCTTTACTGTCAGCTGATTCAACTGCCTGTAGTCGATACACATCCTCATACTGCCATCCTTCTTCTTCACAAACAACACGGGAGCACCCCAAGGCGAACTGTTAGGCCTAATAAAACCTCGGTCTAACAACTCTTGAAGCTAACTTTTCAACTCTTTCAACTCTTTCGGAGCCATATGATACGGAGCAATAGAAACTGGAGTAGACCCTGAAACAGTCTCAATCACAAACTCTACATCTCTGTAAGGAGGCAAACCCGGTAACTCTTCTGGAAACACATCCGGATAATCACAAAATGTTATGATATCCTTCGGTCTAACCTTACTCATATTCGAATTCATCACATACGCTAAATAAGCCCCACAACCGGAGTCCATCAACCTATGAGCCTCTAAAGCTGACACAACGTTCGACAAGAACTTAACGTTCTCGCCTACTACTACTACCTCATAGCTATCGGAAAGCTTCAACGAAATTCTCTTTGTCTCAAAATCTACACTAGCTCTGTGCTCAACCAACCAATACATACCCAAAATGATATCAAAACCGTAGAACGGAAGCTCCATCATATCAACAGGAAACACATGACGCTGAATCTTCAACGGACACCTCCTATACATCCATCTAACTACAACTGTCTCATCGAAGGAACTAGTCATATGTATCCCTACGTCTAAAATCTCCACAGGAATGTCTAACTTCTTTGCATGATCACTCAAAATGTAAGAATGTGTGGAACCCAAATCAACTAAGGAAAGCAAAGACATGGACTGTAACTCAAAATTACATGCTATCACATATGTGTCATTCCCTGCCTCTCTCTGTGCGTAAACTCTAGCTGGTCCACCGGCCTCTGGCTGAACTGCCACTACATGAGCAAGATTCCTCGGTGCCTCTATCCTAGGTGCATCAGCCCTCGGCTGGAAGTAACCACGACCGCGCCCACGGCCTCTCTGATATTTGATCGCTCTCGTAGGAGCCTGTGCCAGATTCGGTGCCTGTGTCGCCTGATGCAGACACTCTCTTTTGAAGTGCTCTCTCAATCCACAGTTCCAGCAAGCATGATAATTTCCCCAACACTCTCCTGAATGTTGTCTCCCACATCGGGCACACTCGGGCAAACGCCATCCAGCTCTCTGGCCCTAATGGCCTCTACCATGGTGGCCACCGCCACGCCTATGATCAAACTGATGTCCACTGCCCCGATGCCTCTTGGCATCACCACGATCAAAGTTGTTGTGCCTCTTCCCTGAGCTGGATCCTCCCGAACGCTTGGTCAGCCCCAAGCTATGCTCGATGTCCTTGGCCCTAGCGACAAGACATCAAAATCAGAATAATCAGTAGCCAAGGTGTACGTCTTGACTTCCTCATGAAGTCCATACCTGAATCGATCACAACGGTCCCTCTCAGTAGGAACCAACTCCGGAGCATACTGACTCAATCAGACAAAGCGGATCTCATAATCTGTCACTGATGTGTCTTCCTGAACAAGAGCCATGAACTTCCACTTCTTCTCATATAAATATCTCGAGCCCAAATACCTCTTTCTGAAAGCAGTCTCAAAGAAATTCCAACTGATCTCGGCCTCAGGCACGCCGGTAGTAATGGTGACCCACCAGGTGTAGGCATCACCCTGAAGAAACGAAACTACACAGCCCAACTTACGAGCCCCAACACATCCCATCTGAGCTAGAATACGAACTATCTTCTCTAGCCACAACTCTGATCTCTCAGGTGTAGATCCCCTGAAATCATCCGCTTCGAGGCTACGGAGCCTCTCTAAGGGTAAGCTAGCATCATCTCCTCTCGGCTGAGCTGCAGCCTGTGCTCCGGCAACTGTAGCCTGAAACGCTCCCACTATAGCTTGAACTAGCAGAGCCATATCTATCCCTACAGGACCTTGGCCACCCTGGCCAACCTGAGGTCCCGCTCCCTCAGCTCTAGCCTCGCCTTCCACATCAGGCTGAGAAGGTGGTGGTGGTGGAGCTCCGACTCCAACAGCAGGCTCTTCCACAGGAGCCTCTACTCCAACCACTGGCTCATTAACAGGAGCCGCAACACGGGGTTCCTGGCGAACCAACCTCGGTCTACCTCTAGGCCTCGACATAACCGCTCAAAGATAACAACAACAACAACATACAAGATAGGGTTAGCAAGGGCAAGGGTCCAAGTGGCTCAAGTATGTTTCCCTCACTTAAAAATCCTTTTTCTGATGTTATAGAAGCAATGAGACTCTACTCAACATGCTTCAAACAACAGACACATACGATCAATTAAGCAAACATCAAGCATTCTTGGTGAACAAGCAAACATGCTTACATGGCAAGCAAACACCGTGCAATTGCTTTACAAGAATTTAACTTACCTCACTTACCTGTCCGAGGTCTCAGAAACTTCAGGCTCTGGTACCAACAAGTGTAACCCCTCGTCCCGGTTCGGGCATCTGACCGGTCCGAGTGGGCTACACGGGGATAACCGAGGTGAAACCCGTTAAGGCTCCACTTTGGTTAACAACCCGAGAAAACTTTTTCTTTAATTATCTTGTCTAGATGGATTCAATTGGACCTATATGAGAAGCAAAAGCGGAAAACAAGACTCAACCATACAAACGACACGTAATTGATTTAAACTTACAATGTATTCGAGTTACGTTGATTCCATGCACACGTGACCAAAACACACATAAACAAATACTAACAAGCTAGCAAGAAAGCTAACATCAAACAGGGCCTAATGCCCAACACATGAGAACCTTTAGAGATGTCAAAAGCCCACTTTCCAGGCCTGTGTTTCGAAATAGACTTGCCCGTTTCGAAACACAGGCCCAGTTTAAAAAGCCAACCACCCGTACCAAAACGCATCCACCCCGTTTTGGAACAGAGGTCCATTTCACCTATACGTTCCGGAACACGTTCCGGAACAGGCCCTCACAGTAGCCAAATCGTTTCGAAACACGTATTAGAAAAGGGGTTCACAGTAGCCAAACCGTACCGGAACGTGTTCCGATACAGGTGTCCCTGGAACAACACTCGTTTCGAAATAGCTTCCCTCGTTCCGAAACGCCTGTAACTTGTGAGTTTCCAAAACCAATTTTAATCATCTCTAAACGATCCCAAACGACCCCAACGACTTCAAGAAGCAAGACACAACATGCAAACACAACTCTACAGGCATACACCCTATTACAAATATGCTCAACACACAACATACATGTAAAGGCCATACATTAAAAGGATAATGCATTCACCAAAAGAGGCATACATAGCATGTAAGGTTTTCATGCCTTAGCACAAAACATACACATAAGCATTCATGATTGGGGCACAAGGCCAACATACAAGGCATAGGCAAGCCATAAACAAAACGTCAACATATCAAAGGAGTCTAAACAAGCTTCTAACACAAAATAACAACACAAATCCCCATTGCTTAACTATTACATCAATTACTTAAAAGTCCATACTTGAGGATAGAAAAAGCACACTTGGAGGCCTTCTCCTTGCACAAGCAACCCACGAAATAAGAATCTGCATTGTCGAACAAAAGAGAGCGTAGGCGTAAAGCTTAGTGAGGGTAAGCTCATAAAACAAACCTCGACAATGCAGGGTCCAAGCACGAGCAACACAACCAAGGAAGAATGCATGTTTTCTTACCATCAAAACCACAAGAGTCAAATATATATGATGCATGAACATAATGTCAAATATCATGCCATACTCAACATGTCCATAAACACAACCATATGGAAACACATTTAACAATACGTATTGGCACCTAGCTATGACCTGAATACGCGGATAACAACCATTGGAACTCACATCCAACAACTCAACCATTACCTTACGGTGGGATTACACTCATCACCGTTTCACACGGAGTGGATTCCACTCATCCTCACGCTCCGTCGATGGGATTCCACTCATCATCGACTAACATATAAAAGAAGATTTCCGGGCGTACCCGTACTCCATCTTGATGACTATCATCACCAAGACCACGCGCACATTTAGACACTCGTGTGCACACTAATATCCTAATGATCGATCATTTGTACGCAAGCATACTAGTGCCAATACTAACTCATTTCATAGCTCAACCTCACAACATTCTTACCAATTTCCGTGCTTAGCACGTACTCACCATGATTTACAATCATGCACCTACATCTCATCAAACACATGCATATCACAATGCATAAAAAACATCATGCCTCATTATCACACATAGTCACAATGTGCAAGCCAACATTAATCACAAATAACATACGAGGCATAAACAAAACATTCAAAGTTCATCCAAAGGTCTCTAACTAAAGCTTGAGATTAGAATACCAATCTAATCCCAACTCTAGGTGGGTTTACCAAGCCCAACCTAGGTCCACATGCTCGAACCAACATTTGAAAACCAATTTAAAATCGAAGAACCACTCACCGGACTTTCCAAACACAAGCAAACAACTGATCAAGCTCCCAACGGTTCTGGATTCGAATGCGAGGCTTCACCAACAGAATTCCTTGTCTCTAAACAATCAAATACACTATATTAATCACCAAAACAAACACAAACCACTACTGTAAACTCGGAACACCAATCAAGCTCAAATTCAAGCCAAGAACACTCTCAAAACCACCATTTTCGAGCAGCCCATTTGCACAACTAATAAACAACGATTCCAGCACTTTTAACACACATAATAGCTTCCAAAATAACCCCTAAACATCATACAACCATCGTCCATCAATTTTCAACACTAAATAGCCCCAAAACTCATCTTTAAAGCCCTCTAAAACCCCACTTAAACCCAAATCCATGAATCATTATAAAACCATGTAAAAATCACATATGTTGGACCATTTGGGTTACTAAACACTTATCTAACTTCAAAGAATCAAAAGCTCGATCTAAAGTCAATTAAGTTTGGATTTTTATTCTGTAAGCTCAAAAACTCAAAACACAAAATAATGGGTTTCCATGAAAACTAAAAACATGGAGAGAAAGAAGAAGTTGAGGATAACTCAAAAATGTTATTACACTACAGCAGACTTGTTCTACGGTGGCACTATTCGTGGCGTTTTTGAAACAAACGCCGCTAAATTTTCACTTATAACGGCGTTTACAATACAAACGCCACAAAATGTTGACATTGGCGGCGTTTTCATTACAAACGACGCTATAGGTTGACATATAGTGGCGTTTTTCACGTCAAACGCCGCCACAGGTTAGATGGTAGTGGCGTTTTAAACGTCAAACGCCCCAAAAGGTTAAACTTTAGTGGCGTTTTAAAGCCAAACGCCGCCATAAGTTAATTATTCGTGGCGTTTTAAATCCAAACACCGGAAAAGGTTAAAATTTAGTGGCGTTTCTGTAACCAAACGCCGGCAGAAGTTAATTATTCGTGGCGTTTGTTACGCCAAACGCCGCGAATGTTTAAACTCACCGTTTTATTAAGTTATATCCCCAATCTGCTCAGATACTCCATCCATCGTGAATTAAAAAAATCCCCAAATCGATCCTGTGCCCTAGCCGTTCCTGCCCCCTCTTGCCGTGTCGCTCCTGGTCGGTCCTCGCCGTCGACCGTCGCGTTTCGCCGTCAGCTGTCGACCTGCGCTCCTCGCCTTCGACCGTCGGCCAAGGTTAGTGATCTCTCGTATCTGTCACAATACCATTCTTCTAATTACATAACCGAACATAAATTGAGTTCCTCATCATATGTTATACTAAAATCATTACCTTAATACAATCAAGATAAGAAATCAAATGAATTCTAGCCCCTCTTATCTTCAATGCAACGAAGAATTTAATTGTTTAGCTATGGTGATTTTCGGTGAAGATGAAGGAGAGAAGAAGGCAATTATTTTAGGATTTTCATTTCTCTTTCCTCTAGTCGGCTGCCCCTTCATTTTCCTCCATTTCCAATTCATTTTCCTCATCATATGTTTTGTTTTGCTGGAGTTGTGTTGTTTGATTGGTTTGTTTGAAGCTTTTGGTTGTGAAAATGTTTGATGCTGTGTAAAAATAGATGAACTGAGTTGTCTGGAAGAGCAGATAATCAGCGTTTTAATTCAATTCAAATTGCATTTGTTTCTAGGGGATCCAAGGGAGGCACACGAACTTTAGTGAGGGTAGATGGTGATGAATTGTGATGTTTCTGTATCATCTTTAGTGCCTATATTTTTTAGATTATTTTTTTAAGTAGTTGCTGAGAGCTTTAGTGGGGTCTAATGATAAGAGTAACTAATGGAGAACTAACAGACTTCTAACATAGTCCAAAAACATAATTTAAAAACATCTCAAAGATAAATATCTACCTTCTTTGCAATTAGTTTAGATTGTTGCTCACTTTTAGCACTAGTACAAACCTGAAAAAACATTGAAAGTTATTTAGTAAATTAAAAATTGAACAATGTTACACTGGCGTTAGTTATTTACTAAATAATTTTGACACTTAAACTTTCGCACAACCAATAACTGCACTAGTATATTATTAACAAATATTTAACCACCAGTAACATACCTTAGTTGGTGAATGATCTAAGAAACATATGGCATCTGATTAAAATGCTCTACCACATTATGTAATTAGAATATTAAAATGCTCTACCAGTAACAAATAATTTTACCCGGGCATGGTTTCTTCTAATCATATTTTGTTTACTTTATTGTTATGTTGAATAGGTTGAGAGCGATTCCACATATCTGTTCATCCTTCAAAGTTGTGAATCGGTGCTCTTCCCCAACAGGTAACTTTCTCTTGAATTTACATGTTTGGTTGGTAAGTAGTTTATATATTTAACATGTTTGGTTGGTAGTTGTGGATAATTCTCGGTCGTTATTGTTATTTCTTTTCTTTTGTCTAAGGAGGACTAGAATTTCTTCAATATTTCTTTTTATTTGTCTAGGGCTGTTAGATTGTATTTAAATCTTTTATTATTATTACAGAAATACAAAATGAATAGGAGTTGGATGAATTTGCCAAGAGTAAGCGTCGACTATCGAAATGGAGTAGAAACTTTTTTAGATTTTGCTTTTGCGAATGCAAGCCAAGAGGATATGATTCTTTGCCCTTGTAAGAAGTGTGGTAACATTAATTGGCACGTTCGTGAAGTTGTACACGAACATCTAATTGTTTTTGGCTTTGTCCGAGGATATATAAAATGGATATTCCATGGAGAGATTACACCTCGTAGAGCTTCATCCACGAGTAACTCGATTGATCCTCTTAATTCTCATCACCGATCTCATAGAGAAGATGACATGGAGGGTATGTTGCGGGATGTATTTAATATGCATGCTTATCATCAATCAGTTAGAGAAGATTGTGATATTGGTGTTAATGATTCCTCCGAGATGAGAAGAAGTGGATGTCATGAAGAGCCAAATGGAGAAGCAGCAAAGTTCTATAATTTGCTGAATGAAATGAATGAACAACTTTATGAGGGATCAAAATATTCAAAACTCTCCTTTTGCATTCGTCTTTTCCATCTAAAATGCTTGGGAGGATGGACTGGTAACTCTTTTACGCAGTTATTAGAGTTTTTGGGAGAAATGTTTCCTTTTGCAAAAATTCCTCAATCCAGCAAAGATATGAAGAAAGTGATAAAGGATTTGGGTCTTGGTTATGAGAAAATTCATAGTTGTCCGAATGATTGCATGTTATATTGGGGTGATCGAAAAAATCAAGAGTCTTGTCATGTATGTGGTAAATCTCGGTGGATGAATAAAGATGTAGAAAACATGAGTGAGGACGAAGTTGAAGCACGATCAAGAAAGAAGCCAGTAAAGATTCTGCGATATTTTCCTCTAATACCTAGGCTTCAAAGACTTTTTATGTCTTCAAAGACTGCGGAGTCTATGAGGTGGCATCATGATGGACGAACAAATGATGGATTTTTGAGGCACCCTGCGGATAGTTTAGCTTGGAAGTCATTTGATCAAAAGTTTCCAAATTTCGCAGGAGATCCTCGAAATGTTAGGCTTGGTCTTGCATCTGATGGGTTTAATCCATTTAAAATCATGAGTACTTCATATAGTACTTGGCCTGTTCTGCTTGTTCCCTACAATTTGCCCCCCTGGATTTGCATGAAGCAGTCATCTTTTATTTTATCCATGATAATCCCAGGTGAAAAAGGTCCAGGGAATGATATAGACATCTATATGCAGCCTCTCATTGAAGAGTTGAAGCAATTATGGGTGGGTGTCGAAACATATGATGTGTTGAAGAAGGAGAACTTTAATTTGCGTGCAACTTTATTGTGGACGATAAATGATTTCCCTGCTTATGCAAATTTATCTGGTTGGAGTACCAAAGGTCGTTATGCTTGTCCTTGTTGTGCTGCACAAACATGCTCGAAGTGGTTGTATAATGGAAAGAAATTTTCTTACATGGGACATCGTCGGTGGTTAGATGAAAATCATAGATTTAGATATGAAAAGAATTTATTTGATGGAACTGAAGAATTCAGAAGAGCTCCTGAGCAAACAACGGGATCTGATATCTGGTCGATGTTGAAACATATGCAATTTTCTTATGGAAAGACAAACCAACTGCCAAACTCGCGAGCAAAGAAAAAGAATAAGGAAGTGTACGACCATGATGTTGATCAATTGAGTGATGATGATTCTGATGAAGAGGATGATCCAAATGAGGCCGAGTTATGGAAAAAGAGAAGTATTTTCTTCGAGTTGCCTTATTGGAAGCATAACATTCTGAGATATAATCTTGATGTCATGCACATTGAGAAGAATGTTTGTGAGAATATTATTGGGACCATTCTCAATGTCGATGGAAAATCTAAAGACAATCTAAAGAGTCGACTTGACTTAGTTGACATGGGAATTCGACAAGATCTTTATCCTCAGCAACTTGCTAATGGAAAGACTTCGTTGCCGCCTTCTATTTTTGCGATGTCGAAGAAAGAAAAAGAAGTGTTTTGCAAGGTGTTGAAAGATATAAAGGTCCCAGATGGGTATGCATCAAATATATCTCGATGTGTTAGTGTTAAAGATCGAAGACTTTATTCTCTAAAGTCACATGATTATCACATATTGATGCAAGATTTAATGCCAGTTGCATTACGCAATTGTATGTCAAATGAGGTGACATCTTGTATAATTGAACTTTCCAATTTAATGAAAGTAATTTGTGGGAAAGTTCTGATGGTCGAAGAACTTGAGAAATTGCAAGATCGAGTCGCCTTAACCTTATGCAACTTGGAGAAGATATTTCCACCATCATTCTTCACAATTATGGTGCACTTGTTGGTTCATCTTCCTTACGAAGCTAAAGTTGGTGGACCAGTTTTTTATCGGTGGATGTATCCTATTGAGAGGTATGAATTGTCTAATATGTATTCAATCAGTATTGAAAATTTAACTCTTCGATAACTTTATAAAATAATGTTGTGTTTATTTCACGTCCAGGTTCTTGTGCAAGTTAAAGTCTTATTGTCGTAATAAGCGTTATCCAGAAGGATCGATTGCTGAAGGGTATTTAGCAGAGGAGTGTCTGACATTTTGCTCTAGATATATGGAAGATGTTGAAACGAGATTTAATAGATCAAATAGAAATGATGTGTGCAGTTCTAATAACTCAGCTGAGACTTATTTGTTTGGAAGTTATGGTGAACCACTCGGCAAAGTTGAAATTGCACAATTAGATGACAAATCTTGGGTCCAAGCACATCGCTATGTTCTTTTCCACCACAATTCATTAGATTCCTTACGCACGTAAGTTTTACAATATAAATGATGATGTATTTACTTTATCTTATATATTTCTCAATCTTTAACCATATAACCTACTTTACAGTGAGTATAAAGAAGAGTTACAATCGCGTGTACGCTCTCGAAGATTACATCAACGAGATATTCAAAAGTTGTTCACAGAAACTTTTCATGAATGGTTAGGGTTAACGGTGAGTAATTTATACGGCACGTAACTAATGTATAGTTGTAATACTTTATATAAATGCTAATGTTTTCACCTTTTACGCATAATAGGTTTGGAATAGAAGAGAAGTTAGTGAGGAGGTTAAATGGCTTTCTCAAGGTCCGGATAGAATTGTAAAAAGATATAATGCCTTCCTCATTAATGGGTTCAGGTTCCACACAAAATCTCGTGAAAGATTGCGAAGGACTCAAAATTGTGGAGTAGTTGTTACTTCTTCAATTACAAGTTATGCTAGTGCTAGGGACAATCATCCTGTAGAGGGAGATGTAGAATATTTTGGAGTTCTTACAGATATTATTGAGTTGGATTATTATGGCAAAGGAAAAGTTGTGTTATTTCGTTGTGACTGGGCTGATGTTAATACAAGTCGAGGTATTAAAAGAGATCAATTTGGTTTTACAGTGGTGAACTTCTCTCGATTAATTCATACTGGTCAACAATTGATGGACGAACCATATGTATTTTCTTCTCAAGTGAAACAAGTTTTTTACTGCCATGATCCAATGAATAAGGGTTGGTATGTTGTCCTCCGTAACACTCCTAGAGACTTGATAGACATAGGGGATGGAAATTCTGATGACATTGAAAGAAGATCAGAAACTTTACCTTTTGCGGCTCAAAACTTAGATGGAACAAGCACTAGTTCTAGTTCACAATTTCAATGGGCTCGAGAGGACATGGATGTAGATTTTAATGAAAATTGATGGCATAACAATGTAGTAAGATGTTCTAACTCTAACTTGCTATCGAATACATATATTGATAGTAATATTGTTATTAGTTACTAGTTACTAAACTTGTTGTTTGTTTGTTACAGATATTATGCCTAGAAGGAAATTAAGTGACTTGCGGATCGTTCAAGTTCCTCGAGAAGAGGAAGTTTCAAATAATGAGGGAGTATCCGGTGTTGGATCTTCACAAGTTCCGGAAACAGTTGAAGAAACCCAAGAAACCCAAGGTAATGTTCAAAACTATATTTAATTGGTATATGTTGTTTTATTGACTTCATTTTAATAATTTTACCAAATTATTTCTTATATAGTTGAAGTTGGTCAAAGGCGCAAGAGTAGAGGACGCACGATGTTGACAGGGTTGTACAATCTTCCTCCTGGGGAACGTGTACAAGTTTCGAGAAATGATGCTGGTCAACCTATTGGGGCAGAAGCAGGTGTTCTAGCCAATGTCATAGGCATGACTGCATGTAATGGATCACTTTTACCGATCAGTTATGAGTCATGGCGTGAGATGCCGAATGGTAACAAGAACCAGGCTGTGGATCATATTAAGGTACTATAATGTCATTGTAATAGATAATCTATTATAGATTGATGTTAATTTATATACTTTGATTGTATAATTTGTAGGAGAGATTTTCTTTAGAAGTCTCAGACGATTATGTGAAGCATGCGTTAGGAAAGAAATGGAGAGACCATAAGAGCTTCTTGAAAAAGAAATATTTCAAGAATAGTCTCAGCCTTCAAGAGAAGATGCAAAATGTCCCACCTGGATTGCTCCGGTATCAATGGGAAGATGCAGTCAGGTTCTGGAGTTCAACGAAAGGAGAGGTATGACCGCTACACTTTTTAAAGAATATTATTATGTCATTACAAATTAGTTATATATGTATATATGCAATTTTAGGAACGAGAGCGTGTTGGCGTTGCTAGTAGACAGAAATAGAAGTATACTCACACTGCCGGGTCGAAGAGCTTTGCCCGTATTGCTAATGAGGAGGTATTGTTTTTTAGACATTATTCATTATGTTTTCATCTAATACTTTTTTCATAAGTATTTTTATCATTCATTGTAGGAACTTAAGTCCGGAAGTAGTGTTGGACGAGTACAACTCTTCGACATCACGCACACAAAGAAAGATGGTTCTGCTATTACTCCTGAAGCTGCAGAAATTATGGTATATTTATTTGATGCAAAATCTAATATTATGTTATTATTTATATCAACATAATAACATTTTTATATGAAATAGTATTTGAATTTATTTTCTTCATTGATTATTAGGCCAAAATGAAGGACAAAAAGATAGAGTTTGAAGCTACAGCTTCAACTAATGGATCTGCTAATTTGGATGACATCGACAACCAAGTTATTGCTGATGTTTTGGGTCCTGAACGATATGGTCGAGTTCGATGTCAAGGATCATTCGTTACCCCAACAAAATATTTTGGTGCTCAATCGTCGCAGTACATGCCATCACAGAGCCGGTCTTCCCAGGCAGAAGTTAATCGTTTACAACAACAATTAACTCAATTTAAAGCTGAAGTAGAAGCGAGGGAAGCAGAGAGAGCAGCGAGAGAGGCAGAGAGAGAAGCATCATACAAGAGTCTCGAAAATAAATTTCAAGAACTGATGGCCATGTTCAAGCAGAACCCACCGCAGAATCCTCCATCTTAGTTGATTTATTAGGTTTGGTCATGTTTATTCTACTAAACGAAAGTTTAAATACATTTTGACTTTGAACTACAATGTTGAATTATATTTGCACTTTAATGTTATAGATTTGAACTTATTTTCTTGTTGTTAAGTATTTGTTTCTTAATTTCTGTAATTATTTCTTGGATTGGATATGTCACAGGTTAAATTTGGGTAATAAATATAATGCAAAACGAACTTTCAATGGGCAGTAAGGTTTGCGGCATTTTCACCTAAAAACGCCGCAACTATCTACTCTATTGCGGCGTTTTTGTAAAAAAACGCCACTAAAAGTCACGATCAAATTGCGGTGTTTTCCAGCAAAACGCCGCCATAGAGGAAGTAATCCTGGCGTTTTTCTTAACAAATGCCGCTAAAAAACAGCATATTGCGGCGTTTGAAAGGTAAAACGCCGCTACAGAGTATGACCTTGTTGCGGCGTTTGTAAAACAAAACGCCACTATAGAACAGGTTTTTTGCGGCGTTTGTAAAACAAAACGCCGGTAGAGAACGGGATCTATTGTGGCATTTGTTCATAAAAAACGCCGCGAACGTTTGCGGTGCAAGTATCAACGGCGTTTTTGGCGGCGTTTTTCTTAGCGCCGGGAGAGTTTTTAGCGGCGCTAAAAAACGCCGCAATAGGCTAATAAAAACGCCGCGAAAGAACAAGCCTGGTGTAGTGTTACCTTTTAAAAATCTTCGAAGATGAAGGGAGAAGGAGATGGAATAGTAACTTCAATGGAGGGGAGGAGTTTCATGTTGGAAATGTTTGGAGGTAGAAGATGATAGAATTTGGGTATTTGAAATAAACGGGATTTTATTTTACAAAGACCCTATAATTACAAAACTGCCATTAATGAAAAATGGCCAGTATCCAATATTCTAAAATCCATGGAATTTTGGGTTTTAAATTAAAATCGGGTCTAACATATTAAATGAATTTTACAAAGATAAGGGAAACCAGAAACATTATTTTAATATTTTAATTCACCCGACCCCCAAACCCGGGTGTTTCAAAGTTTCCTAAACAACCTTAAAAACTGTCTCCAAAGACGGAAAAGTCGTCCATGAAAATCTCTAAGAAATCCTCTACCATGATGGAGAATATTGCCATCATGCACCTTTGGAAGGTTGATGGTGCAATGCAGAGCCCAAATGGCATTCATCGAAAAGCATAGGTGTCGTACGGGTATGTGAAGGTAGTTTGCTCCTGGTCTTCCAGTGCAATTCCTATCTTATTGTAACCTGAATAACCATCAAGAAAACAACAGTAAGGTTTCCCCGCTAATCTATCAAGCATTTGATCAATAAAGGGCAAGGGAAAATGATCTTTCTAGATAGCTTTGTTAAGATTCCGGTAATCCATACAAACCCTCCAACCGGTCACAGTCTTGGTAGGGATTAGCTCGTTTTCTTTGTTGGTTACCACGGTTATGCCTCCCTTTTTGGGCACACACTGCACCGGGCTCACCCACTTACTATCCGAGATGGCGTATATGATTCCGGCGTCAAGCCATTTGATAATCTCTTTTCTCACCACTTCTCGCATAGCCTCGTTCAAACGTGTCTGGGCATCAATAGTTGACTTATGATCATCCTCCAAGAGATTTTTTTGCATACATAATGCTGGACTGATGCCTTAGATATCAGCTATAGTCCATCCAATGGCCTTCTTATGCTGCTGTAGCATTCTGATTAGCTGCTGCTCCTGTTTCTGCATTAACTTGGAAGAGATGATTACGAGCAACGTATCATTTAAGCCAAGAAAAACATATTTATGCTGCCCTGGCAGGGGCTTAAGATCTAGAACAGGTGGCTTTTCAATCGAAGGCTTCTAGATTATATGTTCATTCGAGGTATAATTAAGAGGCTCGAAGAACTTACCTGGACAATTGCCTATCTAATTTACCTCCTCGGGACCTTCAGTGTCGGATATTTCTGAGTTGGAGGAGTCACTATCGTCGTTGCTGCCGTAACAATCTTCCAGGTGACTGATGTGGCAGTGACCAATATTCCTGTCGTGGCAGCCAGATCTGATGCAGGGTTGGTCAAGGATCACTTCAGAGATTGCCTTGCACTCTTCTTCTGCATCAGCATGTTTAATAGCTTGGAGAACATTGAGTTTGATTTCTTGATCATTTACTCTCATGGTCAGTTCTCCTATCTCCACATCGATCACAGTTCTGCCTGTGGCTAGGAAGGGTCGCCCCAGGATGATCGGTGCATTTTCATCTGCTTCATAGTCTAAAACAAGAAAGTCAACAGGAAAAATAAATTTATCCACTCTTACCAGAATATCTTCGATCTTCCCTTCTGGTTGTACGTAAGTGTTGCGTGTAAAAGAGTCTATCGCAATGTAGTGCAAGTGTACACGACGCAAGTAGTAAAGTGATACGTAAGTATCGGATATCGTCTCCACATGGACTAGGCTAATAGCTTTAACCTTGGTTTTATGCACGAAAAGGTAAAGAAAGAGTTTAATTGTTTGTCACGAAATAATAAAGAATACTAAAAATAAAAGATGAAAATATTCAGAATAAAGAGTAGGCCGATATTGATTTGTTCCGTAGTGCAGGTGTTTGCACTATCTAGGACTTCTCTGTTCTATCGTAGCGCCTGTCGCGGCAGCACCTGCTACGGTAGCGGTCTGTTGTTGTCGCGGCAGCGAACACACAACTCAGTACTTCAAGCTTGGCAAGAATCCATGCTGTGTCTTAGCCTATCCCTAGGTCCAAGTCTGTCGATGAACACGTCTTTGATGATAACTCCCGGTGTGAATCGAAGGATGAACACCGATGTTGTTAAATTCTTCCTTAGCCACTTAACCTCGTCCTATCCCTAGGTCCGAGATAGTTCAACCATAAACTAGAGAACCCGTACTTATTCCTTTCGTATACTCAATTCTCCCGATATTAAGGAAATGTATAATCTCACAATGCTCTCCCGATACCTTGTAAGATGTTGAAAACCAGAATAAGCAAACTTGAAGTCTATTTAATTGAACAGAAAAATTCCTAAAACAAAGAAATCTTTGCAACTAATTTACAGAATCAACCCTTAACCCTAAGGGAAGTTTAGAACATGATGAGAAGGGGGAAAACGACTAGGGTTTAGGGGAAGACGGCTAGAGAATAAGATGTTTTTCCCTAGGTCGAATTACATGCCTTTATATAGGTCTTGGGTTCAAGTTTTCTAATATGGCAAGAATACAAGTTTAAATTAAAGTACAACTCTATTAAAGACTAAATCTTCAGAGTATATGTCTTTAATTTGTCATTCCCTCTTGCTTGGAATTTCTTCCTTGAACTTTGGGCTTGACCTTCATTCTGATCTAGAGCTCAAAAAATATAAGAGTGCTCCACGACAGACCGACTTAATTTCCTCTTTCTGTCGAGCTCCACTTCACTTCTTCCCTTTATTATTGTTGTCGTCATTGGCTGCCACGGAAGCAGCCGTGGCAGCATCCTTCTCTCTTCTGCAGTCCTGTGTTCCAGCTCTGCTTCTCCACTGCCCTGCATCTGCTACAGCAGCTACCTGCAAAAATAACCAATTTCAGTAGAAACTGTGCCATTTAATATAATTGTGATGTATGAATGAAATCTATCCTAAATGCGATGAATTATGCTTGAATGCAGCAGAAATATGGGTTAAATAGGGGGTAAAATATAGAACTTTTACACACTCAACACACCCCCAAACTCAAGTTTTTGCTTGCCCTCAAGCAATTAAAACCTAAAAAAAGAAATAAAAATTTTTGTTTGGCTTAAAACAGTGAACTTTTTATTACCTACCATGCATTCCCTATTGTGAGCAACACCCTATCGGATAATTCAGGATTCGTTCGGAACCTTGCTATAATTCTCGTGTAGTGAGTGCATGTTTTGTGTACAATTATATGCCTAGACTCACTTAGTTTACTAGAATAGCTAAGCTCCTAACTTGAATTTTTATGCCAACTTTACTCTTTTTGGAGGCAATTCTTAGGCTCCTTTAGTTTTTACTTAGACTCGATTCTCTTTTCTTAATTTAAGTTTGACTAGAGCCAGTTTCGGGCACCTCTAGCTAACTTCCTAGAGCCAGTTTCGGGCACCTCTAGGTGTATTGAGTCTATTTTTTCTTAACTTCTTTTCCTAGAGCCAGTGTTAGGCACCTGTAGGGGCAACTCAAGTGTTTAAGCTTTTTCCTATTCTAGTTTCTTAGTAGAGTTCTAGACAGTATAAAAGTCACAAAGGGTGTTTAAGAATCAGAACTATAGTAAGGCTCTAAATTGATCCTAAAACTATCCTAAAGGCACTGACACGACAGAGGCTGTCACGGCAGGTAAGTTCAGTTCAAAGACTTAAGCCAAATTTTCAAAAAAAAATTAAACAAAAATAAACTAACACTTAGACACAAATCTTAAACAAAATAGACACTTCATTAATGGAGGGATGCCACCCCCAAACTCAAGGGTTACATTGCTCTCAATGCATGATGACAAAATGATAAAAACAGAAAATAAAAACAACATCACAATTATAAGAAAATAGCATACAGAAAATATAAGAAAAGAAACTTAAATTTTAAGCGTTGTCATCGTTGCTGCTACTGCTGTTGATCTGAATCTGCCGGCGGGTAGTGACTTTCCTCGTTGGTGCCAACAGATGGCTGGGAGAGGTAGAGGTGGTATTTTTCTTGGCTTCCCTCGGAGGCTGGATGCGGGTTGGTGAGGGTAGTTTCTCTAGCACCTGAACCTCCTCGGAAGAGCTGCTGCTGCTGCTACCGCTACTACTGCCGGATTTCTCTTAGCCGGATGATCCGACTCCTATGTTAGGTTTCTGCCGCTTCATCTGGGTGAACTCTTTGGACAGGTTCCTCTTGACAGAGGGCTCGCCATCGGATTCCTCCCAAATTGAGGAAGAGGATAAACCAGCAATGAACTCGTCAAGGTCAGACATGGGTTCTTTTCTCTTTTCCCCCTGGCAGATGCTGTGGCAGTGTGGCTGCCGCCTACAGCTATCATAGCTGGGGTTGGGGTGGACGCGACAGACGGTGTTTTCGGTGTGGCAGCAGGGGTAGGGGCAGGGGTGGGGGCAGCAAAATAGTGATCGGGGAAAGCAGGAAATAGTACATCTGGAAAATTTAAATTGGTTTTAATGAAATGTACCGTTGCTGTTGTGAAGTCCCGGATAAAGCTCATCAGGCCTAGCTTCCGTTCCTCCATTTTCTACAGGGTGGCAAGGATTTTGGTAGATGAGTCGACTGGGGGCGCTGCTGCTATGGGCTGCCTTGGTTCTGTGGCGGCAGGCTCTGTTTGGGTGGGCTTTGTCGGCTCACCTGCCACGGCAGACGGGTTAAAGATGGATATTGGCGTTGCAGCTTTCAGCTCCATCAAGCTAAGGATGTTCCTCTCCGTCCATCATTTTCCTCGGATTCTCAAATCCTCAACAACTCCAGGGACGTTGTGGCCACGACATAGGGCTTTTATGAGGTAGGGGAAGACAAGTGGTCCCGATGGTTGAAATGCACAATCCAAAATCCCTTCCCGAGCATATCTACCAACATTGATAGGCCTCTCGTTTAGAATTGAATGGACGAGAGCTAACCTTGGTTGATCTACCGTGCTATTGTGTGAGGAGGGCATAATCCGCTTTTTGACGAATGCGTTCCACAGCTTGGCTTCGGGGGTGAGTTGAACTCGTTTCACTGTCCTTGGGTGTTTGGGATCGATATTCCATTTGGTGCCTTCCTCGGTGAGTTCTGCCATGACAGCATCATAATCTGCTGTCTCCAGGCTCTCCACAAATCTTTGGTGCCCGTCTTCCCTTCTGCCGATATAGAATCCATAAAGGGTGTTGATGTACTTTGGCAAAAAGGATACTTCCTTCCCACGAACTGTCACTGCTGTTGCCTCCCTGCTGTCGATGGTAGTATAAAATTCTCTGACTAAGGTGACGTTCATCTCTTCAGGCTGCTCGGCAAACATCTGCCATTGTAGAGCTATGATCTTACGGGCTATGAATGGTTTGAGCCCGAGATTCTCTGTTCGTTTGCTGTAGATGAAAGCCTTTTTCCTCCCACATATCTCTGCCTCCGAAGGAACTGGGAGTGGCTGCTGCTGAAGCAGAGCCTGAGGCAGCACTGCGTCGGTGTTTCTGGTACTCATGGTTGCAAGGGACTGTAAAAAATGAAAGCAAATGAAATTCTAGGGAGGAAACAAGTAGAGAGAGTAAAAGTTAAGTGAAAAATGAATAGTAAAACGGGGTTTTTATAGATGAGGAGTTTGCTGCCCGTTGGAGCTGTAACGGCAAGCGCAAATAACGGGGCCAGCTGTTACGCGGTTTCTGACGCGTTTGTCATGCGTTTCCGTGTTTGCTGCGTGTCTGTTGCGACAGCGTGTTGACATGCTGGATTTTTCGTGTCTGTCACGGCAGCTGTAACGACAGGCTCCTATTTTGGGCTCTTTGGGCTGATGGTGAGATGGTGGGTTGAGTTCACTTCTTCTCCTCTCCTTGTCTCCTTTATTTCCTGAAAATAAATAAAATAAAAACTTAGTTCCTAAAAATAAAATAATTCTAATTACATAATAGATAAATATATATATATATAAATAATAATAAAAAATGAAATTAGGTTAAATTAGGGATGCCAGGAGGGGCATCTCCTAAAGTAACCACTTCTTGCACTCTTGGGGCTTCAGCCCCCTGATAATGCTTCAATATTTGTCCCTTGACTTTAAATTGGTCCCCGTCTTTTAAAGATTAGATCGTAATGGCACCATGGGGAAAAACTTGCACCACTTGGAATGGGCCGGACCACCTAGATTTTAGCTTTCCTGGGAAGAGTTTCAACCTAGAGTTGAATAACAACACAAGCTGCCCTGAGCAGAACTGTCGTGGTAGCAGCTTTTTGTCATGCCACTTCTTTGTCTTGTCCTTGTAAATCCTTGCGTTGTCATAGGCCATTGCTTGAATTTCTTCAATCTCGTTCAAGTCAAGCAACCTTTTTTGTCCTGCCTTTTCCAAGTCCATGTTTACTGCTTTGATGGCCCAGTATGCTCTGTGCTCAATCTCAACAGGTAGATGGCATGTTTTTCCATAAATCAGCCGGTAGGGTGACATTCCCAATGGTGTTTCAAACGTTGTTCTGTAGGCCCATAATGCATCATTGAGGTGTAGAGACCAGTCCTTTCGAGTTGGTTTAACCATCTTCTTGAGAATGTTCTTTACCTCTCGATTGGATATTTCGGCCTGTCCATTAGTTTGAGGGTGATAAGATGTTGCAATACGATGTTTGAAACCATATTTCTTTAAGGCAGCAGCTATTACCCTATTATCAAAATGCCTCCCTTCATCACTGATGATCGCCTTAGGGATGCCAAATCTGGAAAAAAATATTCTTGTGCAAAAACCTCTGAACAGTCTTTGCATCGTTTTTCTGTGTGGCGATCGCTTCTACCCATTAGGACACATAGTCCACTGCCAGGAGGATATATAGATTCACATATGATGCTGGGAACAGTCCCATGAAATCAATCCCCCAAACGTCGAAGATTTCGACTTCAAGAATGTTTTACAGCGGCATCTCATGTCTTCTTGAGATATTTCCAGTCCGTTGACATTTATCGTAGCTTTTGTAGAATGCATGGGCATCCTTGAACAGTGAAGGCCAATAAAAACTAGACTGCAAAACCTTGGCAGCAGTTTTGTTACCACCTAGGTGTCCTCCATATTGTGAAGCATGGTAGTGATGAAGCACAGCTTCCTGCTCATCCTGTGGTACACATCTCCTGATGATATGATCTGCACACATTTTGAAAAGAAAAGGTTCGTCCCAATAATAATGCTTAACATCATTTTGGAACCTCTTCCTAGCTTGATAATTAAGGTCAAGAGGAAATATTCCGCTAACTAAATAATTAACGAAATCAGCATACCAGAGGAGTTCAGAAAACTTACCTACCGCCATGGTTGTTGCGGCAGTGCTTATGGCAGCGAACAGCTGCTCGTCTGGGAAGGTCTCCAGTATGTGTGTCTCGTCTATTGGGAGACTCTTTCCCTTCTCTAATCTTGACAAGTGATCTGCAACTTGGTTCTTTGTCCCCTTTTTGTCCTTGATTTCTATGTCGAACTCTTGCAGTAGCAAAATCCAACGAATCAATCTGGGCTTTGCGTCTTTCTTAGCAAACAGATATTTCAGTGCAGAGTGGTCTGTGTGGACCACCACTTTCGTTCCAAGTATGTAGGATCAGAACTTGTCAATCGAAAACACCACAGCCAACAATTCCTTCTCTGTTGTTGTGTAATTCACTTGGGCATCGTTGAGTGTTTTGCTAGCATAGTAAATTATATGGAATAGCTTGTCCTTCCTCTGCCCAAGTGCTGCCCCTACAGCATAATCACTGGCATCACACATAATCACGAATGGCAACTTCCAGTCCGGTGGCTGTACAATTGGGGCTGTGACTAGCTTCTCTTTTAGAATTCTGAATGCTTTAGTACATTCAGTGTTGAAGTCGAAGGGACGATTCTACTCTAGTAGATGGCATAACGGCTTGGTGATCTTCGAAAAATTGGCTATAAACCTTCGATAGAAACCAGCATGCCCTAAAAAACTTCGAATTCCCTCGACTGTGGTGGGTGGTGGCAGTTTTTCAATTACCTAAATTTTTACCCTATCGACCTCTATGCTGCGGCAGCTTACTTTGTGGCCTAGGACTATCCCTTCATCCACCATGAAGTGACATTTCTCCCAGTTTAATACCAAGTTCGCTTTCTCGCATCTCTCGAGCACTTTCTGCAGGATGCCTAAGCAGCTTTCAAAATTGTCTCCAAAGACTGAGAAATCGTCCATGAATATCTCCAGGAAATCCTCCACCATGTCGGAGAATATTGGCATCATACACCACTGAAAAGTTGCTGGTGCGTTGCAAAGTCCAAATGGCATCCTCCGAAAAGCGTAAGTACCGTACGGGCAAGTGAAGGTCGTTTTCTCTTGATCCTCCGGTGCAATGGATATTTGGTTGTAACCTGAGTAACCATCAAGAAAACAGTAATAAGGCTTTCACGCTAATCTATCAAGCATTTGATCAATAAAAGGCAGGGGAAAGTGGTCCTTCCGGGTATCTTGTTTAAGCTTTCGGTAGTCCATACAAATCCTCCAACTGGTCACAGTCCTGGTTGGGATTAACTCGTTTTCTTCGTTGATCACCATGGTTATTCCTCCTTTCTTAGGAACGCACTGCACCGGGCTTACCCACTTACTATCCGAGATGGCATAAATTATCCCAGCATCTAGCCATTTGATAATTTCTTTTCGGACCACTTCTCGCATAGCATCATTCAAACGTCTTCGGGCATCAAGGGTCGGCTTGTGATCATCTTCTAAGAGGATTTTATGCATGCATAGTGCCAGACTGATGCCTTGGATATCAGCTATCGTCCATCCAATAGCCTTTTTATGCTGCTGCAGCATCTCTATCAGCTGTTGTTCCTGTTCCTGCATCAACTTGGAAGAGATGATTACAGGCAACGTATCATTTAATCCAAGAAAAACATATTTGAGTTGCCTTGGCAGGGGCTTAAGATCTAGAACATGTGGCTCTACAGTTGATGGCTTTAGTATGATATGTTCATTCGAGGTATAGTTTAAGGGCTCGAATAACTTACCTGGACAATTGCCTATCCAGTTTACCTCCTCATGACCTTCAGTATCAGATGTGTCAGAATCTGAGGAGATGCTATCGTCGTCGCTGCCGTGATAGTCTTCTAAATGGCTGCTGGGGCAGTAGCCAAATTTGATGTCATGGCAGTCCGACCTGATGCATGGTTGATCAAGGATAACTTTAGTGGTAGCCTTGCATTCTGCTTTTGCATTAGCGTGCTTTATTGCTTGGAGAACATTTAGCTTGATCTCTTGATCATTCACTCTCATAGTGAGTTCTCCCTTCTCTACATCAATCAGTGATCTTCCTGTGGCTAAGAAGGGTCGCCCCAGGATGATTGGTGCATTCTCATCTGCTTCACAATCTAAAACAAGAAAGTCAGTGGGAAAAATAAATTTATCCACTCTTACCAGAATATCTTCAATTTTCTCTTCCGATTGTACGTAAGAGTGGTCTGCCAGCTGCAGCATAATTGTTGTGGGTCGTACTCGTCCAATACCTTATTTTTGAAATACAGATTTTGGCATTAAATTAATACTACCACCTAGATCACAAAGTGCCTTACCCACAAATTTATCTTCGATTATGCACGGTATTATGAAGCTCTCAGGATCCTTCTTTTTCTAGGGTGGATGCCTGTGCAGAATAGTCATGCATCCTTCTGTCATTTTAACCGTCTCAAATTCCACTAGTTTGGATTTCTTCGACATAGCCTCCTTGAGAAATTTGGCATAACCGGGCATTTCCTTAACGACATCTAACAGTGGAATATTAATGTGAACTTGCTTAAAAATATCATAGATCTTTTTAAGCTGGGATTCCTATTTCAACTTTTGTAGCCGCTGTGGAAAAGAGGGTGGAGGATGATAGTCTGCAATGCGTCCTTCCCACTGCATTCGGATCTGGGGAGGTTTAGGTTCATCATTCTTCTCCTCTGTCTCGTCTGCTGTCGTGACAGGTGCATCGGCAGTAGGCAGTTTGTCGTCTGCCGGGGCAGCGTTCTCGGCAGTCGATTCCTGGGCTGGTTGTTTAACTGGTTCAGCTTCCTTCTCTGGCCATGGTAATTTCTTCCCACTCCTAGTTTTGATCGCTTTGCACTGCTCATGTGTGGGTTTTCTAGCGATTTCAGTATCGCTAGGGAATCCCCCGTTTTGCCTTGGCATAATATGTTGGGAAACCTGACCCATTTGTGTCTCCAATGACTTTAGAGTAGCTTCATGATTTTCCATCCACATCTCTTTTTTATCCATGAATGACTCAACCTTCTTGACGAAGCGATCCATGTTTACCATGTAAGTTCCTGTCTGTGACATAAATGTGGCCAAGGTTTGTTCCAGTATGCTAGGTGTGGCTGCCTATGGTTGTTGCGGCTGCTGTTGCACTTGCTGTCGTGTCAGAATTCTAGGTGTCCCCTGATTTTGAGTGTTCTGTGCTTGAGGGTTCAGGGCATTGTTAGGGTTGCTCCAAGAGAATTTGGGATCCTTCCTCCAGTTGGGATTGTAATTGTTGGAATTATAGTTTTGCTTGTTATAGTTCCCAACATACATCCCTTCCTCAGCAAGTTCCACTGCAAGTTCCACATACCTCTTCTGCAGCGTAGACAGGTTGAGGATCCTTCTTCAGCAAGCTTTCTACTGACTTTGTGAGATATGCAACTTGTGTCTTTAAGGAATTATCGGCTTCGTAATCCTTCACAGCTAGTACTCGTTTACCTCTCCTTGATGTGGGGAATTGTTCTTCATTCTTCGCCAAATTCTTTAATATTACCATGGCTTCATCCGGATCTTTATCTAACAACAACCCATTGGCTGTTGAATCAATTCTCATATGAGTCTGTAGGTTGGCAGCATTGAAGAATTTGATTACTTAATTCCAAACAGGGAATCCATGCATCGGGGAATTCCTCAGAAGAGTAGTAAACTTGTCTCATGCCTCGTGCATTGGCTCGTCGTCTTCCTGTTGAAAAGTAGCAATTTCGTTACGTAATCGCTCAGATAAATGGGAAGGATTAAAACGAGACAAAAATTCACGAGTTAAATCTACCCAAGTTCGGATTGAACCCGTCGTTAGTTTGTTCCACCAAGTTTTAGCTCTGTCCCTCAATGAATGAGGAAATAATCGAAGCCTCAGTATCTCTGGATTTACTCTTGGTATTCTAAAAGAACCACAGATTTCCTGGAACATTTTCAGATGTTCCCTAGCATCCTCTGTAGCAGTACCACTAAATTGGCCAGCGGAATTAATCATGCTGAACATCACGGGTTTCAGCTCGAAATTTTCAGCTTCCACGTCTGGCAGGGTGGTTTCTAGTTCCACATGATCATTGATCATAAAGTCACAGCAAGTCCGGCGTGCGGCAGCAACAAGAGGATCGGTAGGCAGTCCGTTTCCTCCATCTCCGATAGGATCTTCAGGACCTCGGGGATTCCCTTGGTTGTTCATGGCCTCTAATTGTTCTACAAGGTACTCATTTCTGGCTAAAACGAGTTGGAGTCGGTTCCTAAGATTGCACGAGCATTCAATTTCAGGATCTATCTTATACTCAGGTTCCTTTCCTCGTCTCGATCTGCGCATAAATAGAAAACCTTGTGAAAAGCACATGTTGAACAATCCAAGTGAAAACAGAAAAATTTTAAAAGTGCAGTAAAGCAGGGTAAAGTTATGTGGCTAGTCCCCGGTAACGGTGCCAAAAACTTGTTGCTTGTAAAAGAGCCTATAGAAATGTAGTGCAAGTGTACACGACGCAAGTAGTAAAGTAATACGTAAGTATCAGATATCGTCTCCACAGGGACTAGGCTAATAGCTTTAACCTTGGCTTTCTGCACGAAAAGGTAAAGAAAGAGTTTAATTGTTTGTCACGAAATAATAAATAAGACTGAAATAAAGGATGAAAATATTTAGAATAAAGAGTAGGCCAGTATTGATTTGTTCTGTAGTGCAGGTGTTTGCACTATCTAGGACTTCTCTGTTCTGTCGTAGCGCCTTTCGCGGCAGCACCTGCTGCGGCTGCGGTCTGTTGTTGTCACGGCAGCGAACACACAACTCAGTACTTCAAGCTTGGCAAGAATCCCTGCTGTGCCTTGGACTATCCCTAGATGCAAGTCTGTCGATGAACACGTCTTTGATGATACCTCCCGACGTGAATCGAAGGATGAACACCGATATTGTTGAATTCTTCCTTAACCACTTAACCTCGTCCTATCCCTAGGTCCGAGATAGTTCAACCATAAACTGGAGAACCTGTACTTATTCCTTTTGTATACTCAACTCTCCTGATATTAAGTAAATGTATAATCTCATAATGCTCTCCCGATACTCTTGTAAGATGTTGAAACCCAGAATAAGAAAACTTGAAGTCTATTTTATTGAACAAAAAAATTCCTAAAACAAAGCAATACTTTCAACTACTTTACATAATCAACCCTTAGCCCTAAGGGAAGTTTAGAACATGATGAGAAGGGGGAAAACAACTAGGATTTGGGGGAAGACGACTAGAGAATAAGATGTTTTTCCTTAGGTCGAATTACATGCCTTTATATAGGCCTTGGGTTCAAGTTTTCTAATATGGCAAGAATACAAGTTTAAATTAAAGTACAACTCTATTAATGACTAAATCTTCAGAGTATATGTCTTTAATTCGTCCTTCCTTCTTGCTTGGAATTTCTTCCTTGAACTTTGGGCTTGGCCTTCATTCTGATCTAGGGCTCAAAAAAATATAAGAGTGCTCCACGACAGATCGGCTAAATTTCCTCTTTCTATCGAGCTCCACTTCACTTCTTCCCTTTATTATTGTTGTCGTCATTGGCTGCCACGACAGCGGCCATGGCAGCATCCTTCTCTCTTCTGCAGTCCTGTGTTCCAGCTCTGCTTCTCCACTGCCCTGCATCTGCTACAGCAACTACCTGCAAAAATAACCAATTTTAGTAGAAAATGTGCCATTTAATATAATTGTGATGTATGAATGAAATCTATCCTAAATGCGATGAATTATCCTTGAATGCAGCAGAAATATGGGATAAATAGGGGGTAAAATATAGAACTTTTACACACTCAACACTAAGAGCGGTCTGCCAGCTACAGCATGACTGTCGTGGGCCGTGCTCGTCCAATACCTAATTTCTGAAACACAGATTTGGGCATTAGATTTATGCTAGCACCAAGATCACAAAGTGCCTTACCCACGAATTTGTCGCCAATTATGCACGGTATGATGAAGCTCCCAGGATCCTTCTTCTTCTGGGGTGGATGCCTGTACAAGATAGTCATGAGTCCTTCTGTCATTTTTCCCGTTTCGAATTCCCCAAGTCGGGACCTTTTTTACATGGCGTCCTTAAGAAATTTCGCATAACCGGGCATCTGCTTGATGGCCTCTAACAGCGGTATGTTAATGTGCACCTGCTTAAAAATAACATAAATCTTTTTGAGCTGGTACTCCTGTTTCTGTTTATGTAACCGCTGTGGAAAAGGAGGTGGAGGATGGTAATCTTCAAGACATCCTTCACGTGGTATTCAGATCTGAGGAGGTTTAGGTTCTTCAGCATCCTCTATTTTCTCCTTTGTCCCTTCTGCTGTCGCGCCAGTTGTGTCGACAGTAAGTTGTTCTTCCTCTGCCGGGGCAGTGTTCACGGCAGGTGTATCTAGGGTCAGTTCCTTACTTGGTATGCTCTTCATCTCCGGCCCTTGTAATTGTTTCCCACTTCTAGTTGTAATTGCTTTACACTGCTCATGTGTGGGTTTTCTAGTGACATCAATATCACTAGGGAATCCTCCGTTTTTCCTTGGCTTGATATGCTGGGAAACCTGGCCCATCCGTGTCTCTAGAGATTTTAGGGTAGCCTCATGGTTTGTCATCCTCATCTCTGTCTTGTCCATGAATGACTCAGTTTTCTTGATAAAGTGATCCATGTTCACCATGTAAGCTCCTGTCTGTGACATGAATGTTGCCAATGTCTGCTCCAGTATACTAGGTGCGGCTGCCGGCGGCTGTTGTGGCTGCTGCTGTGGCTTCTGTCGCGACAAGATTCTGGGTGCCCCTTGGTTTTGGTTGTTCTGCATTTGAGGATTTAGTGCATTGTTTGGATTACTCCATGAGAATTTAGGATCTTTCCTCCAGTTGGGATTTTAATTGTTGGAATCATAGTTTCTTGGCTTGTTGTAGTTTCCAAAATACATCCCTTCTTCAAGTTGTAAAGGACAGTCTTCTGAACTGTGATTCCGACTACAGGTTTCACATACCTCTTCTGCAGAATATACGGCTTTGGAATCTTTCCATCGCAGATTTTCTACTACTTTTGTGAGGTACACAACCTGTGATTTCATCGAATTGTCAGCTTCATAATCCTTTACAGATATCCCTGGTTTGCCCCCTCTCCTAGCTGTAGGAAATTGCTCATCATTTTTCGCTAAGTTCTTCAACACTATCATCGCTTCGTCTGGTTCCTTGTCCAGTATTAGCCTATTTGCGGCTGAATCTATTCTCAGACGAGTATGTGCATTGGCAGCGTTGTAGAATTTGACGACCTGATTCCACACAGGAAATCCATGCATTGGGCAATTCCGAAGAAGAGTTGTAAATCTATATCATGCCTCGTGCATTGGTTCGTTATCCTCCTGTTGAAAAGTAGCAATTTCGTTACTCTATCTTTCAGAGAAATGAGAAGGACTAAAACGAGATAAGAATTAACTAGAGAGATCTGCCCAAGTTCGTATTGAACCCGGCGTTAGTTTATTCCACCAAGTTTTAGCTCTGTCTCTCAATGAATGAGGAAATAACTGGAGCCTCAGTACTTCCGGATTTATTCCTGACAATCTAAACGATCAAAATATTTCTTGGAACGTTTTCAGATGTTTGCGGGCATCCTCAGTTGCAGCACCACTAAACTGGCCATCGGAATTTATCATGCTAAACATAATAGGTTTCAGCTCGAAGTTCTCAACTTCCACGTCTGGCAAGGTGGTCTCCAGTTCAACATGGTCATTGACCATGTAGTCGCGGCAGCCGCAGCAGGCTGTTCATTTTGGACATTTTGGGGAGGATCTTTAGCAACCCTCTGGTTATCATCTATCTCATTATTATGCCTTCCGTTTACCATTGCTTATAGTTGTTCCTCAAGATAGTCGTTTCTTACTATCAAGAGTCGGACTCGATTCCTGATTTTACACGTGCGTTCAATTTCGGGATCTAGTTCGTACTCTGGTTCTTTGCCTCGTCTAGATTTGCGCATAAGAAAACAAAAAACCTTGTGAAAAGCACAGGGTAAATAATACCAATAAAAATAGAAAAAAGAAAAAGTGCAGTAAGAGTAAGGGTAAAGATATGTTGTCAGTCCCCGACAACGGTGCCAAAAACTTGTTGCGTGTAAAAGAGTCCTATCGCAAATAGTGCAAGTGTACACGACGCAAGTAGTAAAGTTATACTTGGAGTATCGAATATCGTCTCCACAGGGACTGGAAATAGCTTTATCCTAGAGTTGCTGCACAAGAGAGAGAAATAGTTTAAATTGATTGTAAAGTAATCGTGAATAACAAATAAAATAAAAGAGTAAAGGATCAGGTTTAAGAAATAGGCCGGTATTGATTTGCTCGGTAGTGCATGTGTTGCACTGTAAGAGAACTTCTGTTCTATCGTCGTCCCTGTCGCGGCAGCAGTCTGTTGATGTCGCGGCAGCGATCACACAACTCTACACTTCAAGCTTGGCAAGAATCCGTACTATGACTTGTCCTATCCCTAGGGCCAAGTGTTGTTGATGAACACTTCTTAGATGATACCTCTCGACGTAAATCGAAGGGTGAACACCAATGTTGTCGAATTCTTCCTTAGCCACTTAACCTCGTACTTATCCCTAACCGAGATGGTTTAACCATAAACTGGAAAACTCGTATTTATTCCGTTCGTATGCTTGACTCTCCCGATATCAAACAAATGGATAACCTCACAATGCTCTCCTGATACTCTTGCGAGATATGAAAACCAGAATAAATAAACTTGAAGTTTTTATTTCTTGAACAGAATAATTCCTAAAACAGTACTATCCTTGCAACTACTTTACAGAATCAACCCTTAGCCCTAGGGGAAATTTAGAACATTAAGTAGAAGGGAAAACGACAAGAGTTTTGGGGAAGATGGCTAGGAATGAGATATCCTTCCCTAGGACGAATTACATGCCTTTATATAGGCCTTGGGTCCAAGTTTTCTAATATGGCAAGAATACAAGTTTAAACTAAAGTACAACTCTATTTAAGATTAAATCTTCTGAGTAGATACCTTTAATTCGTCATCTTTTCTTGCGTTGGGTTTCTTCCTTGGACTTTGGGCTTAGCCTTCATTCTACCTAAGGGTTCAAAAATATATAGGAGGGATTCACGACAGACCGGCTTGAAATCCTCTGTCTGTCGAGATCCACTTTACATTTCCACTTCACCCTTCTGTCGTCATGGCTGCCACGATAGTGGCCACGACAGCGTTTGCTCCTCGACTCCAGTCCTGTGTTCCAGCTTGTTGGAGTATGCCCAAAGACCAATCATATGATGATTGAATAGACATACTATTTTACTAGATTTATCAAGTAATGACATTACCGTTATTATCATTTGGTATGTTTCTGTGCATCAAACTAACCATTGGATAATAATGTCCATACAATAATACGATTATTGTTAAATAGGATCCTTAGTCGAATATTATTACGGGTATGGACAGTGATAATATATAAAGACTAATATGCGGTTGATGACAAGCGTTGTCATTGACATAGAGATGTCAAAATCAACACATAAGTATTTGTTAGAGAACAACATACTGGATTGACCCGCTATGAGCATGTTTCTTGGGTAATTATGTGACAGTCACAACATTGCTCATGATAAACATATGTATAATCCTCAGACTTGAGATCAACATGATATCAACATAAAAATTTACGTATTTTGACATAGTCAAACGTGTGTCGTAACTGACTACATTATAAAGACTGATGGTTGGATACGTGATGACCTATGTAGTGAAATATGGTTGATCAAGAAAGGATTTGTCCCTCCTACATAATGGGAGAAATATCTTCGGCCACTTGATTGAGTGAGATTAGAAAATGCATGGCCATGCTCGAATATTATGATATGAGATATCATAGAGATTCGTTTATCATAATCTACTCAAGACATCAAGAAACACAAGATGGACAACGCAAGTGTGACTAACCCATGACTTGTGTTCATCTAAGATATAAAGGACAAAAGGATGAAATACATAAAGGAAGTTTATTCAGGAATTAGGAAAGTCAAACCATGACTTCATGCAACTTAGGTAGCAATGATGTATTGCTAGATGTCACTCATTGTTTGTAAAATTAGAACAGTTCTAATTTGGTGCTAACGTTGCATGAACCTACAAGGGTCACACCCTTCGAATGAAACGAGCAAAAATTGGAAACCATACTCCCTATTTTAGAGAGGTTGCCGAAAATCCCTTATGGGATAGGGGAAATCGACAACTCCCTAAAATGGGAATAATATTGGATAAATATTGTATTTATCAAATATTTTTTAGAGTATGGAAAATATTTAGAGACTTAAATATTATAGAATAAGATTCTAGAAATATAAATATATATTTGGAATTTATATAATGTATATTTAATTCCAAGTTTATGTAGAATTAGATTCTACATAATTAAAAATATATATTTAAATATATTTAAATCCAAGTAAAGATAGAATGAGATTCTATAAAATAAAAATATATATATTTGGATTAAATATAATGTATATTTAAATCCATGTTTTATCTAGAATAAGATTCTACATAATTAAATATATATATTTCATTTAATATTATTAAATATAATGTATATTTAATATAAACCTATTTCAAGTAGAATTAGATTCTATGAATTTTTGTTGAACTTGGATTTAAGGTATTCAACTAGAATTAAGTCTTTGAATACTATTTAAAGGGACAAGGGCTAGCAACCAAATCATCCCTCTTCCTCCTCTTGAAGATTTCGACAACACCCCTAGGGATTCCCCACTGGAATTCGACATATCCCAAAAAGCTCTCTGAGAAGTTGTTCGATATTTTTCTGGTGTTCTACTTGCCCTTGGCAAATCCCTGAAGGTTCCCTTGCTCGATTGCAAGTCCCGGTTGAACTCCTAGTTTTCAGACTCCCTCAGGAATCCCTGGAGGGATTTTGACTTCTCCTTGGAAGGTGTTCAAACCTCTCGAAATTTATCCCTAAGTGTTAGGGAGGCGGAAACTTTGTTCGTTTTGTACGGGTGGATTCCGTAGAGGTCGTTGCGAACCTGTGACGATTCCGGTTTTACTTGACGTGGTTATTCCGACATATCGTCAGTTTTCCAGTTTCTAGAGTTTTAAAAGGTAACTCTTCATCTTTTCACCCCGGATTCGTTCCTGTACATGGATCCTGGCTGGATTACGTCAGATTAATTTTTCCGCTGCGCCACGGGGCGTGCCGACGTGACCCAACACAGCTCTGCTCCTTTGCTGCCCTGAGTCTGCCACATCAGATACCTGCAAAAGTGACCAAAATCAGTAGCAATTGTGCCATTTTATCTAATTGTGATGTATATGCAGGAATCTGTACTAAATGCAATGAAATATGCTTGAATGCAGCAGAAATATGGGTAAATGAGGGGTAAAATATAGAACTTTTATACACTCAACATTGTGAAACACCCCGAGCATGTTTAGTTTGTGTTTTGAGACTTGTATTTGGCCTCTATATGGTTTATGGACTTTTATTTGGTGTTTTGGCTATGCTATTGTTAGTGTTTAAAGGCATGCTTATATAGTTCTATACTCTTCATGAATTGCCATGTCTAATGCTTGAAATATGTTTAGATGTTGATACATATGTGTTAGATATACATATCCTAGCATGTATGGATGTTTTGGATGAAATTGCTTGATGTAAAATGTGAATTGGAGGCTGTTCGAAGTGCATATCTGGTCTGGGTATCGATACTCGGGTTTGAGTATCGATACTCGAAGGGAAAACTTAGGCTAAATAACACAGGGGTATCGATACGAGTTGGGAGCGTATCAATACGCCTATCCAAAGTTTGAAGGGCGTACCGATACACGGAGAAGATTATCGATACATTTTCCCCAACTTTTGCTACTGCCTTCTCCCGTATCGATACGGGCTTAAGTGTACCGATACCTGACCATTATTTTCTGTTAAAAGCATCTTCTTAAGATCTGAAATATTACCTATCGGTCCCTGAATGTTGTATGCTCAATTGGTTGAGTTTTGATGATCCTTTTGTGATGAATTTTGACATGGTGGCATGTTACATGACTAATTAAGGCTTGGTTAACTTAAAATTGGATTAGTTCCTATAATTTTCAGAAATTACAGTTTAGTCCTTAAATGTATCTCTTGCGCAATTGAACCACTAATCGAACTCTGATCGTTGTGTCGTTACTTTTAAAATGTTTTGTTTAATATATAAGATTCTAATGTGCATCCAAATGAGATAAAAAGAAAAAAAAATAGGGTCGTTAATTGAGGTCGGCTTTAACGAGTTGGCTTTGGTTTTCCCTGTGTAATCTTCTTAGTTCGGGTCGGGCGTCTAGACCAGACTGATGCCTTGGATATCAACTATAGTCCATCCAATGGCCTTCTTATGCTGCTGTAGCTTTCTGATTAGTTGTTGCTCATGTTTTTGCATTAACTTGGAAGAGATGATTACAGGCAATGTATCATTTAAGCCAAGAAAAACATATTTAAGCTGTCATGGCAGGGGCTTAATATCTAGAACAGGTGGCTTTTCAATCGAAGGCTTCTGGATTATATGTTCATTCGAGGTATAATTAAGAGGCTCAAAGAACTTACCTAGACGATTGCCTATCCAATTTACCTCCTCGGGACCTTCAGTGTCGGATATTTCTGAGTCAGAGGAGTCATTGTCGTCGTTGCTGCTGTGATATTCTTCCAGGTGACCGCTGTGGCAGTGACCAATATTCCTGTCGTGGCAGCTGGATCTGATGCAGGGTTGGTCAAGGATCACTTCAGAGATTGTCTTGCACTCTTCTTCTGCATCAGCATATTTAATAGCTTGGAGAACATTGAGTTCGATTTCTTGATCATTTACTCTCATGGTCATTTCTCCTTTCTACACATCGATCACAGTTCTGCCTGTGGCTAGGAAGGGTTGCCCCAGGACGATCGGTGCGTTTTCATCCGCTTCACAATCTAAAACAAGAAAGTCAGCAGGAAAAATAAATTTATCCACTCTTACCAGAATATCTTCGATCTTCCCTTCTGTTTGTACGTAAGAGCGGTCTGCCAGCTGCAGCATGACTGTCGTGGACCGTGCTCGTCCAATACCTAATTTCTGAAACACAGATTTGGGCATTAGATTTATGCTAGCACCAAGACCACAAAGTGCCTTACCCACGAATTTTTCGTCAATTATGCACGGTATGATGAAGCTCCCAAGATCCTTCTTCTTCTGGGGTGGATGCCTGTACAAGATAGTCATGCATCCTTCTATCATTTTTATCGTTTCGAATTCCCCAAGCTGCGGTATGTTAATGTGCACCTGCTTAAAAATAACATAAATCTTTTTGAGCTGGTATTCATGTTTCTGTTTTTGTAACTGTTGTGGAAAAGGAGGTGGAGGACGGTAATCTTCAAGACGTCCTTCACATGGTATTCATATCTAAGGAGGTTTAGGTTCTTCAGCATCCTCTATTTGCTCCTCTGTCCCTTCTGCTATCGCGACAGATGTGTCGACAACAAGTTGTTCTTCCTCTGCCGGGGCAGTGTTCACGGCCGGTGTATCTAGGGTCGGTTCCTTACTTGGTATGCTCTTCATCTCCGGCCCTTGTAACTATTTCCCACTTCTAGTTGTAATTGCTTCACAATGCTCATGTGTGGGTTTTCTAGTGACCTCAGTATCACTAGGGAATCCTCCGTTTTGCCTTGGCTTGATATGTTGGGAAACCTGGCCCATCTGTGTCTCCAGTGATTTCAAGGTAGCCTCATGATTTGTCATCCTCATCTCTGTCTTGTATATGAATGACTCAGTTTTCTTGACAAAGTGATCCATGTTCGCCACATAAGCTCCTGTTTGTGACATGAATGTTGCCAATGTCTGCTCCAGTATACTAGGTGCGGCTGCCGGCGGATGTTGTGGCTGTTGTTGTGGCTGCTGTCGCGACAGGATTCTGGGTGCCCCTTGGTTTTGGTTGTTCTGAATTTGAGGATTCAGTGCATTGTTTGGATTACTCCTAGAGAATTTAGGATCTTTCCTCCAGTTGGGATTGTAATTGTTGGAATCATAGTTTCTTCGCTTGTTGTAGTTTCCAACATACATCCGTTCTTCCAGCTGTAAAGGACAGTCTTCTAAACTGTGATTCCCACTATAGGTTTCACATACCTCTTCTGCAGAATATACTGCTTTGGAATCTTTCCGTTGCAGATTTTCTAGTACTTTTGTGAGGTACGCAACATGTGATTTCATCGAATTGTCAGCTTCATAATCCTTTATAGATATCCCTCGTTTGCCCCCTCTCCTAGCTGTAGGAAATTGCTCATCATTTTTCGCTAAGTTCTTCAACACTATCATCGCTTCGTCTGGTTCCTTGTCCAGTATTAGCCCATTTGCGGCTGAATCTATTCTTAGACGAGTATGTGCATTGGCAGCGTTGTAGAATTTGACGACCTAATTCCACACGGGAAATCCATGCATTGGGCAGTTCCGAAGAAGAGTTGTAAATCTATCCCATGCCTCGTGCATTGGTTCGTCATCCTCCTGTTGAAAAGTAGCAATTTTGTTACGCTATCTTTCAGATAAATGAGAAGGATTAAAAAGAGATAAGAATTCACGAGAGAGATCTGCCCAAGTTCGTATTGAACCCAGCGTTAGTTTATATCACCAAGTTTTAGCTCTGTCTCTCAATGAATGAGGAAATAACCGGAGCCTCAGTACTTCCGGATTTATTCCTGGCAATCTAAACGATCCACAGATTTCTTGGAACGTTTTCAGATGTTCTCGGGCATCCTCAGTTGCAGCACCACTAAACTGGCCAGCGGAATTTATCATGCTAAATATAACATTTTTCAGCTCGAAGTTCTCAGCTTCCACGTCTGGCAAGGTGGTCTCCAGTTCAACATGCTCATTGACCATGTAGTCGCGACAGGACTGCCGTGCGGCAGCGGCAGCTGGCTGTTCATTCCGGACATCTTGGGGAGGATCTTCAGCAACCCTCTGGTTATCATCTATCCTGTTGTTATGCCTTCCGTTTACCATTGCTTCTAGTTGTTCCTCAAGATAGTAATTTCTTACTATCAAGAGTCGGACTTGGTTCCTGAGTTTACACGTGCGTTCGATTTCGGGATCTAGTTTGCACTTAGGTTCTTTGCCTCGTCTAGATCTGTACATAAGCAAACAGAAAACCTTGTGAAAAGCACAGGGTAAATAATACCAATAAAAATAGAAAATATAAAAAGTGCAGTTAGAGTAAGGGTAAAGATATGTTGCCAGTCCCCGGCAACGGTGCCAAAAACTTGTTGCGTGTAAAAGAGTCCTATCGCAAATAGTGCAAGTGTACACGACGCAAGTAGTAAAGTGATACTTGGAGTATCGAATATCGTCTCCACAAGAACTGGAAATAGCTTTATCCTAGAGTTGCTGCACAAGAGAGAGAAAGAGTTTAAATTGATTGTAAAGTAATCGTGAATAACAGCTAAAATAAAAGAGTAAAGGATCAGGTTTAAGAAATAGGTTGGTATTGATTTGCTCGGTAGTGCAGGTGTTGCACTGTAAGTGAACTTTTTTCTCTCATCGTCCCTGTCGCGGCAGCAGTCTGTTGATATCGCGGTAGCGATCACACAACTCTACACTTCAAGCTTGGCAAGAATCCCTGCTATGACTTGTCCTATCCCTAGGCCCAAGTGTTGTTGATGAACACTTCTTAGATGATACCTCCCGGCGTAAATCGAAGGGTGAACACCAATGTTCTCGAATTCTTCCTTAGCCACTTAACCTCGTACTTATGCCTAAGCCGAGATGGTTTAACCATAAACTAGAAAACTCATATTTATTTCATTTGTATGCTTGACTCTCTCGATATCAAAAAAATGGATAACCTCACAATGCTCTCCCGATACTCTTGCGAGATATGAAAACCAGAATAAATAAACTTGAAGTTTTTATTGCTTGAACAGAATAATTCCTAAAACAGTACAATCCTTGCAACTACTTTACAGAATCAACCCTTAGCCCTAGGGGGAATTTAGAACATGATGGAGAAGGGAAAACGACAAGGGTCTTGGGGAAGATGGCTAGGAATGAGATATCCTTCCCTAGGTCGAATTACATGCCTTTATATAGGCCTTGGGTCCAAGTTTTCTAATATGGCAAGAATACAAGTTTAAACTAAAGTACAACTCTATTTAAGATTAAATCTTCTGAGTAGATGCCTTTAATTCGTCATCTTTTCTTGCTTTGGGTTTCTTCCTTGGACTTTGGGCTTGGCTTTCATTCTACCTCAGGGTTCAGAAAAATGTAAGAGGGGTTCACGACAAATCGGCTTGAAATCCTCTATCTGTCGAGCTCCACTTCACTTTTCCACTTCACCCTTCTGTCGCCATGGCTGCCACGGCAGTGGCCATGGCAGCGTTTGCTCCTCGACTCCAGTCCTGTGTTCCAGCTCTACTCCTTTGCTGCCCTGATTCTGCCACAGCAAATACCTGCAAAAGTGACCAAAATCAGTAGCAACTGTGTCATTTTATCTAATTGTGATGTATATGCAGGAATCTATCCTAAATACAATGAAATATGCTTGAATGCAGCAGAAATATGGGTAAATGAGGGGTAAAATATAGAACTTTTATACACTCAACAATGTGAAACACCCCGAGCATGTTTAGTTTGTGTTTTGAGACTTGTATTTGGCTTCTATATGGTTTATGGACTTTTATTTGGTGTTTTGGCTATGCTATGGTTATTGTTTAAAGGCATGCTTATATAGTTCTATACTCTTCATGAATTGCCATGTCTAATGCTTGAAATATGTTTAGATGTTGATACATATGTGTAGATATACATATCCTAGAATGTATGGATGTTTTGGTTGAAATTACTTGATGTAAAATGTGAATTAGAGGTTGTTCGAAGTGCATATCTGGTTTGGGTATCGATACTCAGATTTGAGTATCGATACTCGAAGGGAAAACTTAGGCCAAATAACACAGGGGTATCGATACGAGTTGGGAGCGTATCGATACGCCTATGCAAAGTTTGAAGGGCGTACCGATACACGGAGAAGATTATCGATACATTTTTCCCAACTTTTGCTACTGCCTTCTCGCGTATCGATACGGGCTTAAGTGTACCGATACCTGACCGTTATTTTCTGTTAAAAGCATCTTCTTAAGCTCTGAAATGTTACATATCGGTCCCTGAATGTTGTATGCTCAATTGGTTGAGTTTGGATGATCCGTTTGTGATGAATTTTGACATGGTGGCATGTTACATGACTAATTAAGGTTTGGTAAACTTAAAAATGGATTAGTCTCTATAATTCTCAGAAATTACAGTTTAGTCCTTAAATGTATCGCTTGCGCAATTGAACCACTAATCGAACTCTGATCGTTGTGCCGTTACTTTTAAAATGTTTTGTTTAATATATAAGATCTTAATGTGCATCTAGAGGAGATAAAAAGAAAAAAATAGGGCCGTTAATTGAGGTCAGCTTTAACAAGTTGGCTTCGGTTTTCCCCGTGTCGGGCGTCTAGACCGGGCTAAGGGGGTTACATTTGTTGGTATCAGAGCCAGGTTTCGAAAGAATTGGGGATGATGATAAGTGAAATTGGTATGTTTTGATGTTCGATTTGATGATTAGTGGTATATTGTATGAAAACTCATGTTTTTGGTTGAATGTTGGTGTTTATGCCATGCTTGGTTATTATGAATCATATGAGAGTTGAATATGATTGTATGTTGATGATGTGGTGAGGATGTGTCCTGATTATGGATGATATAAATCATGATGATTATGATATGCTATTGTATGCTATGTTATGCTTGAGGGAAATCGGGGTGCCCATTGCCTTATTACACTAGTTAAATGTTTTAAATTGGTTTTGTAAACTTGGATCCTTGCTTGAGGCTGGACTAACTCATGGTTTGAAATGTTTATGTTATTATGCTTTGTTAAAAATAGCACAATGAGTCCTAGAAGAGAGCTTAGATCGAATACAATTGTGCATGCGCTTGAGCAGGGTAATCAGGGGGCTGAGAACCCATTTGATGAGACTCTACCTCCGCGACCACCACCTGGAGGTGGAGAGTCGGAGCAACGTGGATAGGCTGGTCCAGTATTGGGTGATCTAACGCCGCTGGTTCAGGCGATCACTAGAGTGTTTCATGCTGTGGTAGCTGGAGCACAAGTTCAGGCACCTATAGCTGGGTAGGTAGGTTTGCCTTTGGAAAGGCTAAGGAATCAGAGAGTTGTCGAGTTTCGTGGTATGTATCCTAAGGCATCGGAGGCATGGTTAGCCAGTATGATCCGCATTATGGATAAGATGGGATGCAGTGATGCGCGCAAGCTGGGGTGCGCAGTTTCTTTACTTCAGGGTGATGCCTATAGTTGGTGGATGACTATCACCGCTGGTTTGGAGCCCAATGATGTGGATTGGGAGTTCTTTCGGAGTGCATTTAAGAAGAAGTATCTTGGTGTGAGATACTTGGATGAGAAGAAGCGCGAGTTTATGTCACTTGTGCAAGGAAATCTTTCTGTGGCCGAGTACGAGGTCCAGTTCGTACGTCTGAGCCAGTATTCCCCTGAGTTGATACCAATGAGAGGCATCGTTGTGATCGCTTCCGTTATGGGCTTGTACAGGAAGTGAAGATCTTTATGTTGGTCACAAATTACACAGATTTTGATGTGCTCGTGTGTCGGGCTAAAGACATCGAGCAGAGCTTGGGTCTGACATCTCGTGGAGGTGGTTCTAGCTCTGGTAAGAGAGTTATTGATGTTGGCCCTAGGGGTGGGCAGAGTAAAAGAAATCGGGACCGTCGATATCAGCCTACAGCTAGGCGAGGTAACTTTGGCTGTGGTATGTCGGTTCAGGGAAATAGGCTGAGGGCTGAACAGAACACGTGCTCGACATGTGGTTCTAGGGATCATCTGGGGCGAGATTGTCCATGTACTGCTAGAGAGGCACAAGATCCTGTTGAGGTGACATGGAATTCCTACTGGAACTATGGTTCAACTGATCATATGAGGCGCGAGTTTCCTTTGTTGGTTGGTGGAGGCCAGGGGCGTGCACCTGCTGTTGCTGCACCTCAGAGAGGTTGTGGGGGCGGCCGAGGTAACTTTCAGAGGATAGAAGATGGTCAGTGTGGTGTCTCACGTGTGGCAGTAGTTCAGCCTGAGGGAGGCGGTCCAGTGAGGGTCTATGCTCAGCACGAGGGGCGCAACGACACTGATGTCATCGGAGGTACCTTTGTTCTACAGTCTTTATCATTGTTGGCATTGATCTATTCTAGATCCACGTATTCTTATATCTTGAGTGAGCATGCATATTTTCTTGATACACCTATTGAGTTGTTGAGAGTGGGAATGCAAGTGACTAGTTACTTTGGTGAGACTGTGGTCACAAGGAAGTTGTATAGGAGATGCCCTTTGTGTGTGCGTGGTCATGTTTTTCCTGTGGATTTGATGGAATTACCTTTTTATGGCTTTGATGTGATTCTTAGGATGGATTGGTTGTCTGAGCATAGGGTTGTTGTTGATTTCGATGTTAAGCGAGTACCTTGAAGCTTGCTGATGATTATGAGGTGGTGATAGTAGGTGAGAATGTGAAATTATTCTCTAATGTTGTTTCGGCTTTGGAAGCAAGCCGTATGCTAAAGATGGGTTGTGATGCTTATCTTGCATATGTGATGAACTCTAGTGCAAAGGATGTACGTTTGCAAGACATCAGAACCGTTTTGTGATTTTTCGGGTGTCTTTTTGCAAGACTTGTCTGGGTTGCCGCCAAACAGGGAAGTTGAGTTTGGTATTGAGTTATATGAGAATACGACTCTGGTGTCCATTGCTCCTTATCGAATGGCACCAAAAGAGCTGAAGGAGTTGAAGACGCAACTTCAGGAGTTGCGTGATCGAGGGTTCATCCGGCCGAGTGTATCACCTTGGGGTGCGCTGGTGTTGTTTGTAAAGAAGAAAAATGGGACAATGCATATGTGTATAGATTATCGGCAACTGAACACGTTGACGATCAAGAACAAGTATCCATTGCCAAGGATTGATGATCTCTTTGACCAGTTTCAAGGAGCCTCGGTGTTTTCTACAATTGATTTGAGGTTAGGATATTACCAGTTGAAGGTGAAGGATGTGGACTGTTGAGTGTATAAAAGTTATATATTTTACCCCTCATTTACCCATATTTCTGCTGCATTCAAGCATAATTCATTGCATTTAGGATAGATTTATGCATATACATCACAATTAGATAAAATGACACAGTTGCTACTGATTTTGGTTCCTTTTGCAGGTATCTGCTGCAGTAGACTCGGAGCAGCAAAGGAACAGAGGCGGATCGCAGAGCTAGAGTTGAGAAGCAAACGCTGCCGTGACTACTGTCGTGGCAGCCATGACGACAGAATACTAAGGTGGAAAAGTGAAGTGGAACTCGATAGATAGAGGATTTCAAGCCGGTCTGTCGTGGACCACTTCCATATTTTTTTGAGTCCTTAGGCAGAATGAAGGCCAAGCCCAAAGTCCAAGGAAGAAACTCAAGGCAAGAAAAGAGGACGAATTCAAGCAACTACTCAGAAGATTTAGTCTTAATTAGAGTTTCACTTTAATTCTAAATTGTATTCTTGCCATATTAGAAAACTTGGACCCAAGGCCTATATAAAGGCATGTAATTCGACCTAGGGAAGGATATCTCATTCCTAGCCGTCTTCCCCTAAACCCTTGTCGTTTCCCCTTCTTCATCATATTCTAAACTCCCCCTAGGGCTAAGGGTTGGTTCTGTAAGTAGTTGCAAGGATTGTATTGTTTTAGGAATTTTATGTCATGAAATAAAAGCTTCAAGTTTATTTATCCTGGTTTTTCATATCTCACAAGAGTATCGGGAGAGCATTGTGAAGTTATCCATTTGTTTGATATCAGGAGAGTCAAGCATACGAACGGAATAAATACGCGTTTTCCAGCTTATGGTTAAACCATCTTGTCTTAGGGATAAGTTCAAGGTTAAGTGGCTAAAGAAGAATTCAACAACATTGGTGTTCACCCTTTGATTCACGTCGGGATGTATCATATGAGAAGTGTTTTTACACAGAACTTGGGCCTAGGGATAGGACAAGTCATAATAGGGATTCTTGCCAAGCTTGAAGTACAGAGTTGTTGATCGCTGCCGCGACGTCAACAGACTTCTGCCGCGACAGGTGCTGTCGCGACAGGAACGACGACAGAAGACAGAAGTTTCTCTAACAGTGCAACACCTGCACTACTGAGCAATTCAATACCGGCCTATCCTTTAAATCTGATTTCTCTGTCTTTTACTTTAGTTGTTTATCAAGATTACTTCACCAATTCAATTCAACTATTTCTTTCTCTTGTTAAGAAATTCAAGGATAGAGTTATTTTCAGTCCTTGTGGAGACGATATCTGATACTTCAGTATCACTTTACTACTTGTGTCGTGTACACTTGCACTATTTGCGATAGGACTCTTTTACACGCAACAAGTTTTTTGTGCCGTTGCCGGGGACTGGCAACATATCTTTAACCTTTTTATTACTGCACTTTTTTTTTATTTTTTTGCTTTTAGTGGTGTTATGTACCTCGTGCTTTTCATAATGTTTTCTGTTTGCTTATGCGCAGATCTAGACGAGGTAAAGAACCTGGGTACAAACTAGACCCAAAAATCGAACGCACGTACAAACTCAGGAACCAAGCCCGACTCTTGATAGCAAGAAACAACTATCTTGAGGAGATACTAGATGCAATGGTGAACGGAAGGCAAGGCGATAGGCTAAATGACCCCAACAACAATAACTAGAGAGTTATTGTTGATCCTCCCCAAGATGCCTGGAATGAACGGCCGCCAGCCACTGCCGCACAACAGACCTGTCGAGACTACATGGACAATGATCATGTTGAACTGGAAACCACCTTGCCAGGCGTGGAAGCTGAAAACTTTGAACTGAAACCTGTCATGTTCAGCATGATAAATTTCGCTGGCCAATTTAGTGGTTTTGCAACTGAGGATGCCCGAGAACATCTTAAAACGTTCCGAGAAATCGGTGGATCATTCAAACTACCAGGAATAAACCCGGAAGTACTGAGGCTCCGTTTATTCCCCTATTCATTGAGAGATAGAGCTAGAACTTGGTGGAATAAATTAACGCCGGGTTCAATAAGACCTTTTCTCGAAAAACAAAACTCCGGATCCCGAGAAGAGTTGAACTTGGGCAGATCTCTCGCGTGAATTCCTTTCTCGTTTTAATCCTTCTCATTTATCTAAAAGATTGTGTAACGATATTTCTACTTTTCAACAGGAAGATGACGAACCAATGCACGAGGCGTGGGACAGATTTACAACTCTTTTACGGAACTACGCGATGTATGGATTCCCCGTGTGGAATCAGGTCGTCAAATTCTACAACGCTACCAATGCACACACTCGACTGAGAAGATATTCAGTAGCAAATGGGCTATTAGTGGATAAGGAACCAGACGAGGCAATGCTCGTGTTGAAAAAGTTAGCGAAAATCGATGAGCAATTCCCTACAGGTAGGAGAGGAGGTAAACGAGGAATATTTGTAAAGGATTACGAAGCTGATAACTCGGTGAAATCACAGGTTGCATACCTCACAAAGATAGTCGAAAATCTGCAGCGGAAAGACTCTAAAGCCGTATATTCTGGAGAAAAGGTATGTGAAACTTGTAGTGGGAACCACGGTTTAGAAGACTGCCCTTTACTGTTGGAAGAAGGGATGTATGTTGGGAACTATAACAAGCCGAGAAACTATGATTCCAACAATTACAATCCCAACTGGAGGAAGGATCCAAAGTTTTCCTAGAGCAATCTGAACAATGCACTGAATCCTCCAGGGAAAAACAACCAGAACCAAGGGGTGCCAAGAATTCTGTCGCGACAGCAGCCACAATAGTAGCCGGCAGTAGCACCTAGTATACTAGAACAGACCTTGGCAACTTTTATGTCATAGACGGGAGCATAAATGTCGAACATGGATCACTTTGTCAAGAAAACTGAGTCATTCATGGACAAGACATAGATGAGGATGAAAAACCATGAGGCTACCCTAAAATCTCTAGAGACACAAATGGGCCAAGTTTCACAGTATATCAAACCGAGGCAGAATGGAGGATTCCCTAGTGATACTGAGGTCACTAGGAAACCCACACATGAGCGGTGTAAAGCAATTACAACTAGGAGTGGGAAACAATTACAAGGGTCGGAGATAAAGGACGTACTAAGTGAGGATCCGACCCTAGAGACACCTGCCGTGAACACTGCCCCAGGAGAAGAGAGACAACTTGTTGTCGACAAACCTGCCACGACAGCGGAAGGGACAAAGGACCAAGCAGAAGATGCTGAAGAACCTAAGCCTCCTCAGATCTGAATTCCATGTGAAGGACGCCTTGAAGATTACCGTCCTCCACCTCTTTTTCCACAGCGGTTACAGAAGCAGAAACAAGTGTACCAGCTTAAAAAGATTTACGATATATTTAAGCAGGTACACATTAACATACTGCTGCCAGAGGTCAACAAGCAGATGCCTGGATATGCTAAGTTTCTCAAGGACGCAATGTCCAAAAGGTCCAGACTTGGGGAATTCAAGACAGTAAAGATGACAGAATGATGCATGACAATCTTGCACAAGCATCCACCCCAAAAGAAGAAGGACCTTGGGAGCTTCATCATACCGTGCATAATTGGCGATAAGTTCGTGGGTAAGGCACTTTGTGATCTTGGTGCTAGAATAAATCTAATGCCCAAATCTGTGTTTCAGAAATTAGGTATTGGACAAGCAAGGCCCACGACAGTCATGCTACAGCTAGTAGACCGCTCTTACGTACAACCAGAAGGGAAGATCAAAGATATTCTGGTAAGAGTGGATAAATTTATTTTTCCTGCTGAATTTCTTGTTTTAGACTGTGAAGCATATGAAAACGCACCAATCATCCTGGGGCGACCCTTCCTAGCCACAGGCAGAACTGTGATCGATGTTGAGAAAGGAGAACTGACAATGAGAGTAAATGATCAGAAATCAAACTCAATGTTCTCCCCGCAATAAAACAGGCTGATGCAGAAGAAGAGTGCAAGACAATCTCTGAAGTAGTCCTTGACCAACCTTGCATCAGGTCGAACTGCCACGACAGACAGTTTGGTCACTGCCACCGCAGTCACCCAGAAGACTATCATGGCAGCAACGGCGACAGTGACTCTTCAGACATAGAAACATCCGACGCTGAAGGTTCTGAGGAGGTAAATTGGATAGGCACACGTCCAGGTAAGTTCTTCGAGCCTTTAAATTATACCTCGAATGAACATTTAGTCCAAAAGCCTTCCATTGAAAAGCCACATGTTATAGACCTTAAACCCATGTCAGGGCAGCTTAAATATGTCTTTCTTGGATTAAATGATACGTTCCTCGTAATTATCTCTTCCAAGTTAATGCAGGAACAGGAGCAGCGGCTAATCAAAATGCTACAGCAGCATAAGAAGGCCATTGGATGGACTATAGCTGATATCCAAGGCAACAGTCTGGCGTTATTCATGCACAAAATCCTCTTGGAGGATGATCATAAGCCAACCATTGATGCCCAGAGACGACTGAACGAGGCTATGAGAGAGGTGGTGCGGAAAGAAATTATCAAGTGGCTTGATGCTGGAATCATATACGCCATCTCAGATAGCAAGTGGGTGAGCCCGGTGCAATGCGTGCCCAAAAAGGGAGGCATAATCGTAGTAACCAACAAAGAAAACGAACTAATCCCAACCAGGACTGTAACCGGTTGGAGGGTTTGTATGGACTACCGGAAACTTAATAAAGCTACCCGGAAGGACCACTTCCCCTTACCCTTTATTGATCAAATGCTTGATAGATTAGCGGGGAAACCTTACTACTGTTTTCTTGATGGTTATTCAGGTTATAACCAAATAGCAATCGCACCGGAGGACCAAGAGAAAACCACCTTCACATGCTCGTACGACACCTATACCTTTCGAAGAATGCCATTTGGGCTCTGCAATGCACCAGCAACCTTCTAACGGCGCATGATGGCAATATTCTCTGACATGGTGGAGGACTTCCTAGAGATTTTCATGGACGACTTTTCTGTCTTTGGAGACAACTTCGACGATTGTTTAGGCAATTTACAGAAGGTTCTTGAGAGATGCGAAGAGGCGAACTTGCTTTTGAACTGGGAAAATGCCACTTCATGGTGGATGAAGGTATAGTACAGGGCCACAAGGTGAGCCGCCACGGCATAGAGGTGGACAGAGCCAAAATAGAGGTTATTGAAAAGTTGCCGCCGCCCACCACGGTCAAGGGGATTCGAAGTTTCTTAGGGCATGCAGAGTTTTATCGACGATTTAAAGCCAATTTTTCGAAGATTACCAAGCCCCTATGCTACATGTTGGAACAGAATCGTCCCTTTGATTTTAATGCTGAATGTACTGAGGCATTCAGAATACTGAAAGAAAAGCTGGTAACAGCCCCAATCGTACAGCCACCAGACTGGAGTTTGCCATTTGAGATAATGTGTGATGCCAGTGATTATGTTGTCGGGGCAGCATTAGGGCAGAGGAAGGATAAGCTCTTCCATGTGATCTACTATGCCAGCAAAATGCTAAATGATGCCCAAATTAACTACACCACGACATAGAATGAGCTATTAGCAGTGGTGTTCTCAATCGACAAGTTTCATCCATATATACTTGGAACGAAGGTGGTGGTCCATACAGACCATTCAGCACTAAAGTATCTGTTCACACAAAAATGATGCAAAACCTAGATTGATACGTTGGATTCTGCTACTTCAAGAATTTGACATTGACATCAAAGATAAAAAGGGAACAGAGAACCAAGTAGCAGACCATTTCTCAAGGCTGGAGATGGGAAGGAGTCGATCAACATACAAGACCAACATACTGGAGACCTTCCCAGATGAGCAGTTGTTTGCTGCCACCAGCACTGCCGCGACAACCATGGCGGCAGGTAAGCTTTCTGAAACCCCTTGGTATGCTGACATTGTTAATTACATTGTAAGTGGGTTATTACCTTCTGAGCTTAATTACCAAGCAAGGAAGAGGTTCCAAAATGATGCAAAACATTATTATTGGGACGAACCTCTTCTTTTCAAGCACTGTGCAGATCAGATTATCAGGAAATGCAGACCACAGGACGAACAGAAAGTAGTGCTTCACCACTGTCATGCTTCCCCTTATGGAGGACACCTGAGGGGAAATAAAACTGCTGCCACGGTTCTGCAATCCGGTCTCTATTGGCCCACACTATTCAAGGATGCACAAACTTTTTACAAGAGCTGTGACAAGTGCCAAAGGATTGGGAACATATCAAGAAGGCATGAGATGCCATTGTAGAATATACTGGAGGTTGAAATCTTCGATGTATGGGGAATCGACTTCATGGGTCCATTCCCAGCATATTGTGGGAATTTGTACATCTTACTGGCAGTAGACCACGTGTCAAAGTGGGTAGAAGCGATCGCCACTCAAAAGAATGATGCCAAGACTGTACAAAGATTTTTTCACAAGAACATCTTCTCAAGGTTTGGCATTCCAAGGGCGATAATTAGCGATGAGGGGAGACACTTCGATAATAGAGTAATTGATGTTGCATTAAGAAAATACAGAGTGAAGCACCGAATTGCAATAGCGTGCCACCCTCAAACCAATGGGCAGGCCGAGATATCAAACAGAGAAGTAAAGAACATACTAGAGAAGATGGTTAAACCCACTCGAAAGGACTGGTCTCTACATCTCAATGATGCACTCTGGGCCTACAGAACAGCGTTCAAGACACCATTGGGGATGTCACCCTATCGAATCATCTATGGGAAAACCTGTCATTTACCTGTTGAGATAGAACACAGAGCTTACTGGGATATCAAGATAGTAAATATGGACTGGGATAAGGCATGGCAGAAAAGGCTACTAGACTTGAATGAGATTGAGGAAATTCAAGCAATGGCCTACGACAATGCCAAGATCTACAAGAACAAAACCAAGAAGTGGCACGACAGGAAGCTGCTGCCACGACAATTCTGCCCAGGGCAGCAGGTGTTGTTGTTCAACTCTAGGTTGAAGCTTTTCCCAGGAAAGCTTAAATCTAGGTGGTCTTGTCCTTTCCATGTTGTCAAAGTTTTCCCTCATGGTGCCATTACAATCAAATCAATGAAGGATGGGCACCAATTCAAGGTCAATGGACAAAGACTCAAGCATTATTAGGGTTCCCAGATTTTAGATTTCAGAAAATTTCTTTTTCATTTTTCTACAGTTCCTTGCAATGGCCAGCAGAACAACCCGACGCATAGCTGCCTCCACCTCTGCCACGGTAGTGTCAACACCATGCCACAGCGGCATACCCAACCGGTTCACATCCTCACACTCAGCAAAGAGGTACTACGGTTGTTTCTAGAAGAGAGAAATGTGGGAAGAACGATGGTTTATTTATACCCAACAAACGGGAGAGCTAGGGCTAGAAAGCTTCATTGCCAAGAAGATCCTCGCCCTCAAGTGGAAGAAATTTGCTTCCCAGCCCGAGGAAATGAACATAACCCTCGTTCGTGAATTATACGATGTCGTCACCGATAAGGATGCCACGACAGTGACAGTTCGAAGCAAAGAAATCTCTCTTGATCCATCGTACATCAACACGCTATATGGGCTGTACGTGAGCAAGAAGGAGGACGCCCACCGGAGGTTCGTGAACAGTCTGTCGCCAGCAGACTATGACGCTGTCATGGCAGAAGTGACAGAGGAAGGCACAGAGTGGAACGAAGATCCGAAGCATCGGTGGACCGTGAGATGGACCCAATTTACCCCACAAGCTAAGTTGTGGAACCATTTTGTCAAGAAGCACCTCATGCCTACCTCCCACAACACCACTATCGACCGGCAGAGATTAGCCCTCGTCCACTCCATTCTAAACGAGAGGCAAATCAACGTCGGCCGCTACATCCAAGACGGAATCCTCAAGTGTGCTCGCTGACCTTTAGGCCCCCTAGTTTTCCCTTATCTCATCACAACACTCTGTCGGGGTAACAACGTGCAAGAAATCAACGAGGATGTCAAGGTCCAAGGGAAAGGGTGGACGCAGCAGAATCTCTACTGTCTGATGGAGTTAAAAGCTGCCACTCCTCTATCGTATGCAAACCCCTCTACCGCGACAGAACGGACGGCAGACCCTGGCTCCCCTAAACCTGTCGCAGCAGAATTAGAGCAGATTACATCAGCACCACCGACAGACACCTCCAGCCATATTCTGACGATGCTGCAACATATGGAAGCATGACAGCTCGGCCTAATGGGATTTCTAAGGGACTTCACTGCTGCCACGGTAAATTTTATCAAGTCTGATTTAAATTTTCCCAATGTGCAATTCCCTGTTTTCCCAAAAAATCTGTTTGCTGCACCCACACCCTACTGCTATCCCCAGAACCCCCTCTGCTGCCTCCACACCCACACCTACCACGACCGGAGATGGCATTAGAAAATCCGCCACTCCATGAGGAGAGAAAAGGAAGGACCCCCTACCAGAGATCGACCCAAAATACTTTGAAGGGTTCTCCTCCTCCTCCGTCTGGCAGGATTCAGAGCCCTCCGTCGTCTGAAACATCTCCAAGGACTTCCCTCCGATGAAAAGGAAGAAGCTGAACGAGACTGTCGAAGGACCCTGCCACGGCAGATCAGATAGCAGCAGCAGCAACGATGATGATCTCGAGGTCCTGAACCAGCCCCCACACATCTCACCGACCAGAGTCCAGCCACCTCGAGAGGCTAAAAAAAAGATGGCCTCCTCGTCTCCCAACAACCAGCCAACCCCTGCCCTAAAATTCACTGGCCGCCGGCAGCTCCAAGTCAGCAGCAGTAGCGACGACAACTCATCAAATTAAGTTCTTTTCTTATGTATTTGTTGTCTTTGCTGCTCTCTTATCTATTTTGTGATGTCGTTTTTATGTTTTTATTTGTAATTATTGTCATGCATTAAGGGCAATGCAACCCTCGAGTTTGGGGGTGGGCATCCCTCCATTAATGAAATTCTTAAGTTGTGTCTTTAATTTATGTCTCATTTTACGTTTATTTTTAAGTTTATTTTTGTGTCAAAAAAATTAAAACAAAAAGAAAAATTTGGCTTAAGTCTTTGAACTGAACTTACCTGCCGCGACATACTCTGTCGTGACAGTGCCTCTATGATGTTTTTAGGAACTATTTAGAGCCTTGCTATGGTTCTGATCTTTATAACACCCTTTGTGACTCTTATGCTATCTAGACTTTAGTAGTGAACTAGAATAGGAAGGTTTATCCACTTGAGTTGCCCCTAGAGGTGCCTAACACTGGCTCTAGGAAAGGAACAAAAGAAAAGAAAAATTTTAGACTCACTTGCCCACAAAACTGCCTTACAATGATTTTAGGAAGATTTTTCTTTGAGCTTAAGTTAGAAAAAACTAAAGGAGCCTAAGAATTGCCTCCAGAAAAAAAATGAAATCGAGTCTAAGGTCAGAAAAAAAACTAAAGGACCCTAAGAATTGCCTCCAGAAAAAATGAATTTGCATAAAACTCAAGTTTGTAAGCATAACTATTCTGGTAAGCTAAAGGAGTCTAGGCACATATTTTTTCACAAAACCTGCACACACTGTACAAGAGCTATAGAATTGTTATGGATAAATCCAGAAACACCCGACAAGGTACTGCTCTATAGTGAATGTGTGGTAGGTAATGAAAAGTTCACAGAATTAAGCCAAGCCAAAAAGTTTTTATTTTTAGTTAGGTCGTATTTGCTTGAGGACAAGCAAGAACTTGAGTTTGGGGGTGTGTTGAGTGTATAAAAGTTCTATATTTTACCCCTCATTTACCCATATTTCTGCTGCATTCAAGCATAATTCATTGCATTTAGGATAGATTTCTGCATATACATCACAATTAGATAAAATGGCACGGTTGCTACTGATTTTGGTTCCTTTTGCAGGTATCTGCTGCGGCAGACTCAGAGCAGCAAAGGAACAGAGGCGGATCGCAGAGCTAGAGTTGAGAAGCAAACGCTGTCATGACTACTGCCGTGGCAGCCATGACGACAGAATGCTGAGGTGGAAAAGTGAAGTGGAGCTCGAAAGAGAGAGGATTTCAAGCCGGTCTGCCGTGGACCACTTCCATATTTTTCTGAGACCTGAGGCAGAATGATGGCCAAGCCCAAAGTCCAAGGAAGAAACTCAAGGCAAGAAAAGAAGACGATTCAAGACAACTACTCACAAGATTTAGTCTTAATTAGAGTTGCACTTTAATTCTAAATTGTATTCTTGCCATATTAGAAAACTTGGACCCAAGGCCTATATAAAGGCATGTAATTCGACCTAGGGAAGGATATCTCATTCCTAGCCATCTTCCCCTAAACCTTTTTCGTTTCCCCTTCTCCATCTTGTTCTAAACTCCCCCTAGGGATAAGGGTTGATTCTGTAAAGTAGTTGCAAGGATTGTATTGTTTTAGGAATTTACTGTCATGAAATAAAAGCTTCAAGTTTATTTATTTTGGTTTTTCATATCTCATCAGAGTATTGGGAGAGCATTGTGAGGTTATCCTTTTGTTTGATATCGGGAGAGTCAAGCATACGAACGGAATAAATACGAGTTTTACAGCTTATGGCTAAACCATCTTGGCTTAGGGATAAGTTCAAGGTTAAGTGGCTAAAGAAGAATTCAACAACATTGGTGTTCACCCTTTGATTCACGCCGGGAGGTAGCATCCGAGAAGTCTTTATCAACAGAACTTGGGCCTAGGGATAGGACAAGTCATAATAGGGATTCTTGCCAAGCTTGAAGTATAGAGTTGTTGATCACTGCCGCGACGTCAACAGACCTCTGCCACGACAGGTGCTGCCGCAACAGGAACGACGACAGAAGATAGAAGTTTCTCTAATAGTGCAACACCTGCACTACTGAGCAATTCAATACCGGCCTATTCTTTAAATTTGATTTCTCTATCTTTTACTTTAGTTGTTTATCAAGATTACTTCACCAATTCAATTAAACTATTTCTTTCTCTTGTGCAAAAATTCAAGGATAAAGTTATTTCCAGTCCTTGTGGAGACTATATCCGATACTCCAGTATCACTTTACTACTTGCGTCATGTACACTTGCACTATTTGTGATAGGACTCTTTTACACGCAATATGATCGTACCTAAGACAGCTTTTCGGGCAAGGTACAGGCATTATGAGTTCTTAGTGATGCCTTTTGGATTAACCAACACACCTGTTGCTTTCATGGACATGATGAATCGCGTATTCCCTAAGTTTTTGGATCAGCTTGTGGTAGTGTTCATCGATGACATCCTTGTGTACTCTCGTACCTAGGAGGATCATGATAGACACTTAAGGATAGTGTTCCAAGTGTTGTTGGAGAACCAACTTTATGCTAAGCTGAGGAAGTGTTAGTTTTGGCTTAGGGAGGTAGTCTTCCTTGGACATGTTGTATCAGCCGAGGGTATTTGTGTTGATCCACATACGGTAGAGGTAGTGATGAATTGGAAAGTGCCTAAGTTGGTGACAGAGGTGCGAAGTTTTCTTGGCTTGGCTGGATATTACCGTAGGTTTGTTGAGGGTTTCTCGAAGATTGATGAACCTTTGACCAAGTTGTTGCAGAAGAATGTTCGCTTTGAGTGGACAGATGCGAGGCAGCAAGCTTTTTAGAAGCTGAAGGAAGCTTTGACGCAAGCTCCTGTCTTGATTCAACCTGAGTCTGGTAAGGAGTTTGTAGTGTATAGTGATGCGTCCTATGTCGGTTTGGGTTGTGTGTTGATGCAAGAGGGTAAGGTTGTGGCATATGCATCTAGACAGTTGAAGGTGCATGAGCGTAACTACCCTACTCATGATCTTGAGCTCGCGGCTGTTGTGTTTGCCTTGAAAATTTGGAGGCATTATCTTTATGGCAAGAAGTGTGTGGTATTCACAGATCATAAGAGTTTGAAGTATCTTATGTCTCAAAAGGAGTTGAATCTTAGGCAACGATGATGGGTGGAATTGCTTAAGGATTATGACTTGTCGATCGAGTATCATCCTGGGAAGGCCAATGTTGTGGTCGATGCTTTGAGCAGGAAGGTGGCTGTGGAGTTGAGGGCGATGTTTGCTCGCTTGAGCATATCACGAGATGGTGGTCTTGTTGTCGAATTGCAAGTGAAACCATCCTTGATTTAGCTGATCAAGGATAAGCAGTTGCTTGATGATTATCTTGTCCCTCACGTTTAGGATATTGCGGATGGTAAGCCTTCAGATTTTGGTTTCAATGACAATGGTGTTATGTGTTTTGGGAGTCGGGTAGTGGTGCCGAATGATACTGAGTTGAGGCGCACTATACTGACTGAAGCTCATAGTAGTCCTTTCGCTATGCACCCTTGTAGTACGAAGATGTAACGTGGCTTGAAGGACGAGTACTATTGGATGGGGTTGAAGAAGGATGTTGCCAAATTTGTTGGCAAATGCATGGTTTGTCAGCGAGTGAAGGCTGAACATCAGGTTCCTTCTGGGTTGTTACAGCCGTTGAAAATCCCAGAATGGAAGTGGGAAAGGATTACCATGGATTTTTTTCTGGTTTGCCTTTGTCACCATCAAATAAGAATTCGGTTTGGGAGATTGTTGATCGCCTTACGAAGTGTGCACATTTCTTGCCTGTGCATACTACGTATACATTGGATAAGTTGGTTGAGTTGTACATTGTTGAGATTATGCGTTTGCACGGGGTACCAAAGTCTATAGTGTCGGATAGAAATACGAGGTTCACATCGAGGTTTTGGGATTATTTACATCAAGCCTTGGGTACACAGATGAATTTCAGTACTTCTTATCATCCTCAGACGGATGGACAGTCAGAGTGTGTTATCCAGGTGCATGAGGACATGTTGAGATGTTGCGATATTGATTTTCAGGGATCTTGGGAGAAGCACTTGCCTTTGGTTGTGTTTGCTTACAACAATAGTTATGAGGCAAGCATTCAAATTGATTAATACGAGGCATTGTATGGGAGAAAGTGTAAGAAGCCTCTTTGTTGGGCAGAAACTGGGCAAAAGTTAGTTTCGATGCCGGCTATGTTGAAAGGAACCACCGAGAAGGTGAATCTCATTTGTGAGCGCTTGAAGGCAGCAGCAGATCAGCAAAAGTCTTACACGGTCTAAAGCGTAAGGAGATTGAGTTCACGGTTGGTGAATGTGTGTTCTTGAAAGTATCGCCCTGGAAGAAGGTGATGAGATTTGGGCGAAAGGGTAAGCTTAGCCCGAGGTTTATTGGACCTTATGAGGTTGTGGAGCGAGTGGGTCTTGTGGCTTATCGGTTGAGGTTACCTTCTGAGTTGGAAAAGATTCATGATGTGTTTCATGTTTCAATGTTGCGGAGGTATAGATCGGATCCTTCGCATGTGATGCATGTTGAGGAGATAGAGTTGAATCTGGATTTGTCTTATGACAAGGAACCAGGGAAGATCCTTGATTCGAGCAGCAAAGTTCTTCGTGGCAAGACGATAGAGCTTGTGAAGGTGTTGTGGCGATACCGAGGAGTTGAGGAGGCCACTTGGGAAAGCAAGGCGGACATGTTAAAGTAGTTCCCGCATCTTTTTCCTTCAGGTAAAATTTCGAGGAAAAAATTTCCTAAGTGTGGGAGAGTTGTAACGCCCTGGTTTTGGGCCTAGACGTTTTAGACATCGGATCGGGCAGGTCGACAACGGTTCGAATCTTTTTGAGTGGTTCAGGGAGATCAAGGTTCGGGATAGGATAAAAGTGTGACAAAAATTGTTAAAATCCTCTAAATCATGTTGAAGTGGTTGGTCAAATTAATTTTACAAAATGGGTTTTGGAAGTGGTACTTTTTTGGCAGTGACCAAAATGTAATGTTTTATAACTGTGGGAAAATGCAATTTTCAAAAGAAGAGTCAAAATCTTAGAATCTTTAGGAAGATTTTGTGCAATTTAGCCTTTCCTCAATTTGACATGTGATTTAAGTGAATTTTAAAATAATTGATTAAAAAGGAATTTTATTTATTTATTAATAAAATAGTAAAATGAGAAGTTTTATTTTACGTAACTAATTTTTTTCAACTCTCATTTCAGCCAAACACATTTCCAAATCTCTTTTCTCTGGATTTCATTTCTCTCAAACTCTCTTTCTCATTTCTAAAGATTCTTCATATTTTTCTTCAAGATTTTGAAAGATAAACTTGTCAAATTGCTAGGAAGGCAAGGATTGGAGGTAAATCACGTTCTCAACCTCTAATCAAGGTTCTTTATTGAAATTCCCAAGATTATTGACTCTTTAATGGTGATTTTGATTGAGTTTTAATGGTAGTTTTGATTTGAGATTGAAATCTTGTAAAATGATTCTTTATTTTCCAATTTTCATAATGATTATTATGTGATATGTTCATGATTGGTTTTAATCAAGTTTTAAGTTAATATTGATGTTGAAAATGAATTTTGACAATATAGATCTCGAAATCCTTGAGATCCTTGAGTTTTATGATAGTTTTAGTTGAGTTTTTTATGTGATTTGATGGTTTATGGTTGCTGGAGGTGTAAAGAGGGGTTTAGGTTGCTTTTAGATGTGATTTGATGAATATTAATGGTTGGAAGTGATGATTGTTGACTGGGCTTGGTTTAGGAGGCAATTGAATTAGTTTTTGGTTGTTTCGGTTGGGTAAATTGATGTAGTTTTGCTGGGAAACGAGTTTGTGTTTAGTTGTCGGAGTTGGAATGCATTTTAATGCATTGGATCTCTGTTTTTGATGCTCTAATAGCAGGGGATATTGATCCGGAAACAAGCGAAGCAATTTTAGAAGCTTCAGACGAGTGATCTTCGTGTTGGCAAGCGAAGTTTCGCGTATCGGTGAGGGGAAACGAGTTTTCCAACTTTGAAATGTTTTGAACGTGGTTTTGGGAGCTTAGTGTAAGTTTGAAACACTTAGCTAAGCTCAAGAGTAAGTAAAGCGAAAGTCTCTCTCGGATTGTGCTATGTTTTGGTTTAAAATGCTCTTGATTTAAATCTGTTTTGATTACTGTTTAAAGCATGTTTTGAGCAATGATGTTGCTGGTTTTAAATGCCATTTTGCTAAGGATGCACACGGTAAGTGATCCTTGAGTTTATATGATTTATGCAATTGGTTTTAAGCATGTTAATGCTTGTGAAAGTGACATTGTGGTTTATGCTTGTAAAACAGTGAATTAATGATGATTGATGCTTATACTGGCAAGTGATGGTTAATGGTTTTGGTTACTTTAATCGGATATAGTTAGCCGGCTATAGGATTGGGTGCACCGTGAATTACGTCGCCTTGGATGTTGAGGGGTTGAGTTGTACCGTACACTCCATCCAAGTACCCTAACGATTGAGGTTAAGATCACAACGGTTGATGGTCTAATCCCGTGTGTGGATCTTGTGGTTTGTGTCTCGTGCTCTCGTTAGTGGAATTATACAACTACCGATGAGTGGTGTTGAGGGGTTGTGATTGTACCGTTAAACTCCACCACGGGTGTCACAACGGTTGATGGTCTAATCCCGTGTGTGAGCCTTGAGTGTCCAGTGGGGTGTATGAATCGTTTGGGACAACGCTTGTAATCCACGTATCTGATTGTGTCGATTGTGTTGAGTTTTGATATGGTTCTTGTTATTGATCACTTGCGAGCCAATATAATGATGATGATATAATGAATTTATGATCAATGCTTATTTTGGGAAAGCATGTGATGCTTGAGTTTTATGCTAGAATGCATGTGATGCTTGGTTTAAGCATGACCAAAGGTTTTTGATGTTGTAGTTAATGATGCTATGAGCATGTGGATTTGAAAGAGGAAATGTTGTTTTTACTTGCATGTTTTAAAGGAAGGCATGTATTTACAAAGAATGATGATTCGGTTTTTAAAAGCGCATTGATGAATGTTTTGGTTTTATAGCGGTCCTCACTAAGCTTTATGCTTACACACATTTGTTTTATTAATGTAGAGAATTGAGCATCTTTGGCAGCAAGAAAGCAAGGGGTATCCAAGTGATTTTAGCTAAGCAAAGTACGTGTTTTCACTTTAGTGTAATAAGAGGCAATGGGAGGGATTTCCACTCATGGATTGTTTGGTGTTGTGAAAAACCTTGAGCATGTTTAGTTTGTGTTTTGAGACTTGTATTTGGCCTCTATATGGTTTATGAACTTTTATTTGGTCTTTTGGCTATGCTATGGTTAGTGTTTAAAGGCATGCTTATATAGTTCTATACTCTTCATGAATTGCCATGTCTAATGCTTGAAATATGTTTAGATGTTGATACATATGTGTTAGATATACTTGTCCTAGCATGTATGGAAGTTTTGGATGAAATTGTTTGGTGTAAAATGTGAATTGGAGGTTGTTCGAAGTGTATATTTGGTCTGGGTATCGATACTCAGGTTTGAGTATCGATACTTGAAGGGAAAACTTAGGCCAAATAACACAGGGGTATCGATATGAGTTGGGAGCGTATCAATATGCATGTGCAAAGTTTGAAGGGCGTACCGATACGCAGGGAAGGGTGTCGATACCTTTTTCCCAACTTTTGCTACTGCCTTCCCGCACATCGATACGGGCTTAAGGGTACCGATACTGGACCGTTATTTTCTGTTAAAAGCATCTTCTTAAGCTCTAAAATGTTACATATTGGTCCCTGAATGTTTTATACTCAATTGGTTGAGTTTGGATGATCTGTTTGTGACAAATTTTGACATGGTGGCATGTTACATGACTAATTAAGGTTTGGTAAACCTAAAATTGGATTAGTTCATGTAATTCTCAGAAATTATAGTTTAGTCCTTAAATGTATCTCTTGCGCAATTGAACCCCTAATCAAACTCCGATTGTTGTGTCGTTACTTTTAAAATGCTTTGTTTAACATATAGGATCTTAATGTGCATCTAGAGAAGATAAAAAGAAAAAAAATAGGGTCGTTAATCGAGGTCGGCTTTAACGATTTGGCTTCGGTTTCCCCGTGTAATCTTCTTAGTTCGGGTCGGGCGTCTAGACCGGGCTAAGGGGGTTACAAGGAAAAAAGAAAAAAGAGAAAAAAAGGAAAAACAAAGAGAAAAAAGAAAAATGAGAAATAAAAGAAAAAGAAAAAAAGAAGAGAAAGAAGAAGAAGGAAAGAGAGAGAGAAGAAAAAAGAAAAGGAAAGAAAAGAAGAGATGAAAGTTAAAGAGTGAAGGAAAATTTGAAACAAATCCTTCAAATGAGACATGTAAAGGAAATGAACTCTAGGGTGAAAACCCAAAATGGGTAGTCTAGAGTGATCCAAAGAATAAAAGAAGAAGAACGAAGATTTCATTAGGAAAAGTTGATCATTGGTTTAATCACCCTTAAAATATGTATTTGAGCCTATATACCTTTCTTTGGCAACCCGAGCCTAGCTTACATTACAAGCCTTAAAAGACCATTTGGATCACACATGAATATTTGAGAAAAGGAGTTCGTCTTCAGAACACATTCCGCCTAATTGAGTTAACCTTTCTTCAGGGACCTCGAGCTTCTAATGTCTGATTGAGATTAGAAAAGTGGGAAATTTTAAATTTGGGGAGTGTGTGAGTAAAAGAGAGCCACCAAAAAGTAGGGCACTATTCAGTTGATGGATTCATGAATCATTCATGCTTTGAATTTTGGGGCATCTGACTTTGCCCTATTATTGTGTTTGCCATGACTTTTTTCCTTTCTTCCCCTATCATAATTCATATTTCTAGCCTTTCCTTGCATCTTACAAGTAGGTTGACATAAATTCATGTAAAGCAAAAGATTTCTTGGTATTGATCTCAACTGTAGGAGATCGCGAATGAATGTCTTCATCACATCAAAAAAATTGAACCTCAGCTTGAATAGGGGCATCGCCTTGCATGAGAAGGTAAAAAAGGAAAAAGAAGCACAAGAGTTGAAGAGTTTGAAGTGAGTCGTGTTGTCAAGAAAGATCCACTTATAAGATGCAAAAGCTCGAAAGCATGAAAAGAGATAGAATTGCACTTGAGAAGCAAATCATGCCATCGGATTGGGGGCAGTCTACGTCGACCAAGGATTCATGATCCTCAGTATTAATAGGCGTGAGAAGAAGAGGTTAAAGCACCAACATCATTCGAAGATATTCAAGGTGGAAATAAGATTTTACATGCAAGCAATTCAAGATGTCCTGCATGAGCAGGAATTTGAGAATTCACAGGAAGCACTGAAGATTCTTAATATGGGGCATATGAAGACTTGAAGCTTTAAAAACAGCACAAGGAAGCCTTTCACTCAATATTGATGAATCAACTACATTGATAGTAGATCTTGAGACATTTTCCTACGAAGACTGAATGTTTTTGATGAAGCGAAGAGATATAAAGAATGTGAATGGCGAAAGCAAACTGCCCTTCCATCTAGAAGTACAAGATCACTGGATTAAGTGAGCAAAGATCAAATGTTTTCCATGAGTTGAAAAAACAGTGAAAAGGTATAACTACTTATCTGGATTGAGCAAACAAACGTGTGCAAAAATTAATTCTGAGAAAAAGAATTCAAAAAGCAAAAGAAATGAGACATGCATTCAAGTTTTAGGCATCTCTAGGGGCATGCACATCATAATTGAATTATATATATATTTCATTTTTTAGGTACACGAAGGACCTTTCAGTAAAAGAACCCGGCTACCCGTTTGGGCGCAAAGAGAATTGGAGTTGCTTATCTATTCGAGCATTTGGAGAATAGAACCCACTTATTCATCCAAGCATAAGAAGGATGAAATTTTTCAGAAGATTCGCCTATCCGTTCAAGCGTAAGGAGAATGAAGGTTGCTTATTCATCCAAGCATAAGGAGGATGAAATTTTTCAGAAGATTTGTCTATCCGTTCAGGCGTAAGGAGAAAGGAGGTTGCTTATTCATCCAAGCATAAGGAGGATGAAATTTTTCAGAAGATTCTCCTATCCGTTCAGGTGTAAGGAGAAAGGAGGTTGTCTATTCATCCAAGCACAAGGAGGATGAAATTTTCAGAAGAATCACCTATTGTAACGCCTCAGGTTTAGGCCTGGGAGTTAACCAGGTTTGGTTAAATCGGTTCGAGTTAAAATAATTTGGGAGAAAACATTTTTAACGAACACTAAAAGATTTTAATGAAGAAGGGTAAAAAGGGGATTTTGGAAATTTAAAAATGAAGAAAAAGGGGGTTTTCAAAATACACTCATCTTCTTCTTCCTCTTTTCACGTCACTATTCTCAAACACCCAATTTCTACTATTCCATTGGAGCAAGCATCACCCAAACAAGTTTTCAAGGTAATCTCTCTTTTTCTTTGATTTTTTCTTTCTTAAACTTGTTGGTGGTGGAATTTTCCTTAAAAATCATTCTTTAAAGTTGTTCTAAAATGCTTTGACTTTGAAAAGAGGAAAATGAAGGGATTTTCGTTTAAGTAGTTTGATGCCATGTTTAAAGGTGTTTTTAATCTTGTTTTGATATTCTAAAAATGTTGAGATAATGGCTAAATGTAGGGAAACCCGAAACTAGAAAAAATGAGGGGGTTTTGGAGTTAAAAATGTAGGGTTTTGGGTTGTTCTTGTGAGGAACATTGGGCTAATGGTTTCTAGACCTTGGGTAAGTGTTTTGAATGTTGAATGGTGTTGTTTTGATGGTAAATTTGTTGGGTTTTGGCTGTTAGTTGGTTTGGGACGTTTTGATGGTGTTTCAAAGTGTTTGCGGGTGTGAATCGATTTGGTTTTGATGATAAAGATGACTTTCTGTGTTGCTGCAAGTTTGGGGGCTTGATTTGGGTCTAATGCATCATTTTTGAATTGGCTAGAAATAGGAGAAACAAGTTTGGGTTCTTTGGACGCGAAACTGGGTAGTTTGGAGGCTTAAATCGGTGTTTTGGCTATCGTTTGGGTCCTATCGGTGAATGGAAATGTTTTTGAAAGTTTAGGTTGAGCTTGAAAGGCCAACCTAAGCTCGAGAGTAAGTATTTAATGTTTACGTTTTACTTTTCTAGAAATTCTATATTTCAAGCTTGTTATGCATTGTTGCTATGAGATGAAATAAATATTCGTAATTGATTAATGAATGTGGAATTGCTATGTTGGTTTATATGATGTTGAGTATTGGCAAATATGAGATTCTTACCGGGTATAATTGGTCGACCATAGGGTTATAATGCATTTGTAAAATTCACGCGTGGCCCTAGTGATGTAAGATGCCATTAGGGAGGAGTACGGTGATGTAAGATGCCACCGGAAACTTTATTGTTAGACCTCGGTGTTGTAAGATGCCATTGTGAGTCTTGTTGTTCTTATTAGATTTGGCGATGTGAGTTGCCATCAAATCCAATCGCGTATCCGAGTAATGTAACCATAGTTTCCAATATACTCTTGTGTTGGAAGGTTGAATGATACATGTTTGTTGTTGAAAGTTATTCTATGATGATATATGTTGTTGCATTGCTTGATGTAAGATGCCAAGCATATGTAGGATTGTTGATAATCGTGTTGATGGAATTCATGTTTGTGGTTTTGTTTTCAACTTGTAACCCCCTTAACCCGGCCTAGACGGTCGACCCAATTAAGAAGATCACACGGGGAAAACCAAAGTCAACCCGTAAGTCAACCTTGATTAACGACCTTTTTTTTTCTTTTTAATCCTGTCTAGATGCACGTTAACCCTAGATATGTTCACAAGATAATCATATTCAAACATCATAACAATCAGAGAACATTCAGGGACCCAATTGCACAAATTACAACTTAAGGGACCAAATTGTAAATTCTGATAATTATAAGGACTTAACCCAAATTAAAGTTACCAACTTGAAATTAATCATCTTTCATGCTTCTTTGCCAAATTTCAGCTCAAACGGACATCTCAAACTCATACAATTGCAATAACAAGTTTCAGGACCAAAACGCAAACATTTCAGAACATTTAACCAACAATTTCAGTGCCCAACGGTCGAGTGTTTCGGAACAGGGAAGGCCCGTTCCGAAACGCGGGACCGTTCCGAAACTGGTACCGAAACATGGCCTAGCAGAGGCCAAACCGTTCCGGAACAGTGCCTCCCGTTTCGGAACGCCCAGGCCATTTCAGGCCCCCGTTCCGATACGGTAGCACCTGTTCCGAAACAGGCTGCCCAAATTGCAGAAAATTTGCTGGTTTATCATGCAATTGACTTAACAAACATGCTCCAAATGCAACCAAATTATACCAGCAAGTCATTCAACATACAAGGAACATAATTGTATCAACCAAACATCAACATGGCAACAATTATGAAAATCCCCAAATCTATAGGCATGCTTCCTACTTAGCAAACCATTCAAGCATCAAAATACCAAAACCATCTCATAAAGGCCAATTACAAGCTCCAACATTATTAACATCATTAAACCAACTTAGGGAGTCCAAAACATCTCCCAAAACAACAACATAGGTTTCCATTGCCAAATGCCAAAAGCTAATAGTGTTTAAGAAACCTTCACCATACTTGAGCTTAGTTCACCACTTGGATTCTTCACCACCTTGCTGCCCTCAATGCACTTTAATGCTCTGCATTATTGGTTTAAGAAAAGAGAGAGAGCGTAAGCAAAAGCTTAGTGAGGAATGCTCATTTAAAACCACACAATAATGCATTTACAAAACACATTTATAACCCTTAAATCCAATCATCATTTGTACATGCTCATAAGCATTTAAAACAAGCAATACATGCTTCAAGTTCATAACATGTCATATTGGCAACAAGTGATACATTCAACATAAGATCCACACATGGACTTTTAAACACCATTGTTATCTTACACTTTCCAAGGACCACACATGGACTTTTAAACACTATTGTCTCCTTAACCCCATGGACTTTTAAACACCATGGCAAGGACCACACAAGGACTTTTAAACACCTTTGTGTCCTTAACAAGAATCTCCCAAGGACTTTTAAACACCTTGGAGTTCTTAAATAACAAGGCTTACACAAGGAATTTTAACCACCTTTGTAACCTTAACCAAGGACCAACCATGGACTTTTAAACACCATGTTGTCCTTAAATACACAAGACTCACCCAAGGAATTTTAACCACCTTGGTGATCTTAACCAAGAACCAACCATGGACTTTTAACCACCATGTTGTTCTTAAATAAACAAGGCTCACACAAGGACTTTTAACCACCTTTGTGACCTTAACCATCACTTGCCAATATGCATCATTACAACAATATTCCACTGTTTTAAAGCATTTAACAAAGCCATAAACATCATGCATCATTATGCATCAAAACCACATTAACAATGTTCAAAAACAAGAATCTCTTACCTTGAGCATTCTTCAATACATGGCTTATAAAATCAGCAACTAACATGCTAAAATATGCTTTCAAAACAGAATTTAAAACATGCAAACAACCCCATTGCATACAACCAATCCATGGTTCATCATCAAGAGAGTTTTTTCGAAAACTTACTCTTGAGCTTAGCTAAGTTGCTTAGACTTAAACTAAGCTCCCAAACCTTCAAAACATTGGTTTCAAAGCTGAAAACCAAAATCCACTCACCGATTCCGTTTCGCCTTTTGCCGAAACACCAATCAAGCTTCCGGATCACCACCACTAGGATCCAAAGATGACTCCCATGTTTTAAACACATCAAAGCAGAGGATTAATGCATCATCATGCATTAATATCTTCAATGAAAGCACCTAAACTCGCTGCTCTCATTCACACTCCATTTTCGGCTACCAAACACAACCGAAAATGCCTCCAAACAACTCCACAACACTACCCAGCCAAGATCCATCAAATCTAATCATCCTCAAACATCAATTAACATCCAAAAAGGATCTAATCAAACCCTTATACCTCCAGCTATAACAAATCATCAAGATCACTCCAAAAACAACCAAGAACACAAGCTAAACTTAGGAAATTCAACCTATTCTGGATTGCATTGATTAAACCTCAATTCCTTATCAATTTAACATTCATTTAACATCAAATTTACACCTCAAAACACTGCCCAATCAGATCATACGAAATTTCATCAAAATCAAGCAAATCTTGCATTTAAAAACCAAGATTAAGAACACAACCTTAAAACCTTTTATAAAACATAAATTAAGGATTGAGAACTTAGGAATTTCAGTAAAGAACTGAGAGTTTAGAGGAGAAGGACGTTCTTACCTCCAAACTTGAGTTTCTCCCTTTTTAGAACCAAAATCTTGAAAATCCAATTAGCAAATGGTGAGGTTTTGTTGAAGAGATGATTAGAGATCAAAAGAGGATTATAATCTCATGTTTGGACATCAAAATCAGAAGGAAAAGCTCTGGAGAAAAGTGTTTGGTTTGAGAGAAAAGATGAGAGAAAATGGAAATGAAATTTTAGGAAGTTAGTTGGAAATGCCAAAATATCTTCCCTCCTTTTTAGTTTTATTTAAAAACCTTTAGTTAATCATTTAATATCTTAGAAAAATCTGGAGAAACTCCTATTGGGTAAATAGCTCCTTAAAGATTCAAAGTTTCAATCCTTTTTAAAACAGTCTCACAGTTTTCGAAATTTACATTTTGGTCACTAGCCAAAATGTCACACTTCCAAACCTTATTTTGTAAAATTGATTTCACCACACTCTTATATATATTAAAATAGGATTTTAAGACATTTTTCCATATTTTTAATGCAACTCGAACTAGGCTTTCCTAAATTCACCTTTATATATATTCGAACCGCACTCCGACCGAATCGGTCCGAAACCCAAAACTCCTAAGCTCAAAACCGGGGCGTTACAACTCTCCCCCCCTTAAGAAATTTCGTCCTCGAAATTTACCTGAAGGAAAGAGATACGGGAACTGCTTCAGCATGTCATCCTTCCGTTCCCACGTGGCTTCCTCAACACCACGGTGCTTCCACAACACCTTCACCAACTCAATGGTCTTGCCACGAAGAACCTTGCTATCCGAATCCAGAACCTTCACCTGTTCCTCATCATAGGTCAAATCCGGATTCAATTCCACTTCTTCCACAGGCATCACATGCGAAGGATCTGATCTATACTTCTGGAGCATAGAAACATGAAACACATCATGAATCTTCTCCAACTCTTGAGGTAACCTCAACTTGTACGCAACAGGACCCACACGCTCAATCACCTCATATGGTCCAATGTACCTAGGGCTCAACTTACCCTTACGGCCAAACCTCATCACCTTTTTCCAAGGCGAAACCTTCAAAAACACACGGTCACCCACCGCATACTCAATCTCCCTACGCTTCAAATCCGCGTAAGACTTTTGCCGATCAGAAGTTGCCTTCAAACGCTCACAAATGAGCTTCACCTTCTCGGTGGTTCCTTTCAACAAAGCCGGCATCGAAACCAACTTCTGACCCGTTTCAGCCCAACAAAGAGGAGTCCTACACTTCCTCCCGTACAAAGCCTCATAAGGTGCCATTTGAATACTTGCCTGATAACTATTGTTATAAGCAAACTCTACCAAAGGCAAATGTTTCTCCCAAGAGCCTTGGAACTCAATCACGCAGCACCTCAACATATCCTCCAAAACCTGGATAACGCGCTCAGACTGACCATCCGACTGAGGATGATAAGATCTACTGAAATTCAACCGTGTACCCAAAGCTTGATGCAAACACTGCCAGAAACGCGATGTAAACCTCGGATCCCTATCTGACACAATCGACTTAGGCACACCATGCAGCCGTACAATCTCAGCAATGTACAGCTTCGCAAGCTTATCCAAAGAATACGTAGTATGCACTGGCAAGAAATGCGCACACTTCGTCAGGCGATCCACAACCACCCACACCGAATTCTTCTTCGATGGTGACAAGGGCAAACCAGATACAAAATCCATGGTAATCCTTTCCCACTTCCATTCAGGGATTCTCAACGGTTGCAACAACCCTGAAGGAACCTGATGCTCAGCCTTAACTCGCTGACACACCATGCACTTGCTCACAAACTCCGCAACATCCTTCTTTAAACCCACCCAATAATACTCATCACGAAGATCAAGATACATCTTAGTACTACCAGGATGCATAGCAAAAGGACTACTATGACCTTCAGTCAGAATAGCAAGCCTCAATTCAGCATCATTGGGCACCACTATCCGACTCCCAAAACACAACACACCATCATCATTAAAACAGAAATCCGAAGGCCTACCCTCCGCGATATCCTGAACATGCGGTACCAAGGAATCATCCAGCAACTGCTTTTCCTTGATCAACTGAACCAAAGATGGTTTCATTTGCAACTCAGCCACAAGACCACCATCACGCGAAATACTCAAACTGGCAAACATAGCCCTCAACTCAACAGCTACCTTCCTACTCAAGGCATCCGCTACAACATTAGCTTTTCCAGGGTGATACTCAATCGTCAAATCATAATCCTTGAGCAACTCCACCCAACGTCGCTGCCTAAGTTTCAACTCCTTCTGAGACATCAGATACTTCAAACTCTTGTGATCCGTGTACACAGTACACTTCTCACCATACAGGTAATGTCTCCAGATCTTCAAAGCAAAAACTACCGCAGCCAGCTCAATCTCATGCGTAGGATAATTGCGCTCATGCACCTTCAACTGCCGCGATGCATAAGCCACCACCTTACCCTCTTGCATCAACACACATCCTAAACCAACATAGGACACATCACTATACACCACAAACTCTTTCCCTGATTCAGGTTGAACCAAGATAGGAGCTTGCGTCAAAGCTGCCTTAAGCTTCTCAAAAGCCTGCAACTTCGTCAAAGGTGCAGCAATCTTAGAAAACCCATCCACAAACCTCCGGTAGTATCCCGCCAAACCAAGGAAACTACGAACCTCATGAACAGACTTAGGAACCTTCCAATTCATCACCGCCTCAATCTTCTGAGGATCAACACGAATCCCCTCGGCAGAAACCACATGCCCAAGAAACACCACTTCACTTAACCAGAACTCACACTTGCTCAACTTGGCATAAAGCTGATTCTCCAACAAAGCTTGCAACACAATCCTCAAATGCTCTTCATGCTCCTCCTCAGTACGCGAGTACACGAGGATATCATCAATGAATACCACAACAAACTTATCCAGGTATTCATGAAACACACGATTCATCATGTCCATGAAAGCTGCAGGAGCATTTGTCAAACCAAACGGCATCACAAGGAACTCATAATGCCCATACCTCGTCCTGAAAGCTATCTTAGGCACATCCACATCCTTTACCTTCAACTGGTAATACCCTGACCTCAAGTCAATCTTAGAGAACACAGCTGCTCCCCGAAATTGATCAAAGAGATCATCAATCCTCGGCAAAGGATACCGATTCTTGATAGTCAACTTGTTTAGCTGACGATAATCAATGCACATTCTCATAGTGCCATCCTTCTTCTTCACAAACAAGACCGGTGCACCCCAAGGTGACACACTTGGCCGAATGAACCCACGATCAAGCAACTCTTGCAACTGCGTCTTCAGCTCCTTCAACTCTTTAGGTGCCATTCTATAAGGGGTAATGGACACAGGAGTTGTATTCTCATACAGCTCAATCCCAAACTCCACCTCGCGATTAGGAGGTAAACCAGGCAACTCCTCAGGAAACACACCAGGAAACTCCTTCACAATCCTGATATCTTGCACACGCAACTCCTTAGAGCTAGGATTCATCACAAAAGCTAGGTAAGCTTCACAACCTTGCCTCAGCATCCGGCTCGCCTCCAACGTAGACACCACATTGGAAAGAAACTTCACATTCTCACCAACCACAACCACCTCATAATCATCCGCAAGCTTCAACGAAACTCGCTTATTCTCACAATCCACAACAGCTCGATGCTCAGCAAGCCAATCCATACCAAGGATCACATCAAAACCATAGAAAGGCAACTCCATAAGGTCAACATGAAAAACATTATCTTGAACAACCAAAGGACATCTTCTATAAAGCTTTCGAGTCACAACAGTCTCACCAAAATAACTAGTGACACGCACACCAACATCCAAAGACTCAACAGGCAAACCAAGCAATTCAGCATGCTCACGCAATATGTATGAGTGCGTAGATCTAGAATCAATCAAGGAAAGTAATGACAAGGATTGCAAAGTAAAAGTACCTGCGATCACATCCGCGTCATTCCTTCCCTCCCGCTGAGCATACACCCTAGCTTGGCCGCCACCCTCAGGCTGAATAGCCACAACATGAGCCACACCCCTACCACCTTCCTCTCTTCGCTGAAAATTACCACGGCCGCGCCCACGACCTCTCTGTGGTGCAGCAACAACAGGAGCACGCACTTGGCCACCAGCCAACATAGGACACTCTCTCCTCATATGATCCGCAGATCCACAGTTCCAGCACGCATTACCAGCCGCCACAACAGGAGCTTGCACCTCCCTCACAGCTCGAGGACAATCACGTTTCATATGGCCACGCGAACCACATGTCCAACATGCACTCGGATCAACTCTAGCATTGCCTCCCCGAGCAGGCGCACCACCACCTCGCCTAGATGAGGACTGATACTTCTGATCATGTCCCCTCTTGTTCCGTCCACCACTGGAACTATATTCAGCAGCTCGCTTACCAGCACTTGACCCAGCACTTCTAGCAGATAAACCCAAGTTCATCTCAATATCCTTTGCTCGGCCCACCAACACATCAAAATCATCATACTCGGTAGCCAGCACATACATCTTTACATCCGTCAATAAACCATAACGGAACCTTTCACACCTTTCCCGCTCATCCGGGACAAGCTCAGGTGCGTATTGACTGAATCGAACAAACTGTACTTCATACTCAGCCACAGTCATGCTCCCCTGGGTAAGAGACATGAACTCCCTCTTCTTTTCATCTAGGTACCTCACACCTAGATACCTTCTCTTGAACGCGTTCTGAAAGAACGTCCAAGTTACGTCAGCTTCCGCCATCCCAGCGATAGAGGTAGTCCACCAAGTGTAAGCATCATCTTGCAACAATGATACTACACAGCCCAGCTTTTGCACATCAGTGCAACTCATCTGACCCAAGATTCTCTTGGTACCTTCTAACCAAGATTCCGATCCTTCAGCAGACAAACCCCTGAACTCAGTCCCTCCTAGACTGCGCAAACGCTCCAAGGGTAGTCTAACTCCAGCATCTCCCTGATGCCCAGCTCCTTGAGCTCCAGCTACTGCTGCTTGAAAAGCTCCAGCAATAGCTTGTATCAACACTTTCATGTCAGGAACAGCTTGCCCCTGACCAGCCTCAGGTCCAGCGACCCCAGCACCAGCTGCAGCTCCAGCTCCTTCACCCCCAGCACCACCACCACCAGGTGGAGGAGGTAAATCCACCGCACTTTCGACATTCTCTTCATTCTCATTCTCATTCTGAGCCGCAGCTCGCACATTACTCCTTAACTCTCTACGAGGTGTCATACTCTAACAATGCAATCACAATGCAAATAAACAAAGTCAGGCCCAGCAAGGTAAGCAATCCAAGTACTCAAGCTCATTTTCACTTAAAAACAACATCATTTCATTAGCTTTGATTTGGCAATGGGTACCCACAACATGCTTCATCACAGCATACAACTCAATTGCAATATATTCGCAAATCACACATCATACTTTCACTCAACAAGCATACAAAACATGCATACTTTAGTCATTCACATAAACATTCCCAATTACTCGAGAACCTGGCTCTGATACCACCAAATGTAACCCCCTTAACCCGGCCTAGACGGTCGACCCGAATTAAGAAGATCACACGGGGAAAACCAAAGTCAACCCGAAAGTCAACCTTGATTAACGACCTTTTTTTTCTTTTTAATCATGTCTAGATGCACGTTAACCCTAGATATGTTCACAAGATAATCATATTCAAACATCATAACAATCAGAGAACATTCAGGGACCCAATTGCACAAATTACAACTTAAGGGACCAAATTGTAAATTCTGATAATTATAAGGACTTAACCCAAATTAAAGTTACCAACTTGAAATTAATCATCTTTCATGCTTCTTTGCCAAATTTCAGCTTAAACGGACATCTCAAACTCATACAATTGCAATAACAAGTTTCAGGACCAAAACGCAAACATTTCAGAACATTTAACCAACAATTTCAGTGCCCAACGGTCGAGTGTTTCGGAACAAGGAAGGCCCGTTCCGAAACGCGGGACCGTTCCGAAACTGGTACCGAAACATGGCTTGGCAGAGGCCAAACCGTTCCAGAACAGTGCCTCTCGTTTCGGAACGCCCAGGCCATTTCAGGCCCCCGTTCCGATACGGTAGCACCTGTTCCGAAACAGGCTGCCCAGATTGCAGAAAATTTGCTGGTTTATCATGCAATTGACTTAACAAACATGCTCCAAATGCAACCAAATTATACCAGCAAGTCATTCAACATACAAGGAACATAATTGTATCAACCAAACATCATCATGGCAACAATTATGAAAATCCCCAAATCTATAGGCATGCTTCCTACTTAGCAAACCATTCAAGCATCAAAATACCAAAACCATCTCATAAAGGCCAATTACAAGCTCCAACATTATTAACATCATTAAACCAACTTAGGGAGTCCAAAACATCTCCCAAAACAACAACATAGGTTTCCATTGCCAAATGCCAAAAGCTAATAGTGTTTAAGAAACCTTCAACATACTTGAGCTTAGTTCACCACTTGGATTCTTCACCACCTTGCTGCCCTCAATGCACTTTAATGCTCTGCATTATTGGTTTAAGAAAAGAGAGAGAGCGTAAGCAAAAGCTTAGTGAGGAATGCTCATTTAAAACCACACAATAATGCATTTACAAAACACATTTATAACCCTTAAATCCAATCATCATTTGTACATGCTCATAAGCATTTAAAACAAGCAATACATGCTTCAAGTTCATAACATGTCATATTGGCAACAAGTGATACATTCAACATAAGATCCACACATGGACTTTTAAACACCATTGTGATCTTACACTTTCCAAGGACCACACATGGACTTTTAAACACCATTGTCTCCTTAACCCCATGGACTTTTAAACACCATGGCAAGGACCACACAAGGACTTTTAAACACCTTTGTGTCCTTAACAAGAATCTCCCAAGGACTTTTAAACACCTTGGAGTTCTTAAATAACAAGGCTTACACAAGGAATTTTAACCACCTTTGTAACCTTAACCAAGGACCAACCATGGACTTTTAAACACCATGTTGTCCTTAAATACACAAGACTCACCCAAGGAATTTTAACCACCTTGGTGATCTTAACCAAGAACCAACCATGGACTTTTAACCACCATGTTGTTCTTAAATAAACAAGGCTCACACAAGGACTTTTAACCACCTTTGTGACCTTAACCATCACTTGCCAATATGAATCATTACAACAATATTCCACTGTTTTAAAGCATTTAACAAAGCCATAAACATCATGCATCATTATGCATCAAAACCACATTAACAATGTTCAAAAACAAGAATCTCTTACCTTGAGCATTCTTCAATACATGGCTTATAAAATCAGCAACTAACATGCTAAAATATGCTTTCAAAACAGAATTTAAAACATGCAAACAACCCCATTGCATACAACCAATCCATGGTTCATCATCAAGAGAGTTTTTCCGAAAACTTACTCTTGAGCTTAGCTAAGTTCCTTAGACTTAAACTAAGCTCCCAAACCTTCAAAACATTGGTTTCAAAGCTGAAAACCAAAATCCACTCACCGATTCCGTTTCGCCTCTTGCCGAAACACCAATCAAGCTTCCGGATCACCACCACTAGGATCCAAAGATGACTCCCATGTTTTAAACACATCAAAGCAGAGGATTAATGCATCATCATGCATTAATATCTTCAATGAAAGCACCTAAACTCGCTGCTCTCATTCACACTCCATTTTCGGCTACCAAACATAACCGAAAATGCCTCCAAACAACTCCACAACACTACCCAGCCAAGATCCATCAAATCTAATCATCCTCAAACATCAATTAACATCCAAAAAGGATCTAATCAAACCCTTATACCTCCAACTATAACAGATCATCAAGATCACTCCAAAAACAACCAAGAACACAAGCTAAACTTAGGAAATTCAACCTATTCGGGATTGCATTGATTAAACCTCAATTCCTTATCAATTTAAAATTCATTTAACATCAAATTTACACCTCAAAACACTGCCCAATCAGATCATACGAAATTTCATCAAAATCAAGCAAATCTTGCATTTAAAAACAAAGATCAAGAACACAACCTTAAAACCTTTTATAAAACATAAATTAAGGATTGAGAACTTAGGAATTTCAGTAAAGAACTGAGAGTTTAGAGGAGAAGGACGTTCTTACCTCCAAACTTGAGTTTCTCCCTTTTTAGAACCAAAATCTTGAAAATCCAATTAGCAAATGGTGAGGTTTTGTTGAAGAGATGATTAGAGATCAAAAGAGGATTATAATCTCATGTTTGGACATCAAAATCAGAAGGAAAAGCTCTGGAGAAAAGTGTTTGGTTTGAGAGAAAAGATGAGAGAAAATGGAAATGAAATTTTAGGAAGTTAGTTGGAAATGCCAAAATATCTTCCCTCCTTTTTAGTTTTATTTAAAAACCTTTAATTAATCATTTAATATCTTAGAAAAATCTGGAGAAACTCCCATTGGGTAAATAGCTCCTTAAAGATTCAAAGTTTCAATCCTTTTTAAAACAGTCTCACAGTTTTCGAAATTTACATTTTGGTCACTAGCCAAAATGTCACACTTCCAAACCTTATTTTGTAAAATTGATTTCACCACACTCTTATATATATTAAAAGAGGATTTTAAGACATTTTTCCATATTTTTAATGCAACCCGAACTAGGCTTTCCTAAATTCACCTTTATATATATTCGAACCGCACTCCGACCGAACCGGTCCGAAACCCAAAACTCCTAAGCTCAAAACCGGGGCGTTACACAACTCTTAAATGGTTTTATTAAAACTGCATTGTTGTTGTTGTGGTTTTGAGCACCACTCACTAAGCTTTTATGCTTACGCGCTCATTTCCTACAATGCAGATCGTTAGTGATCTGGGAAGCAAATGAAGGCGAGGGAAAGGCTCTGGTGATTATAGCTTAATCTCAAGTATGAATTTTAAGTTGTAATAAATTTAGCAATGGGAATACTTATACCTTGTGTTAGGGAGGTTGTTGTAAACCCCCATGGGTTGGATCTTTTGATTCATGTTTTATATGTTGAAACCATGTTATGTTTAGACTTGTATGGGCTTATGGTTGAATGCCTAGCGATTTGACTTGTTAGGGCTTTGTGTTAAAGTGACCTCTTTGAGCTTTTATGTTTGGAATCCATGTTTTGCGTGTATGCATGATTGAAACATGTTTTAGGATGTTTTGCCTCTAGAATGGTCCCTCTTGAGTTGTATATGTGACTAGGATTTGTTTAAATGCATGCTTAGGTTATTTGAGCTTGATCCCTTGTGCTTAAAACTGCAGATTTATGTCTTTCTGTGCAGAGGGTATCGATAAGCTCAAGGGCAATATCGATACGGTCCGTTGTTTTAAGCCTATAGTATCGGTACGCGGGGGCGTACCGATACTGTTTTGGGTCTCTGGAAATCTAAGATTTTGGCGAGAAATTAGGGTATCAGTACGGGTCTTAAGCGTATCGTTACAGTCTTTGAAGTTGACTTTGGGAACTTGGTCGTTAAAGGCGCATCGATACCAGCCTTGAGGGTATCGATACTGTCTTCTGAAGTTGACTTTAGGGAGTATGACCATTGAAGGCGTATCGGTACGACCTGTAGTAAAACATTAAAAAGGTTGTCCTTTAATGTCTGTTTTGCTGGGTTCGTGTTCGTGTTTGCTTTTTTCGTTGCTTGCCTCCTCACATAGGCTAAACATGGCATTTAGACAAGATTAATTTAAAAGAAAAAAAATTAGGGTTGCTAATCGGAGTGAAGCCTTAACGGGTTTCGCTTTAGTTTTCCCCATGTAACCCCTTTGATTCGGTCTGGTCGCTAGGCCAGGTCGAGGGGTTACATTTGGTGGTATCAGAGCTAGGTTACGAGGTTTCCTCGGGAAGGTAAGTCATGTATGTTGATTCTGTGTATGTTTACTTATTTTGCACGGTGTTTGTGAACATGACTTTATGTTTCTGTTAACGTTCGAAAGTTGGTTAAGCATTCCCATTGCTAGGTACTATTATGGAAAGGTGTTTTTAATTTAAAAGAGCTTAACACACGGATCCCTGCCTTTGCTGACCTAATGTTTATCTCGTGATTTATTTTGTTGTTTAGATTGTTTTATTGTTATGGTGAGACCGAGAGGACGGCCTAGAGCGGGTGACTAGGCACTCGGGGATGTGCCTCCTGCTCCTCCTGCTCCCGATGGTAATGAGGTGAATGTTGGAGGTGATGGTAATGGACCTCAAGTTGGCAAGGGTTAGGCTGGTGTGGATATGGCTCAGTTACTTCAGACTTTAGCCGGAGCTTTTCAGGCGGATGTTGCTGGTCTTCATGCTGTAACACCACCTCAGAGTGCGGGGACGGGTTTGCCCCTCGAGCAACTTTGTAGCTTAGGTGGAGTCGAGTTTCATGGCATGTCTCCATAGGGTTCGGAGGCATGGCTTGAGAGTACTACACGTATCTTAGGTCAAATGGAGTGCTCGGAGACTCGTAAGTTGGGTTGTATTGTTTCGTTGCACCAGGGAGATGCGTATGCTTGGTGGACCATAGTTATCTTAGGTATGCCCGAGGCCGAGGTTACTTGGGAATTCTTCCGTGGTGCATTCCGCAAGAAGTATCTTGGTGCTCACTATCAGGATGAGAAAAATAGAGAATTCATGGCCTTGGTGCAAGGCAGTATGTTCGTATCCGAGTATGAGGTACAGTTTGTGCGCTTGAGTCAGTATGCTTCAGAGTTGGTTCCCACTGAGAGGGAAAGGTGTGAACGATTCCGTTACGGGTTGGTTACGGAGGTGAAGACCTACATGCTTGCTTATGATTACACCGAGTTCGATGTCTTGGTCTCTAGGGCCAAGGACATTGAGCAAAGTCTAGGTTTGGTTGCTCGTTCAGGTGGCTCTAGTTTAGGGAAAAGGTTCGTTGAGTGGGAGCGAGACCGTAACAAGAGGCACAAGGATAGAAGGCACCAACTGGACTTTAGGCGTGGAGGTGGTAACATGGGACGAGGCCATCAGGGTCGAGGTTTTGTTGCTCGCACATCCGAGTGTGCTAGATGTGAGAGGAACCATTCCGGATAGTGTTGGGGTACTTTTCGTGCTTGTTGGAATTGTGGATCTCAGACGCATTTGAGGCATGAGTGTCCTCATCAGGCTAGGGATGGGGAGGCACCGGCTAGAGCTGTTGAGTATCAGAGAGGTCGTGGGCGCGACCGAGGTAACTTTCAGCCAAGGAATGATTGTCAGAGAAATGTAGATCATGTGGTAGCAGTTCAGCCCGAGGGTGAAGGACCGGCTAGGGTTTGTGCACAGCGTGAGGCTGGGAACGAGACAGATGTGATCACAGGTAATTTTGTGTTACATTTTTTATCTTTGCATTCGTTGATTGACTCTGGCTCGACACATTCGTATATTTTGGGTGAGCATACAAGATCTTTAGGGTTGCCTTTTGAGTTGTTAGATATAGGTATGAATGTTACGAGTTCTTTTGGTGAGACAGTTGTAGTTAGGAAAGTGTTCCGAAGATGTCTTTTGATGGTTCAGGGTCACGTGTTTCCCGTTGACATGATGGAATTGCCCTTTTATGGTTTCGATGTGATTTTGGGTATGGATTGGCTTGTGGAGCATAGAGCTAGAATAGATTTTGAGACTAAAAGAGTTTCTTTGAGGCTCTCGGATGACTACGAGGTAGTAGTAGTTGGCGAGAATGTTAAGTTCTTGTCTAATGTCGTTTCAGCTTTAGAGGCTCAGAGGATGATGGATTTGGGTTGTCAAGCTTACTTAGCCTACGTGATGAATCCAGATATGAATGAAGTTGGACCGCGTGACATCTGAATAGTTTGTGATTTTCCGAGTGTCTTTTCAGAAGAGTTGTCGGGTTTGCCTCCAGACAGAGATGTGGAGTTTGCTATTGAGACGTATTCAGATTTTACTCTCGTATCGATTGTTATGTATAGAATTGCACCTAAGGAGTTGAAGACACAGCTTCAGGAGCTGTCAGATAGAGGTTTTATTAGGCCTAGTATTTCACCTTGGCGTGCTTCGGTTTTGTTTGTAAAGAAGAAGGATGGCAGTATGAGGATGTGCATAGATTATATGCAGTTGAACAAGGAAACAATGAAGAACAAGTATCCCTTGCCACAGATTGATGTTATGCTTGATCAGTTGAGAGGTGCTTCAGAGTTTTCAAAGATTGATTTGAGATCGGGTTACTATCAGTTGAAGGTAAAAGATGTGGACATACCGAAGACAGCTTTTCGTACACGATATGGGCACTACGAGTTTTTGGTAATGCCTTTCGGTTTGACTAATGCCCCAGCTGCATTTATGGACATGATGAATAGAGTGTTTCACGAGTTTTTGGATAGGTTTGTGGTAGTGTTCATAGATGACATTTTAGTGTACTCTAGGACCGAAGAAGAACATGATGAGCATTTGCGATTAGTGCTTCAGACCTTGCTTGAAAATCGGTTGTATGCCAAGTTAAGTAAATGTGAGTTTTGGATTAGATAAGTAGTCTTTCTAGGTCATGTGATCTCAGCCGATGGGATTAGTGTGGATCTCAAGAAGGTATAAGCAATAGTGAGTTGGAAACAACCAAAGTCAGTGATCGAAATCCATAGTTTTCTAGGTTTAGCCGGATACTATCGAAGGTTTGTTGAGGGTTTCTCGAAGTTTGCTGCACCTTTGACTGAGTTGTTACAAAAAAAATGTTCTGTATGAGTGGACGGATGCAAGGCAGCAAGCGTTTGAAAAGTTGAAGAAAGCATTGACAGAAGCTCCTATTTTGATTCAGCCTGAACCAGGGATAGAATTTGTAATCTACAATGATGCATCATATGTAGGTTTAGGTTGTGTGCTTATGCAAGGAGGAAGGGTTGTAGCTTATACTTCGAGGCAATTGAAGGTTCACGAGAAGAATTACCCCGCTCGTGACATAGAGTTAGCGGCGGTAGTCTTTGCCTTGAAGATTTGGAGACACCACCTCTATGGTGAGAAATGCACAGTCTACACCGACCACAAGAGTTTGAAATATTTGATGACCAAGAGAGATTTGAATCTTAGACAGCATAGATGGTTAGAGCTTCTTAAAGACTATGACCTCACAATAGAGTGTCATCTGAGTAAGGCAAATGTAGTGGTTGATGCCTTAATTATGAAGGTGGCAGTTGAGTTGCGAGCTATGTTTGCGAGATTGAGTGTGTCACGGGATGGCGGTTTGATAGCTGAGCTACATGTTAAACCATCGTTAGTTAGTTGATTCAAGAGAAACAGTTGCAAGACAGATCTTTGGCACCTCATGTGTAAGATATAGTCGAGGGTAAACCCATAGATTTCTGCTTTAGTGAGAACGAGATCTTATGTTTTAAGAATATAGTAGTTGTTCCAGGAGATGCCGAGTTGAGACGTACTATTTTGAATGAAGCTCATAACAGTCCTTTTGATATGCATCCGTGTAGTACGAAGATGTACCGTGGGTTGAAAGATGGGTACTTCTAGATTGGGTTAAAGAAAGATGTGGCCAAGTTTGTGAGTAAGTGTATGGTTTGTCAGCGAGTTAAGGCTGAGCATTAGTTTCCTTCAGGTTTGTTACAACCGTTGAAGATTCCAGAATGGAACTGGGAACGGATCACCATGGATTTTATGTCAGGTTTACCGTTGACTCCTTCAAAGAAGAATTCAGTATGGGTGATAGTTGACAGATCACTAAGTGTGCTCATTTCATACATGTTCATACTACTTACACCTTAGACAAGTTGGTCGAGTTGTATATCAGTGAGATTGTGAGGCTGCATGGTGTACTGAAGTCTATTTTGTCAGACAAAGATTCAAGATTTACAGCGAGATTTTGGGAGTGTTTGCATCGAGCTTTGGGAACTTGGTTGAACTTTAGTACTTTGTATAACCCACATTCAGATGGTCAGTTAGAGAGAGTTATTCAGGTGTTAGAGGACATGTTGAGGTGTTGCATCATCGACTTTCAGGGATCATGGGAGAAACATCTGTCACTAGTAGAGTTTGCGTACAATAACAGTTATCAGGCTAGTATTCAGATGGCATCGTATGAAGCTTTGTATCATAGGAAATGTAGAACACATGTCTATTGAGCCGAAGCTGGACAGAAGCTTGTACCTCTTCCAGACTTGCTTAAGGGCACTATCGAGAAGGTAATACTGATTTGTGATCGCTTGAAGGTAGCTTCAGACCAACAGAAATAGTATGCAGACTTGAAGAGGAAAGAAATTGAGTATGCTATTGGCGACAAAGTGTTCTTGAAGGTTTCCCCAAGGAAGAAGGTAATGAGGTTTGGTAAAAAAGGGGAAGATAAGTCCGAGATTCATTGGTCCTTACGAGGTAGTTGAGAGGATTGGCCTGGTTGCATATAGGTTGAGATTTTCATCCGAACTTGAGAAGATTCACGATGTGTTCCATGTTTCGATGCTCTGAAAGTATAGATCAGATCCGTCTCATGTTATGCCAGTGGAAGAGATTGAATTGAATCCAGATTTGTCGTATAATGAAGAACCAGTCGAGATTCTAGCTACCGATAGCAAGGTACTACGGGGTAGGACCATAGAGTTGGTGAAGGTCTTATGGAGACATCGGGGTGTGGAAGAAGCCACTTGGGAGAGAAAGGCGGACATGGAAGAGCAGTTTCCGTACCTCTTTCCATCAGGTAAATTTCGAGGACGAAATTCCTCAAGTGGGGGAGTGTTGTAACGCCCTGGGAGATAACCGAGTTTGGTTAAACCGGTTCGGGTTAAATTAATTTGGGAGAAAACATTTTTAATGAACATTAAAAGATTTTAATGAAGAATTGTAAAAATGGGATTTTGGAAATTTAAAAATGAAGAAAAAAGGGGGTTTTCAAAATACACTCATCTTCTTCTTCTTCCTCTTTTCACGTCACTGTTCTCAAACACCCCATTTCTACTATTCCATTGGAGCAAGCATCACCCAAACAAGTTTTCAAGGTAACCTCTCTTTTGCCTTGATTTTTCCTTCCTTAAACTTGTTGTTGGTGGAACTTTCCTTAAAACCCATTGTTTAAAGTTGTTCCAAAATGCTTTGAGTTTGAAAAGATGAAAAATGAAGGGATTTTCGTTTGGATAGTTTGATGCCATGTTTAAAGGTGTTTTTAACTAGTTTTGGTATTTTAAAAATGTTGGGATATTGGCTAAATGTAGGGAAACCTGAAACTAAAAAAATGAGGGGTTTTTGGGTTTTTCTTGTGAGGAACTTTGGGCTGATGGTTTCTAGACCTTGGGTAAGCGTTTTGGATGTTGAAAGGTGTTGTTTTGATGGTAAATTTGTTGGGTTTTGGTTGTTACTTGGTTTGGGTCGTTTTGATGGTGTTTCCAAGTGTTTGCGGGTGTGAATCGATTTGGTTTTGATGATAAATGATGAGTTTCTGTGTTGCTACAAGTTTGGGGGGCTTGATTTGGGTCTAATGCATCATTTTTTAATTGGCTAGAAACAAGGGAAACAAGTTTAGGTTCTTTGGATGCGAGACCGAGTAGTTTGGAGGCTTGAATCGGTGTTTCAGCTATCGTTTGGGTCCTATCGGTGAGTGGAAATGTTTTTGAAAGTTTAGGTTGAGCTTGAAAGGCCAACCTAAGCTCGAGAGTAAGTATTTAACGTTTACGTTTTACTTTTCTGAAAATTCTATATTTCAAGCTTGTTATGCATTATTGCTATGAGATGAGATAAATGTGTGTAATTGATTAATGAATGTGGTATTGCTATGTTGGTTTATATGACGTCGAGTATTGGCAAATATGAGAGTCTTACCGATTATAATTGGTCGACCATAGGGTTATAGTGCACTTGTAAAATTCGCGCGTGGCCCTAGTGATGTAAGATGCCATTAGGGAGGAGTACGGTGATATGTAAGATGCCACCGGAAGCTTTATTGTTAGAACTCGATGATGTAAGATGCCATCGTGAGTCTTGTTCTTATTAGATTCGGTGATGTGAGATGCCATCGAATCCAATCCGCGTATCCGAGTAATGTAACCATAGTTGCCAATGTACTCTTGTGTTGGAAGGTTGAATGATACATGCTTGTTATTGAGAGTTATGCTATGATGATATATGTTGTTGCATTGCTTAATGTAAGATTCCAAGCATATGTAGGATTGTTGATAATTGTGTTGATGGAATTCATGTTTGTGGTTTTTTTTCAACTCTTAAATGGTTTTATTAAAACTGCATTGTTGTTGTTGTGGTTTTGAGCATCACTCACTAAGCTTTTATGCTTACGCGCTCCTTTCCAACGATGCAGATCGTTAGTGATCCGGGAAGCAAAGGAAGGCGAGGGAAAGGCTCCGGTGATTGTAGCTTAAGCTCAAGTATGAATTTTAAGTTGTAATAAATTTAACAATTGGAATACTTATACCTTGTGTTAGGGAGGTTGTTGTAAACTCCCATGGGTTGGATCTTTTGCTACAAGTTTTAAATGTTGAAACCATGTTATGTTTAGACTTGTATGGGCTTATGGTTGAATGCATTGTGATTTGACTTGTTAAGGCTTTATGTTAAAGTGACCTCTTTGAGCTTTTAAGTTTGTAATCCATGTTTGCGTGTATACATGATTAAAACTTGTTTTAGGATGTTTTGCCTCTAGAATGGTCCGTCTTGAGTTGTATATGTGATTAGGAGTTGTTTAAATGCATGCTTAGGTTGTTTGAGCTTGATCTTTTGTGCTTAAAACTGCATATTTCTATCTTTCTGTGTAGGGGTATCGATACGCTCAAGGGCAGTATCGATAGGGTCCCCTCTTTTAAGCATATCGTATTGATACGCGGGGTCGTACCGATACCATTTTGTGTCTCTGGAAATCTGAGATTTGGGCGAGAAATTAGGGTATCGGTAGGGCCTTAGGCGTATCGGTACGGTCTTTGAAGTTGAATATGGGAACTTAACCGTTAAGGGCGCATTGATACCAGCCTTTAGGGTATCGATACGGTCTCCTGAAGTTGACTTTGAGGAGTATGACCATTGAAGGCGTATCGATACGGGCCTTAGGTGTATCGATACAACCTGTAGTAAAACATTAATAAGGTTGTTCTTTAATGTCTGTTTCGTTGGGTTCGTGTTCGTGTTTGCTTTTTCCGTTGCTTGCCTCCTCACATAGGCTAAACATGGCATTTAGACAAGATTAATTTAAAAGAAAAAAAATTAGGGTTGCTAATCGGAATGAAGCCTTAACGGGTTTCGCTTCGATTTTCCCCTTGTAACCCGTTCGATTTGGTCTGGTGGCTAGGTCGGGTCAAGGGGGTTACACCTATCCGTTCAGGTGAGAAGAGAATGTAGTTTTCTTATTCATCCAAGCATAAGGAGGATGAAATCTTTTGAAGTAGTATGTTTGCTTATTCATCCAAGTATGAGAATGATGAAATCTTTTGAAGCATGTTTGCTTATTCATCCGAGCATGATGGGGATGAAATCTGTTGGAGTTTTCTTATTCATCCAAGCATAAGGGGGATGAAATCTTTTGAAGCCCGTTTGCTTACTCATCCAAGCATGAGGATGATGAAACCTTTTAGAGTCTTCTTATTCATCCAAGCATAAGGAGGATGAAATTTTTCAGAAGAATCTGCCTATTTGTTTGAGCATTTGGGAGAATAGAACCCAGCTCAGCTATTCGAGCATTTGGGAGAATAGAACTCAGCTCAGCTATTCGAGCATAAGGAAAATAGAACCAGCCTATCCGTTCAGGCGTTTGGAGAATGGAATTCGCTCATCTATTCGGGCATCTGGAGAATAGAACATTCCTATCCATTCGGGCGTTGGGAGAATGGAACCCAACTCAACTATTCCAACATAAGGAGAATAGAACCAGCTTATCCGTTCGGGCGTTTGGAGAATAGAATTCGCTCATCTATTCGGGCATTTTGAGAATAGAACATGTCTATCCGTTCAGGCATCAGGAGAGTGGAGCCAACCAAAAAATTGTTGAAAATCAGTACCTTTTGGTCTTTGCTTTATCCCTAATGCATAGAGATAAGCAAAGAGGGGCAGCTGTTGTCACTAGATTTTCACCCATCATTATCAAAAAATAATAATAACAATAAAACCTTTTTAAACCCATTTTAAATAAAGGCCCTTCCAAAATAAAAAGAACCCAAAATCTCATCTCAATAAAGCCTATTTCTAAACCCATTTAAAAAAAATCAAATAAAATCTAAAATCTTAAAATAAAAAATAAACTTATTTTGTTTTAAAAGCCCATTAAAAAAAACCTTAGAAAGATAGCCCAATAATAAAAAGAAAAGGCAAAAAAAGAGGGAAAATAATAAAGGTAAAAACAGGAAAAAACAACAAAAAAGAGTAAATAAAAAAAAACAAAAAAGGGAACCAGCGCGCGTCACGCACATGTGAACACGCACGCGGGTTGGTTCCCCAAAACTCCAGTTCGCGCCACTGTTGGAGGTCGTCCACTATCCACAAGCCACGACTGTCGACATTGTTGGTGCCAGTCAACGCGTCTCGTCGTCATCGACCCAACGACACTAACGTCGCTCGTCGCCATCCACCGTAGCCATTAGAATCTATAAAAAATAGTGGAAAGGGTTAAAATTAGGGCTCGAATCAAGGGAAAAATTCAACCCCAAATTTGAATCAAAACATATGATTTTTGGGGGTTTGATCGAGGATCATGCCTCTTGTCTGATTTTTATCCTATTTGGGGATTAAATCCCGATTTTGGCTCCAATTTGGGGATTAAATCCCGATTTTGCTTGATTTGTAAGCTAAAGTTCAAGTATAAAACTCCCCCAAACCCCTTTGTTCAACACACACTTGGAGAGCAAAAAAACAAAGCTAAAAAAATTCCGAAAATCTTTAAAAAAATTCTCTGAGTTTGCTGGAAATTTTTTGGAGTGAAGTTCGAGTTCTGGGTTATTTTCCGGAAGCGTTTTGAAGCAATTCGAGAAAAAGATTCATTCGAGTTCATCATTTTCTTTCGGTAAATTTCTATCTCTTAAGCTTTTCATTTTTAAAAAAAAATTAATTCTTTTTTGTTCTTGGTTGAATTTTGTTTTCTTGTGTTGTGTTTGCTTTTGTTTGTTTTTAGGTTGTGTTTGTTGAATTTAGAAGATCGTTTCTTGGATCCGGTAATAATTACGTTCTATATTTTTTTTTTTTTTTAATTTAATCATTAAAATTCTTGCATGTTTAAAAATATTGTTTTTTAAAACTTTGATCTTAAAAATGAAATAGTTTAAACTTAAAAATGGTTTTGATCCTTTTAGATTTAGGAATAAAAATGAATTAATGTTTGTTTTTTTATATAACAAAAATTAAAATCAAGGGGGTTAGTTAAAAGATAATAAATCATAGATAAAAAAAGGTCTTAATTCGTTAGAAAAAAGTGGATTTTGAAATATAAGTTTTAATAATTTAGAGTTATTAGATAATTTAAAGTAATTTTTTTAGAAAAAGTAAATTAGGGTGTTTTCAAAAAATAAATAATAAGTTTTTTAAAAAATAAAAGATAGAATTTTAAAAAGGGTTTTAACAAAAGTTTAGAATTTTAGGAGAATAAAAAGTTTGAAAGCATGAAAAAATCTTTTCTAAAAAGTTAACTTAAAGGTCTTAAAATTTTTCAAAGTTATCTTTTATGAAAAAAAAATTAAAAAATAAAAAAAATGAGTAATAATAACCTTTAAGATTTTGAAAGAAAATTTCCTTTTTAAAAATAAAAGAATGAAAAATGTAGAAAATTAATAAGACTAAAAAGTAAAATGTCAAAAAAAAGTCTTAGTTTTAAAGTAAAGGAGAGAGAAAAGAATAAAAGGTTTTCTTTTAATGAAACAATAAAAAATAAAAAACACAAAAGAAATATTCAAGTTTCTTGTTTGGTCTTTAGAAATAGGTCAAAACTTAGGACTAGGTTCTAAAAGCTTAGATAGAGACGCGTTTGTAGAAAGATTTTCTTCACAAAAATAAGACACACTTAAACAAACTCAAACCCTCAATTAGGAATAAAAGGCTTAGACATTTTTAATATTTAAAATAATCAAACCTAGAATGAATAAAAAATGCTCAACACATTGAATTTTCATGTTGTTTGAAAAGTAAAATTAATTTAATGCGGTGTCTTATCAAACGGGAATGACGGGTTACCGCCAGAAATGTTGGCGGTGATTAAAGTTCATCTCTCAGGCGATAAGGCCATTAAAATAGACTGATATTTATTAATCGGACAAATAAAGTCGAACATTCGTGAACTTGCAAATTCCAGTTTTGAAAACGATTTTGAAATCAATTAGGTAACAATTTTGGGCGTTGTGGGGTGCTAACCATTTCCCACACGTAACCGACCCTCGAACTCGTTTCTAGTTTCCGTAGACCAAAACCGTTGTTTTATTAAAATGACCCCGTTTTAAAGTGATCCAATCACACTTTTCAAAAAATTTGTTGGCGATCCGCGTGTTTTTTAAAAATTTTCCAAAAATAGACAAAACCCTTCCATTTAAAAAAGGGGTTGCGACAAGTTGGAACACATTTTTAAACACAATTTTCAAATTGCGTAGACTTTAAATTATTCTTGATATATTCGAGTATGTCCAGAAACATTTTTACTATAATTTGTTATATCAAAATATAAAATTCTTCACACGCTTATTCATGCCTTTTGTTTAAGCCATCATTTCCCGAGCTTTCAATTTTAACCACATTCTTAACACAAAATCAGCCTAAAAGAAGTTTCAAACCAATTAAAGAGCTCCTAATTTGAGTTTTATCATTAGAGCTCCAAGAACAAGGTCAAATGTAAAGATACCAATGAGTTTTTGAAATATGAGTTAAAATCTTGTATAAGTTAAAAATCATTCAATAAAGGATATAATTACCTCATAACTAAGCTTTCATGAAATAAAATGGAGATTTGTCCAAAACCTCGTCTAGGAGAAAAGAGAGGATAAAATAGATTTTTGTGAAGAATTTTAATGATTTCGTGAAAGTTTTGTAAAATAAAAATGGGTAAACTATTTCATTGACCACCATATTATTGGTAAAGTTGCAATTTGAACACATTTTTTTGAAGCAATTAAATCAGCAAACTATTTAAAAGGTATCAACGTGACCACCAGCCGTTAAAAGTAACAGAAAAGTTGACGGGACTGTTAAATAAAATTGGTATAATTACACATTTGGTCTCATATATTTAAAAAACTATTAATTTGGTCATAATTTTAATCTAATAAAATTAATTAATTATTTAATTAGGATATGACACTTTATTGGAGGATTTTAATTATTTTTATTTAATTTGATTAATTAATTTTTCCCTCCAATCAGGTGATGAAACTTGTCACCTAATTGGAAAAGGAAAAATAGAAGCAATGAAAATACCCCCAGCAAAAATTAAACATGCGCCCTTACTCTTAAGGGTGATGGTCATGTGTGCTTGCAACTGGGTCAATCACATTTTTGTGATATAAGTTACAACATTTAATATATGTTTTAATACTTGTTAATGCCTGGAAAAATGGAAACAAGAAAAATGGTCTTGGGATGATTCAAACCAGTGCCCTTGGAGTAAAAGTAGAGTGTGCTTAACACTAGGCCAAGCATATTTTTAGAATATGAGGTACAACATTTAATATGTGTCTTAAATAATTGTTAATGTCTGGAAAAATAAAAGGAAAAAAAATGTGGTTTTAAGAAAATCGAACATAAAATATTTAACTCAATATAATTAAACTTTGATTTATTTAATTGGGTTAAATATGTAACCCAATATAATTTTAATTTATTTAAGACATATATTTTCTGGAAAAATAAAAGGAAAGAAACTATGGCTTAAATATTGGGTTAAATCGAACATAAAATATTTAACCCAATTAAATAAATTAAAATTTAATTAAATAAATCAAAATTTATATTGGGTTAAATATTTTATGTTCGATTTTCCTAAAACTACATTTTCTTTCATTTTATTCGGGCATTAACAATTATTTAAGACATATATTAAATCTTGTACCTTATATCCTAAAAATATGCTTGGCTTATTGGCAAGTACATTTTACTTTTACTCCAAGGGGATTGGTTCGAATCCACCCAAGGCCATTTTCCTTGTTTCCATTTTTTCGGACATTAACAAGTATTTAAAACATATATTAAATGTTGTAACTTACATCACAAAAATGCGTTTGGCTTAGTGGCAAGCGCACTTGACCGTCACTCTTAAGAGTAAGGGCGCATGTTTAATTCTTTTTGGTGGCATTCTTTTATTTTTCCTTCTCCAATCAGGTGACATGTGTCATCACTTGATTGGAAGGGAAATTTAATTAATCAAATTAAATAAAAATAATTAATTTATTTTATTAGATTAAAATTATGACCAAATTGATAGATTTTTTAAATATAGGGGACCAAATGGGTAATTATACTAATTTTATTTAATAGTCTCGTCAACTTTTCTATTATTTTTAACAGCTGGTGGTCACATTGATACCATTTAAATAGTTTGGTGATTTAATTGCTTCGAAAAAAGTAATATGGTCAAATCGTAACTTTTCCAATAGTATGGTGGTCAATGAAGTAGTTTACCCAATAAAAATTAAATTTCTAAGAATGATTTGAAATCCATAAATCAAGGTGAAATCAAATAAATCCATGAAAATTGAATAGAAAAATAAATAAAAACGAGGGGTTGGGGAAGAAGAGTTCTTTTTGTTGATTTCTAGGATATAGAAAGATTTATAAGTTTTGAGAACTAAAAATATTATTATTTTATGCAGAGTCGTTCCTGGACATGGGCGAGAGGGGCGCCCGCCCAAGGCTTATTATTTTAATATAATATTAGTGTTATGGTCTATTTTTTAATATTTATTACTAGGGGTTTACTCTTAAATTTTATTTTTTTCAACACTTGTTATTAAGGTCCAATTTTTCAATAATTGTTATTAGGGGCCCAATTTTTTAATACTTGTTATTAGGGGCTCAATTTTTCTCAATATTTGTTATTAGAGGTCTACTCTTAAAATTTATTTTTTTCTAAAATTTGTTATTAGGTGTCCAATTTTTTCTCAATTATTGTTATTAGGGGTCCAATTTTTTAACATTTGTTATTGTGGGCTCAATTTTTATCAATACTTGTCATTAGGGTCATACTCTTAAAATTATTTTTTTCAATATTTTTTATTAGGGTCCAATTTTTCCCCAATACGTAATTTTTTTCAATAGTTGTTAGTGTGACCCTAATTTTTCAATACTTGTTATTAGAGGCTTGATTTTTTTCTAATATTTATTATTAAGACTCGACTCTTAAATTTATTTCCCAATATTTATTATTATGCATATACTATTAAATTTTTTTTTTCAATACTTGTTACTAGAGCTTTTTTTTTAATACTTGGTATTAGAAGCCTAATTTTTTTTCTCAATATTTTTTATCCAGGATATACTCATAAAATTTAATTTTTTTTATATTTGTTATTAGGTGTCCAATTTTTTTAATACTTGTTATTAGGGGCATATTTTTTAAAAAAAAATTATTATTAGATACTTATTTTCTAGTGCTTGACAGCAACAAAAGTTTATTCACACTGTCGGGTCGAAGAGTTTTGCTCGTATAGCTAATGACGAGGTATTATTTTTTTAATTATTGATTAGTTTTTAATGTATTATTTTTTCGTAAGTATTAATTTCTATTATACACTGTAGTAAATTACAACTAGCACCAGTGTTGGACGAATAAAGCTCTTCGACATTACACACACACAAAAAGATGACCTTCCTATGACTCCCGAAGCTGTAGAAATTATGGTATATTCATTGGACAGAAAATCTATATTATGTTATATTTTTATCAATACTATAACATTTTTTATTTTAACTAACGTTTGAATTCATTATATATTTTTAATTGATTATCAGGCGAAATTGAGAGAAAAAAGTACAGAGTATGAAGCTACGGCTTCAACTAATGGTCCTGCTAATGTGGATGAGATCGAAAATCAAGTTATTGCTAATGTTTTAGGTCTTGAAAGATATGGTCGGGTTCGCTGCCAAGGATCATTCGTTGCCCCGAAAATATATTTTGGATCTAACTCGTCTCAGTACATTCCATCACAGAGCCAATATTCTCAGGCAGAATTTAATCGTTTAAAAAAATAGTTAACTCAATTTCAAGCCAAGGTAGAAGCTGAGTGTAACCCCTTTAGCCTGGCCTAGACGCTTGACCCGAACTACGAAGATTACACCGGGAAAACCAAAGTCAACCTTGATTAACGACCTTTTTTTCTTTTTAATCTTTTCTAGATGCACGTTAATCCTATGTGAACACTCAAGAATCATGGGAGAAAAAGGAACAGCGATCGGAAATCATTTCGGGACTCAATTGCATAAATTATGCGTTTAGGGACCAAAATGTAATTTTTAGAAATTATAAGGACTTTGCAGATTTTAGGTTTACCAATAGGTAATAAATCATTTTACATGCTTCTCTGTCGAAATTCAGCTTAAAAAGGCATTCCAAGCTCAAGCAATTGCATTCACAATATTCAGGAATAAAATGTAAAGCATGAAAACATAAAACAATTCAAAACAACATCCAGCGGTCAACTGTATCGGAACACCCACCCTTTGTACCGAAACGGTGTTGACCATTTCGGTACTCGGGTATGTTTCGAGATCGGTATCGAAACAGGCCTCACCAGTAGCTAAACTGTTTCGAAACAGCTTCAACCGTTCCGAAACACTATGGCCATTACAGGGTCCCGTTTCGAAACAGTTGAGGGTGTTTCGATACACTTTGCCTAGTGACAGCAGATATTCCTGGTTTTACACCTTTTAAACCAATCAAACATGCCTCAAAGAGCATCAAAACATACCAGCAACTCATTTTGATACTAAGGAACATATTTAAGACCCTTAAACTAGAGCATGGCATTAAACACAAAACCATACAATCTAAAGGCATGCTTCCTAGTCATAAGACCAATATAAGCAACCAAACCTTTAGGACCATTTACAACCCATAAATGCCAACACAAACATGCCACAAACCTAGGGAGTTCAAAACACATCTCTCAAATACAACCTTGGTTTCCCATTGCCAAATATCAAAACTAGAGTGTATAAAAACATCACCATACATGAGCTTTGCACTTTCTTGGATGTTCTTAACCTCCTTGCTGCCCAAAAACACCTCAATTATCTGCATTATTGATAAAAGAGAGCGTAAGCACATTTGCTTAGTGAGGCATGCTCTAAAGAAAACCAACACAATAATGCATTATTCAAAACACTTTCTCAAAAGCCTTTTTCACAACATGCTCATTCTATCTCATGCTTGAAAACCATTTCAAAGCAACTTCTCATTGAAAAAACATGTACCTTAATTCTATCTCATGCATTTAAACCAATGCAAATCTCATGGCAAGGCCATACACATGCTTGTAAAACCAAAGCATTTCATATTCAAATCTCATATGCATTTCTCATAGCATAAATCATCTCATCAATAGGTACATGTGAATCAAAAGCATTTTCATATATTATATTGGCATTTCACATCTCATTACTACTCGGATATGCGGACATCATTCTCAAACCACTAGACGCTTCTGGTGGAATCTCACATCACTGTACTCACTTGTCTAGTAACATAGTTTTCGGTGGAATCTCACATCACCGTACTCACATGGCGGAATCTCTCATCGCCACAAAGCTTGGGTATTTCACCAAGTCCTACCCGATGGAATGCCCATCAACGGTTTCTCCCTTTGGATTAAACCAAAGAGCACGTACGAATTTTTAGTTTATAGTGCACTCTCATCCTATTGATCGATCAATTATATCTGGTAAGTATCTCATCTTTTATGCCAATATATTATGTTAAAACATCATCTCACCTACTGTTTTTCATGTAACATTTCTCAAATCTTTCTCATCTCATTTCAAAACCATAACATTTGTCATGCTTTAAAACAAAAGCTCAAAACTCAACAATGCAACATGTTATTTCATGAAATCGTCTCAAGCATCATCTCATGCTACAAATCATGCATAAAAACAGTAAGAATTTATCTATCTCAAACCATGAGCATGTAAAAGCATTTTAGGGGCAACCACCACATATAATAGAGCAATCTAGCCAATACTTACTTCCAGAATTAGGAAGGTGTTTCAAACCTTTCCTAAATCCCCAAACCTTGTTTCTTTGTCCCTCAAGGACTTCTAAAACCAATCGCACTCCCCGATTACATTTCGCTTGCTCGCCGAAACGCTATCTAAGCTCCCGGATCAACACCAAAGGCATCCGAAGATGTCTCCCCTGTTTATAACACATAAGAGCAGAGGATTAATGCATCATCATGCATTGAAATCATCAGCCACACACCTAAACTCGTTGCTCTACTCAAAAACCTCATTTTGGCTACCAAACACAACCGAAATCATCTCCAAACTCCTCCAAAACAAAGCCCAGCCAATATCTACCACTTCTAATCATTTCTAAACATCAATCAACATCAAAACCCACCACAAACTCGTCCTTATACCTACAGCTATGACAGAACACCAAAACCACCCCAAAACCACCATTCTAGCATATAAAACTTAGGAATCCAAGCCTATTCGGGATTTGTTTGATAAAACCTCATTTATAACATCAATTAACATCCAAAATACATTAGAAAACAACCTCAAAACAGAGCCTAACCATCAACCACGAAAATCATCAAGATCTCTCCAAAAACCTTGAGTTTTAATACAATTTCTTGTTTCTAACATTAAAGCAACTCAAAAATCATTAACAAAGGATTGATAACTTGGGAATATTAGTAAAGAAATGATCATTAGAGGAGAAGAACGAAGCTTACCTCTAATGGCTGATTTCTCCTTGAATTGGGCAAGTTTTCTTGAAAATCCAATGTAAAAACAAGAGGATTTGATGAGGAAAAGATTAGGAATCAAAAGGAGATTGAAATCTCATCAAAAGAATTGAAAATCAAAGGATAATTGATGGAGGAAATGTGTTTGGCTGAACAAAAATTGAGAGAAAATGAAATGAGAGAAAATTGATGAAAGGTAGTTATGAAAAGTCAAACATAGTTTTCCTTTTAATTAATCTTTATTTCCTTTAATTAAAACATTATTAAAATCACCCAAAATAAGGAGAAATCGGATTAAAAACATTTTGGTAAAATTAGCTCCTTAAAGATTCTAAGTTTCAATCCTTTACAAAACAGTCACTATTTAACTTTTGCAAAACTGCAATTTGATCACTACATCAAAATGTAGTATTTCCAAACCTTATTTTGTAAAATTGATTTCACCATAATCATTCATATAATAAATGAGGATTTTTAGATATTTTCCCATATTTTTAAAGCATCCCGAACTAGGTGTTCCTTTAATCTCCCTTTAAGATTCGAACCGTTTTTGACCGGTCCGATTCAAACTCTAAAACATCTAGGCCCAAATTTGGGGCGTTACAACTCTCCCCCTCTTAAGAAATTTCGTCCTCGAAATTTACCTGAAGGAAAAAGATAAAGAAATTGCTTCTTCATGCCTTCCTTTCTTTCCCACGTGGCTTCCTCAACACCACGATGTATCCACAACACTTTGACCAGCTCAATGGTCTTACCACGGAGAACCTTACTATCCAAATCCAAAATCTCAACAGGTTCCTCATCATATGTCAAATCCGGATTCAACTCAACTTCCTCCACAAGCATAACATGCGAAGGATCCGATCTATACCTCCGAAGCATGGATACATGAAACACATTATGTATCTTTTCTAACTCTTGTGGTAGCCTCAGCTTATAAGCAACATGACCCACATGTTCTATCACCTCGTATGGTTCAATGTATCTTGGGCTCAACTTGCCCTTCTAGCCAAATCTCATTACCTTCTTCCAAGGTGAAACTTTCAAGAACACACGGTCACCCACCGCAAATTCTATCTCCTTACGCTTCAAATCTGTGTAAGACTTTTGCCGATCTGATGCTGCCTTCAACCGCTCACAAATGAGCTTCACCTTCTCGGTGGTTCCTTTCAACAAAGCCGGCATCGAGACCAACTTTTGTCCCGTTTCAGCCCAACAAAGAGGAGTTCTGCACTTCCTCCCGTACAAAGCTTCATAAGGTGCCATTTGAATACTCGCCTAGTAACTATTATTATAAGCAAACTCCACCAAAGGCAAGTGCTTCTCCCAAGAGCCTTGAAACTCAATAACACAGCACCTCAACATATCCTCAAGCACTTGAATAACACGCTCAGACTATCCATTCGTCTGGGGATGATAAGAAGTACTGAAATTCAGCAGCGTACCCAATGCTTGATGCAAACACTCCCAAAACCTTGCGATGAACCTCAGATCTCTATTCGACACAATAGATTTTGGTACGCCATGCAAATGTACAATCTCAGCAATGTACAATTCTGCAACTTATCCAAGGTGTACGTAGTATGCACAGGCAAGAAATGCGCACACTTCGTAAGGCGATCCACAATCACCCAAACAGAATTCTTCTTTGATGGCGATAGAGGCAAACAAGACACGAAGTCCATGGTGATCCTCTCCCATTTCCATTCAGGGATCCTTAACGACTGCAACAACCTCGAAGGAAACTGATGCTCAGCCTTAACCCGTTGACAAACCATACACTTGCTCACATACTCAACGACATCTTTCTTTAAACCCACCCAATAGTACTCATCCTTCATATCCCAGTACATTTTCGTACTACCAGGGTGCATAGCAAACGGACTACTATGAGCTTCGGTCAAAATAGTGCGCCTCAACTCAACATCATTCGGCACCACTATCTGACTCCCAAAACATAGAACACCACCATCATTAAAACAGAAATCCGATGGCCTGTTTTCAGCGATATCCTGAACATGTGGCACCAAAGAATCATCTAACAGTTGTGTATCCTTTATCAACTGGATTAGAGATGGTTTCACTTGCAATTCGAAAACAAGACTACCATCTCGCGATATGCTCAAGCTAGCAAACATCGCTCTTAACTCCACCGCCACTTTCTTGCTCAAAGCATCGACCACAACATTGGCCTTCCCTGGATGATACTCGATCGTTAGATTGTAATCCTTAAGCAACTCCACCCATCGTCGTTTCCTAAGATAAACTCTTTCTGAGACATCAGATACCTCAAACTCTTGTGATCCGTGTACATAGTACACTTTTCACCATAAAGATAATGCCTCCAGATCTTTAGAGCAAAAACCACTGCAGCCAACTCAATATCATGCGTAGTGTAACGCCCCGGTTTTGGGCTTAGAAGTTTTGGGCGTTGACCGGTTTGGTCAAAGTTCTGTTCGAATCTTAAGAGGTAAAATTAGGAAAGCCTAGTTCGGGTTGCATTAAAAATATGGAAAAATGTTCTAAAATCATCTTTTAATATAATTAAGTGAACTGTGAAATCAATTTTGAAAAATGGGTTTTGGAAGTATGACATTTTGGCTAGTGACCAAAATGTAATTTTCGAAAGTTTGGTGGCTATTTTATAAAGAGTTGAAACTTTGAATCTTTAAGGGGCTATTAATCCAAAGATGATTTCTCCAGATTTTTCTAAGATATTTTAAGTCTAAAATCTGATTTTAAAGGTTATTGAAATTGGAGGGAAGCCATTTTGACAATTTTCTCAACTAACTTCCAATTTTCTTCTCTCTTTTTTCTCTCAAACCAAACACTACTTTTCCAGAGAATTGGATCTGATTTCTTCATCTAAATCCCTCCATTCAACTCTCATTTGATTCCAAATCATTGTATCTTCAAAACCTCTTCAATTGCTTCTTGTTTCTTCAAGGATTTTCATTCCAAAAAGTGGAGAATCACAAGTTTGGAGGTAAGAACGTCCTTCTCCTCTAAACTATCAGTTCTTTACTGAAATTCCCAAGTTATCAACTCTTGATTTATGTTTAATTAAAGGCTTTTGAGTTTGGAATTGTATCTTGGCTTATAATGCAAGATTTGATGGTTTTTCATGATTTTCGTTAGATCTGATTGATCTGTGATTTAAGATGTGTTTTTGATGTTAAATGAACTCTAAATTGATAAGGAAATGAGTTTTGATTGATGCAATCCCGGATAGGTTGTGTTTCCTAAGTTTAGCTTAAGTTTCTTGGATGTTTTTGTGGTGATCTTGTGGATCTGTTGTTGCTGGAGGTATAAGGATGTTTATAGGTTGTTTTTAGATGTTATATGGTGCTGATGGATGTTAGGTTTTGCTGGTTTATGGCTGGGCTTTGTTTAGAAGTGGTTTGGATGCAATTTCGGTTGTGTTTGGTGGCCGAAATTGGTGTATGAATGAGAGCAGCGAGTTTGAGTGCTTTCATTGAAGCTTTTGATGCTTGATGATGCATTAAACCTCTGCTTTAATGTGTTTGATCAGGGGAGGCATCTTTGGATCCAAGAGTTGTTGATCCGGAAGCTTGAATTCGTGCTTCGGCAAGTGGCGAAGTGGAATCGGTGAGTGAAATTGGGTTTTCGGCTTTGAAACCAATGTCTTGGGAGCTTAGTTTAAGTCTAAACAACTTTGCTAAGCTCGAGTGTAAGTTTTCGGAATTTCTCTCTAGTGGTGGCCATGATTTTCTTGTGTTGCAAAATGATTATTTGCATGTTTTACATACTGTTTTGGAAGCATGTTTTAGCATGGTTTTTGCTGTTGATGTAAGCCGTATGTTGAAGGTAACTCTAGGTAGGAGTTCCTTGTTTTTGTACATTGAAATGATGTGGTTTAATGCTTTTAAATGCATGATGAATATGGCTTGGTTTGATGCTTTAAAACAGTGATGTAAGTGATGAAAATGATGTATATTGGCAAGTGATGTTTTTAAAATGTTAAGGTCACTAAGGTGGTTAAAAGTCCTTGAGTGAGCCTTGTTACTTATGAACATCAAGGTGGATAAAAGTCCTTGGATGGTTCATGTTGTGGACACTAAGGTGGTTAAAAGTCCTTAGGTGATCCTTTTCTATGGTGTTTAAAAGTCCATAGGCCAAGGTGTTTAAAAGTCCTTGGGATCAAGGTGTTTAAAAGTCCTTGATGTGTTACTTCATGGTGTTTAAAAGTCCATGGCCAAGGTGTTTAAAAGTCCTTGGGATCAAGGTGTTTAAAAGTCCTTGATGTGTTACTTCATGGTGTTTAAAAGTCCATGGCCAAGGTGTTTAAAAGTCCTTGGAAAGTTGATGAACTTGATTTAAGAAATGAAATGAATCACTTGAGCCATTATGACATGTTGAGTATATTATGAAGCATGAGATGCTTGTTTTTAATGTTTATGTTGAAGCATGGATTTGTTTGTTTAAAGTAAGGTTTTGAGCATGAGCAAATGTGGATTTGAAGCATGTTTTGTAAATGTTTTAAGTTGCATTATTGGATGGTTTTTAAGAGCATTCCTCACTAAGCTTTTGCTTACGCTCTCTTCGTTTTCTTAATTCAATAATGCAGAGCATTAGAGTACCTTGAGGGCAGCAAGAAAGGGCAAGCAATCAAGTTCAAGTGAAGCTCAAAGTATGAAGGTTTTATAAGTGCAATTTAGCTTTTGTATGTTTTGGCAATGGGGGACCAATGTGTATGTTTTGGGAGGTGTTGGAGACTCCCTAAGTATGTTAAATATTGATGTGTTTGCTGGCTTTTGAATTGGAACCTTATATGCTTGCTTTGTAAGTTTGGTGTTTGAATGCCTAGCTTGTGTAGGAAGCATGCCTATAGAATTGGGGCTTTTTGCATATGATGTTGATTGGTTGAATTGATGATGCTAATATGTTGTTTATATGTTGGATTGCATGTTGGCAAAGTTTGGTAGCATCTGGAGCATGATTGGTTGAGTTATTGCATGTTTAAAGTTGAGTTTTGGAGTAATCTGGGCAGGGTGTTTCGGAACAGCACCTACCGTTTCGGAACGGGTGCCTTAATCGTGCCCAGGCGTCCGAAACGGGAAGGGCCGTTCCGAAACGGAAAAGCCTCTGCCAGACCCCCGTTTCGAAACATGCTAAGCCTGTTTCGGAACGGCCCCGCGTTTCGGAACGGGCTGTCTCCCGTTTCGGAACGGTCGACCGTTGGGGGCTGACATTGGCAGTTATATGTTTTGAAAAGTTTGCGTTCTGGTCCTGAAACTTGTTTGTGCAATTGTATGAGTTTGAGAAGTCCTTTTGAGCTGATTTTTCACAGAGTAGCATGAAACATGATTAATTTCAAGTTGGTAACTTCAATTTGGATTAAGTCCTTATAATTATCAGAATTTACAATTTGGTCCCTAAAGTTGTAAATTGTTCAATTGAGTCCCTGTTTGATCTCTGATGTTTGTGATCTTTTGGTATGATGTTTGCGTGGTCACCTTTAGGCTTAATGTGCATCTAGACAAGTTTTAAAAAGAAAAAAAAAGGGTCGTTAATCAAGGTTGACTTTCGGGTTGACTTTGGTTTTCCCCGTGTGACTTTCTTAATTCGGGTCAACCGTCTAGGTCGGGTTAAGGGGGTTACACGTAGGATAATTGCGCTCATGCACTTTCAGCTGTCGCGATGCATAAGCCACCACCTTACCCTCTTGCATTAACATACACCCCAACCCAACATAGGATGCGTCACTATACACCACAAACTCTTTCCCTGTTTCAGGTTGAACCAAGATAGGAGCTTGCATCAAAGCTACTTTTAGCTTCTCAAAAGTTTGTTGTCTCGCTTTCGTCCACTCATACTTAACATTCTTTTGCAACAACTTCGTCAAAATGGCAGCAATTTTAGAAAATCCATCCACAAACCTTCTCTAGTATCTTTCCAACCCAAGGAAACTACGGACTTCATGAACAGACTTAGGAGGCTTCCAATTCATCACCGCCTCAACCTTCTGAGGATCAACTCGAATCCCTTCGGCCGAAACCACATGACCAAGGAAAACAACTTCCTTTAGCCAAAACTCACATTTGCTCAGCTTAGCATAAAGCTCATTTTCAAACAGCGCTTGCAAAACAATCCTCAAATGACCTTCATGCTCCTCCTCATTACAAGAGTACACAAGGATGTCGTCGATGAACACCACAACAAACTTGTCCAAGAATTCATGGAACACCCTATTCATCATGTCCATGAAAGCAGCATGAGCATTCGTCAAACCAAACGGCATCACAAGGAACTCATAATGCCCATACCTCATTCGAAAGACTGTTTTCGGCACATCCACATCCTTCACCTTTAACAGATAGTACCCTGACCTCAGATCAATCTTTGAAAACACACCAGCTCCCCGAAACTAATCAAAAAGATCATCAATCCTCGGCAAATGATACTTGTTCTTGACGGTCAACTTATTCAGCTGACGATAATCGATGCACATTCTCATCGTGCCATCTTTCTTTTTAACAAACAAGACCGGTGCACCCCAAGGTGAAACACTAGGCCGAATTAAGCCACGGTCAAGCAACTCCTAAAGTTGCGTCTTCAACTCTTTCCACTCTTTGGGTGTCATGCGATAAGGAGCAATGGAAACCGGAGTTGTGTTCTCATACAACTCAATTCCAAACTCAACCTCCCGACTAGGCGGCAAACCAGGTAATTCCTCCTGAAACACCCCAGGGAACTCACACACGGTCTTTATATCCTGAACGCGCACCTCCTTTGAACTAGGATTCATAACAAAGGCTAGATAAGCCTCACATCCTTGACGCAACATCCGGCTTGCTTCAAGCGTCGAAACCACATTAGCTAGAAACTTCACATTTTCTCCCACCACCACCACCTCATAATCATCCGCAAGTTTCAACGAAACTCGCTTGCTTTCGAAATCCACGACGGCTCTATGCTCAACAAGCCAATCCATGCCAAGGATTATATCAAAACCATAAAATGGCAATTCCATAAGATCAACAAGAAACACATGATCTTGCACCTTTAAGGGGCATCTCCTATACAACTTTCTTGTTACAACCGTCTCACCAAAGGAACTAGTCACACGCATACCAACATCCAAAGACTCAACAGGCAAACCAAGCATTTGAGCATGTTCAGGCAATATGTACGAGTGTGTAGATCCAGAATCAATCAAAGAAAGTAATGACAAGGATTGCAAAGTAAAGGTACATGCGATCACGTTCGTGTCATTCCTTCCCTCGCGATGGGCATACACTCGAGCCTGACCACCACCCTCAAGTTGTACGGCCACCACATGCGCCACATTCCTTCATCTCTATGCTGAAAATTACCACAGCCGCGTCCACGACCTCTCTGTGGCTCAGCTGCTCTCACCGGAGCCTATCCCTCTCTCAGTGGCTGAGGACAATCCTTCTTCATATGCCCTTGGTTTCCACAGTTCCAGCATGTCCCAAGGTTACCCCAACACTCACCAGCATGTCTCCTACCACACCGGTTGCACTTAGAAGTCCCCAAGAAAGCATTAGGTCCTTGCTGACCTCTACCAGGGTTACCACCCTCGCACCTAGCATCAAAATGCGACTTCCTATCCTTATGCCTCTTGTTGTGATCTCTACCATAATCACGTTATGCAGCTCACTTCCCCGAGCTAGAACCTCCTGCTCAACTCGCCAAGACAAGATTCAACTCAATGTCCTTGGCTCTAGTGACCAAGACATCGAAATCAGTGTAATCAACTGCAAGCATATAGGTTTTCACGTCCGCTACCAGCCCATAACGGAACCGTTCACATCTTTGTCTCTCGCTGGGAATTAGCTCAGGTGCGTATTGGCTAAGGCGAACAAACTGAATCTCATATTCAGCCACCGACATGCCTCCTTGCACAAGAGACATAAACTCCCTCTTCTTCTTGTTGAGATAGCGAACTCCCAAATATTTTCGCTTGAACGCATTCAAAAAAAATGTCCAAGTCACTTCATCATCCTCCATTCCGGAGATAGTGGTCGTCCACCACGTGTACGCATCGCCATGCAATAGTAACACAATGCATCCAAGCTTTTGGACATTGTTGCAATTCAGCTGTCCAAGAATCCTCTTGGTGCTCTCCAACCAAGACTCAGAACCATCTGGTGTCAAACCTCTAAACTCAGTCCCTCCTAGACTACGGAGACGCTCCAATGGCAATCTCACATTAGCACCATCCTGAGGTGCAGCTCCATGAGCTCCAGCTACCGCTGTCTGGAAAGCTCCAGCAATAGCCTGTATCAGCACGGTCATATCAGGAGCAGCTTGCCCTTGACCTCCCTCGGGTCCAGCAACCCCAGCACCAACTCTAGCAGCACCAGCCCCAGCTCCACCACCACCAGATGGTCCACCAGGGGGAGGAGGAGGTAAATCCTCAGCATTCTCTACGTTCTCATTCTCAGCCATAGATCTAGTATTGATTCTCAGCTCTCTACGTGGCCCCATAATAAAAACAATGCACTGACAAAAATGCAACAAACACAATTAGTCTTAATAAGGTAAGTAATCCAAGTACTCAAGCTCATTTTTGAAAACAATTCTTCTCATTAGTAATGATATGGCAATGGGATCCCCAACCACACTCCAAACATAGCATAGCATCACAAATTCGTCTCAATTGAATCATACACCAATATTCATACATCATACTTTCATCAAAAAGACACAACCATACATAACCACATACCAAGCCCCAATTATTTGATAACTCGGCTCTGATACCAACAAATGTAACCCCCTTAGCCCGACCTAGACGCTTGACCCAAACTACGAAGATTACACGGGGAAAACCAAAGTCAACCTTGATTAACGACCCTTTTTTTCTTTTTAATCTTTTCTAGATGCACGTTAATCCTATGTGAACACTCAAGAATCATGGGAGAAAAAAAGCACCGCGATCAGAAATCATTTCGGGACTCAATTGCATAAATTATGCGTTTAGGGACCAAAATGTAATTTTTAGAAATTATAAGGACTTTGCAGATTTTAGGTTTATCGATAGGTAGTTAATCATGTTACATGTTCCTCTGTCAAAATTCAGCTTAAAAAGGCATTCCAAGCTCAAGCAATTGCAATCACAATATTGAGGAATAAAATGTAAAGCATGAAAACATAAAACAATTCAAATCAACATCCAACGGTCAACTGTATCGGAACACCCACCCTTCGTACCAAAATGCCCGTATCGAAACGGTGTTGACCGTTTTGGTACTCGGGTATGTTCCGAGACCGGTATCGAAACAGGCCTCGCCAGTAGCCAAACTGTTTTGAAACAACCTCAACTGTTCCGAAACACTATGGCCATTACAGGCCCCCGTTTCGAAATAGTTGAGGGTGTTTCGATACACTTTGCCCAGTGACAGCAGAAATTGCTGGTTTTTCACCTTTTAAACCAATCAAACATGTCGTAAAGAGCATCAAAACATACCAACAACTCATTTTGATACTAAGGAACATATTTAGGACCCTTAAACTAGAGCATGGCATTAAACACAAAAACATACAATTTAAAGGCATATTTCCTAGTCACAAGACCAATATAAGCAACCAAACCTTTAGGACCATTTACAACCCATAAATGCCAACACAAACATGCCATAAACCTAGGGAGTTCAAAACACATCTCCCAAATATAACCTTGATTTCCCATTGCCAAATATCAAAACTATAGTGTATAAAAACATCACCATACATGAGCTTTGCACTTCCTTGGATGTTCTTAACCTCCTTGCTGCCCAAAAACACCTCAATTATCTGCATTATTTGTAAAAGAGAGCGTAAGCACATTTGCTTAGTGAGGCATGCTCTAAAGAAAATTAACACAATAATGCATTATTCAAAACACTTTCTCAAAAGCCTTTTTCACAACATGCTCATTCTACCTCATGCTTGAAAACCATTTCAAAGCAACTTCTCATTGAAAACACATGTACCTCAATTCTATCTCATGCATTTAAACCAATGCAAATCTCATGGCAAGGCCATACACATGCTTGTAAAACCAAAGCATTTCATATTCAAATCTCATATGCATTTCTCATAGCATAAATCATCTCATCAATAGGTACATGTGAATCAAAAGCATTTTCATATATTATATTGGCATTTCACATCTCATTACTACCTGGAAATGCGGACATCATTCTCAAACCACTAGACGCTTCCGGTGGAATCTCACATCACCGTACTCACATGGCGGAATCTCTCATCGCCACAAAGCTTGGGTATTTCACCAAATCCTACCCGATGGAATGCCCATCATCGGTTTCTCCCTTTGGATTAAACCAAAGAGCACGTACGAATTTTTAGTTTATAGTGCACTCTCATCCTATTGATCGATCAATTATATTTGGTAAGTATCTCATCTTCTATGCCAATATATTATGTTAAAACATCATCTCACCTACTGTTTTTCATGAAACATTTCTCAAATCTTTCTCATCTCATGTCAAAACCATAACATTTGACATGCTTTAAAACAAAAGCTCAAAACTCAACAATGCAACATGTTATTTCATGAAATCATCTCAAGCATCATCTCATGCTACAAATCATGCATAAAACAGTAGGAATTTATCTATCTCAAACCATGAGCATGTAAAAGCATTTTATGGGTAACCACCACGTATAAGAGAGCAATCTAGCCAATACTTACTTCCGGACTTAGGAAGGTGTTTCAAACCTTTCCTAAATCCCCAAACCTTGTTTCTTTGTCCCTCAAGGACTTCTAAAACCAATCGCACTCACTGATTACGTTCGCTTGCTCGCCGAAATGCTATCTAAGCTCTCGGATCAACACCAAAGGCATCCGAAGATGTCTCCCAAGTTTATAACACATAAGAGCAGAGGATTAATGCATCATCATGCATTGAAATCATCAGCCACACACCTAAACTCGTTGCTCTACTCAAAAACCTCATTTCGGCTACCAAACACAACCGAAATCATCTCCAAACTCCTCCAAAACAAAGCCCAGCCTTGATCTACCACTTCTAATAATTTCTAAACATCAATCAACATCAAAACCCACCACAAACTCGTGTCTGATTTTCCCCTTAGATTCATTGATAGCTTCTTCTACCTGGTCCGTCGTCGCTAACTTATTCTTCGGTGCCATCTTGTTCTCTACTTTGCCACGAACTAGTCTGATCCCTGATCACTTCGACTAACTCGAATGCAAATCCTCACCAAGCTTTTCTGCAACTGCAAGATGGCTCGAACGCAAGTCCCCTCGACTCGCTCTGATACCACTTGTCACGTTCGTAGACTTTCGCTACTTGGAACATGCGTCCTTAGTCGACTCGCAGAACCTTATGCGACTAAGTAAGCCTAAATCCACTTGTCATGGGGCTAGACTCCTGCTAACAAAACCATGCGACCTTAGGCAAAGTTCTTCAGACAAATGCCTAAGTCAAAATGGATTCTCGCTTTAGAAGATCAAACACTCCTAAAGCCCTTGAACGAAAGATCGTTCTAAGCGGAAGTTGATAATAGAACAACTGAAAAGGGATGGTAACAAGAACAAACGAAGAACACTTAGAACAATGATGAATGCTCAGAGAGTTTGTGTAAATGATTCTTTGTATTACTCAGAGAATGAATGGAATGGGATGAGATGAAATGATTACAACTGAGCTGGGGAGGCTCTATTTATAGTTGAACTCCCCTAGATCCAACGGTACAGTTTAAATTACATCGACGGTCGAGATCTACCCTATCTCTTAGTTTAAATCTCTAATTATCAAAAACTTTATCTCTTCGATAATTACAAATAATATAAGTGATAATCACAATGGCTTATCTCATTTTACCATCCAAGTTACCCTAGTAAATCATCCATGGAATTTACTAAGTCTGGTGGGCTTGCGGGCTTGCTAGCTTTCTCCAACTATCAGGCCAAGTCTGATGGTCTTGGCGAGCCCGATGCTCCACGCATAACCTCACTGCTCGATGTTTGCGCCAATGACTCGGTCCTAAAAGTTTGGTCCGTGACATTATCATTCTCCAACATGGGCAAAAGCTAAACCAAAGCATATTTCAATAGAATATGAGGCATTACAAGCACAACGCAACCAAACAAACTTGTCTAAGCAAAAGACATACCAATAACTCCTCAAAACAAGAAGGTCATATCTCATTGCTTAATACTAATTATTGAAGTCTAAAAACCATACTTGAGCAAACCAAACTCCCTTGGATTCTCCCTTGTTCCCCGAGCTACTCCATAAGTTTAAGAGCCTGCATTGTTGGAAAGAGGAGCGTAAGCATTTAAGCTTAGTGAGCGGTGCTCAAAACGGTAGCTACAATAATGCAGTTTTAAAACATAAATTTCTTGAAACCAAAACCATTTCCAAATCATTTCCCAAGCTTGAACACATAACAACATGCATTTATCATCTCGTGCATTTACCGAATGTAACCACAAGCCATAAGCTTACCTCATGCTCATTCTCATAATAAAACCAAAGTAACCAACAACATGAGTAAGCATAAATGGACGAACAATGCAACATGCATAACATGAGAATTTAGAGCATCTACGGTGTATTGAAATTCATCATTTTTACTCAGATATGCGGATAGTTTTCTCAAAACCCACTAGACATTTCCGGTGGAATATCACATCACCGTACTCACTCGTCTAGTAAAACATAGCTTCTGGTGGAATCTCACATCACCGTACTTCTCCTTAGTGGAATCTAATATCACTAAGGCCACGCACGACTTTTACCTCGAGTGCACTCACATCCTATTGGTCGACCAACTATATCCGGTAACAAGGTTTCACATGTCAATACCCACTAAACCAATGCTTATCTCGCGTTCTCGTGGTCACCACCAAAACAAACATGGAAACCAATAAGGAAATCACAAGCATAGTACATAGATATACAAGGCAACATGAACTATGAAAATCATTCAAATGCATAGAAGATATTGTCGAAATTAAGGATTAAAAACACTTAAAGCATACACTTGAGCTTAGATTGGCTTATCAAGCTCAATCTAAACTCTCAATCACATCCTTAACCAAGTTATGGCTTAGAAAGCAGTTCCACTCATCGGTACAACCCAAACGGTCATCGAAACACCAATCTCAAACCTCCGAACTACCTGGTCTCGCGTTCAAAGTGCCCAATCCAACTTCCTCTGTTTTTAGGCAACCCAAAATAGTACATTAGAATGCTATTAAACATGTAAACCAGCAACAACCCGGAATCCAACTTCTTGCAACCAAAACACATTGATATTCAAACCCAAACTTCACCACAAACTCACCAAGTTCGTTCTAACAAAAACTCAAGTTGAACACATCATTTCCAAACATCAAAACAAATCAAGTATCATCTAAAAACACCCCAACAATAAAGGAACCATCAGCCACGGATTTAACCCAAAACCAAGCCAAAAACTCTACCTTTTCAACCCAAAAATCTCATTTTTGACCCATTTCGAGTTTCCCCATATTTAGCCATCACTCCAATATGTTTTACTACTCAAAACTTAGATTAAAGCACATGTTTAACCATGGAAAATCAAACCCACAAAAATCTAATGAAAATACCCATTTTCCAACCCAAAACGAATTTTTATGGTTTTAGAAGAAAGATTTCAATGAGAACATGCCAAATAAGTGAAAACCAAGTGAAGGAAGTAATTACCTTGGAAATCTCGCTTGGATGAAGTGGTGAGATCAATGGAATAATAGAAATGGTGTTTGAGTGAAAGATAACGTTAAAAAGAGAGAGTTAGAAGAAGATGATAGCTTTTCAAAACCCTTTTTGAATACCAAAATCCCTATTTTTCCCTTCTTCATTTAATATACTTTAGGCGTTTGTTAAAAATGGTTTTTCCCAAATTTAATTTAAACTGAACCGGTTTAACTAACCCGATTAACTCCCGGCCCTAAACTCGGGGCGTTACAGAGATAGCGGTGAGAGAAGCTGAGAGGGAAATAACATATCATAATCTCCAAAGACAATTTCAAGAAATTATGGTGATGTTAAGGCAGAACCAACCAAAGAATCCGCCATCTTAGTTGATATTAGGTTCGTTCATGTGTGAATTTAAATGAACAATGTTGAACTACATTTCGGATTTAATGTTGAACTACATTTCACTTTAATGTTAAACAAAAGAACTTTAGTAGTAGAAGAATCCATTCATGTTGTATTCGATGATAACCTCCTTACTAGGAAGGATTCTTGTGATGATGATGATGTAGGGATCATAAATGCCTTTGATGGAGGTCAAACTTCAAAGGAGGATGAGATTCCAACAAAGGAAGGGGACTCACAAGATCCACCTCTTGAAGCCTTGAAGGACTTGGCCATTGAGGAAAAGGAAGTGAGCTACCCAAGGGAGTTGAACTATGTCAAAGATGGTGAAATCTTGGGTGATCCATCCAAGGGGGTAACCACTCGTTCTTCTCTTAGATTAATGAACCATGTTGCATTTATCTCATGCAAAGAGCCTAAAAATATAAAAGAAGCATTGAAAGATGACTTTTGGATTATGGCTATGCAAGAAGAGTTAAATCAATTTGAGAGAAGTAATGTATGGACATTAGTTGATAGGCCTAGTAATCAATCTACAATAGGAACTAAATGGGTCTTTAGGAACAAACTAGATGAGAGTGGTAACATTGTGAGAAATAAAGCTAGACTTGTAGCACAAGGTTACACTCAAGAAGAGGGAATAGATTTTGATGAAACCTATGCACCCGTAGCTAGAATGGAAGCCATTAGGATGTTGCTTGCATATGCATGTTATCATAATTTCAAGCTTTTTCAAATGGATGTTAAAAGCGCATTTTTAAATGGTTTTATAAATGAGGAAGTGTATGTGGAACAACCACCGGGTTTTGAAGATTCAAAATTTCCAAATCATGTTTTCAAACTTACCAAAGCTCTTTATGGTTTAAAACAAGCTCCTAGAGCTTGGTATGAAAGGCTTTCAAATTTTTTGATTGAAAAAGGATTTGAAAAAGGTAAGGTGGACACTACACTCTTTATAAAAATGTATAAAAATGACATCTTAGTAGTTCAAATTTATGTTAATGATATCATTTTTGGTTCTACTAATGAATGTCATTGTCAAGAGTTTGCTAAGTTAATGCAAGGTGAATTTGAGATGAGCATGATGGGGGAGCTCTCATTCTTTTTGGGACTCCAAATCAAGCAAAAGAAGGATGGCACCTTCATCAACCAAGCAAAATACATAAAGGATATGCTCAAGAAGTTTGGCTTGGAGAATGCAAAGCCTCAAGCCGCTCCTATGAGCTCATCTACAAAGCTTCACAAAGATGAAGGAGGTAAGTGTGTTGACTCTAAGCTTTATCGTTCTATGATTGGATCTTTGCTTTACCTTACCGCAAGTAGACCAGATATATTGTTTAGTGTTTGCTTGTGTGCTAGGTTTCAAGCTAGTCCTAGAGAGTCTCACCTTATAGCCGTTAAGAGAATCTTTAGATACCTTAGAGACACTCCTTGTTTAGGTCTTTGGTATCCTAGAGACTCTACCTTCAACCTTCATGCTTACTCGGATGCGGATTATGGGGGTTGTAAAATCGATAGGAAAAGTACTTCGGGAACTTGTCAATTCTTAGGTAGTATGCTCATATCTTGGTTCTCTAAGAAACAAAATAGTGTAGCCTTATCTACCACCGAAGCCGAGTACATATCCTTAGGGAGTTGTTGTGCTCATGTCCTTTGGATGAAGCAACAACTCTTAGATTATGGAATTAAAGTTGAAACCATACCCCTAAAATGTGACAACACTAGTGCAATATGTTTAACAAAATATCCCATCCAACACTCTAGAACCAAACACATTGAAATTAGGCATCATTTCATTAGAGATCATGTCCTTAAGGAAGATGTTGTTATAGAGTATGTAGACACCTTGAATCAATTAGCGGACATATTTACAAAACCCTTAGACAAAGAGCGTTTTTGGTCCCTTAGGAGAGAGTTAGGTCTAGCTAGCCTATCTTGATCTTTTTAGGACCTCTTTTGTGCTTAAATATGCTTGATCTTGTGAAATGCCATGTTTGTATGCTTAGACTCCCAATTTCTTCCATGCCTATAGTTAGGGGGAGTATGATTCTGTTAAAATATGCTTAGAACTGCTCATACATCATTTGCATACTCATAGGAGAGGTTAGGTTCGAGCCTTTGGTTGTTCTTTGAACCAAATATGCAATTTCTGGGCATACCGTATCGATACTACACTACGTGTATCGATACATGTTCTTCATTCTGTTTCCCAGAATTCTTTTCGCTTCACGCGTATCGATACGATTCATCCCGTATCGATACGGGTCATTTCGATACGGACCCCTCCGTTTCGATACGACTTTTCCAACGGGCATTTTTGCAAAAAGACATCTATATCCTCGTATCGATACCCCAACGGGCGTATCGATACTCGTCTGCGCTGATGGCTTTAATTAGGCTTTTAATGTATTCAACTTTTACCAAAATTCAAACTTTTCAAAACCTAATTAACCCTAGCCGTTTTTCCCTATAAAAAGGCCCTTCACCCTTCATATTTTTCACATCTCAACTCAAACCTAAAAGAGTTTTTGAATCAAGCAAGGCTTTGTGCTCTCTTTCTCATCCTTGTGCTAGTTTTCTTCAAATCTTCTAGTTTCTATCAAGGTAATCTCCTTCTTTCTCTTTTTTTTTAATTTTTCTTGTTTTATATTTTTTATACTTTGTTTTTCTTCAGACTTTTTCTTGATTTTCTTTTCTTTTCAAATTTTTTTTTTAAAAAAAAATTCCTCTTACCTTGATTTTTACTCAAATTGAAGAAATCTCCCTTGTTTTTTTTTCTCTCTTAGATCATGGCACCAAAAGATCCATCGAGGAAGCGACCAAGGACTAATCAAGCCGGTGATTCCTCCACCGGTGGAGAAATTGCTCGTCCAAACTATTCCATCATCTATGATCAATGCTTTCCCGGCAATGCGGGTCTCACTCACTTTCGTCAATATGAGAATTACAAGATCCGTGCCGAAAGGGTAATATCCATTCCTTTTCTCAATTCGGAGCGTTTTAAGTTTGAATACCTCCCCTTGCTTCATCGTTGGAATTTCATGGATTTTCTCTCTATTCCGGGTTTTTACTATCGTCTCTTGGTTGTGATTTTCTATGCTAATGCAAGATGTATTTCTCGTAATGGGGAAGTTGTGGCTATTAGCTCTTTTCTTATGGGGAAGAAATTAATCCTTGATGTCAAGTCTATTTGTGATGTCTTTAAGTTGGATGATGAAGGCCTTGATGATGAGCATGGTTTAGGGCATGTTCTTAGTGGTTCCGTCACCGCCCTTAATGCCCATGATCGAATTCTACATTTGATGGTGTCGTGGTGGTTTCGTCCTTCCGGAGGGAAATATTCCACCATCCGTCAAGTGGATGATTTTTGGATTCGATGCTTCCGTGAAGGCAAGCGACCAAATCTAGCTCGTCTCATGTTCGCGGAGATCGTCTATATCGTTCAAAATCGTAACACTCCTCATGTCACCTCCTTCACATACGGCTTTGAGCTATTTCTTTGTTAAAAAGGATATTGATTGCTCTTATGACTATCCAACTTCTCTCACCGATCCCATTGATGAGCGATCTCTTGCTCGGGCAAAATTCTCTTATGTTAATGGTGAATGGATACGTCTTGCCGAGTTACCACCGGAAGCCGCCGCCATGTTTGAAGAGGCTCAAGCTCCTCAAGCTCCTCAAGTCCAACAACCCAATATGGATGCTCTCATGACCTATCTCAATGAGCAATTTACCGGGTTGCGCACGGACATGAATACTCGTCTCACTTCCATGGAAACTACTTTTGACACTAGGATGACGGGTATGGAGAATCGCCTTACATCTCTTGAGAGCGGGCACAATTCCTTAAATATTTCCATTGCCGCTTTCCATGATGAATGGCGTAATAGCATGCGCTCTAATGAGCCCTTGGGACTTGATGATGAAGATGATGAAGACGACGAAGACGATGCTTAGACGTTTTCTCTTGTTTGTCATGCATATCATTTAGGATTTTATATTTTTATGCACCTATGTTTTATGTTCTTAGGATTAAGGTTGTTTTAGGATTAAAACCTATGCTTTGATTTCTATTTTGCCTTTGTTTGGATTTTAAGTATGTTGCCTTAATGAATAATATCTATGTTGCTTATTATACCTTTGATTTCTTGATGCACTTAATTGTCTCAAAGATTGTTTTTTGATCTAACAAAAAGGGGGAGAAGGAACTAGCTCACACTTTAAATATTTTGATTTTAACTCAAAGGTTACCAAGCTTATATTAAGGGGGAGTTAACTTTGTAAAGTTTTTCAAAAGTGTCAAAAATTTTAAGTTTTAGTTTTGTTATATCAAAAAGGGGGAGATTGTAAAACCTATGTTTGATTTTGATATAACTAGATCTTTAAGGATCAATTTGAAAAACTTAAAATTGTTTTTATAAATCCCTTAATAAGTTTTAAAACACCAACACTTTAAAACTGATTTATAAAACTCAAACTCAAAATATTTTCTAAGTGTTCCAAGGCAAAACCATTGAAAATCGTTCAGGCGTATCGATACCGCACCAAGCGTATCGATACCATTTTACCAAACTTGGTTACTGGAGGAACACGTATCGATACGGCAAACCCTCGTATCGATACGCCCCTGTGTTAAATCTCAAAGAGTTTGAATAGCGTACCGATACGGCAAACCCCCGTATCGATACGGGCTTTATAATTTTTAAAGTATTTAAGTCGGTTTAAAAATATGACCGTTGGTGTCAGTTGGTTGGTAACCAAACTTTAAAAGTTCGTTGACCCGTATCGATACGCCTAACCCCCGTACCGATACGAGTTTTGACAGTGAGCTAAGTTCAGAAAATAGTATCAATACGGCCCTTGCCGTTTCGATACCCAGTACCGATACGCTTACGCGCGTATCGATACCCCTTATTAAATGCACACAACGGCTCTTTCTTTTCTGAGACAGGTACCGATACCCCTTCCCGCGTACCGATATCGGTAGCTGCAGAAGTGCATTTATGGTGGTAAGAGAGGGTTCCAACGGCTCCATTTATGTCTCCAACCACCCAAACGGCTAGAAATAAATGAGGAGGTATAAAAGACACATCCAAAAGCTACAGCAACAACTATTGATCTTCAAGAAAACACTTATTCATCAAATCCAAGCAATTGTGCCAAAATTTATATTTGTCTAGAAACCCATTTGTAATCTTCATTCATATTTTGTCAAATTGGGTTGAGTGCTTGTATTGGGGCTATCATTTGTATTGAGAGATACCTTATTAGCCTTCAAATTTCTTTGTTCATTTGTGTGAGGATTGGGTTGATTTTTGGGTAGAAAAATCAACCGAAATTGTAAAGGGTTGCCTCCTTGTCCTAGAAAAGGGGAAGAGCAATTTAGTGGAATTGTTGCAAATCCTTAGTGAAGCTAAGGTAGTGGATGTAGAGTTCATTTGGAACTTGAACCACTCTAAATCTCTTGTCCATCATTTTTAATTTGCCAATTTCCACCACAAAGCTTTAATTTTCCAATTCACCCCCCTCTTGGTCAATTTCGATCTTGCGATCCACTCAACAAATACTGGCATGAACACTCGACCATTCTGTCTTTTGCTGTTTTGCTTGATCCTCGTTATAAGTTGCAACTTCTAAAGGAGTTGTATGGTGTCCTCTATGTTGAGGATGAGGTTGAAAGGGGGTTAGTCTTGTTTACAATGAGTTTGTTAATTTGTATATCTATTATTCTAGAACTGTTCTTTGTTCTTCCTCTTCTAATTCTTCTGTCTAATGTAATTCATCTCAAAGTACAAGTGTTTCGAGTTCGAATCGGCCTCGGACATTCAAAAAATCAAATTTGTTTCAGGTCAGTGTTATTTAGGATACTGTTTTCACTTTTATTTTTTTAACTTACAGTTTGCTAAATCATTTTCTGTTTTATTGTAGAACTTTGATGCTAATTTGGCTGCTTCCAGGAGTGGTAAATCTGATGTTGACTCCTACATATCTTTGCCCCTTTTCCCTCGCTCTGATGATTCTGAGTTTGATATCATAGATTATTGGAAGTCACAGTCTGTGTCTTTTCCTATGCTTTCACTCATGGCTTGAGATGTTTTAGCCATTCCAACCACTTTTGTTGCTTCTGAATCTTCTTTTAGCATGGGGGTCGAATTTTGAACAAGTTGAGGGCTAAACTTTTGCCCAAAAATGTTGAGATTTTTGTTACAACCAGTAATTGGTTGTACGGTTTTGAACCTGAGGATAAAGATGAAGAATATCTCTCTGTTGTAAATGATTCTTCACTGTCTGATGTTGCTGTTGAAGATTCCATTCTTGAATAAGGTATTCTTCTCTCTTTTCTTCTGTTATTGTTTCTTCTATTTTTATTCTTGTTTGTTCTTTTAAAATGGTTACTAATGATTCTATTTTTTGTAGGGTTCCTTAACAACAATCAAGAAAGCACTTTAATTCTTAGGGGGTCTACTAAGTAGTGACTTAAGATGAAAATTTAGGTATTTTTATCTCTTTTCTTTGTTAGTCTTTCTGTTCAGTTTTATATTTCTCATAGTAGTTTTTTTATGGTTGTTTGTTGCTAGTTTACTTGGTTGAATGCTTGGTTATGTTTCTGTTTTGTGCTTATTATTTTTTTTAATGCTTAGTGTTGCTGCTACTGATTATGTGTTGGTGGTTGCTGGTTGCTAGATGCTTCTGTTTTGATTGGTGGTTGGTGCCTCCTGCTTGCTGGTTGTTGGTTTACTTGGTAGTTATTCACTCTCATCTCATTTAAGTAGTTGCTCAGGTTTAGTTATATTGATTTCTTATGCAAGTTACCCATAACCTAACTTGATGTTAGCATTTAGATTTGTTAGCTCGATGAAGACTTTTCTGTTAGCAAAGTGTAGCTTTTAGCTTTGTTAAATTTTGCTATAAGATCAGAGAGCTAAGTTATCACCCCTAACTTGTATTTTTAAATTATCAGTTTGTACAATTGTAAGTTTAAAGAATACTAACTTGTATTTTTAATGTTTATGTTCATTTGTACTTGTATTTTAGTTTATTATCAAGTGTTCATTTTTATCTTAAGTTTATTATCAAGTGTTCAAATACGCAAGCACAAATATTTAATTGACAGTTAACAGAAATCAATAATTTAACACAACTTTTTTTTTGTCTTAACAATTTTTTGCACAACTTGTAAACAATTTGACTTGAAGTATAAATATGTACAATATTTTAAGTTATTTAAAAATCAAGTTTATATTTTAAGTTGGTGAGAAAACAGTTACATTGAAAGTATAATAATATGTATAATATTTTAAGTCAAATAAAAATTAATTTAAATTTTAAGTTGGTTAAAAATCAAGTAATAATATGTATAATATTTTAAGTTAATTAAAAATTAATATATATTACATTTATGTATATTGTATATGTTATATATATTATGTATATAATCTGTAATATATGTATATTGTATATATTATGTATTATGTATATGTTATATATATTATGTATTATGTATATGTTATATATATTATGTATATAATCTGTAATATATGTATATTGTAATATATGTTATATATAATATGTAATACATAATTATGTTTTATGTATATATTATATATATTATGTTTATATATATTATATATATGTATGTATCATGATTCATGTAGCATGTATGTGTATGTGTATGTGTATGTGTATGTGTATGTGTATAATATGTATGTGTATGTGTATATATACTAATATATATGTACTTATGTGTGTATGTATGTATTTATGTATTATGTGTCATGTGTGCGCACACACACATATATCAGTTCAGGTCAACAACAGTTCGAGTTCAAAACAGGTCGGGTTCATAATTGGTCGGGTAAAATCGAATCTCGGGTCGATTCAGTCGGGTAATATCAAGTAATTTGCCAGGTCGGTCTTGGGTTCGGGTTCGTTTCAATCGGATGCAGGTGGGGTTTCAGGTCAAAATTAACAGGTCAGATTCGGGTTCGGGTCGTTTTCAGTCGGACGCAGATCGGGTTCGGTTGCTACAGTAACAGGTTCAACTCGAGTTCGGGTCAGCAACAGTCAGTTACAGTTCGGGTCACCGAATTCTCGGATCAAATCAGGTTCTAACTCGAGCATATTTCATGCAGATTTTTATGTTCTGGTTTTTACATCCCTAAGTACAATAATATATAGAAACAACTACCACCAACGAACACATCACCGTGAAAAACGCACAAAACAACCCAACTAAGCACATCCGCCCTTAACCAAATCTCGAGCAAAACATCCGAACCCCAACAACATGCAAATCACACAACCCAATCAACACCCTTCCTGTCTGGTTGATAAAAAAGCATTTCAAAATAAATATTTCTATGTCACACTAAAATTGTCAAATGTTCTCTGGGCTTATTCGGCTCAGTAATATTCCAATAGAGCGGGCCGGGTCGAAAATCCCAGTTTCTAATACCCTGCCCCAAATCAATAATGAAAGACCCTGCGCCTTCCCTCTTTCTCTCGGAAAACCCTGGGTTGTAAACAATGTTGTCTCGTCTCCTTCCCAAACCCTCCCATTTCCGTTTTCTACCCCTCCTTTCCTCCAAATCCCCGCCGTCTCCCTCCTCCTCTCACCCCCCTCCACTTTCCCTCCGCCGTCTCCTTTCTACCAACGGCAACCACAACAATGACGATAGAAAAGACCAGTCATCTCCCGATCCCTGGACATTTTCCCAAGAAAGTTACGGAAAATTCGGTAATCTCTTCTCCGACGACACCGGAAAGAAGAGCGGGGACGGAGATTGGTTGCTTGGAGAGGAAGAGAAAGCCTGGAGCTTTGGAGAAGAAGAGAAAGATGATGGCGTGTTCGATTTAAAAGAAGACGGTGTACGCGATGCTGGTGAAACCGTTGACGGAACTAGTACTTCCTTGGGCGTTGATGAGGCTGAGGAGCGGAAGAAGCTTGAAGAAGAAGAGAAACAACTCACTGCCGTACTCAAAGGCTAGCTTTTTTCTCCTCTTCTTATATATATATTATACCAGTTTATTGGTAATGCTTTTTATAGGATAGGAACTGTTAAATTCAGGGTTATTTTAGCATTGCAATGAAAAAAATATAATGAGAAAACGTTGCAATTGTGTGCAAATTAAGAGCAAATCGTCGTACTTGGCCAATTCTGTATTATTGATTTAGTATTGCATTTGCTGCAAATTCCGGCAGTGTTGACTGGGTATTTGTCTATCAGAGTGAAGAGTAGGATGAGAAGTGAGAAAAAGCGAAAGAGCAACAATTTTATAAATTTAGTGTTTGGTGTTCTTGTTTGTGTATGGAGAAGATGAATACCTTTCTTTTGATTGAATTATCTTTGTGGGTTAAGAGGAAGATCATTCCCTTTTGCAGGTCCGAATCGTGCATTTGGTGACCTTATTGCAGCATCTGGTATCACAGATGCTATGCTCGACAGTTTGATTGCTCTAAAGGATTTGGAAGGGGTTGACGGATTGCCACCTTTAAGTGTTATAGAAGACATGCGTTACGAAAAGAATACAAGGAAATCAACAAGAGCTGAAATGGAACGCCTGAAGCTGGAGGAGATGGCCAAAGAAAGAGTAAGACAAGTAGATGATAAAGGAAGGGCTTATGGGACTGGGAGAAGGAAGTGTAGTATAGCCCGTGTTTGGGTTGAACCCGGTGATGGCAAATTCATCATCAATGACAAAGAATTTGATGTCTATTTCCCAATGCTTGATCACCGTGCTGCTCTTCTCCGGCCGTTCTCCGAAACCAAGACCTTGGGCCTCTGGGACATCAAATGCACTGTTAAAGGAGGTGGTCTTTCTGGTAAGCTCATATCCATGGAATTGCACTCCCTTTATGGTAATCTGTTTTCCTATTTTGCTTCTGATGTCACTATTGCTAATATCAAACAGATCATAAAAATAGAATAAATTGTTATGGTCAATTAAATTTCCCTTAAGCATTCACTCATTATAAACTGTTCTGATCCGGCTGAAGCCTTCTTATTACTATGTGTGGGATCTAAGTAAAAAGTTGTGCATGGATATTGATATCTTCAGGAAATCATACTAGTAATAATGAAATCTTTCTACTTAGAATGAGATAGGTTAATAAAGAATAAGAAGACAGTAAACACATACCCATGGTAGAAGTTCAGTCTGTTGTGCACAAAATAAATGCAAGTGATTGAATTTATTTATCAACATATTTGCTATGTACGTTAAAGGCTTCTGTAATGATATATGTTCTACCCTTTTAATTTGTTGTGACCTGCCATCTGGGAATTTGATTAGCAAATAACTTTAGGTGTTTTATACTCTCACGTTGTATAGATAGTGTTACTTGTCTCTGTAAGAGTGAGCTATACATGCATGGGAAATTAATTTGTGAATGAGGTTGATATCTTAGTTGCCACTTGCTATTTAAAAGTTCAAATTATTAACTAAACAAGTAAAATCTGTTGATCTACTGAAAGAGTAGTTAATTCGTTGACTTGGCATGCATATATGACTTAAAGGCCATGTCTTGTTGATACTGCATGATCACATGTCAAATGGCGGGCAGAGCTATTGCCACTGCAATAACACGTAACATGGTAAGTGTTAACTAACTGAAGCGTTTTGTAGCATGTTGATTACTGTTTGCATGTACAGGCTTAATGAGGTTTGGCCAATAAACAATCTTCAGTTTTTCTTATGTTATTTTGCTAGAACACTAGCTCCACCATCTTACATATTTGATCACTCCAGAAATGCTTTCCCTTCCAACTGAAATTCATATAATACCATACTCGGTCCTCGACTCCTAGTAAACTGTAAAATACAATGAAACTTTGTCCTGTCATTGAGCTGATGAGGTACGGTTTGTTGAATCTTCATGGTTCTTGTGAATGGTTCCAGTATCTTAGAAACTGGAGCCTCTTTAGTCTGCTTGCACATAGGAAATCTTCTGGTGAAGGGCAAGGACACTGAGCCTTCTGTGCCATGTCTAAGGAAGACTCGTCTAATATATGCCGCGATTACTTTAGCTTAATTATATATTGAACACTCGAAACCTCTTTTGCCGAAACTGAAATGTAACTGACTTGTTTTCTTCTGGTTTAAGTAAAGTTATTATCTGCTGTGACAGGTCAAGTGGGAGCGATTCAGTTGGGAATCAGTAGGGCCTTGCAAAATTTTGAGCCAGACCTACGTCCTCCCCTCAGAGCTGGTATTACGCATTTTACAATTGTGTTGCTTTGTGCCTTTATTTATTCAATTATATTCCTATTCCACTATTCTGTCTTTGGAGTTGGCAAGGTTGTTTTGCTCGTAATCTTTGTAATTGTATTTTAGATGTCATGATCCTGTTATAACCAAAAATTTCATGTGTCCTACCAGCTGGGTTCTTGACCAGGGATTCACGTGTGGTGGAAAGGAAAAAACCAGGGAAGGCAAAAGCAAGGAAGAGCTTCCAATGGGTCAAGCGTTGATTGCTTGCTGATGGTTTTGATTTGCTCAGATTTTCCTCCAAAAGGGATTTCCTTTTCATTTTTGTATTTGATGAAAAGCAAACCTTAATTTTGGCAATGCTGCAATAATTTAGAACATTCGTAATGTTGTGTTAGTTATGTTACTTATGTACCTGTAACTTAGAGCTTTTCCCCAACTTGAGTCATTTGCTTTTGCCCTTTTTATACGTCTAATATTTATCCCGAAGGAAAACTTTAATGATTTGTGTGTTTGTTTTGTGTACCTTTAGTTAAGTCATTATCATAGGATAAGATCTATTTGGGTGATATTTATTAGGGGGTGAAGGTGTTTATTTAACACGTTAGTTTTGTCAATTATATCTTTATATTATTTTTATGTATTTACATCATTGTAAATATGCTAACCCTAAACAATGATCCCAACAGCTAACCTTAAACCATAAGCCTTAAATAATGACCTCTAACACCTAACCCTAAATCATAAGCCTTAAGTAATGATCTCCAAAACCTAACCTTAAATTCCAAACACCGAACAATTGAGTTAATTGCACCACAAGTCTACAAACTATGACGTTCATTCTAAATTGATCCCTAAACTTTTAAATGTTCTAATTTCATCCTTAAACTATGACTCTCCTTTTAATTTGGTCCTCAAACTTTTGAATGTTCCACTTTCACCCCCAAACTATTACTTTCATTCTAAATTAATCCCCAAACTTTTTGAATATTCTAATTCCATCATCAAATCTTCGTTTATACCACATCATATCATTACATAATACATATAATTTTGTCATGACAATTAAATATTTTTTATAACGGTTTTATTGACATAAGATATGATTAGCATATATTGGTAATTTGAGGATGAAATTAGAATGTTCAAAAAGTTTGAGGACCAATTTAGAATGAGAGTCATAGTTTAAGGATGAAACAAGAATAGTTAAAAGTTTGGGGACAAATTTAGAACGAAGGTCATAGTTTGAGGATGAAATTGAAATGTTAAAAAGTTTAAGGACCAATATAGAGCGAGTGTCATAGTTTGGGGACATATGGTGCAATTAACTCCAAAACTTTAAACCCTAACCCACAAACCTTAATATCTAAACCTCAACTCCTAAACCATAAACCATAAACATCAACTCATAAACCCTAAACACCAAACCTCAAACTATAAACCCTAAACCTTAAACTTCAAAACCCTAAACCACACACATCATACCATAAACTCTCAATCTCAACCCTCGAACATAAACCATAAACCCCAAACATTAAACCATGTTGAGTTTTGTGGTGCTCGATTCCTTCAACCGATCTTGCTCACCAAGTGGTGGAGAGGTGGAATTTTGGGTGGATGTGGCATGGAAGCCAAAAAGTAAATGACACAATGATTTTAGAGTGGTTCAACCTTCTAACCAAGGTCTACATCTACTACCTTAGCTTCCCACTAAGGATTTCCAACCAATCTACTATTGATTCGTCCCCTTTTCTAGGCTTAGGAGGAAACCCTTATACACCGATCAAGCTTTCTACCCAAAGCCTTGATCAACCCCTCTTTACAAGAGAAAAGAAATATGCAAACTTAAATCCCTCTAATAGGTATTTGTTTGCTCAATAATGCACTCACCCAAAACCTAAAACACTTGAGCAAATTTGACAATTTTGGCTCACTAGTGTTTGTCTATACAAGGAATTGACAATTTAAGTACAAAGACACTTTTTGATCATTTGTTGATTGACAATTGAAGCATTAACCATATCTTCATGCTTGGAGGTTCCTTTTATACTCCTTAATGAGTTTGTAGCCGTTACTAGCCGTTGGGGATGATTTGGAGCCGTCGAGGACTTTATTTCCCTTCATTAATGATGTTCTGCAGCCTTCCGTATCGATACGCCTGGACCCGTATGGGTACGACCTTCATCAGAAACTAGCCGTTGGGCTCTAGCTAGCCTAGGCGTATTGATACGCTTGAGGGTGTATCGGTACGATATGACGTTTAAAAGACCGTTGGGAAATATGACCGTTGGGGTTGTTAAATAGGGATCAGTACGCTTGCCAGGTGTATCGAAACGATCCCTCACCGTATCGAAACGGCCAAGCCTGTTTCGATATGTAACACCCCAATTTTGGGCTTAGAAGTTTTGGGTTTGGACCGGACCGGTCGGGTTGCGGTTCGAATATAAAAGGGTGAATTTAGGAAAGCCTAGTTCGGGTTGCATTAAAAATATGGAAAAATGTCTTAAAATCCTCTTTTATTATATATAAGAGAAAGGTGAAATCAATTTTACAAAATGAGGTTTGGAAGAGTGACATTTTGGGTTAGTGACCAAAATGTAATTTTTGAAAACTGGGTGACTGTTTTAAAAAGGATTGAAACTTTGAGTCTTTAAGGAGCTATTTACCCAAAAGAGTTTCTCCAGATTTTTCTGAATATTAATCAATTTAATTAATGGTTTTTAATTAAGTGCAAAAGGAGGGAAAAGATATTTTGGCATTTTAACTAACTTTTCTCTAAATTTCCATTTTCTTTTCTCTCAACTTTTCTCTCAACCCAAACACATTTCTCCAGCAAAATTCTCTCTGATTTTGACAACTAAAGATTAGATTTCAATCCTCATTTGATCTCTAATCAATTCTACAACAAAACCTTAGCATTTGCTTATTGGATTTTCAAGAATTGTGGTTCCGAAAAGGGAGAAACTCAAGTTTAGAGGTATGAACGTCCTTCTCCTCTAAATTCTCAGTTCTTTACTGAAATTCACAAGTTCTCAATCCTTGATTTGTGTTTTATTAAAGGTTTTACAATTGTGTTCTTGATCTTGGCTTTAAAATGCAAGATTTGGTTAATTTGTGATGAAATTCGTATGAAATGGTTGGGTACTGTTTTGAGATGTGTTTTTAATGTAAAATGGATGTATATTTGATGAGAAATTGAGGTTTAATCAATGTAATCCCGAATAGGTTGATTTTCCTAAGTTTCTACTTGTGAAAATGGTGGTTTTTGGGGTGATCTTGGTGTTTTGTTAATGCTTGAGGTATAAGGACGTGTTTGGGATCATTTTGGATGTTAATTGATGTTTAAAAATGGTTAGAAGTGATGGATCTTGGCTGGGTTAAGTTTTGGAAGTGTTTGGAGGTGATTTCGGTTGTGTTTGGTAGCCGAAAGGTTGGATTTGCAAAGAGCAGCGAGTTTAGGTGTGTTGCTGGTGTTTTAATGCATTATGATGCATTAATCCTCTGTTGTTATGTGCTTGAAACAGGGGAGAATGATCCGTGAGCAGTAGAGGAGGCGTTGAAGGTTTCCGATGCTTGGAAGGCTTGTTGGCTAGCCTTGCTTTGTGTATCGGTGAGTGAAGTTGGGTTTTCAGCTTTAAAACCAAGGTTTGAAGGTTTTGGGAGCTTAGTTTAAGTCTAAACAACTTAGCTAAGCTCAAGAGTAAGTAAATGAAATTTCTCTCTTGGTTGTGTTATGAATTGGTTTTTAAAGCACTTGTGATTGTTGGATGCAACGCATGTGATTTGCATGTTTTAAACTCTATTTTGGAAGCATATTCTAACATGATTTAATGCTGGTTTTGAAAGCCATGTGTGAAGGATGCTCAAGGTAAGATATCCTTGGTTTTGTACATTGGAATTATGGAATTGTTGCATAGTGTTGCATGTTGTTTAATGGCTTTGTGTAATGCTTCAAAAACAGTGGATTGATGATGGTAATTGGTGGTATTGGCCTTTTGGTTATGCTTGTAAAACAATGGATTAATGTGGTAAATTGGTTATATTGGAAAGTGATGTAAGTGGTTCTTGGTTACTTGAATCGGATATAGTTAGCCGGCTATAGGATTGGGTGCACCGTGAATAAAGTCGCTTTGGATGTGGAGTGGTTGTGATTGTACCAGTGACTCCATCCAAGTACACTAACGAGATGGTTAAGAACACCATGGTGGTTAAAAGTCCATGGGTGGGTCTTGTGTTAAGGTCATATGGTGGTTAAAATTCCATTTGAGGACCTTGTGTATGTTAAGGTCATAATGGTGGTTAAAATTCCATTTGAAGACCTTGTGTATGGTAAGATCACAATGGTGGTGTAAAGTCCATGTGTGGATCTTGTGTGTATGTCCCGTGATCTCGTTAGTGATGTTATACAACTACCAATGAGTGATGGTAAGGTCATAATGGTGGTTAAAATTCCATTTGAGGACCTTGTGAATGTTAAGGTCATATGGTGTTTAAAAGTCCATATGAGGACCTTGTGTATGGTAAGGTCATAATGGTGGTTTAAATTCCATTTGGGGACCTTGAGATTGGTAGTGTGTATGAAGCGTGGGGACAACGCTTGTAATCCGCGCATCCGATTGTGTCTTGCGTTATGATGGGTTGTGAATTGTCACTTGGAAGCCAATATAATGTTCTTGAATGTGATGAAGCTTGAGATGCTTGAAATGATGCATGGATGCATGAGAAGTGTGTAATGTTCTATGAATGCATGTTTACTTGTTAGCTTGAACAAGAGTTTATTTTCTAATGAGAATGGTGCATGTGTGCATGAAATCTCTTTAGTGCATTATAGTCTTGCGTAGACTTGTTTTTAAAGGCATGAAATGCAAATATTGATTTTGTGGTTCATATGTTGCATTTGTTTAATGCATGAGATAGATTGAATGAGTAAGTGGTTTTTAAAGGTTTCTTGCTTTGAAATGATTTTCAATGTATGAGAAAAATTTGATGTGAAGTGGAAGTGTTTTCCAAGGATTTTGTATTTAACTTTGCATATGATGTTCATGCATGAAATGGTTAAATTGATGGTTTTGCAAGGTTGTACTTTGAAGTGAATTACTTAACTTTTCTAAGCTAAGGGTTGGTTCTCACGTTTGAGCAATGCATGATTTAAAGCATGTTGTTAAAAAGGGTTTTCAAACATTGCTTTGGTTTATCGAATTGTAATGCTTTTAAAAGAGGTTTTATGACTCGCTGCATTGATGGTGTTTTGGTTTTGAGCATTCCTCACTAAGCATTATGTGCTTACGCTCCTTTTTGTCCATCAATGCAGATATTTGAAGTTGGGACAGCGAGAAGCAAGGGATTCAAGGAGAGCTCCATTTGAGATGTATGTCTCGGTTAATAGCTATAGATAATAAAGGCAATGGGGGGGAGAATCTCTTATGTTGATGTTTAATGAGATTGTGTATGTTGGACAAGTTTGGTTTATGATTTTGAACTATGTGGTTTAACGCTTGCAACGTTTGAATCTTCTTATTCTTAAGTCGTTATGCTATGCTTCTTGTTTTAAAAGCATGATTGAGTGTTGGATGTGTTGAATGAGTTGGTGCACCTAAGGGTGGTTTTGTATCTAGATTTTGATGCAAATTGGTAGGTATGATGCTTGCATGTTGTTGATTTATTGTGGAATGGTTTGGAGCATGTTTGATGGGGTTTAAAGGTGTTAAAACAGGCCTATCTGCTGTTTCTGGGCAGGGTGTTTCGAAACACCCTTGCCTGTTTCGAAACAGGCCCTTGATTTGGCCTGGGTGTTCCTGAACGGCCTAGACCCGTTTCTGAACACTTTGGCTACTGCCAAGGGGTGTTCCTGAACGGCCTAGACCCGTTTCGGAACACTTGACCGTTGGGCATAAAATTTGAATGGTTTTGAGGTTTGCAAGCTTTACGTTTTAGTCCCGATTCTTGTATGTGCAATTGCTTGAGTTTGAGAAGTCCGTTTGAGATGAAATTTGGCAGAGAGGCATGAAACATGACTAATTTCATAATGGTAACTTAAAAATTGGTAAAGTCCTCTTAATTTTCAGAATTTACAAATTGGTCCCTAAATTTGTATTTTGTGCAATTGGGTCCCTTATTGTTTTGCGATTGCTGTGATTTTTGAGTATGCTTATCTCAAGAGAATGCCTAGGTTTAATGTGCATCTAGACAAGTTTAAAAAGAAAAAAAGGGTCGTTAATCAAGGTTGACTTTCGGGTTGACTTTGGTTTTCCCCGTGTAATCTTCGTAGTCCGGGTCAACCGTCTAGGCCGGGCTAAGGGGGTTACATTTGGTGGTATCAGAGATGAGTTGCGAATGCTTGGGGAAAATGGTAAATTGTTGTAATAAGTGTTTAATGTTTTTTCTGATGTGTGGTTGAAAGTCGGTTGAAATGTGTGTCTGGGACCGAATTGTTGATGTTTTTGTCATGCTTTTTGATTGAGAATCTTCATTGAGCTAACGTGGATTTGTGCTGATGATATGCTGGTGATGTGAGCTAATTTTATGAATGATGAAGGTGTAATGGGTACGATATGTTAATGTTATGCTGTTGCGAGTGAATGTTGTTTGATGAGAATATGGTCAAAGTATGTTGATTGATATGCTCGATGTTGTGATATCCATATTTTTATTGACTGTTATGTCATGTAAAAGGGGGAATTCGTGATACCCATTGCCTTATTATTATAGCTATTGTGTTATGTTGTAACTGGAGTTTTGAATCCTTGCTTGAAGCTGGCCTGATCGTTTTGTTTGTTTTGTTATGATAGCTTGTTGTTAATAGCATGGTGAAATCGATGAGAGAATGGCAGTTAGGTGAGATGGTTGCTGCTTTAGAGCAGGCTGTTAAGGCGTGGAATTCACCTTTAGGTGGAGGTGTTTCGTTTCAGCCTACAGTGCCTGGAGTTGAGGTAGTGAGGCAGGAGGAAGAAGCTGGTTCTGTGATGAAGAGTTCATCACCTTTTGTTCAAGAGGTGTTGGGAACATCTCAGGCTGTGGTGAAAGTGAGGCCTGTAGACGTTCCGACTGTGAGACGTGCGAGTTTGTCGAAACAGCGTTTACATGATTTGGGAGTTGTGGAGTATCATGGTTCAACACCTGAGACGTTTGAGGCCTGGTTGGCCAGTGTAATTCTGATTTTGGATCAGGAAGGTTGTGACTACGCTTGTAAGCTGGGAAGTGTTGTCTCATTGATGTTGGAAGACGCCTGTGCCTGGTGGACATCTGTGGCGGTGGCATCGCATATCCATGATATAGATTGGGACTTCTTTGTGTCTGCCTTTTATGAAAGGTACCTTGGAGAGAAATTCCCAAGGGTTAAGCAACGTGAGGGTGTGGTTTCCGTTTATGAAGGTGAGAAAAGTTTAAGCGAGAGAGTTGTGGGTACTGACCTCGGGAGCGGTCAGCGTAAGAGGCGACGTGATAGAAGGTTTTGCTTGAATCGAAGCTTGGATGGTAGTGTAGATTTGGGGAAAGTGCTACATGATCAAAGAGGGGTAGCTCGGTTGCCGGTGTGTGACCGTTGTGGAGGGCGCCATGTTGGAGGTTGTTGGGGTGCGGGAGTTTGTTGGAACTGTGGTTCTAAGGAGCATGTGAAGCGAAATTGTCCACAAGTGGTGAGATCAGTTTCAGTGGTAGCAAAAGGGTCTCTGAAGGGTCGTGAGCACGACCGAGACAAGGTTCGAAGGTGGCAGGAAGGGCAGAAAGGTGTGAGGAGCTTGGAGAATGAAACCTGTTGGAATTGTGGGTCTGTTGGACATTTGAGATGTAATTGTTTGAAGTTGGCTCGGGGTAGTCAGGGTTCTTTACCGCAGGGAGATGGTGATGACCTTAATGTGTTAGCAGATGCTGCAGCGGTACGGCTGGAGGATGATGGTTCTGCGAGAAAGAGAGCTTGTCTGTTGAAGCTCCGGGGCAGTGAGGTGTTTACAGGTAACCTTGTTAAGTAACCTTTGCTCTTGTATCTTAGTTTGGTTTCAGTTGGTATTTCCTTGTGTAGTGGGTATGGTCTCGTTGCTAGCATGTTTGGGGTAGTAGTTGGTGTTGTTTTGAAAACAACTTTAGTGTGAAGAGGGCATTAGTGAGTATCTTGTGGATAGTGGGTTGAAAGAATGATGGAGTTGGTCAAGTTGGAAGTGAGATAGGAGGTTGTTTTAGGTGGATTCTGAGGATGTTATTGGTGGGTGTGAACCGACATACATGCACAGTTAAAATCATTTGTTATATGCTATATTATATATGTACTGGTCCATGTATACATGTGACATGACATTAGAGGTTTTGCATACATGTACATCAGGCATTGTTAGGGCATATTGGTGACCATGCATACGAACGTTCACACTCGCTGATAGTTAATCGGGTCCGTTAGTGTTGGGATAGGGTTAGGTTGGATGATGGGTTTTAAAAGTTGTGTTGGTGCTAGGAGAATGTTAGAAGTAATGGAGGGTATTAAGCGAGTTGTCAGTAATAGTGAGTGCGATATAGCGTGTTGGTAGAAGGAAAGTGTTTGGCGCTTAATGAGTTTAGCGGTATGGCGGTGAGGAGATTACCGGTTGAAGTTAGAATAGGTTAGAGTGGTCGTGAGTAGCTGGTAGAAGTGGTAGTTTCTTGGTGTTAAGTGATGTAGTAAGTTAGTGGATGTGTTCCAGAGTGTTGAGGTAACTTGGCATTGATGTAGTTGTAGAAGGATTGTTTATGTAGGTGATGGTTCATAGCAACCTTCGAAGAGTTGAGAAGAGGTTGTGTTGTGGGTTGTAGAAAATGTTTGGCCTGGGGTGAATATAAGTTGCGTAATCTTGATATGTATGTATAGGTTGGGCGATGTTCTAGTAAGGCAAGTGTTGTAGTCAAAACTTGAAGTGGAAAGGCAATGTAAGATCAAAGGCCATTGTTGGTTGGACGGGTTCTTGTGAGAAGTGGTTGGCTAGTTGTGTATGAGTAAATTCTGTCTGAAGACAGCTGGTGGTGTATGGAATGGCTGGCGGAGTCAAGGTTGGGGTTTTGTGATGTGATTTTCGGATGTTAGGTGAGTAGTCCTAGTGAATCGTTATGGTAATGATAGCGGTGGATGTGAAGGAATGTCAGCAATACGTTGAGAAGTTTGGGTAAGCAGTTGATGCTTAAGAATTTTTGCTTGTTGTGATAGTCTTTGAAAGAGGTTGAGTAGTTTTGCAAGGAGTTTTAGAAACAGTGGAGGTTGTGGGTCACCTGGTGGCTGAACTGGATTGGTTGGTGTCACTGTGTGAACAAGTTTTGAGAGTTGTGAGTTAGGGTGGTGTATGCTGTAAAAGTTGGAGGTTCTTCAGGTTGTTGTTGGGGCTATGTGTAGTCCAGAAGTGTGAAAGGTTAAGATGTGGTTAACATTTGAGTGTTCTGGAATTCGTGAACAGTATGTGTTGGTGTTGAGTTTGAGTGGAGTTTTGTGAGGAGAGTGTTCAGTGGTGGTTAAGTCTCCTGTGTTGCCTTGTGTGTTGCTTTGAGAAGTTTGGTTGTTCTCTTTTCGCCAGTTGAAATTTCGAGGACGAAATTTATTAAGGGGGGGGGGAGAGTTGTAACACCCCAATTTTGGGCTTAGAAGTTTTGGGTTTGGACCGGACCGGTCGGGTTGCGGTTCGAATATAAAAGGGTGAATTTAGGAAAGCCTAGTTCGGGTTGCATTAAAAATATGGAAAAATGTCTTAAAATCCTCTTTTATTATATATAAGAGAAAGGTGAAATCAATTTTACAAAATGAGGTTTGGAAGAGTGACATTTTGGGTTAGTGACCAAAATGTAATTTTTGAAAACTGGGTGACTGTTTTAAAAAGGATTGAAACTTTGAGTCTTTAAGGAGCTATTTACCCAAAAGAGTTTCTCCAGATTTTTCTGAATATTAATCAATTTAATTAATGGTTTTTAATTAAGTGCAAAAGGAGGGAAAAGATATTTTGGCATTTTAACTAACTTTTCTCTAAATTTCCATTTTCTTTTCTCTCAACTTTTCTCTCAACCCAAACACATTTCTCCAGCAAAATGCTCTCTGATTTTGACAACTAAAGATTAGATTTCAATCCTCATTTGATCTCTAATCAATTCTACAACAAAACCTTAGCATTTGCTTATTGGATTTTCAAGAATTGTGGTTCCGAAAAGGGAGAAACTCAAGTTTAGAGGTATGAACGTCCTTCTCCTCTAAATTCTCAGTTCTTTACTGAAATTCCCAAGTTCTCAATCCTTGATTTGTGTTTTATTAAAGGTTTTACAATTGTGTTCTTGATCTTGGCTTTAAAATGCAAGATTTGGTTAATTTGTGATGAAATTCGTATGAAATGGTTGGGTACTGTTTTGAGATGTGTTTTTAATGTAAAATGGATGTATATTTGATGAGAAATTGAGGTTTAATCAATGTAATTCCGAATAGGTTGATTTTCCTAAGTTTCTACTTGTGAAAATGGTGGTTTTTGGGGTGATCTTGGTGTTTTGTTAATGCTGAAGGTATAAGGACGTGTTTGGGATCATTTTGGATGTTAATTGATGTTTAAAAATGGTTAGAAGTGATGGATCTTGGCTGGGTTAAGTTTTGGAAGTGTTTGGAGGTGATTTCGGTTGTGTTTGGTAGCCGAAAGGTTGGATTTGCAAAGAGCAGCGAGTTTAGGTGTGTTGCTGGTGTTTTAATGCATTATGATGCATTAATCCTCTGTTGTTATTTGCTTGAAACAGGGGAGAATGATCCGTGAGCAATAGAGGAGGCGTTGAAGGTTTCGGATGCTTGGAAGGCTTGTTGGCTAGCCTTGCTTTGTGTATCGGTGAGTGAAGTTGGGTTTTCAGCTTTAAAATCAAGGTTTGAAGGTTTTGGGAGCTTAGTTTAAGTCTAAACAACTTAGCTAAGCTCAAGAGTAAGTAAATGAAATTTCTCTCTTGGTTGTGTTATGAATTGGTTTTTAAAGCACTTGTGATTGTTGGATGCAACGCATGTGATTTGCATGTTTTAAACTCTGTTTTGGAAGCATATTCTAACATGATTTAATGCTGGTTTTGAAAGCCATGTGTGAAGGATGCTCAAGGTAAGAGATCCTTGGTTTTTTACATTGGAATTGTGGAATTGTTGCATAGTGTTGCATGTTGTTTAATGGCTTTGTGTAATGCTTCAAAAACAGTGGATTGATGATGGTAATTGGTGGTATTGGCATTTTGGTTATGCTTGTAAAACAATGGATTAATGTGGTAAATTGGTTATATTGGCAAGTGATGTAAGTGGTTCTTGGTTACTTGAATCGGATATAGTTAGCCGGCTATATGATTGGGTGCACCGTGAATAAAGTCGCCTTGGATGTGGAGTGGTTGTGATTGTACCGGTGACTCCATCCAAGTACACTAACGAGATGGTTAAGAACACCATGGTGGTTAAAAGTCCATGGGTGGGTCTTGTGTTAAGGTCATATGGTGGTTAAAATTCCATTTGAGGACCTTGTGTATGTTAAGGTCATAATGGTGGTTAAAATTCCATTTGAAGACCTTGTGTATGGTAAGATCACAATGGTGGTGTAAAGTCCATGTGTGGATCTTGTGTGTATGTCCCGTGATCTCGTTAGTGATGTTATACAACTACCAATGAGTGATGGTAAGGTCATAATGGTGGTTAAAATTCCATTTGAGGACCTTGTGAATGTTAAGGTCATATGGTGTTTAAAAGTCCATATGAGGACCTTGTGTATGGTAAGGTCATAATGGTGGTTTAAATTCCATTTGGGGACCTTGAGATTGGTAGTGTGTATGAAGCGTGGGGACAACACTTGTAATCTGCGTATCCGATTGTGTCTTGCGTTATGATGGGTTGTGAATTGTCACTTGGAAGCCAATATAATGTTCTTGAATGTGATGAAGCTTGAGATGCTTGAAATGATGCATGGATGCATGAGAAGTGTGTAATGTTCTATGAATGCATGTTTACTTGTTAGCTTGAACAAGAGTTTATTTTCTAATGAGAATGGTGCATGTGTGCATGAAATCTCTTTAGTGCATTGTAGTCTTGCGTAGACTTGTTTTTAATGGCATGAAATGCAAATATTGATTTTGTGGTTCATATGTTGCATTTGTTTAATGCATGAGATAGATTGAATGAGTAAGTGGTTTTTAAAGGTTTCTTGCTTTGAAATGATTTTCAATGTATGAGAAAAGTTTGATGTGAAGTGGAAGTGTTTTCCAAGGATTTTGTATTTAACTTTGCATATGATGTTTATGCATGGAATGGTTAAATTGATGGTTTTGCAAGGTTGTACTTTGAAGTGAATTACTTAACTTTTCTAAGCTAAGGGTTGGTTCTCACGTTTGAGCAATGCATGATTTAAAGCATGTTGTTAAAAAGGGTTTTCAAACATTGCTTTGGTTTATCGAATTGTAATGCTTTTAAAAGAGGTTTTATGACTCGCTGCATTGATGGTGTTTTGGTTTTGAGCATTCCTCACTAAGCATTATGTGCTTACGCTCCTTTTTGTCCATCAATGCAGATATTTGAAGTTGGGACAGCGAGAAGCAAGGGATTCAAGGAGAGCTCCATTTGAGATGTATGTCTCGGTTAATAGCTATAGATAATAAAGGCAATGGGGGGAGAATCTCTTATGTTGATGTTTAATGAGATTGTGTATGTTGGACAAGTTTGGTTTATGATTTTGAACTATGTGGTTTAACGCTTGCAACGTTTGAATCTTCTTATTCTTAAGTCGTTATGCTATGCTTCTTGTTTTAAAAGCATGATTGAGTGTTGGATGTGTTGAATGAGTTGGTGCACCTAGGGGTGGTTTTGTATCTAGATTTTGATGCAAATTGGTAGGTATGATGCTTGGCATGTTGTTGATTTATTGTGGAATGGTTTGGAGCATGTTTGATGGGGTTTAAAGGTGTTAAAACAGGCCTATCTGCTGTTTCTGGGCAGGGTGTTTCGAAACACCCTTGCCTGTTTCGAAACAGGCCCTTGATTTGGCCTGGGTGTTCCTGAACGGCCTAGACCCGTTTCTGAACACTTTGGCTACTGCCAAGGGGTGTTCCTGAACGGCCTAGACCCGTTTCTGAACACTTTGGCTACTGCCAAGGGGTGTTCCTGAACGGCCTAGACCCGTTTCGGAACACTTGACCGTTGGGCATAAAATTTGAATGGTTTTGAGGTTTGCAAGCTTTACATTTTAGTCCCGATTCTTGTATGTGCAATTGCTTGAGTTTGAGAAGTCCATTTGAGATGAAATTTGGCAGAGAGGCATGAAACATGACTAATTTCATAATGGTAACTTAAAAATTGGTAAAGTTCTCTTAATTTTCAGAATTTACAAATTGGTCCCGAAATTTGTATTTTGTGCAATTGGGTCCCTTATTGTTTTGCGATTGCTGTGATTTTTGAGTATGCTTATCTCAAGAGAATGCCTAGGTTTAATGTGCATCTAGACAAGTTTAAAAAGAAAAAAAAGGGTCGTTAATCAAGGTTGACTTTCGGGTTGACTTTGGTTTTCCCCGTGTAATCTTCGTAGTCCGGGTCAACCGTCTAGGCCGGGCTAAGGAGGTTACACGATACAGGTTTTGGCAGTGACCAAACTGGGCAAAAAAGGTATCGATACGGGTTGGACCGTATCGGTACGAGTACTTTGAAAACACAAGTTTGGCTATTTTAAAGCATGAAAAATCTTGCCAAAAACCTTTTAAAATACCTCAAACATATATTCAAGTTGTTTGGACTTAAAACCAAGTTTTAAATTCTTTTCAAATTAGTCCAAAACATTTTTCAATTATTATATCAAAACACTAGTTCTACAATCTCCCCCTTTTTGATATAATAAAACCAACATGAAAAATTGTTTGGGATTCTCCTCCTCCTTTAATATTAAAAATGTGAATAAGAGATTAAAGATGTGAAATCAAATAAAGCTCCCCCTTATTCATTTGAAAATTCAATTTTTCAAACCATTTCTCCCCCCTTTTTGTTATATCAAAAAGAATTTAAAATATTAAGTTCAAAATAACAATAGAGGAATAATTTGACAAAAATAAGAATTTGGTTTTAAAATGGCTCCCCCTCACTCAAAGCATCATTAAAAGTGTTAGTCCAACATTTATGATCATCTAGTTGACATAAATAAAAATAAATCAAATAAAACAAAAGCAACTAGATTTTACCACACTTGAACTCAAGGGAGGATGTAGAGCCTTCCTTCTTAAAGTGTCCTTCCTTAGTGTGCATGGAGTTCCCCCTCATTAGTTGGACTTGTTGATCATTCTCCATCACACCTAGCAAAAGACAATCAAGTAATTTTTTGTATCCAAATTGCTTTGGATCCATGAACATTAGTAGCACAAATTTTAGTCTCCTTAGGAATCCATTTTTCAATGTCATCCTTTTTAATTGAAGTGCTAAGTCCTTTTGGGATCCAAACACTTCTAAAACATTTTCCTTTTACAAATCTAGGGGCACTAGATTGTCTTACATAAAAATTTGATTTTCCAAAACTATTTTTCTTTTCAAGCTCTTTGGAAATCAAATCTTTTTCTTCTTGAACTTTTTGAAGCAAATTTTGTAAATCAAAACATTTTTGTTTAAACTCTTCGAGTTTTGCTTCAAGTTCAAGTTTGGTTTTAGAAATCAAATCATTTTGAATTTTTAACTTTGAAATCAATTTATTGTTTTTCAAAATGTGATTTTTAAACTCTAAAACCAAATCATCGTAGGCATCTTGTAATTCATCAAAAGAGTAAGAACATGAAGTAGATGAATTAGAAGTTACCCTTGAATCTTCTTCGATGGCCATAAGTGTAACCCCCTCGTCCCGGTTCGGACGCTTGACCGATCCGAGTGGGCTACACGGGGATAACCGAGATAAAACCCGTTAAGGCTCCACTTCAGTTACCGACCCTAGAGAAATTTTTTCATTTTTATCTTATCCAAATGCATTGTTTAAACCTAAGCAGAAGCCCAACAACAAATCGGGCCTAAGCCCAACACTTGGAACCCTTTAGAGATGTCAAAATGCCCAAATTTAGGCCTGTGTTTTGAAACAGTCAAAGCCCGTTTCGAAACACCAGCTTCAATTCAAAAAAGTCAGACACTCGTTTCGAAACGCATCCACCCCGTTTTGGAACAGGGTCTCGTTTTAGCCTTGCCGTTTCGATAACAGTTTCGGAACGACAATTCCAGTGGCAAAAGTGTTTCGAAACTTGTTTCGAAACAAGGGCTCACAGTGGCCAAAACGTATCGAAACGAGTTCCGATACGGGGCCCTGGAACCATACCCGTTTCGAAACAGGACAACCCGTTTCGAAACACCTGCTGCCTGCAAACTTCCAAAATCAGTTTTAGACATTCCCAAGTGATTCCAAACGTCCGAAACGACTACACGAAGCATACAAATCATACAAGTACATTCTAGAGGCATGCTCCCTAGCAACCACACTCGACATACACAAGATATACAAAAGGCATCCATTCCAAAGACCATACATGACATTACAAAAAGCATGCTTCAACAAGGCCAACACTTAGACAAGTTTAAGGTAGGCAAAAATACTAACATGGTTTACAAGCAAGGCATACATCCAAAAGCCAAATTAACAAACACATAAAAGGAGTCTAACATGGTCCTAAACAACAACATCATACATCAAAAGCATCATAGCACGAATACATGTCCCATTGCTTGACCATTACATCATAGTTAAAATGTTCATACTTGGCAGCTAAACAAGCACCACGAAGCACACTTGGAGGCCCATTCTTGCACTTAGCAACCCACGAGCTACTGATCTGCATTGTCGAACATAGGGAGCGTAAGCAATAAATCTTAGTGAGGGTAAGCTCTTTAAAAAAAACCTCGACAATGCAGGGTCCAAGCACGATCTCAACCAAGGTAAATGTATGATCATACCTTCAGTACTCAAGAGCCAAAATGTCAATGATGCATGAACAATTATCCAATAATATGTCATGCTCAACAAGCTCTTTTCCACAACATATGTAAGCACATATAATCATCCAAAAGGAAACACATTTCCACATCACATTGATACACATATCAATTTATATTGGCACCTAGCTATGACTCAAATACGCGGATAAACACGTTGGAACTCACATCCAACAACCACTTTACCTCACGGTGGGATTACACTCATCACCGGTCTCGCGGAGGGGATTCCACTTATCCTCACGCCCCGTCGATGCGATTCCACTCATCATCGACTAATATATATAACAATTTCCGGGCGAACCTGTACTCCTCCTTGGTGACTCAACGCCACCAAGGCCACGCGCGAATTTGACTCATCTGTGCACACTAACATCCTAATGATCGATCATTTGTACCCAAGCATACTAGTGCCAATATTTAACTCAATCCACATTATCAATTACAACCAATTCCGTGCTTAGCACGTACTCACCATGATAACAATCATGAACAATCCACATGCATATCACAATGCATCACAACCATGCCTCACCTCAAATGTATAACACATTATACATAAATCATCATATCATAAACATCACGAGGCATAAACATCAATTAAAAGTTCAACCAATGTCTCTAGTTTAAGCTTAGGATTAGGCTACCACCCTAATCCTAACTCTAGGTGGGTCTACCAAGCCCGACCTAGTCCACATGCTCGAACCAAACACTTAGAAAACGCTTTGAAAACATTAACCACTCACCTATACTTTCAAGCTCAAATACCAAGCAAGCAACCACCTTCACGTTTCCGGATTCACTCCCGATGTCTCACCAACACAAGTTCTTGCCTCTAAACAACCTCAACACAAACCAAACAACTTTCAATCAGCCCAAGCATCAATGTAGTTAACCCAGAATACAAATCAAACATCAAATTCAACATTTCAAGCCATGAACAAACCCCAAATTTACCAAACTCGTGCAGCCCATAAACCTCAATCAAAACTCATGATTCCAACACTTTTTATACCCTCAAATGATCCCAAAGCAACCCCCAACCATAGTACTAACATTAGCCCACCAATTCCAACCCAAAACAGCCCCCAAAACTCACCCAAAACCCTTCAAAAACCCCTTTAAACCCAATTTCGGGAATGTGTTCAAAACCATGTAAAATTCATATATGTTAAACCATTTGACTCATAGACTTCATATCTAACCTCATTAAATTGAAAATTTAAGTTTAACTACATAAAGCTATCATTTTTAACTAAATCCTCTAAAAACTCAATTTCCAAAACCTTAATAAAAATAAAAACTATTTGTACTTTTGAAGAGAGGAGGTTGAGGACAAGTCAAAAATGATATTACCTTTCAAAACCGAGTTGAAATGAAGAAGCAATGTGATGGAATAATGGAAGGAGGGTGAGAGCTCTCTTTCACGTTGGTTTTTGTTTTGGAGAAGAGAATGAATAGTGAAAAGGTGATAAAAGGGGATTTAAATTGAAAATTGCATTATTTACAAGTTTGCCATTATTGAATGGCTATTTTTCATTTTCTCAAAAATCTCTTCAAATTGCATTTCATTCATTTTAGCCCAACTAAAAAATATTTGTTTTTGAAACCCGAGGCCCAAAAGATTATTTTGATTATAAAACCGAACCCAAAATAATATTAAAATATTATTTTCACCTGACCCCTAAACCTGGATGTTACAACTCTCCCCCACTTAAGGAATTTCGTCCCCGAAATTACCTAACGGAAAAAAATACGGAAACTGTTCAAGCATATTAGCCTTCCTCTCCCACGTGGCCTCTTCCACACCTCTATGTCTCCACAACACCTTGACCAACTCTATGGTCTTGCCACGCAAGACCTTGCTATCAGAAGCAAGTATCTCAACAGGCTCTTCATTATAAGACAGATCCGGATTCAACTCTATCTCCTCAACGGGCATAACATGAGAAGGATCCGATCTATATCTCCTAAGCATCGACACATGAAAAACATCATGGATTTTCTCTAACTCAGAAGGCAATCTCAAACGGTAAGCTACATGCCTAATCCGTTCAACTATCTCATACGGGCCAATGAACCTCGAACTCAACTTGCCTTTCCGGCCAAATCTCATCACTTTCTTCCACGGAGATACTTTCAGGAACACTTTCTCACCCACAGAGAACTCAATCTCTTTTCTCTTCAAATCTGCATAAGACTTCTGACGATCGGAAGCTGCTTTCAAACAGTCACAAATCAACTTCACTTTGTCGGTAGCCCCCTTAAGCAAATCCGGCATAGGTAACAATCTCTGACCCGTCTCAGCCCAACAGATCAGAGTCCTACATCGTCTACCATACAAAGCCTAATAGAGAGCCATCTGAATACTAGACTGATAACTGTTGTTGTAAGCAAACTCAACTAAAGGTAAGTGCTTCTCCCAAGAACCCTAGAAGTCAATCACACAACAACGAAGCATATCCTCTAGAATCTGTATCACTCGCTCTGACTGCCCATCGGACTGCGGATGATAAGATGTACTGAAGTGCAAACGGCTACCTAGAGCACTATGCAAACAACCCCAGAACCTCAAAGTAAATCCAGGTTCTCTATCTGAAACAATAGACTTCGGAACTCCATGAAGTCTCACAATCTCACGGATGTACAAGTTTGCCAACTTGTCTAAAGAGTCTGTAGTGTTCACTGCTAAGAAGTGAGCACACTTAGTGAACCTATCAACAATCACCCATACAAAATTCTTCTTCGAAGGAGACAACGGTAACCCCGACACAAAGTCCATGGTGATCCTCTCCCACTTCCATTCCGGAATCTTCAAAGGCTATAACAAACCTGAAGGAACCTGATGTTCTGCCTTCACTCTCTGACAAACCATACAACGGCTCACATACTCGGCTACATCCTTCTTCAAACCAACCCAGAAATAGTCATTCTTCAAGTCACGGTACATCTTGGTACTACCCGAATGCATAGAAAAAGGACTCGAATGTGCTTCACTCAGAATCTGACGTCTCAATTCCACATCTTCCGGCACAACAACTCTATCTCTAAAGCACAACAAGTTCTCACCACTGAAACTATACTCGGCCGGTCTTCCTTCGGCTATGTCCTAAACATGAGGAACTAAAGAAACATCTTGCAACTGCTTCTCTCTAATCAACTGAATCAAAGAAGGCTTCACTTGCAACTCGGTGATCAAACCACCATCATCGGACACACTCAATCTAGCAAACATAGCTCTCAACTCAACGACAACTTTTCTACTCAAAGCGTCGGCTACTACATTTGCCTTACCCGGATGGTACTCAATGGTCAAATCATAGTCTTTTAACAACTCAAGCCATCTTCTCTGTCTCAAGTTCAACTCTTTCTGTGTCATCAAATACTTCAAGCTCTTATGATCGGTGTACACTATACACTTCTCACCATACAAGTAGTGACGCCAAATCTTCAATGCAAATACATCCGCAGCTAACTCAATATCGTGAGTAGGATAATTCTTCTCATGAACCTTCAACTGTCTAGAAGCATAAGCAACAACTCTTCTTTCTTGCATCAAAACACAACCTAAACCTATATAGGAAGCATCACTATAAATCACAAATTCTTTACCTGAAACAGGTTGCACTAACACTGGATCATTTGTCAAAGCTTCTTTCAATTTCTCAAAAGCCTTCTGTCTTGCATCTGACCATTCAAACTTAACTCTCTTTTGCAACAATTTAGTCAAAAGAGCAGCTACCCTAGAGAAACCATCAACAAATCTCCTATAGTAACCGGCTAATCCTAGGAAACTCCTAATCTCAGTTACAGACTTAGGTTGTTTCCACTCAACAATAGCCTCAATCTTCGATGGATCAACACGGATACCTTCGGCCGATACAACATGGCCAAGAAATACTACCTCTCGAATCCAGAACTCACATTTACTAAGCTTCGCATACAGCTGATTGCTCAACAATCTCTGTAACACAAATCTCAAGTGCTCATCATGCTCTTCTTCTGTCTTCGAGTACACAAGTATATCATCAATAAAAACAACTACAAAACGGTCTAGATAGTCTCTAAAAATTCTGTTCATCATATCCATGAATGCTGCAGGTGCATTCGTGAGCCCAAATGGCATCACAAGAAACTCATAGTGACCATATTTAGTCCTAAAAGCTGTCTTCGGAACATCACACTCTTTCACTTTCAACTGGTAGTACCCTGACCTCAAATCTATCTTCGAGAACACTGAAGCACCTCTCAACTGATCAAACAAATCATCTATACGAGGCAACGGATACTTGTTCTTCACAGTCAACTGATTCAATTATCTGTAGTCAATACACATACGCATACTACCATCTTTCTTCTTCACAAATAACACATGAGCACCCCAAGGAGAACTACTAGGCCTAATAAAACCACGGTCTAAAAATTCTTGCAACTGACTCTTCAATTCTTTCAACTCTTTAGGAGCCATACGATACGAAGCTATCGACACTGGATTAGACCCTGAAACAGTCTCAATCACAAACTCAACATCTCTGTCAGGAGGTAAACCCGACAACTCTTCAGGAAACACATCCGAAAAGTCACATACTGTTCTAATATCTTTCGGCCTAGCCTCACTCATATTCGGATTCATAACATAAGCTAAGTAAGCCCCACATCCAGAATCCATCAACCTATGAGCCTCTAAAGCTGATACAACATTAGACAAGAACTTAACGTTCTCGCATGCTACTACTACCTCGTAGTCATCATAAAGTTTCAAGGAAATCCTCTTCGTCTCAAAATCCACACTAGCTCGGTGCTCAACTAACCAGTCCATACCCAAAATGATATCAAAGCCATAAAAAGGAAGTTCCATCATATCAACAGAGAACACATGACCCTGAATCTTCACTGGACATCTCCTATACATACGTCTAACCACAACTGTCTCACCAAAAGAACTAGTCATATGCATACCTACATCTAAGATCTCAACAGGTATATCTAACTTCCGTGCATGCTAACTCAAAATGTAGGAATGTGTAGAACCCGAATCAACCAAAGAAAGTAAAGACATAGACTGTAACTCAAAATTACCTGCTATAACATCAGTGTCGTTCCCGGCATCCCTCTGAGCATAAACTCTCGCTGGTCCTCCTACCTCTGGCTGTACAGCTACAACATGAGCAAGGTTCCTCTGAGCATCTACCCTAGGTGCATCAGCCCTAGGCTGGAAGTAGCCACGACCGCGCCCACGGCCTCTCTGAAAATCAGTCGCTCTTGCTGGAGCCTGAACTATGTTCGGTGCCTGTGCCGCCTGATGCGGACACTCTCTCCTAAAGTGGTCCCTCGAACCACAATTCCAACAAGCATGGAAGTTACCCCAACACTCACCAGTGTGCTGTCTCCCACATCGCGTACACTCGGGCAAGCGCCCTCCTCCTCGATGGCCCTGGTGGCCTCTACCATGGTGGCCACCGCCACGTCTATGGTCAAACTGCTGTCCGCCACCTCTATGCCTCTTGGCATCTCTACTGTCAAAGTGGTTATGCCTCTTACCAGAACTAGAACCACCAGTTCGTTTGGCCGAACCCAAACTGTGCTCTAAATCCTTGGCCCTCGCGACCAATACATCAAAATCTGTGTAGTCAGAAGCTAAAGTGTACCTCTTGATCTATTCATTCAACCCATAGCGGAAACGGTTACAACGTTCCACTTCTGTAGGAACCAACTATGGAGCGTACTGACTCAAACGAACAAAAGGGATCTCATAGTCAGTCACAGAAACATCTCCCTGAGTAAGGGCCATAAACTCTCTCTTCTTCTCATCAAGATACCTCGGTCCCAAATATCTCTTCCGGAAAGCAAACTCAAAGAAATTCCAATCTCTCTCGGCCTCTGGAACTCCGGTAGTAATGGTGACCCACCAAGTGTAGGCATCACTCTGAAGCAAAGAGATCACACAACCCAATCTGCGAGCACCCACACAACCCATCTGAGCTATGATGCGAACGGTCTTCTCTAACCACAGCTCGGATCTCTCAGGAGTAGACCCTCTAAACTCTTCGGCCCATAGACTACGGAGCCTCTCCAATGGTAAACTGTTATCATCCCCTCTAGGCTAAGCTGCAGCCTGAGCTCTCGCAACTGAGGCCTGGAAAGCTTCCGCTATAGCTTGCACAAGCGAGGTCATATCTATTCCAACTGGACCTTGGCCACCTTGGCCTCCCTGAGGTCCCTCTCCCTCGACTCCCGCCTTGTCTCCCTCACCGGGCGGAGCAGGTGGTGGTGGTGGAGGAGCTCCAACTCCAGCGGCAGCAGGCCCCTCTATATGAGCCTCCACTCCAACCACCGGCTCAACAGGAGCCGCAACACGTGGTTCTTGACGAACCACCCTCGGCCTACCTCTCGGCCTAGACATCGCTCACAAACAATAACTACAACCACAACAAACATACAAAATTTTGGGTTAGCAAGGCAAGGCTTCCAAGTGCTCAAGTACGTTCCCTCACTTTAAAAATTCTTTTCCGATGTAATAGTAGCAATGGGACTCTAACAACATGCTTTAAAACAAATCAGCGAGCATACTTGTTACACAAGCAATCATGCTTACAAGGCAAGCAAACACCGTGCATATCAATACAAAACTCAACTTACCTCACTTACCTGCCCAAGGTCTCGGTAACCTTAGGCTCTGATACTCAACTTGGAACCCTTTAGAGATGTCAAAATGCCCAAATTTAGGCCTGTGTTTCGAAACAGTCAAAGCCCGTTTCGAAACACTAGCTTCAATTCAAAAAGTCAGACACCCGTTTCGAAACGCATCCACCCCGTTTCGGAACAGGGTCTCGTTTTAGCCTTGCCGTTTCGATACCAGTTTCGGAACGGCAATTCCAGTGGCAAAAGTGTTTCGAAACTTGTTTCGAAACAGGGCTCACAGTGGCCAAAACATATCGAAACGAGTTCCGATACGGGGGCCCTGGAACCATACCCGTTTCGAAACAGGACAACACGTTTCGAAACACCTGCTGCCTACAAACTTCCAAAATCAGTTTTAGACATTCCCAAGTGATTCCAAACGTCCGAAACGACTACAAGAAGCATACAAATCATACAAGTACATTTTAGAGGCATGCTCCCTAGCAACCACACTAGACATACACAAGATATACAAAAGGCATCCATTCCAAAGACCATACATGGCATTACAAAAAGCATGCTTCAACAAGGCCAACACTTAGACAAGTTTAAGGTAGGCAAAAATACTAACATGGTTTACAAGCAAGGCATACAACCAAAAGCCAAATTAACAAACACATAAAAGGAGTCTAACATGCTCCTAAACAACAACATAATGCATCAAAAGCATCATAGCACGAATACATGTCCCAATTTTTTGACCATTACATCATAGTTAAAATGTTCATACTTGGTAGCTAAACAAGCACCACGAAGCACACTTGGAGGCCCCTTCTTGCACTTAGCAACCCACGAGCTACTGATCTGCATTGTCGAACATAGAGAGCGTAATCAATAAAGCTTAGTGAGGGTAAGCTCTTTAAAAACAAACCTCGACAATGTAGGGTCCAAGCACGATCTCAACCAAGGTAAATGCTTGATCATACCTTCAGTCCTCAAGAGCCAAAATGTCAATGATGCATGAACAATTATCCAATAATATGTCATGCTCAACAAGCTCATTTCCACAACATATGTAAGCACATATAATCATCCAAAAGGAAACACATCTCCACATCATATTGATACACATATCAATTTATATTGGCACCTAGCTATGACTCGAATACGCGGATAAACACGTTGGAACTCACATCCAACAACCACTTTACCTCACGGTGGGATTACACTCATCACCGGTCTCGCGGAGGGGATTCCACTCATCCTCACGCCCCTTCGATGGGATTCCACTCATCATCGACTAATATATATAACAATTTCCAGGCGAACCCGTACTCCTCCTTGGTGACTCAACGCCACCAAGGCCGTGCGCGAATTTGACTCATGTGTGCACACTAACATCCTAATGATCGATCATTTGTACCTAAGCATACTAGTGCCAACATTTAACTCAATCCACATTATCAATTACAACCAATTCTGTGCTTAGCACGTACTCACCATGATCACAATCATGAACAATCCACATGCATATCACAATGCATCATAACCATGCCTCACCTCACATGTATAACACATTATACATAAATCATTATATCATAAACATCACGAGGCATAAACATCAATTAAAAGTTCAACCAATGTCTCTAGTTTAAGCTTAGGATTAGGCTACCACCCTAATCCTAACTCTAGGTGGGTCTACCAAACCCGACCTAGTCCACATGCTCGAACCAAACACTTAGAAAACGCTTTGAAAACATTAACTACTCACCTATACTTCCAAGCTCAAATACCAAGCAAGCAACCACCTTCACGCTTCCGGATTCACTCCCGATGTCTCACCAACACAAGTTCTTGCCTCTAAACAACCTCAACACAAAACAAACAACTTTCAATCAGCCCAAGCATCAATGTAGTTAACCTGGAATACAAATCAAACATCAAACTCAACATTTCAAGCCATGAACAAACCCCAAATTTACCAAACTCGTGCAGCCCATAAACCTCAATCAAAACTCATGATTCCAACACTTTTTATACCCTCAAATGATTCCAAAGCAACCTCCAACCATAGTACTAACATTAGCCCACCAATTCCAACCCCAAACAGCCCCCAAAACTCACCCAAAACCGTTCAAAAACCCCTTTTAAACCCAATCTCGGGAATGTGTTCAAAACCATGTAAAATTCATATATGTTAAACCATTTGACTCATAGACTTCATATCTAACCTCATTAAATCGAAATTTTAGGTTTAACCATATAAAGCTATCATTTTTAACTAAATCCTCTAAAAACTCAATTTCCAAAACCTTTATGAAAATAAAAACTATTTGTACTTTTGAAGAGAGGAGGTTGAGGACAAGTCAAAATTGATATTACCTTTCAAAACTGAGTTGAAATGAAGAAGCAATGTGATGGAATAGTGGAAGGAGGGTGAGAGCTCTCTTTCACGTTGGTTTTTGTTTTGGAGAAGAGAATGAATAGTGAAAAGATAATAAAATGGGATTTAAATTGAAAATTGCATTATTTACAAGTTTGCCATTAATGAATGGCTATTTTCCATTTTCTCAAAAATCTCTTCAAATTGCATTTCATTCATTTTAGCCCAACTAAAAAATACTTGTTTTTGAAACCCGAGGCCCAAAAGATTATTTTGATTATAAAACCAAACCCAAAATGTTATTAAAATATTATTTTCACCCGACCCCTAAACCCGGGTGTTACAATAAGGCAAAGGTTGGCTTGTTCATCGTCGGTGGAGTCCTCATCACTCCAAGTAGCCACATTTGCCTTCTTCTTATTGCTTGAAGTGCTTGCCCTCTCCCTTTTCATGGATTCTCATTCATGCTCTCTCAATGCTTTCTTCATGAACGGGGCACACTTCTTGAAGAGATGAACTATCTCTTCTTCTTCATCCTCCTCTTCACTTGAATAGACATGATGGCAAGTGGAGGACTTGAGAGCAATGTCATTGGTGTTGATGCCAAGCCCCTTGAGCTTCTTCTCTCCTATAACTCTAATTTCTTCCCTCTTCTTCTCATCTTCTTTGTTCTTCTTCATGATTTGATGAGTAAGGAGTGACCCCATGAGTTCATCAAGCTTCAAGGTCTTCAAATTCTTTGCTTCGATGATGGCGGTCCTCTTTGAGTCCCAAGACTCGGGAAGTGAGTAGATGAGCTTACGGACAAGCTTTTCTTCCGGGATGGCTTCTCTATAGCCTTTGAGACCATTGGTGATAGTGGAGAACCTATCAAACATCTTCTCGATGTTCTCTTTCGGATCCATTTTGATGTTCTCATACTCTAAGGTGAGGAGCCCAATCTTGGTCTCCTTAACTTCATCGATTCCCTCGTATGTGACTTCAAGCTTGTCCCATACCTCCTTGGCACTCTCACAAGAAGACATTTTCTCATAGATGGTTGGGTCAAATGCACAAAAGAGGATGTGCAAGGCTTTGCAATTTAGCTCCATCTTCTTGCGATCGTCGGCACTCCCCTCCGTTTTGCTTCGTTGAGGCACGAGCGAACCATCTTCAACTATGTCCCATAGCTTGTAGTCTCTAGACTTGATGAAGAACTTCATCTTTATCTTCCAATGGGCATAGTAGGTTCCGTCGAAGAAAGGCAGTTTCTCGATGGATTGCGCCATTTGAGCCGGTTGGGTGAAATGATGATCGAGCTTGCCGGATCTTCTCAATAGGATTTTAATCCTTTTCGATTGAGCCAAGCTCTGATACCGATTGTTGAGTTTTGTGGTGCTCGATTTCTTCAACTGATCTTGCTCACCAAGTGGTGGAGAGGTGGAATTTTGGGTGGATGTGGTGTAGAAGCCAAAAAGTAAATGACACAATGATTTTAGAGTGGTTCAACCTTCTAACCAAGGTCTACATCCACTACCTTAGCTTCCCACTAAGGATTTCCAATCAATCCACTATTGATTCGTCCCCTTTTCTAGGCTTAGGAGGAAACCCTTATATGCCGGTCAAGCTTTCTACCCAAAGCCTTGATCAACCCCTCTTTACAAGAGAAAAGAAATATGCAAAATTAAATCCCTCTAATAGGTATTTGTTTGCTCAATAATGCACTCACCCAAAACCTAAAACACTTGAGCAAATTTGACAATTTTGGCTCACTAGTGTTTGTCTATACAAGGAATTGACAATTTAAGTACAAAGACACTTTTTGATCATTTGTTGATTGACAATTGAAGCATTAACCATATCTTGATGCTTGGAGGTCCCTTTTATACTCCTTAATGAGTTTGTAGCCGTTACTAGCCGTTGGGATGATTTGGAGCCGTTGAGGACTTTAATTCCCTTCATTAATGCTATTCTGCAGCCTACCGTATCGATACGCCTGGACCCGTATCAGTACGGCCTTCATCAGAAACTAGCCGTTGGGCTCTAGCCAGCCTAGGCGTATCGATACACTTGAGGGCGTATCGGTACGGTATGGCGTTTAAAAGACCGTTGGGAAATATGACCGTTGGGGTTGTTAAATAGGGATCAGTACTCTTACCAGGCGTATCGAAACGATCCCTCACCATATCGAAACGGCCAAGCCTGTTTCGATACGGGTTTTGGCAGTGACCAAACTGGGAAAAGAAGGTATCGATACGGGTTGGACCGTATCGGTATGAGTACTTTGAAAACACAAGTTTGGCTGTTTTAAAGCATGAAAAATCTTGCCAAAAACCTTTTAAAATACCTCAAACATATATTCAAGTTGTTTGGACTTAAAACCCAGTTTTAAATTCTTTGCAAATTAGTCCAAAACATTTTTCAATTATTATATCAAAACAGTAGTTCTACAAACCACAAACCTCAAACATTAAACCATAAAACACAAACTCCAAATCATAAACCATAAACTATAAACTTCGAACATAAACCATGAACCCCAAACATTAAACCAAAAACTCTAAACCCTAAACAATAGACTTTGACCCCTAAATCATAAACCTCAAAATCTTAACTCAAACCATAAACCATAAACAATAAACCTCAAACCATAAACAATAAATCATAAACCATGAGCTCCAAACCCCTAAACCTTAAATCATGAACCCTAAAAACCCAAACCCCAAAACCATAAATCATGAACCTCAAACATTAAACGATAAAACAAGAACTCCAAACCATAAACCTTACATCATGAACCCTAAAACCCAAACCTTTAAACCCCACATCATAAACCCTAATATACAAACCCAAACCTTGAACTCCAAACACTAAACCATAAACCCTAAACCTAAAAAATCCTAAATATTAAATCATAAACCCTAAAATAAAATAATAATCAATATCAAAACAAGGGAAAAATACGAAGCTATAATTTTAATGGTAAAATGGTACATTCATGCATAACTCTTATCTTTTAACTTCATCATAAATTTTAGAACCAAACACCTTGATGTACTAGCAACCATCTTTCATCCATCTTTTTAATACACAAGTGTTATTTAATACAACACACATCTTTTACATTCGTTGTACCAAACGAGGCGTTGATTCATTAAATGGTTTTACGATTCTCAGCTGATGTTGTGGTGGTTAAGGATTTGTGATAAATTAGAATAAGTTTCTAACAAAGGAATCATAACTAGAGACTAATGGCAGATGTAGCAGCACAAGAGAATCCCCTCTCACAAACACTATTGGACGGTCGAAGAGAGAATCTGACCAAACCATATGGATTAGAGTTGTCACATGAGGCTGCTTAATACTGTCACTGCAAGTGGGGGGGGCATTATGTATTCTAACCGTTTTTAATTTATTTTTTAGGGCTTTGGTTGGGGTTTGGGCATCAAATTTGTTGTATCTATTGGGTTATTTTCTTTTCCTTCCATTCTTTTAATCCAATAGGCCATTAGAGGGGTGGAATCAGAACAAAATGGGGCTGAAAGTGAATTATAATTTATTGTTAGAGTTAAATTGTAATTTTACCAATGAATTAGCTTATAGGTTTATAATTTTATAAGGATTAAATCATAATTTTATCATTTTAAGAGGATATACAACAATTTTACCATATATTAACTTATAAATTTAAAATCTTAAGAGAGGTTTGATGCATAATTTTACCATTTAAGGGGACAAGGCACGTGCCAGCCCTCATAGGTTCTCCTCTGGGCCATGCATGAAAAGCTTCACTTTGTATGTTTTGCTTCTCTTCGGTGAAATTTTATCTCAGGTTTACTGTAAATGTTTGATACTTTAAGATTGATATATACATAACATGGCGTTTGGTTCACAAATTTAGCAATGGTAATATTATATTTGGAATTACACCCAATGTTTTAGTTAGGACGATTATTTGGTAAACCTATATTTGATTTTGATATAACAAGGACTATTTTGTAAAAAAGAATACATTTTTAAATACTCAATTGACTCACAAAATTGACAAGGATTCAAACTTAAAATATTTTCTAATTCAAAACCTTAAACCCCAAAGTTTTTCTAAGTGTTTTGGTACTAAAAAACAACCAATTTGGTACATGAGTACCGATACGGCCTACAATTTTTCGCTACTGGAAAACTGGTTTTTGCTTAATGGCTATAGGGTACTGATAAGCATGTAGTCGTATCGGTACGCCCTTCATACCTAGAAACCAAATTTTCTTCTGAGTATCGGTACGTCTTATAGCGTACCAGAATGGGGGGGGGGGTTAAAGATTTGCTAAATCTTTGCATTTAATTTTTGACCGTTGCCTTGTCAGTTTTATTGGAACCATAACTTTGAAAATTAGCTAACACGTACCGATACCTTATTAGGCGTATCAATACGAGTTTTCAACGAAAAATTTTAAGGATTCTAGTGAGAAAAATCAGTATCGGTACGGTACGACCCGTACCAATACCCTTTGTAAAAATTCACTTCGTACCGATACACCCTTTCGCATATGGATACCCTTTGTTTCCAACAACTATTTCTTCTTATGACAGGTATCGATACGCGTGCTCGAGTGCCGATACCCAATGTTGGCAGACAACATTTATTGCGAGAAAAATACAGCCCAGCGGCTATAATCAATATCTCAACTACCCAAACGACTAGAAATAAATGAAGGGGTATAAAATCATGTCTCCAAAGCTTCTTCAAAAACTATTGAAGATTCAACAAGTCTAAAGCATTTCAAGCACACATCCAACAATCTTTGAGCCTTTATTGTCATATCTTGTAAACCCAATTGAGTGATCTTAATTGTATTCTTTTTGTTCAAGTATCGAAGTTTGAGTGAGCCTACAATTGTACAAACAATTAGCCTTTGTGAGGATTCTTAGTTTTCTTCATTTGTATTTCTCTTTGTGAGAGTTCTTAAGGTTTTAGGGTATAAATGTAACACCTCTTTCCCGACCTGATCGAGAACCGGGTCGGAGCGTGCTACTAGTGAGCTATACAGTGATCGATGCGATAAAATTTCTTTCAATTTCAATAACTTAGATAATATTACACAATCAAAACTTTACCGAATATACATCATAGTCCAATTAACTCATAAGAAGGCAACAAGTAACCATTTAGGACCAAAATATAACTTTTACAAGTTTTAAGGACTAATCTATAAAAATTACAAATTAAAGGTCCTTCAATGCATTAGAGTACACCACAATGAAATTCAGAACAACATTGATTAGCCTGCAAAATTTCAAGCATAACGGTGATCAATCACTCATTCAATTTAATCATCCTAAACTCAGTGACTAAACTGTAAACAATACAATCCTTCAGTCTAATCTTTTTAACCACTTTAACTAACCCTGTATCGAAACGCTCAAGGCTGTTTCGATACGGGTGGACAATGGTCAACCTTATTGACCTTTCTCTTCATACCGTATCGATACAGATAAGCCCCGTATTGGTACGGGTTGACTCCCTCTGACTTTGACTTTGACCCATTTGGATACGCTGTGAACCCGTATCGAAACAAGGAATTCCAGTGACAAAATGTTCCGAAACGTCCCTAACTTGTTTCGGTATGCCCTGTTTTCTCAGGTTCAATTATGCTTACCCGTTTCGATACGGCCTGACGTGTAATGAAAGACTCTTGCTGGTTTTTATTCATTTTAAGCTAGCAAACATGGCCCAATTGCAATGAAACTTTACACACAACATTATAACCATATATTCTACTTGTACTTCAAGTTTTAGAGCCATATGAATCCATTTACTCGATTTTTTCCTTTTGTGCTAAAACATGCATTTAAGGCCATTTCCTACTATATAAAAAGACTCCTCTTAAACATAACACACATATAACACTTAACCATAACATAGACACAACAAAAGAGACTTAATGGACATATACATAGACCTTGCCACCAACTAGGAGTTTCAAGGGTCAATACACATTACCTAGAGCTTTGTTGTGACTTGTGCAACGCTTCAACTTCTCCGATCTCAATCCCAAAACTTGACTACCCTGAAATGGATGCAATGAGATGCATTATGCATACTTTGCCTAGTGAGGTAGTCACAATTACAATGGATGAATATGGTATGACATATACTATGCTTCAATGATAATCATAATATTAATATTGCAACAAACATTGCATACTCCTTCTTCATAGTAGCACATAGTATCATGCCGTCGATGGCAATATCATAATTGCATAGCAAAACAATATCAATAACCAATAGTTCCCTTGGATCGATTCATGGTATTTGGATACACGAATTCCACCTCTTCACCAAATTAAGAATGGTCAATCCCTCCGACATCTCCAATAAGACCAATACACAATACATCCCTCCGTCTCGCCAATCAATATAGGTCGTAGCCTTAGGACCGTAGTCCACCCGTACACTAAACTCATGAATTCTATGGCATGCCAATTTTATCCAATACTTCGAATCCAAGGTCCAATAATCCATAGTTCAATATCCGTGATTCATTAAGAATATTTCAACAATCATATAATCATAGAAATAAACAATGGCAATAAACTCATATCAATGACTCTACATGTCCATGCTTCAATGGTTTCCATGACAATGATAGCAATGCTATAGACAATGAATCGATGTAATGCTTACCAAAACTTACCAACATGACTTACAATTATGCTTCATGCAAATCCCTTAAAATCAATAGTTAGTAAATCAATAACAATGATTCGAGATGGCACCTAGCCACTCTCAAGACTCCGACTAGACTCACCTCGACAATCCGAAGCTCCTAAGGCTCTCGGATGGCGATACCCTTATTCCTAGCTTTCGATGGAGGCGATGGATTAATCTTTTCCACTTCTTGAGCTAGGAAGAGAAATCAGGAATCATTAGAATCAATATGACAATATCGATACTTGAATATACATTAGCTATTGTCAAAGCTTACCCTTAAGCTTGAAATTGATTATCTAATAATCAAGAGAATCGACGATTGATTTAGGGCTTTCACTTACCTGATCGATAGCTATGACTTGGTGTTCTTAAATCAAGGAAAGCCTAAGCTTAAGGTTCACAAATAGAGAGATGTGTGCTTGAGCTTGATGGAGAAGATGACAATGGAGGTGTGTGCTTGTTCTTTGAAAGCTAAAAGACGGGAATGGTTCTCGGTGAAGCTAAACAAATATGAAAGCTTTCTTTTGTTCATTTTAAGGGAATTTCAAACCTAATCATTACCCATCTTTCTTAAAGCCAATAGGAAGGTTTCCTTCAACCTAAGGTAAGCTATTTAATAACATTATCTACCTTTCCTTTATCCTTTCCAAATTATACATATAGATGACTATAAGTCATCTTTTCTGATCATTCACGTGAGAGAAGGTGAAAAGCAAGCTAGTGAATCATTACCTAATCATTTCTTTTCAATTTATCCTTTAAACAAATTCGAAACAGGGGACCCGTTTCGAAACGAGTGAAACCGTATTGAAACGGTTGAGCAAAAGTATAGAAGTTAGTTAATACCGTTGGAAACGTACCAGAATGCATATAAACGTTTCGAAACGTCTTACTTAGGCCGTTTCGGTACAAGTCTTAGTGTATCGAAATGCTTAGCTTAAAACATTAATTTGAGCATTCACAAAGCAATCTTAACTAAGAACTTGATTCAATTATAGTCCTTTAACAACATAATATGTAGCAAGGATTTGGTATTTCAATATTTTAATATCAAAACTCCAATCATCGGAATCCAATTCCGACTAGACCGGTTTTTCGGGGTGGTAGAACTCTCCCATGCTTAAGAAAAATTCGTCCTCGAATTTTTACCTGGAATTATGTCGCGATCAACCACTTGTTCATTGCCTCTTACATAATACATCTGTGCAGAAGCTTTAGATTCAGGCCAGTATGATTCTTTTGATGAACCTTCAGATTTTCCAAAGGATCCTTGCCTCGCTCCCTTGCCTCGAAAAGATTGAGCAGGGGATGGATTAGTCGATACAGAAACAAGCTTGTTAGGGTTTTCCGAGCATTCTCGAATGAAGTGACCCAAATCCTGCAAAAGAAACAAGCACCCGACTTCTTACGACATTGTCCTTCGTGTCGACGTTGACAGAAATTACACTTGGAAATTCTTGTCTCTTGTCTAGAGCCAACATCACTCTCAATGAGATTGACACCTGAAAGGGAACGAGCTACATCATGAGGTTTAGCAAAATAATCGAACTGGGAAGGTTGTGAATACACATTTTGCTCCAAGCTATGATACACCCCTTTCTTGGAAGATCTAGAGAAATGAGACTCATCTCGATTTCTCTTTTTAGACTTATTGGATCCACTACTTCTTTGAGTTCTTTGTGCTCCTTCCGTAGCTTTTACTCTGTTTACAAGATCTTGGAAATAAGTGATGCACAATGCTGTGAACATAAGACGTAATTCATCGTTAAGTCCAACAATGAACATCTGAAACTTTTCTTCCTCTTTCTTGATAAATTCAGCACCATATCAACAATACTTGCAAAAGTCGTGGATGTACTATTCGATCGGTTGTCCACCTTGTTTAAGACGAAGGAAGATGCTTCGCCTCTCGGAAAGATCAAATTCACTTATGTATTTCTTACGGAATTCTTTAAGAAAGAACTTTCAATTCACTGTATCCTCAAAGACAATAAGAATAATAGTCTCCCACCATTGTAGAGCTTCATCAGAAAGTAAAGCAAGGGCGCATTCAAGCTTATGTTCATCCGAACACCATAATTGCTTATTCAAAATTCATAAGGTATTGTCTAACCAATACTCAGCAATTTCAGGATTGTCATCATCCTAACCAGTGAAAGTGTAGGCTCGGTATTGAGATAACTTATCAATAGAGGCTCGAGGAGGTTGAGAAACATGTGGCGTAGGTTACACAACTTGATTAGTTCTTATCACATTCATGAATTGATGGAACATGTCAGCCATGTTCCGATAACACTCTTCCTGAGCTGTAGGTGCTTCAGGCTCCACACCCTAAACATGAGGGTTCTGTGGGTTCGAAGGATTTCCTCCTCGTACCTCCTCGCCATGAGTCGAGGAGTCAGAAGCAAACTCATTATCACGAGCTTTGTTAGTTTGAGACATATCTATATGACAACGAGATCGGATTAGTTGACAAGTCACAATACTCAACAAAATAACTCCTAGGTGGCAAAGTAACATAGCAAACAATATAAACATGGATAGGTTTAGTCCAGAACCGACTAAACTCTAGCTCTGATACCACTAATGTAACACCTCCTTCCTGGCCTGATCAAGAACCGGGTCAGAGCGTGCTACCGGTGAGCGATACAGTGATCGGTGCGATACAATTTCTTTCAATTTCAATAACTTAGACAATATTACACAATCAAAACTTTACCGAATATACATCTTAGTCCAATTCACTCATAAGAAGGCAACAATTAACCATTTAAGACCAAAATATAACCTTTACAAGTTTTAGGGACTAATGTGTAAATCTTAAAAATTAAAGTTCATTCAATGCATTAGACTACACCACAATGAAATTCAGTACAACATTGATTATCCTGCAAAATTTCATGCATAGCGGTGATCATTCACTCATTCAATTTAATCATCCTAAACTCAGTGACTAAACTGTAAACAATACAATCCTTCAGTATAAGCTTCTTAACCACTTTAACTAACCCTGTATCGAAACAGCCTTGTTGACCTTTCTCTTCATACCGTATCGATACAGATAATCCCTGTATAGGTACGAGTTGACTCCCTCTGACTTTGACCCGTTTCGATACGCTGTGAACCTGTATCGAAACAAAGAGTTCTAATGACAAAATGTTCCGAAACGTCCCTAACACGTTTCAATACGCCCTATTTTCTCAGGTTCAATTATGCTTACCCGTATCGAAACGCCATCACCCGTTACGGCCTGGCCTGTAATGATAGATTCTTGCTGGTTTTTATTCAATTTTAAGCTAGCAAACATGGTCCAATTGCAATGAAACTTTACACACAACATTATAACCATATATTCTACTTGAATGTCAAATTTTAGAGCCATATGAATCCATTTACCCGGTTTTTACCTTTTTGTGCCAAAACATGCATTTAAGGCCATTTCTTACTATATAAAAGACTCCTCTTAAACATAACACACATATAACACTTAACCATAACATAGGCACATCTAAAGAGACTTAATAGACTTATACATAGACCTTGCCACCAACTAGGAGTTTCAAGGATCAATATACATTACTTAGAGCTTGATTGTGACTTGTGCAACGCTTCAACTTCTTCGATCTCGATCCCAAAACTTGACTAACCTGAAATGGATGCAATGAGATGCATTAGGCATACTTTGCCTAGTGAGATAGTCAGAATTACAATGGATGAACATGGTATGACATATAACATGCTTCAATGATAATCATAATATTAATATTGCAACAAACATTGTATACTCCTTGTTCATAGTAACACATAGTATCATGCCGTCGATGACAATATCATAATTGCATAGCAAAACAATATCAATAACCGATAGTTCCCTTGGATCGAGTCATGGTATTTGGATACACGAATTCCACCTCCTCGCCAAATCAATGAATGGTCATTCCCGCTGACATCGCAAATAAGAGCAATAAACAATACATCCCTCCACCTCGCCAATCAATATAGGCCGTAGCCTTAGGACCGTATTCCACACATACACTAAACTGATGAATTCTATGACATGCCAATTGTATCAAATACTTCGAATCCAAGGTCCAATAATCCATAGTTCAATATCCATGATTCATTAACAATATTTCAATAATCATAGCAATAAACAATAGTAATAAACTCATTTCAATGATTCTACATGTCCATGCTTCAATGATTTCCATGACAATGATAGCAATGCTATAGACAATGAATCAATGCAATGCTTACTAAAACTTGCCAACATGGCTTACAATTATGCTTCATGCAAATCCCTTAAAATCAATAGTTAGTAAATCAATAACAATGATTCGAGATGACACCTAGCCACTCTCGAGACTCCGACTACACTCACCTCGACAATCCGAAGCTCTTAAGGCTCTTGGATGACGATACCCTCATTCCTAGTTTTCGATGGAGACGATGGATTAATCGTTTCCACTTCTTGAGCTAGGAAGAGCAATAAGGAATCATTAGAATCAATATGACAATATCGATACTTGAATAGCCATTAGCTATAGACAAAGCTTATCCTTAAGCTTGAAATTGATTATCTAATAATCAAGAGAATCGATGATTGATTTAGGGCTTTCACTTACCCGATCGATAGCTATGACTTGGTGTTCTTAAATCAAGGAAAGCCTAAGCTTAAGTTTCGCAAATGGAGAGGTGTGTGCTTGGGCTTGATGGAGAAGATGACAATGGAGGTGTGTGCTTGTTCTTTCAAAGCTAAAAGATGGGAATGGTTCCCGGTGAAGCCAAACAAATATGAAAGCTTTCTTTTGTTCATTTTAAGGGAATTTCAAACCTAATCATTACCCATCTTTCTTAAAGCCAATAGGAAGGTTTCCTTCAACCTAAGGTAAGCTATTTAATAACATTATCTACCTTTCCTTTATCCTTTCCAAATTAGACATATAGATTACTATAAGTCATCTTTTCTGATAATTCACATGAGAGAAGGTGATAAGCAAGCTGGTGAATCATTACCTAATCATTTCTTTTCAACTGATCCTTTATACATATTCCAAACAGGGGACCCGTTTCGAAACGAGAGAAACCGTATCGAAATGGTTGAACAAAAGTCCAAAAGTTAGTTAATACCGTTGGAATCGTATCGAAACACATATAAACATTTTAAAACGTCTTACCTAAGCCGTTTCGATACGAGTCTAAGTGGATCGAAACGCCTAGCTTAAAACATTAATTTGAGAATTCTCAAAGCAATCTTAACTAAGAACTTGATTCAATTAGAGTCCTTTAACAACATAATCAATACCAAGGATTCGATATTTCAATATTTTAATATCAAAATTCCGATCATCGAAATCCAATTCCGACTAGGCCAGTTTTTCAAGGTGTTACAATAAACCTTAAGGGGAGTTGCAAGGTTATCTCCTTGAGCCTCAAAAGGAAAGCAAATCTAGTGGATTTGAGAAATCCTTAGTGTGGATAGCTAAGGTAGTGGATGTAAACCTTAATGAGAAGGTTGAACCACTCTAAATAGCTTGTGTTATTCTTCTTTGCTTCCACCAGTTTTTTAAATTGCCAATTCACCCCCTCTTGGCCATCTTGCATTGATTGTTCATCCCAACAATTGTTATTAGAGATACACTCATTGGAAGGCTTCACATCCTCTTGAGTCGATCCTAAGGTGTTCAATCAATCCACAATTCAAGCCATGACCTCTACATCTGGCAACTACCTCACCGAGTCACAATCCATCACTAAGCTGTCCTATTTCATTGGGGAAAACTTCCTTATTGGAAGAATAGGAAGAGACTCTTCATCAAGTCAAATGACTACCACCTTTATGATATAGTAGAAGATGAGACATCTATTCCGATGAAGGAAGAAGAAGACCGACGTGTCCCTAAGAAAAGGCAAGAGTATACCGATGAAGAACGGAGAAAGATGCAAATCAAAGACAAAGCCATGCAAATACTTTTTTGTGCTCTTGGACCGAACGAGTATGCCAAGATTTCTTCTTGCATTAGTGCAAAGAAGATATGAGACAAGCTTGATGTTACATATGAGGGCACCAATGAAGTCAAGGAGACCAAGATTGGACTCCTAAATCTTAGCTATGAAAACTTCAAGATGGAACTAGATGAAGACATCACTATGGAGAAGTCATTTTAGAAGACAAGCTTGTTCGAAAGCTTATCTACTCTCTTCTCGAGTCACGAGACTCAAAGAATACCACCAACGTCGAAGCCAAGGATCTCAAGATCTTAAAGCTTGATTCTCTTTTGGGATCTCTTCTCACTCATGAGATCATGAAGAAAGTAAGAGAAGATGAGAAGAAGAAGGAAGAGAAGAAGATGAAGAAGAAGGAAGTGGAGAAGAAGAAGATGGGAATTGCTCTCAAAGGTTCACAAGAGGAGATTGATTCAAGTGAGGAAGAAAATAAAGAAATGGCTATGCTAGCCAAGAGATTCACAATGTTCATGAAATCCAACCGAGAAAGAAAGTTCCAATGAAGAGAAGGTTTCAAGAAAAAGAAAAAGGAGGAAGAAAAGGATCAAATTGTTTGTTGTGAGTGCAAGAAGCCGAGACACATCAAATTTGATTGTCCCCAACTAAAGAAGAAGAGCTTGAAGAAGAAGAAGAAGCTCAAGGCTCATGTTGCTACTTGGAGTGATGAAGAATCATCCGATGAGGTGGAGCAAGAAGTAGCAAATCTTTTTCTCATGGCATTGGAGGGGGATCCTAAGGTGTAACATCCCAAAATATACCCTAAAAGTATGTTACAACTTTAATTATGTTGAAATTAGACTAAGGATATCTTTAGCATCAATGAATGAATAAGTTAAAGATCATCTTCGAAACAAAAAAGAATCGAGTGACCAAAATAAAAGGACTAAATTGAAAATCATGATTGTAATGTTCCAAACTCTGACTTAGAAGTATGCTTCAGGGGGTCACTAATTAAAGTACTTTAGATTTTAAGATCATTATAGAACAATCAAGTGATTTGGGACTAAATCGAAAGTTTGAAGGAATAGATAACCATCTTTATAAAGGACTAAACCGAATTGTTGTGACACTTCTACAGTTGCATGGTAAAAAAAATTAAGTACAAGGGTTTGTACATGTGGCAATCTAAGATTAAGACAAGGATGGAGAGGGTCGGCTATGAAGGAGGACAATTAAGTTGTCTTCTTTCATCCTCCATCAACCGAACCTAAGAAATTAGAAAGAGATATATATATATATATATATAGAGAGAGAGAGAGAGGATAAGTTACAACCATGGAGTTCTTGAAGAATTGAGGTCAGCTAGCTAATTTTGGGATGTAGTTCGATCACTTAGGGAAAAAAGGTAAGCACTCTTGTTTTACCTCTTGTTCTAGAGCTTTAATTGAGAACTTCATGTGAATGTTACAATGTAATTTAGATGTTAATGGTTTGGTTAGTAAGAGATAGATTTATGCTATGAAATCTTCTTGAATATTTGAATGCTTCATGTATTTGGAATGAATCTTATGTGCGTGTAGTTGTTTGGTTGCTAAGGTCATGAAATTTTCAAGCGATAAGTAATGAATTCTTAAATGTGTTATTCTTGTAACATATTTGAGTTGCTTGCTGCTTGAAAAAGAAACTCTAAATTGTAGATATTGGAGTATTCGAATTGTCTAATGAATCACCCTGTAAATTCGAACATAAGGCTATTTTAAAATCATGGACTGTTTGTGTACATATACGAGTATGTTGGACTGTTTTCATATGTATAAAAATGTATACATGTGTTTTGGACTGTTTGTGTACATATACAAGTATGCTGGACTGTTTTCATATGTATAAAAATGTATACATGTGTTTTGGACTGTTTGTGTGCATATACAAGTATGCTGGACTGTTTTCATGTAACCCCCTTAGCCCAGCCTAGACGTTGGACCCGAACTACGAAGATTACACGGGGAAAACCAAAGTCAACCTTGAATAACAACTATTTTTTTCTTTTTATCTTCTCTAGATGCACATTAAGCATATGTGATTACCTAAGAATCATATGAGAGAAGGACACATCGTTCGGAAAACAATTAGGGACTCAATTGCATAAATTACACTTTTAGGGACCAAAATGTAATTTTTAGAAAACATAAGAACTTAATAGATTTTAAGCTTACCATTATGTAATTAGTCATATTACATGCTCCTTTGTCAAAGTTCAACTAAAAAGGACATTCCAAGCTCAAGCAATTGCATCCACAACATTCAGGACTAAAATGTAAAACATGGAAACTTAAATCAATTCAAAATCATCATACAACGGTCACCCGTTTCGGAACACCAAACCTTGTACCGAAACGCTCGTATCAAAATGGTGTTGACCGTTTCAGTACTCAGGTGTGTTCCGAGACCATTATTGAAACAGGCCTCTCCAGTGGCCAAACTGTTCCGAAACACATTCAGCTGTTCTAAAACGCCATGGCCATTACAAGCCTCCGTTTCGAAACAGTTAAGGGTGTTTCGATACACCCGGCACCGTGACAGCAGAAAATGCTGGTTTTTCATACTTTTTCACACTCAAATCAACCTCGGGACATGCCACGACATGCATACATCAATGATACATATCAACAATCATCATATCGAAGCTATAGCCTATCTATAGCAACCAACACATAAGCAAATGCACTAAAGGCATGCTCCCTAGTTTGCCAAAACCAAAACAAGTCAAAACTCCAAATAAACCAGAATCCATACTCCAAAGGCCATTTACAACTCAAGTATAGGCTGTAACCCCCTTAACCCGGCCTAGACGGTTGACCTGAATTAAGAAAGTCACACGGGGAAAACCAATGTCAACCCGAAAGTCAACCTTGATTAACGACCTTTTTTTTTTCTTTTTAATCTTGTCTAGATGCACTGAAAACCTAATTGTGATCACACAAACATCATACTAAAAGATCACACACATCAGAGGTTAAACAGGGACTCAATTGAGCAAATTACAACTTTAGGGACCAAATTGTAATTTCTGATAAATATGAGGACTTAAGCCAAATTAATGTTACCATATTTTAATTAGTCAGGTTTTATGCTTCTCTGTGAAAAATCAGCTCAAAAGGACTTCCCAAACTCATACAATTGCACAAACAAGTTTCAGGACCAAAACGCAAACAAATCAAAACATATAACCGCCACTGTCAGCCCCCAACGGTCGACCGTTCCGAAACGGGGGACAGCCCGTTCCGAAACGCGGGACCGTTCCGCAACGGGTACCGAAACGGGGGTCTGGCAGTGGCCTTTCCGTTTCGGAACGGCCCCTCCCGTTTCGGACGCCTGGGCTCATTTAAGGCACCCGTTCCGAAACGGTAGGTGCTGTTCCGAAACACCCTGCCCAGATTGCTTCAAAACACCACTTTAAACATGCAATTACACAACCAATCATGCTCGGAAAGTCACCAAACTTTGCCAACATGCAATTCAACATACATATGACATATTAGCATCAACAATTCAACCAAACATCATCATATGCAGAAAGCCCCAATTCTATAGGCATGCTTCCTACACAAGCTAGCTAATCAAGCACCAAACTTACAAAACAAGCATATAAGGATCTCATCCAAAAACCAACAATCTTAACATCAAGAAACATACTTAGGGAGCACAAAACACCTCCCAAAACATACACATTGGTTCCCCATTGCCAAATCACTCAAAAGCTAAAATGTTTAACAAAAACCTTCCATACATTGAGCTTTACTTGCACTTGAATTCTTGCCCTTATTGCTGCCCTCAAAAGGTCTTTAATGCTCTGCATTATTGAATCAAGAAAACGAAGAGAGCGTAAGCAAAAGCTTAGTGAGGAATGCTCTTAAAAACCATTCAATAATGCAACTTAAACCATTTACAAAACATGCTTCAAATCCACATTTGCTCATGCTCAAAACCTTACTTAAAACAAGCAATTCCATGCTTCAACATAAACATTTAAAACAAGCATCTCATGCTTCAATATATATACTTAACATGTCATATTGGCACAAGTGATACATTTCATTTCTTAAAACAAGTTCATCAACTTCCCAAGGACTTTTAAACACCTTGGTCCCAAGGACTTTTAAACACCTTGGCCATGGACTTTTAAACACCATGAATAAGGACCACACAAGGACTTTTAAACACCTTTGTGTCCATAGCTTGAATCACCCCAAGGACTTTTAAACACCTTGGCCCCAAGGACTTTTAAACACCTTGGCCCCATGGACTTTTAACCACCATGGAAAAGGATCACCTAAGGATTTTTAACCACCTTAGAGTCCACAACATGAACCATCCAAGGACTTTTAACCACCTTGATGTTCATAAGTAACAAGGCTCACTCAAGGACTTTTAACCACCTTAGTGACCTTAACATTTTAAAACCTCACTTGCCAATACACATCATTTTCATCATTTACATCACTGTTTTAAAGCATAAAATCAAGCCATATTCATCATGCATTTAAAAGCATCTAACCACATCATTTCAATGTATAAACACAAGGAACTCCTACCTAGAGTTACCTTCAACATATGGCTTATATCAACAGCAAAAACCATGCTAAAACATGCTTCCAAAACAGTATGTAAAACATGCATATAATCATTTTGCATCACAACAAAATCATGGCCACCACTAGAGAGAATTTCCGAAAACTTACGCTCGAGCTTAGCAAAGTTGTTTAGACTTAAACTAAGCTCCCAAGACATTGGTTTCAAAGCCGAAAACCCAATTTCACTCACCGATTCCACTTCGCCACTTGCCGAAGTACGAATTCAAGCTTCCGGATCAACAACTCTTGGATCCAAGGATGCCTCCCCTGATCAAACACATTAAAACAGAGATTTAATGCATCATCAAGCATCAAAAGCTTCAATGAAAGCACTCAAACTCGCTGCTCTCATTCCCACACCAATTTCGGCCACCAAACACAACCGAAATTGCATCAAAACCACCTCTCAACCAAGCCCAGCCACAAACCAGCAAAACCTAACATCCATCAACACCATTTAACATCTAAAAACAACCTATAAACATCCTTATACCTCCAGCAACATCAGATCCACAAGATCACCACAAAAACATCCAAGAATCATAAGCTAAACTTAGGAAACTCAACCTATCCGGGATTGCATTAATCAAAACTCATTTCCTTATCAATTTAGAGTTCATTTAACATCAAAAACACATCTCAAATCACATATCAACCAGATCTAACGAAAAATCATGAAAACCATCAAATCTTGCATTATAAGCTAAGATACAATTCCAAACTCAAAAGCCTTTAATTAAACATCAATTAAGAGTTGAGAACTTGGGAATTTCAGTAAAGAACTGATAGTTTAGAGGAGAAGGACGTTCTTACCTCCAAACTTGTGTTTCCCCACTTTTTGGAATGAAAATCCTTGAAGAATCAAGAAGCAATTGAAGAGGTTTTGAAGATATGTTGATTAGGAATCAAATGAGAGTTGAATGGAGGAATTTAGATGAAGAAATCAGATTCAATTCTCTGGAAAAGCAGTGTTTGGTTTGAGAGAAAATGAGAGAAAGAAAATTAGCAAAGTTGGTTACAAAATCAAAAAATAGCCAAAATGGCTTCCCTCCAATTTTAGTAATCTTTAAAATCAGATTTTAGACTTAAAATATCTTAGAAAAATCTGGAGAAATCATCTTTGGATTAATAGCCCCTTAAAGATTCAAAGTTTCAACTCTTTATAAAACAGCCACCAAACTTTCGAAATTTACATTTTGGTCACTAGCCAAAATGTCATACTTCCAAAACCCATTTTTCAAAATTGATTTCACAGTTCACTTAATTATATTAAAAGATGATTTTAGAACATTTTTCCATATTTTTAATGCAACCCGAACTAGGCTTTCCTAAATTCACCTCTATAGATTCGAACAGCACTTTGACCAAACCGGTCAACGCCCAAAACTTCTAAGCCCAAAACCGGGGCGTTACAACTCTCCCCCCCTTAAGAAATTTCATCCTCGAAATTTACCTGAAGGAAAGAGATAAGGAAACTGCTTCAGCATGTCTTCCTTCCGCTCCCACGTGGCTTCCTCAACACCGCGATGCTTCCACAGCACCTTCACCAACTCAATGGTCTTGCCACGAAGAACCTTGCTATCCGAATCCAGAACCTTCACCGGTTCCTCATCATAGGTCAAATCCGGATTCAGTTCCACTTCCTCCACAGGCATCACATGCGAAGGATCAGATCTATACTTCCGAAGCATAGAGACATGAAACACATCATGGATCTTCTCCAACTCTTGAGGTAACCTCAACCGATACGCAACAGGACCCACACGCTCAACCACCTCATATGGTCCAATGTATCTAGGGCTCAACTTGCCCTTTCGGCCAAAACGCATCACCTTCTTCCAAGGCGAAACCTTCAAGAACACACGGTCACCCACCGCATACTCTATCTCCTTACGCTTCAAATACGCGTAAGACTTCTGCCGATCAGAGGCCGCCTTCAACCGCTCACAAATGAGCTTCACCTTCTCAGTGGTCCCTTTCAACAAAGCAGGCATCGAAACCAACTTTTGACCAGTTTCAGCCCAACAAAGAGGAGTCCTACACCTCCTCCCGTATAAAGCCTCATAAGGTGCCATCTGTATGCTCGCCTGATAACTGTTGTTATAAGCAAACTCAACCAAAGGCAGATGCTTCTCCCAAGAACCTTGGAATTCAATCACACAACACCTCAACATATCCTCCAAAATCTGGATAACTCGCTCAGACTGACCATCCGACTGAGGATGATAGGAGGTACTGAAATGCAACCTCGTACCCAGAGCTTGATGCAAACACTGCCAAAATCGCGATGTGAACCTCGGATCCCTATCCGACACAATCGACTTAGGCACACCATGCAGCCTCACAATCTCAGCAATGTACAGCTCTGCCAGCTTGTCCAACGAGAACGTAGTATGCACAGGCAAGAAATGCGCACACTTCGTCAGGCGATCCACAATCACCCAGACCGAATTCTTCTTTGATGGAGACAAAGGTAAACCAGATACGAAATCCATGGTAACCCTTTCCCACTTCCACTCAGGGATTTTCAACGGTTGCAACAACCCTGAAGGAAACTGATGTTCAGCCTTAACTCGCTGACACACCAAACACTTGCTAACAAACTCCGCAACATCCTTCTTCAAACCAACCCAATAGTACTCATCACGAAGATCACGATACATCTTAGTACTACCAGGGTGCATAGCAAAAGGACTACTATGGCCTTCAGTCAGAATAGCACGCCTCAACTCAGCATCATTGGGCACTACTATCCGACTCCCAAAACACAGCACACCATCATCATTGAAACAGAAATCCGAAGGTCTACCCTCCGCGATATCCTGAACATGAGACACCAAGGAATCATCCAACAACTGCTTATCCTTGATCAACTGAACCAATGATGGTTTCACTTGCAACTCAGCCACAAGACCACCATCACGCGATATGCTCAAGCTAGCAAACATGGCTCTCAACTCAACAGCTACCTTCCTACTCAAGGCATCAGCAACAACATTAGCTTTTCCAGGATGATACTCAATCGTCAGATCATAATCCTTGAGCAACTCCAACCAACGCCGCTGCCTAAGATTCAACTCCTTCTGAGACATCAGATACCTCAAACTCTTGTGATCCGTATACACAGTACACTTCTCACCATACAGATAATGCCTCCAGATCTTCAGAGCAAAAACCACTGCAGCCAGCTCAATATCATGCGTAGGATAATTGCGCTCATGCACTTTCAACTGCCGCGATGCATAAGCCACCACCTTACCCTCCTGCATCAACACACACCCCAAACCAACATAGGATGCATCACTGTAAACCACAAACTCTTTCCCTGATTCAGGCTGAATCAAGATAGGAGCTTGTGTCAAAGCTGCCTTAAGCTTCTCAAAAGCCTGCTGTCTCGCTTCCGTCCACTCATACCTAACATCCTTCTGCAACAACTTTGTCAAAGGAGCAGCAATCTTGGAAAAAACCATCCACAAACCTTCGGTAGTATCCCGCCAAACCAAGGAAACTACGGACCTCATGAACAGACTTAGGAACCTTCCAACTCATCACCGCCTCAATCTTCTGAGGATCAACACGAATCCCCTCAGCTGAAACAACATGCCCAAAAAACACCACCTCCTTAAGCCAAAACTCACACTTGCTCAGCTTAGCATAAAGCTGATTCTCCCACAAAGCCTGCAGCACAACCCTCAAATGCTCTTCGTGTTCCTCCTCAGTACGAGAGTACACGAGGATATCATCAATGAACACCACGACAAATTTGTCAAGGTATTCATGAAACACACGATTCATCATGTCCATGAAAGCAGCAGGAGCATTTGTCAACCCAAACGGCATCACAAGGAACTCATAATGCCCATACCTTGTCCTGAAAGCTGTCTTAGGCACATCCACATCTTTCACCTTCAACTGATAATACCCTGACCTCAAGTCAATCTTAGAGAACACAGCAGCTCCCCGAAATTGATCAAAGAGATCATCAATCCTCGGCAAAGGATACCGATTCTTGATTGTCAACTTGTTCAGCTGACGGTAATCAATGCACATCCTCATAGTGCCATCCTTCTTCTTCACAAACAAGACCGGTGCTCCCCAAGGTGACACACTCGGCCGGATGAAACCACGATCAAGCAACTCTTGCAATTGCGTCTTCAGCTCCTTAGGTGCCATTCTATAGGGAGTAATGGACACAGGAGTTGTATTCTCATACAGCTCAATTCCAAACTCCACCTCGCGGTTAGGAGGAATACCAGGCAACTCCTCAGGAAAAACACCAGGAAACTCCTTCACAACCCTGATATCTTGCACCCTCAACTCTTTAGAACTAGGGTTCATCACAAAAGCAAGATAAGCTTCACAACCTTGCCTCAGCATCCTGCTCGCCTTCAAGGTAGACACCACATTGGCAAGAAACTTCACATTCTCACCAACCACCACAACTTCATAATCATCCGCAAGCTTAAGCGAAACACGCTTATTCTCACAATCCACAACAGCACGATGCTCAGCAAGCCAATCCATACCAAGGATCACATCAAAACCATAGAAGGGCAACTCCATAAGATCAACATGAAAGACATGTTCTTGAACAACCAAAGGGCACCTTCTATACAACTTTCGAGTCACAACAGTCTCACCAAAAGAACTAGTGACCCGAACACCAACATCCAAAGACTCAACAGGCAAACCAAGCAATTCAGCATGCTTACGAAGAATATAAGAATGCGTAGATCCAGAATCAATCAAAGAAAGCAATGACAAGGACTGCAAAGTAAAGGTACCTGCAATCACATCTGCATCATTCCTGCCCTCTCTCTGAGCATACACCCTCGCCTGGCCTCCACCCTCCGGTTGAATAGCTACAACATGAGCTACCCCACGACCACCTTCCTCCCTCCTCTGGAAATTACCACGGCCGCGCCCACGACCTCTCTGCGGTGCAGCAACAACAGGAGCACGCACCTGCTCACCAGCCAACCTCGGACAATCTCGCCTCAAGTGATCCGCAGAACCACAATTCCAGCACCCATTCCCAGCATTACCAGCAGCCACAACAGGGGCTTGTGCCACTCTCTCAGCACGAGGACAGTCACGCTTCAAGTGACCACGGGAACCACAGATCCAACAAGCACTAGGATCAGCTCTAGCACCGCCTCCCCTAGCAGGCACACCACCACCTCTCCTGGCTGAGGACTGATACTTCTGATCTCGTCCCCTCTTGTTCCGTCCACCACCGGAACTAAACTCAGCTGACCTCTTCCCAGCACTTGCTCCAGCACCTCTAGCAGACAAACCCAGATTCGTCTCAATGTCTTTGGCTCGGCCCACCAAAACATCAAAATCATCATATTCAGTGGCCAGCACATACATCTTAACATCCGTCACAAGACCGTAACGAAACCTCTCGCACCTAGCCCTCTCATCAGGTATCAGCTCCGGTGCATACTGACTGAGCCGTACAAACTATACCTCGTACTCAGCTACACTCATGCTCCCTTGGGTAAGAGACATGAATTCTCGCTTTTTCTCATCCAGATATCTCACTCCCAGATATCTTCTTTTAAACACATTCTGAAAGAATGTCCAGGTAACATCAGCTTCGGCCATTCCAGAAATGGTAGTCGTCCACCATGTATAGGCATCATCCTGCAGCAAGGACACAACACAACCCAGCTTTTGCACATCCGTGCAACTCATCTGCCCCAAGATACGCTTGGTACTTTCCAGCCAAGCCTCAGAACTCTCAGCTGACAAACCTCTAAACTCAGTCCCTCCAAGACTGCGCAGACGCTCCAAAGGCAATCTGACTCCAGTATCTCCCTGATGCCCAGCTCCCTGAGCTCCAGCTACTGCTGCTCGAAAAGCACCCGCAATAGCTTGTACCAACATCGTCATGTCAGGCATAGCTTGCCCCTGACCAACCTCTGGTCCAGCTGCTCCAGCACTAGCTGCAGCTTCAGCTCTTGCACCTCCCGCACCACCACCAGGCGGAGGAGGGGGTAACACAGCACTATCAGCGTGCTCTTCATTCTCATTCTCGTTAGGAGTCGCAGCTCTCGTATTACCTCTTAACTCTCTACGTGGTGCCATACTTTTACCATGCAACAACAATGTAAATTAAACAAGTCAGGCCCAGCAAGGTAAGCAATTCAAGTATTCAAGCTCAATTTCCATTCAAAATCAACATCATTACTTTAGCTTTTGATTGCCACCAAATGTAACCCCCTTAACCCGGCCTAGACGGTTGACCTGAATTAAGAAAGTCACACGGGGAAAACCAATGTCAACCCGAAAGTCAACCTTGATTAACGTCCCTTTTTTTTTTCTTTTTAATCTTGTCTAGATGCACTGAAAACCTAATTGTGATCACACAAACATCATACTAAAAGATCACACACATCAGAGGTTAAACAGGGACTCAATTGAGCAAATTACAACTTTAGGGACCAAATTGTAATTTCTGATAAATATGAGGACTTAAGCCAAATTAATGTTACCATATTTTAATTAGTCAGGTTTTATGCTTCTCTGTGAAAAATCAGCTCAAAAGGACTTCCCAAACTCATACAATTGCACAAACAAGTTTCAGGACCAAAACGCAAACAAATCAAAACATATAACCGCCACTGTCAGCCCCCAACGGTCGACCGTTCCGAAACGGGGGACAGCCCGTTCCGAAACGCGGGACCGTTCCGCAACGGGTACCGAAACGGGGGTCTGGCAGTGGCCTTTCCGTTTCGGAACGGCCCCTCCCGTTTCGGACGCCTGGGCTCATTTAAGGCACCCGTTCCGAAACGGTAGGTGCTGTTCCGAAACACCCTGCCCAGATTGCTTCAAAACACCACTTTAAACATGCAATTACACAACCAATCATGCTCGGAAAGTCACCAAACTTTGCCAACATGCAATTCAACATACATATGACATATTAGCATCAACAATTCAACCAAACATCATCATATGCAGAAAGCCCCAATTCTATAGGCATGCTTCCTACACAAGCTAGCTAATCAAGCACCAAACTTACAAAACAAGCATATAAGGATCTCATCCAAAAACCAACAATCTTAACATCAAGAAACATACTTAGGGAGCACAAAACACCTCCCAAAACATACACATTGGTTCCCCATTGCCAAATCACTCAAAAGCTAAAATGTTTAACAAAAACCTTCCATACATTGAGCTTTACTTGCACTTGAATTCTTGCCCTTATTGCTGCCCTCAAAAGGTCTTTAATGCTCTGCATTATTGAATCAAGAAAACGAAGAGAGCGTAAGCAAAAGCTTAGTGAGGAATGCTCTTAAAAACCATTCAATAATGCAACTTAAACCATTTACAAAACATGCTTCAAATCCACATTTGCTCATGCTCAAAACCTTACTTAAAACAAGCAATTCCATGCTTCAACATAAACATTTAAAACAAGCATCTCATGCTTCAATATATATACTTAACATGTCATATTGGCACAAGTGATACATTTCATTTCTTAAAACAAGTTCATCAACTTCCCAAGGACTTTTAAACACCTTGGTCCCAAGGACTTTTAAACACCTTGGCCATGGACTTTTAAACACCATGAATAAGGACCACACAAGGACTTTTAAACACCTTTGTGTCCATAGCTTGAATCACCCCAAGGACTTTTAAACACCTTGGCCCCAAGGACTTTTAAACACCTTGGCCCCATGGACTTTTAACCACCATGGAAAAGGATCACCTAAGGATTTTTAACCACCTTAGAGTCCACAACATGAACCATCCAAGGACTTTTAACCACCTTGATGTTCATAAGTAACAAGGCTCACTCAAGGACTTTTAACCACCTTAGTGACCTTAACATTTTAAAACCTCACTTGCCAATACACATCATTTTCATCATTTACATCACTGTTTTAAAGCATAAAATCAAGCCATATTCATCATGCATTTAAAAGCATCTAACCACATCATTTCAATGTATAAACACAAGGAACTCCTACCTAGAGTTACCTTCAACATATGGCTTATATCAACAGCAAAAACCATGCTAAAACATGCTTCCAAAACAGTATGTAAAACATGCATATAATCATTTTGCATCACAACAAAATCATGGCCACCACTAGAGAGAATTTCCGAAAACTTACGCTCGAGCTTAGCAAAGTTGTTTAGACTTAAACTAAGCTCCCAAGACATTGGTTTCAAAGCCGAAAACCCAATTTCACTCACCGATTCCACTTCGCCACTTGCCGAAGTACGAATTCAAGCTTCCGGATCAACAACTCTTGGATCCAAGGATGCCTCCCCTGATCAAACACATTAAAACAGAGATTTAATGCATCATCAAGCATCAAAAGCTTCAATGAAAGCACTCAAACTCGCTGCTCTCATTCCCACACCAATTTCGGCCACCAAACACAACCGAAATTGCATTAAAACCACCTCTCAACCAAGCCCAGCCACAAACCAGCAAAACCTAACATCCATCAACACCATTTAACATCTAAAAACAACCTATAAACATCCTTATACCTCCAGCAACATCAGATCCACAAGATCACCACAAAAACATCCAAGAATCATAAGCTAAACTTAGGAAACTCAACCTATCCGGGATTGCATTAATCAAAACTCATTTCCTTATCAATTTAGAGTTCATTTAACATCAAAAACGCATCTCAAATCACAGATCAACCAGATCTAACGAAAAATCATGAAAACCATCAAATCTTGCATTATAAGCTAAGATACAATTCCAAACTCAAAAGCCTTTAATTAAACATCAATTAAGAGTTGAGAACTTGGGAATTTCAATAAAGAACTGATAGTTTAGAGGACAAGGACGTTCTTACCTCCAAACTTGTGTTTCCCCACTTTTTGGAATGAAAATCCTTGAAGAATCAAGAAGCAATTGAAGAGGTTTTGAAGATATGTTGATTAGGAATCAAATGAGAGTTGAATGGAGGAATTTAGATGAAGAAATCAGATTCAATTCTCTGGAAAAGCAGTGTTTGGTTTGAGAGAAAATGAGAGAAAGAAAATTAGCAAAGTTGGTTACAAAATCTAAAAATAGCCAAAATGGCTTCCCTCCAATTTTAGTAATCTTTAAAATCAGATTTTAGACTTAAAATATCTTAGAAAAATCTGGAGAAATCATCTTTGGATTAATAGCCCCTTAAAGATTCAAAGTTTCAACTCTTTATAAAACAGCCACCAAACTTTCGAAATTTACATTTTGGTCACTAGCCAAAATGTCATACTTCCAAAACCCATTTTTCAAAATTGATTTCACAGTTCACTTAATTATATTAAAAGATGATTTTAGAACATTTTTCCATATTTTTAATGCAACCCGAACTAGGCTTTCCTAAATTCACCTCTATAGATTCGAACAGCACTTTGACCAAACCGGTCAACGCCCAAAACTTCTAAGCCCAAAACCGGGGCGTTACAACTCTCCCCCCCTTAAGAAATTTCATCCTCGAAATTTACCTGAAGGAAAGAGATAAGGAAACTGCTTCAGCATGTCTTCCTTCCGCTCCCACGTGGCTTCCTCAACACCGCGATGCTTCCACAGCACCTTCACCAACTCAATGGTCTTGCCACGAAGAACCTTGCTATCCGAATCCAGAACCTTCACCGGTTCCTCATCATAGGTCAAATCCGGATTCAGTTCCACTTCCTCCACAGGCATCACATGCGAAGGATCAGATCTATACTTCCGAAGCATAGAGACATGAAACACATCATGGATCTTCTCCAACTCTTGAGGTAACCTCAACCGATACGCAACAGGACCCACACGCTCAACCACCTCATATGGTCCAATGTATCTAGGGCTCAACTTGCCCTTTCGGCCAAAACGCATCACCTTCTTCCAAGGCGAAACCTTCAAGAACACACGGTCACCCACCGCATACTCTATCTCCTTACGCTTCAAATACGCGTAAGACTTCTGCCGATCAGAGGCCGCCTTCAACCGCTCACAAATGAGCTTCACCTTCTCAGTGGTCCCTTTCAACAAAGCAGGCATCGAAACCAACTTTTGACCAGTTTCAGCCCAACAAAGAGGAGTCCTACACCTCCTCCCGTATAAAGCCTCATAAGGTGCCATCTGTATGCTCGCCTGATAACTGTTGTTATAAGCAAACTCAACCAAAGGCAGATGCTTCTCCCAAGAACCTTGGAATTCAATCACACAACACCTCAACATATCCTCCAAAATCTGGATAACTCGCTCAGACTGACCATCCGACTGAGGATGATAGGAGGTACTGAAATGCAACCTCGTACCCAGAGCTTGATGCAAACACTGCCAAAATCGCGATGTGAACCTCGGATCCCTATCCGACACAATCGACTTAGGCACACCATGCAGCCTCACAATCTCAGCAATGTACAGCTCTGCCAGCTTGTCCAACGAGAACGTAGTATGCACAGGCAAGAAATGCGCACACTTCGTCAGGCGATCCACAATCACCCAGACCGAATTCTTCTTTGATGGAGACAAAGGTAAACCAGATACGAAATCCATGGTAACCCTTTCCCACTTCCACTCAGGGATTTTCAACGGTTGCAACAACCCTGAAGGAAACTGATGTTCAGCCTTAACTCGCTGACACACCAAACACTTGCTAACAAACTCCGCAACATCCTTCTTCAAACCAACCCAATAGTACTCATCACGAAGATCACGATACATCTTAGTACTACCAGGGTGCATAGCAAAAGGACTACTATGGCCTTCAGTCAGAATAGCACGCCTCAACTCAGCATCATTGGGCACTACTATCCGACTCCCAAAACACAGCACACCATCATCATTGAAACAGAAATCCGAAGGTCTACCCTCCGCGATATCCTGAACATGAGACACCAAGGAATCATCCAACAACTGCTTATCCTTGATCAACTGAACCAATGATGGTTTCACTTGCAACTCAGCCACAAGACCACCATCACGCGATATGCTCAAGCTAGCAAACATGGCTCTCAACTCAACAGCTACCTTCCTACTCAAGGCATCAGCAACAACATTAGCTTTTCCAGGATGATACTCAATCGTCAGATCATAATCCTTGAGCAACTCCAACCAACGCCGCTGCCTAAGATTCAACTCCTTCTGAGACATCAGATACCTCAAACTCTTGTGATCCGTATACACAGTACACTTCTCACCATACAGATAATGCCTCCAGATCTTCAGAGCAAAAACCACTGCAGCCAGCTCAATATCATGCGTAGGATAATTGCGCTCATGCACTTTCAACTGCCGCGATGCATAAGCCACCACCTTACCCTCCTGCATCAACACACACCCCAAACCAACATAGGATGCATCACTGTAAACCACAAACTCTTTCCCTGATTCAGGCTGAATCAAGATAGGAGCTTGTGTCAAAGCTGCCTTAAGCTTCTCAAAAGCCTGCTGTCTCGCTTCCGTCCACTCATACCTAACATCCTTCTGCAACAACTTTGTCAAAGGAGCAGCAATCTTGGAAAAAACCATCCACAAACCTTCGGTAGTATCCCGCCAAACCAAGGAAACTACGGACCTCATGAACAGACTTAGGAACCTTCCAACTCATCACCGCCTCAATCTTCTGAGGATCAACACGAATCCCCTCAGCTGAAACAACATGCCCAAAAAACACCACCTCCTTAAGCCAAAACTCACACTTGCTCAGCTTAGCATAAAGCTGATTCTCCCACAAAGCCTGCAGCACAACCCTCAAATGCTCTTCGTGTTCCTCCTCAGTACGAGAGTACACGAGGATATCATCAATGAACACCACGACAAATTTGTCAAGGTATTCATGAAACACACGATTCATCATGTCCATGAAAGCAGCAGGAGCATTTGTCAACCCAAACGGCATCACAAGGAACTCATAATGCCCATACCTTGTCCTGAAAGCTGTCTTAGGCACATCCACATCTTTCACCTTCAACTGATAATACCCTGACCTCAAGTCAATCTTAGAGAACACAGCAGCTCCCCGAAATTGATCAAAGAGATCATCAATCCTCGGCAAAGGATACCGATTCTTGATTGTCAACTTGTTCAGCTGACGGTAATCAATGCACATCCTCATAGTGCCATCCTTCTTCTTCACAAACAAGACCGGTGCTCCCCAAGGTGACACACTCGGCCGGATGAAACCACGATCAAGCAACTCTTGCAATTGCGTCTTCAGCTCCTTAGGTGCCATTCTATAGGGAGTAATGGACACAGGAGTTGTATTCTCATACAGCTCAATTCCAAACTCCACCTCGCGGTTAGGAGGAATACCAGGCAACTCCTCAGGAAAAACACCAGGAAACTCCTTCACAACCCTGATATCTTGCACCCTCAACTCTTTAGAACTAGGGTTCATCACAAAAGCAAGATAAGCTTCACAACCTTGCCTCAGCATCCTGCTCGCCTTCAAGGTAGACACCACATTGGCAAGAAACTTCACATTCTCACCAACCACCACAACTTCATAATCATCCGCAAGCTTAAGCGAAACACGCTTATTCTCACAATCCACAACAGCACGATGCTCAGCAAGCCAATCCATACCAAGGATCACATCAAAACCATAGAAGGGCAACTCCATAAGATCAACATGAAAGACATGTTCTTGAACAACCAAAGGGCACCTTCTATACAACTTTCGAGTCACAACAGTCTCACCAAAAGAACTAGTGACCCGAACACCAACATCCAAAGACTCAACAGGCAAACCAAGCAATTCAGCATGCTTACGAAGAATATAAGAATGCGTAGATCCAGAATCAATCAAAGAAAGCAATGACAAGGACTGCAAAGTAAAGGTACCTGCAATCACATCTGCATCATTCCTGCCCTCTCTCTGAGCATACACCCTCGCCTGGCCTCCACCCTCCGGTTGAATAGCTACAACATGAGCTACCCCACGACCACCTTCCTCCCTCCTCTGGAAATTACCACGGCCGCGCCCACGACCTCTCTGCGGTGCAGCAACAACAGGAGCACGCACCTGCTCACCAGCCAACCTCGGACAATCTCGCCTCAAGTGATCCGCAGAACCACAATTCCAGCACCCATTCCCAGCATTACCAGCAGCCACAACAGGGGCTTGTGCCACTCTCTCAGCACGAGGACAGTCACGCTTCAAGTGACCACGGGAACCACAGATCCAACAAGCACTAGGATCAGCTCTAGCACCGCCTCCCCTAGCAGGCACACCACCACCTCTCCTGGCTGAGGACTGATACTTCTGATCTCGTCCCCTCTTGTTCCGTCCACCACCGGAACTAAACTCAGCTGACCTCTTCCCAGCACTTGCTCCAGCACCTCTAGCAGACAAACCCAGATTCGTCTCAATGTCTTTGGCTCGGCCCACCAAAACATCAAAATCATCATATTCAGTGGCCAGCACATACATCTTAACATCCGTCACAAGACCGTAACGAAACCTCTCGCACCTAGCCCTCTCATCAGGTATCAGCTCCGGTGCATACTGACTGAGCCGTACAAACTATACCTCGTACTCAGCTACACTCATGCTCCCTTGGGTAAGAGACATGAATTCTCGCTTTTTCTCATCCAGATATCTCACTCCCAGATATCTTCTTTTAAACACATTCTGAAAGAATGTCCAGGTAACATCAGCTTCGGCCATTCCAGAAATGGTAGTCGTCCACCATGTATAGGCATCATCCTGCAGCAAGGACACAACACAGCCCAGCTTTTGCACATCCGTGCAACTCATCTGCCCCAAGATACGCTTGGTACTTTCCAGCCAAGCCTCAGAACTCTCAGCTGACAAACCTCTAAACTCAGTCCCTCCAAGACTGCGCAGACGCTCCAAAGGCAATCTGACTCCAGTATCTCCCTGATGCCCAGCTCCCTGAGCTCCAGCTACTGCTGCTCGAAAAGCACCCGCAATAGCTTGTACCAACATCGTCATGTCAGGCATAGCTTGCCCCTGACCAACCTCTGGTCCAGCTGCTCCAGCACCAGCTGCAGCTTCAGCTCTTGCACCTCCCGCACCACCACCAGGCGGAGGAGGGGGTAACACAGCACTATCAGCGTGCTCTTCATTCTCATTCTCGTTAGGAGTCGCAGCTCTCGTATTACCTCTTAACTCTCTACGTGGTGCCATACTTTTACCATGCAACAACAATGTAAATTAAACAAGTCAGGCCCAGCAAGGTAAGCAATTCAAGTATTCAAGCTCAATTTCCATTCAAAATCAACATCATTACTTTAGCTTTTGATTGCCACCAAATGTAACCCCCTTAACCCGGCCTAGACGGTTGACCTGAATTAAGAAAGTCACACGGGGAAAACCAATGTCAACCCGAAAGTCAACCTTGATTAACGTCCCTTTTTTTTTCTTTTTAATCTTGTCTAGATGCACTGAAAACCTAATTGTGATCACACAAACATCATACTAAAAGATCACACACATCAGAGGTTAAACAGGGACTCAATTGAGCAAATTACAACTTTAGGGACCAAATTGTAATTTCTGATAAATATGAGGACTTAAGCCAAATTAATGTTACCATATTTTAATTAGTCAGGTTTTATGCTTCTCTGTGAAAAATCAGCTCAAAAGGACTTCCCAAACTCATACAATTGCACAAACAAGTTTCAGGACCAAAACGCAAACAAATCAAAACATATAACCGCCACTGTCAGCCCCCAACGGTCGACCGTTCCGAAACGGGGGACAGCCCGTTCCGAAACGCGGGACCGTTCCGCAACGGGTACCGAAACGGGGGTCTGGCAGTGGCCTTTCCGTTTCGGAACGGCCCCTCCCGTTTCGGACGCCTGGGCTCATTTAAGGCACCCGTTCCGAAACGGTAGGTGCTGTTCCGAAACACCCTGCCCAGATTGCTTCAAAACACCACTTTAAACATGCAATTACACAACCAATCATGCTCGGAAAGTCACCAAACTTTGCCAACATGCAATTCAACATACATATGACATATTAGCATCAACAATTCAACCAAACATCATCATATGCAGAAAGCCCCAATTCTATAGGCATGCTTCCTACACAAGCTAGCTAATCAAGCACCAAACTTACAAAACAAGCATATAAGGATCTCATCCAAAAACCAACAATCTTAACATCAAGAAACATACTTAGGGAGCACAAAACACCTCCCAAAACATACACATTGGTTCCCCATTGCCAAATCACTCAAAAGCTAAAATGTTTAACAAAAACCTTCCATACATTGAGCTTTACTTGCACTTGAATTCTTGCCCTTATTGCTGCCCTCAAAAGGTCTTTAATGCTCTGCATTATTGAATCAAGAAAACGAAGAGAGCGTAAGCAAAAGCTTAGTGAGGAATGCTCTTAAAAACCATTCAATAATGCAACTTAAACCATTTACAAAACATGCTTCAAATCCACATTTGCTCATGCTCAAAACCTTACTTAAAACAAGCAATTCCATGCTTCAACATAAACATTTAAAACAAGCATCTCATGCTTCAATATATATACTTAACATGTCATATTGGCACAAGTGATACATTTCATTTCTTAAAACAAGTTCATCAACTTCCCAAGGACTTTTAAACACCTTGGTCCCAAGGACTTTTAAACACCTTGGCCATGGACTTTTAAACACCATGAATAAGGACCACACAAGGACTTTTAAACACCTTTGTGTCCATAGCTTGAATCACCCCAAGGACTTTTAAACACCTTGGCCCCAAGGACTTTTAAACACCTTGGCCCCATGGACTTTTAACCACCATGGAAAAGGATCACCTAAGGATTTTTAACCACCTTAGAGTCCACAACATGAACCATCCAAGGACTTTTAACCACCTTGATGTTCATAAGTAACAAGGCTCACTCAAGGACTTTTAACCACCTTAGTGACCTTAACATTTTAAAACCTCACTTGCCAATACACATCATTTTCATCATTTACATCACTGTTTTAAAGCATAAAATCAAGCCATATTCATCATGCATTTAAAAGCATCTAACCACATCATTTCAATGTATAAACACAAGGAACTCCTACCTAGAGTTACCTTCAACATATGGCTTATATCAACAGCAAAAACCATGCTAAAACATGCTTCCAAAACAGTATGTAAAACATGCATATAATCATTTTGCATCACAACAAAATCATGGCCACCACTAGAGAGAATTTCCGAAAACTTACGCTCGAGCTTAGCAAAGTTGTTTAGACTTAAACTAAGCTCCCAAGACATTGGTTTCAAAGCCGAAAACCCAATTTCACTCACCGATTCCACTTCGCCACTTGCCGAAGTACGAATTCAAGCTTCCGGATCAACAACTCTTGGATCCAAGGATGCCTCCCCTGATCAAACACATTAAAACAGAGATTTAATGCATCATCAAGCATCAAAAGCTTCAATGAAAGCACTCAAACTCGCTGCTCTCATTCCCACACCAATTTCGGCCACCAAACACAACCGAAATTGCATCAAAACCACCTCTCAACCAAGCCCAGCCACAAACCAGCAAAACCTAACATCCATCAACACCATTTAACATCTAAAAACAACCTATAAACATCCTTATACCTCCAGCAACATCAGATCCACAAGATCACCACAAAAACATCCAAGAATCATAAGCTAAACTTAGGAAACTCAACCTATCCGGGATTGCATTAATCAAAACTCATTTCCTTATCAATTTAGAGTTCATTTAACATCAAAAACACATCTCAAATCACATATCAACCAGATCTAACGAAAAATCATGAAAACCATCAAATCTTGCATTATAAGCTAAGATACAATTCCAAACTCAAAAGCCTTTAATTAAACATCAATTAAGAGTTGAGAACTTGGGAATTTCAGTAAAGAACTGATAGTTTAGAGGAGAAGGACGTTCTTACCTCCAAACTTGTGTTTCCCCACTTTTTGGAATGAAAATCCTTGAAGAATCAAGAAGCAATTGAAGAGGTTTTGAAGATATGTTGATTAGGAATCAAATGAGAGTTGAATGGAGGAATTTAGATGAAGAAATCAGATTCAATTCTCTGGAAAAGCAGTGTTTGGTTTGAGAGAAAATGAGAGAAAGAAAATTAGCAAAGTTGGTTACAAAATCAAAAAATAGCCAAAATGGCTTCCCTCCAATTTTAGTAATCTTTAAAATCAGATTTTAGACTTAAAATATCTTAGAAAAATCTGGAGAAATCATCTTTGGATTAATAGCCCCTTAAAGATTCAAAGTTTCAACTCTTTATAAAACAGCCACCAAACTTTCGAAATTTACATTTTGGTCACTAGCCAAAATGTCATACTTCCAAAACCCATTTTTCAAAATTGATTTCACAGTTCACTTAATTATATTAAAAGATGATTTTAGAACATTTTTCCATATTTTTAATGCAACCCGAACTAGGCTTTCCTAAATTCACCTCTATAGATTCGAACAGCACTTTGACCAAACCGGTCAACGCCCAAAACTTCTAAGCCCAAAACCGGGGCGTTACATAGGCAAACAAACATGCTCAAAGTAAAGAAAACATTCTCAAGCATTCCAAAGTATAATCCCACCCATTGCCTCTTATTACACTAAAGGTGAACCACATACATTTCTTCGGCAAAAACCTTGGATTCCTCTTGCTCTTGAGCTGCCTCCAAATGTTCAATTTTCTGCATTGATGAAACAAACGAGCGTAAGCTTAAAGCTTAGTGAGGATTGCTAAACAACATTCATCAATGCATAACTCATGTTTTGCAAAAATATCAATTTACAACACAAGCTATTTATAAAACATGTCTTCTCAAGACTTCAATGCACTTTTAAAACCTCATGCACATATGCATCAATATACAACAGCAAATAGACCTTTGCTCATGCTTTAACAAGCATCACATGCATTCTTGCATCATACACATATATCTCATGCACCCTTGCATCATTTACAAGCATCGCATGCTTCACTTTATTCATTTACATTATATTGGCTTTCAAGTGATAGTCCACAAATCATTTCAACACAAGACACAATCGGATACGCGGATTACAAGCGTTGTCCCTCACGCTTCATACAAACTACCGGACTACACAAGGTGGAGACAAATGGCACAATCACAACCCCTCAACACCCGTGATGGAGACTAATGGCACAATCACAACCCCTCAACATCACTCATCGGTAGTTGTATAATTCCACTAACGAGAGTATGGGACACATACACAAGACTCACACACGGGACTAACCATTCACCGTTGTGATCTTAACCTCAATCGTTAGGGGACTTTGATGGAGATTACGGCACAATCACAACCCCTCAACATCCAAGGCGACTTTATTCATGGTGCACCCAATCCTATAGCCGACTAACTATATCCCATTGAAGTAACCAAAAACCATTTTCATCACTTGCCAATATAATCATTTATCCACATTAATCCACTGTTTTTCAAGCATAACCACAATGTCATTTCCACAAGCACACATGCTTAACATCATATGCATTTTCATATGAAAACCAAGGATCACTTACCTAGTGCATCCTTAACATAATGACATTAAAAATCCAGCATTAAACCATGCTTAAACATGCTTAAAAACAGTAAACAAATCCACTCTTACATCCAATGCATTTTCATCGACTTAGCACATTTCCAAGAGAGGGATTACCGATACACTTACACTTGAGCTTAGTTAAGTGTATCAAGCTTACACTAAGCTCTCAAGAGCACGCTCAAAGTGTTACAAAGCAGGAAATTGCATTTCCACTCACCAATACACGAATCCTTGTTCGTCGACACGAAAATTACACCTCCGTAGCCTCCAAAAATACCTCGTGAGCTTCCGGATCAAGATCCCCTGTTTCCACAACATCAAAACAGAGATCTAAATGCATTAAAATGCATTCTAACACCAGCAACAATCCGTAGACTCGTTGCCCACTCAAACCACACCAAAATACCCTTCCAACACAACCGAAAACTCAATCGATTGCCTTCTAAACCAAGCCCAGCCATCATGCAACACTTCCAAAGCATTATCAACATCAAAACACATCTATTAAACATCCTAACTCATCCTTATACCTCCAGCAATCAAAATTCCACCATTACACTCCAAAATCACACTTAAAACTACCAAGAAACTCAAGGATCTCAAGGATTTCGGGATCTATGTTAATAACACATCATCTTAACATATAAACCAACATAGAAATCAATTAAAATCAACACAAAACAGTGCCCAACTCATCAAGTCCGAAAATCAAGATTTCATTCACATTTTCACAAGATTTTGTTCTCAAATCAAAACTATATTAAAAACTCAATCAAAAATAGTTATTAGAAGCCAAATATCTTGTGAATTTCAATAAAGAACTTAGATTAGAGGTTAAGAACGAGATTTACCTCCAATCCTTGCTTCCTTCAATAGATGACAAGTTTTCCTTGCAAAAATCTTGAAGAATTAAGGTAGATCTCTTGAAATTGATTTAGAAAATGTTGAGAGAATTTTTGGGAGAAAGAATTCTGGAATGGTGTTTGGCTAAAATGAGAGGGAATTGGTAGTTACGTAAAATGAAAATCCACTAACTACCAATTAATTAATATCATATTTTAATTAAAATCCATTTAAATCACATGTCATATTGAAGAAAGGTCAAATTGACTTAAAGCCCCCTAAAGATTCTAAGATTTTGGCTTCCACCTTAAAAATCACATTTTCCTAGTTTTGAAACTTTACAATTTGGTCACTACTCAAAATGTCCATTTTCCAAATCCCTTTTTGTAAATGACTTGACAAACATCTTAATTATATTTTCAGAGGATTTTAAACATTTTTATCACAATTTTATCCTATCCCTATCCTTGATTTCCAAAAGTCACCTTACGCGATGGAAATTTCGTCCTCGAAATTCTTACCTGATGGAAAGAGATGCGGAAACTGCCTCAGCATGTCCGCCTTGCTTTCCCACGTGGCCTCCTCAACTCCTCGGTGCCGCCACAACACCTTCACAAGCTCTATCGTCTTGCCACGAAGAACTTTGCTACTCACGTCCAGAACCTTCACCGGTTCCTCATCATATGACAGATCCAGATTCAACTCTATCTCCTCAACAGGCATCACATGCGAAGGATCCGATCTATACTTCCGCAACATGGAGACATGAAATACATCATGTATCTTCTCCAACTCAGCATGCAATCTCAACCGATATGCCACAAGACGAATACGCTCCACAATCTCGTAGGGTCCAATAAACCTTGGGCTAAGTTTACCCTTATGCCCAAATCTCATCGCCTTCTTCCAAGGCGATACCTTCAAGAACACACGTTCGCCAACTGCGAACTCAATTTCCTTACGCTTCAAGTCCGCGTAAGACTTTTGCCTATCCGATGCTGCCTTTAACCACTCACAAATGAGCTTCACCTTCTCGGCGGTTCCCTTAAGCATAGCCGGCATTGAAATCAACTTTTGCCCAGCTTCTGCCCAACAAAGAGGGGTTCTACATCTCCTCCCATACAAAGCCTCGTATGGAGCCATCTGGATACTTGCCTGGTAACTATTGTTATACGTAAACTCAACCAACGACAAGTGTTTCTCCCAAGAGCCCTGAAAATCTATCACACAACATCTCAGCATTTCCTCAAGCACCTGAATCACATGTTCTGACTGTCCATCCGTCTGCGGATGATAAGAAGTGCTGAAATTCAACCGTGCACCCAAGGCCTGATGCAAACATTCCCAAAATCGTGCTGTAAACCTCGAATCTCTATCTGACACAATGGACTTTGGCACACCGTGCAACCGCACAATCTCAGCTATGTACATCTCATCCAACTTATCCAAAGTATACGTAGTATGCACAGGCATAAAATGTGCACACTTTGTAAGCCGATCCACAATCACCCAAACTGAATTCTTCTTTGTCGGTGACAAAGGCAAGCAAGACACAAAATCCATGGTGATTCTCTCCCACTTCCATTCTGGAATTCTCAAAGGCTGCAACAATCCAGAAGGGACCTGATGCTCAGCCTTCACTCACTGACACACCATACACTTACTAACGTACTCCGCAACATCCTTTTTCAACCCCACCCAGTAGTACTCATCCTTTTGGTCATGATACATCTTTGTACTACCCGGGTGCATAGCAAAAGGACTACAATGAGCTTCAGTCAGAATAGTGCGCCTTAACTCAGCATGATCTGGCACCGCTATTCGACTCCCAAAACACAGAACACCATCATCACTAAAGCTGAAATCCGAAGGTCTATCTTCCGCAATGTCTTGAACATGCGAAACAAGAGAATCATCAAGCAACTGTTTCTCTTTAATCAACTGTAACAAAGATGGTTTCACTTGCAACTCCGCCATAAGACCACCTTCACGCGATATGCTCAAATGAGCAAACATCGCTCTCAACTCAACAGCCACCTTCCGGCTCAAAGCATCGACCACAACATTGCCCTTGCCCGGGTGGTACTCAATCGCCAGATCATAATCCTTAAGCAACTCCACCCAACGTCCTTGCCTAAGATTCAACTCCTTCTGAGACATAAGGTATTTCAAGCTCTTATGATCCGTAAACACAACACATTTCTCACCATACAGGTAATGCCTCTAAATCTTCAAGGCAAACACCACAGCTACAAGCTCAAGATCATGAGTAGGGTAGTTGCGCTCATGCACCTTTAACGGTCTAGATGCATAGGCCACCACCTTACCTTCCTGCATCAACACGCAGCCCAAACCAACAATGGATGCATCACTATAGACCACAAACTCCTTACCAGATTCAGGTTGAATAAAAAAAGGAGCTTGCGTCAAAGCTTCCTTCAGCTTCTCAAAAGCTTTTTGCCTCGCCTCCGTCCACTCAAAGCGAACATTCTTCTGCAGCAACTTGGTCAAAGGTGCCGCTATCTTTGAGAAACCCTCGACAAACCTACGGTAGTACCCAGCCAACCCAAGGAAACTCCGTACTTCCGTCACTAACTTAGGTACTTTCCAACTCATCACAGCCTCCACTTTTTGCGGGTCAACGCGAATACCCTCAGCCGATACCACAAGCCCAAGGAAGACCACTTCCCTAAGCCAAAACTCACATTTACTCAGTTTCGCATACAACTGATTCTCCAACAACGCTTGCAAAACGATCCTCAAGTCTCTATCATGATCCTCCTCGGTACGCGAATACACAAGGATATCATCAATGAACACCACCACAAACTGATCCAAGAATTCATGGAATACACGATTCATCATGTCTATGAAAGCAGCAGGCGCGTTGGTCAAACCAAACGGCATCACTAAGAACTCATAATGCCCGTACCTCGTATGAAAGGCAATTTTAGGTACGTCCACATCCTTCACCTTCAGCTGATAGTACCCCGATCTCAAGTCTATCTTAGAAAATACTGAGGCTCCCCGGAATTGATCAAAGAGATCGTCAATTCTAGGCAAGGGATACTTGTTCTTGATCGTCAACTAGTTCAGTTGCCGATAATCTATACACATTCTCATTGTTCCATCTTTCTTCTTCACAAACAAGACCGGTGCACCCCAAGGTGACACACTTGGCTGGATGAAACCTCGATCCAACAACTCCTGCAACTACATTTTCAACTCTTTTAACTCTTTGGGTACCATACGATAAGGAGCAATGGACACCGGAGTTGTGTTCTCGTACTACTATATACCAAACTCAACTTCCCTGTTTGGTGGCAATCCAGGAAATTCTTCTAGAAAGACACCCGGAAAATCGCGAACCGTTCGAATGTCCTGCACACGTACATCCTTGGTACCAGGATTCATCACATAAGCAAGGTAAGCCTCAGAACCCAACCTCATCATACGGTTTGCTTCCAAGGCCGAAATTACATTCGACAAGAATTTCACATTCTCGCCTACTACTACAACCTCATAGTCATCGGCCAACTTTAAGGTGACTCGCTTAACATCAAAGTCAACCACGACTCTATGCTCCGTCAGCCAATTCATGCCAAAGATTACATCAGATCCGTAGAAAGGTAATTCCATCAAATCCACAAGGAAAACATGACCTTGCACAAACAGAGGACACCTCTTATACAACTTCCTAGTGACTACAGTCTCACCAAAAGAACTAGTCACTTGCATTCCTACTCCAAGGATCTCAACAGGTATATAGAGCAAATGTGCATGCTCAATTAAGATATAAGAATGTGTGGATCCGGAATCAATCAAAGCCAGCAAAGATAAAGACTGGAGAGCAAAGGTACCTGCGAACACATCGGTATCGTTGCGCTCCTTGCGCTGAGCATACACCCTCGCTGGTCCACCTCCATCAGGTCAAACGGCTACAACGTGAGCAATACCTCGCTGCCCCTCATCCCCCCTCTGAAAGTTCCTATGGCCGCGCCCACGGCCTCTCTGAGGTGCAGCCACCACAGGAGCACGTCCTTGGCCACCACTGGCAAACAAAGGACACTCCCTCCTCATATGATCTGCCGATCCACAATTCCAGCAGGAGTTCCCTGTCACTGCAATACGAGCCTAAACCTCTCTAGCTACTCGAGGACAATCTCGCCTCAAATGGTCCCTCTAACCACAAGTCCAACATGTATGCTGCTCAGATCTCATACGACCTCCTTGAGCCTGTCCACCCCGACCCGGAACACCACACCTTCGCTCAGGCTGATGTCTCCTATCACGACCTCTCTTGTTCCATCCACCATCAGAACTATACTCAACAGCTCTCTTCCCAGAGCTAGAACAAACACCTCTAGAAGACAAACCCAAGTTCTGCTCAATATCCTTTGCTCGACATACAAGCACATCAAAATCTGTATAGTCTGCAGCTAGCATGTACGTCTTAACATCTTGCACCAATCCATACCGAAAGCGATCACAGCGATGCCTCTCACTAGGTACCAGCTCAGGAGCATATTGGCTCAAGCGTACGAACTGAACCTCGTACTCAACCACCGATAAGTTACCCTAAATGAGAGACATAAACTCTCGTTTCTTCTCATCCAAGTATCTCACTCCTAGATACTTTCTTTGGAAGGCACCCCTAAAGAACTCCCAATCGGCTTCATTGGGTTCTATACCAGCTGTGGTAGTCATCCACCAGCTGTAAGCATCACCCTGCAGCAAGGAAACTGCACATCCAAGCTTGCGCTCATCACTACAACCCATTTGATCCATTATGTGGATCGTACTGGCCAACCAGGCCTCAGACGCCTCAGGTGCCATACCATAAAACTTTACCGCTCCTAAGCTCCTCAACCTCTCCAAAGGTAGACCCACTTGCCCAGCTGCAGGGGCCTGCACTTGCGCTCCGGCAACAACAACCTGAAATGCTCCGGTAATCACCTCAACTAGTGGCGCCAAATTACCCAATCCAGGACCAGCTTGTCCTTGTTGCACCTGATCCCCACCTCCAGGTGGTGGCAGAGGAGGTATATCTCCACCAGGAGGGACATCAGCCCCCTGCTCAGCCTGGTTTTCCTGCTCGGCTGCAGGCACTATCGTATTGGACCTCAATTCCCTTCTAGGTCCCATGTGCTATTTTAAACAAACACAACAACGAAAACAAATCAAACCATTTACGCCAGCTGCAAGCCAGAATCCAAGTTTACAAAACATTTGATTAGTGTAATAAGGCAATGGGCACCCAATTTCCCCACAAAGCATAACATACATGAACATCATTCTCACATACTTTCCATCAGTCCAAATCAGCACATATTCACACAAAATCATCGTCATACCATCATATTCATCTCATATGCAATTCACATCAATCAACATGGCATAAGTTCAAAAATTCAAACATTAGCATGCTTTTCAAACATCATACTTCAACTCACATCAATTACACATACCAACATTCCCAATTCTTTCGAAACCACGCTCTGAGACCAACAAATGTAACCCCTTTAGCCTGGCCTAGACGTTTGACCTGAACTACGAAGATTACACGGGGAAAACCAAAGTCAACCCGAAAGTCAACCTTGATTAACAACCCTTTTTTTTTATCTTTTCTAGATGCACATTAAGCCTATGTGATTACCCAAGAATCATATGAGAGAAGGACACATCATTCGGAAAACATTTAGGGACTCAATTGTGTGAATTACACTTTTAGGGACCAAAACGTAATTTTTAGAAAATATAAGGACTTAATAGATTTTAAGCTTACCATTATGTAATTAGTCGTATTACATGCTCCTCTGTCAAATTTCAACTAAAAAGGACATTCCAAGCTCTAGCAATTGCATCCACAACATTCAGGACTAAAATGTAAAACATGGAAACTTAAATCAATTCAAAATCATCATCCAACGGTCACCCGTTTCGGAACACCAAACCTTGTACCGAAACGCCCGTATCGAAACGGTGTTGACCGTTTCGGTACTCTGGTGTTTTCTGAGACCAATATCAAAACAGGACTCTCTAGTGGACAAACTTTTCCGAAACACCTTCAGCTGTTTCGAAATGCCATGGCCATTAAAGGCCTCCGTTTCGAAATAGTTAAGGGTGTTTCGATACACCCTGCACCGTGATAGCAGAAAATGTTGGTTTTTCATACTTTTTCGCACTCATCTGTTGGGTCACGTCGGCACGCCCCGTGGCGCAGCGGAAAAATTAATCCGACGTAATCCAGACAGGATCCATGTACAGGAACGAATCCGGGGTGAAAAGATGAAGAGTTACCTTTTAAAACTCTGGAAACTGGAAAACCGACGGTTTGTCGGAATAACCACGTCAAGTAAAACCGAAATCGTCACAGGTTCGCAACGACCTCTACGGAGTCCACCCGAACAAAACGAACAAAGTTTCCGCCTCCCTAACAGTTAGGGATAAATTTCGACAGGTTTGAACACCTTCCAGGGAGAAGTCGAAATCCCTCTAGGGATTCCTGAGGGAGTCTGAAATCGACCAGGGGTTCTACCGGGACTTGGATTCGAACTAGGAAATCGCCAGGAATTTTCCAGGGGGCAAGAGGAACACCAGAAAAATATTGAACAGCTTCTCAGAAGAAATCTGGGACTTGTCGAAAATTCCAGAGGGGAATTCCCAGGGATATGTCGAAATTTGCAAGGAGGAATAGGGATGATTTGGTTGCTAGCCCTTGTCCCTTTAAATAGTATTCAGAGACTTAATTCTAGTTGAATTCCTTAAATCCAAGTTCAACCAAAATTCATAGAATCTAATTCTACTTGAAATTGGTTTATATTAAATATACATTATATTTAATAATATTAAATGAAATATATATATTTAATTATGTAGAATCTTATTCTACATAAAATATGGATTTAAATATACATTATATTTAATCCATATATATATATATTTTTATTATATAGATTCTCATTCTATCTTTACTTGGATTTAAATATATTTAAATATATATTTTTAATTATGTAGAATCTAATTCTACATAAACTTGGAATTAAATATACATTATATAAATTCCAAATATATATTTAAATTTCTATAATCTTATTCTATAATATTTAAGTCTCTAAATATTTTTCATACTCTAAATAATATCTGATAAATACAATATTTATCCAACATTATTCCCATTTAAGGGAGTTGCCGATTTCCCCTATCCCATAGGGGATTTTCGGCAACCTCGCTAAAATAGAGAGTATGGTTTCCAATTTTTGTTCGTTTCATTCGAAGGGTGTGGCCCTTGTAGGTTCATGCAACGTCATCAACAAAATTAGAACTGTTCTAATTTGACAAACAATGAGTGGCATCTAGCAATACATCATTGCTACCTAAGTTGCATGAAGTCATGGTTTGACTTTCCTAATTCCTGAATAAACTTCCTTTATGTATTTCATCCTTTTGTCTTTTATATCTTAGATGAACACAAGTCATGGGTTAGTCACAGTTGCGTTGTCCATCTAGTGTTTCTTGATGTCTTGAGTAGATTATGATAAACGAATCTCTATGATATCTCATATCATAATATTCGAGCATGGTCATGCATTTTCTAATCTCACTCAATCAAGTGACCGAAGATATTTCTCCCATTATGTAGGAGGGACAAATCCTTTCTTGATCAACCATATTTCACTACATAGGTCATCACGTATCCAATCATCAGTCTTTATAATGTAGTCAGTTACGATACACCTTTGACTATGTCAAAATACATAAATCTTTATGTTGAAATCATGTTGATCTCAAGTCTGAGGATTATACATATGTTTATCATGAGCAATGTTGTGACTGTCACATAATTACCCAAGAAACATGCTCATAGCGGGTCAATCTAGTATGTTGTTCTCTAACAAATACTTATGTGTTGATTTTGACATCTCTATGTCAATGACAACGCTTGTCATCAACCACATATTAGTCTTTATATATTATCACTGTCCATACCCGTAATAATATTCGACTAAGGATCCTATTTAACAATAATCATATTATTGTATGGACATTATTATCCAATGGTTAGTTTGATGCACAGAAACATACCAAATGATAATAACGGCAATGCAATTTCTTGATAAATCTAGTAAAATAGTATGTCTATTCAATCATCATATGATTGGTCTTTGGGCATACTCCAAAAAAATTAACCCCGGGACATGCATACATCAAGGATACATATCAACAATCATCATATCGAAGCTATAGCCTATCTATAGCAACCAACACATAAGCAAAAGCACTAAAGGCATGCTCCCTAGTTTGCCAAAACCAAAACAAGTCAAAACTCCAAATAAACTAAAATCCATACTCCAAAGGCCATTTACAACTCAAGTATAGGCAAACAAACATGCTCAAAGTAAAGAAAACATTCTCAAGCATTCCAAAGTATAATCCCACCCATTGCCTCTTATTACACTAAAGGTGAACCACAAACATTTCCTTGGCAAAAACCTTTGATTCCTCTTGCTCTTGAGCTGCCTCCAAATGTTCAATTTTCTGCATTGATGAAACAAACGAGCGTAAGCTTAAAGCTCAGTGAGGATTGCTAAACAACATTCATCAATGCATAACTCATGTTTTGCAAAAACATCACTTTACAACACAAGCTATTTATAAAACACGTCTTTTCAAGACTTCAATGCACTTTTAAAACCTCATGCACATATGCATCAATATACAACATCAAATAGACCTTTGCTCATGCTTTAACAAGCATCACATGCATTCTTACATCATACACATATATCTCATGCACCCTTGCATCATTTACAAGCATCTCATGCTTCACTTTATTCATTTACATTATATTGGCTTTCAAGTGATAGTCCACAAATCATTTCAACACAAGACACAATCGGATACGTGGATTACAAGCGTTGTCCCTCACGCTTCATACAAACTACCGGACTACACAAGGTGGAGACAAATGGCACAATCACAACCCCTCAACACCCGTGATGGAGACTAATGGCACAATCACAACCCCTCAACATCACTCATCGGTAGTTGTATAATTCCACTAATGAGAGTATGGGACACATACACAAGACTCACACACGGGACTAACCATTCACCGTTGTGATCTTAACCTCAATCGTTAGGGTACTTGGATGGAGATTACGGCACAATCACAACCCCTCAACATCCAAGGCGACTTTATTCACGGTGCACCCAATCCTATATCCGGCTAACTATATCCGATTAAAGTAACTAAAAACCATTTTCATCACTTGCCAATATAATCATTTATCCACATTAATCCACTGTTTTTCAAGCATAACCACAACGTCATTTCCACAAGCACACATGCTTAACATCATATGCATTTTCATATGAAAACCAAGGATCACTTACCTAGTGCATCCTTAACATAATGACATTGAAAATCCAGCATTAAACCATGCTTAAACATGCTTAAAAACAGTAAACAAATCCACTCTTACATCCAATGCATTTTCATCGACTTAGCACATTTCTAAGAGAGGGATTACCGAAACACTTACACTTGAGCTTAGTTAAGTGTATCAAGCTTACACTAAGCTCCCAAGAGCACGCTCAAAGCATTACAAAGCAGGAAATTGCATTTCCACTCACCGATACGCGAAGCCTTGTTCGCCGACACGGAAATTACACCTCCGGAGCCTCCAAAATCACCTCGTGAGCTTCCGGATCAAGATCCCCTGTTTTCACAACATCAAAACAGAGATCTAAATGCATTAAAATGCATTCTAGCACCAGCAACAATCCATAGACTCGTTGCACACTCAAACCACACCAAAAATACCCTTCCAACACAACTGAAAACTCAATCGATTGCCTCCTAAACCAAGCCCAGTCATCATGCAACACTTCTAAAGCATTATCAACATCAAAACACATCTCTTAAACACCCTAACTCATCCTTATACCTCCAGAAATCAAAATTCCACCATTACACTCCAAAATCACACTTAAAACTACCAAGAAACTCAAGGATCTCAAGGATTTCGGGATCTATGTTAATAACACATCATCTTAACATATAAACAAACTTAGAAATCAATTAAAATCAACACAAAACAGTGCCCAACTCATCAAGTCTGAAAATCAAGATTTCATTCACATTTTTACAAGATTTTGATCTCAAATCAAAACTATATTAAAAACTCAATAAAAAAATAGTTATTAGAAGTCAAATATCTTGGAAATTTCAATAAAAAACTTAGATTAAAGGTTAAGAACGAGATTTACCTCCAATCCTTGCTTCCTTCAATTGATGACAAGTTTTCCTTGCAAAAATCTTGAAGAATTAAGGTAGATCTCTTGAAATTGATTTAGAAAATGTTGAGAGAATTTTTGGGAGAAATAATTCTGGAAAAGATGAGAGAAAATGGTGTTTGGCTAAAATGAGAGGGAATTGGTAGTTATGTAAAATGAAAATCCACTAACTACCAATTAATTAATATCATAATTTAATTAAAATCCTTTAATTAAAATCCATTTAAATCACATGTCATATTGAAGAAAGGTCAAATTGACTTAATGCCCCCTAAAGATTCTAAGATTTTGGCTTCCACCTTAAAAATCACATTTTCCTAGTTTTAAAACTTTACAATTTGGTCACTACTCAAAATGTCCATTTTCCAAATCCCTTTTTGTAAAATTGACTTGACCAACCTCTTAATTATATTTTTAGAGTATTTTAACCATTTTTATCACAATTTTATCCTATCCCGATCCTTGATTTCTAAAAGTCACCTTACGCGATTCGAACCGTTCTCGACCGGTCCGATCCGATGTCTAAAACATCTAGGCCCAAAACCAGGGCGTTACATTTCATATGTATAAAAATTATATACATGTGTTTTGGATTGTTTGTGTACATATACAAGTATGTTGGACTGTTTTCATATGTATAAAAATGTATACATGTGTTTTGGATTGTTTGTGTACATATATACAAGTATGTTGGGCTGTTTTGATATGTATAAAAATATATACATGTGTTTTGGACTGTTTTGAGTATGTTAAATGTACTCTCATGTAACGCTGCCCTGATTAGCTTGTATATAATCATGTTGGACTTTTTTGAGTATGTTAAATGTACATACATGTAATGTTTCCCTAATTAGCTTGTATATAATCATGTTGGACTGTTTTGAGTATGTTAAATGTACATACATGTAATGTTTCCCTGATTAGCTTGTATGTGGTCATATTGGACTGTTTCGTTATGCATAAATATGTATGCATGCCTAAGGGACTGTTTTGACTTGAAGTTAAAATATGTGGACTGTTTCACTATGTGTAAATGTGTGATTATGCTTCAAGAAGCTGTTCTGCTTATATAAATAGTAGAGGGACTGTTTTATCAACTAAAAATGTTGCAAACTGATTTATTCACATGGAAACTGGACTTCTTTGTAAATAAACAAGATAAGGGACTGTTTTGACTGGTCATAAGATTAAAGAACTGTTATAAGGATTTTTAAGTGAAAATGATAAGATTATAAGTTGCTTTGCTTGAATATAAGTCATATTAGACTGTTGTGATCTATGTATTTTTGCATACATGAAAAAGAAGTTGTTTGTCATATATGTAATCAATTGAGGGTTGTTTTGTATTCATTCAAATAGGGGAAATTGTTTGATGATTATATGAAATGTATAGATTATTAACAATTGCTCGAATGCATGAGATTGGTTTTAAAAATGTGTTATTTTTGTGAGGTATGCACCTTTTTTAGGACATTAAAAGAAGTCGGTTGGAAACTAGGATTAATTGTGGATTAGGTATCCTGTAATGTCGGGATAGGAGCTGAGTGTAGTCACATGAGTCTCGAGTACCATGAAGTTATCCCGATGTTTAATTTGTTAAGATTATGTATTGGTTGATTGTGAATGAATTGCATTACATATACATTGTGTAAAAAGGCTCAAATAGAGCTAATTGAGGATGAGCATACATTCATAGCATGGCATTCATGTTTAGACTTGAACAATGTTGTATTTCTTAAGTTTAAATGCTTGGCTATGCTTGAATAATTGTTTATGGAATTTCCTTGATTTTGAGATGACTTACGTATTTGTTTAATATCCCTTAATAACTATTAATCAATGAAAATAAGGTTCTCAATAAAGATTGAGAAGTTAAATCTAAGGAGTTAAGGAATAAGAAAGCTTGAATTGTATAATACGTTATTGAAATAAGAAAATAAGCAAGGTTACTTATAACCTAAGAAATCTTTATTAACCTTAAAAGTAAAGCTACTTGTACAATAAGTAACTTCCCGAATATCAAACTATGATAAAACATGTAAGTTGCGTTTTTTAAATGGAAGTCCTTGAATATATTGGTTGATGCATGTTATGCTTGAAATACGGTCCCTTGTTATTAAGATCAAATGATGTTTTAGTACCTTTGGTACTCTTGATTAAGCTATTTCTCGGGGGATACCCCATTGATATGTTTCGATATTATCCTTTGCTATGTGCTCTGAGCTAAGTATCTTTTGGATTAATGGTATTCATCACCAATAGGGATCCAAGGCAAACTTGTAAATGATATGAAATGTTTATATTAAGCCAATAATTTCAAAAGAAATGTGATCCAACACTTGGTGTGATAGCTTATGGTGAGCCTGGTAATGGATAGCTCGTAGAAAGCCTTGTAATTGAAAGCTTTTAGGGAGCACTGTAATAATAGCTCTTAGTGAGCAATTGAAGGATACAAGCTAGAATAATTTGATTAATACTAAAGGACTGAAATTGTTAAAGAATTTTCAATAAACAAGATATGTGTGCACTAGCTTAACTTGCAAGAAAGTTCTGGGTTGATCATGGTTTTGAATTGTTTGATTACTTTACGAGCATTGACTATTATTGTACATTACATGTATTGCTACCTCACTTAGGCTATAAAAGCCTAATGCATTCCATTTCATGCATTGCATGTTAATCAAGTATGCTTGTCTCTGTTGTGGTTGAGAATTGCAAGTATTGGATTGTAGTTCATGTAGAGCTTGAAACTATCTTAGATAGTTTACTCCTAGAGTGGTGGCACACTGCTTAACTGTTATAAGAAATTGTAGTTCATGATTTGTATAATCTTTATTGATACTCGACCTTCTAATGTAAGTAGAATAGAGTTCATGTTATTCAAAGAAATGCTTTGTGTTTATAATATACATGTATAAGTAGTGGCGTGGAGCCTCTTAGCTCAAATATGATATTAGGATCGAATTGATGTGAATTGTATGATCGCTTTTGTGGGAGTTATTTTGGCATGTCATTGTTGTGATTAATTAGATAATTATCCATTTATATTTATGTGAGTTGAACATATGGATGATATGAGTATTAATGATGAGTCGAATGGATGATTGTTAGGATGAGACAAATGATAATATTGTTCAAATGAATCTGGATGTTGATGGAATATTAAGCATTCGAAAAACTATCCTATTTTGAATGTTTTTATAAAAACAGTTTTAGAATATGCTTTAGCTATGATTTTGGAAAATTACTATAATTTGTATCGGTGGAATTAGAATCTATAGTTTATATGGTTGAAAAGCTTTTCATGTCTAGTTTTAGTCAAAACAAACGAAACTGAATTTCGAGTTGTATAACAACTTGTAGAGCCAATTGTTCTAAGACAATATAATATGCCAGGTGACAGAATTAGGTGTATTTTTAGATTAAAAAAACTCTATTAATCTATAAGGAATAAAATTGAAAGGCCTATATGGTTAGAAATCTAGTTGAGTCAGTTTTCCAACGATGTAAACGGTTCGAAATTCTGATGTACGAAATAGAAGTTATGAATTTTTAATTGAGGGATATGCAATCTGCCCAGCTTTGAAAGAATGTGTATATAGATGTGAAATTTGATTTATCCATGTTGAATTACATGCTTGCTGCCCTATTCTTGCGGAAATTAATGTGTATATTTATAAGATGTCTCGATAACACATAATATGTGGTTTGGTTCAAGGCTTAAAAATAAGGAATAAGAAACTATACTGTTAGTGATGGTTAGTGTTAGATTGAAATTGAAATGTATATCAGAAGGGCTCTTGTTTGATTATAATAAAGTACTGAATAAAGAAAAGTGTAACACCCGGGTTTGGCGGCCGGGAGAAAATAATATTTAAATAATATTTGAGTCTCGGTTTTCTAATTAAATAAATAAAATAATGTCTCAGTTTTGTTTAGCAAAAATTTAATTGAAGAGTTGGACCAAATTTGGATGACAAAGCCCAATAGCCATTTTAATGGCATTTTTGTAAATGTGTAATCTTTTCAAATAAGCCCATTTCCTTTTTATTATATTTCAAACAAACAAACAAAAAGAAATGTCATCTTCTTCTACAAAACACAAAACCAACGACAATAAGCTCTCTCCATCCCCCTTTCACCATTTCATCTCTTCCAACTTCATCTTTGGAGCTTTTCAAAAGGTAATTGTGTTTTTGACTTGGCCTTGGTCTCCTCTTCATTTTGGTATCTTTAGATTTCACTAAAACTATGTATTTTGTGATTTGGGTTTTTGAAAGTTTAGGTTAAAGGATGGAGCTTTATGGGTTTTTATTAAAGCTTTTGATTTATAATGGTTAGATATGGTGTTTATGAACCAAATGGTCCAACATATATAATTTTTAAAGTGTTTTATTGAGATTCCCGAATTTGGGTTTTAATGGGGGTTTTTGGAGGCTTTAAAGGTTGATTTTGGGTGTGTTTTATGTTGGAAATGGAAGGCTAATGTTAGTATGTTAGTTGAGGGTTGTTTTGGAAGCATTTGGAAGTGTTAAATGTGTTGAAACCACAAGTTTTGGGCTGGTTATAAGGGCTGCTCGGGTTTGGTGTTTTTGAGGGTTGTTCATGGCTTGAATTATTGTGTTTGTTGCTTGAATGGTGTTCCGGGTTTGCTACATTAATTGGTGAACTGATTTGAGGTTATTTGAATTGTATTGAGGTTGTTTAGAAGCAAGAACTTGGGTCGGTGAAGCATCAGGAAGAAATCCGGAAACTTGAAGGTGATGCTTGGTAGTTGAGCTTGGAGGTAGAGGTGAGTGGTTAAATATTTTTAAAATGGTTTTGAGTATTTGGTTCAAGTATGTGAACCTAGGATGGGCTTGGTAAACCCACTTAGAGTTGGGATTAGAGTGGTAGCCTAATCCCAAGCTTTGATTAGAGACTTTGGTTGCACTCTTTAATGGTTGTTTATGCCTCGTGTTATATTGTGATGGTGTTGGTTATGTATATGTTGTATACATGTATGTTGAGGCATGTTTGATGCATTGTTATATGCATGTTGATGATAAGCATGATGGAGATATACATATGCATGAAATATGACGTGATATTGTGTTATTGATATACATGTGGAGTTGACATGTGAAATGATATTATGAGGTGATTGTATGATCTGAGGATCATGGTGAGTACATGCTAGGCATGTAAATGTAGTTTGAGCATGACGGTGAGTCATGGTGAGTACGTGCTAAGCACGGAAGTTGTTATGGAATGATATTGTGAAAGATTAATGAAATGTGTAGTATTGGCACTAGTATGCTTGGGTACAAATGATCGATCATTAGGATGTTTAGTGTGCACACGTGAGTCAAAATGCGCGCGTGGTCTTGATGATGGTAGTCATCAAGATGGAGTACGGGTTCGCCCGGAAATCTTCTTATATATAATAGTCGGTGATGAGTGGAATCCCATCGACGGGCATGAGGATGAGTGGAATCCCCTCCGCGTGAAACGGGGCGTGAGGCTGAGTGGAATCCCCTTCGCGTGAACGGTGATGAGTGTAATCCCACCGTCAGGTAATGGTTGCGTTGTTGGATGTGAGTTCCAACGGTTATCCGCGTATTCTAGTCATAGCTAGGTGCCAATACGAATTGTGGTTTATGTTGGCAATATGTGATTATTTGTGAGCCATGTGATTTGGGATGTGTTGCTTACATGGTTTAATATATATATGATTACATATGTTGTGGATTTGACATGTTGAGCATGGAATAATATTGGATATATGTTCATGCATCATGTGTAGATTGGCTACGTGGATCAAAGGTATGAATATGCATTCTATCTTGTTTATTGCTCGTGCTTGGACCCTGCATTGTCGAAGGTTTGTTTTATGAGCTTACCCTCACTAAGCTTTTATGCTTACGCTTCTTTTTGTTCGACAATGCAGATCAGTAGCTTGTGGGTGGCAAGGGCAAGGAAAGGTCTCCAAGTGATGCTTTTGGTTAGCTCAATGTATGATCTTTAAATTGTAGATCATAATAGTTAAGCAATGGGATAGGTGTTGTTGATTTGAATGCTTTGTTGTATGTTGTTTTGGTGTGGCTCTTGGATGCCTCATTTGAATTGTAAATCTTGCTTGTGATGCATGACTTGTATGCCTATATGTTTGTTCTAAGGCATGAGCCTTTATGTGCTTTATAGGCCTCCTTTTGGTAAAAGCATGAATATTTGGATGAATGATGCTTGTTAGTGTTGGTTGCCTCGTATGCTTAGATTATGGTTGTTAAATGTTCTATGTATGTTGTTTGTGGCTAGAGGAGTCGTAAATCGCATCTAGAGTCGAGTCCTAAGTTGTTTTGCTGAAAATTGGAGACTTGCAGTGCAGGGCGTATCGATACGCCTAAGGGCCGTATCGATACGGTCTTGCCTGTAGGACACAATTTTGGCTGGGCGTATCGATACACGGGGGTGTATCAATACGGATTTTGCTCTCTGGAATTTTGATATTTTGGTGAGTTTTTTGGCGTATCGTTACGGTGTTGTGGCGTATCGGTACGTGTTCATCTCGTTGACCACGAGATGTTGACTGGGAAGGGCGTATCAATACGCTCATGGGCTGTATCGATACGGTCTTCCTATGTTGAATGCTGAGGGTTGACTTTGGTCAAGGCGTATCGATACCCTTGACAGGTGTATCGATACGGCCTGTTTAAAAGGGTAAAATGGGCTATGTTAATGTGTTTGCCTTGGTTGGTCGTTAATATGTTGTCTGTGTTTCCGCTGTCGTGTTTCACATAGGACTTAATAATGCCTATAGACAAGATAAAGTTAAAAGAAGTTTTCTAGGGTTGCTAACCGAGGTGGGACCTTATCGGGTTTCGCTTCGGTTTTCCCTGTGTAGCCTACTCGGACCGGTCATCCGGCCAGACCGGGACGAGGGGGTTACATTTGTTGGTATCATAGCCTAAGGTTACCAAGACCTTGGGCAGGTAAGTGAGGTAAGTTAAGTTCTTATATTGAATTGCACGGTGTTTGCTTGTCATGTAAGCATGTTGCTTGTTATTCGAGTATGCTGTGATGCGTGATTGATTGATTGTGAATGTATGTTGTCTGATCGTACGCGTATGTTGCTTGAAGTATGTTGAGTAGAGTCCCATTGCTTCTATTACATCGGAAAAAGGATTTTAAGTGAGAGAAATCATACTTGAGCCACTTGGACCTTCCCTTTGCTAACCCAACTTGTATGTTAAATTGTTGATTGATTTATTGCTTTTAGTAAGTTTGAGGCCAGTGTGTGGGCCATGAATCGGTAAGTGGAAGTTGTGGTTTCTTAAAATGTGGATGATGTGGAGGAAGTTCTTTGCTATAGTTAGGGGAGTATAGTTGTACCGGAGTTGAGGTACAATTTGTTTGCTCGAGTCCGCGTGTATGTGAGTTGATTCTTGTTGGTGAGGGACGATGAGACTGATTCTGGTATTAGTTGGTGAAAAGAAGTGAAGACCTATGAGTGGGAGCCAGAGTGGTGTCGATGTTATAGTAGATAAGCCTTGGTGCAGTTTTGAGTTTGTCTCTTCTGATTGGTTCTGAGTCCGTACTTCTGTATGTTGTTAACAAGCATGCAAGTTTGAATGTGCCCGATGAGGTGTCAGAGGTAGGTATGAGTACCTTAGTTCTTTTGGCGAGATCTAGGTACGGGTCTCGTGTGAGTAATCTAAAACTTAGAAATGTTAGTCAGTGATCGTTGGGGTTCGGCCTATGGTTTTATTACAAATCAGCCGGTCAGTATCCGTGAGTGGAAATCAATTTGTGTGATAAGGCCAATGTGCGCCTGAGTTGTCTTCCAGCAAGAAGGAGAGACGCAGTCACTTCCGATATGGTTGAGCCGAGAAGGAAGTCTTGAGCTTTGACTCCAAATTGTTTGGTAGCGGGATGTTTTGAGTCGTCATGACCGATGTTATAGAACAAGTTCAAGCGTGATAGTTTGTGTGAGATCAGAACTGAATTTTGAGGTTTCGAGATACTCTAAGAACAATTTAGAAGAGTTAGATTTTGTTGAAGGACCAGCCTGAAGACAAGAGGGCCGAAGACTAACAGCTGTGTACTTGTGAAGTTGCAATTTCTCCAGATTCGTCCGTTTGTGTGAGCATGCAAAGGAATTTGATATATCTCTGTTGAGATTTTAGACGTAGGGACGCATGTGACTAGACCTTTTGGGAGATAGTATTGATCAGAAAGATGTACAGAAGATGTTTGTTGGTGGTTCAGGGTTACTAGTTCCTAGTAGATGTGAAGTAATTGTCTTTCTACGGTTTCGATGTACCTTTTTGACATTGTTTGGCTTGTAGAGTACAAAGCTAGGATGTACGTTGAGACAAAGAGAGAGTTGCCTTGAAGTTGCAGTGTGGTAGGTGAGGATGTGAACTTCTTGTCGAATGTTAATCCAGCTTTAGAGGTCAAAGATTGACTTAGTTTAGTTGACAGGCTTGCCTAGCAAATGTGATTGATTTGATTTTTGAATGAAGATTAGACCGCAGAATGTTAGGATAGTTTGTGTTTTCTTTTCCTAGAAGTGTTTGGAAGAATTGTCGGTTTATCTCTTGATTAGAGGAGAAAAGTTTGTTATTGAGACCGTCTTTGAGTTTGCTCCCGTTTTGATTGCTCTGTATCTTATGACTCCCGAAAGAATTGAGAGTGTTGAAGGATCAATTACGAGGTTTGTTGGACCTTAGACTCATTAGGCCTAGTGCATCATCTTAGAGTACAACAGTGCAATTTGTGAAGAGAAGAGAGAAGACAATATGAGAATGTGTTTAGATTTCAAGTAGATGAAACAATTGACAGTGAATAGTTAGTGTCCATTTCCGAGCGTTAGTGATTTGTTGATCAGTTGGGGTGTGCTTCAGTCTTTTCGAAGATTAATTTGAGATCCGATTACTACCAGTTGGAAGTGAGAGAAGTTGAAGTATTGAAGACAACTTTTGGGGCAAGATGTGATCGCTTTGAGTTCCAAGTTATGTCATTTTGTTTGACTAGTGTGTTAGTTACTTTTATAGAGATGTTGAACAGAATAATCCCCGAGTTCCTTGATCAGTTGTAGTAGTTCTCATAGTTGACACATGGGTATATTCACGTACCGAAGAAGATCATGACAAGCTATGGAGTTAGTGTTGTAGATCCTATTAGAGAATTAGTTGTATGCCAAGTTATGCAACGTGAACTCCGAGTTAATGAAGATGTTCTCCTAGGACATGTAGTTCAGCCGAGTGTGTTAGAGTAAATCCCAAGTGGGCAAAGGAAGATATGAGTTGGAAGAAATTGAAGACTGTGACATGTATCTATAGTCCCTAGGTCTAGCATTGTTACTTTCAGAGAATTATAAATAGTCTTTTGAAGATAGTTGCTCCTTGACAGGTTGCTACAGAAGAATGTTCAGTTGTGTGGTTAGATACGAGACAATGAGCCTTGAGAAACTGAAAGAAACCTTGAAGAGAACTTCGACCTTGATTCAGCCTATATCAGAGGAAGAATTTGTGAACCATAGTGATGCGTTAAATGTAGAGTTAGGTTGTGTGTTTATGCAAGACAGAAGATTTGTGGCTTGATCATCGAGATAGTTGAAAGACCGTGGGAAGAGTTATCCGATATGAGACATAGAGTTAATTACAATTGTAATTGTTACGAAGACTTGGAGACAAAGCTTGTATAGTAAGAAATGCGCAGTGTGTATGTACATATCATCAGAACTTGAAATATTTGAAGACTTAGGAATGGTTGGAACTTCAACATCATGAGTTGTTAGAGTTGCTTGAAGACTGTGATCTCAAGATTGAGTACTATCTGAAGAGAGCCTACGTAGTAACCGATGTTCCAAGTTATTTTGTTGTCAGATTAGTGGTTAAGTTGCGCTATGTTGTTGGATTCAGTTTATCAAACGATAGTATTTTGTGGCCGAGTGTCATGTTAAACCTACTTTGAGTCAGATACTTGAAGAGAAACAGTTGCAAGACAGGTTCTTGACACCTCACGTGCAAGACATAGCAGAAGGAAGACCTTCAGAATACAATTTTAGAGATGATAGAGTTTTACATTTCAGAGACAGAATAGTTGTACCGATAGACATAATGTTTTGAGACGTATTGTTTTGGACGAAGCACTTGGCAGTTCGTTTGTATTGCATCTGGGTAGTATGAAGACTTGTTGTGGGTTGAAGATGAGTACTCCTGGATTGAGTTGATGAATAATGTGGTTCAATATGTGAGTAAGTGTGTAATTTGCCAGCGTGTCAAGACCGAGCATCAGTTTTCTTCTAGTTTGTTACATCCAGGGAAGATTCTTAATGAAAGTGAGTAATAGAGATTCGAGATTTCGACTAGTGTTTGGTTACATGATGAAGTCATATGATCAGTCAGAGAAAGTCATCTGTCAAGTATTCAAATAGTGCTGCATGAGATTGTGAATCGGGCTAGTTCTGTTGGTTATTTGTCGCGGTTACCACCAGAGTTAGGAAGAGATTCGTAATGTGTTTTGTGTATCTATGATCCGGAAGTGTGAATCAGATTTGTCCCGCGTTATGTTGTTGAAGAGATTGGGTTGAGTTTAAAATTGACATGCCTTGAAGGAACTGCTGAGATCTTAGCATTAGATAGCTATTGTTATGTGGTAAGTCTACTGAGTTGGTTAGTATGTTGTGGTGAGAAAGAAGTGCGGAGGAACAGTTTCTGTGATTCTTCCTGTCCGATAAATTTCGGGGACGAAATTTCCTTAAGTGGGGGAGAGTTGTAACACCCGGGTTTGGGGGCCGGGAGAAAATAATATTTAAATAATATTTGAGTCTCGGTTTTCTAATTAAATAAATAAAATAATGTCTCGGTTTTGTTTAGCAAAAATTTAATTGAAGAGTTGGACCAAATTTGGATGACAAAGCCCAATAGCCATTTTAATGGCATTTTTGTAAATGGGTAATCTTTTCAAATAAGCCCATTTCCTTTTTATTATATTTCAAACAAACAAACAAAAAGAAATGTCATCTTCTTCTTCAAAACACAAAACCAACGACAATAAGCTCTCTCCATCCCCCTTTCACCATTTCATCTCTTCCAACTTCATCTTTGGAGCTTTTCAAAAGGTAATTGTGTTTTTGACTTGGCCTTGGTCTCCTCTTCATTTTGGTATCTTTAGATTTCACTAAAACTATGTATTTTGTGATTTGGGTTTTTGAAAGTTTAGTTTAAAGGATGGAGCTTTATGGGTTTTTATTAAAGCTTTTGATTTATAATGGTTAGATATGATGTTTATGAACCAAATGGTCCAACATATATAATTTTTAAAGTGTTTTATTGAGATTCCCGAATTTGGGTTTTAATGGGGTTTTTGGAGGGTTTAAAGGTTGATTTTGGGTGTGTTTTATGTTGGAAATGGAAGGCTAATGTTAGTATGTTAGTTGAGGGTTGTTTTGGAAGCATTTGGAAGTGTTAAATGTGTTGAAATCACAAGTTTTGGGCTGGGTATAAAGGCTGCTCGGGTTTGGTGTTTTTGGGGGTTGTTCATGGCTTGAATTATTGTGTTTGTTGCTTGAATGGTGTTCCGGGTTTGCTACATTAATTGGTGAACTTATTTGAGGTTATTTGAATTGTATTGATGTTGTTTAGAAGCAAGAACTTGGGTCGGCGAAGCATCAAGAAGAAATCCGGAAACTTGAAGGTGATGCTTGCTTGATAGTTGAGCTTGGAGGTAGAGGTGAGTGGTTAAATATTTTTAAAATGGTTTTGAGTATTTGGTTCAAGCATGTGAACCTAGGATGGGCTTGGTAAACCCACCTAGAGTTGGGATTAGAGTGGTAGCCTAATCCCAAGCTTTGATTAGAGACTTTGGTTGCACTCTTTAATGGTTGTTTATGCCTCATGTTATATTGTGATGGTGTTGGTTATGTATATGTTGTATACATGTATGTTGAGGCATGTTTGATGCATTGTTATATGCATGTTGATGATAAGCATGATGGAGATATACATATGCATGAAATATGATGTGATATTGTGTTAATGATATACATGTGGAGTTGACATGTGAAATGATATTATGAGGTGATTGTATGATCTGAGGGTCATGGTGAGTACATGCTAGGCATGGAAATGTAGTTTGAGCATGATGGTGAGTCATGGTGAGTACGTGCTAAGCACGGAAGTTGTTATAGAATGATATTGTGAAAGATTAATGAAATGTGTAGTATTGGCACTAGTATGCTTGGGTACAAATGATCGATCATTAGGATGTTTAGTGTGCACACGTGAGTCAAAATGCGCGCGTGGTCTTGATGATGGTAGTCGTCAAGATGGAGTACGGGTTCGCCCGGAAATCTTCTTATATATAATAGTCGGTGATCAGTGGAATCCCATCGACGGGCGTGAGGATTAGTGGAATCCCCTCCGCGTGAAACGGGGCATGAGGATGAGTGGAATCCCCTCCGCGTGAACGGTGATGAGTGTAATCCCATCGTCAGGTAATGGTTGTGTTGTTGGATGTGAGTTCCAACGGTTATCCGCGTATTCGAGTCATAGCTAGGTGCCAATACGGATTGTGGTTTATGTTGCCAATATGTGATTATTTGTGAGCCATGGGATTTGGGATGTGTTGCTAACATGGTTTAATATATATATGATTACATATGTTGTGGATTTAACATGTTGAGCATGGCATAATATTGGATATATGTTCATGAAGCATGTGTAGATTGGCTACATGGATCAAAGGTATGAATATGCATTCTATCTTGTTTATTGCTCGTGCTTGGACCCTGCATTGTCGAAGGTTTGTTTTATGAGCTTACCCTCACTAAGCTTTTATGCTTACGCTCCTTTTTGTTCGACAATGCAGATCAGTAGCTTGTGGGTGGCAAGGGCAAGGAAAGGTCTCCAAGTGATGCTTTTGGTTAGCTCAATGTATGATCTTTAAATTGTAGATCGTAATAGTTAAGCAATGAGATAGGTGTTGTTGATTTGAATGCTTTGTTGTATGTTGTTTTGGTGTGGCTCTTGGATGCCTCATTTGAATTGTAAATCTTGCTTGTGATGCATGACTTGTATGCCTATGTGTTTGTTCTAAGGCATGAGCCTTTATGTGCTTTATAGGTCTCCTTTTGGTAAAAGCATGAATATTTGGATGAATGATGCTTGTTAGTGTTGGTTGCCTCGTATGCTTAGATTATGGTTGTTAAATGTTGTATGTATGTTGTTTGTGGCTAGAGGAGTCGTAAATCGCATCTAGAGTCGAGTCCTAAGTTTTTTTGCTAAAAATTGGAGACTTGCAGTGCAGGGCGTATCGATACGCCTAAGGGCCGTATCGATACGCCTAAGGGCCGTATCGATACGGTCTTGCTTGTAGGACACAATTTTGGCTGGGCGTATCGATACTCGGGGGTGTATCGATACGGTTTTTGCTCTCTAGAATTTTGATATTTTGGCTAGTTTTTTGGTGTATCGATACAGTGTTGTGGCGTATCGGTACGTGTTCATCTTGTTGACCATGAGATGTTGACTGGGAAGGGCGTATCGATACGCTCATGGGCTGTATCGATACGGTTTTCCTATATTGACTGTTGAGGGTTGACTTTGGTCAAGGCGTATCGATACGGCCTGCTTAAAAGGGTAAAATGGGCTGTGTTAATGTGTTTGCCTTGGTTGGTCGTTAATATGTTGTCTGTATTTTCGCTGTCGTGTTTCACATAGGACTTAATAATGCCTATAGACAAGATAAAGTTAAAAGAAGTTTTCTAGGGTTGTTAACCGAGGTGGGACCTTATCGGGTTTCGCTTCGGTTTTCCCCGTGTAGCCTACTCGGACCGGTCATCCGGCCAGATCGGGACGAGGGGGTTACATTTGTTGGTATCAGAGCCTAAGATTACCGAGACCTTGGGCAGGTAAGTGAGGTAAGTTAAGTTCTTATATTGAATTGCACGGTGTTTGCTTGTCATGTAAGCATGTTGCTTGTTATTCGAGTATGCTGTGATGCGTCATTGATTGATTGTGAATGTATGTTGTCTGATCGTGCACGTATGTTGCTTGAAGTATGTTGAGTAGAGTCCCATTGCTTCTATTACATCGGAAAAAGGATTTTAAGTGAGAGAAATCATACTTGAGCCACTTGGACCTTTCCTTTGCTAACCCAACTTGTATGTTAAATTGTTGATTGATTTATTGCTTTTAGTAAGTTTGAGGCCAGTGTGTGGGCCGTGAATCGGTAAGTGGAAGTTGTGGTTTCTGAAAATGTGGATGATGTGGAGGAAGTTCTTCGCTATAGTTAGGGGAGTATAGTTGTACCGGAGTTGAGGTACAATTTGTTTGCTCGAGTCCGCGTGTATGTGAGTTGATTCTTGTTGGTGAGGGACGATGAGACTGATTCTAGTATTAGTTGGTGAAAAGAAGTGAAGACCTTTGAGTGGGAGTCAGAGTGGTGTCGATGTTATAGTAGATAAGCCTTGGTGCAGTTTTGAGTTTGTCTCTTCTGATTGGTTCTGAGTCCGTACTTCTGTATGTTGTTAACAAGCATGCAAGTTTGAATGTGCCCGATGAGGTGTCAGAGGTAGGTATGAGTACCTTAGTTCTTTTGGCGAGATCTAGGTAGGGGTCTCGTGTGAGTAACCTAAAACTCAGAAATGTTAGTCAGTGATCGTTGGGGTTCGGCCTATGGTTTTAATACAAATCAGCCGGTCAGTATCCGTGAGTGGAAATCAATTTGTGTGATAAGGCCAATGTGCGCCTGAGTTGTCTTCCAGCAAGAAGGAGAGACGCAGTCACTTCCGATATGGTTGAGCCGAGAAGGAAGTCTTGAGCTTTGACTCCAAATTGTTTGGTAGCGGGATGTTTTGAGTCGTCATGACCGATGTTATAGAACAAGTTCAAGCGTGATAGTTTGTGTGAGATCAGAACTGAATTTTGAGGTTTCGAGATACTCTAAGAACAATTTAGAAGAGTTAGATTTTGTTGAAGGACCAGCCTGAAGACAAGAGGGCCGAAGACTAACACCTGTGTACTTGTGAAGTTGCAATTTCTCCAGATTCGTCCGTTTGTGTGAGCATGCAAAGGAATTTGATATATCTCTGTTGAGATTTTAGACGTAGGGACGCATGTGACTAGGCCTTTTGGGAGATAGCATTGATCAGAAAGATGTACAGAAGATGTTTGTTGGTGGTTCAGGGTTACTAGTTCCTAGTAGATGTGAAGTAATTATCTTTCTACGGTTTTGATGTACCTTTTTGACATTGTTTGGCTTGTAGAGCACAAAGCTAGGATGTACATTGAGACAAAGAGAGAGTTGCCTTGAAGTTGTAGATTTTTGTAAGACTGTAGTGGTAGGTGAGGATGTGAACTTCTTGTCGAATGTTAATCCAGCTTTAGAGGTCAAAGATTGACTGAGTTTAGTTGACAGGCTTGCCTAGAAAATGTGATTGATTTGATTTTTGAATGAAGATTAGACCGCTGAATATTAGGATAGTTTGTGTTTTCTTTTCCTAGAAGTGTTTGGAAGAATTACCGGTTTATCTCTTGATTAGAGGAGAAGAGTTTGTTATTGAGACCGTCTTCGAGTTTGCTCCCGTTTTGATTGCTTTGTATCTTATGACTCCCGAAAGAATTGAGAGTGTTGAAGGATCAATTACGAGGTTTTTTGGACCTTAGACTCATTAGGCCTAGTGCATCATCTTAGAGTACAACAGTGCAATTTGTGAAGAGAAGAGAGAAGACAATACGAGAATGTGTTTAGATTTCAAGTAGATGAAACAATTGACAGTGAATAGTTAGTGTCCATTTCCGAGCGTCAGTGATTTGTTGATCAGTTGGGGTGTGCTTCAGTCTTTTCGAAGATTAATTTGAGATCCGATTACTACCAGTTGAAAGTGAGAGAAGTTGAAGTATTGAAGACAACTTTTGGGGCAAGATGTGATCGCTTTGAGTTCCGAGTTATGCCATTTTGTTTGACTAGTGTGTTAGTTACTTTTATAGAGATGTTGAACAGAATAATCCCCGAGTTCCTTGATCAGTTTTAGTAGTTCTCATAGTTGACACATGGGTATATTCACGTACCGAAGAAGATCATGACAAGCTGTGGAGTTAGTGTTGTAGATCCTATTAGAGAATTAGTTGTATGCCAAGTTATGCAACGTGAACTCCGAGTTAATGAAGATGTTCTCCTAGGACATGTAGTTCAGCCGAGTGTGTTAGAGTAAATCCCAAGTGGGCAAAGGAAGATATGAGTTGGAAGAAATTGAAGACTGTGACTGGTATCTATAGTCCCTAGGTCTAACATTGTTACTTTCAGAGAATTGTAAATAGTCTTTTGAAGATAGCTGCTCCTTGACAGGATGCTACAGAAGAATGTTCAGTTGTGTGGTTAGATACGAGACAATGAGCCTTGAGAAACTGAAAGAAACCTTGAAGAGAACTTCGACCTTGATTCAACCTATATCAGAGGAAGAATTTGTGAACCATAGTGATGCGTTACATGTAGAGTTAGGTTGTGTGTTTATGCAAGACAGAAGATTTGTGGCTTGATCATCGAGATAGTTGAAAGACCGTGGGAAGAGTTATCCGATATGAGACATAGAATTAATTACAGTTGTAATTGTTACGAAGACTTGGAGACAAAGCTTGTATAGTAAGAAATGCACAGTGTGTATGTACATATCATCAGAACTTGAAATATTTGAAGACTTAGGAATGTTGGAACTTGAACAACATGAGTTGTTAGAATTGCTTGAAGACTGTGATCTCAAGATTGAGTACTATCTGAAGAGAGCCTACGTAGTAATCGATGTTCCGAGTTATTTTGTTGTCAGATTAGTGGTTAAGTTGCGAGCTATGTTGCTGGATTCAGTTTATCGAACGATAGTATTTTGTGGCCGAGTGTCATGTTAAACCTACTTTGAGTCAGATACTTGAAGAGAAACAGTTGCAAGTCAGGTTCTTGACACCTCACGTGCAAGACATAGCAGAAGGAAGACCTTCAGAATACAATTTTAGAGATGATAGAGTTTTGCATTTCAGAGACAGAATAGTTGTACCGATTGACATAATGTTTTGAGACGTATTGTTTTGGCCGAAGCACTTGGCAGTTCGTTTGTATTGCATCTGGGTAGTATGAAGACTTGTTGTGGGTTGAAGATGAGTACTTCTGGATTGAGATGATGAATAATATGGTTCAGTATGTGAGTAAGTGTGTAATTTGCCAGCGTGTCTAGACCGAGCATCAGTTTTCTTCTAGTTTGTTACATCCAGGGAAGATTCTTAATGAAAGTGAGTAATAGAGATTCGAGATTTCGACTAGATTTTTTGAAGACGACTGCATAGTGTTTGGTTACATGATGAAGTCAGATGATTAGTCAGAGAAAGTCATCGGTCAAGTATTCAAACAGTGCTGCATGAGATTGTGAATCGGGCTAGTTCTGTTGGTTATTTGTTGCGGTTACCACCAGAGTTAGGAAGAGATTCGTAATGTGTTTTGTGTATCTATGATCCGGAAGTGTGAGTCAGATTTGTCCCGCGTTATGTTGTTGAAGAGATTGGGTTGAGTTTAAAATTGACATGCCTTGAAGGAACCATTGAGATCTTAGCATTAGATAGCTATTGTTGTGTGGTAAGTCTACTGAGTTGGTCAGTATGTTGTGGTGAGAAAGAAGTGTGTAGGAACAATTTTTGTGATTCTTCCTGTCCGATAAATTTCGGGGACGAAATTTCCTTAAGTGGGGGAGAGTTGTAACACCCTGGTTTGAGGGCCGGGAGAAAATAATATTTAAAAAATATTTGAGTCTCGGTTTTCTAATTAAATAAATAAAATAATGTCTCGATTTTGTTTAGCAAAAATTTAATTGAAGAGTTGGACCAAATTTGGATGACAAAGCCCAATAGCCATTTTAATGGCATTTTTGTAAATGGGTAATCTTTTCAAATAAGCCCATTTCCTTTTTATTATATTTCAAACAAACAAACAAAAAGAAATGTCATCTTCTTCTTCACAACACAAAACCAACGACAATAAGCTCTCTCCATCCCCTTTCACCATTTCATCTCTTCCAACTTCATCTTTGGAGCTTTTCAAAAGGTAATTGTGTTTTTGACTTGGCCTTGGTCTCCTCTTCATTTGGTATCTTTAGATTTCATTAAAACTATGTATTTTGTGATTTGGGTTTTTGAAAGTTTAGGTTAAAGGATGGAGCTTTATGGGTTTTTATTAAAGCTTTTGATTTATAATGGTTAGATATGGTGTTTATGAACCAAATGGTCCAACATATATAATTTTTAAAGTGTTTTATTGAGATTCCCGAATTTGGGTTTTAATGGGGTTTTTGGAGGGTTTAAAGGTTGATTTTGGGTGTGTTTTATGTTGGAAATGGAAGGCTAATGTTAGTATGTTAGTTGAGGGTTGTTTTGGAAGCATTTGGAAGTGTTAAATGTGTTGAAATCACAAGTTTTGGGCTGGGTATAAAAGGCTGCTTGGGTTTGGTGTTTTTGGGGGTTGTTCATGGCTTGAATTATTGTGTTTGTTGCTTGAATGGTGTTCCGGGTTTGCTACATTAATTGGTGAACTGATTTGAGGTTATTTGAATTGTATTGAGGTTGTTTAGAAGAAAGAACTTGGGTCGGCGAAGCATCGGGAAGAAATCCGGAAACTTGAAGGTGATGCTTGCTTGGTAGTTGAGCTTGGAGGTAGAGGTGAGTGGTTAAATAATTTTAAAATGGTTTTGAGTATTTGGTTCAAGCATGTGAACCTAGGATGGACTTGGTAACCCACCTAGAGTTGGGATTAGAGTGGTAGCCTAATCCCAAGCTTTGATTAGAGACTTTGGTTGCACTCTTTAATGGTTGTTTATTCCTCGTGTTATATTGTGATGGTGTTGGTTATGTATATGTTGTATACATGTATGTTGAGGCATGTTTGATGCATTGTTATATGCATGTTGATGATAAGCATGATGGAGATATACATATGCATGAAATATGATGTGATATTGTGTTAATGATATACATGTGGAGTTGACATGTGAAATGATATTATGAGGTGATTGTATGATCTGAGGATCATGGTGAGTACATGCTAGGCATGGAAATGTAGTTTGAGCATGATGGTGAGTACGTGCTAAGCACGGAAGTTGTTATAGAATGATATTGTGAAAGATTAATGAAATGTGTAGTATTGGCACTAGTATGCTTGGGTACAAATGATCGATCATTATGATGTTTAGTTTGCACACGTGAGTCAAAATGCGCGCGTGGTCTTGATGATGGTAGTCATCAAGATGGAGTACGGGTTCGCCCAGAAATCTTCTTATATATAATAGTCGATGATCAGTGGAATCCCATCGACAGGCGTGAGGATGAATGGAATCCCCTCCGCGTGAAACGGGGCATGAGGATGAGTGGAATCCCCTCCGCGTGAACGGTGATGAGTGTAATCCCACCGTCAGGTAATGGTTGTGTTGTTGGATGTGAGTTCCAACGGTTATCCGCGTATTCGAGTCATAGCTAGGTGCCAATACGATTGTGGTTTATGTTGCCAATATGTGATTATTTGTGAGCCATGTGATTTGGGATGTGTTGCTAACATGGTTTAATATATATATGATTAAATATGTTGTGGATTTAACATGTTGAGCATGGCATAATATTGGATATATGTTCATGCATCATGTGTAGATTGGCTACGTGGATCAAAGGTATGAATATGCATTCTATCTTGTTTATTGCTCGTGCTTGGACCCTGCATTGTCGAAGGTTTGTTTTATGAGCTTACCCTCACTAAGCTTTTATGCTTACGCTCCTTTTTGTTCGAAAATGCATATCAGTAGCGTGTGGGTGGCAAGGGCAAGGAAAGGTCTCCAAGTGATGCTTTTGGTTAGCTCAATGTATGATCTTTAAATTGTAGATCGTAATAGTTAAGCAATGGGATAGGTGTTGTTGATTTGAATGCTTTGTTGTATGTTGTTTTGGTGTGGCTCTTGGATGCCTCATTTGAATTGTAAATCTTGCTTGTGATGCATGACTTGTATGCCTATATGTTTGTTCTAAGGCATGAGCCTTTATGTGCTTTATAGGTCTCCTTTTGGTAAAAGCATGAATATTTGGATGAATGATGCTTGTTAGTGTTGGTTGCCTCGTATGCTTAGATTATGGTTGTTAAATGTTGTATGTATGTAGTTTGTGGCTAGAGGAGTCGTAAATCGCATCTAGAGTCGAGTCCTAAGTTGTTTTTCTGAATATTGGAGACTTGCAGTGCAGGGTGTATCGATACGCCTAAGGGCCGTATCGATACGGTCTTGCCTGTAGGACACAATTTTGGCTGGGCGTATCGATACACGGGGGTGTATCGATACGGTTTTTGCTCTCTGGAATTTTGATTATTTGGCGAGTTTTTTGGTGTATCGATACTGTGTTGTGGCGTATCGGTACGTGTTCATCTCGTTGACCACGAGATGTTGACTGGGAAGGGCGTATCGATACGCTCATGGGCTATATCGATACGGTCATCCTATGTTGACTGCTGAGGGTTGACTTTGGTCAAGGCGTATCGATACCCTTGATAGGTGTATCGATACGGCCTGCTTAAAAGGATAAAATGGGCTGTGTTAATGTGTTTGCCTTGGTTGGTCGTTAATATGTTGTCTATGTTTCTGCTGTCGTGTTTCACATAGGACTTAATAATGCCTATAGACAAGATAAGGTTAAAAGAAGTTTTCTAGGGTTGCTAACCGAGGTGGGACCTTATCGGGTTTCGCTTCGGTTTTCCCTGTGTAGCCTACTCGGACCGGTCATCCGGCCAGACCGGGACGAGGGGGTTACAAAAAGAATGATCTTTGAGACTCATTACCTTGGCCAGTGTTTATATATGATATGTATTGACTATATTCAATGTGATAATGTTTTTAAATAGACCTTACCAATGTTATGTAATGAAATATATTATCTGGCTATGTTGAGTAATCAATTTGTATGAGATTAAGATAAATGATCCAAGAGTATATTTGATTACGTTAATCGATTGCTAATAAGATGAATTATAAATATGATTAATAGAATCAAGTGATCTTTTGAGTAACTATGGTTAATCTAAAAAAAATGAAATTTTATGGCTCACGTTTTCAGTTTTCTTTGCTGTAACGTTTCCAACTCCAGATTTCTTCTAATCCGGGTTGAGGACGTTTCATAAGGTAACCTCAAACTCATCTAATTTCGATTTTACTTTTGATGAGTTTCAAGAAGCTTATGATGAGTTTGTTATGAATGATTAAGAATCACTTCTAAAAAACAAAAAAACGATTTCCGATTTGAAAAACCAAAATGATTCCTTATCCAAAACCAACTTGGAACTTGAAAGGAAGGTTATAGATTTGCAAGAAAAACAAAAAGATTATGAAAAGAAAAACCAAGAGTGGCATAACCTACTTTCAAAAGTTCATGATGATCACCAAAAGGAAGTGGGTGATCTTAAAGCTTTTTTGAACGAGGTTGAGAATTCTCGTTTTGAAAAAAGAAGAAATTCAAAACCCAACCATGTGAGAAGAAACTTTAATGGCCACAAACATAGAGGCTTCCAAAGGTCCTCTAACGATAAGAAAGTTAGGAGTGTTCAGGCTTCCAAGGAACTAGTTACTTCTAACAACTTTGATGCTATTACTTCTTAGATTCCCAAGGGAACCAAGAATTTGGGAGCCAATACTCATTGACCCAAAAGAATTTGGGTACCAAAAATAAAGACTCGATGATATGTTTTTAGGGGAAGCATTGCTACAAGGCCAAAACTTCAAGTGCAAATTCATGGTACCTTGATAGTGGATGCTCGAGACACATGACCGGAGAAAAGAGCCATTACTAGATGCTTGGAGGTCCCTTTTATACTCTTATTTGAGTTTGTAGTCGTTACTAGCCATTGGAGTTGAATTGGAGCCGTTGGAAACTTTATTTCCCATATCAAATACAATTCTGGAGCCTTCGTATCGATACGCGAGGACCCATATCAGTAACGCTCTTCTTCAGAAACTAGTCGTTGGCTCTTGCCAGCTTAAGCGTATCGATACGCTTGAGGGCGTATTGGTACGATATGTAACTTTAAAGACCGTTGGGAAATAGCTGTTGGGGTTGTTAAAACAGGGATCAATATGCTTAAGGGGCGTATCAAAATGATCCCTATCCGTATCGATACGGTCTCACCTGTATTGGTACGGGTTTTGGCAGAATCAAAACTTGGGCAAAAGTGTATCGATACGGGGTATACCGTATCGGTATGGGCTTGCTGAAAAGTCAAGTTTGGCTATTTTAAAGAATTGAAAACTTTGCCAAAAACCTTTTAAAATGCCTCAAACTTATTTTCAAGTTGTTTGGACTTGAAGACATGTTTTGAATTCTTTTCAAATAGGTCTAAAACATTTTTCAATTATTATATCAAAACATTAGTTCTACAATCTCCCCCTTATTGATATAATAAAACCAACTTGAAAAATAGTTTGGGATTTCTTCCCCTTTGTGAAATAAATTTTGAATAAGGGAATCAAGATTCATAACCAATTAAAGCTCCCCCTTATTCATTTGAAAATTCAATTTTTCTAACCATTTCTCCCCTTTTTGTTATATTAAAAAGAATTTAAACACTTTTAAGCTCAAAATAACAATAGAGGTAAAAAGAATGACAAAATTAAGAATTTTTGTTTTAAAAATGGCTCCCCATTACTCAAAGCATCATAAAAAAATGTTAGTCACAACATATGATAATCTAGTTGAAATAAGTAAAAATAAATCAAATAAAAGCAAAAACAACTATATTTTACCACACTTGAACCCAAGAGAGGATGTGAAGCATTCCTTCTTCAAGTGTTCTTCATTGTGTGCATGGAGCTCCCCCTCGATTTTGGACTTGTTGATCAATCTCCATCACACCTAGCAAAAGATAATCAAGTAATTTTTGGTATCCAAATTGCTTTGGATCCATGGACGTTAGTAGCACAAAACTTAGTCCCCTTAGGAATCCATTTTCTCAATTTCATCCATTTTAGTTGAAGTGGCTAGTCTTTTTGGGACCCAAACACTTCTAAAAAGTTTACCATTTACAAATCTAGGGGCACTAGATTGTCTTACATAAAAATTTGATTTTCTAACATCATTTTTCTTTTCAAGCTCTTTGGAAATCAAATCTTTTTCCTCTTAAACTTTGTGGAGCAAAGTTTGTAAATCAAAAAACTCATTGAGTTTTGCTTCAAGTTCAATTTTGGTTTTAGAAATCAAGTCATTTTGAATTTTCAAATTTGAAATCACTTTCTTGTTTTTTAAAATGTGATTTTTAAATTCTAAAACCAAGTCATCATAGGCATCTTGTAATTCATCAAAAGAATATGAACATGAAGTAGATGAATTAGAAGTTACCCTTGAATCTTCTTCGATGGCCATAAGGCAAAGGTTGGCTTGTTCATCGTCGGTGGAGTCTTCATCACTCCAAGTAGTCATATATGCCTTTGTAACCCCCTTAACCCGGCCCAGACGGTTGACCCGAATTAAGAAAGTCACACGGGGAAAACCAAAGTCAACCCGAAAGTCAACTTTGATTAACGACCCTTTTTTTTCTTTTTAATCTTGTCTAAATGCATGTTAACCTTAGATGTGATCTCACAACAACATACTCGAAGATCATAAACATCAGAGATCAAACAGGGACCCAATTGGACAATTAACAACTTTAGGGACCAAACTGTAAATTCTGAAAACTTTAAGGACTTAACCAGATTTTAAGTTACCAACTTAAAATTAATCAAGTTTCATGCTTCTCTGCCAAATTTCAGCTTAAACGGACATCCCAAACTCATACAATTGCACAAACAAGTTTCAGGACCAAAATGTAAACATTCCAAAACATTTAACTGCCACTGTCAGCCCCCAACGGTCACGTGTTCCGAAACAGGCAGAGCCCGTTTCGAAACGCAGGGCCGTTCCGCAACGCGTACCAAAACAGGTGGCTGGCAGAATGCTTTCCGATTCGAAACGGTGTCTACCGTTTCGGACGCCTGGGCTGATTCAGGGCATCCGTTCCGAAACGGTAGTCCCTGTTCCGAAACGCCCTGCACATAATGCAGAAAAAGACATGCTTAAACACGCAATTGACCATCCGAACATACTCCAAAAGCCACCAAACTTTACCATCATGCAATTCAACATATAAGAGACATACTTGCATCAACAATTCAACATATTATCATCATATACGTAAAGCCCCAATTCTATAGGCATGCTTCCTACACAAGCAACCATTTAAACACAAAATCTCCAAATCCATCTCATATAAGCCAAAACATGATCCAACAACATTAACAACAACATATAACCATCCTTGTCCGAACATATACGAACACATAAACATCAACCCAAGAGATTCTACCCCAATGCCTTTATTAACTATAGCTATTCACCGAGACATACATCTCAAATGTAGTCCTCCTTGAATCCCTTGCTTCTCGCTGTCCAAACTTCAAGAATCTGCATTGATGGACAAAAAGGAGCGTAAGCACATAATGCTTAGTGAGGAATGCTCAAAACCAAAACACCATCAATGCAGCGAGTCATAAAACCTCTTTGAAAAGCAACTCGATTTGTTTACCAAGCAAAGTTTGAAAACCCCTTTTCAACAACATGCTTAAACCATGCATTGCTCAAACATGAAAACCAACCCTTAGCTTAGCAAGCTAAGAAAACCTTTTCAAAGCATAATTTGCAAAATCATCCATTTAACCATTCCATGCATAAACACCATATGCAAAGTTAAATTCATACCTTGGAAAACACTTCCATTTCATAACATACCTTTCTTATACTTGAAAATCATTCCAAGCAAGAAACCCTTTAAAACCATTTACTCAATCAATCCAACACATGCATTAAACAAAGGCAACTTATGAACCACAACATAATCATCACATGCCTTTTAAAACAAGTCTTAACAAGACTCCAATGCATTAAAGAGATTTCATGCACACATGCATCATTTACCAAATGATAATCAACACTTGTTCAACTTAACAAGTAAACATGCATTCACAAGCATTAAACACTTTTCATGCAACCATGCATCTTTTCAAGCATCTCATGCTTAATCATAATCAAGAACATTACATTGGCTCCCAAGTGATCAACCACATCCACTTTTCAACTCAACATCCAATCGGATACGCGGATCACAAGCGTTGTCCCCACGCTTCATACACACTACCAATCCAAGGTCCCCAAATGGAGTTTTAAACACCATTTGACCTCAACATTCACAAAGTTCCCATGTATGGACTTTCAAACACCATACAACCTTAACTTTTCACAAGGTTCCTATGTATGGACTTTTAATCACCATACAACCTTAACTTTCCTAAGGTTCCCATGTATGGACTTTTAAACACCATACAACCTTAGCTTACACAAGGTTCCCATATATGGACTTTTAAACACCATATAACCTTAACATGCACAAGGTTCCCATGTATGGACTTTTAAACACCATACAACCTTAGCATCACCGATTGGTAGTTGTATAACATCACTAACGAGATCCGGGACACCCAACACAAGATCCACACATGGACTTTACACCACCATTGTGATCTTAACAAGCACAAGGTTCCCATATATGGACTTTTAACCACCATATAACCTTTGCTTAACCAAGGTCCTCGAATGGGCATTCAACCTCCATTATGACCTTAACCATCTCGTTAGGATACTTGAAGATAGTTTACCGGTTCACTCTTAACCACTCCACCTCCAAGGCGACTTTATTCACGGTGCACCCAATCCTATAGCCGGCTAACTATATCCGATCAAAGAAACCAAGAACCATTTACCTCACTTGCCAATATAACCAACTTACCACATTAGTCCAATGATTCACATGCATAATCATAATGCAAAAACCATCATTTACCATCATCAATCCACTGTTTTAAAGCATTACACAAAGCCATTGAACAACATGCAACACCATGCATCAAAACCACATTTTCAATGTATAAAACTAAGGATCTCTTACCTTGAGCATCCTTCACATATGGCTTTCAAAACCAGCATTAAACCATGCTTAAAATATGCTTTCAAAACAGAATATAAACCATGCAAATCACATGCATTGCAACCACAAAACACAATTGCTTTTAAAGCCAATTCACAACACAAACCAAGAGCGAAAATCCATATACTTACTCTTGAGCTTAGTAAAGTTGTTTAGACTTAAACTAAGCTCCCAAAACCTCCAAACCTTGGTTTAAAAGCTGAAAACCCAACTTCACTCACCGTTACACAAAACAAGGCTAGCCAACAAGCCTTCCAAGCATCCGAAACCTTCCGCAACACCTCTAAAGCTCACGGATCAAACTCCCCTATTTCAAGCACACAACAACAGAGGATTAATGCATCATTATGCATTAAAAACACCAGCAACACAACACAACTCGCTGCTCATCACAAATCCAACAATTCGGCTACCAAACACAACCGAAATCACCTCCAAACACTTCCAAAACTTCACCCAGCCAAGATCCATCACTTCTAACCATTTTTAAACATCAATTAACATCCAAAATGACCACAAACACGTCCTTATACCTCCAGGTATAACAGATCACCAAGATCACTCCAAAAACAACCAAAAACTCAAGCAAAACTTAGGAAATTCAACCTATCCGGGATTGCATTAATTAAACCTCAACTTCTAATCAATTTAGCATTCATTTAACATCAATTTGACACTTCAAAACACTGCCCAAACAGATCACACGAAAATTTCACCAAAATCAAGCAAATCTTGCATTTTAAGCCAAAATCAAGATTTCAATTGAAAAGCCTTTAACAAATCACAAATCAAGGATTGAGAACTTAGGAATTTCAGTAAAGAACTAAGAGTTTAGAGGAGAAGGACGTTCTTACCTCCAAACTTGAGTTTCTCCCTTTTTGGAACCAAAAAGCTTGATGAAACAACTTGCAAATGGTGAGGTTTTGTTGTAGAGATGATTAGGAATCCAAAGACAATTGAAAAGGAAGATTTGAGTGACAAAATCAGAAGTAAATCTCTGGAGAGAAAGTGTTTGGGTTGAGAGAAAAAGAGAGAAAATGAAAATTGGAAGAAAATGGAAAGTTGGTTACAAAATAGTAAAATGATTTCCCTCCACTTTTCTTAAGCTTTAAAATCAGAATTATACATCAAAATATCTTAGAAAAATCTGGAGAAACTCTTTTTGGAATAATAGCTCCTTAAAGATTCAAAGTTTCAACCCTTTATAAAACAGTCACGCAACTTTCAAAAATTACATTTTGGTCACTAGCCAAAATATCACCCTTCCGAACCTCATTTTCCAAAATTGATTTCACAGTTCACTTTTATATATTAAAAGATGATTTTAGAACATTTTTCCATATTTTTAATGCAACCCGAACTAGGCTTTCCTAATTTCACCTTTATATATTCGATCAGCACTTTGACCGAACCGGTCAACGCCCAAAACTTCTGAGCCCAAAACCGGGGCGTTACAACTCTTCCCCCCTTAGGAAATTTCGTCCTCGAAATTTCAACTGGCGAAAAGAGAACCACAACCTTCCCAAAGCAACACACACGGCAACACAAAAACCCCAACCACCACTGAACACATTCCATACAAAAACTCCACCAACTCAACACCACCACATACTGTTCATAAAATCCAGAACACACAAAAAAATAGCCATAACTTAACCTTTCACATATCCGGACTGTACACAGCCCCAACATCAACCTGAAGAACTTCAACTTTTACAGCACACATCACCGTAACACACAACTCCCAATACTTGTTTACACAGCGACACTAACCAATCCAATTCATCCACTTTGCAAACTTCTCTGCTTCTAAAACTCTTGCAAACTCCCAAACCTCTTCCAAGGATTTCCCAACAAGCAAAAATCCTTAAGCAACAACCGTTTACCCAAACTCCTCAACGAATGCTGATAATCCTTCACATCTGCCACTAACATTACCATAACGACTCACCAGGACTACTCACTCACCATCCAAAATTTACATCACAACCCCAACTCAACTCCGCCAACCGTATCACACACCACCAGCTGACTACAAAAGAAATTCACATACCCACAACCAGCCAACCACTACTCACAAGAACCCAACCAACCAACAATGGCCTTTGACCTTTCATTGCCTATCCACCGCAAGCTTTGACCACAATACTTGCCTTACCAGAACATCGCTTATCCTAACATACATAACAACTCCTCAACTCCTCAAAAGGTTGCTAAGAACCAACACTTACGAACCAACCCTTCCACAACAACTTAAATGCTAAGCTACCTCAGCACTTGGGAACACAACCACTAAACTGCAACATCACTTAGCACCAAGGAACTACCCCTTCCACTTAGCTATTCAAACCACTTGACCGATTCTAACCTCAACCGGTACTCCTCACCACCAAACCACTAAACTCTTTAAGCATCAAACACTATCCTTCTACCAACAGGCTATACCACTCTCACTATTACTAGCAACTAGCTTAATATACTCCATTACTTCTAACTCTCACCCAACACCAAAACAACCTCTAAAGAACCCTTCATCCAACCTAACCCAACCACCATACTAACAGATTCGATTAGTTATTAGCGAGTGTGAACATCGTATGCATGATCACCAACATGCCTTATCAATGCCTGATGTACATGTATGCAAAACCTCTAATGTCATGCCACATGTATGCATGGACCAGCACATATATAATATAGCATATAACAATGATTTTAACTGTGCACGAATGCCAGTTCACACCCTCCAATAACATCCTCAGAATCCGTCTAAGAACAATCTCCTTCCTCACTTCTAACTTATATAACTCCATCATACCATCATACCAACAACCATTAACCACAAAACTCACTAAAACCTTCTTCACACCAAAGATGTTTCCAAAACTACAACTATTACCTCAACATGCTGGCAACAAGACTAAACTTACCACGCAAGGAAAACCAACAGAAACCCAACTAAGGTAACTAGAGCAAAGATTACTTAACAAAATTACCTGAAAACACATCACCACCCTGAAGCTTCATCAGACGAGCTCTCTTCCTCGCGGAACCATCATCCTCCTGCCGCACCGCTGCAGCACCAGCTAACACTTTAAGGTCATCACCATCTCCCTGCGGTAAAGAACCCTGGCTATTCCGAGCCAACATCAAACAATCACGTCTCATATGTCCAGCAGACCCACATTTCCAGCACTTCTCATTTCCCAAACTCTTCACAACCTTCTGCTCTTTCTGCCACCTCTGAACCTTGCTTCGGCCGTGCCCACGACCTTTCAGAGACCCTTTGGCTATCACCAAAGCTGACTTCACCCCAAGAGGACAATCGCGCTTAACATGCACTTTAGAACCACAGTTCCAGCAAGCACCCGCGCCCCAACAACCTCCAACATGGCGCCTTTCACAACGGTCACATACCGGTGGCTGAGCTTCCACTCCTTGCTCAAGCAACACTTGCTCCACAACAGCACTACCTTCACATTGCTTAACCCTTGGAAACTTCTCTCCAAGATACCTTTCATAAAAGGCAGATACAAAGAAATCCTAGTCAATATCATGGATATGTGACGCCACCGCCACAGATGTCCACCAGACACATGCATTCTCCAACATCAAAGAGACAACACTTCCCAGCTTACAAGCATAATCACAACCTTCCTGATCCAGAATCAGAATCACACTGGCCAACCAAGCCTCAAATGTCTCAGGTGAAGAACCATGATACTCCACAGCACCCAAATCCAACAAACGCTGCCTCGGCAAACCCACACATCCTACAGCCAGCACATCCACTGACTTTACCCTTGCTACAGCCTGAGATGTTCCCAACGCCTCTTGAGCAACAGGTGATGAACTCTTCATCACAGAACCAGCTTCTTCCTCCTGCCTTACCACCTCAACTCCAGGCACAGAAGACTGAGACGAAACACCTCTACAGAAGGGTGAATTCCAAGCCTTAACAACCTGCCCTAAGGCAGCAACCATCTCACCCAACTGCCATTCTATCAACGACTTCGCCATACTATGAACAACAACAAACAATCACAACAAAACAAACAAACCAGTTAGACCAGGTTTAAGCAAGGATTCAAACTCCAACTCCAAAATAACACAATAGCTATAATAATAAGGCAATGGGTATCCCGAATCCCCCCTCTATTACATGACATAACAGTCAACACGAACATGGATATCACAACATCAAGCATATCAAACAACATACTTCGATCATGCTTTCATCAAACAACATCCACTTGCAACAGCATACTATCCACATAACATACTCATTTCACTTTCATCATGCATTAAACCAACTCACAACATCAGCATATATCCACGTAAGCTCAACCAAGATTCTTAAACACAAAGCATGCTTGCAAATATCAACAACTTACTCAGAAACACGTGTTTCAACCAACGTTCAACCAACTTTCATCCACACAACAAGGTAAACATCAACACACATCACATCAATTTACCGTTTTCCCCAAGCATTCGCAACTTAGCTCTGATACCACCAAATGTAACCCCCTTAACCCGGCCCAGACGGTTGACCCGAATTAAGAAAGTCACACGGGGAAAACCAAAGTCAACCCGAAAGTCAACTTTGATTAACGACCCTTTTTTTTCTTTTTAATCTTGTCTAAATGCATGTTAACCTTAGATGTGATCTCACAACAACATACTCGAAGATCATAAACATCAGAGATCAAACAGGGACCCAATTGGACAATTAACAACTTTAGGGACCAAACTGTAAATTCTGAAAACTTTAAGGACTTAACCAGATTTTAAGTTACCAACTTAAAATTAATCAAGTTTCATGCTTCTCTGCCAAATTTCAGCTTAAACGGACATCCCAAACTCATACAATTGCACAAACAAGTTTCAGGACCAAAATGCAAACATTCCAAAACATTTAACTGCCACTGTCAGCCCCCAACGGTCACGTGTTCCGAAACAGGCAGAGCCCGTTTCGAAACGCGGGGCCGTTCCGCAACGCGTACCGAAACAGGTGGCTGGTAGAATGCTTTCCGTTTCGAAACGGTGTCTACCGTTTCGGACGCCTGGGCTGATTCAGGGCATCCGTTCCGAAACGGTAGTCCCTGTTCCGAAACGCCCTGCACATAATGCAGAAAAAGACATGCTTAAACACGCAATTGACCATCCGAACATACTCCAAAAGCCACCAAACTTTACCATCATGCAATTCAACATATAAGAGACATACTTGCATCAACAATTCAACATATTATCATCATATACGTAAAGCCCCAATTCTATAGGCATGCTTCCTACACAAGCAACCATTTAAACACAAAATCTCCAAATCCATCTCATATAAGCCAAAACATGATCCAACAACATTAACAACAACATATAACCATCCTTGTCCGAACATATACGAACACATAAACATCAACCCAAGAGATTCTACCCCAATGCCTTTATTAACTATAGCTATTCACCGAGACATACATCTCAAATGGAGTCCTCCTTGAATCCCTTGCTTCTCGCTGTCCAAACTTCAAGAATCTGCATTGATGGACAAAAAGGAGCGTAAGCACATAATGCTTAGTGAGGAATGCTCAAAACCAAAACACTATCAATGCAGCGAGTCATAAAACCTCTTTGAAAAGCAACTCGATTTGTTTACCAAGCAAAGTTTGAAAACCCCTTTTCAACAACATGCTTAAACCATGCATTGCTCAAACATGAAAACCAACCCTTAGCTTAGCAAGCTAAGAAAACCTTTTTAAAGCATAATTTGCAAAATCATCCATTTAACCATTCCATGCATAAACACCATATGCAAAGTTAAATTCATACCTTGGAAAACACTTCCATTTCATAACATACCTTTCTTATACTTGAAAATCATTCCAAGCAAGAAACCCTTTAAAACCATTTACTCAACCAATCCAACACATGCATTAAACAAAGGCAACTTATGAACCACAACATCATCATCACATGCCTTTTTAAACAAGTCTTAACAAGACTCCAATGCATTAAAGAGATTTTCATGTTCACATGCATCATTTACCAAATGATAATCAACACTTGTTCAACTTAACAAGTAAACATGCATTCACAAGCATTAAACACTTTTCATGCAACCATGCATCTTTTCAAGCATCTCATGCTTAATCATAATCAAGAACATTACATTGGCTCCCAAGTGATCAACCACATCCACTTTTCAACTCAACATCCAATCGGATACGCGGATCACAAGCGTTGTCCCCACGCTTCATACACACTACCAATCCAAGGTCCCCAAATGGACTTTTAAACACCATTTGACCTCCACATTCACAAGGTTCCCATGTATGGACTTTCAAACACCATACAACCTTAACTTTTCACAAGGTTCCTATGTATGGACTTTTAATCACCATACAACCTTAACTTTCCTAAGGTTCCCATGTATGGACTTTTAAACACCATACAACCTTAGCTTACACAAGGTTCCCATATATGGACTTTTAAACACCATATAACCTTAACATGCACAAGGTTCCCATGTATGGACTTTTAAACACCATACAACCTTAGCATCACCGATTGGTAGTTGTATAACATCACTAACGAGATCCGGGACACCCAACACAAGATCCACACATGGACTTTACACCACCATTGTGATCTTAACAAGCACAAGGTTCCCATATATGGACTTTTAACCACCATATAACCTTTGCTTAACCAAGGTCCTCGAATGGGCATTCAACCTCCATTATGACCTTAACCATCTCGTTAGGATACTTGAAGGGAGTTTACCAGTTCACTCTTAACCACTCCACCTCCAAGGCGACTTTATTCACGGTGCACCCAATCCTATAGCCGGCTAACTATATCCGATCAAAGAAACCAAGAACCATTTACCTCACTTGCCAATATAACCAACTTACCACATTAGTCCAATGATTCACATGCATAATCATAATGCAAAAACCATCATTTACCATCATCAATCCACTGTTTTAAAGCATTACACAAAGCCATTGAACAACATGCAACACCATGCATCAAAACCACATTTTCAATGTATAAAACTAAGGGTCTCTTACCTTGAGCATCCTTCACATATGGCTTTCAAAACCAGCATTAAACCATGCTTAAAATATGCTTTCAAAACAGAATATAAACCATGCAAATCACATGCATTGCAACCACCAAACACAATTGCTTTTAAAGCCAATTCACAACACAAACCAAGAGCGAAAATCCATATACTTACTCTTGAGCTTAGCAAAGTTTTTTAGACTTAAACTAAGCTCCCAAAACCTCCAAACCTTGGTTTAAAAGCTGAAAACCCAACTTCACTCACCGTTACACAAAACAAGGCTAGCCAACAAGCCTTCCAAGCATCCGAAACCTTCTGCAACACCTCTAAAGCTCACGGATCAAACTCCCCTGTTTCAAGCACACAACAACAGAGGATTAATGCATCATTATGCATTAAAAACACCAGCAACACAACACAACTCGCTGCTCATCACAAATCCAACAATTCGGCTACCAAACACTTCCAAAACTTCACCCAGCCAAGATCCATCACTTCTAACCATTTTTAAACATCAATTAACATCCAAAATGACCACAAACACGTCCTTATACCTCCAGGTATAACAGATCACCAAGATCACTCCAAAAACAACCAAAAACTCAAGCAAAACTTAGGAAATTCAACCTATCCGGGATTGCATTAATTAAACCTCAACTTCTAATCAATTTAGCATTCATTTAACATCAATTTGACACTTCAAAACACTGCCCAAACAGATCACACGAAAATTTCACCAAAATCAAGCAAATCTTGCATTTTAAGCCAAAATCAAGATTTCAATTGAAAAGCCTTTAACAAATCACAAATCAAGGATTGAGAACTTAGGAATTTCAGTAAAGAACTGAGAGTTTAGAGGAGAAGGACGTTCTTACCTCCAAACTTGAGTTTCTCCCTTTTTGGAACCAAAAAGCTTGATGAAACAACTTGCAAATGGTGAGGTTTTGTTGTAGAGATGATTAGGAATCCAAAGACAATTGAAAAGGAAGATTTGAGTGACAAAATCAGAAGTAAATCTCTGGAGAGAAAGTGTTTGGGTTGAGAGAAAAAGAGAGAAAATGAAAATTGGAAGAAAATGGAAAGTTGGTTACAAAATAGTAAAATGATTTCCCTCCACTTTTCTTAAGCTTTAAAATCAGAATTATACATCAAAATATCTTAGAAAAATCTGGAGAAACTCTTTTTGGAATAATAGCTCCTTAAAGATTCAAAGTTTCAACCCTTTATAAAATAGTCACGCAACTTTCAAAAATTACATTTTGGTCACTACCCAAAATATCACCCTTCCGAACCTCATTTTCCAAAATTGATTTCACAGTTCACTTTTATATATTAAAAGATGATTTTAGAACATTTTTCCATATTTTTAATGCAACCCGAACTAGGCTTTCCTAATTTCACCTTTATATATTCGATCAGCACTTTGACCGAACCGGTCAACGCCCAAAACTTCTGAGCCCAAAACCGGGGCGTTACAGCCTTCTTCTTATGGCTTGAAGTGCTTGCCCTCTTCTTCTTCATGGATTCTCGTTCAAGCTCTTTCAAGGCTTTCTTCATGTAAGGGGCACACTTCTTGAGGAGATGAACTATCTCTTCTTCTTCATCATCCTCTTCACTTGAATCTACGTGATGACATGTGGAGGATTTGAGAGCAATGACATTTGTGTTGATGCCAAGCCCTTTGAGCTTCTCCCCCATAGCTCTAATCTCTTCCTTCTTCTTCTCCTCTTCTTTGTTTTTCTTCATTATTTGGTGAGTGAGAAGAGACCCCATGAGCTCATCAAGCTTAAAAGTTTTGAGATTCTTGGCTTCGATGATGGCGGTCCTTTTTGAGTCCCATGACTCGGGAAGGGAGTAGATGAGCTTTCGGACAAGTTTATCTTCCGGTTTGGCTTCTCTATAACCTTTAAGTCCATTGGTGATGGTGGAGAACCTATCGAACATCTTCTCAATGTCCTCTTCCGAATCCATCTTGAAGTTCTCATACGCTAGGTTGAGGAGCCCGATCTTGGTCTCCTTTACTTCGTTTGTCCCCTCGTATGTAACTTCAAGCTTGTCCCAAACTTCCTGGCACTCTCACAAGAAGACACCTTCTTGTAGATGTTGGGGCCAAAAGAACAAAAAAGGATGTGCAAGGCTTTGCAATTAAGCTCCATCTTCTTGCGATATTCGGCACTCCATTCCGCCTTGCTTCGTTAAGGCACGAACGAACCGTCTTCTACTATGTCCTAAAGCTTGTAGTCCTTTGACTTTATGAAGAACTTCATCCTTGTCTTACAATGGGCATAGTGTGTTCCGTCGAAAAGGGCGGTTTGTCGATGGATTGCGCCATAGAGCCGGTTGTTTGAAATGTTGATCGAGTTTGCCGGATCTTCTTAATAGGATGTTAATCCTCTTCAATTGAGCCAAGCTCTGATACCAATTTTTGGGTTTTTAGGGTGGTTTGTCGAAGAAGAACATATCGTTCTTGCTCGCCAAGTGGTGGAGAAGTGGAATTTTGGTTGAAAGAGGTATGGAAGCTACAAAAAATGTAAAGACAAGATGATTTATAGTGGTTCAATCTTCTAACCAAGGTCTACATCCACTACCTTAGCTTCCCACTAAGGATTTCCAATCAATCCACTATTGATTCGTCCCCTTTTCTAAGCTTAGAAGGAAACCCTTACAAACCGATCAAGCTTTTCTACCCAAAGCCTTGACCAAACCCTCTTTACAAAGAGGTAAAAATAAGCAAACTCAAATCCCTCTAATAGGTATTTGTTTGCACAATAAAGCTCTCACCCAATCCTAAAACACTTGAGAAAATATAACAATTTTGGCTCACTAGTGTTTGTCGATACAAGCAATTGACAATTAAGCACTAAGACACATTTTGATCATATGTTGTATTAGAATTGAAGCATTAACCATTACTAGATGCTTGAAAGTCCCTTTTATACTCCTCTTTGAGTTTGTAGCCGATGGGGTTGAATTGGAGCCGTTGGAGACTTTATTTCCATATTAAATGTAGTTATGGAGCCTTCCTTATCGATACGCGAGGACCCGTGTCGGTACGCTCTTCTTCAGAAACTAGTCGTTGGGCTCTTGCCAGCCTAAGCGTATCGATATGCTTGAGGGCGTATCGGTACAGTATGTCATTTAAAAGACAGTTGGGAAATAGCCGTTGGGGTTGTTAAAATAGGGATTGGTATGCTTAAGGGGCGTATCGAAATGATCCCTATCCGTATCGATACGGTCTAACCCGTATCGGTACGGATTTTGGTAGAATCAAAACTTGGGCAAAAGTGTATCGATACGGGGTATACCGTATCGATACATGCTTGCTGAAAAGTCAAGTTTCGCTATTTTAAAGCATTAACAACTTTGCCAAAAACCTCTTAAAATGCCTCAAACTTATTTTCAAGTTGTTTGGACTTGAAGACATGTTTTGAATTCTTTTCAAATAGGTATAAAAAAATTTCAATTATTATATCAAAACATTAGTTCTACAAAACATTTGCTTATTGGTCATCGTATAGGAAATATTTACATGGTGAATTTAGATGACGTTCATATTTCAAATGCATGCTTTGTTGTAAAAGAAGAACATGGTTCTTTGTTGTGGCATAGAAAACTATGACATGCAAGCATGAGTGTTTTGGAAAAATTGATTTCAAATGATCTAGTAAAAGGTTTTCCAAAAATCAAGTTTTCTCTTGACAAAATTTGTGATGCATATGAAAAAGGCAAACACTAAAGAGTTTCTTTTAAATCCAGTAATGATGTTTCTACTAGCAGAGTTTTACAATTGATCCATATAGATCTTTTTGGCCCTATTAGGACTATGAGCTTGGGTGGAAAACAATATGCATTTGTTTTAGTTAATGATTACTCTACATTTACTTGGGGTTCTATTTTTAAATACCAAGGATGAGGCTTTAGAAAAATTCATCACGTTTTCAAAAGCAAATCATAATGATGTTGGTTACTCTATTTCTCATGTTAGGAGTGATCATGGAAACAAATTTCAAAATCTAGGTTTTGAAGAGTTTTGTAACTCAAATGGAATTAGCCATAATTTTTCGGCTTCTCGCACACCTCAACAAAATGGGGTTGTTGAGAGGAAAAATAGAACTTTAGAAATAATGATTAGAATCATGCTTTGTGAAAACAATTTTCCTAAGTATTTTTGGGTGGAAGCCACTAATATGACTTGTTACATTGTAAACCGAAGTAATGATTAGACCAATTTTGAAAAAAACACCTTATGAGCTTTTCAAAAATAAAAGCCTAACATTATATATTTCCATCCTTTTGGATGCAAATGTTTTGCTTTAAACAATGGAAAAAACAATTTAGGCAAGTTTGATGCAAAAAGTGATGAAGCTATTTTTCTAGGTTACTCTTTAAACTCTAAAGCCTATCGTGTATTTAACAAAAGAACTTTAGTGGTTGAAGAGTCAATCCATGTTGTTTTCGATGATAACCTTCTTCCAAGGAAGGATACTTCTGATGATAACGATGTAGAAATTTTGGAAGCCAATGATTGTGAAGGAAAATCATCAAATGTAGAAGAAGTTCCACCAAAAGAAGAACCACAAGATCCACCTCTAGAAGCCTTGAAGGACGTGTTTCTAGAGGAAAGGGGGGCCACCTACCTAAAAGAGTTCAACTATGTCAAAGGTGGTGAGATTTTGGTGATCCATCCAAAGGGGTAACCACTAGATTCTCTCTTAGAAATACATATAATTATGTTACATTTATCTCATTCATAGAGCCTAAAAGTATCAAAGAAACATTAGATGATGATTATTGGATATTGGCTATGCAAGAAGAGTTAAATCAATTTTAGAGGAGTAAAGTTTGGACATTAGTTGATAGGTCTACAAATAAATCTACTCTAGGTACTAAATAGGTTTTTAAAAATAAACTAGACGAGAGTGGTAACATAGTGAGAAACAAGGGTAAACTTGTTGCTCAAGGTTACACTCAAGAAGAAGGAATTGATTTTATTGAAACCTATGCACCAGTAGCTAGAATGGAAGATATTAGAATGTTGCTTGCATTTGCATGTTATCATGAATTCAAGCTTTTTTCAAATGGATGTTAAAAGTGCTTTTCTAAATTATTTTATAAATGAAGAAGTGTATGTAGAACAACCACCCGATTCTGAAGATCCAAAATATCCAAACCATGTTTTTAAACTTTCAAAAGCTTTATATGGTTTGAAATAAGCTCTTAAAGCTTGGTATGAAAGGTTGTCAAATTTTCTAATTGAAAAAGGTTTTGACAAAGAGAATGTTAACACTACACTTTTTATGAAAAGAAAATGCAAGGATATTTTATTAGTTCAAATTTACGTTGATGATATTATTTTTGGTTCTACTAATGAATCTCTTTGCCAAGATTTTGCTAAGCTAATGCAACGTGAATTTGAAATGAGCATGATGGGGGAGCTCTCATTCTTCTTGGGACTCTAAATCAAACAAAGAAAGAATGACATATTCATCAATCAAACAAAGTACATCAAAGACATACTCAAGAAGATTGTCTTGGAGAATGTGAAACCTCAAGCCACACCTATGAGCTCTTCTACAAAGCTTGACAAAGATGGAGGTAAATGTGTTGATCTTAAGCTTTATAGATCTATAATAGGATCTTTGCTTTATCTTACCGCAAGTAGGTTGGATATCATGTTTAGTGTTTTCTTGTGTGCTAGATTTCAAGCTAGTCCTAGAGAATCACATCTACAAGTCGTTAAGAGAATATTTAGATACCTTAGAGACACCTATTGTTTAGGTCTTTGGTATCCTAGAGACTCATCCTTTAGTTTGCATGCTTATTCGGATGCGGATTATAGAGGTTGTAAGATAGATAGAAAGAGTACCTCCGAAGCTTGTTGATTCCTAGGTAATATGCTTATCTCGTAGTTTTCTAAGAAGCAATAACGTAGCGCTATCTACCACCGAGGTAGAATATATTTCGGACGGTAGTTGTTTTGTTCAAGTTCTTTGGATGAATCAACAACTCTTAGATTACATAATTGATGTAGGTACCATCCCCTTATTGTGTGACAATACTAGTGCTATTTGTCTCACTAAGAATCACATCCAACATTCTAGAACCAAGCATACAGAGATAAGACATCATTTCATCAGAGATCATGTCTTGAAAAATGATGTTGTTCTAGAGTATGTAGACACCTTGAACCAATTAGCGGATATCTTTACCAAACCTTTAGACAAAGAGCATTTTTGAACTCATAGGAGAGAGTTAGTGCTTACTAGCCTTTCTTGAACCTTAGAGCCTTGTTTTGTGTTTAAATCTTGCTTGAATTTGGTTGATTTTCATGTTTATGTGTTTTTGCTCCTATATGCATCTATTCATGTTGTTAGGGGAATATGTATCTATTTTTGCCCATTCATGATGATCTCATATCATAATCATGCATATCGATTCGAGTAAAAACGAATTTTTGGGTCCCTTGCAGCCAAATTTGTCAAATTTGGTCATGGGGTATTGATATGAGGTTTAGCGTATCAATACAGGTATCAGGGGAATTGTTTCGGTATAGCTTGGACTGTACCAGTACGGGTTGAGGAACATACAGGTAAATCCGTACTTGTACACGGTTTTGGTACGCAACTTTTGCGTATCGATACGCGTGTCCATTGTAGCTTTAAATGAAGGTTTTCCTAATTTAAATCAAACACATCTTTTCCCTAAAAACCCTAGTCGGTTTTCCCTATAAAACCCTATTAATCTCTTGATTTTTCATCAAAATTCTTCAAATATTTTGGGGGATTTTACTCTAAACATCAAACCCTAGTCGGTACGAGAGAGCTTTGTGCACAACATCTATTCATTCACCATTCATCTATGCTCAAGGTAAAAACTTTATTTTCTTTATATTTCGATTTATTTCATATTTGTATAGTGTAACCCCCTAAACCCGGCCCAGAAGGAATGGGCCGAATCTAGGAAGTAGCGATTGGAAACTTGTCCCTCAAGAAACAATTTAGGTTAAAATATTTTGTAATTCAAAAGAATCGATTACATAAGTAAAACTAAACAAATACTATAATTAAAATAAAACTCAATCTTTTAAACGATATTCCGATAATTAATTAAAATTCTGAAAGTAACTCCATAGATGCATGCATTTAATAAAGCCCAAATTAAAACAGTAAACAGTCCCAATGTCCGAATTACATAAATGTTCTAAAATATTTCAAAACAGTAGTCTGAAATAATTAAAAGAGAGTTCATACTGAATTATAATTTATATGAATAAACAAGAGATGCTCCAAGTACCGATCGCCTAAAAAGTCTGAGATATCTGAAAAGTAAAAACTAATGGGTGTAAGCTAAAGAGCTTAGTGTGTCTCTAAAGTGTAAACGAAAACAAAACAAAACAGTATTTTATTTTCTGATAAAGACTTTTCTGAAAACACAATAAAACTGAATCATGATGATATGATGTCTGATGCAGATGAATCATAGTACCCATCTCCGATACACCAAAAAGTAAGGTTCCCCAGAACCTACTTTCTCCATCGTCACCATCCGAAGTGGAACTCAGCCCGAAGGGTGGAACCACTGATCCGAAACGGAATTCAGCCCGAAGGATGAAACCACTGAACTTCCCCGAACAAATCTCAAACCATATACCCACAATGATATGATGCAGATTTAAAAATCCAAGTCTGATCCGAAACTTGAATTATGAAAATTCAAGTTGCACAATACTATAAATCCGATGTTTTACGATTCTGAAAATCTGATATTTCACTTAAATCACAGTATAACATGTTATGCATGATGTCTGAAAACATTCACCCAATCACAACAGAGTATGCACACAAAATGTACAAAACATTTACTTATATTAATCCAGAAAAGCACATACAATTTATAGCACAGAAAGAAACATATAAGTTTATAAAACAGGAAGAGACACACCTTAAGCAACAGAAGCTCTAATCTTGAGAAGGGCGAGCCTCACGCTCGGATCTCACTGAATCAGGACCTACGAGATTTGAATTCTATATTAACATTTATTACTAACAATAAGCCACCGACTAAAACACTGAAAACTGAACTAAGATATACTCACGCGAAGATCTCGAAGAACGTGAACGATCGGTCTGTACAATTGGAGGAAACCCAACGGTCTCAAGGTCGGCACCTGAACACAAGAATATTCTGAATTAGATTCTGAAATCTATAACTTATCAGATTCCAATAACAATTACTTAAAATGAGCAAAACGGAACTTTCGGGATCTAATTTGACAAAACGGGCAGCGGATACGGACTCAGGACGTCGAGAAAGGTTGAGGTGAACATTTTTTGAAAAAAATCAACTCTTGGTCAATGCTGGTCAAAGTCAAAGTCAAAGTCAAACTTGGTCAAACTGGTCAACAGTCAACTCTGGTCAAACTGGTCCAACATGTCAAAGGTCAATTCTGGTCAAACGGGTCAAAACTGGTCAACTGAGTCGGTCAAAGATCAAAAGTCAACTGTAGAGTCGGTCCAATGTGTCAAGGTACGGTCCGGTTCAATTTATTCAAATCGGTTCGGTTCGGTTCACAAATTCAGATCCTGTTCAACCCACTGGTTCGGGTTATTCATATCAGTTCAGATTTGGACTCACACCGAGCTGGGCTTGGTGATTCGGGCTTAACAGGAATACACACATATTTGGGCTCTCATATCACTTACTCACATGGGCCTCACCACCCAACTCAATTCAAACTCCACACAACCCTCAGCCCAGGAACCATTTCAGCAGACTTGGTACTAGGGTTTCTAGCACCCAAAATGGCGGCGGCGCAGATGCATGAACGGCGGCGGCGCAAACTCGTTGGAAAAGACGCGACGTCGGCAGTGGCACAACCAAACGACGTCGACAGAAAAACTAACGGCGGTGACAGCACAAACTCAGCAACAACGAAAGACAAATGGCGGCCGCTGTTGAGTGTGTAAAAGTTCTATTATTTACACCCTTTTTAACCCATATTTCTGCTGCATTCAAGCATCATTGCATTGCATTTAGGTTAGTTTACAGCAAAACATCACAAATATATTAAAGGCACGGATTCTACTAAAAGATGGCTTATTTCGCAGGTTGCTGCCATAGTAGACGAAGAAGGCGGGCGCAGGGCAGAGAAGCAGAAGAGCTGAACTGAACAAGCAGACGATGAGGACGAGGCTGCCATGGATCTGTCGTTACAGCATGGGGACAGCAGTTTTGCGGAGAGGAAAAGCAAAGTGGACCTCGATAGATAGAGAAAATTATGCTCGTCTGTCGTGTGAAAGCCATATATTTTTCCAAGCCCCGGATCAAAAGATATGTCAAGCCAAAGCTCAAGGAAAGGAAATCCCATGAAACAAGGAGGCGGCTGAAAAGAAGGATCTTTAGAGATTAAGTCTTTATTAGAATCTTACTTTTAATTAAAGTTGTAATCCTTGTTATCTTAGAATTCTTGAGCCCAAAGCTTATATAAGGGCATAGATTTTGACCTAGGGAGAAGAATACATCATACCCCATAACCGATAACCCAAAAACCCCTCCGCCGTTTACCCGTTGTCGTCTTGTTCTAAAAACCCCCTAGGGCCACGGGTTGTTTTGTAAAGTAGTTGCAAGGGTTGCTTTTGTTTTAGGATTTTCCAAGTTCAATAAAATAAACTTCAAGTTCTCTTATTTTGGTTATTAATATCTTGCAAGAGCATCGGGAGAGCATTGTGAGGTTATTGATTTACTTAGCATTGGGAGAGTTAAGTATACGAAAGAAATAAGAGCGAGTTCTCTAGTTTATAGTTGAACTATCTTGTGCCTAGGGATAGGGAAAGGTTAAGTGGCTAAGGAAGAATTCATACACATCGGTGTTCATCCTTTGATTCACGCCGGGAGGTATCATCAAGACGTGATCATCGACAGACTTGGACCTAGGGATAGGCCAAGGCAGATCTGGGATTCTTGCCAAACTTGAAGTACTGAGTTGGTGTGTTTGCTGCCGCGACGACCAACGGACAGCTGCCGCGACAGGTGCTGCCAGCGACAGGCGCGACGACAGAACTGGAGTTCCTAAGCAATACAATACCTGCACTACTGAGCAATTCAATACCAACCCATTCTCTCTATCTTGATATTCCTACTCTTTTATTTACGTTTTATTCAATATTTTCGTGACAACTTCCTAAACTATTCTCTTTACTTCGTGCAGTGAATTTAGGTGAAACTATTCGCCCAATCCCTGTGGAGACGATATCCGATACTTTGTATCACTTTACTACTTGCGTCGTGTACACTTGCACTACAATTGCGATAGACTCTTTTACAAGCAACAAGTTTTTGGCGCCGTTGCCGGGGATTGGCAACATAACTACACCTTTCTTTTATTGCGCTTTTCGTTTTTGTTTTTGTTTTTGTTTTTGTTTTTCTATTTTTCATTAGTACTTTCAACTCTTGCTTTTCACAAGGTTTTCTTGTTTATGCGCAAATCTAAAAGAGGCGAAGATCCTGAGTATAAATTAGATCCGGAAATCGAACGTTCCTTCAATCTAAAGAAACGACTCCGCCACCTTTTAGACAGGAACGAATACCTTGAGGAACAGCTAGAACAGATGGCCCATAATCCGCCCGCCGGTGATGGTATACCGCCTGTCGGCGACCCGCCTGCAGCAGCCGGACGACGGTCATGTCGTAACTACATGCTGAACGATCATGTAGAATTGGAGACCATGCTGCCGGACATTGAAGTTGATAACTTTGAGCTTAAACTTGTCATGTTTAGTATGATCAACAATGCCGACAGTTTAGTGGTGCTGTGACAGAAGATGCTAGGGAGCATCTCAAAACGTTCCAGGAGATCTGTGGTTCGTTTAGACTGCCAGGAGTTAATCCGGAGATACTGAGGCTTCGGTTATTCCCCCATTCTTTGAGGGACAGAGCTAAAACTTGGTGGAATAAACTTACACCGGGTTCAATTATGACTTGGGCAGATTTATCTCGTGAATTCTTATCTCGTTTTAATCCTTCGCATTTATCTGAGCGATTACGTAATGAAATTGCTAATTTTCAACAGGAAGATGACGAGTCGATGCACGAGGCCTGGGACAGATTTACTACTCTTCTTTGGAACTGCCCAATGCATGGATTCCCTGTCTGGAATCAGGTAACAAAGTTTTATAATGCTGCCAACTTACAAACTCGTATTCGAATTGATTCAGCAGCAAATGGACTATTATTGGATAAAGATCCAGACGAGGCATTGCAAGTTTTGAAAAATCTTGCTAAGAATGAGGAGCAGTTTCCGACTGCAAGAAGAGGGGGTAAACGGGTACTTGCTGTCAAGGACTATGAAGCCGACAGCACGTTGAAATCACAGGTAGCATTACTTACTAAAGCAATGAAAAGGTTATTGAATGATGATGGTCAACAAGGATTTGCTGTAGAGGAAGTATGTGATATCTGTGAGGGAAATCATAGTCGGGATGAGTGCCCAATACAGTTAGAAGAGGGAAAGTATGTTGGAAATTACAACAAGCCGAATTACAATTCCAACAATTATAATCCCAATTGGAGGAAGGATCCTAAATTTTCCTGGAGTAACCCCAATAATGCCCTGAATCCTCAAGCACACAATCAGAATCAGGGAGGACCTAGATTGTTGACGCGACAGAACCTGTCACCGAACCTGCCGCTGCAGCAACAACAGCAGCCACCACCTGCCACGAGCAGTATATTGGAACAGACTCTGGCCACCTTTATGTCTCAGACCGGTACTTACATTGAGAATATGAATCAGTTTGTCAAGAAGACAGAGAATTTCATGGATAAGACAGAGATGAGGATGACAAATCATGAAGCTACCTTGAAATCTCTGGAGACACAAATGGGTCAGGTTTCTCAACATATTAAGCCGAGGCAGAATGGAGGATTCCCTAGCAATACTGAAAATGCTAGACCGCCCACACATGAGCAATGTAAGGAAATTACTACTAAGAAATTACCAGGGCCGGAAAAAGAAGTTGAAACAGTAAAGGAACCAGCCTTGGACAAACCTGCCGAGGAAGCTGCCCCGACAGGTGATAAACAGACTGCTGCCGATGAGCCTGTCACGACAGCAGAAGCGACAGAGGAGAAAAATGAAGAACATCGTCCTCAGATTCGTATGCAGTGTGAAGGACGTATTGCTGATTACCGTCCCCCACCACCCTTTCCTCAACGGATACAGCAAGCCAAGCAGGAATCTCAACTTAAAAAGATTTATGATATTTTTAAGCAGGTTCAAATTAATATCCCGCTGTTAGATGCCGTTAGGGAGATGCCTGGTTATGCCAAATTTCTCAAAAATGTCATGTCAAAGAAATATAAATTTGGGGAATTTGAAACGGTAAGGATGGAAGATGGTTGCATGAGTATTCTTCATCGGCAGCCACCCCAGAAAAAGATGGATCCGGGGAGCTTCATCATACCTTGTGTAATCGGAGACAAATTTGTGGGTAAGGCACTTTGTGATCTTGGTGCTAGTGTTAATTTAATGCCAAAGTCTGTTTTTCAGAAATTAGGTATTGGAAAGGCGCGGCCCACGACAGTAACTCTGCAGCTGGCAGACCGCTCTTACGTTCATCCAGAGGGAAAGATTGAAGATATTCTGGTAAGAGTGGATAAGTTTATTTTTCCTGCTGACTTTCTTGTTTTAGATTGTGAGGCAGATGAAAACGCACCAGTCATCCTTGGGCGACCCTTCTTAGCCACGGGAAGATCACTGATTGATGTGGAGAAAGGAGAACTCACCATGCGAGTGAACGATCAAGAGATTAAGTTGAATGTTCTCCAATCAATGAAACATGCTGATTTGGACGAAGAATGCAAGGCCATCATTGAAGTGACCCTTGATCATCCCTGCATTAGGTCGGGCTGTCATGATATAAAATTTGGTCACTGCTGCGACAGCCACCTACAGGCCTGTCACGACAGCAACGATGACAGCACCGACGACAGCAACTCCTCTGACTCTGATACATCTGACACTGAAGATCAGGAGGAGGTAAACTGGTTAGACCATCGTCCAGGTAAGTTATTCGAACCTTTAAATTACACTTCGGATAACCATTTAATCCAAAAGCCATCTACTATTGAACCACCTGCCTTAGAACTTAAGCCCCTGCCCGGGCAGTTAAAATATGCTTATCTTGGTTAAAATGACACACTGCCCGTAATCATCTCTTCTAAGCTGCCGCAGGAACAGGAACGGCAGCTAATCGGCATGCTAAGGCAGCACAAGAAGGCGATTGGATGGACGATAGCAGACATTCAAGGCATTAGTCTGGCGTTATGCATGCACAAAATCCTCCTTGAGGGAGATCATAAGCCGACTATTGATGCCCAAAGGCGGCTAAATCATGCGATGAAGGAGGTAGTGCGTAAAGAGATAATAAAGTGGCTAGATGCTGGTATTATTTATGCCATCTCCGACAGCAAATGGGTGAGCCCGGTGCAATGTGTTCCAAAGAAAGGAGGAATGACCGTGGTGACCAACGAGAACAATGAGTTAATCCCAACCAGGACTGTGACCGGTTGGAGGGTTTGTATGGACTATCGGAAGCTCAACAAAGCTACCCGAAAGGACCACTTTCCTTTACCCTTTATTGATCAAATGCTTGATAGATTAGCGGGTAAATCTTACTATTGTTTTCTTGATGGTTACTCAGGTTACAACCAAATTGCTATCGCACCGGAGGATCAAGAAAAGACTACTTTCACCTGCCCCTACGGAACGTACGCTTTTAGGAGGATGCCATTTGGACTATGTAATGCACCCGCCACCTTCCAAAGGTGCATGATGGCCATATTCTCCAATATGGTAGAGGACTTCCTTGAGATCTTTATGGATGATTTTTCCGTCTTTGGAGACGATTTTGAGAGCTACCTCAGCAATCTTCAAAAGGTACTTGAAAGATGTGAAAAAGCTAATCTAGTTTTGAATTGGGAAAAATGCCACTTTATGGTGGATGAAGGGATAGTTCTAGGCCATAAGATTAGCTGCCGTGGGATAGAAGTCGACAGGGCTAAAATAGAAGTGATCGAGAAGCTGCCGCCACCGACTACAGTCAAGGGCATTAGAAGTTTTTTAGGGCATGCTGGTTTTTATCGAAGGTTTATTGCAAATTTCTCAAAAATCACCAAGCCCCTATGCCATCTCTTGGAGCAGAACCGACCCTTTGACTTTAATGATGAATGTACTGAAGCATTCAAGGTTCTGAAGGAAAAACTAGTAACAGCCCCCATAGTACAGCCATCAGACTGGACACAGCCATTTGAGATTATGTGTGATGCTAGTGACTATGCTGTCGGGGCAGCACTTGGGCAGCGCAGAGATAAGCTGTTCATGTAATATACTACGCCAGCAAGACATTAAATGACGCCCAAGTAAACTACACCACCACAGAAAAGGAGTTGTTAGCTGTGGTGTTCTCCATTGACAAGTTTCGTTCTTACATACTTGGAACGAAGGTAATAGTGCACACAGACCATTCTGCCCTGAAGTATTTGTTCGCAAAGAAGGATGCAAAGCCTAGATTGATACGGTGGATCTTGCTATTACAAGAGTTCGACCTTGAGATCAAGGACAAAAAGGGGACAGAAAATCAGGTGGCAGACCACTTGTCAAGGTTGGAGAAGGGACAGAGTCTACCAATCGATGAGACAAACATACTGGAGACCTTCCCAGATGAGCAGCTCTTTGCTGCCACAATCGCTGTCGCGACAGCCATGGCGGCAGGTAAGTCTTCTGAACTCCCCTGGTATGCTGATTTCGTTAATTTTATAGTTAGCGGAATACTCCCTTCTGATCTTAATTATCAAGCCAGGAAGAGGTTCCAAAATGATGTTAAGCATTATTATTGGGACGAACCTCTTCTTTTCAAACTATGCGCAGATCAGGTTATAAGGAGGTGTGTACCACAAGAAGAGCAAGAAGACATTCTCTATCACTGCCATGCTTCACAATATGGAGGTCACTTAGGAGGCAACAAAACTGCTGCCAAGGTGCTGCAGTCAGGGTTCTACTGGCCGACACTGTATAAAGATGCACAGGACTTCTACAAGAACTGTGACAGGTGCCAGCGGACAGGTAATATCTCGAGGAGAAACGAGATGCCACTGCAGAACATTCTGGAAGTCGAGATCTTCGACGTTTTGGGGATTGATTTTATGGGACCTTTTCCATCTTCATGTGGAAACCTATACATCCTCCTAGTAGTGGATTATGTCTCTTAGTGGGTTGAAGCCATCGCCACTCAAAAGAACGATGACAAGACAGTCCAAAGGTTTTTGCACAAAAATATTTTTTCTAGATTTGGCATCCCTAAGGCGATCATCAGTGATGAAGGGAGACAATTTGACAATAGGGTTATTGATGCCGCCTTGAAGAAATATGGTGTTAAGCACAAGATCGCGACAGCATACCACCCACATACCAATGGACAAGCTGAGATATCCAATAGGGAAGTTAAGAACATTCTTGAGAAGATGGTTAAGCCAACTAGGAAAGATTGGTCTTTACTCCTTAATGATGCATTATGGGCATATAGGACAGCCTTTAAAACTCCATTGGGCATGTCTCCATACCGATTGATCTATGGTAAAACCTGTCACTTACCTGTCGAGATAGAGCACAAAGCATATTGGGCAATCAAGGCCGTGAATATGGACTTGGACAAGGCAGGCCAGAAAAGGCTGTTAGATCTGAACGAGCTTGAGGAAATACGGACAATGGCCTACGACAATGCAAGAATCTACAAAGAAAAAACTAAGAAGTGGCATGACAGGAAATTGCTGCCACGACAGTTCTGCCCAGGGCAGCTTGTGTTGTTGTTCAATTCTAGACTGAAACTCTTCCCAGGAAAACTAAAGTCTAGATGGTCTGGCCCGTTCCAAGTGGTACAAGTTTTTCCCCATGGTGCCATCACAATCCAATCATTAAAAGACGGGCATCAATTCAAAGTCAACGGACAACGCCCCAAGCATTATCAGGGGACTGAAGCCCCAGGAATACAGGAAGTGGTTACTTTGGGAGATGCCCCACAAGGCATCCCTAATTTAACCTAAATTTTATTTTCATTTATTTTATTATTTAGTATTATTTATTAGGAAATTAGATTTATTTTATTTAAATAATGTTTCTTTATATTTTCTATTTTTCAGCAAATAAAGGAGTCAAGAAGAAAAGAAGAAGTGACCTAAGCCCACCATCCATCCATCAGCCCAACAGAGCCCATTTATTGAAGCCTGTCGTTCCAGCTGCCGCCGCAGACACGAATAAGACAGGCTGTCAACAGACTGACACGGCAGACGCAGAAACGTGTGGCAGACGCGTAACAGACGCATAATTACGTGTCAGACGCATCAGACACGCCAAATCCCAACAGTCGCCCCGTTATTCCTGCCTGTCGTTACAGCATTAAACGGGCAGTAACTCGACCGCTATAAAACCCCGTTTTCATTTCCATTTTTCATCACTTCTGCTTATTCTTACTTGCTTTCTCCTCTCGTTTTATTTGTTTTCTTTGCTTTCAAACCCTTGCAACTAACATGTCGTCTAGACAAACCCGCCGCAGTGCTGCCTCAACCTCTTCACAAGCAGCACCCACACTGTCAGCCTTCGCAACCAAGGAATTATGGGAGGAAAGAGGATTCATCTACGTCCGCAAGGCAGCCAACATGGGGCTTCGACCATTCATCGCGAGGGCAATACGAGCCCAACTATGGGAGCAGTTCGCCGCACAACCCACCGAGCTGAATAATACGTTGGTAAGGGAGTTTTATGCTGCCATCAGCAGCAAGACGACAACTTCAGTCACCGTCCGAGGGGTTAAGGTACCATTCACGGCTGACAGCATCAACCACATGTATGGCCTATATTTTGGCCCAAACGATGATGTCCATCAGCAATTTTTAGACACCCTTGATGCTGCCGCCTATGGAGCTGTCATGGCGGAGGTGACAGAGGAAGGAACAACATGGACCACGAGCAAAAAGAACCCCAACTCTGTCAAAAGGGGGCAACTCCTTCCAGAGGCAAAGTTATGGAACGCTTTTATCAAGAAGTGTATCCTACCGTCCTCCCATCACACGACAGTGGACCAGCAGCGGCTCGCCCTCATCCATTCAATCATGCACGACCGGCCTATCAACGTGGGCCGCTATATGAGGGATAGCATCTTAGACTGCACATTCCGCTCCACTTCCCGCCTTTGCCTACCGTTCACAATCACCTCTCTTTGCCGCTGTGCTGCTGTCCCAGAGGCCACCACCGATAAATTGGTCCAAGGCAGAGGCTGGACAGACAACAACATTAACAGCCTCATGGAACTGATAGTTGCTACCCCCGTCTCCTCCTTCAACCCGGCCGCTTCCCCAGCCGAATCATCCGAGGAGCCTGCCCAAGAACCTGCCCATGACCCTGCCACAGCAGCTGCCCCGACAGACCAAGCTGCCCAGATCCTTGCTGCGCTACAACGGATGGAAGATAGACAAATGGGATTGATGACATTCATCCGGGACTTCCCCAACGCAACAGTAAATTTCATTACCGACACTTTACATTATCCCGATGTTATTTTCCCCACCTTCCCTGCCCATTATTTCCACATCCCTTCCCCTGTCCACACACCTACACCACTTGTCTCCCCCCATGCACACTCTGCTGCTTCCACCCCATCACCTACCCAGCCGGCAGTTGGCAGTCCAACGGCCGAAACCTCTGCCCGAGGAAGGAAGCGACCTGCCTCCGATGACATCGAGACAGACCCTCCTATTAGGAGGAATTTGGAGAGAGAGTTCACTCCTGTCAAGAGGCAGAAACATGTGGCAGACAGACAACTAATGCCCAAGGCCAGCACCATCGGCAGCAGCAGCACTTGGGATAGTGGCAACAGCTCAGACATCCAGGTCGTGGAGCAACCTGTCCAGCCAGCCCCACCAACCAGACGCCGCCAGATCCGTGTCAGCAGCAGCAGTGAAGACATCGATTAAAATTTAAGTCTTTATTTTCTTTTTATTGCTGCCTGCTTTATTTATATTTTGTGATGTACATGCCTTCATTTTACCTGTCATTTGCATTGAGGGCAATGCAACCCTCGAGTTTGGGGGTGGCAACCCTCCATTTTAATGGAGTCTTAGTACATCTTTTTAGTTAATTGTTGTGTCTTTTAAGTTCTCTTAAAAAAAGAAAAGATTAAACTGTTGGCTTAAAACTGTGAAGTAAACTTACCTGTCATGACAGCTCTGTCGTGGCAGCATCTTTAGGACAGATTAAGGAGAAGTTTAGAGCCTTTCTATAGTTCTGAAAACTTAAAACACCATTGTGACTGTTATATTGCTTAGATGTCTTTTAGCCAAACTAGAATAGGAAGCTTAGCACTTGAATAGCCCCTAGAGGTGCCTAACACTGGCTCTATGAAAGAAGTTTAGCAAAAGAAACTCAAAAACCTAGAGGTGCCTGAAACCGGCTCTAGGAAGTTAGCTAGAGGTGCCTAAAACTGGCTCTAGTAAAACTTAGCTTGAAAATAGAAAAGAAGCATGAAAATGTGTCTTCCAAAAAATAAACTTTGGCATAAAAATTCAAGTTAAAAAGTTGAATATTCTAGTGGAACTAAGAGAGTCTTAGCGTATAACTGTTCACAAGCATGCACACACTACACGAGGACTATAGGGAGATCCCGGACAGATCCTACTCTTTCCTACAGGTTGATGTCGTTACAGATAATGAGCGACGGGTAAGGGACAGTTCACTGTTTGAAGGCCAACACAAAAAAAAAATTATTTTCATTTTTCTTTTAGGTCTTAGTTGCTTGAGGGCAAGCAAAAACTTGAGTTTGGGGGTGTGTTGAGTGTGTAAAAGTTCTATTATTTACACCCTTTTTAACCCATATTTCTGCTGCATTCAAGCATCATTGCATTGCATTTAGGTTAGTTTACAGCAAAACATCACAAATATATTAAAGGCACGGATTCTACTAAAAGATGGCTTATTTTGCAGGTTGCTGCCATAGTAGACGAAGAAGGCGGGCGCAGGGCAAAGAAGCAGAAGAGCTGAACTGAACAAGCAGACGATGAGGATGAGGTTGCCATGGATCTGCCATGACAGCATGGGGAAAGCAGTTTTGCGGAGAGGAAAAGCAAAGTGGACCTCGATAGATAGAGAAAATTATTCTCGTCTATCGTGTGAAAGCCATATATTTTTCCAAGCCCCGGATCAAAAGATATGTCAAGCCAAAGCTCAAGGAAAGGAAATCCCATGAAACAAGGAGGCGGCTGAAAAGAAGGATCCTTAGAGATTAAGTCTTTATTAGAATCTTACTTTTAATTAAAGTTGTAATCCTTGTTATCTTAGAATTCTTGAGCCTAAAGCTTATATAAGGGCATAGATTTTGACCTAGGGAGAAGAATACATCATACCCCATAACCGATAACCCAAAAAACCCTCCGCCCTTTACCCGTCGTCGTCATGTTCTAAAAACCCCCCTAGGGCCACGGGTTGTTTTGTAAAGTAGTTGCAAGGGTTGCTTTTGTTTTAGGATTTTCCAAGTTCAATAAAATAAACTTCAAGTTCTCTTATTTTGGTTATTAATATCTTGCAAGAGCATCGGGAGAGCATTGTGAGGTTATCGATTTACTTAGCATCGGGAGAGTTAAGTATACGAAAGAAATAAGAGCGAGTTCTCTAGTTTATAGTTGAACTATCTTGTGCCTAGGGATAGGGCAAGGTTAAGTGGCTAAGGAAGAATTCATACACATCGGTGTTCATCCTTAGATTCACGCCGGGAGGTATCATCAAGATGTGATCATCGACAGACTTGGACCTAGGGATAGGCCAAGGAAGATATGGGATTCTTGCCAAACTTGAAGTACTGAGTTGGTGTGTTTGCTGCCGCGACGACCAACGGACAGCTGCCGCGACAGGTGCTGCCAGCGACAGGCGCGACGACAGAACTGGAGTTCCTAAGCAATACAATACCTGCACTACTGAGCAATTCAATACCAGCCCATTCTCTCTATCTTGATATTCCTACTCTTTTATTTACGTTTTATTCAATATTTTTCGTGACAACTTCCTAAACTATTCTCTTTACTTCGTGCAGTGAATTTAGGTGAAACTATTAGCCCAATCCCTGTGGAGACGATATCCGATACTTTGTATCACTTTACTACTTGCGTCGTGTACACTTGCACTACAATTGCGATAGACTCTTTTACACGCAACAGCCACCGATGGCAGCAAGAACGATGGCAGCGATACTCACCAGCAAAGCAAGGCGGCAGTGGCTCATCGGAAATACCTCCGATGACGCCAAAATTTTCATTTCCGGCAAGAAAGAGCATAAGCATCAGATTAAAACAACCCAAAGCAAGGAAACATTAAAACTCGACCCAAAAGCTTACCCAACCACTTACCCAAATCGAAACTAAAACGGGCAACGGGGAGAGACGGTGGCGCAACGAGAACTCGAAGGTTGGGGTTTGCTTGCGACCCAAAAACAATTTCGACGATGGTGGTGCGGATGGCAGAGGTAGACGGAGCAAGAAACGATGGCAACGAGCAACAGGAAAGCTGAACGGTTTTCTACCGTTTTCAACCAAACGATGACTGATAAGGTTGGTCCGATGGGTGCGGTTTGATCGCCGGTCAAAGACGGTCTCGACGGTAGTGACCGTGTGAGCTACGAACGAGTTTAGGCCGGTGAACGGAGCTTTATCGAAGCTCGCCAGAGATGGGTGCTATCGAGAGAGAGTGGGGTGAAAGAGTGCGGCTGAAAGTTTTCCAATGGAAGCTGAAAAGGGTTTTGGGTGTTATAATGGGGTATAAATACCCTTGCCAAAGGGTAAATCACATAAAAGTCATTGAGCCTTTTAGGGTTTACAAAATGATACCAAAACTTTACCCACATTATAAATCGACCCCACAAATTTCTGAATTAAACCTCAAATTCTGAATCTAATCAAATTAATCCCTTAATCAAATTAAGGTTTCAAGATTAAAAATTCCCAAATTTTAGGATTTCTGAATTAGGGTTTTCAAATTTTAGATTTCCGAATTAGGGAATTTTGGGGTGTTACATATAGTCTTTATGTATAAATTTTATATATTTAGGATGTATATATCCTTGTTTTCAAAAATTTTACAATTTTTTTTCAAAACTGAATTTTTTATATTCAAATATAAAATTATACTCGTATTTTTTATTTTTCCAGTTTTCAAATTTTAACTTTACCAAAATTTTATTTTATACTTGTATATGATTTTAAACTATACAATATATATTTTTATATTACCTTGATCATTGGATTGAATTACTGGATTGAATTTGATGTATATGCATACATGTGTTTTTGTGGTTTGAGCTTTTTAGGTTTTTAACCATGCCTCCCAAGAAAAAATCTATAAAAGAGATGGGGTCTAGTTCTACCAATCCCAATCCAAATTCCAATTCCGAAAACAATGGTACTGATGCTTGTCGAATAGTGATGTACTTTAGAGCAAGTCTACTCACCGCATCAAGTAATAAAGTGAAGAGTAGAGTGTTATTATGATTAAGAAAAACAACTCCAGCAACTAACAAATAATTATGGAGGTTGGGATTATTGCTAAAGATATATGCTTGATTACATATGTCAATGCTATAGCGATTGACAATATATGTCTACGTGAAACATTAAGTTCTTTATCTACTAACCAAGATTTTCTAATCAACTTCTGACTCTCTTGATGCCTAGAAGTTAATAATATTGAGGTTAAGGTAATACATGTCTGCGTGAACTCTAACAACCTTATTATTTGTTTAAGAACTCCCTTTTAGTCGTTGAAACCCTAAACATATGTCTAAGCCGGATTAAGACTAAGTTAACAACTTAGCCCCATTGTTCACTTTCGTATAACCTAAATCTCTCGATATTAAGCCACAAATCAATAGCTAACATGCCTCTATTGATAGCTCTTACAATTAACTACGTATATGAAGAACGTTAAAAAGAATAGATAAAGAGGAAACAACTAAAACATTGAAATAAAATAATCAAAACGTAAAATCATGGGACGCAATAATCCCAACTAAAGTATTTAGCTAATTTCTAAGCCTAAAACATCTATAATAAAAAGTATAAGATGACAGTTTATCAAGCAAGGAAAAGAAAACAATCGAGCGTCCTCGACAAAACTCCCTTCGTATCGTCCAACTGTGTTGTAGGTCCTCTCTCTGCCAGCCTCTCTCGATGACGTCGTTCGTTGAAGAGATTTTTCTAGCTTCGTCCTGGTGGTTCTCCGCAAGCTTCGAACTAGGACCTGTCTATAATCGCGCTCTCCTTGAAGTAGCATCCAAGTCTTCCTTATATAGGCGGTGAAACTAGGATTTCAGTACCCTAAACTGTGCTCGATTTCATTAAAGAAAAGCCATTGGTTTCCCGCTTCATTTAATGTTGCATATTTGGGAGAATGTCCGCGTGGGCAGAAGCAGATTCATCTCCAACTCTTCATGCCTCGTCAGCTCCAGCCATGCGATATGCTCCTCTCCTGCTCCAACATTCCTCCAGCATCCTGCACATGCACCACAAACCACCACATTTCATGTGAAAAGCACCAATATATATATATATATATATGAAAATTAAAGCATATGTGGTGTAACTCCCTATTTACATGCAAATATGTACAATCTAACCTAAATGCAACCTATATGAGCTTGAAAACATGAAAAAGACAAGAGATAAGGGCATATAAAATAGATCAATTATGCAATCTTCAAATACCCCCAAACTTGAATTGTTTCTTGCCTTCAAGCGATGCAAAATGGAAGTAAGAAAAATAAAAACAAAAAATAAGAAAAGTAAACATCCCATAAGTCCTAAGGTTCCACTAAGCTATGATTACAGTGATTCCAAGTTATGATGCATCAGTAATTCATTCCTCACCCATGTTGATTATAAGAAAATGCATTAGACCTTACAGTTTTGTTCAAAAGATCAAACCTACTGTAAGTGCAATGTATGCTCAAATTACATGCATTCATCACCTAATAGCCTTAGAGAAGCTTAAGGACTGCTTTCCTTTTTTGCCTCAACATATTGTTTTCCTTTTTCAGCACATTTTTACTCTATATTCTTTTTAAGTTTGAAAACTATATCCTTTAGGATTCATCTTATCACACTAACTCTTCAGTACCTGAAGATGGAGTGGAGAAAATAGCCCATCCCAGAGGCTTATGAGTAGTGTCATTAGGTGAAGACTTTCATTTACTCTTTGCCAGTACTATCATTCTTACCAGAGAAAGTTAAATGGAGCAAACACAACTCACCTAGTGTACTAAGATAGCAAGAGGAATAGAAGAGTGTCCCTCAATAGTTTTTTTAAATGATCAAGTCTTAATTTATTTTCTTGATTTTTCAAGGAGTTTTAAGCCTTTGTTTTGCTGCATTGAGCATTTAAGTTCATTCACTTTGATTCATGCTTTGACATCAGAAAGTCGACCTAGAGCATCCCTAAGGTTTCTTAAGTGTTTGGATTGCAAGCAACTTGTGGTTTTTAAGGGCTACAACAGATTCATCATTAAGTTTTAAACCTAAAGCTCTTAACACCTTGCAAAGCATCAACATAGATTCATCATAGGAAGTCATAATCACCGCAGCAATAGATTCAGAATCAGAGGAATCATAGCAAAGGGAACCTATAAGACATTTATAGTCTAAAAAAATCTTTAATTTTACCTAATAAATATATAAGGGTATTACTCCCCTAAACTTGAGAAGAGCATTATCCCCAATGCAAAAAATAAAAGAAAAGAAAAGGCAAAAAAATCAAGGAAAAACAAAATATGGAAATGAAAAATATGAAACTAAACTAAAAAGAAAAGAAAAATGAAAAACTAACCCATATAGTTACTGGGGTGGTGGTTTTTGGATGATGATGGCCTTGCCTCTGTCCCGGGAGGACGTTGTTTTCTTGGCAGGGCGGGAGGAGGCGTAAACATCAGTATCTGGCCTCTGTCTCCGGCGGGTGGTGTTGGTTTCTTGTAGGAGCTGTTGGGGAAACGATGGAAATTCAATTGGCTCATTGAATAATAGCCTATGAAATATTGTTTGGAGCATTGCTTTTAACCCCCTTAGCCCAGTCTAGATGTTTAAACAAAATTAAGAGAATTACACGAGGAAAACTGAAGTTAACTCGTTAAAATCAACCTCAATTAGCAACCTTTTTTCCTTTTACTTGTCTAGATGCATAATTAAGTCCTACAGAGTTCACTCGCGCAACGAATATATTTTCAATTAAAGCGAACCTCAACTGTACTTTCATTTGCAAACCATCCGATATAAGGTGAAATTACAAATTAATGTTACCAATCTTTAATTAGGTTCATTACATGCTTGTAGGTAAAATATCATCATCATACGATCATTCAAACACCCACAATTGCAAATCATACAAACATGGACTAAAATGTAAACATTCAAAACTGACAGATCGTGCCATTTTAACTAACATAACGACCCTGTTTTTAAACAGTCACCCCGTATTGAAAAACCATGCATTCCAATAGCATTTGGTCTCGGAACGACCTTACACGTTTCGGAACCAAATCTCCATATTGGTCCCCCCTGCATTCAATCATAACAGAGTCGTATCGAAATGACCCCAAGTTTCGATACAGGTTCAAAATATAACCAATGGTCTCAAAATGGTCTAGTAGTATTCCGAAACATTAAGACAAAATATGCAAGTTGTATCGAAATAGCTGCTACTGTTTCGAAACACATGCCATATCTGCACTAAATCAGCAACGTTTAAACATCTTACGACATACCATATGGCCACCGATCCTCATGCAATCATAAGTAAACATCAACTTATTTATCCGACACATAGACATCAACAAAGGCATCTAGAACCATGAATTGTATAACATGACTACTCTAGTGGTATGCACCCTATAAGCAATCCACATAGAGTATCAAAAACCAAGAAGCAATGTATAACAATATTTAAAGTCCCAATACAAGTCTTATAAGGCAAAACACACTTGCCAAACCAGGGAGTTTAAACAATCCTCTTCCAAATACCGAGGTACCCTCCATATTGCCATTTCTACATTAGTAAAATAGTCAAATCCCATACTTGTAAATTGAGTGATGTCTTCGGTGAAATCCCTTGCTATTTTGCTGCCCAAATGCTCACTTATATGCATTGTTGGAAAGGAGAGCGTAAGCATATTTTCTTAGTGAGGGAAAGCTCAATTTAAACAACAACAATGCACTTTTCAAACCAATGATTCCTTTAAAACATAACCACATCATGCTCAACTTTCTCATGATTTTGAAACCACAATTTAAGCATCTTTTATAAACCACATGTATCATTGCCTCATGCATATATCAATGCAAAACCAAGCCAAAGCTACACATGCTTAAATATCATAAAGCATAAACTTCATGTATAAAAGTCTTTCTACAAAAGTATTTTAAAATCATTATACATGTTCAATTCATATATTGGCATTTCAAGTGAACCAGATATAATCTATCCCCATCCTTGGATAGCACAATCCCTATCCATTTATGATCGGATATAGGGGATACCTTGATGGCACTACCCCCATCAAGTCACATGGTGAAACTACCCTCACCATTATCTCACTTCGGCCGGGATGCCACTACCCGCACTGCCCGTTGGTGATAGCACTACCCCTATCACTCGTATCACAATAGCACTACCCCTATTGTGAAACCGATGAATTTATCTCACACGCGAATTTTGTATATAATAGTGCACTTCACATCCTATTGGTTGACAAACATATCCGATAATAGAAATCTCACCACTAAGCCAATATACCATTTAAATACATGTTAATTCACTACTTTTAATGCATTAATAAAATCATCACATATCCCATCTCAAAATATGCCTCAAATATAGCATAATATTTCTCATCAAGAATATAACCTCTTGAAACATAATCAATTCATTTCATGGGATATAATTAAGCAAAACTATGCTTGTAAAACATGCATAACAGTGAGTAACAACATAATTCAAAACATGAGCATGATAATCCACATGGACTTTAAACCAAAAAAACCGAGAGCTTTAGTAACCATACTTACTTCCGAGATTAGATAAGCGTTTCAAACTTACACTAACCTCCCAAAACCTTGTTTCTAAACTTACAAAAACGTTCAAACCACATCCACTCACCGATACAACTTTTCCTCAATCTCCGAAGCGATTCCAAGCCTTTGAAACTCCAAATATACCTTATAACGATCAAACAGCGTCTTGCCCTGCTTCTAACCAAGGAAAAACAGAGGATTAATGCACACTCTTGCATCAAAACCTCCAACAACACAAAGCGCCACTCAACTCCAACATTCGCCAAGCAATTAACAACTGATACATTCCGAAAACACCAACAAAACCACTCTAAATTGTTTCCAATCATTACCCAACAAAATAAACCATCAATCCTTACCCATTTACAACCTAAAACACTTTCCCAACCTCTATAAACCTCCAGCTATCGAGAAACCACAATAACAGCCCCTAAAACTCAAGATTTCATCACTAACATCTAGCAATCTAACTAGTTTCAGGATTACTTAACAAAATCCATCAAGTTAACATTATTAACCATTAACAACACATTAATAATCATCCATTAACCTAGAAACTAACATCAATTTCAAAGATCCACCATAAATCTTCAAGAAACCTCAATTAAACACAATTTCATTAATTAATATATAAAAACCCATTAAAAACAATATGTAAGAGACTAATTTCTTGGGAATTTTAGTAAAGAACATGTCATTAGAGAAGAAGAACGAACCTACCTCTAATGACGAGGTCTTCCTCCATTTTTGAAAAGAAAACCAAAGAAAACTAAAGAGAAACTGAGAGATTCAATAGAGAATCAATAGAAAATATTTGAAATCTAAATCAAAATTAGAGTTTACCTTTGATATCTTGCTGTTTGGATGAAGGGATTTTGAGAGAAAAGTGAGAGAAGAGAAAACTACATCAATTCCTATTTTGTGAAAAATGAAAACCATTTCTATAACTTCACTCCATCTTTTTAATTTAATTTATTTAATTAAAATTGTAAAATAGGAGGAAAAGTCTTTATTAGCCCTTGGTATTGCTCCTTAAAGATTCAAAGCATTAGCCTTTTATGTTTTTTCCATTAAATCAAACTTTACTATTTTTACGTTTGGGTCACTAAACCAAAATGTCCGATTTCCAAACTTGTTTTCTTTAAATTACCTTTACCAAAACTAATTGTAACACCCCAAAATCCGGTCTAGTCGGAATTAAATTCCAATGATCGGAAATCCTATATTGATGAAGCTTAAATATTGTACCGACTAGTAAATTATTGATATCGAACCCTAATTGAGCTAAAAATATCGTTACCAGACTCTTTTGAATAATATTGAGCCTACATAGTTATTAAATTGGAGAAAGTGCAAGTTGGGAGGTAAAACCATAGTATAGTGAGAGTTGAGGGTCTAATGTTGTGATTAACCTCTCCTCAATTAAAAATCTCCTATGTGGATTTGTTTGAGAGCTTTCCTTCAAGAGAAGGAAAGCTAAAAAAAGCTTAAAATTGATTTGGTAAAACAAAAGAAGTAAAAGATATAAAACTTACCCGAGAAATCCTTAAGCTAGCACCTTTATCTTCTTCATCTCCAACCTCAAGCACACACCTCCATTGGAGGAATTTTAAGCTTTGCTATTTCTTCATTTTGTCGATATCGAATCGTTTCTATAGACCGGGTTAGCTATAATCCTCAATCGATTATTGAATTCCATGGATAAAACATGATTAATTTTGAGCTAGGATTTTGACTATCCATGGATATCTCATTGATGTCATCTCTATTAAGATCGGTTATAGATTTTGATATCGAAATATCGACCCTAACAATCTCTTTATTGATTTCCTAGCTCAAGAAGTTGATAAATGGCATCCATCGTCTCCATCCCAAGCTAGGAACAAGGGGATTGTTATCCGAGAGCCTTTAAAGCTTCGGATTATCAAGGTGAGTGTAGTCGGAGTCTTAGTTTTAGGCGAAAGGCCTTCCCGGATCATTATTTGATATTTTAGATTGCATTGCTAACTTTGTTGTTGAAGAAATTGCATTGGAGAGTAAATCAGACACTTTGGTAAGTGTCGGTAATTTTTTATTGAGCATTGGATACAGTCACTATTATGGTCATGGTGCATTGTCATTGATATAGTCATTGTCATCGAATTATTGTATTGAGTTCATTGGACATTGTTATTGACATTGAATTATGAAATATTGATATTGAGATACATATATTTGTCATTGGTAATATTGAAATCATCGGACATCGGAATACTATTGGTTATTGAAATGGATATGAACATTGCAACCTTGGATTGGAATGGACATTGGATACAATTGGCATGCCATAGAATTCATGAGCTCAGTGTACGGGTGGACTACGGTCCTAAGGCTACAACCTATATTGATTTGGCGATGCGGAGGGATGTGTATGGATAGTGGTCATATTGGCGAGGCGGAGGGACTAGACCATTCATTGACTTGGCGAGGTGTAGGAATTCGCGTATCCACGATCTTTACTCAATCCAAGGATTAAGAATGAGATGAACATGTATATAAATTGCATATTATTGAATAGAATTGGTATTGTTGGCATGAGATTATGATTAAGTATATTCATGGCATTATTGACTAAGGGTAAGGATGTATCGAAACGAAATTGAGCCGTTTCGGAACATTTTTCACTGGCGACCATTGTTTCGATACGGGTTCATAGCGTATCGAAACGAGTCAAAGTCAAAAGTGGTCAATACATTTCGATACAGGTCAAGCCTGTATCGATACGGTCAAAAGGGAAAAGTCAATAAAAGATGATCAACATCCACCTGTTTCGAAACAACTAAGGGTGTTTCGATACGGGGTTAGGTAAGTTAGTTAAGGACTCATTGAACATATTGCTAGTTTCACAATTTAGTCACTGAATATCGTAAGATTAAATCTGATGGGATAATGATCTCCAAATTGTATGAAAAATTACAGGCTAGTTATTAATGCACTGAATTACATTGTGTTATTTTTTGTTGCATCAAGAGACCTTTTATTTGTCGGCTTTGCAGATTAGTCCCTAAAACTTGTAAAGGTTATAAATTGGTCCTAAACAGTTTAATGTGGCCTTCTTGTGAATGAATTAGAATAAATGTATATTGGTAATGTTTAGTTTGTGTAACATTGCTTATGTGTTGGAAATAAAAATGGAATTTATCGCACCAATCACCGTATTACTCATTGGTATCACGCTCTAACTCGGTTTTCGACCAGGCCGGTAAGGGGGTGTTACACTAATCATATATATAATTATGATTTTAGGAAATTTTTACTTATTTTTTCCGACCAAAAACTGTTCAATTTTATTATTTCTCGAAACTAGTCTAGACCGCTAAACCGGTTTGAACTGAACCGCCTAACCAAACCTGGCTAACACCAAGCCCCAAAACCAGGGCGTTACAACTCCCCCCCCCCCCCACTTAAGAAATTTCATCCTCGAAATATACCTGGTGGAAAGAGATAGCGAAACTGCTTTTTCATATCCTCCTTCCTTTCCCGCGTCGCTTCTTCAACACCTCGGTGTCTCCAAAGCACCTTCACAAATTCAATGGCCTTTCCTCGAAGCACCTTACTATCCAAATACAAGATCTCTTTCAGTTCCTCATCATAAGATAAATCCAGATTCAACTCCACTTCCTCAACCGGCAACACATGCGAAGGATTCGAACGATACCTCCGAAGCATAAATACATGGAAAACATCATGTATCTTTTCCAACTCTGGCGGTAACCGCAATTTATACGCAACAGGTCCAATCCTCTCAAGCACCTCATAAGGTCCGATAAACCTCGAGCTCAACTTGCCCTTTCGTCCGAACCTCATCACCTTCATCTAAGGTGAAACTTTCAAGAAGACCTTCTCACCCACCTCAAACTCAATCCTTTTACGCTTCAAATCCGCGTAAGATTTCTGACGATCCGAACCCTGCTTTAGACGATCACAGATGAGCTTCACCTTATCAGTCGTACCCTTGAGCATATCCAGAAAAGAAACCAACTTTTTCCCTGCTTCTGCCCAACATACGGGTGCACGAAACTTCCGTCCATACAAAGCCTTGTACGGTGCCATTTGTATGCTCGCGTGATAGCTATTGTTATAGGCGAATTCTACCAATGGCAACAACCTGTCCCACGAACCCTGAAAATCAATCACACAACACGTGAGCATATCCTCCAACACCTGGATAACCCACTCCGATTGACCATCTGTCTGAGGATGATATGACGTGCTAAAGCCCAACCTCGTGCCCAAGGCTCGATGCAAACACTCTCAGAACCTTGATGTCAAACGCAGATTCGTATCTGAGACTATAGACTTAGAAACACCATGCAACCGCACAACTTCCGCCACATAAAATCCCGCCAGCTTATCCAGGGTCACCGTAGTATGCATGGGAAGGAAATGTGCAAACTTCGACAACCTATCTACGATCACCCACACGGAATTCTTCTTTGACGGTGTTAAAGGAAACCGACACAAAATCCATCGTGATCCTCTCCCATTTCCACTCCGGAATCTTCAAAGGGTGCAACAAACTGGATGGAAACAGATGTTCAACTTTCACACGCTGACACACCAAACACTTGCTGACAAACTCCGCGACATCCTTTTTCAAGCCCACCCAATAGTACTCATCTCGCAACCCCCGATACATCTTAGTACTACCAGGATGCATGGAAAAGGGACTATTGTGCGTTTCCGTCAAGATAGTGCGTCTCAACTCAACGTTCTCTGGCACCACTACTTGACCATTAACACACAAGATACCATCGTCTCTGAAACTGTAATATGTAGGATTACCCTCCGCTATGTCCGTAACATGCAGAACCAAGGAATCATCAAGCAACTGCTTTTCCTTGATCATTTCAACAAAAGATGGTTTCACCTGAAGCTCGGCCAACAAGCCAGCATCACGAGACAAACTCAAACAAGCAAACATCACTCTCAACTCCACTACAACCTTTCGGCTAAAAGCATCGGTCACCACATTGGACTTTCCTGGGTGATACTCGATCGTATGATCGTAATCCTTCAACAATTCCAACCATCGACGTTGCCGAATATTCAATTCCCTCCGAGACATAAGATACTTGAGACTCTTGTGATCTGTGTACACAGTACACCCCTCGCCATAAAGATAATGCCTCCATATCTTTAGAGCAAACACTACAGCCGCAAGCTCAATGTTGTGAGTAGGATAATTATGCTCATGCACCTTCAATTGCCTCGACGCATAAGCAACTACTCTACCCTCCTGCATCAGCACACATCTTAAACCCACATAGGATGCATCACTATACACCACAAACTCTTTTCATGATTTAGGTTGAATCTAGATCGAAGCTTGCACCAAAACTTCTTTCAACTTTTCAAAAGTTTGCTGCCTCACCTCTGTCCACTCAGACTTAACATCTTTCTGAAGCAATCGTCAACGAAGCAGCTATCTTAGAAAACCCATCCACGAACCGACGGTAATACCCAACCAAACCCAGAAAACTACGAACCTCCGTCACTGATTTCGGTTGTTTCCAGCCCACAATTGCCTCAATCTTTTGAAGATCTACACGGATACCCTCGGCTAACACCACATGACCAAGAAACACAACCTCCCTAATCCAGAACTCACATTTACTCGACTTTGCATAGAGCTGATTATCCAACAAAGTCTGCAGCACTATCCTCAAATGCTTATCGTGATCCTCTTTGATACGAGAGTACACAAGGATATCATCGATAAACACCACCACAAACTGATCAAGGTACTCATAATGCTCGTACCTTGTACAAAAATCCGTCTTCGGTACATCTTTATCCTTTACCTCAAGCTGATAATACCATGACCTCAGATCAATCTTCAAAATCACAGCAGCGCCATGAAATTGATCAAAGAGATCATCAATCCGAGGTAAAGGGTATTTGTTCTTTATCATCAACTTATTCAGTTGTCGATAGTCTATACACATCCGCATCATCCCATCATTCTTCTTAATAAACAAAACTGGAGCTCCCCAAGGCGAGATACTTGGTCTAATGAAACCACGATCCAGCAACTCCTGAAGCTACGTCTTTAACTCCTTTAACTCTTTCGGTGCCATTCGATAAGGAGCAATGGATACCGGAGCCATATCCGCATACATCTCTATACAGAACTCAACCTCCCTATCCGGTGGCAACCAAGGTAACTCTTCCGGAAACACCTTGGAAAATCACAAAATGTCCAAATATCTTGCGGACGTGCTTCCTTCATATTTGGGTTCATCACATACACCAAATAATCTTGGCAACCACCATTAATCAACTTGCGAGCTTCCACCGCCGAAACATCATTGGACAAGAACTTTATGTTCTCACCCACCACCACAACTTCAAAATCATCGGCAAGCTTTAACGAAACATGCTTGGTCTCACAATCAACCACAACTTTATGTTCCGAAAACCAATCCATCTCTAGGATAAACATCGAAGCCATAGAAAGGTAAGTCCATCACATCAACAGGAAAACATGTCCTTGAACCATCAAAGGTTATCTTCTGTACAACTTCCTAACAACTACGGTCTCACCAAACAAACTCTAATGGCACATCAAGCAACCGAGCATGCTCATGCAAAATGTATGAATGCGTAGAATCAGAATCTATCAAAGCAAGCAATGACAAGGATTGCAAGGAGAAGGTACCTGCTATCGCATCCGTGTCATTCCAGCCTTCCCGATGAGCATAGACTCGAGCTGGTCTACCACCCTCTGGTTGCACCACGACCACATGCACCACATTCCTCTGACCATCCTCCTGCCGCTGAAAATTACCTCGCTCACGCGCACGGCCCTTCTGAGGCTCCATAACACGAGATGGTGCTTGCCTCACCAACTGTGGATAGTCACGCTTCACATGACCCCGAGCCCCACAATGCCAACATGTTCCAAGATTACCCCAACACTCCCCCATGTGATTCCTCCCACAACTGTTACATATAGGTACACGTGTAGCAACATTCTGACCATACTGGCCTCGACCCGATCCACCACCACCGCCTTTACGATGGTCTCACTGATAGCTCATATCCTATGATCTCTTACCTCGATCACGTCCACCATCATAATCAGTAGCTCTCTTCCCAAAGCTAGAACTCCCTGAGCGAGACGTCAATCCCAGACTCTGCTCGATATCTTTGTCTCGAGTAACCAGCACATCAAGATCGGTATGCCCAGCCACAAGTATATAGGTCTTTACCTCCTTCACCAACCCATAACGAAACCTATCACACCTCTTCCGCTCATCTGGTACTAGCTTAGGGGCGTACTGGCTCAATCGGATGAACTGCACCTCATATTCCACAAAGGTCTTGTTGCCTTGCATCAACACCATGAATTCCCTCATCTTCTCATCCAAATAATGGACACCCAAGTACTTCTTCTTAAAAGCATTCACGAAGAATGCCTAGTTAACCTCGCTAGGTTCCATACCAGCTGTGATGGTCATCCACCATGTATACACATCTTCGTGAAGCAAAAAGACAACACAGCCCAACTTCTGCACATTATTGCAACCCATCTGCCCCAAAATTCTCTTGGTACTTTCGAACCAAGCCTTAGAACCCTCCGGAGATAAACCTCTAAACTTTGTTCCGCCCATACTACGCAGACACTCTAAGGGTAAACCAACATTTGCACCAGGCTGAGGTGTGCCACGTGCATGCTTGCTATTGCTGCCTGAAAGGCTCCGGCAATATCCTGAATTAAAGGTGTCATGTCAGGAGAAACTTGCCCCCTGCATTGCCTGAGGTTCCACACCTCCACCACCAGCTCCTGCCTCAGCTCCACCTCCACCAGGAGGAGGAGGCGGCAAGTTCTCAACATCCACCTCTACCTAATTCTCAACTACATTCCGGACATTGCCTCTCACCTCTCGTCTCGGTCCCATGATATGATAAATAGTTCTACCATGCAAATACAATAACAAAAATAGTTAGGCTTACAAATAACAAGAACCCAAGTCACTCATTTCGTCTTTTAAAACAAAAACTCTTTTCTTTATCAGTAGTATTGACAATGGGTACCCTAGTCACATACATCAATTCATCACACAATCATCATACATCACATACTTTCAATCAAATCATGATACAATCATTCATCGTGCTTAGCATCGAATACAACATGTTATCAATCATAATTCAACATTCAACATACATCCCAATCTTTCGAAACCTAGCTCTAATACCAACAAATGTAACCCCATTAGCCTGGTCTAGATGTTTAACCCGAATTAAGAGAATTACACGGGAAAACTGAAGTAAACTCGTTAAAGTCAACCTCGATTAGCAACCTTTTTCTTTTACTTGTCTAGATGTATAATTAAGTCCTACAGAGTTCACTCGCGCAACGAATATATTTTCATTTAAAGTGAACCTCAACTGTACTTTCATTTGCAAGCAATCTGATATAAGGTCAAATTACAAATTAATGTTACCAACCTTTAATTAGGTTCATTGCATGCTTGTAGGTGAAATGTCATCATCATACGATCATTCAAACACCCACAATTGCAAATCATACGAATAGGTACTGAAATGTAAACATTCAAAACTAACAGATCATGCCATTTTTTAACTAACTTAACGACCCTGTTTCAAAATAATCACCCCTGCTTCGAAACCATACATTCCATTAGCATTTGGTCTCAGAAAGGCCTTACCTATATCAAAACAACCCCGAGTTTTTATACGGGTTCAAAATATAACTAAAGGTCTTGAAATGGTCTAGTAATGTTCTGAAACATTAAGACCAAATATGCAAGTTGTATCGAAACAATTGCTACTATTTTGAAACACATTCCAGATCTGCACTAAATCAGCAACATTTAAGCATCTTAAGTAAACATCAACAACTTATGTATCCAACACATAGAAATCAACAAAGGCATCTAGCACCATGAATTGTATAACATGACTACTCTAGAGGCATGCACCCTATAGGCAATCCACATAGAGTATCAAAAAGGGGGAGAAATGTGGTTTGAAAAATTGAATTTTCAAATGAATAAGGGGAGCTTTATTTGATTTCATATCTTTAATCTCTTATTCACATTTTTAAACTTAAAGGGGGAGAATCCCAAATAATTTTTCAAGTTAGTTTTATTATATCAAAAACCGGAAGATTGTAGAACTAATGTTTTGATATAATAATTGAAAAATGTTTTGGACTAATTTGAAAAGAATTTAAAACTTTGTTTTAAGTCCAAACAACTTGAATTTATGTTTGAGGTATTCTAAAAGGTTTTTGGCAAGATTTTTCATGTTTTAGACAATCAAACTTGTGTTTTCAAAGTGCCCGTACTGATACGGTCAAACCTGTATCGATACCTTTTCTGCCCAGTTTGGTTACTGCCAAAACTCGTATCGAAACAGGCTTGGCCGTTTCGATACGGAGAGGGGTCCTTTCGATATGTGTGGTAAGCGTACCGATCCCCATTTAACAACCCCAACGGTCATATTTCCCAACGGTCTTTTAAACGTCACACCGTACCGATACGCCCTCAAGCGTATCGATATGCCTAGGCTGCAAGACACCAACGACTAGTTTCTAATGAAGGGCGTACCGATACGGGTCCAAGCGTATCGATACGGAAGGCTGTAGAACAACATTAATGAAGGGAAATAAAGTCCTCAACGGCTCCAATTCATCCCCAACGGCTAGTAACGGCTACAAACTCATTAAGAAGTATAAAAGAGACCTCCAAGCATCAAGATATGAAAAAATGCTTCAATTGTCAATCAACAAATGATCAAGAATTGTCTTTGTACTTAAATTGTCATTTCTTTGTATAAACAAACACTAGTGAGCCAAAATTGTCAAATTTGCTCAAGTGTTTTAGGTTTTGGGTGAGAGCTTATTTGTGCAAACAATCACCTATTAGAGGGATTGAAGTTTGCTTATCTTTTCTCTTTGTAAAGAGGGTTTGATCAAGGCTTTGGGTAGAAAGCTTGATCGGTGTATAAGGGTTTCCTCTTAAGCCTAGAAAAGGGGACGAATCAATAGTGGATTGATTGGAAATCCTTAGTGAGAAGCTAAGGGAGTGTATATATACCTTGGTTAGAAGGTTGAACCACACAACATCCACCCAAAATTCCACCTCTCCACCACTTGGTGAGAAAGATCGGTTGAAGGAATCGAGCACCTCAAAACTCAACAATCGGTATCAGAGCTTGGCTCAATCAAAGAGGATTAACATCCTATTGAGAAGATCCGGCAAGCTCGATCATCATTTCAAACAACCGGCTCAATGGTGCAATCCATCGACAAATCGCCCTTCTTCGACAGAACTCACTATACTCATTGGAAGACAAAGATGAAGTTCTTCATCAAGTCTAGAGATTACAAGCTATGGGACATTGTTGAAGATGGTCCGTTCGTGCCTCAATGAAGCAAAGCGGAGTGGAGTGCCAACGATCGCAAGAAGATGGAGCTTAATTGCAAAGCCTTGCACATCCTCTTTTGTGCATTTGGCCCAACCATCTATGAGAAGATGTTTTCTTGTGAGAGTGTCAAGGATGAATAGAACAAGCTTGAAGTCACATACGAGGAAACCGATGAAGTTAAGGAGACCAAGATTGGGCTCCTCACCTTAGAGTGTGAGAACTTCAAAATGGATCCGGAAGAGAACATCAAGAAGATGTTTGATAGGTTCTCCACTATAACCAATGGTCTCAAAGGCTATGGAGAAGCCATTCCGGAAGAAAAGCTTGTTCGAAAGCTCATCTACTCACTTCCCGAGTCATAGGACTCAAAGAGGACCACCATCATCGAAGCCAAGAATTTGAAAACCTTGAAGCTTGATGAACTCATGGGGTCACTCCTTACTCATCAAATTATGAAGAAAAACAAAGAAAATGAGAAGAAGATGGAAGAAATTAGAGCTATGGGAGAGAATAAACTCAAAGGGCTTGGCATCAATACAAATGTCATTGCTCTCAAGTCCTCCACTTGCCATCAAGTTGATTCAAGTGAAGAGGAGGCTGAAGAAGAAGAGATAGTTCATCTCTTCAAGAAGTGTGCCCCGTTCATGAAGAAAGCTTTGAGAGAGCTTGAACGAGAATCCATGAAAAATGAGAGGGCATGCACTTCAAGCCATAAAAAGAAGGCACATGTGGCTACTTTGAGTCATGAAGACTCCACAAACGATGAACAAGTCAACCTTTGCCTTATGGCCATCGGAGAAGATTCAAGGGTAACTTCTAATTCATCTACTTCATGTTCTTACTCTTTTGATGAATTACAAGATGCCTACGATGATTTGGTTTTAGAGTTTAAAAATCACATTTTGAAAAACAATAAATTGGTTTCAAAGTTAAAAATTCAAAATGATTTGATTTCTAAAACCAAACTTGAACTTGAAGCAAAACTCGAAGATTTTGAACAAAAATGTTTTGATTTACAAAATTTGCATCAAAAAGTTCAAGAAGAAAAAGATTTGATTTCCAAAGAGCTTGAAAAGAAAATTAGTATTGGAAAATCAAATTTTTATGTAAGACAATCTAGTGCCCCTAGATTTGTAAAAGGAAAATGTTTTAGAAGTGTTTGGGTCCTAAAAGGACTAACCACGTCAACTAAAAAGGATGAAATTGAAAAATGGATTCCTAAGGGGACTAAATTTTGTGCTACTAACGTCTATGGATCTAAAGAAATTTGGATACCAAAAATTACTTGATTGTCTTTTGCTAGGTGTGATGGAGAGTGATCAACAAGTCAAACTTTGAGGGGGAGCTCCATGCACACCAGGAAGAACACTTGAAGAAGGAAGGCTTCACATCCTCCCTTGAGTTCAAGTGTGGTAAAATCTAGTTGTTTTTTATTTTATTTGATTTATTTCTTTTCATTTCAACTAGATGATCATATATGTTAGACTAACATTCTTATGATGCTTTGAGTAAGGGGAGCCATTTCAAAACCAAAAATTCTTATTTGTCATTTTTTTACCTCTATTGTTATTTTGAACTTGAAAGTGTTTAAATTCTTTTTGATATAACAAAAAGGGGGAGAAATGTGGTTTGAAAAATTGAATTTTCAAATGAATAAGGGGGAACTTTATTTGATTTCATATCTTTAATCTCTTATTCACATTTTTAAACTTAAAGGGGGAGAATCTCAAACAATTTTTCAAGTTAGTTTTATTATATCAAAAATGGGGAGATTGTAGAACTAATGTTTTGATATAATAATTGAAAAATGTTTTGGACTAATTTGAAAAGAATTTAAAACTTGGTTTTAAGTCCAAACAACTTGAATTTATGCGTGAGGTATTTTAAAAGATTTTTGGCAAGATTTTTCAAGCTTTTAAACAACCAAACTTGTGTTTTCAAAGTGCCCGTACCGATACGGTCCAACCCGTATCGATACCTTTTTCTACCCAGTTTGGTTACTGCCAAAACCCGTATCGAAACAGGCTTGGCCGTTTCGATACGGAGAGGGGTCGTTTCGATACGCCTGGTAAGCGTACTGATCCCCATTTAACAACCCCAACGGTCTTTTAAACGTCATATTGTACCGATACGCCCTCAAGCGTATCGATACGCCTAGGCTGGCAAGAGCCCAACGGCTAGTTTCTAATGAAGGGCGTACAGATACGGGTCCAAGCGTATCGATACGGAAGGCTGCAGAACAACATTAATGAACGGAAATAAAGTCTCAACGGCTCCAATTCATACCCAACAGCTAGTAACGGCTACAAACTCATTAAGGAGTATAAAAGAGACCTCCAAACATCAAGATATGAAAAAATGATTCAATTGTCAATCAACAAATGATCAAGAATTGTCTTTGTACTTAAATTGTCATTTCTTTGTATAGACAAACACTAGTGAGCCAAAATTGTCAAATTTGCTCAAGTGTTTTAGGTTTTGGGTGAGAGCTTATTTGTGCAAACAATCACCTATTAGAGGGATTTAAGTTTGCTTATCTTTTCTCTTTGTAAAGAGGGTTTGATCAAGGCTTTGGGTAGAAAGCTTGATCGGTGTATAAGGGTTTCCTCCTAAGCCTATAAAAGGGGACGAATCAATAGTGGATTGATTGGAAATCCTTTGTGGGAAGCTAAGGTAGTGGATGTAGACCTTGGTTAGAAGGTTGAACCACTCTAAAATCATTGTGTCATTTATCTTTTAGCTTCCACACCACATCCACCAAAAATTCCACCTCTCCACCACTTGGTGAGCAAGATCGGTTGAAGGAATCGAGCACCTCAAAACTCAACAGAAATGACTTGAGCTCTTCGAGGATCGACTCTAGGATGTTAATCCGATGATAGAGACCTTGCTCTAATACCAATTGTTGGGCACGAAATCCTTCAACAGAATCGCCAAGAGGGGGTGAATTGGCTTTGTGATGGAAGTAGTGAAAGAAGTTAGAAATTAAAATTTTGACACATGGATTTATAGTGGTTCGACTTCTAAACCAAGTCTACATCCACATCCTTAGTACTAAGGATTTTCCACAAGTTCACTAATTTGTCTTTCTTTTTCAAGGATCAATAATAACCTTTACACAACTAACACATACCCCAAAGTCTTGCTTAACCCTCTCTCAAAGAGAATACAAATGAGCAAACAAGGAACACCTCACAAGGTTGATATGTTTGCAAGTTTAAGCTCTAACCCAAAACCTAAAACTTGAGCAAATATAACAATTGAGCTCACAAGTATGTTTTTCAAAAACAATATGACAAATTTGAGAACTAAAACAATTTCTCTAACATTGAATGTTGGCAGTTGGATTCTTATTGTTCCATGGCTACTTGAAGGTCCTTTTTAAGTCCTCTAATGACTTCATGACCGTTACTAGCCGTTGGGGGTGATTAGAGTTGTTGGGAGTTAATTTCCAGCATTAAATGCTCTTGTTGTGCAAAGGGTATCGGTACCTACCTTAAATAAAAAGAGCTTTTAGATACAATAAAACAAGGCGTATCGGTACTCGACACTAGGGTATCGGTACTCGCCCTTGAGCACCGATATGAATGTGTTCGTACCGGTACGAGAAGAAGCTACTAAAATTTCTACAAAACAGAGTGCATCAGTACTCAGCTTAGCCGTACCGGTAGAGGCACTTGGTATACGTACTGGGGATAGGGTATCGGTACTGAAGGCCTATTTTTTACTTTTAAAAGTTTTTGAAAATATTTGTTCAAGTCAAAAACTCTTCAAAAAACATTTCAAACATATTTTTCAAGTTATTTGAACTTTGAATATTTTTTGCAATAATTGAATTAAGTTTAAAAGTATTTTTCAATTTTTTATATCAAAATATTTATCTCAACAGAAATGTTTAATCGCAACCATTAATTTATAATGATCCAATGGTCCTAAATTAGTGTAAAATTTTATGAGTTTTACATAGTGTTATCGATCATAACCCATATAGAGATAGGGTCCTCTTACACTATGTAAAACTATTTAATTTTACATTAAAGACCATTGGGCGAGTGTAAATTAGTGATTGAGATTAAAAGTTGAAAAAGTGATAGGATTCACTTACATTGTGTAAGGGGAGTAAATTTTGACTTAACTAAAAAAATTGAATTTTTCGTCTTGACTCGACGCAAAATAGTTCGACCTTACTCAAACCGTAATTTCATAAACTTGACTAAAAAAGTTTCAAATGAAGTTTGAGTTAGAAAATATGAATTCGAATAACTCAAAATTTTTATTAGTTTTCAAGTTCGAGTCGAGTCTCACAACTTTACTTGATATATGTATATTGAATATGAAAAATATGGAGAAATATATATGTATATCGTATATGGTTATAGAAATTGTTTAAATTTAAATCAATTACTACCATAACATTATAAAATCTATAATTAAATTTGAATAAAAGCTCTAACAACTCGACTCGACTCAAAAAGATTCAAATAAATTTTGAGTTATAAAATATGACTCGTAAACTCAACTAACTAAAAAAAATTACTCGACTCGATCTAATGCTCACCCCCTAACACTATGTAAAACTCAATTAATTTTACACTAACTTATAACCATTAGATGAGTGAAATGGATGACTAAATTATTTTTTGTGCCAAAAAATAGGATATTTTTAAGGGAAGAAGAGAGAGTAGTATTTAATCTTAGGGTTAAGGGCCACTTTCGCCCCTGTAGTAGTCCTAATTTATCGATTTCGCCCATATGGTATTTTCACATCAATTTAGCCCTCGAAGTAGTAGAATTGCATCACAGTTTTCTCATTGACTGACGGAAGCAAACGTTGACCATTATAGTGCTGACGTGGAGGTCAACGGTGTTGAAGTGACGGTCAACGTTGCTGACGTGGTAGTCCATGTGTGATGATGTGGCATTCCATGTGAGAAGATGATGTGGAAGATGGGCAAAATTGATTATTTGACCTAGTTTAAGGGTAAAATTGATTTTTTTTGTTGAGTACGAGGGCAAAATTAATTTTTAGGTAAAAATATGAATTTAAAAAAATATTAAAAATACTAAAATGATGTAAAATTAATAAAACATTTAAAATGTTTAATTAATATATGGCTAAAAATAACAAAAATCTAAAAAAAACTAAAAATAAGTAAAAATTATAAAATTAAAATACCATAAGCTATTAAATTACAAATTATTCAAAAATTAAAACTTAAAAATAAATTTTATAGTCTAATCCTAAGTTTTAAATTTAAAACCCTAAAAATATCAATCTCTAAATTGCAAACCTTAAATCATAAACCCTAATAAAAAATTTATCAACATAAGTGATTATAAATCATAAAAGTATGTGTGAAACCGATATTTTAATTTTGATATAACTAAAGAACCTAAGGACTAAATTGAAAATGTCAAAACGAATTTTTAAGTCCTCAAACATCCCCATATGATTTAAAGAATTTGCCCAAGTTAAAAACTAAGCTTTCAAAATATTTTCTAAGTGTTCTTAAAGCCGAAACAGTGTTTTTCAAGTCCCTGTTTCGAAACGGCCTAAGGCGTTTCGAAACGGTTTTGAAACTGTCAACCCATTTTTCGAAACGGGTATCGAAACGTTTTCAACACTGCCAACCCATGTTTCGAAACAAGTATCGAAACGGCTTTAGAACATAGAGAACCCGTATCGAAACGACATCAAGTGTTTCGAAACGGTTCTTCATTTGATTTGAAAAATATGACCGTTGCAAGTTTTTAACTAATTTTTCAGAAACCGTTAAGGCGTTTCGGAACGAGTTTAAGCCGTTTCGAAACGACCCTTGACAGTGGCAAAAGTGTTTCGAAACGGGTAAAATCGTTTCTATACGGGCTCTTAAATGCACCCCAACGGCTCTTTCTATTTTGGTCCGTTTCGAAACAGGGTCGGGCGTTTCGAAACGGGTGGTTGTAGACTGCATTTATGGAGGTGAGATAACACTCCCAACGGCTCTATTGATGAATGCAACAACCACAACGGCTAGAAATCAATGGGAAGGTATAAAAGGGACCTCTAAAAGCTCCAGCAACAACTATTGATCCAAAAGCAAACATCCAAACATCAAATCCAAGCATTTGTGCCTAAATCACAATATTGTCTAGAAACCACAATTGTATTTTTCATTCTTATCATTTCAATTGGGTTGAGTGCTTGTAATTGGGCTACAATTTGTATTGAGAGATAATTTCTTAGCCAACAAAATCTTTGTTTTATTTGTGTGAGGATTGGGTTAAATTTTGGGTAGAAAATTTAACCAAAAAGTGTAAGGGTTACCTCCTTAGCCTAGAAAAAGGGAAGAGCAATTAGCGGAATTGTTGCAAATCCTTAGTGAAGCTAAGGTAGTGGATGTAGAGTTCATTTGGAACTTGAACCACTCTAAAATTCCTTGTCTATCTTTTTAATTTGCAATTTTCACCACCTAAACCTTTAAAAATCCAATTCACCCCCTCTTGGTTCATTTCGATCATTCAATCCACTCAACAATTGGTATCAGAGCCTACCTCTTTGAGGATTAACAACCACAAGAAGAGTTCCTAGGAAGAGTGTGATCATCCAAAAATCAAGAGATGGCTTCAACCTCCGGTTCGAGCATGTATGAGTCTCAATCCACTACAAAGCCACCCTTCTTCAATGGTGACAACTATCCTTTTTGTAAGAATAGAATGAGGCTCTTCATCAAGTCCAATGACTACTTGGTTTGGGATGTGATTGAAGATGGCCCCTACATTCCATTGAAGCAAGATATTGAAGGCAAGATGGTCTTAAAGAAAAAAGTGGAGATGAGTGAAGAAGAAAGGAGAAAGATCCAAATAAATGACAAAGCTCTCCACATGCTCTTTTGTTCATTCGGTCCGGACATCTATTCCAAAGTGTCATCCATTGAGAGTGCCAAAGAAGTGTGGGACACTCTTGAGACTACCTATGAGGGAACCAATGATGTCAAAGAAACTAAGATTGGAATTCTCAATCTTAGTTATGAAAATTTCAAGATGGAGCCCGATGAGACGGTGTCCAAGATGTTTGATCGATTCTCCACAATAGTCAATGGGCTCAAATGATTTGGAGAGATAATACCGGAAGACAAGCTTGTCCAGAAGCTACTCTATTCACTTCCCGAATCTTGGGATGGGAAGAGAACCGCCATCATTGAAGCTAAAAATTTGAAGACTTTAAAGCTTGATGAGCTTGTGGGTTCTCTCCTTACAATGAGATTATGAAGCAAGGAAGGGAAGAAGAGAAGAAGAAAGAAGAGAAGAGAGTAGAAAAGCTAGAGGTTGAAAAGAAGAAGAAGATAGGAATAGCTCTCAAAGCTTCACTACTTGAGGAGAGCTCTTCTAGTGAGGAGGATGAGCTAGAAGAATTGGCTATGATAGACAAACGATTCTCACGCTTTATGAGGTCCAACCGGGGAAGAAAAATCCAAAGAAAAATGGACTTCAAAAGTAAGAACAAATAAGAAGCAAGGGATCAAATCATTTTCTTTGAGTGCAATAAACCCGGTCACATACGTTCGGAGTGCCCTCAACTCAAGAAGAAAGGCTTTGAGAAGAAGAAGAAGATCAAAGCCAAGCTTGCTACTTGGAGTGATGAGGAGTCATCGGAGGATGACGAACAAGAAGTGGCCAACCTTTGCCTCATGGCATTTGAGGAAGATTCCTCCATGGTAACCTCTAACTCATCATCTTTTGATTTTACATATGATGAATTAAATGATGCATATGATGAGTTACAAGAGGTCTATGATGAATTAGTTGAGAAATACAAGGAGTCGGTCATTAGGAATAAGAAAATAATTTTGGAACTAAATGAGAAAAATGACTCACTCTCTCAAGCTAATTCAAAATTTGAGAAAAAGATATTAGGGTTGAAAGATGAACTAAAATTTTTTCAAGATGAAAATGTTGACCTTAATAATCTTTTATCTCAATGTAATAGTGAACACCAAAAGGTGTTAGATGAGCTAAATAAGCTCAAAGAGTCTTTTAAAAATGTTGGAAGTGTCAAGCATGAAATAGGTGAATCTTCAAGAACAAACCAACCTAAGAAAAAGACTAACTACTACAAACAAGGTAGCTTTCCTAGACATAGTAGAACTAAAAGAATTAGAAGTGTATGGGTTCCTAAGGAACTTGTAAAATCTAATAACATTATTGCTATGTCATCTTGGATTCCTAAGGGAACCAAGGTTTTGGGAGCTAACACTCATGGACCCAAAATGATTTGGGTACCAAAAACAAAAGCTTAATATCTTTGTTTGTAGGGGGAGCATTGCTACAAGGCCAAAGCACAAAGTCAAAACTCATGGTACCTTGATAGTGGATGCTCAAGGCATATGACCGGAGACAAGAGTAGATTCATGGATCTAAAGACAAAAAGTGGAGGAGTGGTGACATTTTGTGACAACTCCAAAGGCCACATTAAAGGTATTGGCTCCATAGGTAATCACTCTACTATTCTCATTGAAAATGTCTTGTATGTCGATGGTCTTAAACATAACTTGTTAAGCATAAGTCAATTGTGTGATAAAGGATTTAATGTTCTATTTGATAAAAATAGATGCAAAATTGTTGACATTAAATCTAATAATATTATGCTCATAGGTCATCGCATAGGGAACATATACATGGTGCATCTAGATGACATACATACATCTCATGCATGCTTAGTAGCACAAAATGAAAATGATGCATGGTTGTGGCATAGGAAACTAGGACATGCTAGCATTAGTGTTTTTGAAAAACTAGTTTCCCTTGATCTAGTTAGAGGTTTACCCAAGATTAAATTCTCAAACGATAAAATTTGTGATGCATGCTCTAAGGGTAAACAACATAAGTCTTCCTTTAAATCCATTAATGATGTTTCTACAAGTAGATGTTTACAACTTATCCATATGGATTTATTTGGGCCAATTAGGACTATGAGCTTGGGTGGTAAGTCTTATGCATTTGTACTTGTTGATGATTTTTCTAGATTTACTTGGGTTCTATTTTTAAGTACTAAAGATGAGGCCTTGGAAAAATTCATCACATTTTCAAAACTAACCCAAAATGATCTTGAACATAGAATTTCACATATTAGAAGTGATCATGGAATCGGGTTTCAAAATTTAGGGTTTGAAGATTTTTTGAATGAAAATGGTATTAGCCACAATTTTTCGGCTCCTCGAACTCCTCAACAAAATGGGGTAGTTGAGAGGAAAAATAGAACTTTGCAAGAAATGGCTAGAACTATGCTTTGTGAAAATAATTTACCTAAATATTTTTGGGCGGAAGCCACAAACACCGCTTGCTATATTGTTAATCGAGTAATGATTAGGCCAATTTTAAAAAAACACCTTATGAGATTTTAAAATCTAAAAAGCCTAACATTAGCTATTTTCACCTTTTTGGTTGCAAGTGTTTTGTTTTAAATAATGGAAAAGACAACTTAGGTAAATTTGATGCAAAAAGTGATGAAGCTATTTTCATAGGATATTCTTTAACCTCTAAAGCCTATCGAGTATTTAACAAGAGAACTTTAGTAATAGAAGAATCTATACATGTTGTATTCGATGATAACCTCCTTCCAAGGAAGGATTCTTGTGATGATGATGATGTAGGAATCATAAATGCCTTTGATGGAGGACAAACTTCAAAGGAGGATGAGATTCCAACAACAAAAGAAGAGGACACACAAGATCCACCTCTTGAAGCCTTGAAGGACTTGGCTCTTGAGGAAAAGGAAGTGAGCTACCCAAGGGAGTTCAACTATGTCAAAGATGGTGAAATCTTGGTGATCCATCCAAGGGGGTAACCACTCGATCTTCTCTTAGATTAATGAATCATGTTGCATTTATCTCATGCATAGAGCCTAAGAATATAAAAGAAGCATTGAAAGATGATTTTTGGATTATGGCTATGCAAGAAGAGTTAAATCAATTTGAGAGAAGTAACGTTTGAACATTAGTTGATAGGCCTTGTAATCAATCTACCATAGGAACTAAATGGGTCTTTAGGAATAAGCTAGATGAGAGTGGTAACATTGTGAGAAATAAAGCTAGACTAGTAGCACAAGGTTACACTCAAGAAGAGGGAATGGATTTTGATGAAACCTATGCACTCGTAGCTAGAATGGAAGCCATTAGGATGTTGCTTGCATATGCATATTATCATGATTTCAAGCTTTTTCAAATGGATGTTAAAAGCGCGTTTTTAAATGGTTTTATAAATGAAGAAGTGTATGTGGAACAACCACCGGGGTTTGAAGACTCAAAATTTCCAAATCATGTTTTCAAACTCACTAAAGCTCTTTATGGTTTAAAACAAGCTCCTAGAGCTTGGTATGAAAGACTTTCAAACTTTTTAATTGAAAAGGGTTTTGAAAAAGGTAAGGTGGACACTACACTTTTTATAAAAATGTATAAAAATGACATCTTAGTAGTTCAAATTTATGTTGATGATATTATTTTTGGTTCTACTAACGAATGTCATTGCAAAGAGTTTGCTAAGCTAATGCAAGGTGAATTCGAGATGAGCATGATGGGGGAGCTCTCATTCTTTTTGGGACTCCAAATCAAGCAAAAGAAGGATGGCACCTTCATCAATCAAGCAAAGTACAAAAAGGATATGCTCAAGAAGTTTGGCTTGGAGAATGCAAAGCCTCAAGCCACACCTATGATCTCATCTACAAAGCTTGACAAAGATGAAGGAGGTAAGTGTGTTGACTCTAAGCTTTACCGTTCTATGATTGGATCATTGCTTTACCTTACCGCAAGTAGACCGGATATCTTGTTTAGTGTTTGCTTGTGTGCTAGGTTTCAAGCTAGTCCTAGAGAGTCTCACCTTATAGCCGTTAAGAGAATCTTTAGGTACCTTAGAGATACTCCTTGTTTAGGTCTTTGGTACCCTAGAGACTCCACCTTCAACCTTCATGCTTATTCGGATGCGGATTATAGGGGATGCAAAATCGATAGGAAGAGTACTTCGGGAACTTGTCAATTCCTAGGTAGTATGCTCATATCTTGGTTCTCTAAGAAACAAAATAGTGTAGCCTTATCTACCACCGAAGCCGAGTACATATCCTTAGGGAGTTGTTGTGCTCAAGTCCTTTGGATGAAGCAACAACTCTTAGATTATGGAATTAAAGTTGAAACCATACCCCTAAAATGTGACAACACTAGTGCTATATGTTTAACAAAAAATCTCATCCAACACTCTAGAACCAAACACATAGAAATAAGGCATCATTTCATTAGAGATCATGTCCTTAAAAAAGATGTGGTTATAGAGTATGTAGACACCTTAAATCAATTAGCGGACATATTTACAAAACCTTTAGACAAAGAGCGTTTTTGGTCCCTTAGGAGAGAGTTAGGTCTAGCTAGCCTATGTTGACCTTTTTATGACCTCTTTTGTGCTTAAAATTGTTTGATCTTGTGAAATGCCATGTTTATGTGTTTTTACTCCTAATTTCATCCATGCCTATAGCTAGGGGGAGTATGTTTATGTTTGCATATGTTTTTCCTGCTCATTCATGTCATTCATGCATGTTAGGCCTTAGAAAAATCCAATTTTCTGCACTTTTAGAGCCTCATCTGCACTTCCAGGCCCAGGTGTATCGAAACGGATCAACCTGTTTCGATACGGATGCTTTAAAATTCATATCTGAGAGAAGGGCGTTTCGAAACGCCTTAACAGGGTTTCGAAATGTTTTGGCTACTGCCATGGGGTGTATCGAAACGAGTTTCAATACGAGTCAACGGGGCTTCGATACGGTCAAACCTGTATCGAAACGGTCAGCTGGAATTCTAAAAACGGTCAAGCTTTCGTGCCCGCGTTTCGAAACGGTTTCGCGGACTGCTTTAAGAAGGGCTTTTAATGATAAAGTTCCACTTTAATTAAAACTCTCCAAAACCCTAAAAACCCTAGCCCGAATTTTTCCTATCAAAACCCTCTAAACCTCTTTGTTTTTCACCAAATCTTGAGGGGGTTTTCTCTAAAACACAAGTCTAAGCAAGATTCAACAATATTGTGCAAGGATTTTCTTCCATTCATCCAAAATCCCAAACTAAGGTATTTTCCTCTCTTTTTTTAATTTCTATTCGAATCTTAGGTTAGAAAAATTTATTTTTGTTTTGTTTATATGTTTTTATGCTTGGGTTTTTCATATTTTGTAAAAAAAAATTCAAAATCTTCAATTTTCTGATTCGAATATAAAAATTTTCACTCGTATTTTTTTTACTGTTTTTCTCTTAAAATTTTTCTTATTTTCTTTTGTTTTGTTTATTTGTTTTAAAAACTTGTTTTTAAACCTAAGTGGGATTTATTATTGGATTGAATTACGAAATCTATGCATACACCTAAATTTTTCCTTTTCTCGCTTGCTTGCTTATATTTTTAGGATGACGGAGAATGTTAACAAAAAGCGTAAGTCCGTTCAATCCGGTGAATCGGGTATACGTCCAAATCTCGCCCTGCTCTTTCAAAAATCTCTTCGAACTACTGAGTTGAGAGAACGTTTCAAATATGTCAAGGAGTACGAAGTTCGTCATGAGCGTGTGATTGATCTCAACTTCCTTAACTCCGAGCGATTTCTTTTCCGTTACCTTGACCGTTTGAGAGAATGGGGTCTTCTTGTTTTGTTGAGCATCCCGGACATTTGCTACAAACACATGGTACTTCTCTTTTACTCCAATGCTCACCTTATCAATGATGAAACAAATTTCGAAGTTGTTGGGATTGAATCTTATATTTTGGGGAAAAAGTTTGTTGTTAATGTCCCTCTCTTGGAGTCTACATTTTCTCTTAAGGATGTGGGAATTGAGAATGAGAGTCACTTTGGTTCTCACACCGGTCAAGTACTTACTTTGGATGCGCACGATCGTTTCCTCCATTTGATGGTCTCATGGTTCCTTCGCCCCTCCGGAGGTAAATACACTCACATCCGTCAAGTTGACTATTTTTGGCTTGAGTGTTTCCGTCGTAGTGAGCGCCCTAATGTTGCTAATATCATATTTGCCGAGATGGTTAACAATATTAAGCTTCGTGACACCGATGCCTTGAAATCTTTCACTTATGGAACGGTCTCAAGTCACATCTTTAGCCAGCTTGGTCTTGATTGCACCTACGACTCTCCGGAACCCCGCAAGTCCAAGATTGGTGAGTCCTCTCTCTGTAAGTCCGGTTTCCGCTATGTGAACAATGTTTGGGAACGTGTTGATAGGGAAGCACCTCCTCCTTCTCCTCCCGTTGAACCTCAACCACAAGCTCAAGTTGGAAACAATGAAGCTCTCACGGCTCTCATTACCGAGCGGTTTAATGCCATGGACACTAACATGGCTTCGGGTTTTGGTGCTATCAATACTCGTTTCCAAAATGTAGAGGATCGACTCCAATCCCTTGAGAATTCGCACTCGAACATGGATATGTCCTTCTCTACCTTCTATGGCCAATGGATGAAGTTTCGTCGTTCTCAAGTCAAGAGCGATGATGAGACTTCGAATGATGATGGTGACGACGAGGCCTAGGATTTTCATGACATATCATATTATCTATGCATTTTAGGATTAAGTTTGCATCTTTATTTCCATTATGTTTTATGAACCTATGCTTTTGATCTTATTTGGGATTATGCTTTGAATTTTATGTTGAAGATTTATGTTTTAGATATTTTAATTTTATGAATTAATATTATTGTTGCTTATTGCCTATTGCTTAATGCGTATTGTTACTAACCCTATCTCTTCTCTATGAGCCTTGTTTATTGTTTTTTGATCTAACAAAAAGGGGGAGAAGAAATTTAAGAGCCAAAAATTCGTTTTTAAATGTTTAAAGTGTTTTTAAGTTTTAAAACTTGAACTTCAAAGTTAAAACCTTTTTAAAACTTTAAAAACCTATCTTAAATTAAGGGGGAGTTAGAATGTGTTCAAAATTTTCAAAACTCTTAAAAATTCTAACTTTGGTTTTGTTATATCAAAAAGGGGAGATTGTGAAACCAATATTTTAATTTTGATATAACTAAAGAACCTAAGGACTAAATTGAAAATGTCAAAACGAATTTTTAAGTCCTCAAACATCCCCATATGATTTAAAGAATATGCCCAAGTTAAAAACTAAGCTTTCCAAATATTTTCTAAGTGTTCTTAAAGTCGAAACATTGTTTTTCAAGTCCCTGTTTCGAAATGGCCTAAGGCGTTTCGAAACTGTTTTGAAACTGTCAACCCATGTTTCGAAACGGGTATCGAAACGTTTTCAACACTGCCAACCCATGTTTCGAAACAAGTATCGAAACGGCTTTAGAACATAGAGAACCCGTATCGAAACGACATCAAGTGTTTCGAAACGGTTATTCATTTGATTTGAAAAATATGACCGTTGCAAGTTTTAACTAATTTTTCAGAAACCGTTAAGGCGTTTCGGAACGAGTTCAAGCCGTTTCGAAACAACCCTTGACAGTGGCAAAAGTGTTTCGAAACGGGTAAAATTGTTTCGATACGGGCTCTTAAATGCACCCCAACGGCTCTTTCTATTTTGGTCCGTTTCGAAACAGGGTCGGGCGTTTCAAAACGGGTGGTTGCAGACTGTATTTATGGAGGTGAGATAACACTCCCAACGGCTCTATTGATGAATGCAACAACCACAACGTCTAGAAATCAATGAGAAGGTATAAAATGGACCTCTAAAAGCTCCAGCAACAAGTATTGATCCAAAAGCAAACATCCAAACATCAAATCCAAGCATTTGTGCCTAAATTCCAATATTTTCTAGAAACCCCAATTGTATTTTTCATTCTTATCATTTCAATTGGGTTGAGTGCTTGTAATTGGGCTACAATTTGTATTGAGAGATACTTTCTTAGCCAACAAAATTTTTGTTTTATTTGTGTGAGGATTGGGTTAAATTTTGGGTAGAAAATTTAACCGAAAAGTGTAAGGGTTACCTCCTTAGCCTAGAAAAGGGGAAGAGCAATTAGTGGAATTGTTGCAAATCCTTAGTGAAGCTAAGGTAGTGGATGTAGAGTTCATTTGGAACTTGAACCACTCTAAAATTCCTTGTCTATCTTTTTAATTTGCAATTTCCACCACCTAAACCTTTAAAAATCCAATTCACCCCCTCTTGGTTCATTTCGATCATTCGATCCACTCAACAGTATGTGTATAAGTTTAATCAAGTAAAGGGTTTAGATTTTAGGGTTTAAGGTTTGTGATTTAGAAATTAGACTTAGTGTAGAGTTTAATTTTTTAGTATTGAGAGATAGGGGCACCAAAAAGGGTAGAGAATTTTTGTTCGGTTAAGAGAATCACATTAACCCTATTTTAGGATCTCTTCTTCCATACATTCTTTGAAGAGAAAGAAAACCAATTCGTCCAAAAAAATTATATTTTTTAATACTTTATAAATATTTTAAATTTTAATTATTGAATAATTTATAATTTTTTAGCTTATGATATTTTAAATTTATAATTTTTTACTTATTTTAGATATTTTTAATTATTTTATTTTATTTTATTTTTAATATTTATAAACATTTTTAAAACTTTTATTAATTTTTATGTTATTACAATATTTTAGTATTTTACTCATATTTTTTGCCTAAAAATGAATTTTGCCCTCGTACTCAACCAAAACATCAATTTTGCCCTCGAACTCGCTTGAAAAATCAATTTTGCCCCTCTGTCACGTCATCTTCACACATAGACTGCCATGTTAGCATTGTAAACTACCACGTTAGGACCATAAAGGTCAACATTGGCTTCTTTAAGTCAAGGGGGAAATGATGATGCAATTCGACTATTTCAGGGGCTAAATTGATGCAAAAATATCATAGGGGCGAAATTGATAAATTAGGACTACTATAGGGGCAAAAGTGACCCTTAAGACTTAACCTTATCCATCCATTTCACTCAATAATAAATTAGTTTAAAATTAATTGCATTTTACATAGTGTAAGTGGACTTTCACCCATTTACTTTTTTATTTTTATTTTTTGAATAGAAGCAGTTAGTTTTATTAGAAGAGAAAATATCCAAAATTACAATAAGTTTTACAACTATCATCATAAATTAAATACAAGATTTGGACATTTTTCTAAAACATTGACACTAGTCACTTTAGATCATTCAAGGACCATGCATGGAAAAGGTAAAAAACACAACCAAAAGACTCGAACGAAAAGTAGATACGGACAAACCTGACTGCATCGGTAAATAAACCACAAAAGGGGACTAAGCTATTGAAAGACCACCAAGAATCCCAAAATCATAGCCGAGAGTCATGAGAAACTATCCACGAACGTAAACCGCGTATCTTTCAATCCGAAAAGACGAAAAACGTGCCAAAAGGTGGAGATAAACGTGCCACAAAGACAGAGAAAAATGTGCCACAAAGGAAGAATTATTCTTCTGGAAAAAAAAGAACTGGCGGTCAGTGACCAACAGTAAAATCGGTGCCGCCGCGGTTAAATATTTTTTATTAATTAGAAATATTACATTCTCATACCGGGATTCGACTTTCCATCTTGTAAAATTAATTTTGTACATAATTTTTTAACTTTTTTTAACAATCTAACGACTTTCCAAGTTAGGATTCACATACATTGTGTAAAACTCAATTACTTTTACACGTTTTTTGGACCGTTGGATGATGGTAGTAAATGGATAAGATTACTTCCTTATCTTTTTATTCCAAGTGATAATCTTCACGTATTCTACTGTTAATCTTATTTATTCATTTACCTTCATCCAACGGTCCAAAAATGTGTAAAACTTTTATGTTTTACACAGTGTAAGAGGATCATATCCCTATATATATTAGAAATATTACAATTTTATACCGAGATTCGAACTCATACAAGATAGGACAATATAAGCGTCCTTAACTACCAGGCTAATTAGTGGATCTCAATATATATATATAATCTTAATTGCAGTATGATAATATTTATTAACCACATAAAATCCCAGCTAAGGACACATTAATTGCTTGAATTATCCACACTTGTTATCTCTATATAATCGTATACTATTGTGAAGCAAATATGGAAAGAATAGATATTTTTTTAATATAATAGTGTAATTACATATGTTTATACTTTTATTAATTTTTTAATAAATCTTTTAACAAAGCACGTACATTGCATACATAAATATTCAAATTTAGGCCTTTTGAGATTAACATCCTTCTCTTGGGTTTAGGTTGATAAAAAAATACCAATATATATATATCACATTGGAGCCAACCAACCATGATATGGAAAAGGAAGCATTTAATTCCAAGGTTCCATCATAAATGCTAAGTTATCCTGTACATGCATAAACACATGGAAAACGCTCCTCCCTAACCAACTTATTTCCATGAATTCTCTGAATTGTATTGGTAAATGAAACCAAAAGAAACAAAAATTATATGAGTAATTAAATTTTACTTTAAATTTGACAACTCTTCTACAATTATTCAACTATTCGGTACATTCTAAGGGTCATTAAATTTGTGGTATTTCTTATAATAGGTTGATTACGTTACAATGTTGTAAAAATAATTTATTTTATTTTTATAATTTTATGTGCAACTGATTCATTTAAAAATAAATTATGTGTGTTACCGGTATTTTAACAAATTGATGGTTTTCAGTTTTGTAATTATATTATCATCAATAAGACACTCTTGGAGAGCTATGGGAGCAAACGGAGTGCCGGGAGCCTCGGACAGGAGGATTAGTCACCACGAGAAGTCTAGAATCGGTCGTAACTATAGAAGCAAGGAGACAGGTTTCACAGTGTTTGTAAACTTCATCAGCAAAAGGATTCACCAATCCACCCTTAGAGAAGCTTTTGCAGAGTATGGACAGGTTTTGAGCACGTACATAGCCTACCGAAACCTGAAGAGGGCCAACAGCAACCATACGTTCGGTTTTGTAAGGTTCGCAAGATTGCAGGAGGCTGAAAAAGCTATAGCAAGGGGGAATAACAGGAGGATGGACAACTTTGTTATCAAAATATTTCTGGAAAAGAACACGGTGGAGTTAGCCCGCTTGACTAGGGGAAGAACTGATAATGGCCAAAAAGACCGCGATGGCCAGAGGATAAACAGGTTCTCCGGATCCAAGGTAACGCCAGGGAAATCCTTTAAGGATGCTCTTCTGAATGGCCACAGAAAGGAAGACAACGGGGGGACCATTCCTGACCTGAACAATGAGCAGCCAGAAGAAGTTGATATCAAACTTCATATCCCTTTCTCTCCCTCGGAATCGGAGTGGTTAAAACGGAGCTATATTGGCAAAGTAAATGGAATGTTTAATGCATAACTCATTCAAGAAGCACTGCGCTCGGAAGGCTTCAATGTCAAAGTCAGTCCCTGGTCGGGGTTCTTCGTGTTAATTCAAGTTCTGGAAGCAGAACAGGTCGAAATAATGTGGGACTTGAGAGACTCTCTGTTAGCATCTCGGCTTGACGACCTCGAAAAAACCGATTTATTCTTAGTCAAGAAAAAGCTTGAGGTCTGGGCTAATATCGAAGGACTCCCACTGTTTGCGTAGCATGAATCAGTCATAGTGTCCATCGCAAGGAAATGGGGGAAGGCAATCAAAGTCGATGAAGACACTTTAAACAGAAATAGATTTGATGTTGCCCGAGTCCTTTTGGGCGTGTCCTCCGTTGCTGATATTCCCTCCGCCGCTGTTGTTTCACTGAACGGAGACATATTTCGTATCAAAATGACCACCTCCGAGAATGAAGACAGTCGGTGCTGGATCGACGGTGAAACCCTGGCTAGACCGTCGGACGAAACCTCAAGGTGTCGCTTCGATGACTACGTGCCTGCATTGAATACGCAGACTGCGCCGTCTTTTTTCGAGATAGGGAATTTAAATGAGCACGTCGAAAACGTGGGGTTTGAAGAGCCCCCGTTGTCGCATACAATAACGGTGCTAATAGTTTGGTGGGCCCTTCTCACTCATACACTGAACAACCGGAGGGGAACGATTCATCAGCGATTCTCCAAAACGTTCCCATAATATCTGGGCCTGAGAATGCGGATCCACCATCGAGCCCAAGTGATCTTTCTAATCCAGTCTATGATCCAAGCTCGGGTATGTTTACAATAAAGCCCAAAACCCTGAGAAACCCAAGTAATCTCTCTCCCTTGTTAATCTGACCTTGTCTGGGTTGAGAGCTAACTGGTTACCTCAGAAATCGCGAAAAACAAAGACCGGGGCTAAGACAAAAGAAATTAACAAGGATACTGGGATCCCCTCCTTCTCTGAAGATAAAAACATGCCCAACCACCTCTAGCCACTTCGCCACCTGCCAACCTAGAGGCCAACGCCTATAGTTCATCCGGAGATAAGGAAATTAGAGTTGTTAAACACAGATCCTTAAACGATTCAGCGGAGGAAGCTCGACTATGCTTTCAGGTCTGTAAATCCGTGGGACTTTCTTTCAAAGCCTCGGAAGAGGAAGTGTGCGAACGGCTTATGTCGATGGAGGAGCTAAAGCAAGGGGACCCACAACCGAGGTAATTATAGTTTTCTGGGTTCTACTTAGTGTTTTTTCTAATTGATATGAAGCAGACAATTTGTATAACTTGGAACGTGAGAGGCCTGGGGAGCCTAGAGAAGAAAGCGGCTACAAGGAGATTAATTCGCTGTAGTAAAACTAGCGTGTTGTTCATTCAAGAAACCAAACTCCAGAAATGCGATGACTGGGTCATCAGACAAATTGTGGGTTCGAATGGGAAGTTCAGATGGGTTTACGCCCCTGCTGCTGGTTTTTCTGGAGGTCTCATATCAATTTGGGATCCTGAGATATTTGAGTGCAAAGCTCAGGTCATAAAGACAAATTACATCATTCTTGTTGGCTACCTAAGTTTACAACAGTCCAAATTGAAATGCTCCCTGATTAATGTATATGGACCCAATGGAGCGGCAGAAAGGAAGCTGGTCTTCGATGAGTTGTGCGGTTATATTTCCAACCTACACTTACCCATCTTTATGGGTGGCGATTTCAACGTTGTGTGCCGAAGGGAGGAGAAACTAGGAGCTTGTGTTAGGAAGGGCGAAATGAGGGAGTTTGGCAATTTCATCAGTTCGTTACAGTTGAAGGACATGTCGTTAACAGGGGGATTGTTCACTTGGTCAAATTATAGAGACAAACCTTCAATGAGTCGTCTGGACATATTCCTTCTTTCACCGGAACTGCTGCAAACCTGGCCGGACATGGTCCAACTACTGATGGCCAAAAATATTTCTGACCACAATCCAGTAGCTATGACATTAGTTCAAGAGAACTGGGGTCCTAAGCCATTTCGTTGGTTCGACTATTGGGCAGAAGAAGACGAAGTGGTCGAAGCAATCAATAAGGTGTGCCTTAATACGAATAGTTCCGAAATAAGTGACACACTAAAACAATGCAAAGAAAGGGCAAGAGAGTGGTCAAAGAGCAGACGCACAATGTGTCAACCTTCTATCTCTGAACTGGAATCAAGAGTGGTTGCTTTGGAGGCGGTGATTGCCAAAGGAGATACCAACCCCAATCTGAAAAAGGAGATCGTTTCTACCCGAGCCCAATTGTGGAAAATAACCAGACAAAATGAAAGAGAATGGCGCAAAAAGTCTAGGATCTGATGGCTCAAGGAGGGGGACAAAAACTCAAAGTTTTTCACATCTTTGCATCCTCAAGAAGAAGAAAAAATCTGATCTCAAAGCTTTCAAAAGGCAATGTTGTCTTAACGAAGCCTAGGCAGATTAAATTGGCTATTCAAGAACATTTTAGCAAGTTCTATAATGAATCCAAGACTCTACAGGTGGGCGGCTTAGACAGTTTACCAAATCTGATTGACCCTGTCACGGCTCTCAGTTTAGAGGAAAAGTTTACTGTTGAAGAAATCAGCTTCGCTCTTTCCAGTACAGATGGCTCTAGAGCCCCGGGGCCGGACAGTTTCAACATGAACTTCCTAAAGAAGTTTTGGCCGAAATTGAAAGATAAAATCTATTGCTTCTTCGATGATTTCTACCAGGGGAATGTCAGAGACAGAAATTTTAATCATTCTTTTATTGTGCATCTACCGAAAGTCAGCAACCCGTCCACCATGGAGGACTTTCGACCTATCAGCCTCGTCGGATGCATCTACAAGTTATTGGCAAAAATATTAGCCTTACGCATGAGAAAAATCGCACACATGGTGATAGGAGAGACACAGTTTGTCTTCGTCCCCGGGAAACAGATAATAGATTGCTCGTTGATTGCCAATGAAATCATTGATCTAAAAAGGAGAAAAGGTCTACCAGGCGTTGTGTTCAAAGTCGACTTCCAGAAAGCCTACGACTCCATAGACTGGAAGTTCCTTCTATTTGTTCTCAAGAAGATGGGCTTTGGCAGTAGATGGTGTGGATGGATCAAAGAATGTCTTGAAACTGCAAGAATCTCTGTTCTCGTGAACGGTTCTCACACTAAGACCTTCCCTATTTACAAAGGTCTGAGGCAAGGATGTCCGATGTCGCCTCTCTTATTCAATATAATAGCTGAAGCTCTAAGTTCCCTCTTAAATAAGGCTGTCTCGAAGGGACTTTTCACAGGTTTTCGGGTAGGAGATAAAGGACTGGAGGTGTCCCATCTACAATTCGCAGACGATCTCATCATTTTCTGCGGGGACAATGAAGAACAAATCAGAAATGCGGTTCGCATTTTGAAAGGCTTTGAGTTAGCTTCAGGCCTTCAAATCAATCTAAAGAAATCCAAGTTGTTGGGAATATGTGGAGAGCTCACAAATAGATCTATGGGCATCAATTCTATAGTGCAATAGTGAAAAGTTTCACACCATGTACCTCGGCCTTCCTTTGGGAGTTCAGAAAAATTCTAAAGCTCTGTGGTCTTCTTTGGTGGAAAAATTCCACAAAAAATTTGCAGGGTGGAAATCAAAAACACTGTCATTTGGAGGGAAAATAATCCTGATCAAATCCGTGCTCTCAAGCTTGCCAACTTACTTCATGTCCCTATTCCCAATGCCAGCCTCAATATGTGATACCCTCTCCAAGTTGATTGCCAAATTTCTGTGGGGATCCCTCAACTGTAAAGCTATTCACTGGATCAAACAAGAAATTTTGAGTTATCCAAGAGCTAATGGGGGACTTGGACTGAGCAACTTTAGCGTCCGCAACAAGGCCTTAAGATGCAAATGGCTTTGGCGATATGGCACCGAGCTTTTAGCCTATGGCGCCAAATAGTAGCGGCCATTTACGATCCGCACTCGAGTTCCCTCCTGCCTTCTTCGAGATCAAACTCCAAAAAGTCATGGTTATGGAGAAGCATCACTGCCCCTTTATCGAATGAAAACTCCTCTTTCCTGGCCCATGCCAAGATCAAAGTGGGGGATGGCAAACATGTCCAATTCTGGACTGACCACTGGATCGGAATTAAACCTCTGAAAGACGCCTTTCCAAGAGCTTATGCACTCGCTACCAATAAAAGAGAAGTGATAGTAGATTTCGGGTTCTTCCTTGATAAAAAATGGCATTGGGAAATAGGACTTCGAAGGCCAATACTTGACTGGGAACGTTCTATGTGGGACAACTTCCTAAGGCTCATCAACAGCAGCAATATTAAATCTTCGATGGATGATTCCTTAGTTTGGACAGCAAACTCAAATGGACTATTTTCAGTAAGCTCATTCTGCAAATCTAGTGTTAATGAAATCGGAGTGAAGGATAAAGTTTGGGAGCTTGTTTGGAATGGTCTATCACCCCCTAATGTCGAAGCCTTCACATGGAAACTTGTCCATGGTAAAATCCCGACCAAGATGGAGTTATTAAAAAGAGGTGCGATTGACATAAACAATGTTGGTTTCCCACTGTGCCAAGCATGTGCAGAGTCCGCATCTCACCTATTTTGCCACTTCCACCTCGTGTGGTCTTTGTGGTCCAAGTGGTGCAACCTTTGGCAAGTGCACCTCATTATGCCAAGAAGTATCCGGGAGCTGCTGCTACTTTGGCAGGAATTGTCTCCAAAGTCCCTCAATGGCTAGGTATGGGTTATGAGTTTCTTTTGCATTATTTGGTCTATATGGAAAAGCAGGAATGATGTTGTTTTCAATTGTTGTATATTTGGAGTTGAACATTTATTCGACCTATGCATGCTGAGATTGGCATGGAGGTGCAAAGCCCACTGGTCGGATGGGAATTGGGCTGTTACCGATATAGTTCCCGACCCCTCTAGGTTCAAATATGTCTAGAACCGTCCCACGAAGCCGAAGTCAACCAAATGGACTGCACCAGGTAGGAGAACGCTCAAATTTAATACTGATGCTGCAGTTCATGGAAGTTATGGCATGGCAGGAGTAGGGGGTGTTTTAAGGGACGAGAATTCTAAGATCCTATTGTATTTTTCCAAAGCGGTGGGTCAGTGCGATGTAATGACAGCAGAGCTGTTAGCGATCAATGAGGTTTTATGTCTGTTCGGGAAATCAAAATGGAGTCAAGGCTATGAACTGATTTTGGAAAGCGACAATAAACTAGCCATTGAATGGTTGCTGGTCCCTCAATAATCCTCAGCTCAGTTTAAGAAGTTGATAAAGTCCTGCATAGATACAAGCAGAAGTTTGCGATGTATGTTTAGCCATGTTCCGAGGGAATGCAATGCTCTCACTGACAGTCTAGCCAAAAGAGGCGTTGGGAGAACTAACGAGTTGGTTGTCTTTGAACCGCCATAGTCATGTTGTGCTGTTGTTAATTTAAAGGTTGTAATGTATCACTGTGTGCGTTTTATGTACCAGCTGGTGACCCTTGTTTCAGACAAGATTTGTACGAACTATGCAACTATATTGCGCACTCTTTTTCCTCCATTAGGTCTGGGTAGGTTTTTTAACGAGGCCAATGTGGTTGCTGCCATTACTGCCCAATAAATACCTCTTTCAAAAAAAAAGTAATTATATTATCATCCTTTTCAAATTTTGAATTAATCTTATAACTATATGTAGGGATGCCATAGGTCGGGTTGGCTCAGGATTTTGGCCGATTTGCATCCGACTAAAAAATTTAACACCTCCATTCAAATTCGACCCAATATTTTATGATGTTTCACCCGACTCAAACCCAAATTCTAGAGTAACAACCCGAACTCAACTTGATCCGGCCCGACATAAATAAAAAATTATTAATTTTTATTGTTATTCAATAAAATAGAAAGCTAATTGAAAAAAATACAAATATAGAGGGAGTTATTATAATAATTATTCCATTTTTATTAGACAAAATAGGGAGATAATTTATTTATATATATATATATAAAGAGAGGGGTATTGTAGCAATTATATATATAAAGAGAGAGGGGTATTGTAGCAATTATACCTAAATATTTAGAATAAAATTGCACTATTATTTTAGGACGGGCCACATAGGATATTTTTTTGTCTTAAACCCAGAACCGACCTCATCCTCAAAAAATCAGACCCGAACTTAAAATATTTTAAAAAAAAACTCAGAACCCGTCAAGTATGGGTTAAGTGGTATCCATGACTATATGTGTCAAATGAGAATGTTGTCACAATTGATTTTTTTTAATATCAACCAAATAAATAAATATTTTTAGTATTCTACATTAAATGTGCTCGATATAAGAGCATTCTCTAAAAATATTAAATTAAAAAAATATGTCATAAAAATTAAGAAAATATATAAACTTAAATTAATTGTATACTAAGCCGAGAGAATATTTCTCTTCATTATATGTATATATAATTTTAAGAATTTTGAGTTTACAATTATTATTTTATTAATGAATTAAATTGGATTTTCTTTACAACTTTACGCAATTTATTGTAACATGAAAAATCTACATGAGGGAGTATGGAGCAAACCCAATGCATTGAGCAATGATATATATAAATAATTAAAAAAACATATTATTATGTAATATATATTAAAAAATTATACGAAAGATTAGAAAAAGAAATTTATAAATAATTTCTAAATTTTTAGGATCAAAATGCTTTTTAAATAAAAAAGTTAGGTAAATTACACAAATTATTCCACTATTAGTAAATTTATATTTAATTTAATGTATTTTAAAAATTCATAATCAAGTCACTCAATTAATCAATTGTAACAATTATATCGTTGTGTTGTTAAATTTCAAACCGACGTCAACTTTTTATTTGCATGACGGTCATTCAATGATGTGTAAGCTTATATTTTGGTTACTCAACTTTTGGTTGTGAATATATTTTTTAATTTTTTTCTTTCCTAATTTCTCACGTGTTTATTCAATTCTTCATGGTCTTGGTGTTCTTTTTTGGACCAAAATTCTTCTATGTTTTGTATACTTCATGAATCTGCAAAGAAAGACAAGAACATTTCATGCTTGGATTTTTGCATTACCCCTTGTCTATTGATCCTAAAGTTGCAAAGAGGCCATCGACTTTTTGTTGCACCGTTGCAGACACCTCAAAAAGGAAGTACTATGTTCCATTTCCATTCTAGGCTAATATTAGTGGCCTTGCATCAAAAATTATGTTCTCATACTTTATTAATCGCTGACAAAAGAAACTTGCATCAACAAAAGAAACGAGTTTATTGATTTACATGTGCTCTACTTGATATTCTTGAATTATTTTTGTAATGATTCTTTTAAAAAGAAATTTAATGTAATATTTATAATTTCAATAAGATGTAATGAGTTTATCGACTTACACGTGTTCTACCATATATTATTGTAGCCTTCTTTATATTTGTTGATGCAAATATCTATGATTTCAATGAAATGAGTTTATCGACTTACACGTGATCTATTATATTCTCGTAACTTCTTCTCTCGTTGATATAAATATTTGTTATTTCAATCAATTATAATGTCATTATCGACTTACACGTGATCTTTTACATATTACTTTAATTTTTTCTATTTGTCGATGCAAACATTTATAATTTCAATAAATTATAACTGGATTATTGACTTACACGTGTTCTATTATATATTACTTTAAATTATTCCATTGTCGACGTAACTATTTATGATTTCAATAACTTGTAACGAGTTTATTGCCTTATACGTGCACCATTATATATTTTAAAATGAATTCATTTCTTCTTATATTTATCAAAATCGCATATTTATGGTTTCTATAAGACGTAACGAGTTTATGGACTTGCATGTGTTTCATTAATTATTGAATCAATTCATAGTTTTTTACGTCTGTTAATACAAATCTTAATGATTTTGGTAAGTAGTAACAAGTCTATCAACATTAATTCATGATGAATTTATCAATTTACATTGGCTCCAATATATATTATCAATTAACATGTAGTTTTAGTAAATCATACAACCATGCTGTATGTTCTAGTGTCATTAGAGAGTAGTATTTTTCTTTTAAAATAAAGCAAATCTTGCATTACTATAGAAATGACAAATTGCTTGCCATGATATCAATCAAACAAGCAAGTTCATCCCCAAATCAAAACCGACCACTGACTGAGTTTTGCAAGACGATGCTATACACACATATCAATTTATTTTAAAAAAAAAATGGTCAGTTGCTGGTGTGAATTTGTTAAATTTGCATATAGTTATTGGGTTTTTGGGGATACAGAAAATAGAGAAGTGGGTATCCTAATAAATCTCACCTTTTCGTTCATCAAAAAAGGAAAAACAAGACAAAAACATATTCAAGGTTTCTGAGGGGGAAAGAAGGATGGTTTTTATAAGTAAATATAGAGAAACTAAGCATTTCTGCGATTCATTTCATTTGATAAGGATGAAACACTAAACAACAGAAAGCAACAACACAATTTAAAACCCTAGACTTCTGATTTGCAGATTCTTTACCTGAAAACGAATGGCTTCGAGGCAAAGAAGACAACATTGAACTGAGAAAATTAAACAGGCAAATTAAAACGGACCCAAATTGAAACTGACAAACAACAATTGAAATTATTCCCTCAAAACCCTAGTTTCAAATCCAAGTCCAAAGCCTCACAACTGTTTGAACTGGAACCTCCACTGTGAGCAGGAGCAGCAGCTTCCCTTCTAATAGGTGCAGGATTCTGTAGGGCTCTCCCAGAAAAGGATCCGAGTTGACCATGCTGTCCAAAACGAGCTATGGGTATCCATTCATCACGCAGATCCGTTGTGAGAGCCTGAAGGAGAGGGTTCTGTCCCTTGTCATAAGGATGATGATGAAACCGAGGCTCCTTGTTTGGTCTGATGTCGTAGCTGTTCACTTCTTCTTCTTCTCCGACACTGGCCTTGGGATTGGCAGGCCCCTTTTGCTGTCTCGGATAAGGATGAAAACGAGGGTATGCACCGCCAGCACAAGGGTGATTGTAAACATTCACCCTCACTAGCCTTCTAGGATCGGCTGATCCAGGTGTAGGAGCTGGTGGCGGCGGAGGCGGAGGCATGAGAGACGGCCTGTTCTTGAGGGGAATAGGGTTATTGAGCATGGTTGCGATTAGAAGAGGCGATAATTGTATGGGTTCTTGCATCACACAGTGGGCGTTTTGGTGGGCGTATAAGGCAGGTCCAGACAGCAAAGCTTTTTCTATGGGAAAGTTGAGCTCAGCATTTGGATCATCTGCTGAAACTGCAGCTTTGCGTTTGTTGTCTGCACCTCCTGTTTGCACCATTGCTGCTAAGGTTTTGGGGTCTGGTTCTCCTGCTTGCACCATTGATGGTGGAATCTTGGGGTCTGGTTCGCCTGGCTGAACCATTGCTGTTGGGGTTTGTTTGATCACAAACAAAAACCAAACGAAAGAGAGAGGGAGAGAGGAGAGGAAGAAAGGGGTGATTTATGGATTAGATGAAAACAAGCCTAGGGTATATAAAGAGAAACTGCTGGATCTGAAAATCAAATAAAATTATGGTATACTTGATTTTTGTCCTAATCAACACATTTTATTTAAAAATGTTTTCATAAATTTAATTCACCAAATGGTTATATTTAGTATAATAAGAGATTAATAAATGAATTCATTAATCATTCATTAATTTTTAAGCAGTGGTCAACAATGTTTAGAGCATGGGTTAAAAGTTCTCAACGGGCACATTCCTTTATCCTTATGTTATGGGTTCATTACCAATTAGGAGCCAATTTTTCTTCTCCTATGTAGGAATTGTTTAATATTTTTTAAAATATTAGTTATAATTATTGAATTAAAAGATTATATAAAAGTATGATTTTTTTAAAAAAAATCTTATAATAATATTAATTAGTATTTAAATGAAATAATATCTTATTATTTTCCTGCTACTAATTGATTTAACAAGAAACTCATCAATATTTTAGGCACAAAAAGTATATAATTCTATGTACGATTAGTAAATTTAATATCGACGTAATATCATAAAAATTATTTAAAATTAAATTAATTTTTATGAGATGTTACATTCGATTTGACAATTAATAACAGTATAGAGGCTAAGTACAAATATTCAACTAAAATATGATATGTATTAATATTTGATAAAGCCGCGGTATATAATTATATGCACCCATATAAAAAGCATGTCATCAAGAAATTTTAAAATTAAGTTCATTCTTAATGATAGAGATGTTTATGGTAGGTTAATTGTATCGTTTAGCTTAAACAGTTGGTCAATCATTATAGCGGTTATTCACTGTAATCTAAGCGTTAAGAAATGATTAACCGTTAATTTTTTAAATGATTAACTATTATAGTGGTTAATCGTTAAGAAACAGTTCGGTTAAAGTTAACCTGCAACTTATTGCAATTTTTTTTTTCAAATGTTCATTATTTCTTTTTAGAATTATAAATTTATCTCTCCGATAAATGTTGTATTTAAATTTTCAAAAAAAAACTTAAATAGAGAGATTTTAAACACAAACTTCATACTTAGTTTAAAAAAAATATGTATAGATTAACCATTAACCATCTTTTTTTAGCGATTTGGTTAGCCGAAACTATTTAACCTTAACAATTAGTTTAATTAATCTATAAAATTAACTGTTATACCGGTTAACGATAACGGTTTATTTTGCACACCTTTATTTAATGATGTATTATTATTTGATTCATTAATAGTGTATATCAATCGTACATCAATTACTCATGAAATAAAGTGAAGACATGGAGTCATGTTAAAAACACAGCACTCTAATAGTAACGGGAACTTAAAGTATGCCTTCGGTCAGATAATTTGGATTAATTGAAAAGGTCCTTCAACACTTTGTCTTATAGTATCTGCACTTTTGCCATTTCTCAATGTTTGATTGGCTCTTGATTCAGACCCTTTCGTAAGCAGCATCGGTTATTATTCTTTTTAGCCAATTCGTTCGTTTCTGTTCTTTCTGAAATCAAAAATAAATTAATAAATAAAAGTTAGAATTTGAAACGCAGGAAGAAATAAACAGGCAACCTATAAAAAACCAGAAAAGGAGAAAAACTTTAAGTAGAAACCAGAAATTTTGAAGTTAATGGTAACGGACTAACGGAGAATTACAGGAATGCCGATTGGATTAAAAATAACCGTGGCTGGATTATCTGGAATCAGTAATTTCTACATACATACATACATAACAACAAATTAAGAAGTTAAGTTTGCTGACGAAGCAAGGCTTTCCCCTTAAACATCTTTTTCTTTTTTCATTGGAGTCTCAAAGTCAAGGTTATCTACTCTTCCTTTTCATCACCATCTTCAATGCTTCATTGATTAAAGATCATTTAGCTTAAACATCAGTTAAAACATGTTAATGTTATTGTAATAAGTAATAACCAGAAATCAGAGCTTAATCGGAAATGAAAGTTGTACGAGTTGCATGAAGTCGAGCAGTAGACACGTGGGGTTGGTCAATGATGTAAAGAAACAACCAAATCAACGGATGTGAAAGTCTCTTTTCAAGCAACCTTACTTTGATCCATTTCGACTCAAGAATCATGTGCACGGCATTTACCCATGGATGAAAATAGTCGCCCTTAATCATGTATGTATCTTTTGGTGTTCTCATTTTTTTTAAAGTAATAGTAAAGTTTAAGGTTTAGGGAATTAGATGTGGAGTGTGTTTTTTAGGGGTTAGGATGTAGAATTTAGAATTTAATTTTTAATGCTTTTTTAGTGTGGAGCATAGAAAAAAACATACTTAAGGGGCAGAAGTTTTTTGTTCTTCACGGATGAGCCGATTTATGAGACTTTGGTGTCTTAAAGATGAATTTAAAAAATCTAGTCCTTAATAATAAGAACTTGTTATGAATATTTATCTATGTGGATGTCTATCATGATTAGAACTTTATCTAAGGAGTTTGATTTATTTATTATTAGGAATATTATCTCTATTAATTAGAGTTTAATGTATTATGTACTTCTTATGCCTATAAATAGATTATTCATTGAAGGCATTATATACACAAGTCTATATTTGAGAATAATACAAATTCCCCTCTTTCTCTCATCTCTTTGTTAGTATTTTGAGTTTTACAATATATGCTTAAATGGCTTGGAAAGAGATGTGATATAAAGGGACTATGAGAAGCTATCTCGGTCATATGCTATGTCTCCATTGTCCACGAGAGAAAAATCAATATCGGTAAATTTTAGTTTTAGTTTTATTTTTATTCTTTATATTATTATTTTAAAGTGCGATAAATCATGATGATTTTGAATTTACAAGAAGATTATTATAAAGTCTATATTTGCTCGAAAACAATATTTCTTTTTCGTTAAAAAACTCGACCATAGACTTCTCCCAATTTCAAGTTACGAAAATTCGTATTGATCCAAAAAGTTTTATGGGAGGCATTCCCTGAAGTGAATGCAAAGCATGATGTTTATTCCATGAGATTATCAATGATGGGGCATTCCCTGAAGTGAATGCAAACATGATGTTTATTCCATGCGATTATTGGAATTGTTTCATTCCCTGAAGTGAATGCAAACATGGTAAATCATTATTCAATTAGAGACATAATTTTGATATAATCCAAGTATATTGGATGAACATCTCGTTCTGCGAGGCTACTGATCTCAAAGGAGGTTTTTAAAGGACCTTGTGGACAAGTTTAACAATGTCGCGTACGAGGATTAAATCTTTGTTCTCTGTGATAAGGATATGTGAAAAAGGTTTTAAAGGGCCACTGGCTCTACTCCATTCCATGTAGTGAATGTGAGATTATATTATGGAAGGAATAAAAACCACATTAGAAGTTGTGGTCGTGGTCGAGGATATGAATATAGACATGAAAAATATGGTCATTTTAAGAATACTTATACCCACCGGTAGTGAGGTTATAAGGATGACAAGAATGATAATGATCATTCTATTGAAGTAAAACTCTTCTTATTACCAATGCGATGTTATAAATCATTGGTCTCGTACGTGTTGTATGTTGAAATCAAGAATCATTGAATGATAAAGGAAAGAAAATAGAAGCAAATTTTGTTTGCGAAACATGACGAAGATGATATTGGTCTAACTTTATTTGGACATTGTTGGTCCAACTCTTTTGGACGTTATTGATTTTCTTATAACCCTCGAAAGGAATAAATCATCTTCTAATTATTCTCATAACTTTGAAGAGAATTATTTATTTATTTTTATTTAATTTACTTTACGTTTATTTATTTTACACACATTAATTATTTACGTTTTATATTTATATATTATGATATTTTTTTATTCTGTTTAACATGATTACTTGTCAAATACAATCTATGGTGACGATTTATGCTCAACATAAGCATAAGATATATTTTCCCATTTAAATGCAAGGGAATAACGTGAGTACTACATCTCAAAGTACTGAAAATATTGATGCTCTAGAAGAGCAATAAATTCTTGAGAGAAAGCACATTATGGAAAGTGCAGAATTGCGACTATTGCAATAATTACCACTAATGGTAATAATATCGTCACCACTACAAGTGGAAATTTTAAGAGAGCAATATGAGTTCGCAAACTATCCCTTTGGGAATTATAGATAACATATGTTATCAATTGACATTTGAAATAAGCCAATATGGATATAAGTTTTGGTAGCCAAAAAGTCAGTTGAAGGCTCTAGAAGAGCTATATATTGCTACCAAAAGATAATTTCAATTGAAAGCTTCGAAATAGCTAAATATATTCATATTTAAAGGAACAATTTTGATGGGCATACTAGACATGTACGAGTGAGATTGAATTACATGTTATTCTAAACAAGGAGTTTACAAATTCAGAGATATATACACACATATATATAGTTGGCATGATCGGTTAGACCATCCTGATCAATAATGGTGCAGAAACTATTGAGATTTACATGCACATGTATTAAAAGAACCTCTAGTTCTTGTGGTGCTTATTCTCAAAGGAATAGATTAAATTCCACTTATTAAAGAACGTAATGTTCTTGTGTTACTTAAAGGAATTGATTAAATTCCACTTACTAAAAGAACCTGAAGTTCTTGTGTTGTTTGTTCTGAAAGGATATAGATGATCCCACTTATCAAAAGAATTAGAACTTAAAGTTCTTGTACTGAAGTTGAGACTGTATGTCTTGCATATCTGAACGAAATATGGGCTCATATCTCCACAAATGTGGAAAGTTTTATATGATTTTAGTAGATGCATCTACATTGTTTTATCGACTTACAACCAGAAGTTTGTGAGGTTGATTCTAAAAAGATTCAGATTATGCAATTAGACTATTCGTCTTGAAAAGCTAGTGGGTTTATATTTTAGGCTATATTGGTTGTTACAAAGCCTATTGATTATGAAAAATACGGTTTAGCAAATTTTAAATTGGATGCCTCCTATTTAATAGCTAAACTGTGAGAACAAAACATCTATTATTTATATGGTATTTTCATATAGCAACACTTATACGCATCAAGCCAACGAGTTATAATAAACTCCCCATTATGATTTGACTTTTGGTCAGAAGTCATATTTCCCATTTTTGAATTTTTGAATGTGCGATATATAGTTGAATTGCTCCACCATAACGCACAAAATGGGCAAATAAAAAAGGGTTGAGAATATATATTGAGTACGAGTCTCCTTTTATGTTTAAATTCTAAACATTAATTGGAGAATCATTTATTGGATGATTTTTCTCAACATCAGGGGGAGAGAATAATCAGCTGGATAAAGAAGGAAATGAATTATCATTATCTAGATCCTCGAATATGAACTAAAAGTTCATAAGATAATTCATGTTATTTCATGTCAACTGCCAGACATATTTACTGACCCAATGAGAACAATTAAGTCTCATATACCAGCTGAAATGCTCTAAGTTTAAATTATATGTTAGAGCAAGTGGATGTAAATCATGCTTGAAGCATGATAGTTGAAATGGTTCCAATGATCAAAATTCTCGTAAATGAAAAGTATTATGAGATGATCATATATTGGAGGCGAGTGCTCCTGAAGAGACTCAAGGCATAACTAATAATAAAACTCTTGAAGAGTTTCAGGTACCTGAAATAAAGATTGAAATCTTGAAGAGATCTCAATGAGTTATGTCATTACGAGAATGGAACCAGAAAATTGGAAAGTTGTCGACAACGATTTTACAAACAATTTTACATAAAATACTTCTATAGAAGTAAAGAAAGAAATCGAGGATCTTGTATAAAATCTATCCAGAAGTATAGATATTGAATTGGTCTATGTTGAAAGACGCTTTGAACTTCTAAAATAGAAGTATTTGGACCAGCAGTCCAAACACCTAAAGGTGTAATGCAAGTGAGGCACAAATAAGTAGTCGTAAATACGACTTGAACTATGATTTATGAAAAGTTTTAATTACTTCATGGTGGATGCAATTACTTTGGCAGTTATGAAAATTTTTGCATGCGTCTAATTATTTGTGGATCCATATTTATCCTTGAAGGATTTAAAATGCTAGAAGCATTTGAAAATTTCTAAGGAAATTTATTTAGACATGTCTCATGAATATTTTGGTGCATTTGGTATAATCGCCTTAGTGAATACTAATTGAGAAAAATACTATAAGAATGATCAGATTTCCTTATGTATTTTATAAAGGAGTTTGGATCAAGATCCATTATGATAATTTTAGAACTCCTAAAGAGCTTCAAATTGGAAACTCGTGAAGTACTTTCAATACAAGTACTTGAATCTTGACATCAAGTTTATCTCGACCTGAAGATTGAGCATTTTTATATATTTCTTTTTGTCTATGAATAGACATAAGCTGAAAGAATCTTAAAGAAGATTCAATATGAATAGAGCATATCTATTGGGTATCCCAATAGTTGTAAGATTGTTGGATAAAGATAATTATATCTTTTCTTGGTTTTGAAGCACCATATATTAGTTGGTCAAGCAATATCCATGGATATACAAAGATCATTACATTTAGATCTTTAAACATTCGTTGATGCCTCCTCAAATGTCGTAGAAATAATTGTTATGCACGAGGCAAACCAAAAATGTGTTTGGCTAAGACCATTGACCCAACATATCCAAAAGATATGTAGATTTATTTTTACAAGATATGATAAAAGCTACCTTGTGTGAAGATAATGCAAGATGTATATCTCAGTTTGAAAGTGGATACATCATGGAACATATTACTCCAAAGTTTCATCCCCCACGATCTTTAGAAAAATAATATTCAAGATTCAATTATGAAGATTCAAAGATCTTCTGTGATGTTTTCATGAGGGGGAGTAAATACGCGTTGCACTCTTTTTCCCTTAACCGAGGTTTTGTCCCAATGGGTTTTCCTGGTAAGGTTTTTAATGAGGCAACATGTTATGCGTATCAAAGATGTGTGTACTCTTTTTCCTTCACTAAAGAATTTTTTCCCACTGGGTTTTTATCTTAGTAAGGTTTTAACGAGGCACATTATCTACATAGACATCCAAGGGGGAGTGTTATGAATATTTATCTATGTGGATGTCTATCATGATTAGAACTTTATCTAAGGAGTTTGATTTATTTATTATTATGAATATTATCTCTATTAATTAGAGTTTAATGTATTATGTACTTCTTATGCCTATAAATAGATTATTCATTGAAGGCATTGTATACACAAGTCTATATTTGAGAATAATACAAATCCCCCTCTTTCTCTCATCTCTTTGTTCTTCTATTCTTGTTCTTTCTCATTTTATTCACAACAGAACTAATTTTTTTGAATTTTAAGATTAAAGAAAATGAATTAATTTGCTTGTAAACCGTACTTTTTATTAGGAAAAAATATTATATTCACTGGCGGTAAAAAATGTATTTTCATAAGTGTCTATGTAACCCCCTCGTCCCGGTCTGGTCGGATGACCGATCCGAGTGGGCCACACGGGGAAAACCGAAGCGAAACCCGTTAAGGTTTCCCCTCGGTTAACGACCCTGAAAATTTCCCTTTTTTATTTTATCTTGTCTATAGGCATATTTAAACCTATGTGAAGCACAGCAGCGGAAAATACAAACAATGTAACATACTCCGACCAACCAAAACATTAAACAACTCATTTTAGTCCTTTACAGCAGGCCGTTTCGAAACGCCCTTAGGGTGTTTCGAAACGCCTTGACTTAGTCAACAGGCCAGGGTCAACCATAGGGTGACCGTTTCGAAACAGGGGTGACCCGTATCGAAACGACCCTAACGGTCAACTTCTCGTGGTCAACGATATTTGACCGTTTCGAAACATCAGAGGCCCGTTTCGGAACGCCTTTATCTCGTCAATTTCTCAAAATTTCAGTGGCAAAAATGTTCCGAAACGACCCCCATCCGTTTCGAAACGGCAGGCAAAATGCAAAGGAACCGTTCCGAAACAGGGTGGCCCGTTCCGAAACGCCCCCTGTCTGCAGACTGGTTTTTGCTGGTTTAAGGCACAAGGGTGCCCCTAAACCCCACCAAAACCTCTAACAACACACTAACAACAATTCTAAAGGCAAAACAACATACAAGTATGCTTGAGCAACATCATAACAAGACTAAACACCACGGCACATCATCACAAGCCACACATCCATACATGTCATTATAGATATTAAGCTTTAACATAACCAACACTTAGGCAATTCTAGATAGCAAATTACTAACATGGTTTCAAGCAAGGCATACATACCGAAAGCCAAATTAACAAACACATACGAGGAGTCTAACATGCTCCTAAACAACAACAACAACAACATATTCCAAAAGCATCACGACACAACACCTATCCCATTGCTTTACTATTACAATCTTTAAATTTAACTATCATACTTGAGCTAACCGTAAGCAACACTTGGAGGCCTTTCCTTGCCCTTGCCACCCACAAGCCTTTGATCTGCATTGTCGAACAATAAGAGAGCGTAAGCATAAAAGCTTAGTGAGGGTAAGCTCATAAAACAAACCTTCGACAATGCAGGGTCCAAGCACGAGCTACAACCAAGATAAAATGCATGATCTTACCTCCGATCCACACGAGCCATAAATATGGATGATGCATGAACATATATTCAATATCATGTCATGCTCAACATGTTTAAATCCACAACATATGAAATCACATATATTAAACCATGTTAGCAACACATCTCAAATCACATTGGCTCACAATTAACCACATATTGGCAACATAAACTACAATCCGTATTGGCACCTAGCTATGACTCGAATAGGCGGATAACCGTTGGAACTCACATCCAACAACGCTACCATTACCTGACGGTGGGATTACACTCATCACCGTTCACGCGGAGGGGATTCCACTCATCCTCACGCCTCATTTCACGCGGAGGGGATTCCACTCATCCTCACGCCCGTCGATGGGATTCCACTCATCACCGACATATAGATATATAAGAAGATTTCCGGGCGAACCCGTACTCCATCTTGATGACTACCATCATCAAGACCACACGTGCATTTTGACTCACGTGTGCACACTAAACATCCTAATGATCGATCATTTGTGCCCAAGCATACTAGTGCCAATACTAACACATTCCACAATATCATTTATTAACAACTTCCGTGCTTAGCACGTACTCACCATGACTTACCGTCATGCACAAAACATATTTCCATGCCTAGCATGTATTCACCATGATCCTCGGATCAAGCAATCACCTCATAATCTCATTTCACATGACAACACCACATGTACCTCATTATCAAACATATCACATCATATTTTGCACATGTGTATAACCATATCACATCTATCATCATCATGCATATAACAATGCATCCAACATGCCTCAACATACATGTATACAACATATGTATAATCAACACCATCACAATTTAACACGAGGCATATACAACCATTAAAGAGTGCAACCAAAGTCTCTAATCAAAGCTTGGGATTAGGCTACCACTCTAATCCCAACTCTAGGTGGGTTTACCAAGCCCATCCTAGGTTCACATGCTTGAACCAAATACTCAAAACCATTTTAAAAACATTTAACCACTCACCTAAGCTTCCAAGCTCCAAGCCAAGCAAGCAACCTCCCTCAAATTTCCGAATTTCTTCCCGAAGCTTTTCCAACACGAATTCCCGCTTCTAAACAACCTCAAACACATTTCAAACAATTCCAAATCAGCCCAACATCAAATGACCAACCCGGAACACAATTCAAATCCAATTTACAACGTTGCAAGCCATGATCAAACCCCATACTTTGCAATCCCGGACAGCCCACATACCCCTTCCAAAATCCATGTTTCCAACACCCGTTGCACCCACAAATGACCCCAAATCAATCCCTAACCATAGCACTACCATTGGGCTATCAATTCCCACCTAAAACAATCCCCAAAACTCACCCAAAACCCTCCAAAAAACCCATTTTTACCCAATTTCGGGAATTCATTTAAAACACTCTAAAAATTATATATATTGGACCATTTGATTCATAGATAACATATCTAACGATAACAAATCAAAAGCTTTAGTAAAACCCATAAAGCCTTAACCTTTAGCCTAAAACTTTGAAAAACCCAAATGTAAAATACATGGTTTTTATGAAATCTAATGGTACCAAAATGTAAAGGAAACCAAGGCCAAGTCAAAAACATATTTACCTTTCAAAAAGCTCAAAGGAGGAAGAAGAAAGGAGGTGGGAGAGTGAGGTGAAGAAAAACCCTCCTCTTCACGTTAGAAAATGGAAATGGGGAGGAGGATGAAGATGAGCACATGTCTTCATCTTTTGTTTTATTTTAATTCACCCAAAAACTCTTATTTACAACTATGCCATTAATGAATGGCCAAAACCCATATCTCCTAAAGCCCATGGATTTGGACTTAGAAGATAGGCCCAACATAGTTTTTAAATATTTTGAAATCCCGAGGCCCATAAAAATATTTTATTATTTAAATTATAAAACCGAACCCAAAATAATATTAAAATATTATTTTCACCCGACCCCTAAACCCGGGTGTTACAGTCTAGGTTTTAGGGTTTGGAGGTTAGGGTTCAGGGCTATGGTTTTAGTATTTGTAGCTAGATTTTATTGTTTGAGAATAGACTTTATGATTTAAACATTAGAATTTAGGGTTTAGACTTTAGGGTTTAGAGATTATGGTTTAGGTCACCTAAAAGGAACATGTGATAGCTTTAGAAGCCCTCTTGTGAACAAGAAACTTTTCATTGGTGGTGCATCATGTAATTATTCTTTTTATTATGCTTAGTAAACTTTGTAAAAACCCATCAACTTTTAAATGGAAAACAATAAATTTTATTAAACATTCAACTACTCGGACAAAACAATTTCTATGAACACATTTAGATGCAAAATCACTAATAATAGTGTCTACATCAATATAGTTTAATATGTTTTTCTCAATACATAAAGTAGATAAATAATTCAACATTTCTTGTAACATTAACAGTCTTAAGTATGTTGTTGGGCTCGAATACGTCAACCGAACACACCAAGAGGGGGTGAATTGGCTTTGCTATAAAATTGGTGGAAGTAATTGGAAATTAAAAATATGCAGAAAGGATGATAGTGGTTCAACTTCTAAACCAAGTCTACATCCATTACCTTAGCTCCCCACTATGGATTTTTCACAAATCCACTAATTTGTCTTTGTTTTTCAAAGATAAAGAGTAACATTTACAAACTCTCAAAGCTTATAACCCAAAGCTTGAGACACACTCTTCCTAAGAGAAAAATACAAATTAGCAAACTTAAGAAAACCTCACGGGGCTGGGTAGTTTGCACACTAAAGCACTAACTCAAATCCCAAACATTTGAGTAAATGTGACAGTTTAGCTCACTTGTGTTTTCTATAAGAATTTGACAATTTAAGCACTAGAACAATTTGTAACACCCCAAAAATAACGTTCAAATTGTAAACCCTAAATTTGAAAATTCCCTAATTTAGAAACCTAATTTTGAAATCTCTAATTGAAAACCCTAACGATTGAGAATTTTTAATTCAGAATCTTAATTTTTTTATGAAGGACTAAATAAGAATTTTTATTAAACTTAAAAGTTAATATCAAATTTCTTAAAAATTTAAAGATTGATTCCATAAATAACCCTTTATCAAATTGAATTTTAATTTACTTTGGTTTCTTCCTTTCGTTTTTTTAGTTGTTTAATATATATATATATATATATATATATATATTTAACCCTTTTAAATTTTAATTGAATTTTAACTCCCCTTTTACACGGTTGAAACTAATCCTTCTATATTAGTTTATCTTTTTATTTATCTTTCTGGTTATCTTAAAAACCCTATATATGTATATATTATCCTTTTTTTTCACATGTTAACTTAGGTTTGGCTTTCTCTATTTCCCTAGCCGCCAGAAACATTAGACCAAGATGTAATTAACCCACACCGTTTACAAATCTTTAGTGAACAAACGCCATTGAATCATTACTCTGAACCCGACCATACAAACAGCATACCCCTGCCCTGTTTGAGCACGTCTCCAGTTTCTGATTATTTTCGTAGATCTTAATACAACTGGATCCAATACTTCTGATTATGGAAAATCACATCATTCAGTAGGTTGAGTATAGCTTGGCTAAGGTGTGTTTCTTCCGGTGCTATAAATAAATGATTTTTATGTGTGTTCTCTTTTTGTGGTACATACTTTGTTTTTGTGACTGTGATTTTACGTTTGAGTGATTTTCAATTGTGTTGTGATTTTACATTATGTTTTCCGTGCATACTATTTTCAGATTGTGAATAAAATTGTGATTTAAAGTAAATGAGTTGTGAATCTCGAATTTATTATCGGATTGTGTTGAGACTGTAAAAACTGTGATATCTTTTTACTGTGTTATCATGGGTTGGGATTGTACGGAGGAAGTTAGTGGTTATACCACTTGTGTTGGTGACTATGTAGCGAGAGGTTCTGGGGAACCTTCTCTTTTTGGTGACTATGGAGTATGGGTGCATTGCATTGTGTTTTCATAAAACCGTGTTTAAACTTACTTTGTGTCTTTTAAATATTTTTGTGAAAATTTATTGTTGTGAAACTGAGTTTGTGATTGTCTGCACTTCAGAGACACACTGAGCTTAATAGTTGACTCCCCCTTAGCATCTATTTCAGATTCTCAAACATAGGCTTTCGGTACTTGGAGGACCACAGTTTAGCAGATTTATTTCAGTTTTCAGTATAGACGTTTTAGATTTTCAGATTTACTTCAGTTTTATATTAGTTATTTTTTTTTACTATTTGGGAACTTTATGTAAATCGGATACTTATATTTTGATTTGGGAGTTTTCAACTGTTTTAGCATGCATGAGGATTTTAATAGGATATTTTTGATGATTTATTTTGTGTTGTTTTTTTTTCTATACGACCGCGTTTTAAAAAATGGAATTTAATGTGAAACGACACCGTTTTGAAAAATAATTTAAGTATTTAGTTTTCAAAACCTAATATTCATCTTACTTGAGGGACACGTTTTTAACCCGACTTCTTAAATTCGGCCCATAAACCTTGGATCGAGTTTAAGGGGTTACATTTAGTGGTATCAGAGCCTAAGTTCAACCATCGGACTGTGTGGCTTGCCTAAAATTTTTAAGTCGAAAATGATTTTTGCATGCATATTAAATGTTTTAGGGCAAAATGAGAATTTTTGATGAATTTATTATTTTAAAGAATTAAATATATGTTCTGAATAGAAACTCCAAGTACCAACTATAATTCTAGGATTGCCCCTTTTGTAGATAGATTACTATGTCACCTCGTAGGATCTCAAGATTACCGATTAATAGTGATCATACTCGTTCTTATGAAATTGATATCAAAGTCTATCTGAAAGCCCTGTGTTGTCATTCGTAACCTGATCTAAAATGTCTTTTTTTTAATTGCTATCAAAATCTCTCTTTTTTTAAAGTATGTTGTTAGTCTGAAAATTTTGAGGACAAATTTTTTTAAGGGTGGGAGAGTTGTAACACCCCAAAAATTACGTCAAAATTGTAAACCCTAGATTTGAAAATTCCCTAATTTAGAAACCTAATTTTGAAATCTCTAATCGAAAACCCTAACGATTGAGAATTTTTAATTCAGAATCCTAATTTTTTTATGAGAGACTAAATAAGAATTTTTATTAAACTTAAAAGTTAATATCAAATTTCTTAAAAATTTAAAGATTGACTCCATATATAACCCTTTATCAAATTGAATTTTAATTTACTTTGTTTTCTTCCTTTCGTTTTTTTTAGTTGTTTAATATATATATATATATATATATATATATATATATATATTTAACCCTTTTAAATTCTAATTGAATTTTAACTCCCCTTTTACACGGTTGAAACTAATCCTTCTATATTAGTTTATTTTTTTATTTATCTTTCTGGTTATCTTAAAAACCCTATATATGTATATATTATCCTTTTTTTTTTTCACATGTTAACTTAGGTTTGGCTTTCTCTATTTCCCTAGCGGCCAGAAACATTAGACCAAGATGTAATTAACCCACACCGTTTACAAATCTTTAGTGAACAAACGCCATTGAATCATTACTCTGAACCCGACCATACAAACAGCATACCCCTGCCCTGTTTGAGCACGTCTCCAGTTTTTGATTATTTTCGTAGATCTTAATATAACTGGACCCAATACTTCTGATTATGAAAAATCACATCATTCAGTAGGTTTAGTATAGCTTGGCTAAGGTGTGTTTCTTCCGGTGCTATAAATAAATGATTTTTATGTGTGTTCTCTTTTTGTGGTACATACTTTGTTTTTGTGACTGTGATTTTACGTTTGAGTGATTTTCAATTGTGTTGTGATTTTACATTATGTTTTTGGTGCATACTATTTTCAGATTGTGAATAAAATTGTGATTTAAAGTAAATGAGTTGTGAATCTCGGATTTATTATCGGACTGTGTTGAGACTGTGAAAACTGTGATATCTTTTTACTGTGTTATCATGGGTTGAGATTGTACGGAGGAAGTTAGTGGTTATACCACTTGTGTTGGTGACTATGTAGCGAGAGGTTCTAGGGAACCTTCTCTTTTTGGTGACTATGGAGTATGGGTGCATTGCATTGTGTTTTCATAAAACCGTGTTTAAACTTACTTTGTGTCTTTTAAATATTTTTATGAAAATTTATTGTTGTGAAACTGAGTTTGTGATTGTCTGCACTTTAGAGACACACTGAGCTTAATAACTGACTCCCTCTTAGCATCTATTTCAGATTCTCAAACATAGGCTTTCGGTACTTGGAGGACCACAGTTTAGCAGATTTATTTCAGTTTTCAGTATGGACGTTTTAGATTTTCAGATTTACTTCAGTTTTATATTAGTTATTTTTTTTTTACTATTTGGGAACTTTATGTAAATCGGATACTTATATTTTGATTTGGGATTTTTCAACTGTTTTAGCATGCTTGAGGATTTTAATAGGATATTTTTGATTATTTATTTTGTGTTGTTTTCTTCTATACGACCGCGTTTTAAAAAAATGGAATTTAATGTGAAACGACATCGTTTTGACAAATAATTTAAGTATTTAGTTTTCAAAACCTAATATTCATCTTACTTGAGGGACACGTTTTTAACCCGACTTCTTAAATTCGGCCCATAAACCTTGGGTCGGGTTTAGGGGGTTACACAATTTCTCCACACAAAGAATGTTGGTGTAAGTTTTCTTGGTCTTCCATGGTTGCTTGATAGTGTCATTTAAACCCTCTAATAAGCTTGTGAGCGTTTACAACCAACAAAAACCATAAATTTTTTTATTATTTTACTCTGTGGATTTTACAAGTAGTTTTCGGTGATAGGTGAAGGCAAGGGTCGGTTCGTGATCTTCATAGTAGTGCAACTGTGGCTGATCTTATGTTGTTGTATCCTGGGAGATAGACGACCAATGAACTCGAGCACCATAGGAGTGGCCGGAAATCTGTCTTAAGGAAACTGCGTTCGTGCTGGCCTCAACACGTTTCTTTTGGTTCCAAATCGGTTTGATTTACATATTGTTGTATTGTTCTTAATTTTGTACTGTTGGTTTAAATAATATTATTTTATCTTATTATTTATTCTTGGATTAACGCTTATTTTTTAACACGTTTATGACCATTGGGGTTGGTTTGGAGCCGTTGGAGACTTAATTTTCAGAATTAAATGCACTTTTGGGTCTGTCGATATCGGTACACGAATAAATGTATCGGTACATGTTGTAAGAGGAAATATATGTTGCAAATGCTCAGGGTGTACAGTACGTGATACCTTGGTATTGGTACCGAAGGCCAATACCGGTACGAAACGTGCTTACTAAAATTTTCCAAAACATAGTGTGTCGATATTGGTCGTGACCGTACCGAAACGAGCAACTTTTTATCGGTACTGGGGATAGGGTACCGGTACTTAAGGCCTTTTTTTGACTTTTGCAAATTTTGAAATATTAGAGCAAGTTAAAAACACTTTCAAAAACCTTTGAAACAAGTTTTTCAAGTTGAGTAGACTTTAAATTATTTTTGCAAATTTGTTTAAGTCCAAAAAAAATTTCCATTTATGTTATATCAAAGTAAATATGTCAACAATCTCTCGATACAAATCAACTTGAAAAATTATTTTTAAAAATCCACTTAGAAAAATAGTTTTTGAAAAAAAATATTTTTTAAAAAATATTTAAAGCTCTCATTTTTCTTTTTGAAAGTTAAGTTTTCAAACATATCTCTCTCCTTTTTTGTTAAATAAAAAAATTTAAAACAAAGTTTGAAATCACGAACTCAAGCAGGATGAACGGCGGCGGCGCGAGAGTCTTGCCCTTGTTCTCTATCACTCAACAAGGGAGGGGAATATGAAGACTATAAATACCCTTCAAATATTAGTTTCTCACTCAATGTCGGATTCTTCTTTTGCATTACTAACATTTGCTACAACATGCTTCAAAATATACCATTTAGATCAAGGCAAGCATGAAAAAAAAAACTTACTATTGGTGGTACATCAAATAATTATTATGCTCAATAAACTTTCCAATAAACACATCAACTTTTAAATGGAAAAAAAAATTTGTTTAAACGCTCAACTACTCAGACAAAGTAATTTCTACGAGCAATTTTAGATGTAAAATCACTAATAATAATATTAACATTAATTTATTTGACAAAACCATTTGCAACACTTTTAGTTTTGAAAAAAAAAATCATATGCATCAACATCAGACAAAATATTGTGAGAAAAAATAATTTTAAAGTGCGAGCAAGATTTTCGTAACTCATCATTACCCAATGATTTGAACATTTTGAAATCAAATAAAAATCTAAAAATAATTGCAAATAACCACAAAAATATAATTGACTCTAAAAGATTCCTTGAATGGTTGTACTTATTTATCATTATTCTCATTAAATTGTCTTCTTATAAACACATGACATTTTTTTTGGAAGTATTTGTTCTATATTCATATCCAGTTAAGGCTTTTGAGAATATTCATTCAAGACTCAAACCTTTCACTTTTATATTTTTCAAAGAATAGCATTACACTTCCTACTTTATTAATTTTAGTTTCGATGCACATATATTTAGATTGAAACTTTTTTCTCACCTTGTTAATAGTAAATAAAATCTTAAACCAAATCACCAAACTAAGTACTAACTCAAAACGTGCAAGAGAATTAACTAAACTTTCCGATTCAATTTTTGTCTTGACATATTCACCAATAGAATCATACAATACCAACAAAGTTAATTTTATTTGAGGTTTTTGAAATATAATTAACTATAACACTTTTTATTCGACTCTCCCGTCGAGTATTACAAAAAAAAATTCACTATAAAATTCTTAATACTATCAACTAAAATGTTTCATTTTAATAGAATTTGCGAATAATGTGTATGTGGTGCACAGTTCCAAAAAAATAATTTTCACACAAGAATGTGTCACGTCTGATAAAGTGCGATTAATAATATGACAAGCACATAACATATATAATGCCCTTCGATTTATTCAAGTAATCTCTATTGAATAGCTTGATGTTTTTCTTTTATATTAGAACCACTAACATAACCTTGACCCATATTATCATTAACATCTATTTACACATTTTTATTTCATTAATTGATACATTTACACATCTTACTATCAAACTCCTTTGTTCTTGATGACTCATATCTAGGTAAAATGAAGGATAACGGGAAAAATATTTTGCCTCTTTAATGATAATTATCATAGAAGTTCTAACACCATGGGTTAAAGAGAATTAAACTCATTTTAAATTTGAGAACCAATGCAGTGATAGTGAATTTTTTGGCAAACCCAAAAAATTATCATTATTATCCTCATAAAGTTTTCTACTAAATCCACGAAAAACTAAATTATTTTTTACAAACATTTCAAAATGAATATTATTCTTATCAAAACTTTTCTCCAACATTATTTTTCTTTTAAAATTATTTCTTGCAAATCTTTATCAATACATTTATTCTTTTTTAATTATATTCTCGTTTCATTCCAATTATTTATATGCTCAAAACGATTATCATGTTGTTCGAGCCTCTCACTCAAATGCTTCCAATAATTCATTTAATCATTTACTAAAAAGCTATTGTTACTTTTAGAAGTGAACAATCTACCACAAAAAATAATATATTTTATTCACATGTCTAGAGTAAACCAATCATTTTCTATCAAGAGTTTCTCCATTACTCAAATTTCTAAAAAAAATTAGAATAAGAAAATGTCTAGAAAAACTAACCTTAAAAAATGTGATATTCAATTCCCTAATGGATCATTTTTCAATCAAAATATCTATGATTTTAGTATCAAGAACACCCTAATTTTTAGGATCATAGATACAAGCTCGGCCCTGGGCTGGGGAAACAAGGGCGCCCGCCCAGGGCCAATTGCTCAAGAAAGTTATACGTTTTTAATTTTATTCGAATTACATTTATTTTTAATTGTCTTTTTTAATACTCGTTACTAGGGGCCTAATTTTTTTTTTTAATTTTTGTTATTAGGGACCAATTTTTGAATACTTGTTATTATGGACCTACTCTTAAAATTATTTTTTTCGTTACTTGCTATTGAGGATAGAGATTTAAATAACGGTATGCAACTGCAACAATGACCGTTACATGACGATAGCGGTAGTGGAAGAGCCATGATTTTCTTATAGTGAGGTCATGAGTGAAATATGAGGTATTGAAGATTTCTATACCACTAGAATAAGCATTGTTGACCCCATACCCCAACAAATTAAGTGGGGTCGAATCTAATATTTCTTATGAAAAATTTTATATTACCTCCTTGAAAACCTCATACCCAACAAATCAAGCGGGGTCAATTGCACCCCTAATTTATATGCTACATCCTCCCATGGGTAGCGACACCATCTAGAACCGTGATACCCGCAATTGTTATGTCCACAATAGCGTATGTTATTAAGAGATTTCACAACCGCGGTAACCGCAACGACCAAAATAACATCTATAATGTCTGCAACTACAATAAAATTTAACATGGCTGTAAATACGACCACAACCGCAATTTAAATTTCTAATTTGAGGCCCATTTTTTATATTCGCATGAGGGGATTGTCATCCTTCAAATTTTCATTAGAATGTTCAATATATTATCTTCATCTACCCCCAACCTATCACCATCTAAAGGCCCTTCTACTCGTTTTAAATTTTTTATTATCTAAAGATATGTTTTTGTGATTCTACTAATTCATATGTTTGATTTCTCTTATTCGTTTTTTACTACCGGAAGCATGTTTTCATTGCAAAATTATGCTACAAAAATTATGAAGAAAGAAAGTATATAATGATCACTTGAGTCTTGTTGAAGTTGTGTCACACATTTGAATAAACTAATCGGCGATACAACACATGCTCACCTACATTATCAATTTATTATAATTAACAAAAAATATTATAGTACCATACTAATTCTTTATAAATTACTCTATAATTCTATTTTTAAAAACATAAATCATAATTTTTGAAATTAAAAAAGTTAATCAAATTATCCAATTGATTATAGCATAGCTACGGCCAATCTCATAAATCACAAATCTCCTTGAATAAATGAATTTGTGTCTTCTTGAGGTATCAAATTAGAAATTATAAACCTAAAAACTAATATAAATTGTGAAAAAATAAGTAAATAACATAAGAAAATCAAAAGAGGAAAAGTGAATGAGAAATTGAGATGGGAAGAATACGATCAATGTAAGCGTATTAGAAGCTGTATTAGAAGCTTTATTCTCGTTGAGAATTGAATGCAAATAATACCGTTTATTGGGAAGGCGTATTGAGAATTTATTTGATTTCAGATGGGATTGCAAAGAAATTGAGATAGTAATGGATATAAAAAGTAATTTTAAAAATTGTAGTTCAACTATAAAAATTATAGGCCCTGGACAGATGTTCCTCGTACCCATACCCAATTACTACACTGATGAAACTTTAACTAAAGAAGTTAATTTTTCCGATGGTGTCTTATGGAATGGTAACAGACATTGGCTTGGGGTTTCAATCGCTTCATATATAGAATCTTGTCCAATTGTTTAGGTGGAGACATGAGTCGGGCGTGAAGGCTTGAACTTGGCTATTTAGACATTAGGGTTATTGTCACATATTGGTTAAGAGCGACAATTTTGTTGTTCTTAATATGTTGAAAAATATGTGTAATATCCATCTCAGCTTAATTTTCTCGATCTTGGCTAAATCATTGTCTCGCCCTAGCAAGTTATTCAGATCTTTCCAACCCTATCGAATGATGTTATAGTTATTTCCTTGCCGAATATGAATGTTTACTTAAGTAGTTTATTAGTTTTACGTCGTCTTAGGGTTATGTCATTTTATTGTACCAAATATATATCATATATGGATTATTATATATATACTAGCGGTGAAAAATTTTCACAAGCGAGGTTTAGGGGTTTAAAGTTTTAGTTTAGGGTTTATGAGTTATATGGTTTAGAATTTAGAATTTAGGGTTATAGTTTTAGGAATATGAATTTATATTTTTGTTGGGTTTTTCAGTGCTCGATTCCTTCAACCGTTTTTGCTAGCCAAGTGGTGGAGAAGTGGAATTTTGGGTGTAAGAGGTGTGGAAGTTAAAAATGATTAAGACAAGATGATTTATAGTGGTTCAACCTTCTAACCAAGATCTACATCCATTACCTTAGCTTCCCACTAAGGATTTTCAATCAATTCACTATTGATTCGTCCACTTTTCTATGCTTAGGAGGAAACCCTTACAAACCGATCAAGCTTTCTTCCCAAAGCCTTGATCAAACCCTCTTTACAAAAAGATAAAATAAGCAAACTCAAATCCCTCTAATAGGTATTTGTTTGCACAATAAAGCTCTCACCCAATCCTAAAACACTTGAGCAAATCTAACAATTTTGGCTCACTAGTGTTTGTCTATACAATAAATTGGCACTTAAGCACTAAGACAATTTCTTGATCATATGTTGTATTACCATTGAAGCATTAACCATTACTAGATGCTTAGAGGTCCATTTTATACTCCTCTTTGAGTTTGTAGCCGTAACTAGCCGTTGGGGACGAATTGGAGCCGTTGGAGACTTAATTTTCCACCATAAATGCAGTTCTGCAGCTCTCCGTTACAAAACAATCGAACCTGTTTCGAAACACTCGAACCTGTTTCGAAACACTCTTGGAATAGAAAGAGTCATTGCAGTCTGATGCAGCACCTGTATCGAAACACCCTTGGCCGTATCGAAACGCTTATCACCGTATCGAAACGATCTGCATTTAAAAGGTAGTTGGGAAATAGCCGTTGGGGGTTTATGACCGTTGAGGTCAATGCAACATAGGCGTATCGAAACGACAGAGGCCGTATCGAAACGCTATGCAAAAATCTCACCCAGATAAAGCCTGTTTCGAAACCTATTTCGAAACACTTTGACACTGTAAAAACCTGTTTCGAAACCCCTAGGTGTTTCGAAACACCTGGATGGTTTTGTTGAATTTGGCTTTGAAAATATGTAAAAACCTTTTAAAACATCCCCTAAACATAGTTTCAAGTTGTTTGGACTTTAAAAATGATTTTGAATTCTTTCTAACTTTGTCCAAAACATTTTTCAATTATTATATCAAAACATTAGTTCTACAATCTCCCTCTTTTTGATATAATAAAACCAACTTGAAAAATTGTTTGGGATTCTCCCCCTTTAAGTTTAAAAATGTGAATAAGAGATGAAAAAAATTAAAATCAAGTAAAGCTCCCCTTATTCATTTGAAAATGCAATTTTTCAAATCAAACTCTCCCCTTTTTTGTTATATCAAAAAGAAATCAAAAGACATTAAGATCAAAATAACTTAGGAGGTTTGAAAAAATTTAGAATTTTGGTTTTAAAATGGCCCCCTTACTCAAAGCATCCTTAAAATGTTAGTTCAACATATATGATCATCTAGTTGAAATAAAAAGAAATAAATCAAATGAAAGCAAAAACAACTAGATTTTACCACACTTGAATCCAAGGGAGGATGTGAAGCATTCTTTCTTCAAGTGTTCTTCCTTGTGTACATGAAGCTCCTCCTCAAAGTTTGACTTGTTGGTTACTCTCCATCACACCTATCATAAGACAATCAAGTAATTTTTGGTATCCAAATTGCTTTAGATCCATAGACGTTAGTAGCACAAAATCTTGTCCCCTTAGGAATCAATTTTTCAATTTCATCCTTTTTAGTTGAAGTACTTAGTCCTTTTTGGACCCAAATACTTCTAAAACATTTACCATTTACAAATCTAGGGGCACTAGATTGCCTTACATAAAAGTTTGATTTTCCAAAATTATTTTTCTTTTCAAGCTCTTTGGAAATCAAATCTTTTTCTTCTTGAACTTTATGAAGCAAATTTTGTAAATAAAAACATTTTTGTTCAAACTCTTCGAGTTTTGCTTCAAGTTCAAGTTTGGTTTTAGAAATCAAATCATTTTGAATTTTCAACTTTGAAATCATTTTATTATTTTTCAAAATGTGATTTTTAAACTCTAAAACTAAATCATCATAGGCATATTGTAATTCATCAAAAGAATATGAACATGAAGTAGATGAATTAGAAGTTATCCTTGAATCTTCTTCGATGGCCATAAGGCAAAGGTTGGCTTGTTCATCGTCGGTGGAGTCCTCATAACTCCAAGTAGCCACATATGCCTTCTTCTTATGGCTTGAAGTGCTTGCCCTCTTCTTTGTCATGGATTCTCGTTCAAGCTCTTTCAAGGCTTTCTTCATGTAAGGGTCACACTTCTTGAAGAGATGAACTATCTCTTCTTCTTCATCCTCCTCCTCACTTGAATCTACATGATGGCATGTGGAGGATTTGAGAGCAATGACATTTGTGTTGATGGCAAGCCCTTTGAGCTTCTTCTCCCCCATAGCTCTAATTTCTTCCCTCTTCTTCTCCTATTCTTTGTTTTTCTTCATAATTTGATGAGTGAGAAGTGACCCCATGAGTTCATCGAGCTTCAAAGTCTTGAGATTATTGGCTTCGATGATGGCGGTCCTTTTTGAGTCCCATTACTCAGGATGGGAGTAGATGAGCTTTCGGACAAGCTTCTCCTCCGGGATGACTTCTCCATAACCTTTAATACCATTGGTGATAGTGGAGAACCTATCAAACATCTTCTCGATGTTCTCCTCCGGATCCATCTTGAAGTTTTCATACGATAAGGTGAGGAGCCTGATCTTGGTCTCCTTTACTTCGTTGGTTCCCTCGTATGTGACTTCAAGCTTGTCTCATACCTCATTGGCACTCTCATAAGAAGACATATTCTCATAGATGTTTGAGCCAAATGCACAAAAGAGGATGTCCAAGGCTTTGCAATTAAGCTCCATCTTCTTGCGGTCGGCGACACTCCATTCCGCCTTGCTTCCTTGTGGCACGAACGAACCATCTTCTACTATATCCCAAAGCTTGCAGTCCTTAGAATTTATGAAAAATTTCATCATTGTCTTCCAATGGGCATAGTGATTTCCGTCGAAGAAGGGAAGTTTGTCGATGGATTGTGCCATTGAGTCAGTTGATTGAAATGATGATCGAGCTTGACGGATCTTCTCAATAGGATGTTAATCCTATTCAATTGAGCCAAGCTTTGATACCAATTTTTGGGTTTTTCGGTGCTCGATTTCTACAACCGTTCTTGCTCGCCAAGTGGTGGAGAAGTGGAATTTTGGGTGTAAGAGGTGTGGAAGCTAAAAATGATTAAGACAAGATGATTTTTAATGGTTCAACCTTCTAACCAAGGTCTACATCCACTACCTTAGCTTCCCACTAAGGATTTTCAATCAATCCACTATTGATTCGTCCCCTTTTCTAGGCTTAGGAGGAAACCCTTACAAACCGATCAAGCTTTCTACCCAAAGCCTTGATCAAACCCTTTTTACAAAGAGATAAAATAAGCAAACTCAAATCCCTCTAATAGGTATTTGTTTGCACAATAAAGCTCTCACCCAATCCTAAAACACTTGAGCAAATCTAACAATTTTGGCTCACTAGTGTTTGTCTATACAATAAATTGACATTTAAGCACTAAGACAATTTCTTGATCATATGTTGTATTACCATTGAAGCATTAACCATTACTAGATGCTTGAAGGTCCCTTTTATACCCCTCTTTGAGTTTGTAGCCGTTACTAGCCGTTGGGAATGAATTGAAGCCGTTGGAGACTTAATTTCCCACCATAAATACAGTTCTCCAGCTCCCCGTTTCGAAACACTCGAACCTGTTTCAAAACACTCTTGGAATAGAAAGAGTCATTGCAGTCTGATGCATCACCCGTATCGAAACGCCCTTGGCCGTATCGAAACGTCCGTATCGAAACACTTATCACCGTATCGAAACGATCTGCATTTAAAAGGTAGTTGGGAAATAGTCGTTGGGGGTTTATGACTGTTGAGGTCAATGCCACATAGGCGTATCGAAACGCTATGTAAAAATCTCACCCCAGATAAAGCCCGTTTCGAAACCCGTTTCGAAACACTTTTTACACAGTAAAGACCCGTATCGAAACACCTGGATGGTTTTGTTGAATTTGTCTTTGAAAACATGTAAAAACCTTTTAAAACATCCCCTAAACATAGTTTCAAGTTGTTTGGACTTTAGAAATGGTTTTGAATTTTTTTAACTTTGTCCAAAATATTTTTCAATTATTATATCAAAACATTAGTTTTACAATTTGACATTAAAAATAGACATACTTGTTTAATTTTTTTCATTGACGGTACATCAAATATTGATCCAATATATATATATATATATATATATATATATATATATATATATATGGGATAGGATCCAGTTACACAGTGTAAAACTCTCTAAGTTTTACACGTTTTTTGGATTGTTGGATGAGTGAAACGGATGGATGAGATTAACAGTAGAATATGTGAAGATTATCACTTGGGAAAAAAGTTAATCTCAGCCATCCATTTCCCCCATTCAACGATCCAAAAATCGTGTAAAACTTAAAGAATTTACATTGTGTAAGTTGATCCTAAGTCACATATATATATATATATAATGAATTGTATAAATTTTGGAAAAACAAATAACTCTACTTATTTTCATATTGGGTAACTAAATTATATATACAAATAAAAATAAACGGTGTCACATTGCTAATAATATTAGTGATTTTGGAAATACTTACCTGAAATTAAATTATCATGCATTTTAATTAATCAAAGTAAAATTCATATGTTATATTACACATTAAAACAATATTAAATTTATAATTTGATATTTGTTCCAAATATTTTGGTCAAGAACCTAAAAGGGAAGTTGTTATAAAAACTTCACTCTCTCTAAGAAATTGTTTTCCTCTGCATTCTCCCTATCTTTTGCAAACACAATCCTAACTCCCCATGAGGTAGCTGACGGTTGCTCCCTCTAGTGGTCGGCCTTCCTCCCCATGCTTGTTTTTTTTCTTTGCTTCCAACTTCCCTTTTCTTCTCCGGTTTAGTGCACCAATGCACCTATTTGGTCTGCTCGACAAGAGCTTTCTCCCAAGACCCCGACTGTTTTTTAGGCCTTTTTTCTGAGGAGGAAACGTGGATGCGGACGTGAAGGGGAGTTTCTTTCTCTCTTCTCTCTGATTCTGCTCTCGCCGATTTCAGTGTGTTAGACTTTCTATCGAATTTGGTCCCCGCTTTGCATGTCCTTAGACTCTCGTTAATTTTGCTGGTGGATGACTGACGGTGGGCTCTCCGACCCCGTCACCTTTTTCCTTCAAACATTAACGATTTCAGATATTGTCGCGATGGCTTCTGTTGGATGTTCTCGTTACATACCTTTCAACGTTTCAATGAGAGTTGTTTGTGTTTGTGTTTGAGTTGTTGTTTGTAATCATTCCATGATGGGGGTAGCTTTTCAATCAATAATCCGGTAACAAACTCTTCTGGTAAAGTGATGTTCTCCGACTTTAGGTCCTCGAGCAATTTGTGATATTCATTGATCTGAACCTTAACCTCCACATCTTCAGTCATCTCCCACCGATAGAACTTTCCGATGATAAATTTTTGTTTACCAGCATCTTCGGCGGTGTAGTTCAAAATCATATTACCCCAAATCTCTTTTGATTCCTTGTACGGATAATAAACATCAAAAAGTTCATTCAATAAGGTGAAAATTATGGTGTGCCTACATACCTTGTTGGCATGAATCCAACATTCTATTTGTTTTTCTGAAGCTGTAGGCGACAAACTTTCTGTCAGCGCAAAGGCGACTCCATGCATGTCTAAGACAGAGTAGACACGTTCTTGCCATCTCTTGAAGTTTTCTCCAGCAAAGACTTCGATCTTGGAGATATCCGGGAAAGGTTTGGCAAAGGTAGCATTGGGTATCACTTGAACGGTTTCGGGTACACGAGTGTTATTGTTTGTTGGATCTCTAGGAGTATTTTGGTTGGACTCGGTAGGGGCAGTTGTTTCTAGGGTGTCGTTGGCCATTTGAATATCCTTAAGATTGTTGGAAAATAATGGCAGTTATGAGAAAAGGAAGATGAAAATAAAAATAAAAAATTATCCGAGGCGTGCACAAGACACTTTCCTTAAGGATATTTCGCAATAATGCGTACCCTCCAGGATTCAACGGATCCTTCTGCAGTGCAGGAGACATAAAGAGCAAGAACAAAAAAGAATACTCAGCTTAGAGAGAATAAGATAGTAGAGAAAGTTACTTTTTATTGATGATTTAGAAAGCAAGTGAGCATGGTATTTATAGTACCATGTATTCCCAAAAAGGGTATTTAAAATAGTAAGTAATCAAGGGCAAATCTGTCATAACAAAAAATGAATGGTTAAAATTAAATATTCTTTCAAATTTAAAATGAATGGTTGAAATTAAATATTTTGAAATGAGTGGTTAGAAATCACTTGAAATAATTTAAATATCATAAAATAAAATAATAATAAAAATTAAAAATATAAAATAAAATTAGACCTCTAGTTCATGCACATGGAAAAATTGACTGATTAAAATATTTAGCCAAAGCCCGTGTACACAAGACCACCATTATACTTTTCTCTTACAAGTCCTATAGCAAGACTTTGTATTTAAACCATAGTCAAGTGCTTTTCAAAAGAGATGTGGGATTCTTTGAAATATACTAAGTAACTTTAATTCTTTACAACAGTGTGATGCAGCTGATGACTAGTTGTTGGCTTCATTTTTCTCGATTTTCCTTGTCGAATCTGGTGTTTGATGAGTCATCCTGACTTTGATTTTTTTTTTTTTTTGCTTTCAATTCTACTCTGCTTTTTTTTTGTTGCTCTTTCTTGCCTTGCCCCCTATGTTCTAGTTTGGTTCGTATTTGGAATCATTTTCTTTGTCTCCCATGCAATTTTTGTGTTTTTAAATGATGTCTCTGTTCAAAAATCAAATAGTAAGCGTCAAAATATGGGTTATAAATCCAGTCCAAATATACTTACCTAAAAATTCTGATTCGAATCCAAGAATCCTCCAATTAATCTAAACTTAAGTTCAACTAATTTAATTGGACTATTAAAAGTTACTAAATTTATTAAATTTAATCTGAAATGATTTGAACTCGAATTTAATTTGAATAAATAACTTTAAACGATTCGAAATTAGTTTAAGTGTTTTTAAAATAATTTAATAAAAGCAATACTTATAACTTAATTCGGGCGTGAAGCAGACAACTTATGAAGAAGAGCATTGGATGCAAAGTATGAGAAGTCTTCATCTCTTTTGTTTTAAGGATGTAAAAAGTTTACCTGAAAATTCGACTAAAACCTGCTTGAGACAGAATGTGATTTGATTCGAAGATATGATGATCTGAAATCGATTTGTAACTAATTGTTGTTGACCTGAACTCGAGTTGGACATGTTACTGTAGTAACCGAACCCGACCTGCATCCGACCGAGAATGACCTGAACCTAGGGGTGCTTAACGAGCGAGTCGATCGCGAGTTGGGCTGTGCTCGACTCGTGCTTGTTAAAAAAATTTGTTGCTCAACTCGAGTCGTTGCTCGTTAAGTTCGTTAAAATTGTGCTCGACTCGTACTCGTTAAAAAAATTATTGCTCAACTCGACTCATTGCTCGTTAAGCTCGTTGCTCAACTCGTTGCTCGTTAGCTCACTAAAAATATACCTTAATTTTAAATTAAAAGTAAAATTTAATAATACTATATGAGGCTTAATACTAATATAAATTAACAAATTTAACAAAAAAATATCAGTGTATAAAACACTTTCAAAGTCTAAATCCAAACTAACAATCCACAAACACACCAAGCTAGCATTTTAAAACTAAAGTAACAATCCACAAGTACATCAAACTAAAGTAATTACTAAAAAAATATTTTATAAAATTAACGAGTTGCTCGCGAACTTATCGAGTCGAGTTAGACTTTGCTCAACTCAACTCGTTAAGGTCTCGAGTCAAGTTCGAGTTCGAGTTGAGTCAACCCGAGTCGAGCGTTTACCGAGTTTTGACCGAGTCGAGAGCTGCTCAACTCGTTAAGCACCCCTACATGAACCCGAATTGAACCTGTTACTGTGGACCCAAAATCCAACCTGCACCCGACTGAAACGAACCTGGAAGATAACCGATATTACCCAACTGAATCGACCCGAGATCTGATTTTACCCAACTTGTTTTGAACCCGACTTGTTAATTGACCCGAATTGTTTTAAACCCGACCTATTGTTGACATGAACTGATATTGACCTAACTTGATATTTACCTAACATGTAATTGAGGAAGTCTATGATTTGATGAATTTAAAGTGTTGATAAATATAAAGTATTAAGTGTTGTAAAAATCAATAAATATTACTAAATTCTTAATGTTTAATAAATTATATAAATCCAATCTTTAACAAAATTTTTAAATTTCAAACATTATATTTAATAAATTATATTCATTGAATTATTAATAAATTCTCAATGTTTAATTACTAAGTTTAAAATATTGTTAAATTTTGATTTAAATTATTAGATTATACATTAAATTATATAAAATAATTTTAAAATATCAATAAATGTAAACATTATTATAATGTACAAACTGGTTAAAATTTTAAATATAATTTAATATACATAAATTTACCCATATTTTACTTAAGATAATATTAAAATATAAGACTAATGTTTTTATTATTTTATAAATATTAAAACTATCAAAATTTATAAATGTCATAACAAGATCTTAAACAGTATCAAGAGAAATCAACAATCGTCTCAATTCAACAAAAAATATAAGAAATTAACAAAGTTCACTAAGATGTCATAGCACAATTTTATTAAACTTAAAGATGTGACAGTGCCAAAAAATAAAAACTGTGTTATGGCAAACTAATTGAATATTAGAATCGACCGTCTTCTCCCGTTGAACTTCTTTGTATTTCTTAAACAACTTTGCGTTCTGTGCCTTCACATAAAAATTTCAACATATTAATCAAATAAAGAATTGATTTGTACAACAACAAACACTAAATTCTCATGCAATCACCAATTGTTTAATCAAATACACAATAAAATACATAATTAAATCAAGAAAAAAAAAACAACAATCTACTTAATATTCAAAGATACTTAAAAAATCAAATCTGTATATCAGAGTGTCAAATAGCTGAAACCTCTTATTCAAACAACAAATAGCAGGAAATCAGTGAATGGTGTAAAGAACAGCATCGTGTCCATCGTCCTTGAAACAGTTTGAAGCACCCTTCATTTTCCTTATAAATAGCGAACACAAGCATCGGGGAAGCAAAGAACATAAGCAACAATAATAAAAACAGTGAGTTCATGTGAGTCGGAGAAAGAAACTGTGAGAAAAAAGAGAGAAAAATCAAACCTTTCATCAGATCTACGACGGTCGAAATTCTATTCGAGCAGACCAAACGGTGGAAGAGTTCGTAGAGGCATCAAAAATGTCATACCAAGTGTAACACCCCTAAAACTGGGCTAATATTTATTAGTAGTTTTTATAAAATAAAATATTAGCTTGAACCCTTGAAGAAATATTTAGGACCGTTGGATCAAGTTAAAAAATAAATTAAAGTGAATTGAATTAAGTTGAATGTCTAAGAATCAAATTGTGAATGAATAGAATTAAAGAAGAGAACCTAAGCATAATTGAATAGGACCAATGTGTAAAAGATTGAAATTTAGTTTAGGGCTAAATTGATTTGGAAACAAAATAATTGAATTTCATGGTCATTGGACCTATTTGGTTTAGTGGAAAACAAGTGGCTGATGCTTAATTTATTGAGTGACGAGTCATAACATTTTATAATAAAAATGAAATTTTAAAAGGAAGAAAGGCGTTGTTTCGATGGAAGCATTTTGAAAGAAAGAGGATGAAGTTTCAATGGTCTTCTTCTTCTTCTTCACATGGAAGGAAAGTCTGATTTTGGTTTAAGTTATTAAAAATTCGTGAGCATCTTATGTTAAGAATCTTTGTTAAGTTCCTTTTTAATTTTCTTGATGATAGTGAATTTCTAGAGACTAAAGATAGAACTTGGTGGTGTAGGAATGCTTCATGTTTCTATGGAATGAAATAGTAAATTGGAATAGATAAATGATGGAAATCTGATTTGATACAAAGCAAATTTTAGTCTTGAAAGTTCTTCATTATGACTAAAATGATGTTAGCTATGTTATTAAGGCTAGAGATATTAGCAAGCTTGGCAATAGCTTAGGATCTTGTTCTAATAAGGAGATGATGTAAAGCTTTTGCTGGCCCTGGTGTTAAACTAGTGAAATCTATCCAGATTTTTGTACCCTGGCAGTAAGTTCAATAAATCACTAGAAATTCTATAGATTGAATTAGAGAATAAAATTTATATGTTCAGAATTGTGTGTGAATCTAGTTTCTTTTACAACAAACATTTATTGATTTTGATTTGTAGATTAAAAGATATGGATTTTTAAGCAGGGAAGGTCAAAACTGGTTAGTAATCTGTTTTGAATTTTGCATTGGCAGTAAATTTGTAAATTCACTAAAATATTTTTTTTTACGAAGAACTGAAAGTTATGATTTATATGGTTAGAAAGATATTTTAGTTAATTTTCTAACAGTGTAAACAATTTGAAATTCCGATCAACAGAATGTAAGATACAAATTTTTAAATGAGTAGTGTGCAGTCTGCCTGGCAGCATCCATTTAGGTGTCTTGTTTAAAAAACAAACTGCTTTTACTCCAAATGAACTTCGTATCTTGCCATATATGGTTAGAAAGGTTTATAAGTCTAGTTTTAAATGGTGCAGCCGGATTTATTTTTCGACGTACGAATAAAAATCTGGAGTCAATTTAGTAAAGACAGTACGACTGCCTAGTAACAATTATTAAAGTTGGTGTCATATTTTTTAATGGTATGAGAAGTACTATGTGTTTTATAGATTGAACATGGTGTTAAGTTTAATGAACTTAATATAGATATAACTTGAAACCTTATATTAGTTAATGTTTTGTAATTGGAATCGGATTGCTAATTCACAATGTTAAAGCATGTTATTAGTTGAATTTATTAAGAAAGATTGATATGCCCCTATAATTGAATGTAAGGATCATTAGTAGATAAGCATTCATACTATCATTTGAATGTTTGGAATTGTTTTCTGAAGCATGATTTCTTGATAAATTGCATCTAGACATATGGATCATTGATGAAACAAAGTTCCGAAAGGAAAGCAAGCTATAATATATGATAAAATGCAGTGGGTAGAATATTAAAATGCAATGTTTGAAGTGCAGTTCAGTTTTTGTGTTTAAACAGTTCTGAATTTTAAGTGAAACTGTTTTATGGCTAAAGAAATAGTGTTATATGATTGGTTATGATAGACATATGGTAAACAAAATAACTTTTGATAAATAAGATAAATGATTCATGTCATGTTAAGATTAAATGAAATTGAAACGGTTCTAATAGTTTGTTATTTTTTGTTATGCATATTAAATTGGAAGATATAATTAAAGAAATGCCAGGAAAGGTTCAATCAAGTATAGGTTGAAATTGTGGATTTTAGGATATTCCATAACTTTGGGATATCATGTGAGTGTAGTTGTACTTATCTCGGGTGACACGGAGTCATTCAGACCTTGTTCTATATGTTTGAATGTATGAATGTTTAAGAATGACTATTATGTAATTATTTTGCATAAGGCTCATTTAGAGCAGAAAAGGGAAGGGATTACATTCATAGCATTACATCATTGACAAACCATTCAATTGAGTTTGCATTCTATATGCACTATTGTTTGCTATGCTTCGATAGTATGTGTCTGATATGAATTGAGAAAGGTACTTGATTAAGATTGAATTGGTATTGAACTCTCAGTTGAATATAAAGACCTTATTACCATAAGACACTACGAATTGAAAAGTTAAGTCTAGATGTTAAATCTCTATGAATTAAGTAAGTCTATTATAAAGCTTTGAGACATTGTGAACTCTGATATATCGGGGCAATAAAACTCACATGCCATAACATACAAATAAGTTCAGAATGGAACTTTAATCTCACTTATCATAAAACAACAAATAGTGCTTCCTAACTTAATGTTCTAAAGTAAAGAATTTCTAATTACTCTGGAGCTTAAGGCTCACTTACGCCATAAGATAAATTTTCTTAATAACAAGCATAAAATGTATAAGTTGCCTAAAAACGGAAGTCTTTGGACAATTTGGCATGGTGCAAAGGTATAATCCGGGACTACGGTCCATACGCTACAACTCAGGGGTGACGACCTCATATATATGATAGATTGACGACAATAGGAGGTAACAAGGGAGATGGTAAGGAGATTGACGACAATTGGATGGATAGAGAAGATAATTTAGGTTTGTTATGCTTTGACACTAGCCATTGCTTTGTGCTTTGTGCTATGTGTAACTCAGGTCAATGCTACCACTGTCCAAATGTGATATGTGGCAAATAATTGTAAATGAAAAGAACTACGACAAGTAATGTTATTGTTGAACAGCCACTGATCGTCAGTGAGAGGTCGGTAGAAATGATAAGGATGTATAAGAATGATGAAAAGAGAAAGAATCAGAAAACTTTTTTTATTATTGTTATTATTCGAAAAATACACATATAAGGAAAAGTTTCCTTATTTATACAACTAACATAACCTATTTCCAGCTCCTAACTAACCTAACTACTTTAGTATAAAGACTATTATACCCTTATAATTCAATACCCCCTCAAGTTGGAGGGTGAAAAACGTCTTTCACACCCAACTTGGACATGAGGTGCTCATGTTGCCCGACAGTAAGACCCTTAGTCAGGATATCAGCTTGTTGGTTTGTTGTAGAGACATGCTGAGTTTGAATCACCCTTTTTTGAATTTTTCCCGGATAAAATGACAGTCAATCTCAATGTGTTTCGTACGTTCATGAAACACCGGATTGGCCGCTATTTGTAATGCTGCTTGACTGTCACTGTAGAAAACTGTTGGTTCCTTTTGTTCAAAACCAAGTTCTTACAGCAATCCTCTTAACCAAATTATTTCAGTTGTTGCTGACGCCATGCCCCTATATTCAGCTTCTGCTGAAGACTTGGAAACTGTGTTTTGCTTCTTCGATTTCCAGCAAACTAATGAGTTCCCCAGCTTAACACAATATTCTGTGACAGATTTTCGTGTTAAAGAGCATGCTGCCCAATCAGCTGGTAACAGAATCCCTAGTCCTGGATTTTTCTTGATGTATCTCACGACCCTTAAGGCTGTATCATAATGTGTTTTCTTGGGCCTATGCATGAATTGACTTAAATGTTGAATTGCAAAGGCTATATCAGGCCTCGTGTTTGTTAAGTATAATAACCTTCCAACTAACCGTTGATAAGATCCCACATCCTCAAGGAATTCTTCTTCTGCTGCTGTATCACTTTGTTTTGTATTTTGTTCCAATGGTGTCGAGGCAGTTTTAGCATTTCCAAGGCCTGAATCTGCTATTAATTCAAGTGCATACTTCCTTTGATTAAGGATGATTCCCTCCTTTGATCAAAACACTTCTATCCCTAAGAAACACTTCAATTGTCCTAGATCCTTCATTCTGAAATTTTGATTCAAGACATTTTTTAAATCATCCATCATCTCTTGATCATTCCCTGTAATCAGTAGATCATCAACATACACTAATAAAATCACCAGTTTATTTCCTTCCCTTTTTTAAACATGGAGTAATCGTGCAAGCTTTGAACATAACCACCTGCTACCAGAGCTTCAGTAAGTTTCAAATTCCATTGACGTGATGTTTGCTTTAAACCATATAAGGATTTCTGTAATCTGCATACTCGATTCCCCCTGATTACAAAACCCTTCTGGGAGTGTCATATATACCTCCTCATAAAGATCACCTTGTAGAAAGGCGTTGAACACATCCATTTGAAACAATGGCCAATTGTTTAGAGATGCTAAAGAAATGATAGTTCGAACAATGACCTGTTTGGTGACTGGGGAAAAAGTATCTTGATAATCAATACCTTCCTGTTGATTATATCCCTTCGCAACCAGGCGTGCTTTGTAATGCTCAATAGTTCCATCTGCATTGTATTTAATCTTATATACCCATTTGCATCCAATGGGTTTGTATCCATCTGGTAACTCGACCAACTCCCAGCTACCATTAGACTCCAAGGCAGCTATTTCTTGTTTCATGGCCTTAACCCAATTGTCATCATGCATGGCCTCTTTGTACGTTCGAGGTTCACAAGTAGAGGAAATAGAGACTGCAAAAGCACGAGTCTATAAAGGAAGATGTGAATATGAAACAAAGCTTGCCATGGAATTTTTATTTTGTGATCCAGACTTGGTACAAATGAAGTCATTTAGCCATGTAGGCTGGCGTTGCACACGTGAAGACCTTCTAATAGCGTTCTCATTTTGAGGAACTACTACCTGATTATCATTGACAATCTGTTGATCATGAATTTGAACACCAGGGACAACATCATTATTAGTATCATTGGTAGTAACAACAGGTTGCTCATCTCGCAAGACAGGCAAAACATATGGATCAGCATGAGGAATCGAAGGTGGTGTAGGCAAAGATGACACATGATCAATATCTAGAAAGTCAAGGTCAGAGTAAGAAGAAGGAGGAAAAATATGAGATGTCTTAATAGGAAATGTAAAGGGGAACACATTTTCATGAAACACCACATCCCTGCTAACCAAGAAAGTTTTCCTTTCCAAACTAAACAAAATATAACCCTTCTGACTAAGAGAATATCCCACAAAAACAGATGCAATAGCCTTAGGAGTAAATTTGTCAGAATTGTTTGGGGTAGTAGCATATGCTAGACACCCAAACACACGCAAGTTTGATAAATCAGGTGGTCTTTTATTTAAAATCTCAAAAGGACATTTCCATCTCAAAACAACACTAGGTAAGTTGTTAATTATGTAACACGCAACATTAACACAATAACCCCAAAATTTTGTAGGTACATTAGAGTGAAACTTTAAAGCTCTAGCCACCTCAAGAAGATGACGGTGTTTACGCTCAGCAACACCATTCTGTTGCGGCGTATAAACACAAGAACTTTGATGTTCTATTCCATTTTCTTGAAAGAAAGAAGCAATCTTCATGGATCTACTCCAAAGATTATAATTCTCTATCCCTGTCAATTGATGTGAAACAAGGAGAGTTCTTGGTGTATCTGACGCATGTAAGTAAAGGGGATGATTCGAATCTATGACTGTTTCCATTTAGAAACTGTCAAGAAACCACTAAAACTGCGAAGAAACTTCAAGAAAGATAAAAAAGAAAGAAAGGAAAAAAGGAAGTTGTGAAACTGTAAAACTCGATCAACTAGACACTTGTTGATCGTCGGAAAACTCCTCCACCGGTATCTTTGATACCATGTTGAACGGCCACTGATCGCCGGTGAGAGGTCGGTAGAAATGATAAGGATGTATAAGGAAGATGAAAAGAGAATGAATCAGAAAGCTTTTTTTATTGTTGTTATTATTCGAAAAATACAAATATAAGGAAAAGTTTCCTTATTTATACAACTAACATAACCTATTTCCAGCTCCTAACTAACCTAACTACTTTAGTATAAAAACTATTATACCCTTATAATTCAACAGTTATGAAGTTTGATAATCTATGATATGAACTCTGACAAGCTTTGATAAGAATTTCGATAAGCTACGATACATTAAAGTGTGATCAAATCACAAAAGTGAAACCAAATAATATATTGTACAAGATTTGGAAGTGAATGAACCTTGATAAAGCTTCATAAGACAAGCCCTTATTATATTAAGGTTAAAACTTAAGTACTACATGCTATTAAAGAAGCTTAGAATACAATACCTTACCTTACCTTTGTATATTGTTATCATTACTTGTTATAACTTTTCATGGTTCTCTACCTCACTAGGCTAAGTAAGCCTAATGCATTCATTTCATGCATTTTCAGGATTGATAAAATTGATGTGGTTCGATCGTGGCGAAGGTTGCAAGTTACTTCCTAAAGCTTATGAATATCACTTTGTTTTATCTCCTCAATTAAACTTTGTAGAATGGTGGCATATGACATTTGTACATGCATCTAATTACCTTTGTGCAATTATTGTTTGTTTGTAAGTCTTTGGTTTGTAATTGACCTTAAGTAACCACTTTTTGATATAATTTTTATGTTATGTTGGTTGCATGATGTTTCTTTGGTTAATGTCTAGTTATGGGTTGTTATGCGTTTTGTAAGTTTACCTAAAGTGGCCAAAGCTAGGTTTGTATGATTTTGGTTTGAAGAACCTGTTGAGAAGACATGATAATGCTAATGAAATGTATATGGCATATGAGGTTATAAGATATACCATATAGACCTTTAATGATATACATGCTTCATTTGTATTTTAATATATGGTTTAATAATTTGTATCTTGACTTGTAAGTATTTCGATATGCTAATCTTCTCTCGATTAAACCTTGATCCTTGGTTAGGTTATTAGTGTTTTGAATAAAGGAATCTTTAAGTAATATATATATATCATGGAATGGAACTAGATCCTTTGAAAGTAAGTGATATCTTATAAACATATTTGATTTGTGAATAGGCCCATACTTTATGGGTCGTTAATACCTTGTGATGTTTTGTCTATTATCGGTAAGTGATTTGATTTGGGTCTTTAAAGAATAAACCACGTTATCAAAGAATAAAAGTATGATCTTATAATTATAGGTATGGAACCAAATGGCGAATTGCGAATGACCCTATATATGGATAATATTGATGAAAAAATATGCTTTAATGTCTCGAATAAATCTAGTTAACTTGATTTTAATTACACAAAAAGATGGTGAGAGCTTTGTATAGTTTTTTATATGCTTACAATAAGACTTTGAATGCTTATTTTAGATAAACAACCCCTAAATGATTGATCAAAGGACTTATACTCTTTGATTTTACAAATTGGTCCTTGAACTTGTTTTATGTTTTACTTTATGATCATTAATTATGGAACTAATCTTTGAATGATAAATTAAAATTGTGTACATGATTTGTATGATTCTTGACATATGTGTCTTTCTATAATATGATTAGAATAGGTTAAGTATGCATTGTACTGTTTGTGAGAATTAACAAAATGTATTTTAAACGTGTTACGGAAATTTTGATAATGTATTAATTTTTTTGGTTACATGCCTTAAATTAGTATGAATTATGTGAATCCATCGTATGATTTCTGTATTCGAAAGCTTTGTTTCTCTGTTCTGCTATCTGGAAACCACCTTGAACCGGTTTAACTACTAAATCGGGATGGGGATACTACACCGAGGATGCGTGCTCATCCAACAGAGGATTACCGATTTAGAAAAAAGGTAAAGTTCAAAACTTTTTTCTCAGATATACTTAGATTTGCTTCGATTCTTTAATGCCCCGGTTTGGGGCCTAGAGGTTTTGGGATGATTTTAGGGTCCGTTGGACAAGGATTAGAGATTCGGGTTAGTTTCGGGATGAGTCCAGGGAAAACCTATTTAGGAAGTTGATAAAAATATGGAAAAATTATATAAAATCCTTCTTAAATATATAAAATGTTTTGGTGAAATCAAATTTGGAAAATGGTATTTGGAATTCGGACATTTTGAATTTAGTGACCAAAATGTAAATTTTTGAAAATTATTTTTAATGATTATTTTGTAAAAGGATCGGAACTTTGAATCCTTAAGGAGCTATTTTCCCAATGTCTAATTTCAGACTTTTATAACTTAATTGGATTATTTTAAATGGTTTTTAATTAATAAAATAGGTTGGAGGAATTAATTGGTGGTTATTTCATTAAAACTAATTTGACGTAACTTATTTTTTCTCGAAAGCTTTCACTCAAATTCTCTCCAGCCAAAATTTCATTTTTTCTTCAAAATTTTAAGGTAAACTCTTGATTTCTCTAATCTTTTGTTATCAAACGATTTCTTGTTTGTTTCATGTCGAAACCTTATTGTTTTAATATTGTTTTTGCATAAAAATCTATCCAATTAAGGGGAAATGCATTCATTAGAGGTGAGCTGCGTTTTTCTCCTATAATGTAAGGTTTTTTTTACTGAAATTCCTAAGTTCTTGATCCTTTATATATGTTTTATAATGGGTTTTGATGTTTTAATTGTGGAAGTTTGGTTTAATGGGGAAATTGAGTAAGATTGTAACACCCCCTTCCGGTTTGGTCGAGAACCGGGTCAGAAGGTGATACCGATGAACAATACAATGACCGATGCAATAAAATTTCAATTCATAACATCATATAATCAATGAAATACTAACAAATCATTACCAAACATGCATCTTAACCATTACGAAATAATAATTAATCATTTAGGACTAATTCTTAACTATTACAAGTTTTAGGGACCAAACTATAAATCTGATAAATTAGAGGTCCTTCGATGCAATTGATTATAATACAATCAAATTCAATACAATATTAACAAGCCTGTAAAATTTCATATAATTGATTCACTCTAAATTCAGTGATCAAACTGTAAACTTTGCAAACTGCCAAATTATGCCTTTAAACTAACTTAACTAACCCTGTATCAAAACACCTTAAGGCTGTTTCGAAACGAGTGTAAGATGGTCAACCTAAGTTGAATTTGTCCTTTAGACCGTATTGATACGGGCAAGCTCTGTATCGGTACGAGTTGACTCCCTTTGACCTTGACTTTGACCCGTTTCGATACACTATAGACCCGTATCGAAACAATGAATTCCAGTAGCAAAATGTTTCGATACAGCCTCAAAGCGTATCAATACGCCCTGTTCTTAGGGTCCATTTATGCTTAATCGAATCGATACGACATTACCCTGTATCGATACAGCCTGACCTATAATCACAAATTTTTGCTAGTTTTTAATTGAATTGGCCTACCAAACAGTGTTCCAATGCAATGTAACTTTACCCACAATATTTAAATTCTATAAACTACTGGCATGCCAAATTTCGTCATCATTCGAATATGTTTACTAGGTTTTGACCTATGTGAGCCAAATATGCCATTTTTAGCCAAACCAAAAGTCAATTTAGGGCTTTAAACCATATTATAACTTACACACATTACAAACATATCAAAATAGGCACAAGAGACTAGTTCAACTACTTTGCCACCTTCGTAGGAGTTTATAGGGTCAATATACATTACTTTAGCTTGTAGTGACTTGTCTTGTTGCGACTTGTCCGATCCTCCGTGAAGGTTGATTCCTTAAACTGAAATGCATGAGATGAGACACATAAGACATACATTGCCTAGTGAGGTAGTCATATGCAATATATTAACAATGAACAATGCAAGTACATATTCTCATGCTTTCCAATAACAATACCATGTCTCAAAATACCATGTTTATCATATCAATTTCATTATTAACCATTGGATTAAATCAAGATAGTGGATACATGAATTCGTACGCCTCATCAAATCAATGAATGGTATATTTTCTCCGCCTCGCCAATATGACCAATATCAAAACACATCCCCCCGCCTCGCCAAATCAATATAGGCCGTAAACATAGGACTGTAGTCCACCCGTACACCGAGCTCATGAATTCTATGGCATGCCAATTGTATCTAGTGTCCATTCAAATCTAAGGTTTCAATGTCCATATCCATATTCAATATTCAATGAGAATTCCAATGACCAATGACTTCAATATTATCAATAGCAAACATGTCCCATTATCAATATTTCAGGGTTTCAATGTCAATGTTAATATCAATATCCGATGATTTCTTTACAATGTTTCAATAACAATAACTATATCAATGACAATGCAAAATGATGATGCCAATAACTATGTCCAATATTCAATAACAAACTTACCAACGCTTATCAATGAGCCCGTTTAACAATGCGATGCAACTTCCTCAATAATAATGTTAGCTAAATGTTCGAAATCAATAATAAAGGATTCGGGAAGGCTCATCGCTAAATCTCGAGACTCTGACTACACTCACCTTGACAATTCGAAGCTTTCAAGGCTCTCAGATGATAACTCCATTGTTCCTAGCCTTTGGCGAATTCGATAGACACTTCTTTTCATTATCTTCATCTAGGAAACAATAGGGAGTTTATTAGGGTCGATAATACGATATCATATTCAATATGACAATATCAAAATCGATATTCGATTTCAATATAGATAACAATGAGGAAATATCCATGGATGGTCAAAACCCTAGCTTGAGATTAAGCTCAACACATCCATGGAATCCAATAATCGACTGATGAATATAGCTTACCCAATCGATAACAATGATTCGATATCGATAAATCGAAGAAAAAACTAAACTAAAGCTTTCTATCCAATGGAGGTGCTACCTTGGAGAAAGATGACGAAGATAGAGAATTGGGAGGTGCTTGCTTGATTCTAAGTCTCTATAGTTTTGACTCCAAACTCCCAACTTCCACAGTTTAGCCACTAAAATGTTTTCGATACTATTCAATAAAGCCCATTTTTAATAATTTGACTCGATTAGGGTCCAATATCAATAATTAACTAGCTGATACTATATTTAGATTTTATCGATGTGAAATTTTCGATCACCGAAATCCAATTCAGACTAGACCAGATTTTGAGGTGTTACAACTCTCCCTCCTTAAGAAAAATTCGTCCTTGAATTTTTAACTGAACTGAAGATATGCAGATATTGTTGTTTCATGGTCTCTTCAGGTTCCCAAGTAGCTTCTTATATAGTGTGACTCATCTAGAGCACTTTAACTAACGGTACAGTTTTGTTACGAAGCCTCTTGACTTTTCTTGCAAGAATCTAAACTGGTTCCTCTTTATAGGATAGATTTGGTCGAATTTCTATAGATTCAGGTTCCACAATATGCGTAGGATCAGAACAATACTTTCGGAGCATCGATACATGAAAAGCATCATGGATTTTGCTCAATTCAGAGTTCAACAATAAATGATATGCAACGGGGCCAACACTTTCAATGACTTCAAAGGGTCTAATGAATCGGGGATTCAATTTTCCCTTCTTGCCAAACCTCAGAACCTTTTTCCACGGTGAAACTTTATGGAAGGCTTTTTCACTAACTTCATACTCAATGTTTCGTCTTTTAAGATCAACATAAGCCTTTTGTTGATAAAAAACAGCCTTTAAACGATCATGAATAATGGCAACCCGTTCTTTAGTTTCTCGGAGTAAGTCAGGACTCAACATCTTACCCTCACCAAGCTCCGACCAACACAATGGAGTTCGACACCGTCTACCATACAATGCTTCATATAGGGCCATTTGGATTGATGCCTGATAACTATTATTGTAGGCAAATTCAGCAAGGGGTAGAGATTTCTCTCAAGTTCCACCAAAGTCAAAGATGCATGCTCGAAGCATATCTTCCAAGATCTGTATAGGAAGGTTCAATAACAATACAAATTTCTAAGGTTTCAATGGAATAGTTTTTCGATAAATACTTGGATTACCCTTTTTGACTGGCTGTCAGATTAAGGGTGAAAGGCTGTGTTAAGATTAACTCTGGTGCCCAGAGCTCCTTGCAAGGTTCTCCAAAACTGAGATGCAAATCAGGGATCTTGATCGAAGATAATAGACTTGGGTACTCCATGGAATCGGATCACTTCCTTGATGTACAAGTTAGCCAATTTAGAAAGTCCGTAGTCCATTCTGACCGATATGAAATGGGCTGATTTGGTGAAACAATCTACAATGACCCATATAGCATCATGTTTCGTGGAAGTTAATGGTATACCACTAACACAATCCATGGTGATCTTCTCCCATTTCCATTTCGGTGGATTGATAGGTTGTAATAATCCGGTAGGAGCACAATGTTCTGCTTTAACACCATGTAAAACATTTAGAAATATAGTCGACTACGGCCTGCTTCATGCTCGGCCACCAATAGAGTTCACGTAGGTCCTTATGCATCTTCACGGACCCAGGGTGAATGGAAAAAGAACTCGAATGAGCTTTAGAGAGAATATCAGTGCGAAGAGATTCATCATTTGGTACACAGACCTGGCCGTGAAAACACAAGAGCCCTTCAGAATTAATTATGAAGTTGGGGTTGTCCGATAACTTAGAAACAATGGATTGAAGCTAAGGATCTTGCTTTTTCAAAACCTTGATTCGTGAAATGATGGTAGACTGAACTTGAATTTCAGCTACAAGACAATGATGTTTCCAAAACCAGAAGTGAGCATTAATTGCTCGAGGAGCTACAATATGGCGATATTACAATGAGTTAATGTACCCTATAATACATATAACTCTATATTCACTGTAGATACTTACCAGACAAAGGTTTGCGGCTGAGTGCATCAGCTACAATGTTGACCTTGCCCGGATGGTAATCTATGACAAGATCGTAATCTTTAAGGAGTTCCATGCACCTTTGTTGTCGAAGATTCAACTCCTTTTGGGTCAATAGATACTTGAGGCTTTTATGATCGGTGAAGTGGTAACATTTTTCTCCATAGAGGTAATGTCTCTAAATTTTCAATGCAAAGACAACTGCAACCAAATCAAGGTCATGAATGGGATAATTCATTTCGCGCGACTTAAGTTGTCTCGAAGCATAAACAATAACTTTGCCTTCTTGAATCAATACACATCCTAACCCGAGGTGTGATGCATCACTGTAAACTGTGTAGTCCTTTCTGGACTCGGGCTGGGTCAAGACTGGTGCATGGGTCAACACTTGTTTCAGTTGGTCGAAACTCCATTGTTGAACCTCGGTCCAAACAAAAGGAGCTTCTTTCCTCAATAAATTGGTTAAAGGAGCGGCTATCATAGGGAACCCTTTCACGAATCTCCTATAATAGCAAGCAAGCCCAATAAAGCTTATAACTTCACAAATGTTCTTTGGTGGATGCCAATCTACAATAGCTTGGATTTTCTTTGGGTCCACTTGAATACCCGAAGCCGACACAATGTGTCCAAGAAAAGCAACTTCGGTGAGCCAAAACTCACACTTGGACAACTGCTTCTCCTGTAAGGTTTGAAGCACGATACGAATATGATCTCGGTGTTCCACTACATTCTTGGAATAGATCAATATGTCATCTATAAACACCACTATGAACTTGTCGAGATAGTGTTGAAAGACCCGATTCATCAAATCTATAAAGGGTGTCAGTGCATTGGTTAACCCAAAGAGCATTTCCAAAAATTCGTAGTGTTCATATCTTGTACGAAAAGCAGTCTTCGGTACATCACATTCTTTAACTCTCATTTGGTAATAGCCCGACCTTAAATCGATCTTGGAAAACAAGGAGGCATCCTTTAGTTGATCGAACATGCCGTCTATTCTAGGCAATGGATACTTGTTTTTGATGGTTACCTTGTTCAACTGTCGATAGTCAATGAACTGTAACACCCTCATATAAAAATAAAATAAAATAAAAAAATATAAGAAGGGAGGTGAGGGTTGTGGGAATTGAACCCACAACCTTTGCATGTTTAGCGAGGTGCCCAACCACTTTTTCCCCATAGTTTATTTAAACCAATGTTGTTTCCCTTTCGAAATAAAATAATAATAAACCGAAAATATCATACCTACCCTCTTTAATGAGAATTAATTAGGCCATCTTCCCTTCCTAAAGATTCCAGAACCCCGCTTTATCATCGACTCTTCATATTCCCCCTTAAACAAACCGGCCGCAGTCTGTTCACCCCACCGCCGCGCCATGTCTCGCACTGCCGCTGCCAGACGAACCGTCGCGACATCTCGATCAAAACCCCTAAGTCCACTCATGCAGGTCAGCCGCCGTTATTGTAGAACTGTAACCCTATCGACCCGGCCTAGCCGATAGACCAAATCGAACGAATTACACGGGGATTATTGAAGTGAACATGGAAAGTTTACCTCAATAAACGACCATTTTTCTTCTTCTTTTCATCTTGTCTAGATGCATCTTAGGTTCATATGTATACATACACAAGCAGCAGATAAAACATCAATACGTTTGCCAATTAATTAAAGTCGATTAAGGTTTAGGGACCATTTTGTAAATTTGGAAAATTATAAGTCTTTTGTCAAATTCAAGTTACCAACCTTTAATTAAGTTCGTTACATTCTTAATGGTGAAAGCTCAGCTCAAAATGACATTTAGAACTCATCCAATTGCATACTAAACAAAAAGGGACCAAAATGTAAGAAATAGAAACTCAGAACATTTCAAAATCTGCATCCAACGGTCTGGTGTTTCGGAACAGTGAGCCCCATTTCGATACAGCCATTTTGAAACATCGATGCCCGTTCCGAAATGTGAGACCGTTCCGAAACCCCTCTAAACATGTTCTAGTACAATGGTTCAAAGAGGCAAAGTGTTCCGGAACGTGCCTCACCGTTCCAAAACACCAAGGCCATTATAGACCACTGTTCTGAAACATGTAAGGGCGTTTCGAAACGTCTGGACCTGAAACTTCCTAAAAAGTTGGTTTTAATCAGTTTTTCCCTCCGAAACCATCCCGACACATACCTCGACAAACATACAACTTGTATACACATCAAAGACCACATATACGAAGCACAAGCATCATCAAAGGATCATTCCCACCAACTATGATACTCAAGGCATGATCCCTACATGTCAAAAGCACAAAATGGCTAAAAACCAATTGCAAGCATAAACCAATACTCAATGGCCATTTACAAAACCATCATAAACTTGCTCAAAACCAAAAATCAACAAATCAATAGTGTTCAATGCATCAGACACCTCCATTGCCCTTATTACACTAGTTTGAGAACACAACATACTTTTAGCAAAATATCTTGGGTGATTCCTCGAAGATGCTGCCTCCAAAAGTCTAATTATCTGCATTGATGAAACAAAAAGTGCATAAGCATACAAGCTTAGTGAGGGTTGCTCAAAACTACAAACATCATCAATGCACAAAACCGTTTTCCACCCTTTTCAAAACTATCATGCCTTTCTTAACAAACTATACACTTTAACAACAATTCCATTGTTTTAGACATCACCCAACATGATCCAACCAAAACCAGCAATTAAACCATTGCTACTCACATACCAAGCCTTTCAAGCATAAATACCATTATGCTAAGCTTAAATCAAAACATGCATATTTCAAACCATGCATTAGCAACATTTTCCACATTATACAAATTCATCATATTGGCTCACAAGTGATAACATCAATCTCAAAAACAAAGTATTGGATACACGGATTACCAAGGGTTGTCCCACACCCTTCATACACTCTACCGACATCTCAAGTTTCACACACGAGAGCGACCCTCCATCGTTGTGACACTCGTGGTGGAGTATTCGGTACAATCACAACCCCTGAACACCACTAACTGGTAGATGTATAATCCACTAACAAATGACAGGACAAAAACACAAGGTTCGCACCCGAATGATACCCTCAACCGTTGCAACCATAAACTATCCTCAATCGTTAGGGTACTTAGATGGAGTATTCGGTACAATCACAACCCCTCATCATCCAAGGCGACTTGTTTATAGTGCACTCAATCCTATAGCCGGCTAACTATATTCGATTTCACTTATAAAACATTTTATTCAACACCACTTTCCAATATAACCCATAACTCATGCATAACTCACTATTTTTACAAAGCATTTATGATAAGCCATCATCAAGCATTAAACCATGCTTAAAACCTCATGCATCAACACATGCATACAAGGACAACTTACCTAGTGCATCCTTAAACCACATGGCATCATCATACACAAATTATATTCTCAAAACATGCTTTAAAACAATAGGTGAATGCATTTAAAATCATGTACAACCAAAGGCTCACAACTAGCACAACCGAGGGAGGAATTCCGATTTACTTACTTCCGAACTTAATAAAGCGTTTCAAGCTCTTATTAAGTTCCCAAAACCTTTTCTAAAACATTTCCATGCTAGAAAACCAAATTCCACTCACCGACTAGCGAAACCACGCTTGCCGACGCAACTAATGACCTTCCGAAGCCTCCAAAAACACCTCGTTTGCTTCTGGATTAATATCCCCTGTTTTCAACACATCAAAACAGAGGTTCAATGCATTAAAATGCATCCAAAACTCTAGCACACACACGAAATCCCGCAGCCCTGCTATAAAGCATCAAAACACCCATCCGAAACAACCGAAAACTCAATCGATTGACCTCAAACCTCAGCCCAGCCATTACCCAACTCATCCAACACAATATAAGCATTAATTAACATCCAAAAACGACCTAAATCCATCCTTATACCTCCAGCAACTCGAAATGCTCAAAAACACCTCAAAACTCACCCAAAAACACTTCAAAAACTAAGAATCTCAAGGATTTCGGGATCTATATGATTAAGACTCCACTTCAACATCAAAAACCTTTCAAAACTCATTTAGAAACAATCTCAAAACGGCCAAATCAATTAAAGTCTGAAAACCACATTTTAAATCAATTTTTCATCAAGATTTCAAGAGTTTAATATTCTAACAACAAAACCTCAATCAAAATCAGTGTTAAAGAGTCAAATATCTTTGGAATTTCATTAAAGAACTTAGATTAGAGGGATAGCACAAAAATTACCTTCAATCCTTGCTTATCATCTAATTTGGCAAGTTTTGCTTGAAGAAACTTGAAGAAAAATGGGAGAAATCAATGGAGAAATGATAGGAATCAAAATAGGATTTGAGAGCAAAAGATTTCTGGAAAATTGAGAGAAAAGAAGGGTGTTTGGCTGAAGTGAAAGTGAGAAAAGAAAAGCTCGTGAAAAATCTTCATTAACCGTTTAACTACTTTCTTTAATTAACCAAATTAAAAAGCCTTTTAATTTTTAATAGCATTTAAATCATATGCCAAATTGTGGAAAAGACAAAATTGCCAAGTAGCTCCCTAAATATTCTATGATTTTGACTCTTCTTGAAAACCCATTTTTTTCAACTTTTAAATCTTTACATTTTGGTCACTACCTAAAATGTATACTTTCGAAAACCCGTTTTGTAAAAATGACTTGACCAACCTCTTAAACACCATTTTAGAGGATTTTAGAAATTTTTATCACATTTTTATCCTATCCCGAACTCTGATCTCCCTAAACCACCTTTTAAAAAGTTCAGACAACCTTCACCGGTTCCACCGGTCCAACTCGACTCACCAAAACATCTAAGCCCAAAATCGAGGCATTATAACTCTCCCACACTTAGGAAATTTCGTCCTAGAAATTTTACCTGTAGGAAAAAGATGCGGTAATTGCCTCAGCATGTCCACCTTGCTTTCCCACGTGGCCTCTTCAACTCCTCGGTGTCGCCACAACACCTTCACAAGCTCAATTCTCTTGCCACAAAGAACTTTGCTACTCGCATCAAGAATCTTCACCAGCTCCTAGATACATGAAACACATCATGAATCTTTTCCAACTCGGGAAGCAACCTCAACCGGTAGGCCACAGGACCAACTCGCTCCACAACCTCATAGGGTCTAATAAACCTCGGACTAAGCTTTCCCTTACGTTCGAACCTCATCACCTTCTTCCAAGGCGATACTTTAAGGAACACACGATCTCCAACCGCAAACTCAACCTCTTTACGCTTTAAATCCGCGTAAGACTTCTGACGATCCGATGCAGCCTTCAACCGCTCACATACGAGCTTAACTTTTTCAGTTGTTTCTTTGAGCATATCCGGCAAGGAAAGCAACTTTTTCCTCGCCTCAGCCCAACAAAGAGGCGTTCTGCACTTTCTCCCATACAAGGCCTCATATGGTGCATTTGAATACTTGCCTGAAAGCTGTTATTATAGGCAAATTCAACCAATGGCAGATGTTTCTCCTAAGAGCCTTGGAAATCAATCACACAACATCACAACATATCCTCAAGCACCTCGATAACTCGCTCTGACTGTCCATCCGATTGAGGGTGATATGAAGCGTTGAAATTCAACCGCGTACCCAACACATGATACAAACATCCCCAAAACCTTGTTGTAAACCTCGGATCTCTATCCGACACTATAGACTTGGGCACACCATGCAACCGCACAATTTCAGCAATATACAACTCTACAAATTTATCCAACGTATACATAGTATGCATAGCCAAGAAATGTGCACACTTCGTAAGGCGATCCACAATCATCCACGCCGAGTTCTTCTTCGATGGTGTCAAAGGCAATCTGGATACGAAATCCATCGTAATCCTTTCCCATTTCCACTCCGGTATCCTCAAAGGCTGTAACAAACCGGAAGGAAACTGATGCTCAGCCTTCACTCGCTGCCAAACCATACACTTGCTTACAAAATCCGCCACATCCTTTTTCAACCCCACCCAGTAGTACTCATCCTTTAAGCAACGATACATCTTGGTACTACTAGGGTGCATAGCAAAAGGACTGCTATGAGCCTTAGTTAAAATAGTGCGCCTCAACTCAACATCTTCTGGCTCCACAATTCGACTTTTGAAACATAGGACTCCATCATCATTAAAGCAGAAATCCGTAGCCTTACCATCAGCTATGTCCTGTACATGAGGCACCAACGAATCATCCAACACCTACTTTTTCTTTAATTAATGGAATTAGAGAAGGTTTCACTTGTAACTCGGTTATCAAGCCACCATCACGTGATATACTTAAATGAGCAAACATAGCTCTCAGCTCAACAACTACCTTCCTACTCAAAGCATCGGCCATAACATTGGCCTTTCCCAGATGATACTCAATGGTCAGATCATAATCCTTAAGCAACTCCATCCATCTTCGTCAGCTAAGGTTCAACTCCTTTTGAGACATAAGGTACTTCAAACTCTTATGGTCAGTGTAAACCTTACACCTTTCACCATAAAGGTAGTGTCTCTAAATCTTCAGAGCAAACACCACCGCCGCGAGCTCAAGATCATGCATATGATAGTTGCGCTCATGCACTTTCAGCTGTCTGGAAGCATAAGCCACAACCGTCCCACCTTGCATCAGTACGCAACCCAAACCAATGTATGATGCATCGCTATAGTCCATAAACTCCTTACCTGACTCTAGTTGAATCAAGACAGGAGGAGCTTGCCTCAAAGCTTACTTTAACTTTTAGAAAGCTTGCTGCCTAACATCCGTCCACTCGAAACGAACATTCTTTTGCAACAACTTGGTCAAAGGGGCAGCGATCTTAGAGAAACCTTCGACAAACCTTCGGTAGTAACCAGTCAAGCCAAGGAAACTACGCACCTCCGTTACTGACTTAGGCATCTTCCAACTAATCATCGCCTCAACCTTATATGGATCAACCGGGAAACCTTTGGCCGACACCACATGTCCAAGAAAAACCACTTCCTTGAGCCAAAACTCGCAGTTGCTCAGCTTAGCATAAAGCTGATTCTCCAACAACACTTGCAACACAATTCTCAAATCTCTATCATGATCCTCCTCGATACGTGAGTACACAAGGATATCATCGATAAACACAACCACAAATTGATCCAAAAACTCATGGAACACCCTATTCATCATGTCCATGAATGCAGTCGGTGCATTTGTCAATCCAAAATGCATCACAAAGAACTCATAATGGCCGTACCTAGTTCGAAAAGCTGTCTTAGGTACATCTACATCCTTAACCTTAAGTTGGTAATACCCAGACCTCAAGTCTTCGAAAACACCAAAGCACCACGAAAATAATCGAACAAAACATCGATCATCGACAAAGGCTACTTGTTCTTAATCGTCAACTTGTTCAGTTGCCGATAATCAATGCACATACGCATGGTACCATCCTTCTTCTTCACAAACAAGACCGACGCACCCCAAGGCGAAATACTCGGCCTTATGAACCCCCGATCAAGTAATTCCTAGAGTTGTGTCTTCAACTTCTTCAACTCCTTAGGTGCCATGCGATAAGGAGCAATGGACACCGGAGTCGTATTCTCATACAACTCTATACTAAACTCAACCTCCCGGTTGGGTGGCAAACCTGGCAACTCCTCCGAAAAAACACCCGGAAACTCACATACAGTTCATATGTCTTGCACATGCACTTCCTTTATGCCAGGATTCATCACATACGCCAAGAAAGCATCACATCCAGACTCTAACACCCGACTCGCTTCAAGAGCTGAAATTGCGTTAGATAAGAACTTCACATTCTCACCTACGATTACTACCTCGTAATCATCCGCAAGCTTCAAGGTGAATTGCTTAACATCAAAATCCACCACAGCTTAGTGTTCAACTAACCAGTCCATTCCAAGGATCACATCAAATCCATAAAAAGGTAGTTCCATCAAATCAATAGAGAATACATGACCTTGAATAGACAACGTGCATTTCTTATACAATTTCTTTATAACTACAGTCTCACCAAAAGAACATGTAACTTGTATTCCTACATCTAGCATCTCAACATGAATATTAAGCAAATTTGCATGCTCACTCAAGATGTAAGAATGCGTAGATCAAGAATCAATCAATGCTAACAAGGATAGGGATTGCAATGTGAAGGTACATGAGATCACATCAATGTCGTTACGTCCCTCGCGATGTGCATACACCCTCGCGGGACCACCTCCCTCTGGCTGAACAGCAACGACATGGGCCACACCCCTCTCCTCTGAAAGTTGCCTCGGTTGCGCTCACGGCCTCTCTGCTGTGCAACAGCTGGTGCACGACCCTGACCACCTCCCGCCTCATATGGTCAGCAGATCCACAGTTCCAACACGAGTTAGCCCCAAATACATGAGCCTGAACCTCACGAGCCGCACGAGGGAAATCCCTCCTCAAGTGCTCCCACGAGCCACACGTCCAGCACGTGTTCAGTTCAACCCTCTGCCTGTTGCCCTGAACCGGTGCACCATGTTCGAAGTTGCCACGCCTAGCCACAGGCTGATATCTACGGTCCCGATTCCTCTTGCTCTGCCCACCACTAGGGCCAGCGTCAACGGATCTCTTACCCAAACCAGAACCACTCCCACGTAATGTCAGACCCAAGCTCTGTTCTATATCTTTGGCTCGAGTCACTAGCACATCAAAGTCCGTACAATCTGTCGAAAGCATATACGTCTTCACTTTCTGCATCAGGTCGTACCGAAAACGATCGCATCGGTGCCCATCACTTGGCATCAGCTCTGGAGCATACTGACTAAACCGTACGAACTGGACCTCGTACTCAGATACAGTCATACTCCCCTGAACAAGAGACATAAATTCTCTCTTTTTTATCATCCAAGTACCTAACTCCAAGGTACTTCCTCTTGAAAGCAGACCAGAAGAACGTCCAATCTACCTCTTCTGACTCCAAGGCCGCAGTTGCAGTAGTCCACCAGGTGTATGCATCACCATGCAATAACGATACTGCACAACCCAATTTTCATGCATTGTTGCACCCCATCTTATCCAATATATGGATCGTACTGGCTAGCCATGCCTCAGACGCCTCGAGAGATAATCCTCGAAACTCTACTCCTCCTAAACTCATCAATCGCTCCAGTGGCAAACCCACTTGCTCAGCAGCAGGAGCCTGTACATGCACTCCAGCAACAACAACCTAGAATGCCCCAATCATCGCCTGTATCAAAGGCGTCAAATCTCCCAACACTGGACTAGCCTGTCCGTGTTGACCCTACTCATCACCCCATATGGTGGTGGCAGAGGAGGAGGTAGGTTTCCACCAGCTGAAACCTCATTTTCCTGATCGCATTGTATCTCAGCAGGAGCTATCGCTCTAGAACGCAACTCGCGTCTCGGTCCCATTGTGCAACTTATCATTAAAACATGAACATAAAACAAACAAATGACTAGGCCAGCTCTTAACAAGGATCCTTAGACTTTCAAAACAAATTTATAACATTTTACTAGGTAATAAGGCAATGGGCATTCCAATTTCCCCCCAACATAGCACAAAGCATATCAAATGCATACTTCAACATCATATGACTCAAGCATCAAGATTCAGCTCAATCATCATCACATCCACATTCATTCATCATGTACAACATCACTATCACACATTCAGTAAATAACATGCTTAAACATTCACCGGACAAAGCAAATAGCACCAAAATATGTATCCACATCGCAAATCACTTACCAACAACTTACCATCATCCCAACCTTTCGAAACATGGCTCTGTTACCACCAAATGTAACCCCCTCGACCCAGCCTGGCTGATAGACCGAATCGAACGTATTACACGAGGACTATTGAAGTAAACCAAGAAAGTTTACCTCAACAAACGATCCTTTTTTTCTTTTCATCTTGTCTAGATGCATCTTAGGTTCCTATGTATACATACACAAGCAGCGGATAAAACATAAACATGTTTGCCAATTAATTAAAGCCGATTAAGGCTTAGGGACTGTTGCGTGCAAAAGAGTCCTATCGCAAATAGTGCAAGTGTACACGACGCAAGTAGTAAAGTGATACTTGGAGTATCGGATATCGTCTCCACAGGGACTGGAAATAACTCTATCCTTGAATTGCTGCACAAGAGAGAGAAATAGTTTAATTGGATTGTGAAGTAATCTTGATAAACAACTAAAATAAAAGAGCAAAGAATCATGTTTAAGAAATAGGCCGGTATTGATTTGCTCAGTAGTGCAGGTGTTGCACTGTAAGAGGAACTTCTTTTTTCTATCGTCGTCCCTATCGCGGCAGCACCCGTCACGGCAGAAGTCTGTTGATGTCGCGACATCGATCACACAACTCCGTACTTCAAGCTTTGCAAGAATCTCTGCTATGACTTGATCTATCCCTAGGCCCAAGTTCTGTTGATGAGCACTTATTAGATGATACCTCCCGGCGTGAATCGAAGGGTGAACATCAATGTTGTTGAATTCTTCCTTAGCCACTTAACCTCGTACTTATCCCTAAGCCGAGATGGTTTAACCATAAACTAGAAAACGTGTATTTATTCCGTTCGTATGCTCGACTCTCCCAATATCAAACAAATGGATAACCTCACAATGCTCTCCCGATACTCTTGCGAGATATGAAAAACCAGAATAAATAAACTTGAAGTTTTTATTGCTTGACAGAAAATTCTTAAACAATACATTCCTTGCAACTACTTTACAGAATCAACCCTTTAGTCCTAGGGGGAGTTTAGAACATGGTGGAGAAGGGAAAACGACTAGGGTTTTGGGGAAGACGGTTAGGAATGAGACATCCTTCCCTAGGTCGAATTACATGCCTTGGGTTCAAGTTTTCTAATATGGCAAGAATACAAGTTTAAACTAAAGTACAACTCTATTAAAGATTGAATCTTCTAAGTAGACGCCTTTAATTCGTCCTCTTTTCTTGCCTTGAGTTTTTTCCTTGGACTTTGGGCTTGGCCTTTATTCTGCCTCAGGGCTCAGAAAAATATAGGAGTGGTCCACGACAGACCGGCTTGAAATCCTCTATCTGTCGAGCTCCACTTCACCCCTTCTGTCTTCATGGCTGCCACGGAAGTGGCTACGGCAGCGTTTGCTCCTCGACTCCAGGTCTGCGATCGAACTCTGTTCCTTTGCTGCCGTTAGTCCACTACAGTAGATACCTGCAAAAGTGACCAAAATTAGTATCAATTGTGCCAATTTATCTAATTGTGATGTATATGCAGAAATCTATCCTAAATGCAATGAAATATGCTTGAATGCAGTAGAAATATGGGTAAATGAGGGGTACAATATAGAACTTTTATACACTCAACACACCCCCAAACTCAAGTTCTTGCTTGTCCTCAAGAAAATACTACCTAACTAAAAATAAAAACTTTTTTGCTTGGCTTAATTCAGTGAACTTATCCCTACCTACCATACATTCCCTATCAAGAGCAATGCCTTGTCGGGCATTTCTGGATTTATCCGGAACAATGCTATAGTTCTTGTGCAGTGTGTGCAGGTTTTGTGAACAAATATGTGCCTAGACTCCCTTAGCTTACCAGAATAGTCATGCTTACAAACTTGAGTTTTATGCTAATTCATTTTTTCTAGAGGCAATTCTTAGGCTCCTTTAGTTTTTTTTCTGACTTAAGCTCAAAGATAAATTTCCCTAAAATCAGTGTAAGGCAATTTTGCAAGCAAGTGAGTCTGAAATATTTCTTTCTTTATTCCTTTCCTAGAGCCAGTGATAGGCACCTCTAGGGGCAACTCAAGTGGGTAAACATTCCTATTCCAGTGCACTACAGAAGTCTAGATAGCATAAGAGTCACAAAGGGTGTTCTAAAAATTAGAACTATAGCAAGGCTCTAAACAGTTCCTAGAAACATCCTAAAGGCACTGTCACGACAGAGTATTTCATTTTTTTGACACAAAAATAAACTAACAATTAGACACAAATTAAGACACAACTAACAGTTTCATTATTGGAGGGATGCCCACCCCCAAACTCGAAGGTTGCATTGCCCTCAATGCATGACAATGATAAAAAAAGAAAAATAGAAATTACATCACAAAATAGATAAAACAGAAAATACATCAAAATATAAGAAAATAAACTTAAGTTGAGGAGCTGTCGTCGCTGCTGCTGTTGACTTGGAGCTGCCGGCACGTAGTAACCTTAACGGCAGGGGCTGGCAGGTTGTTGGGGGACGCAGAGGCCATTTTCTTCTTTGCCTCTCGAGGTGGCTGGACACGTGTCGGTGAGATGTGTGGGGGCTGGTCCAGGACCTCGAGATCATCATCGGAGCTGCTGCTGCTGGCAGATCTGCCTTGGCAGGGTCCTTCGACAGTCTCATTCAACTTCTTCCTTTTCATCGGAGGGTAGTCCTTTGAGATGTCTCGGGTTACATATGGCTCGGAGTCAGAGTCCTGCCAAACGGAGGAGGAGGAGAACCCTTCAAAGTATTTGGGGTCGATCTCCGGTAGGGGGTATTTTCTCTTCTCTGGGTGTGGCAGGTGTGGAGGCAGCAAAGGGAGTTCTGGGGCTTGCAGCAGGAGTGGGGGCAGCAAAGAAATTTTCTGGGAATGGGGGGAATTGCACATTGGTATAATGTAAATCAGGCCGAGCTATCGTTCCTCCATCCTTTGCAGCGTCGTCAGAATCTGGCTGGAGGTGTCTACCGGTGGTGCTGCTGCTGTCTGCTCTAGGTCTGCTGTGACAGGTTCAGGGGAGCTAGGGCCTGCTGTTGGTTCTGTCGCGGCAGAAGGGTTTATGTATGACAGAGGAGTGGCAGCTTTCAACTCCATCAGACTGTAAATATTCCACTGTGTCCACCCTTTTCCTTGGACCTTGACATCCTCTCCAATTTCTGGTACGTTGTTGCCCCGGCAGATTGTGGTGATGAGATAAGGGAAGACGAGGGGGCCTGACGGTTGGAGAGCACACTCGAGGATTCCGTCCCGGATGTAGGGGCCGACATTGATTTGCCTCTCGTTTAGAATAGAATGGACAAGGGATAACATCGGTCTGTCGACAGTGCTATTGTGGGAGGTAGGCATGAGGCGTTTCTTGACAAAGTGGTTCCACAACTTGGCTTGTGGAGTCAGCTGGGTCCTCCTCACGGTCCATCGGTGTTTAGGGTCATCATTCCATTTCGTTCCTTCATCTGTAACCTCTGCCATTACAGCGTCATAGTCTGCCGGCGACAGACTATTCACGAACCTTCAGTGGGCATCCTTCTTCTTGCTCACGTATAGCCCGTATAGTGTGTTGATGTACGCTGGCTCGAGAGAGATTTCTTTTCCTCGAACGGTCACTGTCGTGGCATCCTTACTGTTGATGGCAGCGTACAATTCTCGAACGAGGGTTACGTTCATTTCCTCGGGCTTGGCAGCAAATTTCTGCCACTTGAGGGCTTGTATCTTCTTAGCTATGAATCCTTCTAGCCCTAGATCTCCCGTTTAATGGGTGTAGATGAACCCTCGTTCCTCCCACATTTCCTTCTTTTGGAAAGAACTGTAGTACCTCTTGGCAGATTCTATGGATGCGAACTAGTTGAGAATGGCGCTATGGCTTGGGGTTGATACTGCCGTGGCAGAGGTGTAGGCAGCGCTGCGTCGGGTATTTCTGCTGGCCATTGCAAGGACTGTAGAAAAAATGAAAAGAAATTTCTGAGATCTTAAATAGAGGAAGCAAGTTGAGAGAATGAGAATGAGATGAAAAATGAGAAGGGAGTAGGGGTTTATATAGAATGGGAATTTTCTGCCCGTTGGGTATGTAACGGCAGGCGCGAATAACGGGGCCAGCTGTTACACGGTTTCTGACGCGTCTGTCACGTGTTTCCATGTCTGCTGTGCGTATGTTACGCGTTTGCGTGTCTGTCGCGACAGCTCCGTGACAGGCTGTCTTCTCCGCGTCTGTCGCGACAGTTGGTGACAGGCTGTGACGACATGCTTATCCGTTGGGCTTTTTGGGCTGTTGTGAATGCGGTGGGCTGGTTCATTCCTCCTCTTTGCTTTGCTTCCTTTATTTCCTAAAAATAATTAAATAAATGAACTTAATTAAAATCTTAGTCCCTAAATAATTAAATAAAAATCTTAATTCCTAATAAATAATTAAAATAAAATAAAATAAAAACTAAGTTAAATTAGGGATTCCTTGAGGGGCATCTCCTAAAGTAACCATATCCTGCATCCTTGGGGCTTCAGCCCCCTGATAATGCTTGAGTCTCTGTCCATTGACCTTGAACTGGTGCCCATCTTTTAGTGATCTGATTGTAATGGAACCATGAGGGAAAACTTGGACAACCTGGAAAGGACCAGACCACCTAGATTTAAGCTTTCCTGGGAAAAGCTTCAACCTAGAGTTGAACAACAACACCTGCTGCCCTGGGCAGAACTGTCGTGGCAGCAGCTTCATGTCGTACCATTTCTTGGTTTTGTCCTTGTAGATCTTGGCATTTTCATAGGCCATTGCTCGAATTTCTTCAATCTCATTCAAGTCTAGTAGCTTTTTCTGTCCTGCCTTATCCCAGTCCATATTTACTGCCTTGATAGCCCAATAAGCTCCGTGTTCTATCTTAACAGGTAAATGAAAGGTTTTCCCATAGATGAGTCGATAGGGTGACATCCCTAATGGTGTTTTGAACGCTGTTCTATAGGCCCAAAGTGCATCATTAAGATGTAGAGACCAGTCCTTTCGAGTGGGTTTAACCATCTTCTCTAGTATGTTCTTTACTTCTCTGTTCGATATCTCGGCCTGCCCATTGGTTTGAGGGTGGTATGCTGTTGCAATCCGGTGCTTTACTGTAACCCCCGTAGCCCGGCCTAGACGGTTGACCCGAACTACGAAGATTACACGGGGAAAACCAAAGTTAACCCGAAAGTCAACCTTGATTAACGACCCTTTTTTTTTCTTTTTAATCTTATCTAGATGCACATTAGTCCTATATGTGATCACACAAACAACATACTCAAAGATCACAGCCATCAGAGATCATTCAGGGACCCAATTGCACAAAACACAACTTTAGGGACCAAAACGTAAATTTTGAAAACTTTGAGACCTTAACCAGATTTTAAGATACCAACTTAAAATTAATCATGTTTCATGCATCTCGGCCAAATTTCAGCTTAAACGGACATCCCAAACTCATACAATTGCTCATACAAGATTCAGGACCAAAACGCAAACAATCCAAAACACATAACTGCCCATGTCAGCCCCCAACGGTTGACTGTTCCGAAACGGGAGACAGCCCGTTCCGAAACGCGGGGCCGTTCCGAAACAGGCATAGCCCGTTTCGAAACGGGGGTCTAGCAGAAGCATTTCCGTTTCGGAACGGTGTCACCCGTTTCGGACACCTGGGCTGCTTCGAGGCACCCGTTCCGAAACGGTTCACCCTGTTCCGAAACACCCTGCACAAAATGCAGAATTTTGCCTATTTAAACATGCAATAGGCTAACCAACATGCTCCAAACGCTACCAAACTTTGCCAACATGCAATTCAACATAAACGAGACATGCTTGCATCAACAATTCATCAGAAACTCATCATATGCAAAAAGCCCCAAATCTATAGGCATGCTTCCTACACAAGCAACCATTTAGGCACAAACCTTCCAAAACAATCTCAATTAAGCCAAATCATGGTCCAACAACATTAACAACATTAGAACATTCTTGAACAACATAAACGATCACAAACACAATAATCCCAAGAGATTCTACCCCCATTGCCTTTATTAACTATAGCTATTCACCGAGACATACATCTCACTTGGAGTCCACCTTGAATCCCTTGCTCCTTGCTGTCCAAACTTCAAAGATCTGCATTGATGGACAAAGAGAGCGTAAGCACATAATGCTTAGTGAGGAATGCTCAAAACCAAAACACCATCAATGCAGCGGGTCATAAAACACTTGTAAAACAAACCCGATTTGTTTACCAAAACCATGTTTGAAATCCTTTTCAACAACAAGCATCAACCATGCATAAACACCATATACAAAGCTACAACAAAACCATGGAAAACACTTCCATTTCACAACATTCCTTTCTTAAACTTGAAAGCCATTTCAAACAAAAACCCTTTTAACAATCATTACTCAAGCTATCCATCACATACATTTAACCAAGGCAACTTATAACCCATACTAACATAATCACATGCCTTTTAAAAACAAGTCCTACAAGACTTCAAAGCATTAAAGATATTCATGCTCACATACATCATTTACCAAATGATAATCAACACTTGTTCAACTAACAAGTAAACATGCATTCACATGCATCATACACCTTCCATGCAACAATACATCTTTTCAAGCAACTCATGCTCCACATGCAACCATGCATCATTTCAAGCATCCCATGCTTCACATGCAACCATGCATCATTTCAAGCATCTCATGCTTCACAGGATCAAGAATATTACATTGGCATCCAAGAGATCAACCACGTTCACTTTCCAACACAACAACCCGATCGGATACGCGGATTCCGAGCGTTGTCCCTACGCTCCCTACACCCTACCCAATCCAAGGTCCTCGAATGGGCAACACCTCCATTATGACCTCAACATCCTAAGGTTCCCATGCATGGACTTTTAAACACCACACAACCTTAGCTTTTCCTCAAGGTTCCCATGTATGGACTTTCAACCACCATACAACCTTGACATGCACAAGGTTCTCCCGTATGGACTTTTAACCACCATACAACCTTTGCATAACCGATTGGTAGTTGTAGAACATCATCTAACGAGATCCGGGACACCCTACACAAGATCCACACATGGACTTAACACTGCCATTGTGATCTCAACAAGCACAAGGTTCTCACATATGGACTTTTAAACACCATATAACCTTTGCTCAACCAAGGTCCTCGAATGGGCAACACCTCCATTATGACCTCAAATAACCAAGGTCCTCGAGTGGGCAACAACCTCCACTATGACCTCATCTCGTTAGGAAACTTGAAGGGAGCTTATCCGGTCCACTCTTGACCACTCCACCTCCAAGGCGACTTTATTCACGGTGCACCCAATCCTATAGCCGGCTAACTATATCCGATCAAAGAACCAAGAACCACTTACGTCACTTGCCAATATAACCACCTTACCACATTAGTACAATGTTTCACATGCATAACCAATATGCAAAATCATTACCACATTAATCAAATGATTCACATGCATAACCAATATGCAAAAACCATCATTTACCAACATTAATTCACTGTTTTAAAGCATTAGACAAAGCCATAGAACAACATGCAACACCATGCATCAAAACCACATTTTCAATGTATAAAACCAAGGATCTCCTACCTTGAGCATCCTTCACATATGGCTTTCAAAACCAGCATTAAACCATGCTTAAACATGCTTTCAAAACAGAATTAAACCATGCAAAACTCATGCATTCTAATCATCTACCACAATTGCTTAAAAGCCAATTCATATCACAAATCAAGTAAGAAATCCATTTACTTACTCTCGAGCTTAGCAAAGTTGTTTAGACTTAAACTAAGCTCCCAAAACCTTCAAACCTTTGTTTAAAAGCCGAAACCCAACTTCACTCACCGATAACCACAACAAGACTAGCCAACAAGCCTTCCAAGCTTCCGAAACCTTCCGCAAACACCTTCAAAGCTCAAGGATCAAACTCCCCTGTTTCAAGCACACAAAAACAGCACATTAATGCATCATTATGCATTAAGAACAGCAGCCACACAACCAAACTCGCTGCTCAACACAAATCCAACAATTCGACTACCAAACTAAACCGAAATCACCTCCAAACATTACCAAAACTTAACCCAGCCAAGATCCATCACTTCTAACCATTTTTATACATCAATTAACATCCAAAATGAATACAAACACATCCTTATACCTCCAGGTATAACAGATCACCAAAACACTCCAAAAACAACCAAAAACTCAAGCAAAACTTAGGAAATTCAACCTATCCGGGATTGCATTCATTAAACCTCAACTTCTAATCAATTTAGCATTCATTTAACATCATTTTGACACTTCAAAACACTGCCCAAACAGATCACACGAAAATTTCACCAAAATCACCAAAACTTGCATTTTAGCCAAAAATCAAGATCTCATTTGAAAAACCATTAACAAATCATAAATTAAGGATTGAGAACTTGGGAATTTCAATAAAGAACTTGAAGTTCAGAGGAGAAGGACGTTCTTACCTCCAAACTTGAATTTCTCCTTTTTAGAGCCAAAAAGCTTGATGAAACAACTTGCAAATTGTGAGGTTTTGTTGATGAGATGATTAGGAATCAAGTGAGAGTTGAAATGAGAGATTTAGATGCCAAAATCAGAGAAAGAAATCTGGAGAATTGTGTTTGGTTTGAGAGAAAATGAGAGAAAAGGAAAATGGAGAGAAAATGAAAAGTTAGTTAAGAAATGGTAAAAATGATTTCCCTCCTCTTTCATAATCTTTAAAATCAGAATAAAGCCTTAAAATATCTTAGAAAAATCTGGAGAAATTCTTATTGGAATAATAGCTCCTTAAAGATTCAAAGTTTCAATCCTTTATAAAACTGTCCCGCAACTTTCAAAAATTACATTTTGGTCACTAGCCAAAATGTCAACCTTCCAAACCTCATTTTCCAAAATTGATTTCACAGTTCACTTTTATATAATAAAACATGATTTTAGAACATTTTTCCATATTTTTAATGCAACCCGAACTAGGCTTTCCTAAATTCACTCTTATATATTCGATCAAAACTTTGACCGAACCGGTCAACGCCCAAAACTTCTAAGCCCAAAACCGGGGTGTTACAACTCTCCCCTCCTTAGGAAATTTCGTCCTCGAAATTTAACCGGCGAAAGAAAACCACAACCTTCCCAAACCAACACACAAGGCAACACAAAAGCCTCGACCAACACCGAACACTTTCCACACAAAACCTCCACCAAACCTAGCACCACCACACGCCGTTCTCAGAATCCAGAACACACAAAGATAGCCACAACTTAACCTTTCACATAACCAGACTGTACACAATCCCAACACCATCCTGAAGAACTTCAGCTCTTACAGCAGACATCACTGCAATACACCAAACCCAAAACCTGTTTACACAAAGACAACAGCCAACCCAATCCAGCCACCAAGCAACCTTCTCTGCTTCTAAAACCCTTGCAAACTCCCAAACCTCTTCCAAGAATTCCTCAACAAGCAAAAATCCTTAAGCATCAACTGCTTACCCAAACTCCTCAACGAAAACTGATAAAACCTCACAACTGTTGCTAACATTACCATAACAGCTCATCAGGAATACTCACCCAGATTCCAAGAATTACATCACAATCCCAACTTGACTCCGTCAGCCGTTCCACACACCACCAACCAATTCTCACAAGAACCCAAACAACCAACAAAAACTTCAATCTTTCACTGACCTTCCACTTCAAACTTCAACCATAACACTTACCATACTAAAACATCGCCCAGCTTAAACATACAAACCATCTTCTTAACTCCTCAAAGGTTACTAAGAACCAGCACTTACAAACACAACTCTTCCACAACAACTTAAAAGCTAAGCTACCTCAGAACTGGGAAACACAACCACCAAGCTGCAACATCACTTAGCACCAAGGAACTACTCCTTCCACTTAGCTATTCAAACCACTAAACCAATTCTAAACTCAACCGTACCGTCCAACACCAAACCACTAAACTCCTTGAGCATCGAACACTATCCTTCTACCAGCAGCTACACCACTCTCACTTTCACTAGCAACTAGCTTGATATACCCCAATACTAACTCTCACCCAGCACCAAAACAACCTCTAAAAACCCATCATCCGACCTAATCCAACACACTAACAGATTCGATTAGTTATTAGCGAGTGTGAACCTCGTATGCATGATCACCAACATGCCCTATCAATGCCTGATGTACATGTATGCAAAACCTCTAATGTCATGCCACATGTATGCATGGACCAACATATATAATATAGTATATAACAATGATTTTAACTGTGCATGAATGCCAATTCACACCCTCCAATAACATCCTCAAATCCGTCTAAGAACAACCTCCTACCTCACTTCTAACTCATCTAACTCCACCATACCAACAACCATTAACCACAAGATACTTACCAAGCCTCTTCACACCAAAGATGTTTCCAAACTACAACCATTACCCCAAACATGCTAGCAACAAGACTAAACTTACCACGCAAGGAAAACCAACAGAAACCAAACTAAGGTAACTAGAGCAAAGATTACTAAACAAGGTTACCTGAGCACACAACACCTCCCTGAAGCTTCATCAGACGAGCTCTCTTCCTTGCGGAACCACCACCCTCCTGCCACACCACTGCAGCACCAACTAACACACTAGGGTCACCACCAACTTCTTGCGGTAAAGAACCTTGGCTATTCCGAGCCATCATCAAACAATCACGCCTCATGTGTCCAGCAGACCCACATTTCCAACAATTCTCCTTTCCCACACTCTTCACTACTTTCTGCTCTTTCTGCCACCTCTGAACCTTACCTCGGCCGTGCCCACGACCTTTCTGAAACCCTTTGGCTAACACCAAAGCTAACTTCTCGCCATGAGGACAATCACGCTTAACATGTACTTTGGAACCACAATTCCAACAAACACCTGCGCCCCAACAATTTCCAACATGTTGCCTTTCACAACGGTCACACACAGATGACTGAGCTTCCACTCCTTGCTCAAGCAATACTTGCTCAACAACAGCACTACCCGCGCCTTGCTTAACCCTTAGGAACTTCCTACCAAGATACCTTTCATAAAAAGCAGATACAAAGAAATCCCAATCAATATCATAGATATGTGACGCAACTGCCACAGATGTCCACCAGGCACTCACATCTTCCAACATCAAAGAAACAACACTCCCCAGCTTACAGGCATAATCACAGCCTTCCCGATCCAAAATCTGAACCACATTGGCCAACCAGGCCTCAAACATCTCCGGGGAAGTACCATGGTACTCCACAGCACCCAAATCAAGCAAACACTGCTTCGGCAAACCCTCACATTTAGCCAGCACATCCACTGACTCCACCTCAACTGCAACCTGAGATGTTCCCAACACCCCCTGAACAACAGACGATGAACTCTTCCCCACAGAACCAGCTTCTTTCCCTTGCCTTACCACCTCAACACTAGGCACAGAAGACTGAGACAAAACACCTCTACCAAAGGGTGAATTCCTTGCCTTAACAACCTGCCCCAAGGCAGCAACCATCTCCCTCATTCGCCAATCCTCCATTGACTTTGCCATACTACTAACAACAACAAACATACAATCACAACAAACAAACAAACCAGTTAGACCAGCATTAGCAAGGATTCAAATTCCAACTCCAAAATAACACAATAGCTATATTAATAAGGCAATGGGTATCCCAAATCCTCCCCTTTACATGACATAACAGTCAACACAACATGGATATCACAACATCAAGCATATCAAACAACACACCTTGATCATGCTTACATCAAACAGCATCCACTTGCAACAGCATATTATTACATAACATACTCACAGCACTTTCATCATGCATAAAACCAACTCACAGCATCAGCTTATCATCAGCACAAACCACATAAGCTCAACCAAGATTCATAACCATAAAACATGCTTGAAAACATCAGCAACATGCTCAGAAATATCAGCATCATGCCCAGAAACACGTGTTTCAACCAACATTCAACCACACATCAGGGTAAACAACAAGCACACATCACAACAACTTACCGTTTTCCCCAAAGCATTCGCAACACAGCTCTGATACCACCAAATGTAACCCCCGTAGCCCGGCCTAGACGGTTGACCCGAACTACGAAGATTACACGGGGAAAACCAAAGTCAACCCGAAAGTCAACCTTGATTAACGACCCTTTTTTTTTTCTTTTTAATCTTATCTAGATGCACATTAGTCCTATATGTGATCACACAAACAACATACTCAAAGATCACAGCCATCAGAGATCATTCAGGGACCCAATTGCACAAAACACAACTTTAGGGACCAAAACGTAAATTTTGAAAACTTTGAGACCTTAACCAGATTTTAAGATACCAACTTAAAATTAATCATGTTTCATGCATCTCGGCCAAATTTCAGCTTAAACGGACATCCCAAACTCATACAATTGCTCATACAAGATTCAGGACCAAAATGCAAACAATCCAAAACACATAACTGCCCATGTCAGCCCCCAACGGTCGACTGTTCCGAAACGGGAGACAGCCCGTTCCGAAACGCGGGGCCGTTCCGAAACAGGCATAGCCCGTTTCGAAACGGGGGTCTGGCAGAAGCATTTCCGTTTCGGAACGGTGTCACCCGTTTCGGACGCCTGGGCTGCTTCGAGGCACCCGTTCCGAAACGGTTCACCCTGTTCCGAAACACCCTGCACAAAATGCAGAATTTTGCCTATTTAAACATGCAATAGGCTAACCAACATGCTCCAAACGCTACCAAACTTTGCCAACATGCAATTCAACATAAACGAGACATGCTTGCATCAACAATTCATCAGAAACTCATCATATGCAAAAAGCCCCAAATCTATAGGCATGCTTCCTACACAAGCAACCATTTAGGCACAAACCTTCCAAAACAATCTCAATTAAGCCAAATCATGGTCCAACAACATTAACAACATTAGAACATTCTTGAACAACATAAACGATCACAAACACAATAATCCCAAGAGATTCTACCCCCATTGCCTTTATTAACTATAGCTATTCACCGAGACATACATCTCACTTGGAGTCCACCTTGAATCCCTTGCTCCTTGCTGTCCAAACTTCAAAGATCTGCATTGATGGACAAAGAGAGCGTAAGCACATAATGCTTAGTGAGGAATGCTCAAAACCAAAACACCATCAATGCAGCGGGTCATAAAACACTTGTAAAACAAACCCGATTTGTTTACCAAAACCATGTTTGAAATCCTTTTCAACAACAAGCATCAACCATGCATAAACACCATATGCAAAGCTACAACAAAACCATGGAAAACACTTCCATTTCACAACATTCCTTTCTTAAACTTGAAAGCCATTTCAAACAAAAACCCTTTTAACAATCATTACTCAAGCTATCCATCACATACATTTAACCAAGGCAACTTATAACCCATACTAACATAATCACATGCCTTTTAAAAACAAGTCCTACAAGACTTCAAAGCATTAAAGATATTCATGCTCACATACATCATTTACCAAATGATAATCAACACTTGTTCAACTAACAAGTAAACATGCATTCACATGCAGCATACACCTTCCATGCAACAATACATCTTTTCAAGCAACTCATGCTCCACATGCAACCATGCATCATTTCAAGCATCCCATGCTTCACATGCAACCATGCATCATTTCAAGCATCTCATGCTTCACAGGATCAAGAATATTACATTGGCATCCAAGAGATCAACCACGTTCACTTTCCAACACAACAACCCGATCGGATACGCGGATTCCGAGCGTTGTCCCTACGCTCCCTACACCCTACCCAATCCAAGGTCCTCGAATGGGCAACACCTCCATTATGACCTCAACATCCTAAGGTTCCCATGCATGGACTTTTAAACACCACACAACCTTAGCTTTTCCTCAAGGTTCCCATGTATGGACTTTCAACCACCATACAACCTTGACATGCACAAGGTTCTCCCGTATGGACTTTTAACCACCATACAACCTTTGCATAACCAATTGGTAGTTGTAGAACATCATCTAACGAGATCCGGGACACCCTACACAAGATCCACACATGGACTTAACACTGCCATTGTGATCTCAACAAGCACAAGGTTCTCACATATGGACTTTTAAACACCATATAACCTTTGCTCAACCAAGGTCCTCGAATGGGCAACACCTCCATTATGACCTCAAATAACCAAGGTCCTCGAGTGGGCAACAACCTCCACTATGACCTCATCTCGTTAGGAAACTTGAAGGGAGCTTATCCGGTCCACTCTTGACCACTCCACCTCCAAGGCGACTTTATTCACGGTGCACCCAATCCTATAGCCGGCTAACTATATCCGATCAAAGAACCAAGAACCACTTACGTCACTTGCCAATATAACCACCTTACCACATTAGTCCAATGTTTAACATGCATAACCAATATGCAAAATCATTACCACATTAATCAAATGATTCACATGCATAACCAATATGAAAAAACCATCATTTACCAACATTAATTCACTGTTTTAAAGCATTAGACAAAGCCATAGAACAACATGCAACACCATGCATCAAAACCACATTTTCAATGTATAAAACCAAGGATCTCCTACCTTGAGCATCCTTCACATATGGCTTTCAAAACCAGCATTAAACCATGCTTAAACATGCTTTCAAAACAGAATTAAACCATGCAAAACTCATGCATTCTAATCATCTACCACAATTGCTTAAAAGCCAATTCATATCACAAATCAAGTAAGAAATCCATTTACTTACTCTCGAGCTTAGCAAAGTTGTTTAGACTTAAACTAAGCTCCCAAAACCTTCAAACCTTTGTTTAAAAGCCGAAACCCAACTTCACTCACCGATAACCACAACAAGACTAGCCAACAAGCCTTCCAAGCTTCCGAAACCTTCCGCAAACACCTTCAAAGCTCAAGGATCAAACTCCCCTGTTTCAAGCACACAAAAACAGCACATTAATGCATCATTATGCATTAAGAACAGCAGCCACACAACCAAACTCGTTGCTCAACACAAATCCAACAATTCGGCTACCAAACTAAACCGAAATCACCTCCAAACATTACCAAAACTTAACCCAGCCAAGATCCATCACTTCTAACCATTTTTATACATCAATTAACATCCAAAATGAATACAAACACATCCTTATACCTCCAGGTATAACAGATCACCAAAACACTCCAAAAACAACCAAAAACTCAAGCAAAACTTAGGAAATTCAACCTATCCGGGATTGCATTCATTAAACCTCAACTTCTAATCAATTTAGCATTCATTTAACATCATTTTGACACTTCAAAACACTGCCCAAACAGATCACACGAAAATTTCACCAAAATCACCAAAACTTGCATTTTAGCCAAAAATCAAGATCTCATTTGAAAAACCATTAACAAATCATAAATTAAGGATTGAGAACTTGGGAATTTCAATAAAGAACTTGAAGTTCAGAGGAGAAGGACGTTCTTACCTCCAAACTTGAATTTCTCCTTTTTAGAGCCAAAAAGCTTGATGAAACAACTTGCAAATTGTGAGGTTTTGTTGATGAGATGATTAGGAATCAAGTGAGAGTTGAAATGAGAGATTTAGATGCCAAAATCAGAGAAAGAAATCTGGAGAATTGTGTTTGGTTTGAGAGAAAATGAGAGAAAAGGAAAATGGAGAGAAAATGAAAAGTTAGTTAAGAAATGGTAAAAATGATTTCCCTCCTCTTTCATAATCTTTAAAATCAGAATAAAGCCTTAAAATATCTTAGAAAAATCTGGAGAAATTCTTATTGGAATAATAGCTCCTTAAAGATTCAAAGTTTCAATCCTTTATAAAACTGTCCCGCAACTTTCAAAAATTACATTTTGGTCTAGCCAAAATGTCAACCTTCCAAACCTCATTTTCCAAAATTGATTTCACAGTTCACTTTTATATAATAAAACATGATTTTAGAACATTTTTCCATATTTTTAATGCAACCCGAACTAGGCTTTCCTAAATTCACTCTTATATATTCGATCAAAACTTTGACCGAACCGGTCAACGCCCAAAACTTCTAAGCCCAAAACCGGGGTGTTACATTTACTCCGTATTTTCTCAAGGCAGCAGCAATTACCCTGTTATCGAAGTGTCTCCCTTCATCACTAATTATCGCCCTTGGGATGCCAAATCTGGAGAAGATGTTCTTGTGAAGAAATCTTTGTACAATCTTGGCATCGTTTTTCTGAGTGGCGATCGCTTCTACCCACTTTGACACACAGTCTACTGCAAGTAGGATGTACAAATTCCCACAAGATGTTGGGAATGGCCCCATGAAATCGATTCCCCATACATCGAAGATTTCGACTTCCAATATGTTCTGCAGGGGCATCTCATACCTTCTCAATATATTCCCAGTCCTTTGGCATTTGTCACAACTCTTGTAAAAAGCTTTTACATCCTTGAACAATGTGGGCCAATAGAGACCGGATTGCAGGACCTTGGCAGCGGTTTTGTTTCCACCTAGGTGTCCTCCATAAGAGGAAGCATGGCAGTGGTGAAGCACAGCTTCCTGTTCGTCCTGTGGTACGCATCTCCTGATAATCTGATCTGCAAAGTGTTTGAAAAGAAGAGGTTCGTCCCAATAATAATGTTTTGCATCATTTTGGAACCTCTTCCTTTCTTGGTAATTAAGTTCAGGAGGTAATAACCCACTTACAATGTAATTAACAATGTCAGCGTACCAAGGGGTTTCAGAAAGCTTACCTGCCGCCATGGCTGTCGCGGCAGTGCTGGTGGCAGCAAACAATTGCTCATCTGGGAAGGTCTCCAAAATGTTGGTCCTGTTTGTGGATTGACTCATTCCTGTCTCCAGCCTTGACAAGTGGTCTGCTACTTGGTTCTCTGTTCCTTTTTTATCTTTGATATCAATATCAAATTCTTACAGCAGCATAATCCAACGTATCAATCTAGGTTTTGCATCCTTTTTCATGAACAAATACTTCAGCGTTGAATGGTCTGTATGGACCACCACCTTTGTTCCAAGTATGTACGGACAGAACTTGTCGATTGAGAACACCACTGCTAACAGCTCCTTCTCTGTCGTGGTGTAGTTGACTTGGGCATCATTCAGTGTTTTGCTGGCATAGTAAATCACATGGAAGAGCTTATCCTTCCTCTGCCCTAATGCTGCCCCGACAGCGTAGTCACTGGCATCACACATTATTTCAAAAGGCAAACTCCAGTCTGGTGGTTGTACGATCGGGGCTGTTACTAGCTTCTCCTTCAGTATTCTGAATGCCTCAGTACATTCAGCATTAAAATCAAAGGGACGATTCTGCTCTAATAGGTGGCATAAGGGCTTGCTAATCTTCTAAAAATTGGCTATAAATCGTCGATAAAACCCGGCATGCCCTAAGAAACTTCGGATCCCCTTGACTGTGGTGGGTGGCGGCAGCTTTTCGATGACCTCTATTTTGGCTCTGTCCACCTCTATGTCGCGGCAGCTCACCTTGTGGCCCAGTACTATTCCTCCATCCACCATGAAGTTGCACTTTTCCCAGTTCAAGACTTAATTCGCCTTCTTCGCATCTTTCAAGAACCTTCTGTAAGTTGCCTAAACAACCTTCAAAACTGTCTCCAAAGACGGAAAAGTCGTCCATGAAAATCTCTAAGAAATCCTCCACCATGTCGGATAATATTGCCATCATGCACCGTTGGAAGGTCGCTGGTGCATAATAGAGCCCAAATGGCATTCTCCGAAAGCCATAGGTGTCGTACGGGCAAGTGAAGGTAGTTTTCTCTCGGTCCTCCAGTGCAATTGCTATTTGATTATAACCTGAGTAACCATCAAGAAAACAATAGTAAGGTTACCCCTAATCTATCAAGCATTTGATCAATAAAAGGTAAGGGGAAATGGTCTTTCCGGGTAGCTTTGTTAAGCTTTCGATAATCCATACAAACCCTCCAACCGGTCATAGTCTTGGTTGGGATTAGCTCGTTTTCTTCGTTGGTTACCACAGTTATGCCTCCCTTTTTGAGCACACACTGCACCGGGCTCACCCACTTGCTATCCGAGATGGCGTATATGATTCCGGCGTCGAGCCATTTGATAATCTCTTCCCTCACCACTTCTCGTATAGCCTCGTTCAAACGTCTTTGGGCATCAATAGTCGGCTTATGATCATCCTCCAAGAGAATCTTGTGCATGCATAATGCCGGACTGATGCCTTGGATATCAGCTATAGTCCATCCAATGGCTTTCTTATGCTGCTGTAGCATTTTGATTAGCTGCTGCTCCTGTTCCTACATTAACTTGGAAGAGATGATTACGGGCAACATATCATTTAAACCAAGAAAGACATATTTGAGCTGCCCTGGCAGGGGCTTAAGATCTAGAACATGTGGCTTTTCAATGGAAGGATTCTGGATTATATGTTCATTCGAGGTATAATTTAGAGGCTCGAAGAACTTACCTAGACAAGTGCCTATCCAATTTACCTCCTCAGGACTTTCAGTGTCGGATGTTTCTGAGTCGGAGGAGTTACTGTCGTCGTTGCTGCCGTGACAGTCTTCTGGGTGACTGCGGTGGCAGTGACCAAACTGTCTGTCGTGGCAGCTCGACCAATTGCAGGGTTGGTCAAGGACTACTTTAGAAATTTGCCTTGCACTCTTCTTCTGCATCAGCCTATTTTATTTCTTGGCGAACATTGAGTTTGATTTCCTGATCATTCACTCTCATGGTCAGTTCTCCTTTCTCAACATCGATCACAGTTCTGCCTGGGGCTAGGAAGGGTCGCCCCAGGATGATCGGTGCGTTTTCATCTGCTTCGCAGTCTAAAACAAGAAAGTCAGCACGAAAAATAATTTATCCACTCTTACCAGAATATCTTTGATCTTCCCTTCTAGTTGTACGTAAGAGCGGTCTGTCAGCTGCAGCATGACTATCGTGGGCCTTGCTCGACCAATACCTAATTTCTGAAACACAGATTTGGGCATTATATTTATGCTAGCACCAAGATCACAAAGTGCCTTACCCACGAATTTATCGCCAATTATGCATGGTATGATGAAGCTCCTAGAATCCTTCTTTATTTGGGGTGGATGCCTGTGTAAGATGGTCATGCATCCTTCTGTCATCTTCACTGTCCCAAATTCCCCAAGTCTGGACCTTTTAGACATTGCATCCTTGAGAAACTTCGCGTAACCGGGCATCTACTTGATGGCCTCTAGCAGCGGTATGTTAATGTGTACCTGTTTAAAAATATCGTAAATCTTTTTAAGCTGGTACTCCTGTTTTTGTTTCTGTAACTGCTATGGAAAAAGAGGTGGAGGACGGTAATCTTCAAGACGTCCTTGACATGGTATTCGGATCTGAGGAGGCTTAAGTTCTTCAGCATCTTCTGTCTGCTCCTCTGTCCCTTCTGCTGTCGCGGTAGGTGTGTCGACAGTAGGTGGTTTTTCCTCTGTCGGGGCAGTGTTAACGGCAGGTGTATCTGGGGTCGGTTCCTTACTTGGTATGTTCTTCATCTCCGACCCTTGTAATTATTTCCCACTCCTAGTTGTAATTGCTTTACACTGCTCATGTGTGGGTTTTCTAGTGACCTCAGTATCACTAGGGAATCCTCTGTTCTGCCTTGGCTTGATATGCTGGGAAACTTGGCCCATCTGCGTCTCCAGAGATTTCAGGGTGGCCTCATGGTTTGTCATCCTCATCTCTGTCTTGTCCACGAATGATTCAGTTTTCTTGACAAAGTGATCCATGTTCGCCATGTATGCTCCTGTCTGAGACATAAATGTTGCCAGTGTTTGTTCCAGTGTTTGTCATCCTCATCTCTGTCTTGTCCACGAATGATTCTGGGTACCCCTTGGTTTTGGTTGTTCTGCATTGGAGGATTCAGTGCATTGTTCGTGTTGCTCCAGGAAAACTTAGGATCTTTCCTCCAGTTGGGATTGTAATTGTTGGAATCATAGTTTCTTGGCTTGTTATAATTCGCAACATACATCCCTTCTTCCAACTATAAAGGACAGTCTTCTGAACTATGATTCCCACTACATGTCTCACATACCTCTTCTGCAGAATATACGGCTTTAAAATCTTTCCGCTGTAGATTTTCCACTATCATTGTGAGGTATGTAACCTGTGATTTCATTGAATTATCAGCTTCATAATCTTTTACAGATATCCCTCGTTTGCCCCTTCTCCTAGATGTAGGAAATTGCTCATCGTTTTTCGCTAGCTTTTTCAACACTATCATTGTGTCGTATGGTTCCTTATCCAGTAATACCCCATTCGCTGCTGAATCTATTCTCAGACGAGTGTGTGCATTGGCAGCGTTGTAGAATTTGACGACCTGATTCCACACGGGGAATCCATGCATCGGGCAGTTTCGAAGAAGAGTTGTAAATCTGTCCCACGCCTCGTGCATTGGTTCATCATCTTCCTGTTGAAAAGTAGCAATCTCTTTACGCAATCTTTTAGATAAATGAGAAGGATTAAAACGAGATAAGAATTTACGAGAGAGATCTGCCCAAGTTCATATTGAACCCGACGTTAATTTATTCCACCAGGTTTTAGATTTGTCTCTCAATGAATGAGGAAATAACCAGAGCCTCAGTACTTCCGGATTTATTCATGGCAGTCTGAAAGATCCACAGATTTCTTGGAACGTTTTCAGATGTTCCCTAGCATTCTCAGTTGCAGAACCACTAAATTGGCCAGCGAAATTTATCTTGCTGAACATAACAGGTTTCAGCTCAAAGTTTTCAGCTTCCACGTCTGGCAAGGTGGTTTCCAGTTCAACATGGTCATTGACCATGTAGTCGCGGCAGGACTGCCGTACGGCAGCGGCAGCAGGCCGTTCATTCTTGGCATCTTGGGGAGGATCATCAATAACCCTTTGGTTATTGTTGTGTGGGTCATCTACCCCGTCGTTCTGCCTTCCGTTCACCATTTCTTCTAGTCTCTCCTCAAGATAGTTGTTTCTTGCTATCAAGAGTCGGGCTTGGTTCCTGATTTGATACTTGCATTCGATTTTTGGGTCTAGTTCGTACTCAGGTTCTTTGCCTCGTCTAGATCTGCGCATAAGCAAACAAAAAACCTTGTGAAAAGCACAGGGTAAATAACACCACTAAAAACAAAAAAATATAAAAAAAAGTGCAGTAAAAAGGGTAAAGATATGTTGCCAGTCCCCGGTAACGGCGCCAAAAACTTGTTGCTTGCAAAAGAGTCCCATCGCAAATAGTGCAAGTGTACACGACACAAGTAGTAAAGTGATACTTGGAGTATCAGATATCGTCTCCACAGGGACTGAAAATAACTCTATCCTTGAATTGCTGCACAAGAGAGAGAAATAGTTTAATTGAACTGTGAGGTAATCTTGATAAACAACTAAAATAAAAGAGTAAAGAATCAGGTTTAAGAAATAGGCCGGTATCGATTTGCTCAGTAGTGCAGGTGTTGCACTGTAAGAGGAACTTCTATTTTCTGTCGTCGTCCCTATCGCGGCAGCACCCGTCGCGACAGAAGTTTGTTGATGTCGCGGCAACGATCACACAACTCTGTACTTCAAGCTTGGCAAGAATCACGGCTCTGACTTGTCCTATCCCTAGGCCCAAGTTCTGTTGATGAACACTTCTTAGATGATACCTCCCGGCGTGAATCGAACGGTGAACACCAATGTTGTTGAATTCTTCCTTAGCCCCTTAACCTCGTACTTATCCCTAAGCCGAGATGGTTTAACCATAAACTGGAAAATGCGTATTTATTACGTTCGTATGCTTGACTCTCCCGATATCAAACAAATGGATAACCTCACAATGCTCTCCCAATACTCTTGCGAGATATGAAAAACCAGAATAAATAAACTTTAAGTTTTTATTGCTTGACAGAAAATTCCTAAACAATACAATCCTTGCAACTACTTTACAGAATCAACCCTTAGCCCTAGGGGGAGTTTAGAACATGGTGGAGAAGGGAAAACGACAGGGGTTTTGGGGAAGACGGCTAGGAATGAGATATCCTTCCCTATGTCCAATTACATGCCTTTATATAGGCCTTGGGTCCAAGTTTTCTAATATGGCAAGAATACAAGTTTAAACTAAAGTACAACTCTATTAAAGATTGAATCTTATGAGTAGATGCCTTTAATTTGTCCTCTTTTCTTGCCTTGAGTTTCTTCCTTGGACTTTGGGCTTGGCCTTCATTCTGCCTCAGGGCTCAGAAAAATATAGGAGTGGTCCACGACAGACCGGCTTGAAATCCTCTATCTGTCGAGCTCCACTTCACCCTTCTGTCATCATGGCTGCCATGGCAGTGGCCACGGCATCGTTTGCTTCTCGACTCCAGTTCTGCGATCCAGCTCTGTTCCTTTGCTGTCGTTAGTCCGCTGCAGAAGATACCTGCAAAAGTGACCAAAATCAGTAGAAACTGTTCCAATTTATCTAATTGTGATGTATATGCAGAAATCTATCCTGAATGCAATGAAATATGCTTGAATGCAGCAGAAATATGGGTAAATGAGGGGTAAAATATAAAACTTTTATACACTCAACAAAGACCATTTTGTAATTTGGAAAATTATAAGGAGTTTTGTCAAATTCAAGTTACCAACCTTTAATTAAGCTCGTTACATTCTTAATGGTGAAAAGCTCAGCTCAAAATGACATTTAGAACTCATCCAATTGCATACTAGACAAACAGGGACCAAGATGTAAGAAAAACAAACTCAAAATATTTCAAAATCTGCATCCAACGATCTAGTGTTTCGGAACAGGGAGCCCCATTTCAATACAGCTGTTCTGAAACATCGATGCCCATTTCAAAACATGGGACCGTTCCGAAACCCCTCTAAACATGTTCCGGTACAAAGGGTCACAGAGCCAAAGTGTTTCGGAACGTGGCTCACCGTTGCGAAACACCAAGGCCATTACAGGCCACTGTTCCGAAACAGGTGAGGGCGTTCCGAAACGTCTCGACCTGTAACTTCCCAAAAGATGGTTTTAATCAGTTTTTACCCTCCGAAACCATCCCGACACATACCTCGACATACATACAACTTGTATACACATCAAAGACCACATATACAAAGCACAAGCATCATCAAAGCATCATTCCCACCAACTATGATACTAAAGGCATGATCCCTAGATGTCAAAAGCACAAAAGGCTAAAAACCAATTGCAAGCATAAACCAATTCTCAATGTCCATTTACAAAACCAAATATGCATCATAAACTTGCTCAAAACCAGAAATCAACAAATCAATTACGTTCAATGCATCAGACACCCCCATTGCCCTTGTTACACTAGTTTGAGAACATAACATACTTTTAGCAAAATATCTTGGGTGATTCCTCGAAGATGCTACCTCCAAAAGTCTAATTATCTGCATTGATGAAACAAAAAGTGCATAAGCATACAAGCTTAGTGAGGGTTGCTCAAAACTACAAACATCATTAATGCACAAAACCATTTTCCACCCTTTTCAAAACTATCATTCCTTTCTTAACAAACCATGCACTTTAACAACAATTCCATTGTTTTAGACATCATGCAACATGATCCAACCAAAATCAGCAATTAAACCATTGCTACTCACTTACCAAGCCTTTCAAGCATAAATACCATTATGCTAAGCTTAAATCAAAACATGCATCTTTCAATCCATGCATTAGCAACATTTTCCACATTATAAAAATTCATCATATTGGCTCACAAGTGATAACATCAATCTAAAAAACAAAGTATCGGATACACGGAGTACCAAGGGTTGTCCCACACCCATCATACACTCTACCGGCATCTCAAGTTTCACTCACGAGAGCGACCCTCCATCGTTGTGACACCCGTGGTGGAGTATTCGGTACAATCACAACCCATCAACACCACTCATCGGTAGATGTATAATCCACTAACAAGAGACGAGACAAAAACACAAGGTTCGCACCCGGGAGATACCCTCAACCGTTGCAACCTTAAACAATCCTCAATCGCTAGGGTACTAGGATGGAGTATTTGGTACAATCACAACCCTTCAACATCAAAGGTGGCTTGTTTATAGTGCACTCAATCCTATAGCCGGCTAAATATATCCAATTTCAATTATAAATCACTTTATTCAACAATACTTGCCAATATAACCCATAACTCATGCATAACTCACTGCTTTTACAAAGCATTCATGACAAGCCATCATCAAGCATTAAACCATGCTTAAAACCTCATGCATCAACACATGCATACAAGGACCACTTACCTAGTGCATCCTTAAACCACATGGCATCATCATACACAATTTATAATATCAAAGCATGCTTTAAAATAGTAGGTGAATGCATTTAAAATCATGTGCAACCAAAGGCTCATAACTAGCACAACCGAGGGACGAATTTCGATTCACTTACTTCCGAACTTAATAAAGCATTTCAATATCTTATTAAGTTCCAAAACCTTTTCTAAAACGTTTCCATGCTAGAAAACCAAATTCCATTCACCAACTTGCGAAACCACGCTTGCTGACGCAACTAACGACCTTCCGAAGCCTCAAAAAACACCTTGTTTGCTTCCAGATTAATATCCCTTATTTTCAACACATCAAAACAGAGGTTCAACTAACGCCCTGGACGGCGCCCATTGAACCGACCGGCTCAGTCCCAGCCTGGTCCCTTGACCGAACCGACTCAATAACTAAATCGGTTTGAACTGGTAATAAATAAACCAGGCCCTTAACTAATGGGCCGTACCTGACCCGACCAATTGATCACACCCGACTCATTGACCGTACCCGACTCATTGGCCCATATCCGACTTGTTGACCGAGTCAGCTATTCGAGTTAACTCGACCGAGTCAACCTAGGGAGTCAACTCACCGAGTCAACTCGGTTAATCAATGACGTCAACATGACATCAACATTGACTTGACCATTGACGTCAGCGTTGACTTTGACCGATGTTGTCAACATGACGTCAGCGTTAACTTTGACCAAAAAGTCAACTCTTCCTAAAAAGTCCTATTTTATGTTTTTTTGATGTCCTGAGTCTGATTTTGAAGCCCGTTTCATGAAATTCTAACCTGAAAGCCTCCAAATTGGACGTTGAACCCGAACATGCATATGTATTAAATTTTGTCTTTTAAGAGAAATTGATGAATAAGGACTGATATTGATCTTCTGATTTAATAGGTACTCGTGGATCTCCCGATCGTGCCTACGCCCAGCCCAGTTCGTCCCGATCTGTACCGCCTTGTGATCCCATCGTCACTCGTACGACCCTATAACTTAGTATTTTATTTTGATCAAGGTGTAAATTTGTTAGTAACCGTAATCCTTGTCTATCTAGGTTCCAGTATCGTAGCGAAGCGTGATCCCGGTCCTCGATAGACCTTTTGACCGACCAATCTGATCTTTTGAGGTATGTTCCTTGTGTGCTACATAACCGTTTGAATATTGTTTTACATGCTTTATATATATTATTAAATTGAAAACATGCATATGATTGACAAGATGTTTCCACATGAATATGACATGATTTTTAAAGTAAGCATGATTATACCGTATGTATGATATATGTCTTAGTTTATGATTGAAAAATATGCTCTCTAGTTACCTTTTTATTTAGAATAAATGCCTACTTTATATTTACTGACATTATAGTTACTATTGATTATCGAATTACTACATAGGTTGTTATTGGGTACTTGGGATAGAATATGAAGTGACCGCAGGTTCAGCCTTGATCCAGCTGGTAATTCCTTACCGTTATAGGTTCCTATGTTTCGGCTAGGGTAATTCCTACCGTACCGTTCCTAAGGTATCTCCTTAGGTTGGCACCTATGCCCAATGGGTACAGGTTAACTCCTTTTTTTGCAGTTTTGGGGAAACTGCATACTTGAGTATGGTTGGAGGGTAGATAGAAAATTGAACCGAACTGTATCGTTACTTGAATTCTATACTTTTGTACTAGAAATGTTTACTACATTGTTTGTGATACATGTTTTTGCTTACACTATTGGAACACACTGAGCTTTCTAGCTCACGCCCCAAATTCTTTTTCCCCTTTCAGATATTTTGGATAGACCACCCCGTAGCTGAGACTTAGAGTATCGACACATTTGGTATTCTTATTGAATGTAATGTTTCTATCCACCGTTTGTATTTTTAGGGTGACATGTGCCTACATTTTGAGACGTATGGTATTATATTAGGAGTATTTTGATACATTATTGATACTTATTTTGTAACTCTCATATGATGGGTTTACTTAATTGATCATGGCCGTCTACATCATTTTATGATCATATGTTTTGTAATGTTTGAAGTTTAAGCGTTCGAGCATCTTATTACTATTTTTGATATGAAATTATTTTGGAAATACTATTTGATGTTTTTGCGTGCAAAAGAGTCTATCGCAATTGGGTGCAAGTGTACACGTCACTAGTAATAAAGTGATTTTGGAAGACTTGAAGACAAACTAAAGTAAAAGAGGAAAACAAATTGAGAGAATAGGTTGGTATTGATTTGCTCGGTAGTGCAAGAATTGCATTGTTCAGAGGAACTTCTGTTGCTTTTGTCGTTGCGCCTGTCGCGGCTGCGGTCTGTTGTTGTCGCGGCAGCGACCAACAACTATGTACTTCAAGTTTGGCAAGAATCCCTATTGTGACTTGTCCTATCTCTAGGCCCAAGTTCTATCGATGAACACGTCTTGGATGATACCTCCCGACGTGAATCGAAGGATGAACATCAATGTTTGTGAATTCTTATTTAGCCACTTAACCTTGAACATATCCCTAGGCCAAGTTGGTTTAACTATAAACTGGAAAACGCGTATTTACTCCTTACGTATACTTAACTCTCCCGATATTAAGTAAATGGATAACCTCACAATGCTCTCCCGAAACTCTTATGAGATATTGAAGCCAGAGTAAATAAACTTGAAGCTTTTATTAATTGAACAGAAAAAATCCTAAGAAATAGTACAATCCTTACAACTACCTTACAAGATCAACCCTTAGCCCTAGGGGAAGTTTAGAACATGATGGAGAGAGAAAAACTACCAGGGTGTTGGGGGAAGACGGCTAGGAGCTAGATATTCTTTGCCTTCTCGAATTACAATCATAAATATAGGCCTTGGACTTGAGTTTTCTTAATGGCCAAGAATACTAGTTTGAATTAAAGTACAACTCTATTAAAGACTAAATCTTTGAGTAGATGTCTTTTAATTCGCCTTATCTTCTTGCTTTAACTTTTTCCTCAAACTTTAGGCAAGGCCTTCCTTGTGCTTCTGGGCTCCGACAGTTATGCAAGTGGTCCATAAAAATCAGGCTTTAAATGCTCTATCAGTGGAACTCCACTTCGCATTTTCCATCACCGTCGTCTTCATTGTCGCCTCATCTGCCACGGTAGGTGTCACGATAGTGTTGAAGTAGGCTGTCTCCTGCAATCCTTCACTCCAGCTCTACTGTTATCTTTTGTTCCTCTACTGCCCTGGTTACTGACACGACAGATACCTGCAAGAATAGACTAAAATCAGCAGTATCTGTGCAATATTTTCCGTTTGTGATGTTTATGCAAAATCTATCCTAAAATGCATCTAAACATGCTTGAGTGCATCAATAATATGGGTAAAAGAGGGTTAAAATATAGAACATTTATGCACTCAACACACCCCAAACTCAAGTTATTGCTTATCCTCAAGCAAATGCAACCTAACTAAGAATGAAACTTTTTGGTTTTGGCTTAACTCAGTGAACTACTATTACCTACAACACCTTCACCATCTAGATCAGCACCTTTTTGAATGTTTAAAGACTTATCTGGAGCAAGGCTATAATTCTCGTGTAAGTGTGTGCATGTTTTGTGAACAAATATGTGCCTAGACTCTTTAGCAACCAGAATAGTTACTTAACTTACTTGAGTTTTATTTCAAAAATAATTCTTAACTAGAGCCAATTTCGGGCACCTCTAGCTTGATTTCTAAAGTTTTTCTACTTTTACTAGAGCCGGTGTTTTGGGCACCTCTAGTTTGATTTCTTAGAGCCACTGTTAGGCACCTCTAGGAGTACTTATAGTTTAATTTCCTAGAGCCAGTGTTAGGCACCTCTAGGAGTAAACTAATTCTAAGTTTTTTTTCTAACTCAAGTAGCTAAGCTTCCTATTCTAATTTTGCTAATAGAGTCTTAACAACATATAATTCACAAGGTGTTTTTAAAATTCCAGAACTATAGCAAGGCTCTAAATACTTCCTAAAACACTCTAAAGATACTTTCACGACAAAGACTGTCGCGACAGATAAGAGCAGTTCAAAGACTTAAGCCAAATGATTATTATTATTATTATTATTATTATTATTATTATTATTATTATTATTATTGACACAAAAATGACACAAAATAAAATAAGTTCATTAATGATAATTAAGAGGAATGCCTACCCCCAAACTCGAGGGTTGCATTTTCCTCAATGCATGACACAAACAGAAAATAAAAAAAACATCACCAAATAGAAAATAAAACACCGACGACAGAAAAGTAAAAGAACTTAGGTTGAAGACCTGTCGTCATTGCTGTTGTCGATGCAGAGCTATAAACTAGCAATTGCTTTTATGGCAGAGGCTGGCTTTGGAGTTGGAGAGGGTGAGGCTACCTTCTTCTTTGCCTCTCGAGGTGGCTGGACTCTAGTGGGTGAAATTTTTGGGGCATTGTTTAGGACCTCGAGCTCACTGTCACTATTGTTGCTGCTGCGGCTGCCGCCTGCTCTGTCGTGGAAGGGTCCCTCAACATCAATGTCAAGCTTTTTCTTCTTCATCGGAGGGAAGTCTTTGGATATCTCTCGGACGACAGAGGGCTCGGAGTCGGAGTCATCCTGCCAGACTAAGGAGGAGGAGAAACCTTCGAAATATTTTGGGTTTATTTTTGGCAGTGGTTCCTTTCGTTTGGTTCCTCGAAGAGTGGCAGACCGTATGTCGCCGTCTCCGGCCGTAGTAGATGGTGAAGCATAGGCAGCTGTCGGTGTGGGCGTCTTAGGGCTGGCAGCAGGTGTAGGGGCAAAAAGAAGGGTTTATGGAAAAGAGGGAAACTGCACGTTTGGATAAGTCAGCTCAACTTTAACAAAGTTTACCGTGGTAGTGGTGAAGTCCCTCATGTACTCCATGAATCCCAGTTGTCGTGCCTCCATCTTTTTCAGCAGTTGAATTATTTGGTTGGAGAAGGTGGCTTCTGGTTGTGCAGCTTCTGTCTGCTCGAGCTCTACCACGACAGGTTCTGTGGAATCTGGTCCTGTCGTTGGTTCTGTTGCGGTAGAGGGATCAACATACGCCATTGGGGTGGCTACCTTCAGTTCCATCAAGCTGTAGATGTTCTGCTGTGTCCACCCCTTACCATGGATCTTCACGTCTTCATCAATTTCGAGCACATTGTTGGCTCGACAGAGGGATGTGATTAGGTAGGGGACGAAGATAGGTCCCATTCCTCTTAATGCACACTCATTGATGCCATCGAGGATGTATTTGCCTACGTTGATCTACCGTTCATTAATGATAGAGTGTATGAGGGCAAGCCTCTGTCAGTCCACTGTTATGTTATGAGACGTTGGCATGAGACGCTTTTTAACAAAGTGGTTCCACAGTTTGGCAGTAGGTGTGAGTTGGGTTCTTCGTACCATCCATCTATGTTTTGGATATTTGTTCCAGTTGGTGCCTCTTCTGTCAGGTCTGCCATGATGCCGTCATAGTCTGCCGGTGACAGATTGCTGATAAACCTGATGTGTGCATCCTCTTTCCTGCCCACATATATGCCATATAAAGTATTGATGTAGGTTGGCTCGAGAGAGATTTCCTTACCACTAATAGTGATTGCCGTGCCATCCTTGGATGTGACGGCAGCATAAAATTCGCGGACAAGTGTAACGTTCATCTCCTCGAGCTGTGCCACGAACATCTGCCACTTTAATGCAATGGTCCGTTAGGCAATGAACCCTTCAAACCCTAGATCTCCTGTCTTCTTTGTGTATGTGAAGCCTCTTTCCTCCCACATTTCCCGTTTCTAAAAAGATTCATAATATCTTTTCTCTGAATCTACCGAGGTGAACCTTCTATGAATTCTGCTGTGGCTAGGAGTGGAGACTGTCGCAACAGATGTGGAGACAACACTTCTTATGGTCGATCTCGTCGTCATTGTAAGGATACTGTAGAAATGAAAGAAAATACTTGAAAATCTAAATGTTCAGAAACAAAGTAGAGAGAAGAGAATGAGGTGAAAATGAAATGGAAGTGGTGGTTTATATAGAACGGGGTTCTGCCCGTTGAAGCCGTAACGAGTGCCGTGAAAAATGGAGCCAACTGTCACGCGGTTTCCTGACGTGTCTGTTATACATTTCCGTGTCTGCTGTGTGTCTGTTGCGTGTTTGTCGCGTCAGCTTGGTGACAGACTGTAATTACATGTCTTCCATGACAGCTGGTGACCGGCTGTCATGACAACCTTGTTCCATTGGGCTTCTTGGGCTGTGGTGAGTGGTGGACTGGTTCATTCCTTCTCTTTACTCTGCTTCTTTTATTTACCTGAAAACTAAAATAAACTAATATTAAATTCTTATTTCCTAAAGCAATAAAATTAAATAAAAATAAAATAAAATAAAACTTAAGTTAAATTAGGGATACCTTGAGGGGCATCTCCTAAAGTTACTACTTCCTTCTCTCTTGGGGCTTCAGTCCCCTGATAGTGTTTTAGCCTTTGTCCATTGACTTTGAATTGGTGCCCGTCCTTGATCGCTCTGATTGTGACGACACCATGTGGAAAACCCTGGACTACTTGGAAGAGCTCAGACCACCCAGACTTTAGCTTTCCTGGGAAGAGCTTCAACCTAGAGTTGAACAACAACACCTTCTGCACTGGGGTGAACTGTAGTGGCAGCAGTTTTCTGTCGTGCCACTTCTTTGTTTTGTCTTTATAAATTCTGGTGTTGTCGTACGCCATGGCTTGAATTTCTTCAATTCATTTAAGTCCAGTAGCCTTTTCGGCCCAGCTTTGTCCCAGACCATGTTAACTGTCTTGATAGCCCAATATGCTTTATGTTCTATCTCGACAAGTAGGTGGCAAGTTTTTCCGTAGATGAGGCGGTAGGGTGACATTCCCAATGGTGTCTTAAATGCAGTTCTGTAGGCCCATAATGCATCATTCAGGTGAAGAGACTAGTCCTTCCTAGTTGGTTTAACCATCTTTTCTAGGATGTTCTTCACTTCTCTATTTGAGATCTCAACCTACCCATTGGTTTGAGGGTGATATGCTGTTGCGATCCTGTACTTAACTCCATACTTCTTCAATGCACCAGCAATTACCCTGTTGTCAAAGTGCCTACCCTCATCACTAATGATCGCCCTTGGGATGCCAAACCTTGTGAAGATATGTTTGTGGATAAATCTTTGCACGGTCTTGGCATCATTCTTCTGTGTGGCGATAGCTTCTTCCCAGTTGGACACGTAGTCTTCTGCCAACAGTATGTATAGATTCCCACAAGAGGCTAAGAATGGTCCCATGAAGTCGATTCCCCAAACAACGAAAATTTCGACTTCGAGGATGTTCTGCAGGGGCATCTCATGCCTTCTAGATATGTTTCCAGTCCTTTGGCACTTGTCACAACGCTTGTAAAAGGCTTGTGCATCCTTGAACAGTGTAGGCCAAAAGAAACCAGATTGCAGAACCTTGGCAGCAGTTTTGTTTCCTCCAAAGTGTCCTCCATAACGAGCAGCATGGCAGCGGTGGAGCACTTCTTCATGTTCTTCCTGTGGTACGCATCCGCTGATGATCTGATCTGCACAGTGCTTAAATAGAAGAGTTTCGTCCCAATAATAATGTTTTGCATCATTTGGAACCTCTTTCTTACTTGGTAGTTAAGTTCAGGAGGTAGTAAACCACTAACAATATAGTTTACTATGTCAGCATACCAAGGGATTTCAGAAAGTTTACCTGTCGCCATGGCTGTTGCGGCAGTGCTGGTGGCAGTGAATAACTGCTCATCTGGGAAAGTCTCTTGTATGTTAACTTTGTTTTTGTCTTGATCCTTTCCCATCTCCAGTCTTCACAAGTGGTCAGCTACTTGGTTTTCTATTCCCTTTTTATCCTTGATGTGTATATCGAATTCTTGCAATAGCAGAATCCAACGTATCAGCCGTGTTTTTTCATCCTTCTTGGTGAACAGATATTTTAGTGCTGAATGATCTGTATGGACCACCCCTTTTGTTCCAAGTATGTATGGTCTGAACTTGTCAAAGGCGAACACCACCGTTAGCAACTCCTTCTCTGTTGTGGTGTAGTTTATCCGCGCATCATTTAAAGTCTTGCTGGCATAATATATAACATGGAAGAGTTTCTCCTTCCGCTGCCCTAGTGTTGCCCTGACAGCATAGTCACTACCGTCACATATTATCTCGAACGGTAAACTCCAGTCTGGTGGCTGCATTATTGGGGCTATTACCAGCTTTTCCTTCAGCGTCTTGAATGCTTCAGTACATTCAGTATTGAAGTCAAAGGCTCTATTTTGTTCCAACATGAGACACATGGGTTTAGTGATTTTAGAAAAATTAGCAATAAATCTACAATAAAACTCTGCGTGTCCCAAGAAACTTCTATTGCCCTTGACTGTGGTGGGTGGCGGTAGTTTTTCGATAACTTCGATTTTTGCTCTGTCCACTTCTATGCCGCGGCAGGGGACCTTGTGTCTTAGCTCTATGCCTTCATCCACCATAAAGTGGCATTTCTCCCAGTTCAATACAAGGTTTACCTCTTCACATCTTTCAAGCACCTTCTTCAAATTGCCTAGGCAATCGTTGAAACTATATCCAAAGACGGAAAAGTCATTCATGAAGATCTCCAAGAAATCTTCCACCATATCCGAGAATATTGCCATCATACACCGCTGAAAAGTTGCTGGTGCATTACATAATCCAAATGGCATTCTTCGAAAGGCGTACGTTCTGTATGGGCATGTGAAGGTTGTCTTCTCCTTATCGTCCGGTGCAATTGCAATTTGATTGTAACTTGAGTAACCATGAAGGAAACAATAATAAGGCTTCCCCGCTAATCTATGTAACATTTGATCAATAAAAGGTAAGGGGAAGTGGTCCTTCCGAGTAGCTTTATTAAGCTTCCGGTAGTCCATACAAACCCTCCAACCGGTCACAGTCCTAGTTGGGATTAGCTCGTTGTCCTTGCTGGTCACCACAGT